>OV816026.1:75993431-77273788 GCA_929113105.1 Agrypnus murinus
AGAACAGATGAAGGATAATTTGACGTAGGTATAATACAATTATTATGTAATGAAATCCGGAATAGGGCGAATGAAAAATTACGTCCGTACCATGCCGTCGAGATTTTTCCTATATAAATACTTATGCAATAGATATAAAAAAAAATCTAAACTTCTTTTCTGTCTTTTCATTGATGGGCAGTAAAAAAAGCAGTGCGTTGTATATCCTTATTACCCTTTTTATGTTACCATAAAAGCGCAGAACAATCAATTGCATCGTGAATAGTGTTCGATGTTCGGAACTAACTAAATATTTATTGTTAGCATTTTAATTAAACTTTGATGTCGGGCAGAATTTTCTATGCTTTTTGGTATGTTTAAATTATAACTTCCACATGTTGATAATATGTTCGTAATAAAAGTCAATCGATTATAAAATGGATATTTTTTAATATCAGTGTAAAAAGCTAAAAATAGCTGCAGGGTCTCGCAAAGAAATTATTTATAGCCAACTTGAAAAGCGACGGATTCGCAAAAACATCCTTCCCTAATATTTACAATATCTGGCAATAAATTAAAAACATTGAATTTTTGTTGTTAGCGGTTATTTATTGTTAACGATAAGAAAATCAGTTTGTGAAATATGAAAAACGTCTTCCCTTATATCGACTGATCAAAAATATATGGAAGAAATCATCAACATTTCGGAAATTTTAAATTTTTAATACTACTTTAGCCGGGTTCGGTATTTCAGATATGTTTATTCGAAGAGCTTGGTTTCTATGGTATCCATTGTTGTAAATACTAATTGTAACTATAGCAATAGAGCTTTTAGAGCAAAAAGAGTTGAAATACCGAACCCAGCATTGCTAAGCAACGTTAATAATCTAGTCAATTTAGAGCAAATTTTCATGGATAGCAGAAAGCTGAGCTAAACTTCCTTGTGAGTTGTTAAACAACCCCCCTAAAAGACAACACTTTCAAGTGGTGAGCTCGAAGAGATAATGAGGGTAAACCACACCCCCTAACGGTTTTTGTCGTTTTGCTCGGAAACTATTAGGTTTATCGAGATGTAGGAGGTTAGGTAAGATAATAGTTATTTACCTTGCAACAACTTTACGTGCGAGCACGGTACCGAACAAACGAGCGATCAGCGAGCTTGTTATCCGTGCAAGCACGTAGGGTTCGTGTAACGGTCGAGCATTGTACAACGTTTTATGGTATACTGATTCGTGTATCTTTAATAAATAATTCTTTCATTTACTGAAGCAGTACAGCACAATACTTAAGATACATATGAATG
Organism: Agrypnus murinus; assembly: GCA_929113105.1. NCBI lineage: Eukaryota > Metazoa > Arthropoda > Insecta > Coleoptera > Elateridae > Agrypnus > Agrypnus murinus. The sequence goes on from OV816026.1 coordinate 75,994,714, forward strand.
TTTTAAATAAATAACATATGTTGCTATGGTATTGATGATAAAAGAGCCCGTAATAATTTTTATTTCATACTGTCCGGTAAAAGGGTATTTACCGGACTCATTTGAGTCCGGTAAATGAATTATTACGTTACAAGGCCGGTAAAAAATTTTACCGGACTGAAAATCCAATTTGAGTCCGGTAAAAAATTTTACCGGACTGAAAATCTAATTTGAGTCCGGTAAAAAATTTTACCGGACTGAAAATTTTAAATGCATTTTTTTTAAAAATGAACAATGTGAGGCAGTATGAAATAAAACGCCTTACGTCATACTTCCGGTAAACCATTACAGTAGCTCGTTTCAACATTCGAGACTCGGCTCCTTCGTCGCCTCGTCCCGAAACGTTTTCAACTCGCTACTGTAAACTTGGGTTTACCGGACTTATAACGTAATATACTATTATTTGTTACTCACTCGTAAACGTCATTTAATGTAACAGAACACAAACAACGAAAAGTTAGTTTTAGTACGAGCTACTGACTTGTAAAACTGATAGCTGACCTGTAAAAGTTTTAAAAGTTAGTAGAATATTTCCTTCTATCGCCAGTAAAAACAGGTTTACCTAGCTAATAATGTAAAATACTATTACAGGCTTCATAACGGGCTACCCCGTAAAAAGAATCTTTAACCATGGCGACAGAACTCAATAAACAGATGTTTACGAGTTAGTATATCATTTATTTAAATTCCTACCAAAAATGGCCGAATGTTTTTTCATACCTTGCCTTCTTTTTGTGTTATCGAAGAAAGAAGATATGTCATATACAGATCAGCAATTTGTACCAGTAAATTTGATCAAGCAACTTTCGGATGTGACTTTTTGTGGTCTCATATTCGTCATGGAGTAGCTAAGAAAAATTCGTTGAGTACGGGATGCGATCGTGGTTCAGTCATCTTTTATCTTAGCATCTCTACGTTAAAATCCATCAGGCGATATTATCGATATTCTTAATCCCAGTCGGCTGAAAAATTCGTATTATTAGCAAGTTAATTATTAGTAGAATACACTGTACTAGTCAATTTTTTACCAAACTCAATACGTACAAGATGTTTTGCCTTTTTTTAAATCCTAATCTCCTTTATTTACAAGACCTCGGAATCGAGTAAAATCTTTTCTTGAATGGTTTTTGTTGTAAAATTGAAATATACGATTTAAAATGAAACGGTTGCCTTGTGGTGTCCGTACAATTTAAAAAAAGTCAGGAATTAAATCGTGTATTTTAATTTTACATTAAGAATCATTCAAGAAAAAATTTATTCGGTACTAAAATCTTATAAATAAACGAAATTAGGATTTCAAAAAAGGCGAAACACCCTGTACGTATTGGGTTGGATACAAAAATTGAGCAGTGCAGTGTACTTTCCTAAGAATTAACTTACCAATACGACTTTTTCAGCCGATTGGCACCAAGAATATCGACAATATCGCCTGATGGATTTTGCCGAAGATATGTTAAGGTAAAGGATGACTAGACCATGATCGCGTCCGGCTCTCAACGAATTTGTCTTAACTACTTCATGACGAATATGAGACCACAAAAAGTTACGCCAGAAAGTTCCTTGAGAAAATTTACTGGTGCAAATTGCTGATCCGTGTATGACATATTTTCTTTCCTTAATAACACAAAAAGAAGACGTAGTACGAAAAAACATTCGGACATTTTTGGTAGGGATTTAAATAAGCTTTATTTTACCTAACCTCCTTCATCTCGATAACCCCAATAGTTTCCGAGAAAAACGACAAAAGCCATTAGGGGGCGTGGTTTATCCTCATTATCTCTTCGAGCTCATCACCTACTTACAGGTGTTGACTTTTAGGGGGTTGTTTAACAACCCACAAGGAAGCCCTATACAAAAATCCACAGATTTACCTCCAACTTTTCGCTATTTTTTCTAAGTTGACTAGACTGTAAGAGTATTTTCTAGAGATTTGAAAGAAGGTTCGTTTTTACCCCAAAACTACTTTTGTTTACTTGTTTATTGTGGATGGCTTGTACTAGTCAAATAATCAATTCACTTAGGATTAGACATAGTCTTATCCGAAAAACTGACTAGAGTCCTGCTGAAAGAGTATTTTCGTACCAGACGATTGCTGCTAATGAAGGATGTTTTCTTTCGTTATAGGGTCATTCCATGCGAAATCGATCACTAAAATGGGTCGATCTCAGGGATTTCAATGAAAATCACTTATGAGGTAGCAATCAACTAAAGAACATAACTTTCATTCATCAATTTTCTACATTACGCAGAACTTCGGAAATATTCAAACTGAAAAAATTATCAAAACTGCTTGCACGCCTTTAAAGAAATATAAATATCTCGAAAATTATTTACCCTAGAACAAATATTCTTTTTGTATATTGCTCACTAGAAGACGGGCTTTTTGGACAGCCTAATAATGTCTTGTTTCCAAATGTATTTTGATTTTTTTCTAAACGAAATATTTTAAAAATGCAGAAAATCGGTGTGGTCACATTTTTAAAAATCTGGAAAAAATTGTACAGATTCTTTGAACATTTCTGCATTTAAATGCCAAATGGCAAGCTGGACGTTTTAATAGTTTTGGCAGGGTAAATTTTCAAAGACCGCGCTGCAGACAGCCGGCGCACCATAGATCACGGTCAACCGGCGCAACCCGCATTCGCTACCTTCTAGTTAATAATAATACCGTCTATATTTCCAGCGGTCGGTCTTAACTAATGTACATAAGATAAATGTATATATGTGTGGATATGATTATACTTCCTGATTTGTTAATTACGTATGTATTTAAATCGATTTCTTCGGGTGTGTTACATAAAGCATTTTTCTTGCGACCATCAAAGACCCTAAAATATTATACTGCAATAGCTTAGATACCATTTTTGTTTACAGAAGATGAGTTGTTTTTGACCCTAAATTTAAAAAATAGATGTTCACTGGGTTAGACTGGGTACTATTGTAGGTAGCAACCAATCACCAGCTTACGTTGTTATTATATTATTAAAACCCAGTCATGTCAAATTTATTAACGTTAAAAACTATAGACTGAGCTATAGGATCATTGCAAATTCAATATTTGAACTTGTGGCACAGATGAGTTAATGATATTATCCACTGCAAAAATTATCATAATAACTTACTTAACTCACTTGTACCATAGATAACTATTACCGATCTCTATTGTAGGTTCTGATGTTTAATAAGGTCAGCTGCGGTAATTGGAGCGATGGGGTAACTGAAACTATGCTTAATAAAAACTAAAACTATCGTTAAACGTCTATGAGAATTACGTGAATTTTAGTTTTATCGACTTTACCCTATACACTCTGCCGACTGCGATAATTCCTGAACTATTCCTACTGCAGCCCTAATTTTTTGGAGACATTTTAATTAATATCCTTAGGGTATCCAGTTACCCAGAACATATTATAAAGTAATGTGGATATAAAATATAGACGATGATTCCATTTACCCCAATCTATTGGGTAACTGGAACCACCGGACATGTTTTAAAAAAATATTTTTAAATGCAATAGTTGGCATTAGAGCTGCTTTATTTTTACATTTTCTTTTGGAAATATATTAAAGTTACTATAAAACAAGGTCCTAAACTTATACTTCACGATAAAATATGAGATAAACAGTTTGAAGCAAAAGAATTGTATATCTATGGACCAATTACCCCAACTGACCTTAAAACTTAAATTAAAAAAGCTGTTGCATTATATTTTATGGTCTTGGACAGCCGCAAGAAAAGTACTTTATGTAACACACCCGAAGTAATCGATTTAAATACTTAAGTAATTAACTAATTAGTAGGTATAATCATATCCACACAAATATACATTTATCTTATGTACATTAGTTGAGAGGTTAAGGTTAAGAGTTAAGCTGGTAATATGGACCGTATTATTACTAACTAGAAGGTAGCGAATGCGGTTTGTGCCGGTTGACCGTGATCTATGGTCCTATGCGTCGGCTGTCTGCAACGCGATCTTTAAAAATTTGCCCTGCCAAAACTACTAAAACGTCCAGCTTGCCATTTTGCATTTAAATACAGAAATGTTCAAAGAATCTGTACAATTCTTTTCAGATTTTTAAAAATGTGACCACACCGATTTTTCTGCATTTTTAAAATATTTCGTTTAGAAAAAAATAAAAATACGTTTAATAACAAAAAATTATTAGGCTGTCCAAAAAGCCCGTCTTCTAGTGAGCAATATACAAAAAAAAACATTTGTTCTAGGGTAAATACTTTTCGAGATATTTATATTTCTTTAAAGGCGTGCAAGCAGTTTTGATAATTTTTTCAGTTTGAATATTTCCGAAGTTCAGCGTAATTTAGCAAATTGATGAATGAAAGTTATGTTCTTTAGTTGATTGCTACCTCATAAGTGATTTTCATTGAAATCCGAGAGATCGACCCATTTTAGTGATCGATTTCGCATGGAATGACCCTATATGTAATACAATGTTTTCAGCAATTTCTCATCGAATGGAAAAATTCCTTAGCTAAAACTAGAGTTTCTGTATAATAATCATAATAGGTTATATAATTATTTAATATTATTATAGAGGAACTCTAGCTAAAACTGGTTTATCATGTGGGACTTCTCAAGCTGTGCTAAAGATAAAGCTGCATCGCTGCTCACATAATAGCAGCACCGTACTAGAGAGTTGCTTCTATTCGATTTCGAGAAACGTATCCAGTACCTGCGCCAGTTTCAGAACAACTTAAATGATGACCAGTATTTTCTACCGCTGAATTTAAACGGAACGTAAACTCATAATTGACTACCACATCTGGTCAGCAGAAGATAAACATGTTTTTCGAGAGGATACATTCCGTTGAAGTCCAGATCTGCATAACCATATCCAGCAATCACAGACACTATTAATCTACAAACGGCATCAAGAAGTAACTTTAAGACTGTTTAACGGACACGTGAAAACGAGATTTATAAACCTAGAGTACAGATAAAAAACTACAAAGGGGGTGATTGTTGCAGGCGGGCGCTCTACCAAATGAGCTACCGGCTAACCTACAGATGAATGATAATATAATAACAAACTATAGGTAATTGCAAACATACAAAGTGTACTGGATATAATTGCTTATCCTATATAAAAATTAATTTTTAATTAATTAATGTTTTAGATTAAATCATAATATAAATGCAAATCCATAGAAAAACATTTTCAAACATAATGTTGATAATTTTTCTATACAAACTAGATAATTGCAAACAACAAAGTGTAATAAATTTTTCGTATAGAAAATACACTCGAATGATTATTATGATAAATTCTAGTAATTCTTTTTAGTTTGTTAGTTTGTGTATGCCAAATCTCGTCTGAAATCAAATCTTCTAACAATACAAATCCCTTAGAAACACCTTCAAGTCAACGGAAGATGGATTTCTGAAGAAGATATAAAAAAATAGACGAATCATACCCAAAAAGGAACTTCTAAATCGAACCAATTACCTAATTCCTCGTGGAATAATGGATTGTGAAAACAGGTAACAAGATACGTAATAACAAAATGTGACTGCGGAGTATACAAGACCACGCAACCTAGTGACCATCCTAGTGAACCAAACAAGGGGTAAAAGTTTTCAACATCAAGAACTTAATTTTAGCCAATGACAAAGGTGTTTGCATGTAAGAATATTGCAAATATAAAGCATAGCACCATGATCCGGACACAGAAAGTAAGAATTTCGAAATTCATAATTACATACCAACAACTAAAAGTTAGAAAAGCTATTCAAATTCGCATTTGCAAACTGTCAATTGAAGTGTAGTTTACGCTTAGTTATTTGCATTATCAAATAATTTCCAAGTAAATCTTATAAAAACGTAAATCGAAGTCCCAAATTCCAAAAACTTCCTATACGAAGTTTGCAAAAAAAGCTTAGACATGATCTAATACAGTAAATAAATAAAATCCTACCCAAAGCCTAATAAAATCCTTGCTGATGAATTTAACGGAGAAACTTCAAGTGAGAAATCTAACGGAGATAAAGTTGGCGACCTTGGAGGCCATTCAAGAGCACCCCTTCTTGCAATCCATTGATCCGGAAAAGTTTGATCCAAATACTTCCGAACAGGCAGTGCATAATACGGAGGAGCTCCGTCCTGTTGGGAATGTAAGTGATCTGCGAGGTAATGATCATCACTTTCAGTTAATATTGGATCAATGTTGTCTTCTAACAATTCCAAGTACATTTCTTCATTCAAATTACCAGGTAAGAAATAAGGTACCAACAAGACGATCACCGAAAATGCCAACCGAGACATTTAGTTTTTCTGGATATTGAAATGTGTTTCGCGAAATACCCTCAGATTAGAATCTGACCAATATAGCGACAATTATGGCAATTGACTGTACCATTTACGAAAAAACTGCGTTCGTCTGAAAGGCAGATGTTACAAAGTAAATTTGGATTATTTATCGTTCGTTCACGTAAAGCCTCACAAAATTGCAAAACGACTATCAAAGTCGTTTTCATTGAGTTCTTGTAGCAAATGTGTCTTGTAGAGATGAAACTTGTGGTGTTTTAAAATTCGTTCAATACTGGTTCGATTAATACACGATACAATAGCCATTTGCCTTGTACTCAACGTAGGATCGACAACAACGTGATCTAAAACCGCCACTTCCACAACTGGGCATTTCTTTCGGCATTTCCATTGTTTGCGAAGAAAACCGCAATCTTTCTGCAATCGAATAAACCATTTGAAATGTTGAATAAATAGTTACAATGAACATTTCGAAATACGGCGTTTAACTGACAAGCTAAAGTAAAAATAAAAGGCGTTCAAATGTTTATGACAACGTATGGTTAACGGATGCCGTGTTATCACTCGACAAATGCTCCAAATGTGAAATTAAATTTGAATTTGTACTGTTTCTTTGAATTGCATTTTCGCGGGAACTAATACTCCGAATCTAAAAAATAAAAATACTACTGTAAAGCAAATTCATTGAGATTTCAAATGGTATTTTGCCAACCAATGCCATGTTAAAATTTTAGGGTGAACCTCAACCCTATTGAAAATGGCTGAACGTAAATAGCTATACGACATGCTGCCCCCCTCCTAATAAATTTGACGTGTGCGGCCGTTTTTCAAAAATTGCGGGTTAATGACTCAAAACGAACTCATTTCATTTTCGGTGGGCCACTCTATATTTGTATTGTATTAGAAGAAAATTACCTACAAAAAAGATGAGATTTTGGAACACTAACAATAAACATCCCCCACCCCTACCCCTACCAGAAAAATAGGTAATGGCCAATGCAGCTTCCTGAAAGATTGATCAAACAATACAAATCCTAGGTCAAAGATTTAATAATGGAATTAAGTACGGTAGGAACATTTAAAACAAGAAGGGGTTGTCATTAACATCTCGAAAATAAACTCATGTTCAAAATTAACGCACCACTCAATGTTTCTGATATATTTTGTACAACTTTTTCTTCTGTTTAAAAATTGATCTTTTCTGAACATAACCTAGTAGCCTTATGTCACTACAAAGTAATTTTCAGTTCAATTGTTTCTTGATTATGTTACAAAATACTCCTAATAAATTTTGAAAACAATTAAAAATAGTATATGGTTTTATTTGAGTGGTGCGTTAATTTTGAACATGAGTTTATATACCAAGTTACAAAATACACAATAGGGCAATGCCATGTCAAGTGATCCAATGAGTTGTAACTTACCCTTTTTGATTTATTTCAAGTATTGCACAACTGTTATACTCCTAAAGATAAGTAAAAATCTAATATATTATATTTTTAACTCAAGTGGTTCTTGAGTTGTGCCCTTCTAAAGTGTACAAAAATGAGGGATTTTGAGCATGTCGGGGTTTACGTTTTCATTTATAACTTTTGATAGAAATACGATAAAGAAATGACACAAAAACTGTTTTAAAGTTCATCATTTGGGCTTTAAATAATTTGGGTTGCATGGCATACTTTAATATGAAAAAAAAAAATATATTGGGCTCCTGAAATTTTTGGCCTTGAATTTTTCAGAAAACATACGATTAAAAATTCTAATTATTATAAAGTTAAAAGAATTATAAAAATTAATTACAGGTTATTGTTACAGTTACTTGAAGTTATTGTGAAGACATGGTTCATTTAATTGAGAAGCAACGTATTGAGATTTTAATGATGTATGGGTATGAGGATAGGAAGTGGACTCAAAGTAAAGTATGCAATTTATTTAATCAAATCTACCCAGATACTCCTGTTTCTCAAGAAGCGATATCTCAACTAATTAAAACATTTCGTGAGACTGGTGGTGTTAAAGATATGCAAAAAACTGGCAGACCCAAATCCGCAACAAGTAATAAAGCGTTGAAGACTAGACTAACTGCTGAAATGTGCATAATACCAGAAGATATGTTACAAAGAAAATTTAATTTATTACCCATATTACCCATTTTTTGTGTTCCATTTATTTTTGTTATGGTTTCAATAAAAATTAATTTCCGCGTTTGTTGGTGTTTGTTTGTTACAACTTTAGTTGTCAAATTTCCACAGCACCAAAACTGACAATTAAGTGTTACTATGTACACTTTTTACTTCAAGCCAGTTCTCAGTTTTTGTTGACTAATTTCCTCTTTTTTCTAAAATATTTATTTCTAATTTTAATTTTTTGTCATTGTGATAAAATAGCATTACTAAATAGAAAAGAATAATAGTATATTAAAGAACGAGTTTCATAAGGCAAGATTTATTACACGAGTGCAAATTTCTAAAAGGAGCCGCTTGCGGCGAGATACTGCGACTAAAGGACGAGTGCAATAATGACTTATGAAACGAGCTTTTTATGCTATTTTTGCTATTTTGCGCCTTTTATTCCCTTTTTAAATAAAAAAAATCGCAATTTCAAAATTTAGGTAATTTTGTAGTAGTTAACAACACTGATGTGACATTTGAAAATTCAAATTTTTAATGTGAAGTTTGTCAATTTTCTGTTTTTCTAATTTTTTTCAATGCTACCAACTTTGAAAAAATTGGGCTATTAAAGCACTCAAATGTGCTATTAACGCACTGTTGTTTTGGGTGCTTTAACAGCTTTATTATAGACGCAAAATAGAAAATAGTATATTATTATACGAGTTGTATAAGACGGTCTATTGTAGCACGAGTTGTTTGGGACACGACGAGAGAAGCGAGGAGTGTTCCAAAGGAACGAGTGCTACAATACGTCTTATAAAATAAGTATAATATACTATTTTTTGTACTTTGCGCCATTAATTTTATAGAAATTGTAAATTCAAGCTATTAAAAGCATTGCATTACAATCTAGTGATTTTTGCGTTTAACATGTGGTAACACTATAAAATGACTTTTCGCGTTTTGTGAGGTTGGAATGTGTCAAGATTAAATGTGTTTATATGTAATATAAAACAAATGTTACCAATCTTACAAAACAAATAGTCTCCAAAAACGATGTTATAATAGCCACTATTATGAAATCGTTTTCGGTGTCACAATGAGCCCATTGTGAACGCAAAGTACAAAAACACTTTTTAAAAATGCAAAGAAAACATACGGCTGTCAATTGAAAAATAAAGTTGGTTGCTATAGCATTAAAACAAAAGAAGATACGAACAAACCAAAAACGTCACAATATGCATCGGGATACGCGAAAAACCTTTTGTATTCAACAATTATGTTTGTAACTTCTCAAATTAAAAAGTTACAGCCATTATTTGATACTTTTTTTAAAACTCTGTGACTCTCGTACACAATTATACCTGGTAACTTTTGTTAAAATAAAAATACTCTATGCAATAATTAATAATAATTCATTGCAACAGAATAGCCCATACAATGGTTTTTTTTACCTTTGATGCTTGTTTTAAAATTTCTATTGCCAACGAAATAAAATTTTACGAAAGCCGCTGCTTCCTTCGGGGTTGCGCCCCCGTGTCACAGGGTCTGCGGGGGCGGTAATTACGCCACTGTATAAATATCCTTAGCAGAGTAAAATTTTGTTAATATTTTATTTTTTGAGATAGGTATAAAACAGTGAAATTTCTGTGTCCCGACAATTGAGGGTACTAATAAACTAATATCAAAGGCGGTAAGCTCCACGTGTTTTAAGATTGCCGACTTTTAATGTATGGAGATGGAGATTGGCGTTTTTTTTTTCTAATAGGCAACTTCAAATGAACCTTTAGATGGTATATTTCCAATTTAATGCAGACTGATGATGTAGTTCAATAGAACTTGAAAACACGCCAATTTGAGGTATGTATTTCATTTTATCTAAAATTGGGGATTGCCGCCTTTGATATTAGTAGGTACTCTCAATTGTTTTTGCTTTATCAAACCGTTCATGGGAAATTAAGATTTACAGGTATTCAGTATGGTACATACTATGCACTATTTTAGTTTCATAAGGATCTAGGACAGCAAGGCTAATATGATGCTATTTTTAACTCGTGTGTAGTTAGCACCCTTAATTTTTTGAAACCAAAAAATTCTTCGAGTTCTGAATAAATAAAGTAGAGTTCTAGAGTTCCTTACAATATTAACAATAGTTCTGGTATTTTAAGCAAGGAAATCGAAAAAATGATTTTAGAATGCTAATTTCACGCAGCACCCTTATTTTCGCAAAAAAGAGTTCTGATGGCATTTTTCGGCATAATTGTGAGTTCTAGAGTTCTTTATAATATTAACCGTAGTTTTGGTATTTTAAGCCTAGATGAATATAAGGGTGCTAACTTCACGCGGTACCCATATTTTTGCAAAAAAGAGTTCTGATGGCATTTTTCGGCATAATTGTAAGAGTTCTAGAGTTCTTTATAATATTAACGATAGTTTTGGTATTTTAAGCCTAGATGAATATAAGGGTGCTAACTTCACGCGGTACCCATATTTTTGCAAAAAAGAGTTCTGATGGCATTTTTCGGCATAATTGTAAGAGTTCTAGAGTTCTTTATAATATTAACGATAGTTTTGGTATTTTAAGCCTAGATGAATATAAGGGTGCTAACTTCACGCGGTACCCATATTTTTGCAAAAAAGAGTTCTGATAGCATTTTTCCGCATAACTGTAAGAGTTCTAGAGTTCCTAATAAAAAATCTGAATAGTTCCGCTTAATAAACAATTAAAAAATTGACTATAAAATTAAATTTGTCAAAATGACGGTTCTGAGCAGAGTTCTGAGTATCCCTTGACGAGCTCTGTACAGCACTATTATTAGCACTCCTAATTAAACAGTATTTTAAATTGTTATAAACAAATTAAAAGTGCTACTTCAGAAAAATCGCTTCGGACCGGTGGAAATGTAATTCGACCAAGCTCGACGATAGTTTTGAGCATAGTTCTGAGTAGCTCTCGAAAAGTTCTGTACAGAACTGTTAACAGAACTCCATAATTAACAATATTTTAAATTGTTGATATGTTTGAAATTCTTTAATCAGGAACTCTAGAACTCTTACAATTATACCGAAAAGAATGTCATCAGAACTCTTTTTTGTGAAAATAAGGGTGCTGCGTGAAGTTAACATCCTAAAATCATTTTTTCGATTTCCGTGCTTAAAATACCAGAACTCTCGTTAATATTGTAAGGAACTCTTGAACTCTTACTTTTTTGGTTTCAAAAAATTAAGGATGCTAACTACACACGAGTCTATTTACATGGAAAAAATGAATACAACAGCATTTTTAAAAAAGATTTTTAGTAATGATCCCATAGAGATCTTAAGTAAAAATTTGGCACATTTAAAAAATAAATTTTTCTCAGAATTTTTAATCATGTTTTTTTTGAAAAATTTAATGCCAAAGACTTCAAGGGCTCAAAATAATATTTTTCATATTAAAGTAGGTATGCCATACAGCCCATCATTTTAAAGCCCAAATGATGGACTTTACAACAGTTTATGTTTCATTTCTTTATCTTATTTCTATCAAAAGTTATAAAGGAAAACGTAAACGGCAACATGCTCAAAATCACTCATTTTTGTACACTTTTGAAGGGCACACCTCCAGAACCACTTAGTTAAAAATATAATATTTTAGATTTTTACTTATCTTTAGTTGTTAACAGTTGTGCTAAATTTGAAAAAATCGATGAGGGTGATGGTCAAAACTTGATGTGGAATTACCCATTAGTGAAGTGGGTAAAAAGGCGACTCTTAATTAGGCGGCCCGGGTTCGATCTCGGAACCGGCAAGAGGATCTTTCTCGTCGATAAAGCCTCAGTACACTTCGCCGTGCTATCAAGTGGTACGTTAAGCAGACGGTCTCGACAACCACATAAACATCTTTCTGTAGTTGTCGTTAAAAATTCCTAGTTACGCTCAAGTATGTATTTACTTCAGTGGTTTGACAGAAATGTTAATAGTAATTAACATTTCTGCAATACAAACAAATACAAAAAGGGTTGCAAAAGTAAACTGATAAAACTTCTTGACAACTTCATTCAAATCAACCAATAGCGGGAATATTGCTACTGAGGTATGTAGAATTGTAGAACCTTAATGAGTGATAACGTGCTGCACTTGTGGTTTGCTAAGAATTTTATAAAAATCTCGAACGAAAAATTCACGGTAAAGGTTAGGAGACTCAAGACAGGGGTTGTTAAAAATAAAAAGTAATTAAATACTTTGACAAAATACAAATTTGCCGTTTGTACGAGGGGACGTTTTTATATTCATGGAATGGGGGGGTTGCTGAGGGGCGGAGCTTGGTAAGCCAATCGTAACGTCTAGCCTTATTACTATAAATACCGAACTGGATTATGGAATTTGAGTTATTGTCATTAACACAAGTCAGAACGTGAAGAGATTTTCACTATGAGTAAAGTTGAACATCGTGCCGTTATAAGGTTCTTGACAAAACAAGGAAAACCAGAGCAAACTATTATAGAAGAGATGTCAGCGGTTTACCAGGACTCTTGTCCTGGAAAAACCATGACATATAAGTGGCATAACCTGTTTAAGCAAGGCAAAGAATTACTGGAAGATGAGTCGCGCGCGGACGTCCCATCGAGGTGACCACGCCAGAACTTGTGGAAAAAGTTAATAATTTAATATTGGAAAATGCCCGTTTGAAAAAGAAACAACTTGCAGAAATGGTTGGAGTATCAGATACAACCATTTTTAAAGTTCTGCACGATCATCTCGGTATGACAAAGGTCTGTGCAAGATGGATCCCGAGCATGCTAACGCCACCTCAAAAACACGAACGAATGGCATGTTCACGAGCGCGTTTGAAGATCTGCAGTGAAGACCAGGATGGAGTATTAAGTCGGATTGTTACAGGAGAGGAAACGTGGGTTCACCACTATGAGCCTGAATCCAAACAAGATTCAATGCAGTGGCATAAAAAAGGTACACCCCGGCCAAAGAAGTTTAAAGTGCAACAGTCAGCTGGAAAGCTTATGGCGACCATATTTTGGGACACTGAAAGAATCCTGCTCATCGACTAAAAAAGAAAAGGGTGTCTCTATAACGGGAGAATATTATGCAACACTTTTAGAACGATTAAGGGACTCCATCAAAGAAAAGAGAAGATGAAAACTTGCCAAAGGTGTGCTGCTTTTGCACGACAACGCGCCCGTTCATCGCAGTCGAGTTGCACAAGCTGCCCTGCACAAGGCAGGCTTCCAGGAATTAAATCATCCACCCTACAGTCCAGACCTGCCCCCAGCCATTACTATTTGTTCCCGAATATGAAGAAAGAACTTCGAGGAAAAAATGCTTCGTCCGATGATGAAGTAAAAGCAGCAGTTTCAGCATATTTTGACGACAAAAATGAATTATTTTTTTCACTGGTATAAATAAATTAATTACTAGATCTGAGAAATGTATTCGAGTTAAGAGAGAATATCGTCGGTCTAATTCTAATACCTCGTAACCCCCAAATCTCAATTTTTCAGGAGAACAAGAAAATGTCATCAAATGTAAAACAAAACTTTTTTAAATGGTTTGAATTCCTTAAATTTTGTTAATTAAATTTAAACAGACAAATGTATTAATTTATCGCGCGATTAAGCATGCATAAAAAGTGGGTTACCCATATCCCAAAAACTGTACCAGGTTGGGATACGAGGTATTTTTTAAATCGCTATAGAATAAAACTGGAAGCCCTGTGGTTTACGAGGAGTTTACTAATCGACTCAGCGCAGTTTTTACCATGGGAATAGCTCCTAACCCCAAAATCGCAAAAAAGTGGGTTACGAGGTATTAGAATTAGACCGACAATATATTGAAAAAGAAAAATAATTCTGCGAATATAAAAAGGCACCCTCGTAAGTCTAGTGGTCATGCAAAGACGAAACATCGTAAGGGAAGTTTCTAAGGTACTGATTCTGTTGTATGAATATTTCATCATTTGTCGTCAAATTGCAGCTTATTTGAACTCAATGGTAAAGAAGATATTCGTATTTCAAATTTGTGCAGATCTTGCACACACACTTATTTGTTAGTTTTCGTATTTTACTTAATTCGACTACATAGACAAAGCTCTAGGTACGCCCTTCCAATAAGATCAAATTCTTTTATAAAATATTGTTAATAAAATGTAAATTAAAAGCTTCTTTGTTATTATTTTCCTTTCACTCTTACTCATTTTTCCGAGAATTAAACAGTTTTTTGTATGTATTTTATGCGAGACCTATTTCCACAACTATTACTCACCGTCTACAGAATGTTTTATGTGTGTAATCATCACGGCATTCCAATATTATATAAAGTATTTTTCTTTTAATATAAACTTTTTACAGTAACAAAATGTCCATGTTCATAAATAAATGAACTATGCAAATTTCAATACACGAAAAGTCCATGTTACGGATGATGACAATGCGATGGCAGCACAGGTGACAAATCCCTATTTTAATGGAGATCTAAACGGCAGAACTGGGGGGTGGGACCATTGAATAATTGAAAGAAAGCAACTTGTCGATAATTAAATAAAAACCCCATACTGCATAACAACAGACACATAATGTGAAGGAGAGAGTGAGTTTAAACCGGAGCTATCGATCTGGCACAATGCCCTAAATTCAGGGATTCGCCGAATCCTGTAGGAGAAGAAGAACGCCGCCGCGGCTTGTTTCCATGCAGTTTATAAGGTTTTCCCAGTAAACGGGACCGCGCCGTGTCCTACTCCCTGAATACATGAATTTGTTTTCCGATGATAGGGGCTGACCTATCATCATCCCTCCTTCTCGACCCCAAAAACTATTATCCTCAACCTTTATAATAATAAAAACGAAGAATCCCCTTATTCTAAATGTTAAGCTGTTATTTTATTTGGCGTATATGCTCTATTATAAATGAATATCGAATACTTTATAAAAGAGGACAACAGAAGAGAAGTTACGATAATAAGAAAAACATGAAAGATTTTGCTATTATAGGTTATTTAATATTAAACTGGCTTACCTTTTTTTTATTAAAATAATCGGCAGTGCTTTCTTTTGCGGCACTAATCGGATAATATCGACATCAGCAAATAACTTTCTTCCTCAGTTTTAACCCTAGAAAGAAAAAAATAATATTTTATTCTACAATAATACTAGGACTAAGTACTCTAATTATTGTCGATACTTCATGAGTAGCCAAAAATAATCTTAAAAAATAACAAGTTTGAACCCCCTCCTCCCCCTCGGTTCGTACCCCCACCATCAAGAACATTTAAAAAATGTTATCAACTTACTTGTATTGTTGCATCTATATATTTACATAGTGTTCTATAAAAGTAGTAATGTCAATAGATTCCGCTAAATAGGACCCCCCCTCTACAGGGTGTTCATTTAATGCGTAATTGTTCGTTACCTCCTAACTATCGACAACCGAGAAAAACTCTCAATGCAAAAGTTTCATGAGGGCATATAGATAGGGTGTTGAAAAAAGCGGGTAAAATGAAGCTACGCTTTTTTGGGGGAGAATATACAATGTGGAACGAAAGTTTGGAAACCTTTAAGTATCTCTGAAACGGCTTACACAATCGAGGTGAGTTTTGGAACACTTCATCTAAATAATATGCTGGATTCAAAACTGATGTCGACAGTGTCGCGAAGATGTTAGTTTTTTCGGGAGATCTACAAACTTTTGTATTTTAAATAGACACCCTGTGTATTTTTATTGTTTCGAGTTCTCTCAGTAATTTTACACATTTGTGTAGCATGCTCTATACCCAAGTTCAACCGATGCAAGATATTTTGATATTTTAACTTTTTTAACTTCAGAGCTAACATTAAATTGAAACTGTCACTTGCGGCCCTTAGCCTAACCAAGAATCCATCAAAGTTGGCTAAATATGAAGTATTTTGTGATTGTCAAGATTGTGCCGGAATTCTCGGAAAAATCAAAAATTTTAAGAAAAAAGTTCTCGATTTGGCAATGCTGCATCTAACGGCGAAAATATTTTAACATTGCTTAGGATTTTGGCAGATGTCTATTTTTCGGTAAAACATACAGGGAGTTCTATTTAAAAATCCAGTAATCTTAGCAAAAGTTGAAAGTAAAATTTAATCATCCTGTACATCCAACAAAATCTTGGAAACATTTTTAATAGTATTGGAAGAACTCTAATACTACTGCGTACAAAAAATATTTACAAATATTTCCTATTTATAAATTGGCAACGTCGCTACGGATTCAAATAAAACTTTCATGTTGATTAAACAACTAGTATGGGAATACTTTCCGAGTAGAATATAATACAGCGTAGCCCATTTTAAAAAAGTGTAGCTTCATATGTCCCGCTTTCCTGAAACACCCTGTATAGTTGTAGATATTTTTTACATTACAAGAAAACTTTTGTATATACAGTTTTTCTCGGTGTTTAATAGTTTAGGAGATATCGAACAGTTACACAGTAAATGAACACCCAGAGTAAATTCTCCCACCAAACAATTTCTTTTTTAATGTTGAATCTAAAAATACTGCATGGTAGGTTGTGCTGCTATGATAATTAATTATTCATTGTTGCAGGGCCTATTTTACCATTAGGCGCGTGCCTAGGGCCCAACGGCAAGAGGGGCTCGAATTGGAAAACATAAAATCAATAAAATCTGTTTGGTAGTCCTTTCACTCGAATACGGGGCCCGAAATTTGCTAGCTGAGCCTAGGGCCCAACTTGGTTAAAAATAGGTCCTGCATTGTTGTGACTATTTTTGTTTAGGCTAAGTTATGGGAAATTATTAAAACACTATATTAGCCACATTCGTATTTATAGAGTGCTCGAAATGCAAGGGTACGGGCATGCCATATATGCCACGTTGCTGACTGTCGCTACATATCGGCGTCACCTCTATGTGTTCAAAACAATCCTGATGCACGTATAACGAGGACTCAGCAGCAGTTCACCCTCGTCATTTAAATGAAAGTCTAGCGCGATGTCGAGGTCGATACAAGAAAGTGTTTCATCGTTGTACCCTGATTGGTTCCCTCAGCGAGTCATTATCATGTATACACGAAACCTGTCCAAATAGATTGATTGATACATATGATGATCACTCTACTGACGGTTTGAACAACTGAAGCGGAAATAGCCGCCACGTAATGTTTAACCACACTGAATCACTATCATCGCTATCGTTTAAGCACATAGTTCAGTATCTATATTATAATAGAGTAGCCGTCTCTGTGCGTATGTATGTTATGACTTACGCGCGAGCTACGACTGATAGCGAAGGACAGGAAAAGGTGATAACGTTATAATCAACGAATAGGTCAAACCGAGGCCGGTTTGATTTAGGCAATTTAGGCAAATTGCCTCGTTGTACGTGGTGCAGCATGCGGCTTCTTGAACAAGAGCAATTATCGTAATATCCAATGGGCAAATCAGACTACGCTTTTTTTAATAATAAAATAGTTAGGTTTAATTGAAAATTAGTATGCGCAGCATCTTCGGCATGTCCGCACCCTTAAGTCGCTAACTGTAAGTAATTTATGCTTTTATTTATTTTCTTGACAGAAACTTTACAAGAGCATACTACCTACACTTAAATATTTACAATGCACAATTGACACCTGTTTAGTAACACTGATCATTACTGCTTCTATAGTTGTGTTGATAATACCATTTTGTTGAGATATAGACATTGTTTAATTGTGATGTTTTATTTTGTTTTAATTGTATAATCTTATACGTATTGTCACGATATACATGCTATTGGAAAAGATGCACTCCTATTTACAAACATGTTAGTTGGGTTGCATAATCTCTAGGGGAATAATATTTAATTAATTTTTTTTAATGAAACCAAAGAAAAATGTTTCAATTTAATAAAGAAACACTCTAGAACACACTAGGTAGAAAAAGGTTAAATTTTAAAGTTGAGTTGTCTAACTATATTGATAAAATTTCATTGTTTAGCAAACGATGCGCTATCGTTATTTAATTTTGTAAACAAATATGAATTTGAAGCATCTCAATGCTTGTTTTGACCTAAAATAGACAAGGTGTATAGTTGTGAAGATGTATGCAAGTATTTATAACCTCACCTGCAGGTTTATTTTATAAAGAAATTCTTACAGGTTAACGATTTGATGATTTCATTATAATTTTGTTGTTTACTAAGATTATAAAACGTATGGGCTGAAATATTTCATTGAGTGGTTGTCAAGCAGTTCCTTGACCACAACTGAAAAATAAAAGTAAATGATGGGATTGTTTTTTTATAGATAATGTTTTAGTTTGAAAATACAAATTTCTGCGTTTTACCTAGTAAATCTGAAATTATGGAATTTAGTTGTTATTTTATAGTTTGGATATATAAAAATATTTGAATAATGTTCAATAGGATGTAAGGAAGGATTTTGTAGGAATAGAAGGATGCAATTAGGCGGCTTTATATTATTAATTTAATTTTTAATTACTAATTGAATGCATTTTAAAAATGGTTTGGTTGACAAATTCTAGTCATCTTATTATTTTGTCTTAGTACATGCATTTGATATCATTAAAAAAAGAATTTTTCTCTAGCTATCTACTGAATTTGTTTAAACAATTTTTGCAAGCGATTTGGTGACAAACTCTCTGTAAATCTAGATCTTTCAAACAGTGCACATATGCCCAGAGCAAAATTTTAAAATTTAAAGGTTATGTTGTGAATTAAAAAAAAGGAAACAATTCCAAACGTCAAAATGTTAGGTTATATTTTGGTGAAATGTCAAAGTGAATAATAATTTATTGAGGTTCTTTGAATTTAACTAGTTTGTTTTAGTAATATTTACTTTTAATTGAAATAATATTCAGTGTTGCGAATTTTTATTAATGAAATAATTTTTCTTTTTCGTAACGAAATTTGTATGACTTGAAAATATCACTTTTCGTTGTAAATTGGATTATCGAAGGGAATTTATCAATTTAATTAGAAAACAGAACTCAAGAAAACAGTTAGGCTTTAATAATTTTTATTAATACCATTTAATTAGGACATTTATATAAAGGGAGGTGAATTTCTGTATTTCAACCATTTTACTTATATTTTTGTTTATTGTTTCTAGCCTTATTTTGTGGAACTCCATAATCATGAAATAAATAAAGATTATTAAAAGTTTCACAGTTTTATTAAAATCACACAATGACTCCTCAAAATAATATTAAATTCCTACATTTTTGTAATAACAAACGCAAATTAGACATTTTAGAAGCCTTTGAGATATACAAACACAAACTCAGGGTACCTTTAATGAATGAACAACTTGAGCTCAGTAATTCTCCGTTACTGGAAGTATTAGATGTTTAATTATGATTTTTATTATTAATTTTTATTATTATTATTATTTTATCTAGTTACCTATTTTGTATCTACTTTAGCGACGTGTTTGTTTATAATTATATTACCTTTGATAATGACAGCATAGCTGTCGAAACAATATTGTCAGGTATATTTTAATAAAACTGTGAAACTTTTAATAATCTTTATTTATTTCATGATTTTACTTATAAACTATATGGAAGAAAGGATTTGTTTTGTTACTACATCAGTTGGTAATAGAAAAGGCGCCAATACATTGATATTATTGATATATTTTAAGGTATTTAATTAGTTTAATTTTAGTGTTTAAGATAATTAAAATGACAGAGATGTTACTTCTGAAGACAAAAAGCATTAGACTATCTTAGGATTGATCTTTCTTTGATTCAGGGTATCCAAATTTCTTTTTTTATTATTTATTTCAATTTTGTTTGTTTGTTCATTTGTTGTGTTAAATAAATTTTGTCATTTCAATGTTAAAGAAACTTTTGGTATATATTTTTTTTGTTTTGTGTAGTGTAAAATTATGTTTCATGGATCCATATTTATTTATTACCCTGTTAAAGCGAGTTGAGTCTCAGTTGTGGTAAGACACAAGCATCACAACAATTATTTTAGTCCGAGTATTTTTCTTTTATGGTAAAGGTAGGTGGTTTATATTTTGTATATATCGCCACTGTGCTTTTACTGAAGTCTGTTTTATGTTTTGTTTGTACTCTTAATTTAAATCAATTTTAACCAATTATCAATATCAATCATCATCATAATCGGGGTACTTTCGCTCCCCAAACCCGGGTTGAGATATATCGTAATAGTATGTATCAATTAGGGTTAAACAAACGTCATTCTTCAAACTACTTCTGAAAAAAAGAGAGTTGTCTAGTTACGGTGATGACTACTTGATAGGTCCATGTGTAACAATCCACCTATATGGAAAACAATCTATTAATCAGGGTATTATGAGGTGTTGCTCCATCCTGTTGGAATATAAGATTATCCAATGAAAGAATTGTTCACGAATACCGCTAAAACATAATATGCCCTGCCAAGTTGTCTTCAAAGAAGCCACAATTCTAATTACATAAAACCAATTACTTTACACCAAAGTTTGCGCTGAATCTATTTTGAAATCTGCCCTATCAAGAAATTCTAAAATTTCTTAGCCTTCAATAGTAGGATACAGTCCTATTAAACATGAAATTGTAGAAAAAGTTACTTTCATCTGATCATAAAATTCTTAGAAGAAAATTGGTATTGTCCTGAACATTCTTTACCAAACATTGTAAAACTCGATCCTTTGCTGGAAACTGTTATCATGAATATTCTTTTCACTGCCCAAAAATTAAATACCCAAAATATTATACTGTATAAGTCCTTTTAACAAATTTAGCAAAGATTCTTATATACCATATAGTTTAGCATACGGGTACATTTTACGACATAAATGCCCTATTATTGCACTTTTCCTAAGCTTTTGCTAATCAATCTCATAATGCTTTATACCTAAACGAAAAAGATAGTAAACTGTTTCTGTGATTTAATCACTCTTTTATCTCCATTTTTACAGGATACCTAAAGCAAAATCAAACGATTTGTATTTGCATAATGTATTTATAATTACACAAAGTCTAATTTATTGTTTCTAAACTTCTACACTTTTTTCCTATCTTGTTTTCGATTGAATTTCGTTTAGAAAAAAATTCACTATTGTGTGCTAGTAACCTCGCATATATTTTTCCAAAACATTTCTCACTACATCATAGATAATTCTCAAGGCTGCCTTGAAGTTTGTTGACATTATTAAAATATAATGGTTTATAGAAAGCTTTACAATAATAACTTTTTCTTAAAAAATATTGGGAGCACTCAGAAAATGATAACGGATAGTTGCACATACATGTTCTATGTATGTCCTTGTTATTCCAGTTTGAATAAGAGTATAGATTTTACAAAACATTTCTAAGGAGTAAGACGGTAAGCAACAAAAGCACTTATTGCACGTGTAACATACATATTTTTATACGATCACATTTTATTCCTTAAAATCTGTAGATCAGTCAACTATAGTAGTTCGTCTCAAAGTGAGTATTCTGAACATGTGTTATGCACGACATTGATGCTATACTTCGATGCAAACTTATATTGAAATAAACGTACACCTGTTACTTATCAGCCTAATCTGTAGTTTGTGATGAGGGCAACTTAAGTACCAATGCCAACTAACGACTCTATCTGGCTTCCTATTGCCAGTGGTTCTCAAACATAAATAATATTTGCTACAACATACTTGGGTCGGATTAAAATAATATAGAAATTAAGAAATGCTTTTTATTTATGTCACACCAGCAGTTTGTTTTTAATTCTACAGTATGTACTAGTGCTACAAACCATTTTATTGAAGTTACAGAACAGTGAAAAAGCGAAATAAAGTTAAGAAATAAATTAAAAATAGAAACAAAAATTTCATTTATTAGTACTTCAACATACGTTGGAAGTAACAAAACCGAGAATTCCGGATATTTTATTAAAAATATCCGAAAATAAAACTAATAAATCAGTTAAAAAGAAAAGAAGACATGGTATTTAATTCCGTGTGTAAGTAATCGTAATTGTACACCATTATATTTAGTTTCTTTTTAATTCATTTAATTTTAGTTCACTTTTAATTTCCACTTCATTATTATCATCATCATTATTATCGTCTTCATCGTCACTATATCCATTATTAATTTATAATAATTGGTTCGATATCAGCCAACAAATTGTTAATTTCCCACATTTTTCTTTCTGTTGCTATTACGTGTTTTACGTAGTTTTTTCATTTCTCTGGCGTAAAGACCTGATATGCTGCTGTCATTAAATTTCGTATTTCAGCTTTAAAATTTGCATTACGTCCAGCTATATACCTTTTAACTTCCTCCCAAGCTATTTCGATCGGATTAAGTTTAAAGTGATAGGATGGGAGCCTCAGGATCTTCACATTGTGATTTTTGACAATATCTTCTATGATGTATCTGTCATATCCTGCTTTGAAGGCTTTGACTACATCAAGTAACTCGCATTTTAAGTGGTCTTCTGCAAAAAATAGGTCCTTTGACAAATAATTTTGGTTGGAGGGTTGTAAAGTTGCTTAATTGTCACATAATTGTTGGCTGCTTTTTATTAATGTTAGCAGATAAACAACATATAATTATGTTGCGCTTTTGGATCCTACATTTAAATACTGTAATTGCTTTCATTGATGGCTAAAATTATGCAAATAATGTTTGTTAGGATATAATGTTCTAATTTGTGAAGATAGGAAGATGTAAAAAGGTATTTTTAAATAATTAAGTTAATATATAGTTGTTTAAAAATTAGGTTTCATCGAAATTCAATGAACGTGTATTGAAAACCTAAGTGAAATATACCATTAGATTGGGAATTATTTTATCTATAAGATTATCTAATTAATTTTTGTGTCAATTAAAATTTATAAACAATAATTTGGTTATGTTAAATTGACTTGTCAAAGTTTCTTTTGTTTCATGCAAAAATTGAATCAAATTCAATTGTTTCGACAAAAAATAAAAACACGGCCATTTTTGTAACAAATTCTCGTCTAATTTCATCTTTCAAGAAGTTGTGTGTTGTAGAGCATAAATAAATTTAAGTTTATGTTTATAAAAAAAAATGTAAACAAATCAATGTTATATATTTTGAGGTTAATAATATTTTTGTGAAACACCAAAGTGTTTGAGATTTAAGAAAGTTGGTAAATCTAAGTAATTAATCTAACAGTGCTTCAAGTTAATCAAGTGTTTAGTTTATTCTTCAATGGATTATGATTATTTGAATTATAAATGGATTAACCACTGGATTTAGAATTCCAATTAGTAAAGTACTTTATCGTATGTGGTATTTGAAAGAGGTCGTTGACACACTTTTTTGATTTTTTTTGTCGAGACGAATGACAGCAGAAAGCTGATATTTGGGAATTTATAAAAATAAAGTTGGTAATTTTGCGGCGGCAAATATTTAAAAAGGAATTAAAACATAAACGTGAGTTTTTAATTGTAGTTAGTTTTATTTTTATTAATTAAGAAATAAGATGATACCAAAAGTATGAATCTCCAAATAAAGAATATTGAACTATTTTAGGAGTAATATAGAAAAATTAATGATAGGATTAAAAAGATTTAGTAACCCGATTTTTTTATAATTGCATTTATATATTTCGAGATAAATTAATCATTAAGAAGCGTTTCTATCTTTTTACTTTACAAAAAAAGAAAATCTATTTTTCTGGTATCTATTTTCAATTTTTATTTTGTTTTGTTTGTTGTTCTTTGGTATTTGTTAAATTAAAAAATAAAGTTGAGTTGTTATTATTTTGAAAATTACTTTGTGTATCTGTTTTTATATTACCGTGTTCCTAAATATAAAAATTTAGTTATCTATTGAAGCGGCCCGCCCGAGAAAGTCTCAATTTGCGGAGAGCAAAACTTTTCTCACAACAATATGTATATTTAACCGGAGCATTTATTACAATTAAAGGTAAGCAAGTAGTGAGTTGTGTATTTCATCTTTTTTACGATAGCATGTAGCATCTGTGTCTGATAGGTTATATAATAAGAAAACCCTAAAATAAAATATTATAACAATATGTACTTACTATTGGTTTGATAATGATTTTTATTATAAAATAAATCTATAGCATCATATTAGCCCTGCTGTCTTAGATCATTATTAAAATAATAGTACGTTAAAATTATTTTGGAAACCTAAATGGATTAAGTGTAGATATTCTAATTTATTTGAAGTAAAATAAATAGAACAAAATGTATTGAAACAAGATTTTTTTTTTAATTTGACGTCGACGCTGGCTGCGAAAGTGGACATACCGCAAAATATACTAACCTTACTTTTGTAATTTTGTTTATTTTTTTTAATTTATATTTGGGCGAGGAATCAGGATGGCGGAGCATCCTTCGCACCTCATGGCACTGATTGTTATGATCATGTGGGCCACCCTACTAGAATTTAGCCAAATTTGGGGAAATTCCACACCCAATAGGGATTTTTATCGTGTCAAACATCGCATTGACACGGAACGTACAGTTTTACTTCCTATACGAGAGGAAGACATGTGTTTTAATTTTTCTCCGCTATGAAGAATTACCAGCTCGGCCGGGGATCGATCCTGCGCCCTTGGATTACGAAGCAAACATGCAAACCACTAATCCACCGACGCTGGCTGTAATTTTGTTATGTCAAATTCTAAGCGCTATTTGTCACTAAAAGTAAGGTTAGGTATGTATTGCAGTATGTTCATGAGGAAGCTCACGTAAAACACAAGAGTAAACACGCACAAGAGTTAGAAAAAAATGGTTAAATACCAAAGTTGATTGATATAAAATAAACTTAATTTTTTTTAATATTATTGTATACACAAAGTTACGGATACTTTTAGCCTTTTTTAAATTTTAAATGGAACACGCTGTATATTCTTAGGCTTTTTGACTCTACATTTTAATGCAGAAATTGTAATTTTTCTGTTTTCCAGTCAAATAGCATATTTTCATCTAAGCGTTATAATTAGTAAAATCCGATGTTCCTGATACATATTGGCTCATATAAAAATATTGGCCACCTTTTGTTTTTACTTGAATGAATTTATATTTGATTTTCTGTATGATGATTTTTACACCAATTTAGCATCGACACGTCCTTAGCATTGGCAGTGGAAATAAAATTTCCGTTTTTTGTTCATACTGTTATGAACAGACGAGTAAATTCTTTATTACTTTTTTATTATGTATAACAAATCGATATATCAAATAAATACTTTTATCATTTTCAGGATTTTCATTTAGAAACATCTAAAAGGAAATTTAGATTAGATCTTTTTAACCTGCTGAGTTTTATGGGCAAATAAAGTGGAATAAAAATATAACTTTTATAATAATAAAAGAAATGTATTATAAAATCAAATTGTTCGAATTTAATTTTTCAAAACATAAAGTTATTAAGCACAAGCACATGTGTATATAATTTATAAATATATATATTTTGCTGTTGCATGGGTGTACTTACTTGAACTTGGCCTTTCTCAGTATACTACGTACACGTGTATGTTACACCATTACGTCGGACATTCATAATATGACAGCTATACATATTCTGTATTGACTCTTTGCCAGCAGCAGATACACACTTGCTTACGTTTTACGCAGGGTTGAATAGTTTCTACGAAACTAAATTAGTCGGCCAAAAAATATCCAAAAATAAAATTCGGAAACTAATAAACTTTGTGAAACATTAATAAGAAATTATTTTTAATTTTCTTTCTTTTCTATTCTTGATAATGTAATGCGTTATTTCTATATTGATCGTCTGTTTTGTTATCTATATCTAAATAATAATGAATATTAATGTTAATTACACGATCTCTTAACTAAAAAGTTTTAGCAAAAGCAATAAAATCAGGTCGAATGCCCTTCTACTTTCATGGGCCACTGTAGCAAGGGTCGCCCCCCATTGTCAACTACTTAGAATTATTATTTTATAATCTACTAATAGTAACCGCATCGGTAGTTTAATGGAAGAAAAATTTTCCATTCCATATTATTACGACATATTGTAGTGTATGAAAGAGATATCGATAATTGAGTTATTGAATAAGCTAATTTAAACATTACAAAATTGAAAAATCTACAATGTTGTTATGATGTTATATTCTAAAATGAAGTAATACTTAAGAAAGCCCCACGTTCGGGCAACATATAAACTATGAAGTGATACGAGGGCCACGCTGTATATTGTGAGATGACACGAATCTAGAGAAAGAGCTGGCAACACGGCATTGTTACATACCACCATCCTTCATTAGTAAACTCAGAGTAGACGTCGTACATACGATTTGTCGTGTCGAAAGGTGGATTTGTCAAGAGAATATGTGCGCGCTATAATTTACTACGATTTCAAGGTCGGGTTAAGTGAACAACAAAGTCTTGAACGGTTGCAACACGCGTTTGGTGATAAAAGTCCTTCACGAACAACTGTGTTTCGCTGGTATAGCGAATTTAAGAGAGGACGGATATCGCTTGGTGATGAGGCACGTGCTGGTAGGCCCTGTTCGTCAGTTACTGTTGGAAACATTGAGAGAGTGAGACGTATGATCGAATAAGATCCAAGATGCACCTATTAAGCGATTGAGGCAACTCTTGGTGTTGGATCCGCATGGGTGTCACATAAGCTTAACGATTCCTAAAAGGCAGAGCGAGTAAGAATCGCGCGAGAAACGTTAGAAATGTTAAATAAAGGTGGGCATTGTATTATTTCTAAAATAGTAACAGGTGATGAAACATACATACCATTTTATGATATTCCTACCCGCCAGGAGAGCCGTGTGTGGATCCACGAAGATGCACCAACACCAACAATGGCGAAAAAGCAAAGGTCTGTCAAGAAAGTTATGTACGCAGTTTTCTTTCGTAGTACAGGATTAGTGAAAGCAATTAAGCTTGAAGATCAACGTACAGTTACAGCAAACTGGTAGACCACAAAATGTTTACCTGCAGTGCTTGAGTCAGTCAATATTCAAGGGTTAATGTTGCATCACGACAATGAATCGTCACACACTGCACAGCAGACAGTTGAATTTTTACGTAAAAATAATGTAACAGTCATTGAACATCCATCCTATTTGCCTGATTTGGACATGTGTGATTTCTGGTTGTTCTTTAACCTAAAGAAACATTTACGTGGTCGACGTTTCACGACGGCAGATGAGATAGATGAAGCAATTCATCAATTTTTTGAGAGCATTCCAAAAGATAACTGGCTTCAAGCGTTTAAGTTGTGGAAGTTTCGGTTACAAAAGTGTATTGATGTAGGTGGTGATTACTTTGAACATAAATAAAATCATTTTCCTAAAAAGACTTGTAGTTTTCTTGTATCTCAAAATATATAGCGTGACCCTCCCTCCCCCCTCCCCAAAATATATTTCGATAAAAAAAAGTCAAAAACTTTGATTTGAATTGAAATTGGCTAGCTTTAGTAAAAATGAAATACTATAACATCCCAATAGCTTTTCTTTCTCCTCATCGACTAAAACTCAGGTTTATGTTGATTGAACATGAGATAAACAAATTATAAAAATCTTATTGATTCTTGTACCTGAAAGAAAAGAACTTTACAAATGCACTAGGAATTCTGCAACTGGACAAGCAGCAACCTTAAACTCCGTATGTTTTTTTCCTCATACACACATATGGTGGTAAAACTGGTCTATAAGACCAACCATTAATTTTTTCTGATACTTCTTAAAACTAAACTAATTAAATACCTAGGTATTTATTTAAAAACACCGTATGTGAAGAAAATAAATGTATGCTTGCATAAACATCAACACAAATAAACACATACATATATAGATCAAACACAGCTTTTCATTTTATTCAAAGTAGATAAGAATATTTATCCAAGAGAAAATAAAAACAATTGTTTAAATGGAAAAGAAAAAAAAAGGAAAATCTTCCTTAAGCTTATTCAAATGTGTTGTGTATTAGTTGCTAACATGACATGGGGGTTGTAACTGGTCTCCATTTGAACAAACTAAGACAAACATAAAATTGTCAATCAAAATGAAAATGTTAAACTCAATGCACAAATTGAAAATTATAAAAATGTTACAAACATTGTTCTCAAAGAACCTCTCAAATTAAAAATGAATTTAAATTTATTTTCTGATTGTCTTTGTCATTTATTGTTCCTAATGTGAAACAAATCCTTTATTTTGAGCCAGCTTGTATATGGTTAACAAACCAAATCTGTTGATGATTTATCCTTGAAATAATCTTTGTACTCAGTTGATAATCTAAACATTATTATTCCAAATCAGCTGTGATCCAGTAACGTTGAAAACCAAATCCATACAAATTGTAGAAATGAAAATTGAAAAACAAATTTTCTTCGTTTTTCGTAACAGGTAACAATCCAATTCCATATTATTATGACGTGTGTTTACATTGAAAACACGTGGTTAGCCATAACCTAACTTTATTTTAGGATTTTTGAATATGAGCCGAGCGTGGATCCTCCCAATGCGCTTTATCGACTAAAATTGTTCTTTGATTTATTAAAATAAATCGGTTACACTTGCCAGTGATTATTAAAATGGAAACAAATCTTCTTTGTTTCATATAACAGGTAAGCATACAATTCCATATGATATTGACGTTTGTTTACGAAACAAAACATATGGGTTAAAACTTCATAACCTAACTTTTATTTTAGGATTTTGCATACGAGCCGAGCGTGGTTTCAATCAGAGCTTTTGATCGTCTGAAATTGTTCTTTTTCCAGGGCCCTTTTACATGTTTGAGTCAAAACAAACACAAAACACTAAGACAATCGCACAACGCGGGCGTCATGGCGTCACGAATTTGAACATCTGATTATAATTAACACTAATCTTAATTCTAAAAAACAGAAAAGTAACTAGAAAAGAGACGATTAAAATGACATAAAAGACACTTATGGTCTAAATTGAACAATAACAAAGAAAATCAATAAAAACGATTAGCTATCACCGATCATTAAAAACTAATTACATTGAAAGCCCATCACTCTCCAGCTATACTTGTATATACAATATTTGCATAACTACTCAAGGTAACTCAAACATATGAAGTTTACACAATTTATAACAAAATACCAAAGAAAAACTTTAACCTAAAAAAATAATCTTGCGTTTTAGACATCAACTGATGCTTTTGCAAGTATAAACAAATAAACCATATAAATGAATTCAAACTTCCACTAATCTTGTCCAGAGTACAGTACTCCATATGCCTGCATCTAAACAATAATGCAAATCATCAAAATAAAACCAACATTTGAAAAATCAATAGGTATCTACAAATCTTCTAAATGCAAGACTCCGCAAGCAAATTGTAACATTATAAATATCAAATTACTGATCCAATATAACTATTTCCAGTGAAATCTGTACCCGAAACTAACTTAGTTTTCTGGGAGAAAGAAAAATCTGTTCTACGTTGGAAACTCGTAAAACTCAAATCTAACAAGAAGATAAAACCTTTCAGAAAAATGGAAAGCCATCCTAACATGTGACCTGGGTTGCATAAAACATGTATTACTATAAAACAACCTAAATACTTTATATCCTTTTTATAAATTCAACACCTTCTCATAAAAAGTGAGGTTAAAGACCATCGATACCTAACATACTCCTATATCTCTGTTCTATACTATAAATTTTCATGTAACCTCGCATGTATCTTATCAATTAAATAAAATTAATTTTCTAGCATGTTTGTTTTTCTATTTAATGCATGATATTTTTATATTTGTATTTCCGGAGCCTAACTCTAAAATATTCTGAAATTGCAATTCGTTAAGTAAATTTTCAACCTGATGATTCTATATCATCTCAATATTTTTATCTTTTTTTTATTTCTTTGTTTTCTGCCACGTTGAGCTTTGAGAATATAATTAGCGTTTCTTATTGCTAATAATATGTATCCTCTTGCATCCAGTAGCTCAGGAAGTACACAGAAATTTTAGAAGATACTGATTTTGTAAAAGAATTTTAAAACTATCCAAGGGTTACTAATGTGAAAGTTTGCAGGTAATGCATTTCTCAGTAGTAGAAATAAAGTCTTAAAACTTGGAAAAACCTGAACACAACTGGTCACTATTAAGGAATTAGATGCATTCTTAGAAATTCTTTGAATTCAATTTACATGTAGCTGCCTATTTAAACTTTTAGAAGATACTGATTTTATAAAACAAATTTTAAAACTATCCAAGGGTTACTAATATGAAAGTTTGCAGGTAATGAATTTCTCAGAAGTAGAAATAAAGTCTTAAAACTTCTTAAGTGGTCAATATGACCAGAGGGTCAGTTTAAACAGGTGGTCAGATTTACAGGTTTCACTGTATTTAAAGTGTGGTTCTTTGCTGAATTATTCTTTGTTGATTTTCACCAATTTCTACATTATTTAAAAGAACATCCATGTTTTTCTTTAAAACATTAAATTCCATATCGGTTTTTATACAATTTATGCCATAATGGATGTCAGCGTAGTTGGAAGATGTGCACTGTTTCCTCCGGTATGTAGTTCGCTGGTTTCTTTTGTCAGTGAGAATATCTTCTCTTGACGCTTTGTTTATATATTTGGGGTAAACACTGAAGCAGTTCCTTTTGTTTCACGAGTTCGCGATTGCACATACCTTTTCGTATTATAAAAAGCGCTGCGTAATCACATCTTGTGTTGTAGGCCCTTCGATGTGAGAAAGTTATTCTTTAACCATTAATTTTTTTAACAACCAATGAATTAAAGTGTTCCACTCAAGTGTTATTCATATTATACAGAAGACTCTTACGTAGTACAGAACATTATCAGTCTAGTATATCCTGAAATCATTACCTCCACATTGGTACTATTACCACTTTCAAAAACTTCGGCTAGTTCGTTTAGAAAATTACTTGTTTTGATTGTGGATAAATTTTGAAATAATTGTGGATAAATAAATTGGATGTGCTAAATTTTGACCATTATTTAATTAGTTTAATTGTTGAGATTAGTTTGTTGCACTTCCCTCTCCCAATTCGGGACAGGGGGAGATAATATTGTAACGAATGGAAAACCCCTACACGCCGTCAGCGAACATTCTAGATTCTGGCGACAAGATGTATGATTCATCAACACCTGCATGTATGATTCAGCGGCGTGAGCCATCGACGGCTGCACAAAACAATACACCAACTAGTCTAATCCAGTACGTTCTAGAACTTTATATGGGGATATAAATTGACGGTCTCGCACAGAAGGGAGTTCAGTTAGTATTCAACCGGTGAATTGAAATGTGCTTTGTGTAATTAGTTAATAGTCGAATATTAGTGAATATATAAATGCTCTAAATGAATGTTGTATTAAAAATAAATAGCCTACTTTAAGTTTGTAAATATCTAGCATTTAAGTTCGTTAGATAGTTTATAATTATAGTGTTTTTAATTAGTGTATGTAAATAATATCCCTCTTGTGAATAGACGATTAAACAGCATTATTGTTATTATTTTAAAAAGAACGTTACAATATAGTATATTATATACCAAGGGACTGAAGTGCCTCTTTTAATCCCGAGAGTGCAGTTTGTTGGGGGTGCAACAATCACCTGAGGGATTAAAAGGCACTTTAGTTCCGTGGTATATACGCTATTTTTTGCACTCCGTTTTGCATAATACATTTAGTTAAAGTAATTATACGAAAAAGAAAAAATTAAGTTAAAAGTTAAAAGTGGACAATTTAATTGTATAGTTGTTAAATATTATGTAACTACAATTACAAAACCGATTGGAAATGCTATAAGTCTAGCATTGCCAGACGATTCAATAACAAAATAAAATTTGATATCGTACAAATTTTAAACAGAAAAAAGACGATACACCAGCATTTTATTATATAGAAGATTGATTTATTTTTCACTATATAAAATAAACTATGTAAATTACTTTTTGGTAAAGTTTATAAAATTCTGTGTAAACTTAAATTGATAGAATTGCTTCAAACTAAAAAACCTGTCTGCTGTTATGATTCAATGATTCTCATTAGCGCGGCGCCGGCAACTGCATAGTTAAATGCCTTTAAATTAGGGTTTCGTGAAATAAGAAATTGCCGAAATAAGTTAATACACCGTGACGCATTAAGACATAGTCAGACTTTGCCAGTGGTTAGATAACCATTAAAGAAAGAAAATTCCAATATACCATTTTTCTCGTATTTCTATACTTTTGGAGAAAAACTGCATTGAAGTTCAGCCTAATGTTTTCAAATTTGATAGTATGAATGCACATGACACATATTTTAAAAAGTTCAAGCAGATATTCAATACTACTAGAATGTGCAAGGATAGCGTAATAAAGTAATAAACACGTCTTTATTTTGGCAAAGTGTTTCGTAGAATAACAACAGATAAACAGAATTAAATAAACAAAGCGTGTTGAGAACGACCTCTCTATGGATATTGTTTCAAAAATGGTATTTTTGTTGTTTTGTTTCTGATTACTAAGACAATTTCAAATTCTTTTAATAGGCACATTAACCCCTATGTGTAATACAATACTGCAGGTTTGTGAATAAAAAATTATAGTACACGTGATAGTGACACATATCCTGAGGTCAAGATCAAGGAGATACCCAATACTATTTGGTTTCTCAAATAATAACAAATTGCAAACCCCTTACACTGCAGCTTTTAGTAATAAAACGTAACAGTACTTGTACTTGACTATGTAAACAAATCCATCAATCATTCAGGGTCGTTGAATTAAAACATCAAAAAGAATAATAAGGTTTTACTAATGAAACATTCTAGAATTCCAATAAAAAATAACAATACCTATTGATGAATAGATCAAATTAGCTAAACATGTCTTTACTTAATTAAAACTAGTATCTGTTTATTAACGCCATAACAAAACGAATTTAATGATATCAGTAAATGGGTCAGTATTAAAATGATGTAATTTCTGTCTGCATTTCCTAGTAGAATACAGGGGAATTCCCCGGATTAATAGATCGTTTTGTTTTAACATCTAAAATGGAATGTGCGTCGTTTGTATCCTTGGTGTGCTTCTTTTTACGTTCACGTTTTTACTGATGGTGTCAATTTCTAAAGCTCTTGCATTTATTTCTATTCGACTTAACAACACTGACCTGCATCAATTATACGTACTTTTCTGAAAACGTCGGGCAAAATTTTCGACTTTTTAGTTCATTTAATCAAAAAATGTTACTAAGGTTTTATGTTTCTAATGACCAAAGAAGCTTATCCTCAAAGTCCGATCATTAGGTACTGAATCACCGTGTATAATAACTTTAGGTAATAATTAGTTAAAATTCATATTCAATGCAGCTTGTAACTGAACATATTGTATATACAGGGTGATTCAGAAATAACTGATATGCTTTAAATGGTAGGTAGAGGGGAGGCAGTAGAGCTAATTTACCTTGACAAGTATAGGTCAAAAACGGAAGTTTTCCAGAAAATTAATTTTAAGGTTTTATTGAATTTTAGATCCGGTCCTGACCTTGGATCCTTTTGGATCAAGGTAAATTAGCTCTACTGCCTCCCCTCTACCTACCATTTAAAGAATTACCTTTATTTCTGAATCACCCTGTATAGAATTAATGAAGGATACTGAAGGATACAAATTCATGAATTTTGGATCCGGTCCTGACCTTGGATCCTTTTGGATCCAAAATTCATAAACTTTAAAATTCATTTTCTGGAAAACTATTCGTTTTTGACTTATACTTGTCAAGGTAAATTAGCTCTACTGCCTCCCCTCTACCTACCATTTAAAGGATATCAGTTATTTATGAATCACCCTGTATAATTAACTCATTTTGTATTTTGAATTTGGTTAAACTAGTATTTTGAATAAACTAGTTGGCATAGTAACATTTGTTTGTTTACTTTTACTCCTCCCAGAAACGTTAATTGTGAACATGCCGCAAAAACACCTAACCTTACTTTTGTAATTTTGTAGCAAAAATGTGCGACAGCCATATGTTTAATATATGGTGACAGCTGATTACGCTTTGAAATTACAAAAGTAAGGTTAGCATGTTTTGCGGTATGTTCACAATGACCAACTTTGACGTTAAATTAACATTTTGTTTGTTTTACTTTTAATCCCGGACTTTTTCTCCGGGGCTAAAAGTAACACTTTAGTCTTTCAAACGGAAGATTAAAATGGCACTTTTAGTCTACGGAGTGCAAAAATAATACATGTTATAACTAGTTTAATAGTATATTAAAGAACGAGTTTCATAAGGCAAGATTTATTGCAAGAGTCCAAATTTAGAAAACGAGCCGCTTGCGGCGAGTTTTCTAAAGGACGAGTGCAATAATGACTTATGAAACGAGTTTTTTATGCTATTTTTTCTATTTTGCGTCTTTTATTCCCGTTTTAAATAAAAAAATCGCAATTTCAAAATTTAGGGATTTTTGTGGTAGTTGACAACACTGATGTGACATTTGAAAATTCATTAATGACAAAGAAAATTGAGTGAAGTTTTTGTCAATTTTCTGTTTTTTTTTCGATTATTTTTTCAATGCTACCAACTTTGAAAAAGTTGGGCTATTAAAGCACTCAAATGAGCTATTAACGCACTGTTTTGGTTGCTTTACAGCTTTATTATAGACGCAAAATAGAAAAAATCTATTAGGCAAGTCCAGAGGTTTATATCTATTTAAGCGTTTAATGTTCGTACTGTTATCAAGGAGGTTTATGGCTAAGGTATTACTGTGATGTTCGAACTTGGTTAGGCATTTCTCACTGCACTTTTTAATTGTTTGTTGCACTGAATCCACTTTCAAATCACTAAGAA
Source organism: Agrypnus murinus (assembly GCA_929113105.1). Classification (NCBI taxonomy): domain Eukaryota; kingdom Metazoa; phylum Arthropoda; class Insecta; order Coleoptera; family Elateridae; genus Agrypnus; species Agrypnus murinus. Next base: position 76,029,895 of record OV816026.1, read on the forward strand.
TATCAACATTTCTAATGAAATATGGGGCGCCACATTATTGCTATATTAGAGTTCGCTGCTGTGGCCCACAGCTGAATGCCGTAGGACCAAATTGATTTAAATGCAGCGTTGTACATTTGTAGCTTGTTTTGTAGGGATAACTTAAGACTTCTTGCCGAGAAGCCAGTAGTGTTTACTAAATTTAGCACCAACCTGTTTCCTCTTACTCATTATGTGCTTTTTCCATGTGAGACCTTTATCTAAATGCATGCCCAGGCATTTGACGTCTGTAACCTGTGGTAATGGTGAATTATTTATGTGTACTTCCGGTGTTGTTCCTCTGCATTTGGTAAAAGTGATGTGTCGATTTCTTTCTTCATTGATCTTTATTCTCCATTTTTTACTCCATTTGTCAATACGGTTTAAATGAGTTTGCAGCATGCCAGCACCTATTATTGGGTCTTTATGTCTACACATGATTGCCTTATCATCGGCAAAGGTGGCTGTAAGTAATTGTTTGTTGGTAGGCATATCTGCTGTATAAAGGCTATATAGAAGAGGTCCCAGTACACTCCCCTGGGGTACGCCTGATTTTATAGAATGGAGTTCTGCAAGATGTTGGCCATACTTCACTTGGAGAAAAACATGAAATTTATACTTTATAGTTATTTGTTTCATTATTACAAAAAATGCATGTTTTTGGGACGAATAAGAAAGTTGCTGACGCCGCGTTAGCGGAGTCTGGCAGCCTTATGAGTCCCAAAAACGCATTTTTTGTACGAATTAAACACTATTTTTTCTCCAACTGCTTATTTTTAACTAGCAAACTCTGTGAGAGGATTGTTTAGAATAAACAACATGACGTTAAACTACTTTTTATTTACTGCAATTCTAATATGTGTAAAAAGTGGCAATTTGAATATTAAGAATTAATATCATTAAGAAATATTCACAAACGTATAATCTCACTCCCATTTCGTCGAAGATTTGAAGAAATTTCGGCAGGCGTTGTCTTAAGATATATGTTTACCGTTAAATAATTAAAGGTTAGGATTGGTTTCTGTTTTTTTGCGTTCCAGCGTTCCGAGCAGCAACTAAAATTTTAATAGAAACGTCGAATTTGTTTTTGATTTTTTATGTCTTTAATTAATTTAATATTTTAATATGGTCATAGAAAAGATAACTGATTATTATTTAAATGAAAATTTCTACTTATTACTTCGAATTATTGCTATAATAGAAAATCTTATAGAGCACCGCGGAAAATAGTTCATACATAACCTCATACTACTTTTTGTATTGTACAAAAAGTGATTACTTTTTGTACAATTGCTATGGTAACGAGTAACAGTTCCTAAATGGCCTACTTTTTATACAAAATAATTTGATGTTATAGTGTCATATTCGTGGGTTGGAGAAAAAATCTTTATTTTTTCTACATAGAAATTTTGAATTTTTTTCCCCCTTAAAAACTACACGTCTGATTTTTTCTAACTTTTTGATATTTTACTAGAACTAAACTAAAACGAATATGCTCTTCACAGTGGGTGTCTTTAAAAAAAAGGAAAACGTTCTAGAACTTCGTTCCAAGATTTTTCAAAAAGTTCTAAAAATCTTAGAACCAAGTTCTAGAACTGTTTTCAGAAACATTTTTATACACGCAATTAGAACTCACTCTAAAAGCTTTAAATAGATCCCAAGATCATTAAAATGGGTCAAGCGATTTCTGAGAAATAATTTCTGAAAAACACATACTTGAATTTAATATAACAGGATTTAACCGGAATCGTGCCGTCAGAATTTTTTCAGTTTTTCATCTACTCACAAAAACGCGTCGATTGATAGATAATTCGGCTAGGAAAGTTTTTATACATTCTATTTCGCGACCTTCTGTGGCATATTTTAGCGCGTTAAGATAAAACCCACAAGTCTGTGAACGTAGTACTCCATGCTTAAAAGTACTTTAAATGCATTTAATAATGTGGATATTTCCAATTACCGAAAGCTGAAGGCACTGGAGAACGTGTGATGGTTATAAGCCAAAATTCAAAAACCCTTACAAGTCAGCAAATAAATCAATTTTTATTGGAAACTTCAGATGATGAGCACCTTTTCACAAAATTAGGTTTAACAAAACGTTTATTTAAGTTAAATAAAGTACTAACCTTTATTATCTGCCGCCTCCATGGCCACCACCGTACAAATCCACCAGTGACTCCACAGTCAACATACAATACCAATAATATTGAAACTCATTTTTATAAAAACCTTCTCACGACTCTCAAATTCCAAGTAATTTAACTAATTGGTATAATAACCCCCTTATGGATACAACAATAACCAATAATACTGACAATATTCAAAACACAAACTCCAATTAATTTCACAAATTGTTACAATAATCATACAGTTATAATCTTTATAGGTGGTGAAAATAATGATAAAAATAAAATTACTAAATAAAATGCAAATTGTTTTTTTAGGATTAAAATATTTTTTGAAAAAAAAGTGTATTTTTCTGGTCGTAGGAAAAATAGTGTACATAACTCGGTGGAAAGTGTGTTTCTTACGGGTGTGATTTTGCGTAAATATTCACACTAGTACGAAAAATGTAGTTTCACATTTAAAGTTCTGTGTTAGACTGAGTAATAAAAGTAGAATCTTAATTAGAAAAAAGGAGCAGAAATATTGCCAATGCTTAGAAATAGTAAGCTTAGTACTATTTATTGACTAACATATTAAATGTTAGGATGACTTCATCGAACTCTAAAGATGGGTAGTACGCACCCTCTGTATATTATTATTTATTATTAAAGTTGCCAGGATGCATAGAGTTTTTAGGCCATGGAAGTGGGAAACTAGGTCGCACGTGCATATTTGATTAGGTTATTCTCCGAAAATTAAACACAATTTGGTGACTAATGGTAGTTCTTTCCAAGAGAAATTCCTTACCCAATATTAACCGGCGATCGTTAAGCAAAGTAAATATTTCATTTAAAACTTCCCTCGTATATAAAACTCATTACTATTAAAAATCACTGCTACTATCCTAGAAAGAAAATTGTAATTGTTTCTATTTAAACTTAATATTTTTATTCGTAATTTTTGAGACATTTATATTTTCCGTACAACAGACGAGGCTAATTCTAGATTCTAGAGAATTAGCGTGTAAACATCTGTGGGGGAGGGAAACAAAATTTCAATATATAAAATAACAAAATTGCGGAAGTTTTCCCGGAACATTTATTTGGTTGCAGAGCGCGAAAAGCAATTCCTGTCATTTCCGTTTACCAGTTGCCACATTTCGTTATACGATGCACTTCTCAGAAATCACCCCCTCTAATTTATAACATAAATAAAAAATATTATTGCAAATTTATGAAAACTTATGCGATACAATGCATGGCCCTCGAAATCAAATATTAATTCCGAGGTGCATTGTTGTAGGTAATTACCTGATTCAGGCAAGATAATTAATTTACGGCACGTGCATTATTAGGTTAATCTAAAATAAAAGTTTACATGGCAAATGAAAAATAAACTTTAATGACTAAAATTGAAATTGGTTTGAAAGAAATAGCAAGTTTTAAAAATCCCTAATTTAACTAAATTTATTAGAAGCAAACAGCGAGTAAATGAATAAAATCAAATAGACGACTTACTTGCGGAATATAGAAGGGTCAAACGGCGAAAGAAAGACTCATTGATGTAAAATTTCCGATATTCTTCCATGTGTTATACATCGAAAAAACAGATGAGGTAAATCACCGTTACACTAACCATCATTCAATAACTACAACAACCCCTCTGAACGCGTGTGGCTGTGCACCCACTCGCCCTGCTTTCACCTGGTTAAATATGCCTCCCACTTTATATACAATGAACTTGACTTCCAACAACCCCCAGTCGATAGCTATTAGAATCGATTCACAACAAAGGAATGCTTAATGCATTATATACCCCTCTTTTTACTTTCTATTTCAAACTTCTACGAAAACAATTAAGTACCTATGTTAGCAAATAATAATTAATAATAAAAAACTAAATGCAATAAATGCTTTCCTTGTATTTATTAACTGCTCTAAAGAAATCAATGCTATCATCCAAAAAACTTAATAATTAACTTTCTGTTGATTAGTTGAAATTAGTTTAGTTTCAATAACTTTATGTACGCCCCCGGTATCTTCAAAACTGAGAATTTTTTGTAATAATTTCAGTAATAATTTTATTTGGTGGAAATTATTCACTGGAATTCAACAACAATTGTTGGAGCTTTGCGCGTGTATGGACGTTTGACCTTTTTCGAATAGAATTTTTAAGATTGTCTCGAAAAGGGAAAAGCTCTTAAAAGGTAAACCAGTATAAAAACATCAACGCTTTCAAAGTCAAGGCAAGTGTACAGTCTTAATCGCTTTTATTAATTCATCGGTAAGTAGTTACAATATTGATGAGCTCGAAACATAAGAAATCAGTAAATATAGATAATTTACAGTTACATGTAGCCTTCTAATTTTTAAATTTTTATTTCTAAATAGTTGTTTGGAATATACAGGGTGTCCCACAATGCTGTTTACACGCAATATCTCCCTTATTTTAAAAGATAAAGAAATCAACCAAAAACTATTGTGAATGACTCAAAATGGACCTTCAGAAAACATCCTTAAACGCTGATTGCATAGCAAAGTTTAAGAGATCATGCCAACTTGATTAATTTTTCATATTGCACCCTCTGTTTTTTTTCACGGAAATGTATTCTTAACTTCATTCTGCATACGGTAGTATGCCTTACTTAATTATCTAATGTGCATTTAGGGGTTAAAAAAATATTTTTTATAAATTGAATTTAGCTTCAACTTAAAAAAATGCTCAAATGCCCTCCTGTGGGCTCTACACGGGCTTTAAATTGCCTCGGTAGTTCCCTTGTAGACACGGCTCTAATAATATTTTTTGAATAAATAACTTAGTGAATATGAAGTGTACAATTTATAAAAAATATTTTTTTCAACCCCTAAATGCACATTAGATAATTAAGTAAGGCATACTACCGTATACAGAATGAAGTGGAGAATACATTTCCGTGGAAAAAAAACAGAGGGTGCAATTTGAAAAATTAATCAAGTTGGCAAGATCTCTTAAACGTTGCTATACAACCAGCGTTTAAGGATGTTTTCTGAAGGTCCATTTTGAGTCATTCACAATAGTTTTTGGTTGATTTCTTTATCTTTTCAAATAAGGGAGATATTACGTGTAAACAGCATTGTGGGACACCCTGTATAGTGTTCAATTTAAAATGCTCTAACACTACCATATCTTACAAGCCCTTAAACAAGAAGTCGGATAAAGAAATACCAGTTATGGACAGAAATAGATATCAAATATAACGACAGAAAGCAAAGTATTATTTTATCCATCATTACTTATATCCTTTTTAAGAAAATTTAACAAAAACATTTAATTTACTAACATACCGGGTGAAAACGCATGGGCTTGGTAGGGATAAAAAATTTATATTAAAAATAGGCATTTTATTATAATATAATTTTTCCCTTCTTGATCGCATCGTTTCAATATTTTTATAAATGCTTGTATATCCCTATACCAACCCCATGTGTTTCCAATCGGTATAGTAAAATACAATTAAATTATTGTTTGGAATGGGTACCTACCGGGGACAACACGTATGTTTTTTGTTTATTGTTTCCAGCCTTACTTTGTGGAACTCCATAATTATGAAATAAATAAAGATTAGTAAAAAGTTTCACAGTATTTATTAAAATGTAACCTGACAATATTGTTTCGACAGCTAAGCTGTCATTATCAAAGGTAATATAAATATAAACAAACACGTCGCTAAGGTAGATACAAAAATAGGTAACTAGATAAAAATAATAATAATCAAAATTAAATATCTAACACTTCCAGTAACGGAGAATTACTGAGCTCAAGTTGTTCATTCATTAAAGGTACCCTGAGTTTGTGTTTGTATATCTAAAAGGCTTCTAAAATGTCTAATTTGCGTTTGTTATTACAAAAATGTAGGAATTTAATATTATTTTGAGGAGTCATTGTGTGATTTTGTTCTAAAAGTTTCAGATCTCAATCTTTATTTATTTCACAACACGTATTGATTTTTGGTTAGTACATATTTAGTTGTATTCTTTCATTAAGGCTGCTGCACCTTTTGATGCATAGTCAACACTGAGGTAAAATCTTCTGTATTTGGCCATGGCTTGTAATCGAAGACTGTGTTTCCCAAAGTGTGTTCTATGGAACTCCACGGTTCCGCTAGACCAAGTAGTTACGTTTAATAATAAATTAGGGAAACCTTGTCAAGACATGTCGGTCACAGAATTGAAGGGTTTCCCTACAGACAACATTCGTTGTGTGATTACAATTCTGCGGATTTTCGTGAGTGATTATTTAAATAAACGCAACCAAACATAACCAATTGAAAATTCTAAGCCTAGCACTCCTCTAATCCTCATTAATCATTAGGACAATCTTCAGGTCTTAGCAGTGGAACTTTGTATGTCTCGATCTCTACGAAATCAATATTAACCCCCCCCCATTTTTAGAACATGTGCTGGTACCGGATATGACGTCGTCGTGATTCTTTAACTAGAACCATTAGGTTGTAAGTATAAAAATCGATAGCAATTGTTACTCTTAATAAAAAGGTATTAAGGTATCGCAGGTCTAAAAAGCATAATAACCTATACAGCTAGAACCAATTAACGAGTTCTGACTTGTTGAACAGTCGATCATTCGAAGTGCTGTAGTCGTCCAGTAGTTCTAAGATCTGCACTTGCCATCTCTTTTTATCTTTCAGTACTTTATCCTCTGAATGCTAGATTTTTGCGATCTTATTTCATCCAGTTCCTGTAATTTCGTTTGAGTTTTTTATGCAGATCGAACAGAGCATACCTGTTCTCATAATCCTCGATTTCTTCACACTGTTTAGTGTGCCATGGTGGTTTTGCTTTCCTTATCTTGATTCATGGATGACTTTTCTTACATTTCTATCCCTTTCTACCCCTTTGAAAAAAAAGAGAACAGATATGTGTAAGAAGCTGTTTAGAGAAAAGAAGGTTCAAGGAATAAAATAGCGGTGAAATTGAAGAAAGTTAGAAGACTAAAGAAACCAGAGACCTATATCAAGGGGTGGAAAGGAAAAAGAAAGGCTATTAGAGAAAAACAAGAGAGAAAAATTAATAAAGAACGAAAAAGAAAGTTTGGAGATCTGGGTAAAACATTTCGAAGAGCTATTAAATAGAAGAGACGATTGTGAGGAAATAAGTAATAGGGGAATCAATTCCCGGTAGAATATAAGGCGTCCCATTTAAAAAAGCCTATAGCTCATTTATGGGGCTTTCTTGAAACACCCTGCATAGTTGAAATTTTTAATAAATTTTGTCGACCAAAAATCTTTTATATTGAAAGTTCTTCTCGATATTTACTACTTTAGGAGATATTGAACAATTGCGCACTAAAGGGACACTCTTTATAGAAATTACTTCATTAAACATTGGTTTCACCATTCCTCATGAATTTCCCGCTTCCCCTATAAAACGTGTCAGTGTGGACCGAGCCGACGTAATGTAATGTTGATCAGAAAAATATTACTAAAATTAACTTTCACAAAAAAAAAAGCTTTAGTAAGGATGTTACAAATGAGATTCCTCAATCTTCGAATTAATCAGAAACGTTGGGCAGAAATACTAAAGAATCTTATTATATAGGCCAGAACAATCAATGAACGACCTAACCATCTAACTTTCCCAAATCGTTTTCACAGATTACTTTTTCTTTCTACATAGATGATAGTAGTGAGAAAATATTGAACTGTGAAAAGTTTAATAACTCTTGAGAAGCTGTTGTGGCAAGTTTAAATTTCTATTATCTCTTAAATTGCGTTTTTAGCCCTATAACAAGAACTCCATTCAACGCCTGCTTGAATGAATCAATGTTAGGGTCTCCTCTTTCATCATTTCGGTTTATTTCCATGAAAGAGTTTGTTCCTTTTCACTTTATTCTTTTCTTGTAAGTCCTTATTACTTGATATTATTTCCCTAACTTACTTTGGCATTAAATAAATTATTTCTTTGGGAGAAACTAGTGTGGTATGTGTTAAGATTTAAATATGTATTAATGGTTTGTTTAAATAATTTCTTAAGCAACCACCAGAATTTCTGATATTTAATTTAAAAATAAAAATGATTTATAAGATATCCTTTTTGCATATTAATTATGAAAGTTGACTTTTTTTAACGAAAAATCCTAATAAAAGTAGCATTTTTTTAATTATTTTGTTTTGCATATTGATCATGAACTTTGACTTTTTTTAACGAAAAATCGTAAATGAAATTATGAAAGTAGCACTTTTTTTTTATTTTTATAAATTGTGTTTGTAAAAAACAAACTTCATCTCCTCGGAGATTATTATCAAAGAATACTATGTTTTTCTGATTTTTCTAAATTTTGCATAAATGCATAAATTTTTAGGACAAATTTCTCAACTTACAAAATGCAAAAAAATGTGTACAACACGTTATGAAAGTCTCTTTTTTTTCACTCATTTGCTTGATAAACTCGGGCTTCGCCCTCGTTTATCTATACTGAAAATTCGTGAAAAAGTATAGACTTTCATAGCTAGTTGTAGTCTTACTTTTGAATTTAGAATAAATAAAAAGATATTTTGTTGACTTTTTCACTAATTTTACAACATAACAAATAGTTTGATTTTTATTATTCAATTTAAATTGTTAATGATATTCTCCATTTTAATATATTGCACAACAATCAAGCCAAGCTATTTTAAACTTATCCGTGCGTGCATTAAGTAATAACCTTAAACCCAAGGAAAATATATTTTCTTCATTTCATTTCCAGGAAAAACCTCCTGCTTTTACCGACCGTACCAATTCCATGAAAGAATATATGACCTACATTTTTAGGATCCCATCAAACACTGGCTCGATAAATCAAAAATTTTATATCAACAATAGGCAATTCTGTTTAATAAGAATTGTCTGCATTCATCCTACCTAAATGAATCCGAAACAGATTCATTTGATAAGTAAGGTTTATTTTTAATATATGGCACTGATTCATTTATTCTATGTATGTACAACATAAAAACAATTTACATTAGGTAATATAATATTCTTACTTTTCTATCCGTGAACGCAGAATTTCTACCCACACACGTGTTAACCCCTGACCTTTGGGAACGAGCTTTAAAGCATACCGGGACTCCGACCTCCAGGAAAACGAAGCTAAAACACCCACACACATACATGAACAACTCACTTTCCGATTCTACTGAAACAAACATCACCCTCTATTTCAACTAATTTTCGTAACATTGTTGCTAAAATGCCCCATTAATATTTCTTTAGTTGGTTGGTTGCTACTGTTACCATCATAAGCATAGAGAAAAATAAATGCCCAGGGTTGTGTAATAATAATAATTAGTAGAAACTTCATTTTCATTTTTAATGACCACCAACAGTTTTTTCCTTCTAAATTTTGATTTCCTTTTGATAATAGTATTTAAACTAATAAAATAACATATTTTTAAGATGTTTTTTATTGAAGGTAAATGTAATAATTAGGTATAGGATTTCTATTTGCATGTTTTTTCTGCTAATAGCAAACATATGCAGAGTTATATTTTTACATGTTTAAGCCACATATGAATCGCATATGTCAATTTGAAAGGGCATATAAATGCATATTTAGGTGTTTTTTATGTTAAGTAAAATTAATCACTCAGCATTTTGTAATTTTCTGGAAGAAATTTCAAAAATGCCAATACCCGACGAGTCTACACTCAGGAAAAATTATTTACCTCGTTTATACGAAGAGACCATAAAATCAATTAGAAAACATTTAGCGAATAACTACATATGGGTTTCCATTGACGAATCTACTGACACTACTGGAAGGTGCGTAGAAACTTCATTTCCTTCGTTTTGTTAGTAAAATTTAACTAATTAAAGACAGCAGAGCAATTTACGGATGTTTTATTTTCTATTTTGTTAATTACATATTTAATCACAACAATATTTTTGCTTGATTAAAATATAATTTTTTTTAAATAACTGTTTTGCGCTAATTGTTTGTAACCGACTAATTATGTAGTTCGATAAAATAAAAATCAAATTTTTGTTTTCAGATAGGTGGCTAACGTTATAATCGGCGTTTTAAATTCGGAGAACAATCCCAAATCCTATCTATTAGCAATGGACGTTTTCAAGAGCACCAATCATTGTTCTGTGGCAAAATTGTTTAATGATTCGATGGCTATTTTGTGGCCGGACGGCATACAGTACAACAAAGTACTCCTGTTCGTCACCGACGCGGCACCGTACATGATCAAGGCTGGAGCGGGCTTACAAGTTCTGTACGAAAAAATGATCCACGTAACTTGTCTTGCCCATGCAATGCATAGAGTTGCGGAAAAAGTGCGGGAAATATATCCTAACGTAAACTCTATAATTTCAGATGTAAAAAAAATTTTTTATAAAGCTCCATATCGCATACAAATATTTAGGGAAACTGCTCAAGAAGTGCCTCTCCCACCTGAGCCATAATAACAAGGTGGGATACTTGGCTTTATCCAGCAGAATATTATGCAACTTATTTTGATATTATTAAAGCATTTGTAAATAAACTTAATAAACACGATGCACTATGCATACAAAGCGCACAGGATGCTTTTAATACTAAGGAGGTGAGGGCAGAATTATTGTTTGTTTAGACAAATTTTGTGCGTTTAGCTAAAGTCATTCAGAAATTAGAAAGTCAGGGAAATTCATTAGATGAATCTCTTGAGCATGTAAAATTGTTAGCTGTTTCTTTGAATAAAGTAAAAAGGGCCAAAGGGTTTGACTATAAAACAAAAATTTAAATCCGTTATAGACAAAAATCCTGGTTTTCACTTAATTAAAAGCATAAACGATGCATTATCTGGCCAAGACATTTTAGAAGAGCTAAAACATTATTCGCTTGTAGAATTAAACAATTTTAAGTATGCCCCAATTACGCAATCTTGCGATGTGGAACAGAGTTTCTCAAAATATAAAACAATATTTAGGGATAATAGGCATATGTTTACTTTTGAAAATTTAAAAATGTACGTCATTGTGAACTGTAACGCTCTATATTTAGAAAATATAATTAATTAAATTATTGCATAGGATGTCTAATTAAAATAATTTCTATAAATAAAATGTAAATAACGCTAAACAGGTGTTTTTTTAATAATGAAAGTGCATATATTTATTAAAAATTTCTAATAAACGCATATTTCATGATTTTTAAGTGCATATTTCACGTTTTTATAGTGCATAAGTGCATGCATATTTCAGCATTTTTAAGTGCATACAAATCCTATACCTAGTAATAATATTTAAGACGAAAGTTAATTTTTATTATGTTTAATTAATGATTTACATTAAATTATATTTTGAATCCAAATTCATATACAAAAATCACCCCAGCTGGGGCGATACATTTTTCTGTATGAATTTGCATTCAAAATATAATATTTAAAAACATAAAATTCATAGATACAGTCTGCAGAAACTTAATGGGGCGAATAAGAATTTACAAATGATCATAAAACATTGCCTATCTATTTTTCGGCAAAACCGAATAGAAAAAGCTTCCATGTCATGTAATATTCACTACATTTGAATCTCATACGTAACCATAGACGGGGTATTATTAGAAGAGTAGTGCATAATCTCAATTCACGTCAAGACACGTCACACATCCGCGCGAAATAAGACGAAAAATTTTTTCTATCCATCTTCCATGTTTGAATAGCCATTCAACGCAGAAAGATGTGCTGAATTGAATAGTGAAAAAATTATCATAATCCGTCTGATTCATTTTTTTTAAATCGCATTTTATCAAAAAAATTGGCACTTTTACCATCAACTCGCTCGCCGCGACCAACTTTCGGCGGCTTGTTTTCGGCGTGGTCGCAAGATTGCGTTCCCAAAACCGATAACTTTTGGGTGGACGTGTACAAAGATAGTTTTGATACCAAAAAAATAAAAATCCATCAACTCTGCGAAGACTTGATGCCTTTTTAAGTTGAAAATGACATTTTGCGACTTTCTGCCCGCTAAAACGTGGACAATCTACCGTAACCCAAGCTATCCGTTTTCCATGTTTGAATAGCCATTCAACGCAGAAAAATGTGCTGAATTGAATGGTAAAAAATTATCAAAATCCGTCTGATACATTTTAAAAATCGCATTTTATCAAAAAGATTGCACTAGGTTAGGTTAGGTTAGGAAATCAACTCGCTCGCCGCAACCAACTTTCGGCGGCTCGTTTTCAGCGTCGTCACAAGATTGCGCTCTCAAAACCGATAACTTTTGTGTGAACGTGTACAAAGATCATTTTGATACCAAAAAAAAATCCATCAACTCTGCGAAGACTTGATGCCTTTTTAAGTTGAAAATGACGTTTTACGACTTTCTACCGGCTAAAACGTGGACAATCTACCGTAACCCAACGTGTCATAAAGCATGAAGTAGAAAAGCCGTGCTTGTTCATTTTCTTTTGGCTTTTCTCGTTGTGTTTTTTCGTCATGTGTCTGCAAATTTTGGATTAATGCTTAAGGCAAGTTTTTTTTTGAATAGCTTGCTTTGTTTTGACAAATCTTAGCCATCACCACCAGATCAAAGCAACGAAAAGAGCAAAAGGTTACAAGCGATGACGAATCACAGGTTTAATTGAGTTTTTGAAGCGTTTCTTTCAACTTCTTTTTTGCATACCTAAATTTATACGAGATTAACAAATTGAATAAATATAACTCTTGTAAAAGTAACATAAAGCATCAGACGGATTTTGATAATTTTTTCACCATTTCAATTCAGCACATTTTTCTGCGTTGAATGGCTATTCAAACATGGAAAACGTATAGAGAACACCATTTCGCGCGGATGTGCGTCAGTAATGTTAGCTTGCAAGCACTTTGTCAAATTTAAAAAATTTTAGTACTATAATTTTGGACCAATTCAGAAAATTTTGGACCAATCCCTACTCATCAGAAATGAAAATGTTAAAGTGGAGGTGTCGACTTGAACTCAAGCTAGCACCCCCACCATATAAATATGAATAACAAATCAATTTAAACTAGGTTATAATTTTGGACTAATTAAAGATATTCACTAAGCATATAATACATTTTCGAAATCAACCCCTAAATGGAAAACTACCCCATAATAACAATACCATAAAATTAAAATTATGATATTCAGCAAAACATCATGTAATAATGTTGGACTAATTAGAACTATTTATTCATTGTCGCATAACCCAGTTTTTGGAATCATCTCCTAAATTGGTAACCGGTAATAACAGACCGTTATGAGAACACTCCTTTTCGAAATCATACTGTAACGAATGGGGAAACCCCTATACACGGGTGGCAGAACATTCCAGAGCGACAGCGTCATATACCCGCGAGGAATAATCAATTAGTGTTCAAGCGCTGAATTGAAATGTGGTTTGTGTAATTAGTAATTTATTAGTGAATAAATAAATGTTTAATACTAGTTGTAATAATAAATAAATAGTCCTTATATAATCTACTTTAAGTTTCTAAATATCTAGCATTTAAGTTCGTTAAACAGTTTATAATAATAGTGTTAATTAATTAGTTAAGATTAAATTGGTGTATGTAAATAATGTTTATCTTGTTAATAGACGATTAAACACCATTTTTGTTATTATTTTAAAAAGAACGTTACAATACCATAAATTGGTAAATTCCCCCTCCACATGAATAATATCAGGGTTTAATGGTGATGATAAAAATCACAAAAAACCTTGCCATAATTTTGGACTAATTAGAGATCAATCATTGGTATATACCCATTTTCGAAATTAGCCCCTAACCTGGTAAACCCCCGCTTCCTTTATGAATGTCACGGAATTGAATACGTAAAAGTCTGACGAAACTGTACTGTATATTTGAACTAATAAAAAAGAGTATTCATTCTATCAAACGTCATTTTTGAAATCATCCCCTAACCTGTCACTTCCTATCAATAGTATCATGAAGTTAGGTAAAATCCTAAATAATCGAGCCATAACTATGGAATAATTAAAGACTATTTATTCACTGGCAGATAACTCGTTTTTTAAATCATTCCCTAAATTGGTAAACCAATCCCCATTGCTAATGTCACGGAATTAAATGAAAAAATGCCGATAAACCCGTGCCCAACTTTGGATTAGTTAAAGCTTCTTCATTGACAAATAACTAATTTTATAAATCAACTCCTAAATTGGAAACTCACCTATCACCCCTCAAAAGTGATGTTACGAAGTTAAGATGTAAAAAAATTAAAACAACAGTGCATAAAAATTGTATTTGAAATAGTCCACCATTGTGGACTAATTAAAAACCACGTCCTTAAAAAGCATGCAAGTGAAAGATCTTGATTGATTTTTATCATCTTTACATTCGTGACAGTCCATGCGGGTGATTTACTAATTTAGAAGGCGATTTAAAAAAATGGATTATATGCCAATGAATAGTCTTTAATTAGTCCAAAATTATGACTTAGGGTTTTCCTTTTTATCACATTTAATTTGCTATTGGTTGGTTTCGAAAATATGGATTAAATGTCAACGAATGGTCTTTAATTAGTCCACAATTGTGGACTAGTTTAAATAAATTTTGTATGCACTGTTGTTTTAATTTTTTACATACTTCGCTTCGTGATATAACTCTTGAGAGGTGGTGGGTGATTTTCAAATTGAGAAGATGATTTACAAAATTAGTTATCTATCAATGAATAGGGTTCAACTAATCCAAAGTTGGGCACGGTGTTATCGGACTTTTTCATTTCATTCCGAGACATTAGTCATGAGGGTTGGTTTACCAATTATCTGCCAGTGAATAGTCTTTAATTATTTCGTAGTTATGGCTCGGTTATTCAGGTTTTTACTTAACTTGAGTGACAGTTTAGGGCATGATATCAAAAATGGCGTTTGAGTCGATGTATACTCCTTTTTATTAGTTCAATTATACAGTACAATTTCTTCAGACTTTTACGTATTTAATATTGTGACATTGTTCATAAGGATAGCGGGAATTTACCGGGTTAAGGGATGATTTTAAAAATGGGTTATACGACAATGAATACTACTTAATTAGTTCAAAATTATGATATGGCGTTTTCCTGAATTTCATCATTTTTAATTTTGTGATTATTCAGATGCGGTAGTTTTCTATTTAGGGGTTGATTTCGGAAATGTATTATATGCTAGTGAATAGTCATGAATTAGTCCAAAATTATAGCTTAGTTTAAATTGATTTATTATTTATATTTACGCGGTAGGGGTGCTACCTTGAGCTCAAGTCAGCATCCCTACTTTAACATTTTCATTTCTGATGAATTGGGGTTGATCCAAAGTTTTTTGAAATGGTCCAAAATTAGTCCAACATTATGGTAAATTTTTAGAATTTCACACCCACAAAGTGGAGTGCTAACTTTACTCACTCATTGCAGACGCCCAAAGGCAAAATGAAACCCGAAAACAAAATTACGAATTTCAGCTTGAGTACATATGTATTTATGGAGCTTCAAAGTTGGTCGTAGAGGCTTCATTTTCTTCGTATTAACTAAGTGACGGTGCTCATAATAATAAATATTTAAAAGTTAGTACATGAGTCACATTCAAGTCAAAATGAGTCCAATGAAAGTGTCAGAACAAAACAAACTGGGAATAGTACATTTTATAGCAAGTTTCATAACATTTGTATCAGCTCCTGTTTTTTGTGAGGTGAGAATTTACCCACGAGCCGCGCAACGGCGAGTGAGCAATCTCACGAATTTTTCATGTGAAACATTGAGAAAACAACCTATTTTTCACATTTACAGGGCCTGTAGCTCGCTACTTTTAACATATCAAAATATGCAATCAGAAACAAGAAAACATGGTCTTTTTCTAAAAACTTTTATTTAAAAAATGAACAATATATGAGTGAAAAAGCATTATTTCCTATATGTATTTTAAATCTTTCGAGAACACTTGAAAATCGCTAATTTTAAAATATTTTCAATTATGCTAAAATGTTACAAATGACCAAATGGAGTCCGATGTTGCAACGTCACAACATTGGTTACCCTGACTATATTTCGTCAAGAAGTTCGTTTAACCTTGATTTAACCAATTCGCATTAATCGATTAATAATCGATTAATCAATTATTAAAATCGATTAGTCGAACCTTCCTTTATTTTTTTAAATAAAAGATTAATCGATTATTTTAGGGAAATAATCGTGGGTCCGGTTAATCGATTAATGAATCAGTGGATTTAATCGATTGCTTTTTTTAATCGATTTTTATTATTGATGTTCATAATCGCACAACCCTAGTTGCTTCTAAAACTTTGGTTGAAGTACCATTAACAACAACCACGAATTGCAGAAATTCTTTATTTACTAAAGCACAACATTGTTGATGTGTGATGTATTATTACTCGCATCAGACCGGGACCAAACATAACATACACTGCACACAAATTGAAGTGGATTTTTAAAAATATAATTTATATAAAAATATACTTTAGCAAAATTTGTTAATTCAGAAAAGGCTTTATGCCATAATATATGTTAGATGACACAAACTACGTGGGGCTCCTGTAACAACTTATCCCCACGTTCCTTCCAGGAGGAAGTAATTGAGATACGCTCAATCAGCGCGCAATTGCTTCCAGTTGCCTTTTGGGGCCACTGCCCGATCGAATCCAACCTCAAATGTGACGACTTGGTTTTTAAGCGGTTTTGCCAAACCGATCTCCCAGTTATAGGCCTGGTATGCCCCTGACAGAGCTTCTTCTTCTTCTTTTGAAGCTACTTTGTAGTGCCCATCGTAGTAGCATCCCGGTGTGTACCCGTTAATGTGAAGTTGTCTTGAACGTGAGAGGCTATGAATCTTCGCGTCAACGACCCTTAACTGTAGGACTCTAGACGATTTCTGAGAATCCGACGACTGGAACTGCACAGCCAAAGCCGGATCCCCATACTGTCATCTCCGAAACGCTACCTGGTGGCATGCAGTTTCTCATGGGTCAGCGAGCGAACTCCCTGCCGGAGATAAACTTCACTTAATTATCCTTCAAGCGTCTAGATCAGACAGCGGGATACTTAGCTCCATAAAAGGACCCTGACGTCAGGTAAGAATCAATCCACCCACACCGGACCCTCTTGTTAGCAGAGCTTCCTCCGCAACGTTTTACAGTCATCGTCGAGAAACACTTGCGTGTAACTACACATTTCCTTCTGATTGCGTCATCCATTACCCAGACAAGCCTGGGATTGGGTAGACAACAGGCCAGTTCTAAGGGTGAACGGGGTGTGGTCTGCCCACAAGCTAGTCTCGGATCCTAGTGCTCCCCGACACCTCTAACTGCCCTCCCTCCGTCTTCGGGCTAGTCTTGGATACTAGTGGAGTCCGACACCTCAAATGACTGCTTGTCCGTTCGTGATTAATCGGACCTTCGATTCTATTATTAAATAATCGATTCATCCGATATCGATTAATCGATTTTTTAAACCGATTTTCGAGTGTTGATTTTGACAATCACGCAGCCCTACTCACAGTATTAATATGTAGCGAACACTTAGCGTCATAAGTCATACGAAGTGCAGTGATGGAGAGCTGCAACTGTTTGGTTAAATCAAGGTTATACAGATTTTAAACTATATTTCACTTTCGTTTATATAAAATTTGAATAAAAGGCGGTACGTAAACGCCATTATATGCCACTAAATAATCTTCAACATTTTATGAATATTTTATGAAACATTAGGCTATTTTTTAATTTGGTAATTTAATGGGTAACTTCACAAAATAAATACATATGAATAAATTTTTCAAATTGATAATTTTTTGTCGAAGTAGCTTAATCTTGTATATGTTTTAAAATCATGGGATTATATCATGCGAGTCAGTAATACTGTCGCCTGCTTGAATTTCCCACAAATCCAATAAAAAGCCAATGTTGGCACCACTCGGCCTTGTGACAATATTTCGTTAACCTCAAATTATACATATGAAAATGACGCCATGAGCGAACGCAATGCAAACACAACGCGCATTGTCTGCAGTAACGTGTTTGTCAACTAAAATTGATAAAAACCACAGATTTACCTACTGGGAGCCAAATCCAAAAAGCCGACAGGATTTCTGGTTCACATTGTACATGATGCTATATCAACAAGTGACAGCCAGAATTAATTTTCTTAAATGGAACACCCTGTATATTTTCACATCAATTATTTTCTAGAAGATATGTGTTTGACAGTGCGCTGTAACTATAATAATGACGATATCCAGTCGAAAGTTTACACAAGTTACCTCCGATGTCACCTTTAAGTGTTGATTATTTATTAACCCATATTTAATATTTATAAACAGCGATCGAAGAACGCCGACGACGATCTTTCCTGACTGACTTGAACAAAAAGTGTTGATAATGATTCGATGTGTTTGTTAGTATAACCATAACCTACGTATCAAAAGTAAAAAACTGCAGAAGACAATTGAATTAATTACGTTTAAATTATCAGACTCAACTCGTAAAATAGATATTTCTTTCAAGCGAAATGATATGATGATCCATTTATAATAAAATGTTTAGCTCTATCAATTGTTTACAGTACACCCTATATAATAATTATATCGCATTTATATTTAGAATAATTGATCAAAGTAAATTTCATATAAGTGCTTTTCGATAATTTCTATCTTTCAGACTTTAATAACAGCTTCTATAACTCAGTGGCGTGCGGTCCATGGAAGAAAGGGAAGCAATCCTTCCCTTGAGAATTTATTAAAAAAAACAATGCTAACAAAATATTTTTACAAAATTATGGTTATCGTTTATTTAAATTTGTAATATTTAATAAACTTAAGCTCAATATCAATTCCGTACAGCAAAAACTATAATTATTTAGAGTACTATTTTAAATTAGGCTCATTAAACTTGCACGGAAAGGTAATACCGATTCAAATGTGTTACATACACTGCTTATAACTGCTCTTTTCTTAGCGTTGGCGTGAATCAGCAGGCGTGGTTATATAGTAGACGATAATGTTAGCATTGCTTGGCCGTTATTTTTAGTGCGTTTCATGCCCAAATGTTTATTTATTATAATTTGGTTATTTGTTTGTTTGTTAAATTTAATGTTACTTAAGTAATGTAAATCTGCGAATGAGACTGTATTTTGTCGCATTTTATTATTTCAATTTATACAAGTTGGATTTTTTTAGACAAATAATTCTATTTAGTTTGCCTGTATGCAAATTTAAAATTGCATTATCGTCACGACTGCAAATTCAACTGCTTCGGTGAAAGGCTCGAGTACTTTCGATAAATCCGAATCGGGACAATTTTTTTGTGCAGTTTGTAAATTATTAATAACGAATTTTCCGCATACAGTTTTGGAGAGAAATTACGAATTATTAAGAAAGGCAGATCAAAACCAGAACTTTCAAATTTAACAACAAAGATTAAAACCTGCACCGGTATTTTGCTAAGAAAGACCGGAAAATTGAGTTGCAGTATAAATACATAGTAGTAGTTTTTTTAAAATAAAGAATAATAGTGAACAAATTCTATAAGTATAAAGTGTAAAAGTTCTCCTTTGAAAAACTTTTAAGCTTAATAATTATAACACTGTTTTTTATTGTACCTAGCAGGGGCGGATCCAGAGAAGTATTTTGAGGGGAATCTTTGGAAAAATAATTGTTTTAATAAATAATAATTAAACAAACATTATTTGTTTCTATACTATGTATACTTATTTCTAAATTGGGGGGGGGGGGGTTATTCCCTCCCCGTTAATTCGCGCCTGTACCTAGGTGTATTATAATTAAAATCGTGGTTGCTTCCCTAGCCTAAATTCTCACCGCACGCCACTGCTATAACTACATACCAGGATTGAACTGGAAAGCTATTAAGGTGCCAGAAACCATGGTAAAATTCTTTAAAAAGATTTTAGAACCCTGTTATTAAATAAAAAGAAGTACTTCGAACAATACGTACTTCATTTAGAAAGAAGAGCCATACTACAAGATATACAGGAATCACTTCCTGAAGAAACAAGGCCGGTGTATTTGACTACCATATTCGGCGCACACTCCTTATACATATGTCCGAGCCTGCACTTAAGTCAATTAACTTTCGAATACAAAACCATACCGAAGGACAATTTAAGACATTCAAGAACCTCTTAGAAAAAGCACGACCTGTAAAAGCTAACCTATGAGAAGCGAAAGTTGAACAAACTAACCGGTGTCCTTTACTCTCACCGAAAATGTCGACGATTTCCATCTCGAAGAAATCTATCCGATGCAGTTTGTGCCGTCATTTCGGCCATATCAACGACATGTACCGAAAGTTATAAGCCCAGATGACGATAGTGCCCCACTTTCCGTCAGGTAAACCAAACAAGTGGTAATAGTGCCGTAGTGTATCTAGTAACTGTAATATGTGTTCAGAACCAAAAAACGACATTTTAAAACCTTCCTGCGGCCATGTAGGTGATATCGCCGCCTCATTCCAGGTTTTTCTGGCATCGCGAGTCCTATCAACGATCTGACAAAGAAAATAGCCGGTTGAGAGTAGGGGCGACGCAAAAGGAGACTTTTAATAAGGCAGAGATAGCTTCTCAGAAGTAAACTCAGTAATTTGTTAACGTACCGATAGTAGCAGCTACACTATTGGGGAGCATTTTTACTACAGGGAAAGGTCACCGTTACCGATGAAAACCCGTTCGAATATGGTGGTTATGGAACAATCACATAGTTAAAGGAATTATAGCACCATCAAGCGGGAAGCCCTAATCTTGGTACGGGGGCTGAACATAAGTTCATTACAGCTAGTAACGTACTACTTTAATTAACTACAGCATTACAATCTTCGGATCGCTTATATGCGCGGGAAAGCAATAAACTGAACCAACGTGTGGTGTAGCCCGTATGATATTTGTTGAGCCAGAATTCCCAGAACGGAGAAAGCCGGTGATGTTCTATTCTCGGAACGCAACGGTCTGCCACGGTTTGATACGTATTTGCAAGCAGCGGTGTGCGGTGTGGTTGAAACGTAGGCTGTTTGTAAAAAATATTTGCAGTCTTGTAAGTCATGTTTTTTATTTCTTTTATTACAATAATTTGTGACTATCATCTGGGTACATGTTATTATACAATACAATAATACAATACAAAAAAAGGAATAAACAAAGAAAAAATTATTTGCGTAATGGTGCAAGCCGGCAACGCCGGCAATGTTTTTCCAACTCGGCTGTCGAATGCGGTTAATTCCGAGAAACTGACGTAGCGGTCTTTCCGGAATTTTGGCTCAAGAAATATCGTACAGGTTGTATCTACACGGTGACCCTAGATTTTCCGACGCGATAAGTAACGAATTTGCTACAGGAGCAACTGCTTGACCCAGACGGGAAGAAAATTGTAGATGCTTTCGAGACAAAAGGCTCATCCGCCGATTTCGCGAAGTGGACAGATTGTGGTTAGGTAATAAGTATTGGCGTACATTACAGCTATTTCATGAATATTGTGGATACAGGGGCAAGATTCGCGACCTTGCGACGAAGAACCTTAAGCGACCGACATTCACCTCCATATTCGCACCTTCAAGAAATGAGGCCACCAAAGTCGCAAGCCCCACTAAATATAAAATAGCCGCACCAGAGGAAGACAGAAGCATCGGGAAATATCACGTTTTTCATTTACGGGCATATTTCAGCGATGTGGATCAGACACCGTAAAATCCCATCCGCAGAAGAGGCATCCGCAGAAATCTACTTACTAGGTCACACGTGAGGATGACAACACCGACTTAAGGGGGGATGGTACAAGGGAGAGTTACTTCCTAGAGCGTGGACATCCTTTGCTAACTTGTAAATTTGTAAAATATAGCTACGTTGAATTTTGTAACTTCTTTGAATCTTGAACTTTAAACAAAATCATTTTTGAAACTTTTCAGAATCTGAATCCTATATTGAAGCACTAAAATATTGAAATTCAAAAACCTAAAAAAACTCTTAGAAGATTAGATCTTTACAATTCTACATTTTAAAAACTCCAAAAATTAGAAATTAACTTCAGAATTCTGAGATTTTCTTTCAATACATGGAAAGTCTTGAAATTTCTAACTTCACTATATTTTCTAGCTCCAACCTTTTACTAATTTTACACAAGTACTCTACTGTATACTTTTTTTAATTCACTTTGGATCTCCTGATTCGCACAATTCTTCTGTATACACCTTAGCACTAATTGTGATATTTTATATTAGCAGTCTTTAATACTTCACCCAATATCTTAGTTTTGAGATATTTATATAGGTTTTATCATTTCTTTTTTCTTCCATGTAGCTTCCATTTTAGCTCTTTTTGGTTGGGACAGTCAGTATTCCATAGTATAATGTTGCTTTTCCTTGATGTTTAATAAACTTTATGTAGTTACCTATGAAAATATAATTTAAAGCCTGTTTTACACGTTGTCAAAAACGCAAAAAATTACTTTCAAGACTTGCCCTATAGTCCAGTCAAACTAAACATTTGAAATGGAAAATGGAAACACATAAGATTTTTCTTGCATCATGCAGGGGGGTCTAGAAAAGCTTAATTTGAAGTTTTCGACCTCAAATTCATATGAGCTTTTTCCGCCATTTTGAAAAGAAGGGATGAAGTGTTATTTTCAAATTATCTCTATAACAGTAGGTCCGACAAAAAATTTGTACAAGCATTTTTGTCGACAATACGATTGTCTACAACTTTTATTTGAAACTTCTTCGCGTAATATAAAAAATGAAAAAGTTGTGAAGGAAAAACATTGGAAAAAGAAGGGTGAAGTGTCATTTTGAAATTATCTCTGTAACCGTAGGTCCGACAAAAAAATTTGAAACAAGCATTTTTGTCGGCAATACGATTGTCTACAACTTTTGTGAGGGAAAACATAAATAAAAATTGTGGTGGCCGATTTACCTTTCGCCGGTTTCCTGGAGAACACATTACATTTATTGTCTTTGAAAAGATTTTTTTCTTCCAGCATGCAGGGGGCGTCTAGAAAAGCTTAACTTGAAGTTTTCGACCTCAAGTTCATATGAGCTTTTTCCGCCATTTTGAAAAGAAGGGTGAAGTGTTATTTTGAAATTATCTCTGTAACCGTAGGTCCGACAAAAAAAATTGTATAAAGCATTTTTGTCGGCAATACGATTGTTTACAACTTTTATTTGAAACTTTTTCGCGTAATATAAAAAATGAAAAAGTTGTGAAGGAAAAACATTGGAAAAAGAAGGGTGACGTGTCATTTTGAAATTATCTCTGTAACCGTAGGTCCGACAAAAAAATTTGAAACAAGCATTTTTGTCGGCAATACGATTGTCTACAACTTTTATTTGAAACTTCTTCGCGTAATATAAAAAACGAAAAAGTTGTGAAGGAAAAACATTGGAAAAAGAAGGGTGAAGTGTCATTTTGAAATTATCTCTGTAACCGTAGGTCCGACAAAAAAATTTGAAACAAGCATTTTTGTCGGCAATACGATTGTCTACAACTTTTATTTGAAACTTCTTCGCGTAATATAAAAAACGAAAAAGTTGTGAAGGAAAAACATTGGAAAAAGAAGGGTGAAGTGTCATTTTGAAATTATCTCTGTAACCGTAGGTCCGACAAAAAAATTTGAAACAAGCATTTTTGTCGGCAATACGATTGTCTACAACTTTTATTTGAAACTTTTTCGCGTAATATAAAAAATGAAAAAGTTGTGAGGGAAAACATAAATAAAAATTGTGGTGGCCGATTTACCTTTCGCCGGTTTCCTGGAGAACACATTACATTTATTGTCTTTGAAAAGATTTTTTTCTTCCAGCATGCAGGGGGCGTCTAGAAAAGCTTAACTTGAAGTTTTCGACCTCAAGTTCATATGAGCTTTTTCCGCCATTTTGAAAAGAAGGGTGAAGTGTTATTTTGAAATTATCTCTGTAACCGTAGGTCCGACAAAAAAATTTGTATAAAGCATTTTTGTCGGCAATACGATTGTTTACAACTTTTATTTGAAACTTTTTCGCGTAATATAAAAAATGAAAAAGTTGTAGACAATCGTATTGCCGACAAAAATGCTTTATACAAATTTTTTGTCGGACCTACGGTTACAGAGATAATTTCAAAATAACACTTCATCCCTTCTTTTTCCAATGTTTTTTCCTCATAACTTTTTCATTTTTTATATTACGCGAAAAAGTTTGAAATAAAAGTTGTAGACAATCGTATTGCCGACAAAAATGCTTCATACAAATTTTCTGTCGGACCTACTGTTACAGAGATAATTTGAAAATAACACTTCATCCCTTCTTTTCAAAATGGCGGAAAAAGCTCGTATGAATTTGAGGTCGAAAACTTCAAGTTAAGCTTTTCTAGACCCCCCTACATGCTGGAAGAAAAAAATCTTATGTACTTCCATTTACCAAGTTAAGTCCATTTTTCGTACAGTTTGACTGGACTACTAGATTTATTTGAAATCTTTTTCTGTATTTTCTCGACTATATTCTACTTTTTCCAATTCCAATTTCCAATTTTTATATCTCTTTCTTCTCACTTTGTTAGTATTGTGGTTTCTTATTTTAATAACTTTTAGAAACAACGTCTGCGTTTAGCTTTTCTATTATGTATAATTATTCGTTTTCATGATGCCTTGATTATGTCAAAAGTTAGTTTGATAATTTACTTGTTACACACAAAAGCTACATAAATTATATCCATGGCGTTATATTCACTCTACATTTACCTCACAATTAAAAAGCAATTTCCATGATTTTCTTTTAATTTTCTTGTACACGGAAAAAGATATAAGAATATATGGGCTAATATTTTAAGAGTCCTTCAGATTTGTATCTTTTCGGAGAAACAACTATGACCGTGACATACTATCTAACAACAGAAAACTATGCACATAAAAAAGAAATACAAAACGATGATAATCGATATCAAAACACGCACGCCTACTTCGAGTCTGCGAATTCTATATGTATTCAATGCTTAGAATTTATATCCTATCAAACTTTTTGAAACATAACATCGCAAAAAAGGCAGAATCCCCTTTTTTGAGAGGATAAATAATTCAACGGTATACTTACTACTACAGCAAAATATATTACAAGCTACATAGAAGTAACAAAATTAGGGGGGAAAAGTTAGAAATAAATAGAAATAAAATATGGAAATTTTAGATTTCTGGTTCTGAATTAATAAAACGTCAAATGAGATAATTTGCAAATTTATCGAAATCACATTAAGATTTAACCATTAAAAATGAAAACTAATAGTAAATGGTTTATATTAATACCTGATGTTGAGTTTGGCATGATTTCATGTAAATTCAGTGGCGTAGATAATGGTGGGGATAAGGTGGCAGACGCCCCTGAGCGTCGGGCGGTATAGGGCATACACTGTTTCTTGATTATTGTAAAAATAATCAACAACGACGTTTAAACAATTATTGTTTAACAATTTGTTGCCCTCGGCGCAGATGTCTCAGAACTACGCCACTATGTCCAAATATCAGGTAATCTTACTGTTTGGCTTACCATCTTTTATCTTGTGGTTTGGATTGTTAACAATAACAAAAGATTCTTGGCAAGCAGCATGCTGATCTAATGTTTAAGTTAGGTGTCTGATTTTTGTATGAATCTTTTGCTGAATTTTCTGAAACTTCATGTAACATAAACCATGAGCTCATATCCCGGTTTGGATTTTTTTTGCGGAGATAGAGGGTGTGACTATGAACTCCGCCGTCTCACCTCCAAATTTTGCGCTAGTTAAACTCCTCTCAACGAGCTCAATAACGTTGTCTAAGCAGATAATTTACGTAGATCTCGTTAAATTTATCAATTACATCTAATAAATAAATAAATACATATATGCATCATTCTAGACAACCACTAATTTAATAAATTAGCAGCGCACAGATTTTGTATGATCCAAAGAATTTGTTCCAAGTACGAATGGACAGAGAAGGTTGTGATTGGGAAGACTTTTTTGTGCAAATTATAACCTAACTTAAGCAAGACCAATAACATAATTCATTCTAGAACGCCAGAGACTGATTTGGAGCTGATGATGTGCAATCTCATTGTTTTTAATTTCAGACGAAATTTGATTAAAATGAAATATAATTGATTGTCTCTGTAACAACACTTTTTTACCGAAAGACCTTTAAAATTTTAGAAAAATCCCAATTGTCTTACCGTTAAGGAAAGTCTTTGGGCATTTTCTTGTAGAAACTCACCTAAAACAAAAAACGACCATTAGTATTCACTATTCATATTAAAAATAGAATTTAAATGTATAAAACTTATATTTAATCAACTAAATATGTATCTAACAATATTGACTTTGACCTAATTTCCTAATCCACATTTAAAATTTATTGTAGCACATTGTAACATGTCTTCTGGTATTTTGCGCATTTGAGCAGTTACGTATTCTAGTCTTCAAGTTACCCAGCTTACGTGGTCTCCCTTTGTATACGTTATTTTCTACGTGACTCAACAGGAAAGAATCTAGTGGTGACAAATCTGGAGATCAGGCAGTCCATAGGTCCCATTCAGTTTGCCGATTCATCTATTAGGAAAAACATTATTTAAGTACGCCCTAACATGTGCTGTAAAATGCGGGGGCGCTCCCGTCCTGTTGGAAGATATTGTAGTTATAGTGGGTACGACATGATTTTGAACTAACTGAAGGTATCCATTAACGGTAAGAGTTTCGTGAAGAAAAAAAAAGGTGCTATGATATATCCTCTTATAATGCCTGTCCATTAGGGTGGTCCAACAAAAAAGCAAAGTCGGAAATCTTATACTCTCACCCCCTAGGATTATTGTATATCGAAAAAAAAGTACACCTATTTTTTTTATTTTGAAATCGGTCGATGTTTAGGGGTGCCTCAAAGCCCTTAAAGTTTCCCATGTATTTTATATGGGGAAAAAACACGTTTTCGTAGATTTGGTATAGAATCCTAGAAAATCAATATTTTTCAACCGGACTACTGTTTCTCTTCAGAAATGTTCAGAGAATGGCATCCAATAATTTATTTGTTAAATTTTTTATATTAACAATTTTTTACAGACCCGCAAAAAACCCCATAAATGAAAGAAACACAGAAAAATCGTTAAAAAAGATTGATTACTATTTTTTAATATAAAATACAGTGAAGCCTCGTTGATCCGAATCTACGTTAATCCGAACATCACGACAATCCGGACCAGCAATATATTTACATTGGTTGCATTGTAATCCGGATTTAAGGTTTTAATAATCCAAACTTTAGAATTAATTGTTTTTATTCATCAAGTTTTGTTTATAGTAACTAATGCAATGGGTATTCAGATGTGTAATTTGATACAAAACTACCGTTGTAGATAAGATAAATAAGATTTTATTTATGTCTGATGATAAATTCTTATTATAAAATGTCATATATTTTTTTTAAAAGTGGTTACATTGCAACTTCACAATTCATATTAGTTACAAAGGTTTCAGTTAAAAAAGAATTGATACTTCTTTTACGAATTACGACTTTATGTATATCCGGCATACATAAAAAGATTTTGTGCTAAATTAAAAAAAAATTTTAATGTAAAAAGACCGCATTACAACTTTAAATATTATACATTCCAGATTTGTTACAAAATCTGAAGGATCATGTAACAAAGTTAAAAAAAAAACGTTAAAACCTGTGGAATATGCGGAGATGGAAGAAAAGTTGTTTACATGGTTTTAGATATGTTACTGATATCCTCCGAAATTTTGGCCGAAAAGGCAAAGCAATAAGGATCTTTATCCAGCACCGTGCGGAGCATACGAAACAGTGGAAGAAGTCGCGATACGACGTATGCGCCATCACGCTCGTACACATACGTCGTATCATGACTGGTTCTATTGTTTCGTATACTTTGCAAGCTGCTGTGACTTAAAAAGATGTTTACAAAACGATTACGTCAGGGCAAGTAAAGCCGCGTTGACATGGGTCGTGAATCACGAACGTGTGAGCCACGCTTTCGTAAACCACGCACCGTGTAAACTACTAGATTCGTGAAATACGAATCGTAAGTTCTTTTCACGAGCCAAAATAATTCCGTTCGTGATAAGATCAAACATGTTTGATTTTTCTTTCGTTTAGTCATTCGTGAGCAGAGCAAGAAGACAGTTGTGCTCATCATGGCTGCTCATATTTTAAAAGTGAATGATGCAGACACCAGTAAATTTCTACAGTTATATCGGAATGGGCCGGTTTTGTGGGATCCAACCCGAGAGGACTATAAAAACGAGAGTCCCGTGCAGCTGCAGCAAAAAGAATTGCTGCTGCAATGGAAGTTGAAGGCTTTACAGATATCCATGTAATAATGAAATTCAAAAATTTTTGAAATCTTCAGGATACTCGGCAATTTCTTTAATTAAATTAGTATGGCTTCTTTGCAGAATCCACTTCCTTGTCCACCATCGCCTGTTGTCTTTTCTTCTTGCCAACATATTTTTTGAAATACGGCCTGTTCTTCTTCTTTTACTGCTATGCTTCTACCATCAAGTACTACATTTTCGTGACTGAAGCAAATACTGAATTTTTGTCGTGTAAACCTTTTTCACGAAAGAGGAATGACTCAAGTCGTGAAATTACTAGATTCGTGGCTCCACGAGCGTGGCTCACGTTCGTGATTCACGACCCATGTCAACGCGTCTTTAAGGTTGGATACTTAATTTTAAAAAAGACACAATTTGCGAATGATAAAATCGCGGGAGAAAAGCTGCTCAGAGATTCGCACGCAGTGAAGCCATTTAAGAAACAGTTGCAAAAGGGACGGCTTTGCACTGGGTGCTAGAAAATTTGAAACAATTGTCCTGCCGGAAGATTTAAAAGAAAAATCATATCTAAGGTATCAAGTTCAAAAAACACGAAACAAGCAAAAATCACCGCCCTTTTTAAAGACATATTAATGCGGAATATTATTTTTTGTGTTTTTAAAACAGTTTTTGTGTAAATATTTCTGTAGTTTTATGTATTTACAAATAAGACATAATAACCCTACAGACGCGGTAATCCGGAAACCGCGATGATTCGGATTGCCCCTGTTTTAATTAGTCCGAATTAGCGAGTCTTCACTGTATTTTGATAAATAAATTATTGGGTGTCATTCTCTGAACATTTCTGAAGAGAAATAGAGTAGCCCCTTGAAAAAACATTGATTTTCTAGGATTCTATGCCAAATCTATGAAAAAGTGTTTTTTCCCATATAAAATACATGGGAAGCTTTAAGGGCTTTGAGGCACCCCTAAACATTGTCCGATTTCAAAATAAAAAAATAGGGGCACTTTTTTTTCGATATACAATAATCCTAGGGGGTGAGAGCATAAGATTTCCGACTTTGCTTTTTTGTTGGACCACCCTACTGTCCATACATTAACTTTGTGTGTCATGCTTACATCTAACGTGAATTGCTTTCGACCAATATCTACAGTTATGTCGATTTAACCGTTCAGTAGAAATATCGCTTCATCGGAGAACACAATGTTAAAAGCAAAATTATGATCCATAATTTAACCTAATTTAATAATTTAACTTAATCTGTTTTTCATTATTTGTCTGGAATGTTAATTAAAAATCCAATGCTTTATCTGCACTTGTTGTGACTGTCAGTTTTTTGACATAAAACCTACAACCTAACCTAACAATCAAATAAATAAACAGGAAACCATTTTTTAATAAAATAGTTTTCGGAGGCAAGTCGATGGCGTCAAGTTGGAGGCATCAAGTTGTGCGGCATCAAGTTGCCCTGCTCCGATTTTCTCGATGAGCGAGTTGTCACTCTGCGACTTGACTCTCAGTTCGCAGGTGCGTCGGGAACTTAATGTTTACGATTTTAGGGGTGCTTGTATTTAATGGTAAGTGGCAGTAGGGAATTCGTTTTAAGGAGTGACGGCAATACGAAGTGATGATTCAAAGGGTGGTCGTTGTGTTTAGTGGTAGTTGTTTAAGTGGTTATGGTAGAAGGGGTCAGGGTTTAAGGGGTTGCGTCAGCACACGGTTTGTAACTCTTCAAATTAAACAGTTACAGCCTTTATTTGATACTATTGTTACTCTCTGGATACAGTAGAGTTGCTTATTTATTCTGTCTTGGGTTGAAACTATCCCTTTGTAAACTCCTTTTATACTACAGGAAACATTACAGCGGTCCTTATTATTGTTACGTGTTTAGAAAATCCTCGATAATGTACGTTTAGCTAACCAACCTATAAAACTTAGGATTATACATCCGTCAAACTGTTTCTACTGGATCATCAGAGCCGTTGTATCAGGATGTGGAATTATGACAATCTACGTAGATTTCACCTTTGCATGCATTGATAAATAGATGTACGGTTAGTTTCAGTTAGTAGTGAGTCAGTTTCTGGGAACACTATTAGATCAATATTTTTCGACGATAATGAGTGTAGAGAGATACCGGAACGATATACAGCCTGTTCGCAGTTATAGATGCACTATTGCTATCTCCGCTATTATTGGAGCTACGAAGTCGGTTAACTTAACAAATTAGCAGTTTTTTCTTCTGCTGATTAACATGGGGAAGACAAAAGACAATTGAACGTCGCGTTTTCAAGTTATTTTCAAAAGTAACATTTTTTTAAATGGGACAACATGTATATTTCTGTAAAAATTGATGGACAGGACATTTTAAAGAGGTAATAAACAAACTTTTGTATTTATAATGTCGATGTCCAACCTTTTCTACAAAAAATATACAGGATGTCCCATTTAAAAAAAAATACTTTACTTACTTTAAAACCGTTCAATTGGTTTTTTGCCTTCTCCATGTTAAACAGCAGAAAAAATACTGCTAGTTTGCCAAGTTAAAATAGATTATTATGACTTAATAGAATGTATGCGTTTTATTTCACTCATGCTGTATAAAAACGTTTTGATAATTCAACTTTCTGACTATAAATTGCAACTTTGACAGGACTAATATTAAAGTTCTTGAGAAACCCTTCTATATTTGGGTGTGTATCTCTATGATCCAAAAATCAGCAAAGTTCTACAGCCAGAATATTCTCAAAAGTTCTCCAGGCTTTTGATAAGAGAAAATAGGAAATAGGCAACTCTCGATACACAAGTGTGGTTAAAAAAGGATAGCTCTTCATACCTAGATGCTTCATCATGATTTTATTACTCTTTATATAGCTGATTCCTCTCTGTGAAGTAAAAACTTGCCAGATTCTACCAGTATGTATTTCATAACATGCTCTTATATATAAAATTTAAAACACGCGTATTGTACCGGGTGATTTTTTAAATTTCTGATCTAGAAAGCCATGACATAATTTTAAAACAAAAGATGCGGAAAACGTAGGGCGTAGTTTGAATCGTTCGATTTGTCACAACTGTCAGATTTCAAAAATGTTGACATAAACATAACCTACTCCAGTGTTGTTCTCGCTTTTGCCGTCTTTTGTGCTTCACTGTTTCCTCGTGTTTATTAGAGTGTTCGAGAATATGAAGCGCCGAGTTAATTTGTGTATAGATGCTGAAGGTCAACATTTCCAACAGTTGTTGTAAATTTTGAATAAATATTGTGTTAACAATGTAAATTGTTATAATTGTGAATAAATCTTGCTATTTCTTAAATCCAAGGAATAAAAATTGAAGCGAGTTGTAACCATAACCTAAACTTCTCAAGTCAATAATCACATCGAAATTGCACTTAAACTCGCAATAAAATGCACACTTTGGTAAAAGCATGTTTCGCAAATGATCACTGTTTAAATATTTATCAATTTGTTTAATAAATGTAAAAGTAAGTAGTCAATTTGTCACATAAATGACATTTGGAATAGCAGTGTGATCAACGCTACGCCCTACGTTTCGGTGACCTTCGATACGGCGTAAAAATCACGACTTACTAGATCAGAAATTTAAAAAATCACCCGGTATTAAAATTTGTTCTTCCTCAAATTCTCAGCGCCTAATAGACATCCAAATCTAAAAACAAAAACTTACCTTTTTATCTCTTATCTCTTCGTTGAAACAATCTAAAATTAAACATGGATCTCATTAACCGTCCAAATTGTAAATAAAAACAAAAATTAAATAAATTATTCCGATGATCGTTAGTTCAGCATGGAAACTTACTCATCTTTGTTTTTATATCTCACAAATTCTCTCTTCCCACGCCTCTATTGTCTACAGTCAACAAATATACGGCCTTGAAAGATCTCTGACTGTGATTTTACCATGAAAATTGTGTTTTACTAAAACTTGTCCGTATATGCGCCTGCGCGATACAGAGAGAAACCGGAGGATTATAAAAAAAATGATAGTCCAAACTTTCAAATTCCAAAATATTTTGTTTGATTTTCTTTTCGCTTTTTAACGTATATTGTTCTTTGGTTGTTGTTCTCTAGGACGTTCCATTATACAAACAAGTTCAATTGAATTGGACTTATATAAGATTGGGCGATTGAGCACCATCCTGGGCAACTATACCTCCAACTCACTTTTCGTAAAATGTAAATTGAAAATACTGCGAAAGCCGACCAACAAATGAGCCAAATTAATGTAATAAGACAAAAATAATGTTTTTTAGAATATAAGAATCATAAATTTCTTACATTAAGGCGTAGGTTTCGGAGACAAACCTCACCTCAGTTTGGAAACGTTGAGAAAACAACTCTAACTGATGAAGAAATAACAGACAGATTGTCATCTCTAAAATGGCATAATCAATTATTTCCACCTATATATTATCACCAGGAAAACGATAACTTGTCCTTGAGTAGATTGAAACACCAAAAACGGTACATGCAAGTCTTGAATCAACCGAACGGTAAATTATCTCTTTGTTGACAAAAAAATAAAACAAATAACATTTCCTACCACACATGCCTACATTTAAATATTTATCTGGAGGGATTTCGGAAACATTATTTTTTGATTATAAAAACCCAGCTAATTGCACTAATTATTATCATTGCAATTTACAAGGACAAAGATATATAAACAATAATAGTCAGTTGCATCATTCTGTATTATAACGAAATACCTACTAAATACATTTTTCGACACAATGGAATATCTTTCCTACATGCGTTAAAGAGTGTATCAAGTATACAAGTACCAAAAAAATCAACTGAATTGAAATTTTACTTTTTGTTAATGATGACGCTTTCTGCAGGGTAATTGTCTACAACTGTTGTAGGTTTTCTTGTAATTCTTTCTTCTTGAAGATTTATTAAAGTTACAGACGATATATTGCACAAATAACTAAAATATTTTAATTTCTAGAAATCTATGTGGACTTTAGTCACATTTAGGCCTACTCTGCGTTGATGCAGTTTTTTTATTACAAAACTATTGGTACCAAAGATCTTCTGTGGCTTTGTGTAGATTTGCGAGTTGTTTGGTTGCTATGGCTCTCTGTTATTTACTTCCATTCTCTAATGCCAAACCTGCCAAAGATTAAGTAAAAATAATTACATAAGACCTTATTGCACTGTTGAGCCAATTGCTCAAACATCTTAGATGGCGACTTGTGCTGACAACAGAGTGCTTTCAGGTCATTGCTCTTATTTGACCAGACAGTTTTATTGCTTTTAATAAAATAATAGAGATAAATTCGTCTAATTTGATTATTGGTTGTCAACCTTAAGTTTGATTGGTTAAATTCATACAGCCCCTCTTATAAACTTTACAACTTAAAAAAATGAATGCAGAGTACACCCTTTCGAAGTGCGAATGAAAGTCTGGCCTAGAGAGCCGGACGTTTCACGCCCGACGCCCTTCGAGGTAGCTTCGCGCTATTTAGCACTCGCGGAGAATTATTCCGCGTTTTGCTAAAATAATTCAGATGCGATTATCGTTTTAGTTTGGTTCGTTGTAAAGAGATTTTTTTGAAGTTGGTATCGTAGCGTAGGACTAGTGAGAGACCAATTTTTGCGGAAAGATTCTGTAGAATAATCTGCCATGGGTTTTGCTTTCTATAGAACTTGAATGTCATCAAGGGAACGAATTGTACGATCGAGTTCACTTTAAGGAACTGAATAATTTGTTCTAACTAATAATGATGTTATTCACCCACATTTATACATGATTTATGTGTGATTCACAAACGACACTGCAGGACAGCTGTTTCGAGTTTTTTACTCTCATCAGCTGGAGGTTGTCGCTTGTGAATTACAAGCACACACACACATCATCCCTGCTTTTATACATTGTAAAAAATGAGAATTTAGTCGGCATTCGGCAGAGTGGTTATAGTGGATTTATACCGCTTAACATAGTTAAGTCGAATTTGCGCTGCTCGGTACTCGGATCGGTAAACCACGAGCGCAGTGTACTTGCTTACATGGCTCCGCTGCCTCGTCTCACACACACATATCCACTCTGCGGCTCAGAGGTATAAAAGGTTAAAGATTATATGTATCAAAATAACATTAATATCAAAAATTAACAGTTACGGTTAATAACGTCATTACTAGACTTTACTGCAAATATTTTTGAATTATATTTTGGTGAATATTTCAAATAAACTTTTATGAAACACTATAGCCAACACCGCTTAATACAGTATATTACTCTATAGATAACTGTTAATCTTTGTACGTTTAAATGTTTTTTTTACTGTGTATAAAAACCGGGATGTCGTGACGTGTGCATGTAATTTAAAAGCGACAACCTCCAGCTGATAAGAGTCAAAAACTCGAAACAGCTGTCCTCGGAGTGTTGTTTGTGAATTACACACATCTCATTTATAAATGTGGGTTAATAACATCACTATTAGACTTAATTTGTAAATAATACCCAGAATAATTAGTAATGCAAATATTTTTGTATTATATTTTGTCATAACTAAGTTGGTGCCGACTAAAGAGAGTATTCTTTATTGTAAATTGCCTAAATTATTAGATACTGTTAATAAGCCTGTAAGTTACGCGTTTTAATAATAACAAGCTAATGTCCAACTAAAGGAACGAACGTTCTAAAGGATGGCTAGTAAAAGTGCATTTTAAATCAGTTTAAACAAAAATGAAGATCATTATTTACGCCGCAGTTAAAGTTTAAAGCAAATTAATAATAATAAAATCAAGATTAATAATGGAAATAATTACAGCGTTCAAAGATGTAGTTTTAGCTGCTTGTTCCCTCAACATTATTTGAAGTGTTGTTAGTGGTACTTTTTTTTGTGTGATCATTGGGATTTTGTTTTAGCAAGTTAAGCCTTTATTTATGAAATTAAAGTGGTATAAAGTATTACAACGAGTACTAAAAATGAAGGATTACTGCCACACATACATTATCCAATTTTCTTGTTACTTTCTTGTTCTTATATATCATATTGGTTTAGTTAAAAAATTAAATCAAAATGTATTTAGAATGGGATCCCAAATTAAGCTAAATACGTAGAAATTCATGCTGCGAGTAGATTTTTTAGTAATTATTACTGCGGTGTATTTTTGTATTGTTGTAACCAATTTATTTTTGAACTTATTTCAAAGTACACAATTCAAATGTAATGCTACTAATAATAGCACGATACATTTTTGGGTTTCATTCACAAAATAAATCTAAAAAATAAAAGTAAGATTAGTTACAATAATTTTAATGTAAATTAATGGAGAATATTTTCCCAAATTGTGCTCTACTTTTGCTATTAACAAGTTTGAGTGGCGCCCTCTATCTTTTTAATTGTTCTTGTGTTCTATTCCTAATTAGTATGCCTTTGCGATTAGCACCCACGACACCTGAGCATACCTTGAATCAATAAGACGTCTCTGCGGTTATGTATTATGAGATATTATTGAGATTGAGGTAGTAGTTACAATATTGGCACCCATCGCGGAGCATATACTTATTTATTGCTTATTAATAGGCTTAGAATAATTATGCATTTGCATATTTGTATATGCAAATTCATATTTTAGATATTTCTGATGGTAAATGCATATTTTACGGTTTTTTTTAATTTTAATGGATAACTTCTAAAATATTTTGTTTAAACTGCATTTTTTAAATAATCTTTTTTGTCAAGTAGCTTAATATTTTTTACAGAAACTTTAAACAGCCTTTTAATACCTATTACTTGTGCATTTTAAATATCTTCTTATGCCTTATTTAAAGGACTTAAGCATTTGCATTATTAACAACTATTTATTGCAAGCTGGACATATTGGAATTCTCAGAAATTTCTATTCCTAGTTCTATACTTTAAATACTTTCTTATTATCAGTTAAATTTCTAATGAACGCAGAGACATAATAATAGGATTACAATGTTTTGAAGGGTTCATTGTGTACGAAAAAATTTGGTATTACAACTTTCTAGGAAAAACAAAAAATGTATAAAAAGGGGATTATAAAGTTATGAAGGGTCCATCGAGTACTACCTGCTGTTACAAAAAGCTTGAAGGCATTAAATGTCTTGCATTCATACAGTTACCAAAGAACTGAAAAATGTTTATTTCAGAATGTAGTACATGAAAATTTTTAATGCATATTTTTAGTGTTTCTAGCATATTTGCATGCATAAATTTAAAAATTTTTAGTGCATAATTATCCTAAGCCTACTTGCCCAGGCAGCAAAGATACGTCATAATGACGTCAACATCCGGTGATAACTCATGATAACCGGTCAGGTCAGTGAACCAAAATCAGACGACATAATGACGTTCAGTAAATGACATTAAAATGACGTGACACATATACCACGTCATATTGTCTTTTTTTTAGGTAATAATTGATTTATACCGATTAATTTATATATTATTATTTTACCGGTTTCCACGGTCAAAAACAAATGTTGCGATACGGCATTTATATCGTATCGTAAGTAATATTAGGATTATTTCGAAGATAATTTTTTTAAACTAGACTATGAATTATGTTATCTTTAATTTTAATGAGCAAATTCTTGTTTGTAATTTTAAATTTTTTTTTAGTATATGACCTTTCAATATACGTATTTTTGTATATTTTTCAATATATAACTTAAGAAGTACTAGTAGTTTCATATGTATTCCTAAAAATCTGGAGGAAGGGAGGTACCAA
Source organism: Agrypnus murinus (assembly GCA_929113105.1). Classification (NCBI taxonomy): domain Eukaryota; kingdom Metazoa; phylum Arthropoda; class Insecta; order Coleoptera; family Elateridae; genus Agrypnus; species Agrypnus murinus. The sequence continues at coordinate 76,067,028 of OV816026.1, forward strand.
ATATAACTTGAAAAAGCCGTCAAATTAACGTGTTTGCAAGACGTGAAATTAACATCTAGCATATGACAACGACGACATTTACGTCACTCAGTGGCCAGTTTTTCACGTCATCTTCACGTGCTGCCTTTGCTATCTGGGTTATTAGTTCCTTGAGGAACTATTACAATTAATTGAACAAATCAATTTCTGTAGATGTAAGTATAATCACGGGACCAGCAACCAAGATCCACATAACCTTGTTTTTGATAGCGAATACCAGTAAAAAAAACTATCCATTGTTAATAGAAGATAACAAGTGGAAATGGCTCGCAACTCGCTTATTTTAGGAGATACCTTGCACTTTTTGCTCTGGGAATGATTTTTTCTAGAAAATATTCCGGCCTATTTAATGATCTTGTTCGTGATTTTGAACTCTAAAGAACACGAGAAAAAACCACGTTTTCCACAAAAACAGCTGGCATTGGTTCACGACGCAAGTTTTATCTTTAACCGCTTGTATTTCCCACAATTTTTAATATTCTGGCAAAATTCGTCCACTATACAAATCAGCTGAGCACTACGATTGGTAATGGATAATAAAAAGATTGATTTGAAATTGTACATCTTGTAATGAAATTTTCGCTCTGCGATGAACCTTTTAAACATAATAGATAGATGGGTACATTCTGCATAGGATCTTCTATTTTTGGGAAATGTTAATGCAAACAGTAGCACAATCTTCTTCACTTCAACTCTTTACTATTTCTCCTTTTGAAGACGAGTGAAATCGGCATCTGTTTTTGTTCTCGATGTGATGCGTACAAACCTGGAAGTCATTCTTTGTCAAGTGACTATAGTTGTGAAGTCTTCATGTTTATTATAGAGGATTTGGCATATGAAAGCACGATCAAGTTTAAATACCACCGATCTTGAAACTTTCGTACAATTAATCCACAGATGAAATAGAAACCAACACATATTACAGCAGGCTTCGAAAAAATACTTTTTGCACTTTCCCTATTATTCGAGAATTTTTGCAATTCTCTGAATAGGTCATTCCATGACAAATCATCACAGCTCACAATTCGACCATCTCAGATTTTCGTGATATGAAATTTCGTGGTAGAGGACATGTAAAGTTATAGCCCTCAGTGATACACGGTATTCATACAGCAGGGTTGCAAACATGATAAAAAATGTAAAATTGACGCTTACAAGGTGACCAATGCCAATTCATAACTCCGCTTCTGATTATTGTAAAATTTTCATCTCGGGCTGGTTTTAAAGCTAAAGGAGCATAGTTTCCAAAAAAGATTGTCTTATAATAAAATATTGAGTTTTTCATTCCAAGGCCTCATGATATGACAGTCGACCTTGAATATCTAAGAAAGTGTACCTTCTATTTTTTAGGAATACAGTATGTTATACAGCTAGTTGCTGTCTCTCTTTGGTGTGAGTTTCATTTAGGGAAGCCTTTGGGAACAGGAGTAAAAAATTGTTAAAGATGGTAGTTACACACTTCTTACACAAAACATGCATCAGGCATTTAGTATGTATCTGTGCAGATACCTGCAGATTTTCACTACTAAGAAAAGTATAGGTATGATGTTGTAACTGTACCTGCGGATATACTCGTAGATACCTATACAGGGTGTCCCAACCAAAAATGACACATTCTAATACCTAAAACTGACAACAAAATAAATTATGCGATTTTCATGATTAAGTTTTATTTTGCGTTAATTTTTTAGGTTTGTGTTAATTTTTCCCCACTTCTTCAGGGTGTTATAAAATAATTGCCAATTCTCAAAATTACACTCTTCTACTTTTCAAAAATGTATAAATTCTTAACTTTCTCTTTATGATTAGAGAAGTCATGAAAATTTATAAGTAAATTGAGAGAAAATGTAAAAAACCCAGCTTTAAGTTTTTTGAAACTAAATCTTTTAATGTAAGTTACTATTTTAGGTTAGGTTAGGTAAGAAGTAAATTAGAAGTTATGGTGAAGGTTAGATTAGAAGTAAGGTACGTCGTATACACATAAGTATAGGTATGTGTATAAGTACTATTAATTGGTTTCATAATGATCTAGAACAGCAAGGCTAATATGATGCTATTTTTTACTATTTTATCGTATGAATTTACACTGAAAAAATGAATAAAATAGCATCATATTAGCCTTAGGCCCTATCCTCACGACATCAACACGATATGCAGACGATACTACAAAAACAAATTTATCCAACACCTATGTATTCACACGACGTGTACGATAAAAATGGTCAGTCATAATAATAATAATAGTCGAGATGTCTAGTGAAGAAGATCCTTTTTCCAGTGAAGAGGAAGAGGATTTTGTAATGTACGTGTATTTACGAAATCGACGGAAAAGACGAAGGTATGGGTGCATCCATACCTGACCTGACTTTATTCCACACCTTCTCGGTTAAATCTATTCGGGTATATTCTGCTATTTTAAAATGAAATAGAATTGGTATTTTTCAATCTCCAGTGCAATTTTTAAATTGATGTCGTGTTCTTGTGTTGCCATTTTTGCACAAATCGGGGAATAGGTCAGTAAAAGACGCTACAAATGTCGCGCGACTACTGATTGAAAATGTTGACGAGCAACATGTAGCTTGGATATCGTGCTGCCTTCGTGTCGTGTTGCGCCGTGTGCATTCTCGTATTAAAATATATAGTGGCAACATCAACTCAACATGTCACCTGAATATCGTGTTGATGTCGTGTGGATAGGACCTTACTGTCATAGATCATTATGGAGTAGTACATAAGTACATAAACTGAAAAAAAATTGGGCAAAGTAAAACTTAATAGTGAAAATCAAATAATTCCATCTTATTGTGTTTAGTAGTCGAAGTTAAAATGTGTCACTTTTGCCTGGGATAGCCTGTACAACTACCTATATCTGCAGGTACAGAGATTATCTGAATGTTAATGAATGAATTAACTGAATGACTTAACACGTGCTCACCGGCCGGTACCCTCCCGTCCTCTTTCATACGGGGTGAAGTACCTCGTCCAGCAATAGGACTATTCCCCCAACTTAACTCAGTTGAATAGAGAGAACCCTCCAGTCCTATTTCATAGCTTCACCAGCTCCTCCTCGAGACAGGGGTTGGGGCCACTGCCCGATCGAATCCAACCTCAATTGTGGCGGGACTTGGTTTTTTAATGGTTTTACCACCCCAATCTACCAATATATAGGCTTGGTGGGCCCTCGACAGAGTTTCGTTTAAGTCTACACGTTATAGACTCCCAGTGTGTACCCGTTAAGGTGAAGTTGTCTTGATTGTGAGAGGCTATGTATTCGCTTCAACTCTCCTTAAGTGTAATGGCATTCAGAGCTTCTCCCAATCACTGTACCCGGCTGCAGTCCGGATCATAGGGTGGTCGGGATAGCTTCTAAGCACATTTACCTGGCGGCATGCAGTTTCCCATATGCCAAAAGGCGGGATAAACTTCACTTCGATTCTCCTCACTTAAGATTCAGTCAAACAGCGGGTTCCTTTGGTGACCATAAATGACCTCGGTCAAACAGCGGATTCCGTTGGTGACCATAAATGACCTTATCCAAGGCGAGATTCGAATCCGCCCACACCGGTATCATATACCAGGGCTCCCCCTGATCGGTATGAGTAACCGTCGAGAATTCTCACGAATTTCTCTACCACACACTTGACCTGACAGCTTCATCCATTGCCCAGTTTCCAAGGAAACAAGGATAGGGTATAAGACAGCCAGTTTTATGGGTGAACGTCGTGTGGTCTCTCGAACACCCAGTATCTGCAGGTACAGGTACAACATCATTCATATATTTGTCTTAGTAGATAATATTTGCAGGTATCTGGACTGATATACAGGGTGACCTATTAAGACATAGTCCCACCTTGCCAGTTAGGTTAAATAACCATTAAAGAAAGAAAATTCCTATATACCATTTTTGTCGTACTTCTATACTTTTGGAGAAAAACGGCATCGAAGTTCAGCCTAATGTTTTCCCATTTAATAGTAAGGATACACATGACACATATTTTAAAGTTCAAGATGATAAACAATACTACTTGTTTTCGAGAATGTGCAAGGGTAGCGTTATAAAGTAATAAACCCGTCTTTATTTTGAACAAGTGTTTCATAGAATAACAACGGATAAACAGAGTTAAATAAACAAAGCATGTTGAGAAAGGAACTAACGTTAGATATTATGTTTCAAAAACGGTATTAGTTACGTAGAAATACTGCTTACTATCAGCAAGCAGATAAGATCATATTAAATGGGAACTGTTTAGTATGCAGTATTAACTTTCTCATGAGAATTGCTTATCATGCAGATAAGATTGAATTACCTTTCTCGTGAGAACTGCTTAGTAATATTTTATTTAGATAAGAGAATCATATACATAGTGTATTAGACAGTAAATTCATTAAGTTTTGATCAGTACATAGTTAAGTTTAGATCTAAGCTCTAACGAGCATTTATATTCTTGTGTCTTTGTAATTGTCATTACTTCCGCTGGTTTAAAATAAAGATCCAGGGAAAACAAAAATCTTTTTAAAAACTCGTTTCATTTGAACACAAACGAAACTTATTTTTGTTATGTGATTTGTAATTGTAAGATAATTTCATATTCTTTTAATAGGTACGTTAACCCCTATGTGTAATACAAGCAGGTCTCTGAATAAAAAAAAAAGATTTTCGTATTATTTTGTTTACAGTAAATCAAATAAGATATTTTTGAAATTTCGCTGTAAGGTACTTTGTCATTACAAGAACATTCAAACCACAATGCGTGCATAAAATAAATGCGTTTTTGGGTCATTTCAATTTTAATGTTATGTTTTAGTATTCTATTAGTAGTATTATGTGTAATTCCTAAGAACTGTGACTAATAATTTGACACAGCTTCATTAGTAATAAAATAATCAAAACCACCCGGTCGGCAACTTTTATTTTGAGTACATATTATGTTTGTAAACACTCGCTCAAGGTCAGGGGTCTAACAATTTGCAAATCCCTTACACTGCAGTTTTTAGTAAAAGTAATTGTTTACGAATTGTTTTTATACTATGTAGTTATTTTCTATGTAAACAAATTACCATCCATTAAGGTAGTTCTATCAAAACATAAAAAAGAATAAAGGTTTTACTAAACGCACTTTATACTACTGTATTTAGATTTTAGACTTCCAATAAAATAAATAAAAAATAACAATACCTATTGACAGATAGATTAAATTATCTAAAACATATCTTTACTTAATTAACTAATATCTGTTTATTAACGAATAACAAATCAAATTTAATGATATCATTAAATGGGTCGGTATTAAAATGATGTCATTTCTGCATGCTTTTCCTACTATTAGAATACAGGGGAATTCCCCGGTTTAATAGAACGTTTTAAGTTTCAACAACATCCAAAATGGAATATGCGCATTCTGCAACCTTGTGGTGTTCATTCAACTGATGTCACGTTTTTGTACTGATGGTGTCAATTTCTAAAGCGTTTGCATTTAATTCTATTAGCCCCGTTTTACATGAACGCTGACAGTCAGCCTGATGATCAGCGCCATGCAAGGACTGCAGTTTTAAATTGATCTCTTCACATACACGCTGACGTGGCCCGTGAGCTTCGCGTACGGTCAGCGCGCTGACGGGACATTGGAGAAATGCACCTTTTGACACGTATGCCGAATCAGCGCGCTGACCGAAATTATTTAAAAGAACAATGTTGTCAGTTTGCAGATATACACCACCCGGTGTACAGAAAGGAATAATGGCACCCCTTTAAACCCAATAGCGTTTTTATTAGGGGTTGCACTCGAAACAACATTCATAAAGTACTTATAGAAAAAACTTGAAATATTTATTTAAAAATTTTTTATACGTAGTGACAACATAAATCAAAGGTGGGATTGGGGTTTTCTGGAATTATGATTTAGTACCTGTTTTTTCAAACGGACAAATATCAGAAAAGAAGGAAAACGGTAATAAAATTTGCAAACTGATATATGTAAGTTACAGATATGACAACAGTGGTTGATGTAACAGCTTTGATATCAATTTGCAACCTGATCACGTGAAAACAAAACGCGAGGCGTACCATCAGCGCGCTGATGGTCAGCGTGCATGTGAAACGGGGCTTAGGCTTAAAAACTGACCTGCATGAATTACACGTACTTTTCTGAAAACATCGGGCAAAATTTTCGAAATTCTCAAGTTCATTTAATCAAAAAATGTTACTAAGGTTTTATGTTTCTAATGACCAGAGAAGCTTATCCTCATTGGGTACCGAATCACCGTGTATACTAAATAAAATACCTGATACAATAGTCTGGTCTGAACTGCCAGATGCATGTCTTGTGTAAGAAGAGTGTAACTACCATATTTAAGATTTTTTTAGTCTTGCTCCCAAAGAGAGGCTGACGCATCTAACTGTATAACATATTGTATTCCTAAATAAATATACACTTTCTTAAATATTCAAGGTCAAAGGTCACATCATGTGACCTTGGAATGAAAAACTCAATATTTTATTATAAAACAATTTTTTTTGAAACTATTGCGCCTTTAACTTTAAAACAAGCCTGAATGCAAATGTTATGAAAATGAAAATTCTACAATAAGAAGCGGAGTTATGAATTGTTTTTGTTCACCTTGAGGGTGGACATTTTACATTTTTTAACATGTTTGCAAACCTGCTGTATGAATTCCGTATATCACTAAGGGCTTTAACCTTACATACGTAACTTACTTTATGTGCTCTACCATCCTACTAAATTTTACAAAAATCTGAGATGATCGGGTTGAAAAGTTCATTTTTTTGTGATGATTTGGCATGGAATGACCCGAATAAGACAGAAAACATGTTATAGGGATACCGAGTTATTATACAGGGATTATCTGCGTTTATTTTAATGGAACCATCAGCACTTTTTGCTTTAAGTTATCAATATTGTATTTCTTTAAAATATTAATTGCATAAGCTTTTCTTTTATATAATATACCGTGACGTATCATTATCAACGTGTCATCGTTATTTCTTTCCTGCTTGTAAATAAAAATTCTACTCCGAATGAAGACTGACTAATAAGAAACATTCTAATTTGCATATACTTGCCATAATCGATCCAGCCAAATAAGCTTTGCCATTTATTTTCATAAAGATAAAGAAAGTAAAATTACCATAGTAAAAAGGAGCTTTTACACTCTCTCTATCTCTCTCAGTAACCTAATTATGAAAGATATTGCATTTCACATGTTCGTACCAGACGATAATTAGTTTCGCAGTTAAATCGTTTATAACACAAAATATCAGATTTTCCCGTTGCGAACATCAAAAGCCAAGGATGGATATAATCACGCAAGGTTTGCAAAACCAAAATCGAATCGTGTAATAGTAATGACGGTGTTGTGTAAATGTGCATGCGGGGCGAATCAGAGATGACTCAGAGGGAATTCAAGGCCACATTTTTTATTATTTCAAGGGTGGTAGGTATGCTACCGTGTCGATAACCATCACCTAACTACTACTGAGCGGGAAGTTCGGGGAAGTGGATATAATACATTACCCCATTGCCCTATTACACCATCAAAAGCTTCGATATTCAAGGTCGATAACAATTATTTTCCGTGGGCGAGAACTACATTTTTGACGTAGAAATCGTTATTCGAACACTTTTCCACTTAACGAGTGTAATTTAACAGGAAACAATAGTTGCTTTCGTTGAAGTTCTCTGATTTGATCTTTATTCCTGTTCCAATTATAAAATCTCGTTGGATATGTAAAACTGTTATTCCTATTAGCGAGTTACCTACAACAGAATAATTCATAATGAAAATTTTCCCTGGAGTTTTATAATTAAAAAGTTGATTCACAGTTATAGTGCAATTGTAATATGGCTGGATTATAATAAATCCCAGGCAGATTTTTAAAAGAGTAGTACTATGTTTGATTCCGATTCGTCTCTGCTTACAGACCACCAAAATATGCAGATTTGCCAATTTAATAAATAGCTGTTATTTAATACTTCGAATGGAACTTAATGATTAAGAATTACTTTTTAACTTTTTTACAGTAATTTGCAAGTTTTTATAATTTATTCTTAAATTAAAAAATATTAATAAATCAAGAAAAAGTAAATTTAGAATCTTCTGATGCAAAAGTAATGTTGAGCATACACGGTCGTCAGCGACCATGTCGCCGACGACGACGTCAGGGACGTGGTCCGGATAATGCGGCAATGTTTACATTTGTTGTAATTTATTGCATAAACAAGTTGAGTTTCGAGCTGGTTTGTATAACAAAATTATAAGTATCGTATTTCTTTAAAACGTTGAGTATCAAAAGGAGCTTCTCTTGTTTTTACCTTGTGAATATGCTTTTTCCTTTGACTTTTTTATGCTCTTCCGTCTGTACCGCTACTGTACGCAGATAACGACCCAACTCTACTTCACTCCCCCCCACACTCCCACACCGCTGTTTCAAAATATAAAATTAAAATACTTTTTGGCATCTTGTACAGAAAGAAAGTTCTTTTTAGAGGGTTGAGATCGTTTATTCAATAATATTCTGAAGGTGATTATAAACATTAAGTGCGATACTACTCAAGCAGCATTTTTAGTCATCGCTACGTACCAGCAACTACCGGTGGAAGTTTTGGCCACTAGTCACAAGCACGTAATTGCTACGGTTTTGTTACGTGCCTGGAACCAAAATGGGGAACAATTTTTAGGTAGCCGATACGTTGCACAGTTTCTGAAACTTGTCCAGCTACGTAGCGGGAATATGTACTACGTAAGTAATCGCTACTTTTGTGGAATTTCTTTTCTCTTTGACACATCGTGTCGCCTGGTTGCTCCCTCTTACTCTTGCAACTTAGCAAATATTCTATCATTTTCTAAACTAATACTGCGATCGTGTCACAAAATAGATTACTATTTTATTTGTAATACGTACTTAATAATACAAAGAGCGGTGAAATGTTTGATTATTTTGTAATTCCAGTATACTAAAACTATAAACCATTGCAACTTTTCTGTTAAATATGATGACGACAGGTTGAAAAATAACTACGTGCCTTCTTTAAATATATTTTTTAATAAAAAATGTCTAATAAAATATGATAAAAATATTTATAAGTTGATACACATGATAGAAACCATTATTATATTATATCTAAGGCACAATATGGCACAAATTTGCTATTTTTATTCAAGGTTATACAGTAAAGCATCTATTAACAATCATAACAAATTGCGAATTGATTATTGGCCTCCTACATTTTACAAGTAAATATGGAGATGGAGTAATTTACGAAAAATCACTTTAAAGTGATTCTCCTGGATACCAAAAACGTAAGTTTTACTTTCAATACTGCTGTAAAGTTCAGTGACTTTAAAGGGCTGATCAATGGTTTCAGACTGGTGACAGGTAGAGTTCCTCAATGAAAACTTTAACTGTGTTATTTTAGAGTTAGGACACGGATGTCAAAATCTATCTCTTTCTAGGCCAAACCTAAGCTGGCTGAAACAGAGATACTTTTTTTCTCTTTTTACTTCAGTGGCAATTCAGCAGCGGTCAGTGATAAATTTTAGATTATGCTGTCATGTTTATTTTTATGCATGTAAAATTTTTTAATGTGCACTTTATCATTTATTTACTGTTTGTAGAGAATTTTAAAAACTACTATAGTAAATATATCAATTTTTCAACAGCTTTTAATAAAGTATTAATTGTACCAAATTTCAGATTTATAGAATTGTCATACTGACAGTTTAATTTATTAAACCAATTTTCATGATTACCAACCTTCTAATAAATAGTTTCAAAATATGAAATGTCACTAGGGAAATATGACATGCGTGTCTTAACTCTAAATAACACAGAGCTCAGTTCATATTTAGGAACCCTAGTGACAGGAACTTTCAGTACGACTTTAAACTAATTATACTAGACCTAAACCAAAAAATGAAGGATCTAAACCGAGTGAATCTAGCAGGCGCAGATTAGCAGTCGGAGTTGATTGTGAGCGAGCCTTGTTCCCAAATTGTCAAATTTAGACAGTTTGAAATTAAAAATTGTCATTGCAATCTGTCAAAGTTTTGAAAGGTTTTTCACAACTCCAATTGTTACTTATTAAACTACTATTAATAAATATTAATTGGAGTTGTGAAAAATCTTTTAAGCAGCAACTATTTATTAATAGTAGTTTAATAAGTAACCATTGGAGTTGTGAAAAACCTTTCAAAACTTTGACAGATTGCAATGACAATTTTTAATTTCAAACTGTCTAAATTTGACAATTTGGGAACAAGGCTCGCTCACAATCAACTCCGACTGCTAATCTGCGCCTGCTAGATTCACTCGGTTTAGATCCTTCATTTTTTGGTTTAGGTATAACAATGGAAACTTACAGCTGACGTGTAGCTCATTTCAAAAATTCTTTTTTTAAAATAAAAGTAAATCATAAGTAAATTAATAGTTAATCAAAAGTTAAAAAATAAGGAAATACGTGTTTCTACATTTAATCTCATACGGCTTATTAAAAAAAAATAACAAATTAACACAAACAATACGCAACGTATTTACTTGAAATAAAAACGTTACTGGCAACAGACAGGGTGCCCGCGTGGTTAACCTAGTACAGTCTGGGACTTTAGAAATGATTCGGGTCGAATTTTTTCTATATGCAACACAACTTACAAAATTAGACGTAACACACAATTTTACAATATTATAAAGAATATAAATAATATAAAAATTATATACGAAAACAATAATATAAAATAAAAGAAAACGATATATTAAAAAAGCAACAATATTTGAAATTAAGTTTTAAAAAAATGAATGTAAAGCAGACAGTAAGAAAATAGACAGTATCTGTAATCACTTCAGCCATGCGTCTCCATAGGCAATGGGGTAGTTGCACAATAAACTGCTCGTTTATCACATCGAATCCCAGATGTTTTTTTTTATAATATATGCATATTGATACATGTATATTGTAGACTAATATTTTAATTCTAGGGTATGTTTAATGAATTTTTTAATAGTTTGTAAATTGCTTATAGTATAAGAATTCTTATAGTTCTTTTTCTTATTTCATATTTTATCTTTTTTAACTTTAAAAGATGAGTGACAGATAGCAGAAATTGCAAGTTCTGTTGTAAAATGAAGAAATGCAAAAATTATTTGTCAGTGGCGACTCGCTATTAAAGTGGATGACATGGCCCTGGATCATTAACCCTTTACAGTATTAAGAAATTGAAAGTAATTTTTGTATAACTAGATTTAAAACATACAGGTAGGTATATTTATTTTATTAGTACTCGTCATTTTAACATTCTCTTTATAAATAATATTTATATAATGACCTTCAAAGCGCGCCACTGCACTGATGGTTTACTGAAGGTGTTTGGTTCATTCTACCATCTGTGGCTTAATCCTACGTTATGATGCACTAACACTTGTTGCTATGTATTTGCTTTTGTTTTTTAAATAGATATCGCTTTCTTTTACTTTATATTATTGTTTTCGTATATAATTTCTATATTATTTATATGCTTTATAATATCGTAAAGTTGTCTGTTTCGTCTAATTTTTATCCAATCATTTTTAAAGTCCCAGACTGTACCTTTATACATGGTCGGCCTAGTGTTTGATGCCCTCTAGGTCCGTTACTTTTTTTTAAATTAGTTTTTTTTTAATAAAAATGCATCTCTGTTTACAGTTGGGCTTTTCTTAAACTTTTAAATAATTCAATAAAAATTACTACGATTATAAGTTGTGTATTGCCTAAATCGTAATTGTAACTCTCTCTAATTGTTATGCAGAAAATTGGAACAAGAACCTACGAATAATAAAATAGTTATGAGTTACCATAAATTTAATAAAATGATTTATTTATATAAACAGTGAAGCCTTGCTAATTCGAACTAATTAAAACAAGGGCAATCCGAATCATCGCGGTTTCCGGATTACCGCGTCTGTAGAGTTTACTGTTTTATTTGCAAATAAATGCAATTAAAACATTCTGCAAAAACATTAAAAAAAAAATAAAACTACAAAAATATTTACGCAAAAACTGTTTTAAAAACACAAAAATAATATTCCGCATTAATATGCCATTAAAAAAAGCGGTGATTTTTGCTGGTTTCGTGTTTTTTGAACTTAATACGTTAGATATGATTTTTCTTTTAAATCTTCCGGCATCACAAATGTTTCAAATTTTCTACCACCCAGTGCAAAGCCGCCGCTTTGCAACTATTTCTTAAATGGCTTGCTTCACTGCGTGCGAATCACTGAACCGTTTTTCTCCCGCGATTTTTAGCACTCGCAAATTGTCTCTTTTTTAAAATTAAGTATCCAATCTTTACTTGCCCTGACGTCATCGTTTTGAAAACATCTTTTATAAAGTCACAGCAGCGTGCAGAGTATAAGAAACAGTGGAACCAGTCGTGATACGACGTACGTGTACGGGCGCGATAGCGCAATCGTCGTATCGCAACTGCTTCCACTGTTTCGTATGCACCGCACGGTGCTGGATAAAGATTGCTTTTTCGGCCAAAATTTCGGAGGATATTGGTGACATATCGTATCTAAAACTTTTCTTCCATCTCCGGATATTCCGCAGGTTTTAACGTTCTTTTTTAACTTTGTTATATGATCCTTCAGACTTTGTAACAAATCTGGAAATGTATAATATGTAAAGTTACAATGCGGTCTTTTTACATTTAAAAATTTTTAAATTCAGCACAAAATAATTTTATGTATGCCGGGGATACATAAAGTCGTAATTCGTAAAAGAAGTATCAGTTCTTTTTTAACTTAAGTCTTTGTAACTAATATGAACTGTTAAGTTGCAATCTAACTTTTTAAAAATACGTGACTTTTTATAATAAGAATTTGTCAGACATAAATATAACGTAAACATAAATAAAATAAAATCTTATTTATCTTATCTACAACGGTAGTTTTGTATCAAATTACACATCTGAATACCCATTGCATTAGTTACTATAAACAAAACTTGATGAATAAAAACAATTAATTCTAAAGTTCGGATTATCAAAACCTTAAATCCGGATTACAATGTAACCAATGTTACATTTAGAAACCGGTGACACAACTGTAAAGTCCCCTTGTAAGTGGCAATACCGTTCCGCATATTTTAAAGGTTACTCAGAAGTAATGGAACTACATAGTTCCAATAAATAGTAGAAACAACTGCATAATTACTAAAATAATCAGAACTGATGTAATTAAACCTATAAAGTCATAAAAGTTGGAATAAGAATTGTAATGGAATAAGTAAGAAAAATATACAGGATTTTATTTAAAATGAAAAATAATCAACCATCCTTGGTTGATTTTGACATAGAGAGTACTAGGGGTGTCTTAAAACTACAACTTTAACAAGATTACCACCCTGGAGTTACAAAATCTTGAATAGTACGCCCCTGACAAATCCATTATTATAGTACGTTCAGATTATTCAATGAAAAGCTTATCGTTCGAACATTCTCTTCTAAAACGGCCTTTTATTTATTCATTTACGATTCATTGGACAATGGAATTATCACACCAACTTTTTTTTTTATAATAAACGACAATATTCCCATGCAAAATAATAAAAGTACCATTCAACGTTATCGAACTAGATCAATAAATCTACTTAATTTTATTACTGCTGATAAAACTTCTTTTCTTATCAGTAATGAAATTACCGTGAAGGAAGAGATTTAATGTCTTCCAATTAAAATTGTAAAACGATGCATGATAAGCATAAAAAAAATAAGTGTAGAATGTGGGCTGCGTTACTAATCATTTTGCTGCATATGACGTCACGTTCTCTTTGGTTCAATGTCAATGTCTGAAAGTGTGATTATAAATGTCAGCCGTTCTTCATTGTAGTAATAATTATTATTATGCTGTTCGCATTATACCATACTGTTTAATTAAATGGCATCTAAATAAATTATTTAAACTGTGCTAATTTATTGGGGATACTTTGTCCTTTCAAAACATACTTTTCTTTCGGAGGATGATTGAAGATTTGCATTTGTTTTGAACATGTAGGGGATAAATTGTATAAAGGTAGGGGTCATGTTTACAAGGAAGGAAAATAGAATCTGAACAATATTACTGCTTTATTTTTAAATTAATGGAACACTACCTTTAATTCTGTTCACGAACCACCACTGGTGACCAGCGCAGGTCTACAGCGTTTCCCAACAACATGGTACGGTTACACTTGTATTAAGAATATTTTACGGTTTTACGGTAACCAGTGGTAACCTAAATGCCAGAATATATCGTAGCAAATAGTGAGCACATCAATTAATAGACGTGAAATGGTTTATGGAAAAAAGGCGATTAAAAATCCCTTCAAGCTCGAATTAAAAAAAATTGGTAGGAAAATGAAATGGCTTTCTGAGACCATCAAGTAGAATATTTAAGAATACCAACGACAGCAAGATTGTTATTAGATCTTTATTTCATTGTATATAATTATTCACTTGACGTGAGAAGAGCCACAACCTGTACCAGGAATCACTCAACATTCTGATTCACTTTAAATGTGTCAATTACTAATAAAATTAGATTGTAAAGACTGTGGTCTACCACAACACTATATTTTAAACGGCGTCTCCTAACCCCACATTGTATTTGTAATTGATAAAAAACTTTCTCTTCTGTGTTTAAAATTTGGAATTTAATTTCTTTATAAACTCATCACTATGCACATTTTTGTATTAAACATCGCGAAAATATCGTCTGCATACCTTAGCCAAACTCTCGGAAAATATTTAAATTCCTCTCTTATCAACGTTTCAAAATTGCTCAGGAACAAATTAGCCGTAAAAAGATGGATATGAACATTCTATGCATATTTAGAAACACATTTATAATAATAATAATAATAATTATAATAATAATAATAATAATTATAATAATAATAATTGCCACTGCCTATTACCTGGTGTAGACAGACGCCAGAAGCTATTAAGCTTGTGCTGGGGGGGGGGGGGGCGGTTATTACTATTATGCAGGCCCAACGCTGCAGCTTTCTTAACAGATGGTATACGTACAACTCCCACTTGTGTCACAGCTAAGGAAAACTGTAGAAAACCTTAACCAAATCTCGACCAGAAGTCGACCCCGGGCTGCTTGGGTGGTTTAACTTCAGTAGTTATGTCTCAGCACAAATTATAAAAATGAGAAATATTTTAAACAGGTAAGGAAGCGCGATGGCAATCCCTGGCTAACTAATTTGTGCATGAGCAATTTTGAAACGTTAAATTTAAATATTTTTCGAGAGTTTGGCAAAGGTACATAGACGTGATATTTCAGTTCTTGTTGAACAGATTAAATAAATTCCCATTAGGCAAAAATCGGTTTAACAAAGAATAAAAGTTTTATAAACGAATTACCCTTATATATTTAATCATTACTCTTCCAAAAACACCGACAAGATATTAAAGAAAATCAAATACAAACATAACATTCGAAATGCGCTTCGTTATTACCTATAAAAAATCAGCCAAAGAAGTATATTAAACTGCCCTTTCACCCAATCACTACAGGTTTGGAAAGCGTATTTAAAAATGTTGACATGAGAGTGTGTTATACATCAAATAACTCTTTAAAGAATATGTTATGTAATCTAAAAGATAAAACTGATAAAAAAATTGAAATCGGAATATGTATACCAAATCGAATGCAATAATTGTATAAAGTTTATATTGGAAAGACAAAGAGATTGATTTTGACTAGATTCAAAGAACATAGAGCGGATTTTAAAAACAATTGCATAGACAAATCAAGTGTCGCGCCCAACCTTGGTACATACTGTTAATAATTTGGAAATAAACTTTAGAATTGTTGTTACCAGAGGAATATAAAAAGAAATTTCAGATACATTCAATGCCGGCTGCATGGTGTAATCAAAACGTGAATGTTATATATCATTAGATAGGAAAGTTAATAATCATTTTATATAATTAGTTTTAGGATTAATTTAAATTTATAAACAATAATTTGGTTATGTTATAAATCCAATGTCGGAGCTCTTTTGTCTTATGCAAAATTTCCAGTAGAGTTCAACTGTTTACCAGAAAAGTATAAAAACCCGGCCATCTTTGTAACGAAGGGCTTGTTTAATTTACATCTTTAGGAAAGTGCGCAAAAGTTGTAGAATAAATATAATTTTAAGGTTATGTTTGTAAAACGTCAAAGTAGTTAAAGTTTAATACTGTTTAATAAAAGTTTAATACTAAATCCTCAAAATACTTTAGTATTTTTGTAAATGGATGTCAACTTTATAAAATTAAACTGAGGTGATTTAACTGGTGATTTAACTTGTGGTATTTAACTGATAAAAGAGGTCAATGACATATTTTTTCAATTTATTGTTCAACCGAGTAAAAGTAAAGAACATATACTGGGAAATTTATAACGCTACAGTTGGCAAGCTAGTGGCGACAAAGAATTAAATATTTTTAAACGTGAGTTTTTCAGCAGTACCCAAGCAGCATCTAAGTAGCAGTAAATGAGTTTGGAACTTTGATTCAGTAGTTGTTACGTAACTACGACTAAATTTATGACTTTATAGGTCTAATTATTTGAATTCGGAATATTTTAATAATTATGTAGTTGTTTATACTATTAATTAGAACTATGTAGTTCCATTACTTCTTAGTAACGTTTAAAGTATGCGGAACGGTCTTGCCACTTAGTATAATTACTTTAAAATCGTTACAACTTCAAAGTGGTATTTTGATTGTAGCAGCAACTTACCCGAAGCTACTTTAAAGTTTTTAAAACTTTAAAGGAGTACTGAAAGTTCCTGCCATCTGTCTGAAACCATTGCTTAACCCTTTAAAGTAGTATTGAAATAAAACTTACGTTTTTGCTATCCAGGAGAATCACTTTAAAGTAATTTTTCGTAATCTTGTGCCCTTCTAAAGTGTACAAAAATGAGTGATTTTGAGCATGTTGGCGTTTACGTTTTCCTTTATAACTTTTGATAGAAATAAGATAAAGAAATGGAACAAAAACTGTTTTAAAGTCATCATTTATGCTTTAAAATGATGCATTGCATACTTTAATCTGAAAAAAGAATTCTAGTGGGCCCCTGAACTGACTGATTTTTTCAGAAAACATATGATTAAAGATTCTGAAAAAAATTCGACATAGAGTTGCATATTTTTTAAATATATGAGCCAAATTTTAACTTGGGATCTCAATGGGATCATCACTAAATTATTTTAACAAAATAGCAAAATGTTCAGCATTTTAACATAAATATGTTTTCAATAATGGAAACGTTAGGGTTTTGTTTTATGAATGATTATTCTTTGTTTTGAGTAATTGTTTACAAAAGATACGTGGAGATTGCCGCCTTTGGTATTAGTACCCTCAATTGACGGGACACAGAAATCTCACTGTTTTATACCCATCTCAAAAACTAAATATCAACAAAACTCTACTCTGTTAGGGATAAGATATTTATACATCTACATTTAATGAACTAATCAGACCTACATTAGAAATATATGAAATTACAGGTTTTATTATGTATGTGAATATAACTGCAAGTGGTGGTTAGCCCATGTGATGTCTTCAAATAGTAAAAAATGTGAAGTCATCGCGTCATTTCTACATCCTGCTGGTCCTACACCAACATTTGTTTTTCTGCAAATGCCAGATATCCTAACAGTATCATACAAGCAAAGTAGATCCAAATACAACAACAGTTTGTACACATACAGTATCGGGAAGTGGAATTGGAATTAACATCCAGTATTTTACATCAATACTGTGCATCAAAATAAAATTTTCCTTATTGTGTGTCATAATTATTTTAATTTATTATCGTTGATAACAATTTGTACGTATTCTGATAATACTGAAAAAATTTCTCGACAAGTATACTCAGGATATTTTATTTAGGCAACGTTTCACAAATAATTTTAAGAATTTTTAAAAACTCGTACAGGAATTTGGTAATTCATGTTTTATCTAACCCATATTCTTTGTAAGTAACTACCCAAAACAGAAAATAATCATTTATAAAACAAAATTCTAATGTTCCCAATTATGAAAAAATTATTTATGTTAAAATGTTGAACATTACTATTTTGTTAAAATAATTTAGTAATGATCCCATTGGGATAATTTGTTATGTCAGAGAAAAAAATAGTATGTTTAATTGACCCAAAAAATGTGTTTTTGGAACACATAAGACTGCCAGACTCCGCTAACTCGTCGTCCGGCAACATGCTTGTTCTGCCCAAAAACATGCATTTTTGTACTGATTAACAAATTACTATAGTGCATCATAACTAATATCCATATAATGTGCAGAAAAGGACCGGAATGGAGTCTTTTGAATGCTACCGTTTTGGCTATATGACCATCGTTTAATTAACAGGCTTGATAATAATAACGATTCTTTGATAAGTTTTCGTAAGTTCATTATTATTTATAATTAACATCTACCATCTAATGTTCAAACCTTGTAATGCAATTTTTGATTATTTTGTTATAGCCTTTTTATCAGATATAGCTTCAAACCTTTAAGGCAAGTTATTTTTTTGTGTAGAGCAATATTATTGCATTTAAAGAATCGCACAACGCGTAGATGTTCCTCTTGCTGGTCTGGTTTCTCTACTGACCATATACTTAACATGAGATACTCGCGCACGAATACGCGAATCGGTTGCCTTTTGTTTTATTATTTAAACTTAAACCAAATCAACTTCCCCAACTTTTATTTGAATGATTAATTATAAGCTGTTTGGCCAAGTCACCTGATTTTCTCGTGGCTTATGGTTTTCTTAATTTTTTTTGTGATAAGCATCATAACCAATGATGGCTTTAAGATCTACAGATCAAGGCAAACTGACGTTGCAAACTGTCAAGAACCACTGAATTGTTCTGCAATGTCTTGTAATTACGAATCAGGACACACATCACACAGCCTATTTGTTAAGAGTAATGTGTCGCAATTCGCAAGTATGCGCCCTGCTTTCTAAGGCATTCTTGATATTTGAAAATGGCAACTTTTTTACTGTAATTGTTTCCAAACTTATCGGAAAAAAGAAAAATACACGGACTCTCTACACAGTAAGAAATCAGCCCCATGAACAATTTTTAGAGTACTGGGTAAAGATTTTGGAGTTAAGATTTAAATAGAAATTTTTTTCGCTCTATTCTTATATTGAAATTAATTATTCACTACTGAAATCTATTTTATTTCTATATTATTAAATAACTCTATCTAGATTAAATAAAATATAACAAAATCCACTCTAATTTAATTTTTTAAGAGAAGAAATTTTTTTAAAAAGTGATCTAAATTGGCAAAAAAATGTTAGTGTTCATGTAACTCTGGTTAGAGTAAATAAAACGAATTGGTACCAACATACATTTGATGGCGTATTTGAGAAGAGTAGCGTGTGCGGAATAACGACACTAATGAAAATGACGACAATCAGCTGCTGCTGTATTGGACTTCGACTAGTTATAACTGTTAAAACTTGGCAATTTCAAAAGTTACTAAATTGGCGGGAATCTCAACATTTTATAAATCTTTAAATAACTTAATGTAGTTGTACAATTAAAACGTAAAGAACAACTAAGTAAAATTTAGAGATCAAAATTATATTGACTAGACCAGAATCAGGTATCTATTCATAAATAATAGTACCTACTTATATTAAGTTTAGATATGTAAAATTTTAAAATTCCAGCTAATTTTATCAACTTTTCAAATTGCGAAGTTTTAATAGTTATAACTAAACACCTCTTAGTGCAAAATATGTTTACATATTTTTACTGCGTGTGATTGTGAAACTTCGCTGTTTGTTTTAATAATTAGTAAGTTTAATTTTAGTAACTAGTGTTACTTATCATGAGTAAAGCGGGAGCACTTGGAAACTTACAAGACATGTTTAGCAATAAACTATTTAATATTGATATCTACCGAGTGGTACTTTTTTCCAATAATTCATATTCAGTGTTTTATATCCAAACAATAGGCAAAGAGAAATTAGGTAAGTAACGCAATAATTATAATTATATCAAATTTGCAGAACAAAAGGGTAATTACATTGTAGTAATTTTAAAATTTGGCAGAGTTCACGTAATGCTGCAAGGAAATCTCCCAATAGAAATTTCACGACTTGGCATGGAGCAGCAAGTAGTTCACTCTAGCAGCAACGTACAACCATATCATAGGCCAACAAAATTTCTAAGTAAAGGTTTCGGGGTGTCCTTTAATCAAAATAGAAGTGTCACAACTGGGCTCGTATATATTTTTTAAATACGTCCTAATGTTTTAATTTAATTTTAATTAAATACTTTTTATATGTCTGCATTGCAATAAATAAATAAACCACTTAATTTATGATTGACCTTGACAAACTACACTATTTTCACTCTAAATCTTAATCTAAATAGAAAACAAAGTATATAAAAATAACAATCCACTCTAAAAAGGCAATATTTTTCCCATGTAGAGTAAAAGGTTCAACCGTAAATCATAGGTAGGTATGTTATATTATCACTACCACTAATCAAAAAATTAAATTCTTGTATAAAAAAACAAAAATATAAAGCTAAAATAATTGATGTGAGCAATTTTTACATGTGTACATAGACTCGTGTATAATATACACGAGCATAATTCTGATTTTCCGCGTGCGTGCTTTTCTGACGTAAAAAAGAAAACTCAAATGTTACGCAATAAGAAAATCGCACAGTATAATAACTAGGTAGTTCTGCCAAGTGTAAAGAAGTATTAATTATTTGTTATTTTTGGACGTGGTAGATGATAGAAGGCGGTAGAATTATTATGACTCAATAGTGAAGAATGTGTGTATCACCCCATACCTACCCTATGAGCAAGCAGCTCGTGATGAATGCCAGAACGCCTAGGATTTGCCTAAGTTCCTAATTTAAGCTGTAATCGTCGATACTATCTCCTTTCTAGCGTAGTTTTCTAAATAGTATGTAAATTTATTTATGTGGCATGTACAGACTTAAAATCTCAAAGTTGGGGTAATCAGAGTAAATTATTTTGTAATTTGTGTTCGCGTGTTGGTAAACTATTTAACACGTGCTAACGTCATATCCTGTCGGGGGTGTGAAATCCGCGAAAGGAACCCAATTGATTAACCTTCAAGGGCGGCCTTGGTCTAGGTATAAAGAAGGTAGGTTGCGTGTCTAGAAAATCGCAACTCATTCCTCGATACCCTTGTAATTATTTTGTAGTAGATCAATGACTGATATTTTGCGGAAGGGGAAGGTTGGGATGTTCCGGAACGATGGCAATTTCCGTTTTGAGGACACAAGTATTTATTTTCGTTGGCCTTGTTTTATTTTGTTTATAGGGTAATGGATTGCAATACTGGTAATTGTATTAAATTTAGAAACGGTTCGTGTATGAAGAGAACACAGATGGAGAAAATAGATTTGGCGGAACTGAAAGCTATTCAGCATTTTCAATAGCTCTAGATATACTATCAATAGAGTTGATCAATGTTTTCACTTCTGTCTGAACTAAAAATAAATTTTTTACTGCACATATAAATGTCAAGTAGATGCAAATTCTTTTTGCTTCTGATAAATAATAAAAAACGTTCCGTACTAAGTGACATATTTCATATTCTTTTGTATATAAGATTTGCAACGGTCAGGCTATGTATGAATGTTACTTTCTTATCACGTAAGGTAAGTGCATAATTTGTTTTTATTAATATACTTTATCGCAAGGAAAAGTTTTTTACTAGTATGTAACATATGTAGTATGTATGTACAACCACTTTATCATTATAAATAAAGCATACTTTCTTCGAGCGTTTTAATAGCTGTCCTAGATTCAGGAAGACCAATTCTGAAAATAGTCTTCCTGAAAACATCCTAATATACACGATGTCCCATTAAGACATAGTCAGACTTTGCCAGTGGTTAGATAACCATTAAAGAAAGAAAATTCCTATATTTATACTATTTTTCTCGTACTTCTATACTTTTAGAGAAAAACGGCATCGAAGTTGAGCCTAATGTTTTCAAATTTAATAGTATGAATGCACATGACACATATTTTAAAGTTCAAGGTGATAAACAATATTACATGTTTTCGAGAATGTGCAAGCTAGCATAATACAGTAATAACCCGTCTTTATTTTGCTCAAGTGTTTCGTGGAATAAGAAGAGATAAATAAATAAGAAACGTACTTTCGTTAGATATTATTTTCAAAAACAGTATTTTTGTGTTGTGATTTCTGCTTTGTAAGACACTGCAGTTTTTAGTAAAATAGTATAACAGTATTTACTTATTTTTTAGGCATTGTGTTTACACTCTGTATTAGTTATGTTCTATGTAAACAAATTACCATCCATCAAAGTCATTCTATTAAAACAGAAAAAATAAAGGTTTTACTAAAAGGACTGTTTACTACTGTATTTAGATTTTAGACTTCCAATAAAATAAATAATAAATAAAAAATAACAATACCTATTGATGGATAGATTAAATTATCGTCTTTACTTAATTAACTGATATCTGTTTATTAACGAATAATAAATCTTTAATAATATCATTAAATGGGTCAGTAATAAAATGATGTCATTTCTGTCTTCATTTTCTATTAGAATACAGGGGAATCCCCCGGATTAATAGAACGTTTTAAGTTCTTTCAACAACATCCAAAATGGAATTTGCACCGTCTGCATCCTTGTGCTAATTCAACAAGCTGTCACGTTCTTACTGATGGTGTCAATTTCTAAAGCGTTTGCATTTAATTCTATTAGGATTACATTTAATCCCATTCGACTTAACACCTGACCTGCATCAATTATACGTACTTTTCTGAAAACGTCAGCCAAAATTCTTGAAATTTTCCAGTTCATTTAATCAAAAAAAGTTACTAAGGTTTTATTTTTCTAATGACCAGAGAAGCTTATCCTCAAAGTCCGGTCATTAGGTACTGAATCCCCGTGTATAGACCACATGCATTGAATAAGGCACGTTCGAAAAAGAAAGTGCACAGTTAACTACGTAATAACTACGTCCACAATGTACAAATTGAAAATATTTTTTCTATTCCCATACTCTTATTTAATTCTAACAACTTTGAGTTTAACAAAAGTATCAAAAATAATGGCTGTAATTTTTTAATTTGAGGAGTTACAAACAAATGGTACATAAAAAAGTTTTTTCGTTTATCCCGGTTCATGTTTTGATGTTTTGGTTTGTTCGTATCTTCTTTTGTTTTGTTGCTATAGCAACTAACTTTGTTTTTTGTAAATCGCATCCGTTAGCTTTTTGCATTTCTGAAAAGAGTTTATTTTTCTCTATTTATTAATGCTAATGTGCCATAACAAAAGTGAAAATTAGAAAAAAAAATTTGGAAAAAACGCGAATCATCGCAATTATACTTTAATGATGTATGTGTATGACCATAGGAGGAGAACCGAAAGTGAAGTATGTATTCAATCAAATCTACCCAGATATTCCTGTTTCTCAAGGCGCGACATCTCAACTAATTCAAAAATTTTGTCAAATTTTTGGTGTTAAAGATATGCAAAAAATGGCAGATCCGTTTCCGGAACAAGTGCAAATAAAGCCTTGATATATTATTAACAATCGAAGATGCGCCAAGGGTTTCTAGAAGAGAAATAGTAGAAAATGTAGCAACTAGCCGTACCATCTATCTGTTCATAGAATTTTAAAGAAAGCAAAATTTCATCCATACATAGTCCATTTAATCCACAAACTAAATGAAGACGATTTTGAGAGAAAGATGGAATTTTCTGAGCAAATGATGAAAATATGGAATATGGATGAAAATTCTGCTTTTAATATCGTGTTCTCTAATGAAGACATTTATGGTGAACGGTACGATAAATCGACATAATTGTAGGTAGTGGTCGACCGACACACACAATATCCGCAAAAAGTCAATGTATGGACAGGAGGCATTATAGGAGGACATATCATAAAACCTTTTTTTCTTGATGAAACTCTTACCGCTAATGATTACCTTGAGCTACTTCAAAATCATGTCATACCCAGAATTACTGCAGTACTTCCCGGTGAAAATGGAGGTATTGACAATAGAATTATCTTCCAACAAGACGGTGCGTCCCCACATTTTGCAGCACATGTTAAGGCGAACTTGAATAATGGTTTTCCTAACAGATGGATCGGTAGAAGGGGACTTATGGAGTGGCCTATCCGATCTCCAGAATTGAAACCACTAGATTTCTTCCTGTAGAGTAACGTAAAAAATAACGTTTACAAAGGGAGATCACGTAATTTGGATGACTTTCAGGCTAGAATAACTGTTGAAACGCCCAGGACACCAGAAGACATGTTAGACATGGCAGTCAATGGAGCTCAGTTTGAAAATTTAATTTATTACCTATATTAGATTTTTTGTCCTGCGTTTAGAATAGCTATTTGTTTGTTGTGGTTTCAATAAAAATTAATTTCCTCGTTTGTTTGCAGATGTTTGCTTGTTATAATCTTAGTTATTTCCACAACATACTTGATCAAAATTGATAATCAAGTTTTTATTGATCAATTTCGTAAGTCCTAATTCGACACGAACTTTTATAATTCAGTAAATGAGAGCTAAGAAAATCTAGTAGTTGCATAGGAATGCCCTTAACTAATCGTCACCCAGTTCACGGTTTGAGATTACAGCTTATAACAGTTTTTTAAAAGTCCACTTAGGAGTAATGAATCAGTTATGGTCGAAGAAAAAAATAGTGTATGTAGCTCGCAGATAGTTTTATTACCTATACGCTCGTTGGATTGTATTGTAAATTTGAAAAAGGTTAATCTTATACCTAAATTACAGTAGGTACTTCTAAAAAAATTTCTGATTTTTCCACGCATACCCTTCATTAATTTTTGTACACCAACGGTAGCAACCATATTAGAATCTTTATTCCATATTTTCTTGTTTCGCCACCTTTTCTAATACGCCGCTTAGTTATAATCCAGATTAATAGCAGCTTATAATTATAGATTAGAAAGAAAACAGCTTAGAAATAGAATATTAACAGCTTTTTGACAAGCTACTGGCTATGTCATTTTTGGAAAAAAGAGGTTGGGTTAGAATAAAGTTACGTGCACGAAATTTAAGGGCAAGAAGACGCGCTAAACTTGATAGGTTGACGAGAGCATCGTGCAAGCACAAATTGTTGGGTGATTGAAAACCCTGACTGGGATCTGGGATGGAGATTTTGAAAGGTCCTTTTGGCATTACGGTCGGATGTAATTTCACTCGTAGATTCCCAAAAATGTATAGAATGTACAGTGTTACGTTTAGAAAATCCAAGTTTCTGGTGAAATCGGAGGTCAGTTATTTTTGTTTCTACCTGCCACACTGTGTAGACAGGCTTTTACACAACAATTTAAAGTTGCAGTTCTTTTTCTTTGGTGCATAAAGCAATGCAAACTTTTTGACTATTACTATCTTGACTATCATAACATAAATAAGTAAATTATTTATTTATTTTTACGCCGATTACTTTCATTATAGTTACAGCTGATTTCAATAAATCTAGGGCAGTCAGTACACAGTAAAAAATCAGCCTTGAGAACACTTTTTAGAGTAACTTTTCAAATTGCAAAGTTTTAATAGTTATAACTAGAGATCTTTTAGTGCAAATATGTTCACGTCTTTTTAGTGCGTATGAATGTAAAACTTCGCAATTTGTTTTAATAATTAATATAAGGTAAGTTAAAACAATTTTATATTTTAAACATTTTATTAAATACAGTATTATTTTATAATTTTAGTAATTAGTGTTACTTATGATGAGTAAGACGGGTGCAATCGGAAACTTATAAGACATGTTCATTGTTCATCAGTAAACTATTTAATATTGATATCCAACGGAGTTGTACTTTTTTTCAATAATTCATATTCAGTGTTTTATTTTCAAACAGTAAGCAGAGATATTAAGAAATTAGGTAAGTAAAAGCAATAATTATAATTACATCTAATTCGCAGAACAAAAGGGTAATTACATCATAATTGTAGTAATTTTGAGCTTTGGCGGAGTTCAGGCAGTGCTGCAAGGAAATCTCCTAATAGAAATTTAATGAGAGTTGGCATGGAGCACGGGTAGTTCACTCTAGCAACAATTAATAACCATACCATGAACCAAGAAAAACAATTTCGAAGTAAAGGCTTCGGGGTGGCTCGTATAGATTTCTTTTCAATACGTTCTTATGTTTCAATTGTATATAAATACTTTTTATGTATGTTTGCATTGCAATAAATAAATAAATCACTTGAGATTGTATTATTGACCTTGACCTTGGAAAAGTACACTATTTTCACTCTAAATTTTAATCTAAATACAAAACAAATTATTCAAAAGTTTTATAATCCACTCTACTACTACTCTAAGTAGGCATTATTTTTCCCATGTAGAGTAAAAGATTCAAAAATCAAGAGTAAAATCTCTCCTAAACGATTAGAAATTTGACTGTTTTAGTGTAAAAAAGTTAGCATAAATGATTAAAGATATAATTGTTTAGAGTGGTCTAGTGTTCGAATTTTACACTAAATTTGTTACTGTGTCTATTCTATAGTGTAAATGCTCCTTTTTAGTTTTACTATGGGAATATAATTGAAAGCCTGCTTCACACGTTGTTAAAAACGCAAAATTCACTCTCAAGACTTGTCCTAGATTTATTTCAAATCAGCTGTACGCTTGAATAATTTTCTGACAGCATGGCATTAGTTTTAGAACTTTAACCTATCTAATTTAAAGTATGATCGTTTACACAGTAGCTACAAAATACAATAGTAGTTAATAACTGCATGATAATTCGCATGCATGTAATAGATTTGTTCAATTAGTATTATTTTCTCTTATCAAAAGATCAATCACTTTTTTAATCAATAATTTTTACATGACCTTCATGCAAGAATGAGAATTGAATGCAAACATTGTTATACAATGTTTATTAAATAGTAGGATTTCTTGTTGTTGAGAAAGAAATAGAAATCCTGTAGGTTATATCAAAATGTTTTTTTAAATAGTATATTAAATAACATGCACGTAGAGTGACATACTTCGCACGAATGTGAATGCAGCCGCTCGAGGCGCCAGCCGAGTGCAAAGACGCTTTCCAGCTAATCAAAAACACTATTTTTCCTACGACTTAAAAACAGTGATACATCTTTAATGATTTATTAATTTTTATCTTATATTACAATTACAAAGTGAAATTACTATAACAATCCCACTAAACCGAAGTCTAAATAATAACAAAGCAGCATAACCTCTATGGGTTCAAAGTAAAGATAATTTTTGTACACACCGTGCCAAAATTCTACTAAAACAAAGATACATGGGAATATATAGTCTTAGCAATGGCTTCAGAGCAAAGAATTATAACCGTTTTTTGGTAGCTAAACATTTTTTTATTAGAATTAATATAAACAAATCTATACATACATATAGGTGTGTGGCAAAACAAGATTCATTGAAAAGATAACGTTATTGTGGGGTATTGTTTGGTTCTTATGAGGTCGAAAGAAAAATACTTTATTTCATGCTATCCTCTATATCCTACGTCATTAATTTGAGTCCGGGAAATGGCATATTACAGTCCAAGGCCGGGAAGTGTTGCTTAGCAACCCTTTCCGGACTGCTTCAAGACGAATTCAAAATTAACGTTTTTAACTGATTTTTATTTAATCAAACTAATACACAAACTTAACCTAAAAGAAAGAAATAGATAACTTAAACTTTATGAATAATAAATAAATAAACAATACAAAAACACATCCATTTGTAACTGAGTAACAAATATAAAGTGGATGGCTATGATTTAAAATAGAACACCTACAGGAGATATTGTTTAATTTGACATAATTTAAATTTCACAAATGACGTTAAAAGGAAAATAAATCTTTAAGTAAAACATAAATCGTTTTGACAGTATGAAATAAAACGTTGTACAATACACATCCGTGAAGTATTATTAAAGTACTCGTTTAGAAATTCCCCACTCGGCTCCTTCGTCGCCTCGTCCATAAACATCTAAATTCGAGCTCTAATAAGTGACTTTCCGGATTTGTAACGTAAATAACTATAGCATTGGTAGTGTAACGGCTAGCGTGCTAGTCTGACACCCAGGTAGACCGGGATTGAATCCCGATGACAGCAGATCTGATTTAGGTTTTCTGCAGTTTGCCTTGGCTGTAACACAAATGTTAGATTTGTGCTATAATAATAATCGCCCCTTCCTCCCGCACAACCTTCATAGTTTCTAGGGCCTGGTTTTCAATGTAATGGGTAGTAGTTATTATTATTATTATAAAAATATGTATCCAAGTACAGGGATTTTGCATGAATTAAGATGACAAATCTCGTTGTCGGTATAAAAGTGTAAAAACCTTCGGTCCTAAGTCTGAATAGAAACTAAATTTAAAACAAGACAGATAGATACTTTCACTTACCTTTTTTACTGAAAACCCGATGTTGTTCATTACAGTTATAATCAACTGAGGTAAATGCGGCACACTGAGATGAAAGTGACACAACCTGTAACTAAAACAGTTGAACTTAATTTTTTCTAATATTTCTTCAAACTCAAATCTTAAAAGTACGCTACTTTTAATATACATTTTTATTATCACAGAGAAACGACATACATTTATTAAAATCCCATTCACGAATAAAATTTTGGCACATGCACATAACATATCGTTCGCAACACCAACAATACATTTTTGAACATAATTTCGGGAAAAAAAAAGATTTTTTATAGCTTCATCATAAAATTCTGTCACCTGTACATCTCCTTCTCAGTATATTTTCTTCTCCACCTACGCGTTTATTTATCAACGATTGTCTTTTTAATGTTTTTCCAGTTTTTTGTTATTAAACTGCAATCTTAATTACTTAGTTTATTTAATTATTTATTTTCATGTGATTGTTTACTCTTGATGTCACTAATTTTGTTGATATTTTATTTCAATTTTAATTATGATTATATCGTCTCAGGTTCGCATATACATATATAATACTATGTACTCTCTCGGAGGTTTTTCTAAATAAGTGTAAGCCTAAGGCAACACATAAGTTTCATAAGCTTTTTTCAAAACTTATTTCAAAATAGAAAAACACAATCCCATAACATGTATCGAATGAGAAAATGTCTATAGAAACTTCTGGACCATGATGTCACATTAACCAATGATAAATAAATAAGATCGACCTCTATTATTCGATATCTTCTCGTATCCAACATAAACATGCTTTCAGCATGATTTTGTTCTCACGATCTTAATTCTTATCACAAGGGTAAACTGAGACGAAATACAGAGTGTCGCGATATTTTGACATAAAAAATAAGGAATTCGCCCACTCAATAGTTTTCAACAAGCTTAGATATAAAATTTCAAAGCGACACATTAGATTGGTTGCATAACCTCACTGTCAAAACTAGAATTTTGAAAAATTTATCTTTTATGAAGCTAGAAAATGATTAACTATAATTACCATAATCTAGGATGCAATAGTCAGATAAAGGATATTTGTAAAACGAGAGACGATCATCTAATATTTCATTTAAATTAAGTTTAGGCCACAGTTAATGTAAGAGACAAGTTGTGTTGTAATAGGGAGGTATACAAGTATTTACTACCGGACGTGAACATTTAATAAGAAAGAAATGTGTTTCCATGTTAACGAGATTATTCATTGGTCAAAGTTTTTTCGATTTCGACAGAACTGAAACTATCTTAAATGTAGGGGCTGCTTTTTATAAATTATATCAGTAAAACAACATATTATTATATTGCGGTGATGCATCGTACATTGAAATACTGTAATTGGTTGAAATTTTCATATTGTTTATGTCTGAAATTATGTAAATAATGTTTGTTAGTATATAAGGTTTAAATTTGTGAAGATAGGAAGGTATGAAATAGTATTCTTATGTAAATAAGTTTATTAATAGTGGTGTTAAAAGTAGGTTCAATCGACATTCAACGAAGACTTTAGTTTGTTATGAAAACCTAAGTGTTTATATATCATTAAACGGGGAATATGATAATCTATAACTTTATTTAATTAGTTTTAGGATTAATTAAAATTTATAAACAATAATTTGATTACATTAAAAATCAAATGCGAGTGTTCTTTTGTTTTA
This sequence comes from Agrypnus murinus, assembly GCA_929113105.1. Classification (NCBI taxonomy): domain Eukaryota; kingdom Metazoa; phylum Arthropoda; class Insecta; order Coleoptera; family Elateridae; genus Agrypnus; species Agrypnus murinus. Next base: position 76,097,228 of record OV816026.1, read on the forward strand.
ATGAAAATTAAGTGTAGAGTTCAATTGTTTACCACAAAAGTATAAAAACTAGGCCATTTTTGTAACAAACTCCCTTTCAATTTACATCTTTAGAGAAGTGAAGTTCGATTGAAGAGTAATAAAATAATTTTATTATTATGTTTTTATGGTTATGTTTTGAGATAAAAAAAACATGTCAAACAGAATTTTGAGATTATTGTATTTGTGAGACGTAGAAGTGAAGGAAGATTTTTTACATACAAATGATTCTTTGAACAATCACAAGTGCTTATAAAAATATAATTATCAAATTTATTTATGACTGCATTTGATAAATGGACATGGACTCGAATGACAGAATTAATTGACTTACCACGATTAGACAAGCAATTGGATTTAGAATTCAATTTATTAAAGCCATTTTTATGGAAATATTTGAAAGAGATCAATAACATACTTTCTTCGTTTCATTGTTCGGACATATGAAAGCAGAGAGTCAATATTTGGAAATGTATCACAATACAATTGGCAAGCTGGTGGCGCTAAAGATTTAAATATTTTTAAACGTAGTTTTTTAACAGTAGTTATAGTTAATTATAGTAATATGTTGATGCCAGAAGTATTAATCCCCAAATAAAAAGAATTAGACTATTTTGGGATTGATATTAAATAGAATTTTGGTATAGTAAGTGTAAATTTTCTTTTTTTTAACACGCACTTGGCGCATACATTGCAACTAGTTGATACTATTTAGCAATGTAGGTTGAATAAATCTTACTTAAGTCTAAGTCTAATAGGCTTAAATCTAGGCAAGTCTTAACGGTTTGATGGACGTACTCCCATTGGCGCACTCCACATATGTTAAAACACTTTTTTTCACGTGATTTGTTTGTATTTTATTCACTTAATTTAATTTACACTAATTCAAAAGGTTTTTGTCTTTTTAACCTACGAACAAGTCCATTGTTGTCAAGTAGTTGTAGCACTTCGATATTCTCGTGTTCATGTAATCTCGTTTCGTGTTTTCTCGCGAACCGTTTAATTTCCTCACTGACCGTAGGCACTTTTAGATCCTTGTGGATGTCGTCGTTTCTGATGTACCAGGGAGCGTTGACAATGCTACGAAGTACTTTGTTTTGGAAAGTCTGTATAATCTTGACATTAGATTTCTTTGTGCATCCCTACAGTTGCACACCGTAAGTTCAACCGGTTTTATAGTTTGTTGATACAACAATAGTTTATTGTGCAGTGACAGCTCGGAATGTCTTCCAAGCAACCACCACATTTTTTTGAATCTAATGCAAAGTTCTTGGTGTTTTTTCTTGACATGTTCTTTCCACTTGAGCTTGGCATCCAATGTCATGCCCAGGTATTTCGCTGTGTTCGAGTATGGGATTATTTGATGATTGATTACTACTGGCAAATAATCTATTCTTTTGTTGGTGAAGTTTATTATGTGGGAAGACTTCGCCTCATTTAACTGAATTCGCCATTTCCAAGTGCAAGTGGTGACACGTTGTTGACAGCTGCATGTAGCTTGTTTGTGACTGTTTCGACTTCATTGCTTGTAGCTAGTAACGCAGTGTCATCAGCGAATGTGGCTATTGTCACTCCATCACATTTAGGGATGTCACTGGTGTAGAGCAAGTATAAAATTGGCCCGAGGACGGTTCCTTGCGGTACACCTGCAGCAATATTTCTTAGTTCCGAGTACTCTTCGCCATATCTCACTCTGAATTGGCGGGCAGAGATGTATGATTTAAGAATCTGACTCATCTGTCTAGGTAGATACGTGCCCTCGTGCCATACTTTATCAAAAGCTTGTGCCAGGTCTAGGAATATAACTGCACATATTTCCTTTTATTCTAAGGTTCTTTCAATTACGTCGGTGATACGATGCACTTGGTCGATGGTCGAGGGCTTACTCCAAAACCCAAATTGATGAATTGGAATGAGCTGATTTTCCTCAATGATTGGTTTGAGGCGTTTTAGAAGCAACTTCTCGAACTGTTTAGATATATATGGTAATAATGAAATCGGTCGATATGTTTTCTCGTTGGGTGGTTTGTCCGGTTTAAGGATCATAATAACTTCTGCAATCTTCCACTGCATTGGCACATATTGCAGTCGTAGTGCTGCATTGAATAAATGTGTAAGTTTCAGTATGCCCTCTTTTGGTAGTTCTTTAAGCACTTGAGCACTCACCACCAGGTCGTAGCCTGGTGCTTTTTTGGCACTGAGGTTTTTATTAATCTCCTTGGCGATTTCGTTCGGGTTATAGGATCCACAACTCTGTCATCCATGGTATTTATCTGAGGTAAGATCTCGTTGTTATCTGCAGGGTGTGGTTGAAAGCTATTTGCTAATTATTTGGCAAATAGCTCTGCCTTTTCGGTATCTTTCCTTGCCCATCCACCAACTTCCTTACGAATGGGTGGATTATGGTTTTGTGGCTGTTTTAATCTCTTGGTAGCCTTCCAGAGGGAGTACTCCGTATCTTTGTCGTCTGTTAGATCTCTTAGGAATTGAGTGAAAGCTTCATTTTTAATAGACCTGATCTCTTCTTTGAGCTGTTGGCTTAACCGATTTATCAATCTCTTGTCTGCAGGTGACCTGATTTGTTGCCATCTCTTTCGTGCTTGACGTTTCGTAGAGACAAGATCTCTGATTTCCCTTGGATAATTTACCCCCCGTACTTTCTTTTCTAGCAAGGGAGTATTGTTCCATGCCGCTTGTTGGAAGTTGAAGGTAAATAGTTCTGCTTCTGTATCAAGTTATTCAATTGTTCTTAGTGGAACATTTAGTTTGATGCGTTCTTCAACTTCTGTTCTGAAACCCTCCCAATATGTTCCTTTGTTTGTTAGTGACGGTGGTTGTGATTTGTTGATCATTGTTTCGCTTATCGTTAAGATAATTGGAGAGTGGTCTGATCGCAGGTCGTAATTGTCTTCGATGCTGATGTAGTTGGATGATATGCTGTTCAGTATAAAGAAGTCAATTAAGTCCGGTATCTTATTGCTATCTGTCGGCCAATACTTTGGTTTTCCAGTATATTAACATGCACATTTTGCTTGCTTGATTGCTTCGTATAGTTGCTTTCCCTTGGTGGTGATGAGCCTTGAGCCCCAATAGGTATGCTTTGCATTAAAATCGCCACCAATTATGAAGTGATCTCCTAGCGTTAGAAAGAGTCTAAGGTAATCTTCTTTTAATAGTGCATACCTTGGCGGACAGTATATTACAGCCACTGTATAGTCCTTGGATTTTGTGTGGATCTTTACAGCTGTTGCTTGTATTTCATGTGTTTCATAATTGGATTCTTCATAATGTTTGATATTCTCTTTTATTATTACCGCTGACCGTCCCCTCGCTGTATTGTCCGGGTGGATGGTGTGGTATAGTTTGTACCATTTTATGTTTAGGTAGTTTTCTTTAGTGAAGTGAGTTTCAGAAATCAGACAGATGTATATTTTCTGATCCCAAAGTAATACTTCTAATTCATGGGCATGTTGAAGAAGCCCATTTTCATTCCAAGCTACTATTCTAATAGATGCCATTTTTAATTCTTGCCTTTGGCCGCCGCCTTATTGCTGGTTTATAGTTTTGTAACTCTGTTTAGAATAGATTGGATGGACTGTTCTTGTCTGTTGATTTTCTCTAGAATAGTTTGTAGCATGTCGTTTATAGCATCTGGTTTTGTGTCTTTTACGATATTTTGTTGTGGCTTGCCTGTTGCTACTTGAGCATAGCTACTTCCTGCTGAGTTGCGTTGTATTTCTGAAACAGCCTTCAGTAAAGTAGGAAAATTCTGCTGATCCTTCCTAAACGGTGCCGTTTCTTGAGCATTATTTGTTCTTAAGTTGTTCCCTTTTCTCTCTTTTACAATTTTTTTCTCTCCGTTTTTGAAGTTCTTTTGCGATTACACACCAACGATAGTTTGCAGGGTGTGCTTCTCCGCAGTTAGCGCACTTTCTTTCAAATTTTCTTTTTATTTCTTTATTTTGTTCTTTGTTAAGTTTATTAAATAGATGTGTTGTAATGATGATATATTGCTTTATATTTGTTGTATATTGCTGTGTTCCTAGATTTATATATTCATTTAGTGCCCTATTGAAGCGACGCGTCTGAAGGTCTCAATTTGTTGAGAGTCAGACTTTTTACAACAAATTTAATTTAGCCGGGGCATTTTTTTATTTAAGGTAAGAAAGTAGTGAGTTGTGTTTTATATACCATCCCCGTTTTACAAGTGTGTAGACAACATTCATGCCTGTGCAGGGAAATATTATAACAATACATACCTGATTTGGTTTTCAAATGAACTCCTAAATAAACCAAATTAATATTAAATGTATTACAATGGGCAAGAAAAAATTCAAAATATTATGATACGGGGTTCATTTAATAAATTCCAGACAAGTTAAATTCGTCAACCAAAGAACACAGTTACAATATTTAAGAAATAAGTAAATTAAGTCATGGTCAATAGCTGTTGCCATAAAAAATAAAAACTTTTTAATCGCAAGTCTAAAAAACAGCGGTCGTAGCAGAGTTAATTGAAAAAAATATGTAAATAGTGACTAAATTTTCTTAAAATATGTACTTTTTAGCGTCTTTTTTTAAATATGTACCAAATATGTATGTAGTTTAGAAAAAAAATAGTATATTATTCAACAAGCATATAATGATGGCTATTAATCACTAGGGCGAAGTTTAAGTTTATTAGAATCGGCTGAGCGAATACTCGCCATTATATGCGAGTCGAATACTATACTTTGTCCACAACTGTTCCATTCAATTTTAATTCGATTTTTTTATTCCATATATGTTTACGAACTGTTTAAAAGCCTTTGTAGCTCAGTGGGTTAGCAATCGAGTTTGTGACGCAGAAGACAAATCCCGTGATTACGAAGATGATGAATCTTTGTATTCACGGTTGAAGTTTATCAGGCAATATAATATACCCTTCTCAATAGTACATTCTAAATTGCTAATAGCGCGCTACGCTAAACAATAATGATTCTTATTACCTGCACGACAAGGCGCAATTTGCGTTTATTTTCTTAATAAGTTTCGTCCAAAATGGCTTGCGTTTTACAATCGCGGTTGTAAATTTTGGAATCTAAAACTTGCTAACAAAATACGTACTTTTAGTGACTAAATGCTAAAAATATGTACTTTTATGCACTAGGGTAAAAAATAACGTCAATAAAGCTAGCACCCCCACTTCAAAAAAATTTAAAAAAAGTTAGCCTATAATTTAGTACTAATTAAGGGCAAATTTGTACCAAAAAAATTAAATTTGTACCAAGCACCGTTTGGGCGCAATTCGCATTTGAAAAGTGGGGGTGCTGGCTTGAGCTCAAGCTAGCACCCCCACTTTAACAAAACTGAAAATTTTCTGCACTACCATTTAGTTCTAATTAAGGACAAATTTGGACCAAATTTTTTTTCTCGTAATTACAACCATATGGCCGCTATTCGCATATAAAGACTCGCAGCGCGAACTGGCAATCAAGCTATCATATTATTTAATAAAAATAAAAATTCTCTGCACTACCATTTAGTTCTAATTAAGGACAAATTTGGACCAAATTTTTTTTCTCGTAATTACAACCATATGGCCGCTATTCGCATATAAAGACTCGCAGCGCGAACTGGCAATCAAGGTATCATATTATTTAATAAAAATAAAAATTTTCTACGCAATCATTTAGTTCAAATTAAGGACAAATTTGAACCAAATTTTTTTTTCTCGAAATTACAACCATATAGCGGCTATTCGCATATCAAGACTGGCAGCGCGAACTGGCAATCAAGCTATCACCCCCACTTTAATAAAAATAAAAATTTTCTACGCTATCATTTAGTTCAAATTAAGGACAAATTTGGACCAAATTTTTTTTCTCAAAATTACAACCATATAGCGGCTATTCGCATATCAAGACTGGCAGCGCGAACTGGCAATCAAGCTATCACACCCATTTTAATAAAAATAAAAATTTTCTACGCTATCATTTAGTTCAAATTAAGGACAAATTTGGACCAAATTTTTTTTCTCAAAATTACAACCATATAGCGGCTATTCGCATATCAAGACTGGCAGCGCGAACTGGCAATCAAGCTATCACCCCCACTTTAATAAAAATAAAAATTTTCTACGCTATCATTTAGTTCAAATTAAGGACAAATTTGGACCAAATTTTTTTTCCAAAAGCTTTTTGACATAATACTCTTTTTAAAAAGTACCACTATTAAATATATAATATTGATTATTGAGAATTTTTAAATAAATACAGATGTTTTTGATTTTTTCTTTTTGTTTACACTTGATCTCTGCTCGAATACCTTCAATGCAAGTTCCAGTTCCGAAAAAATCAAACAAAGGAACATCCCTATCTTTAGCTTCAGTTTTGTAAATAAACAATAAATGGTTTTACCCCTACACTTTTATTATATTCAAACTGTGTATTATCCATGGACCTGATATTTTTTTAATCGTAAGTAGAAAGAAGAAAGTAATATCTTGCTGTGCAAGCAATAAAAAGTGGTAACCAATTAATAAAACAGCAAAGAAAACACGCAAAATGCTGCGTTTTTAAATGATACAGATAGGTAAATAAAGAAAAGAACCTTAAATAAGTTATTTACATTAAATTACATTTTTATAAATTATAAAATTTCCTTATTTTGTCAATCGAGAACACTTAACTAACGTTTCATATTTCGTTCATGACGACTCAATTAATTCTAACGCATAATGATTTGTATGAAAAGATTTTAATTTCTCGATCATTCGATTTATAAAAGCATCTCTTTCGATCGTTTGTATTTCAATTCCTTTAATTTTTAACAAAAAGCAATGCACTTCCAATCCAACCCATACCATTTTATTGCTAGTCATAAATAATAACCTTAAAGTACAAAGGGTCACGTGCAACCGCCCGCTGCCAGCTGGAATATTATTACCACAAACTGCACTACAAATAATATGCTTAAACTATTACGATTTATTTGTATAATTTTTTTTTAATTGTAAGCAATTATGGACACTTGACTTAATGGTCCGAATTAGTCCTTAATTAGTACTAAATGATAGCGTAGAAAATTTTCATTTTTATAAAAGTGCTTAAACAAGCGCGTTTAATTATTAGTTCGCGCTGACAGTAAATGGTTGTAATTACGAGAAAAAAAATATGGTCCAAATTTGTCCTTAATTAGAACTAAATGATAGCGTAGAAATTTTTTTTATTCAAGTGGGGGTGATAGCTTGATTGCCAGGTCGTGCTGCCAGTCTTGATATGGGAATAACGGCTATATGGTTGTAATTACGAGAAAAGAATTTGGTCCAAATTTGTCCTTAATTAGAACTAAGTAATAGCGTAGAAAATTTGTATTTTTATTAAATAATATGATACCTTGATTGCCAGTTCGCGCTGCCAGTCTTGATATGCGAATAGCGGCTATATGGTTGTAATTACGAGAAAAGAATTTGGTCCAAATTTGTCATTAATTAGAACTAAATAATAACGTAGAAAATTTGTATTTTTATTAAATAATATGATAGCTTGATTGCCAGTTCGCGCTGCCAGTCATGATATGCGAATAGCGGCTATATGGTTGTAATTACGAGAAAAAAAATTGGTCCAAATTTGTCCTTAATAAGAACTAAATGGTAGTGTAGAAAATTTTTATTTTTATTAAAGTAGGGGTGATAGCTTGATTGAAAAATTAACGCTGCAAGTCTTTATATGCGAATAGCGGCTATATGGCTGTAATTTCGAGAAAAAAGAATTTGGTTCAAATTTGTCCTTAATTTGAACTAAATGATAGCGTAGAAATTTTTTATTTTTATTAAAGTGGGGGGTGATAGCTTGATTGCCAGTTCGCGCTGCCAGTCTTGATATGCGAATAGCCGCTATATGGTTGTAATTACGAGAAAAAAAAATTTGGCCCAAATTTGTCCTTAATTTGAACTAAATGATAGCGTAGACAATTTGTATTTTTATTAGATAATATGATAGCTTGATTGCCAGTTCGCGCTGCCAGTCTTGATATGCGTATAGCGGCTATATGGTTGTAATTACGAGAAAAAAAATTTGGTCCAAATTTGTCCTTAATTAGAACTAAATGGTAGTGTAAAAAAGTTTTATTTTTATTAAAGTGGGGGTGCTAGCTTGATTGCCAATTAACACTGCGAGTCGTTATATGCGAATAGCGGCCATATGGTTGTAATTACGCGAAAAAGAAATTTGGTCCAAATTTATCCTTAATTAGAACTAAATGGTAGTGCAGAAAATTTTCAGTTTTGTTAAAGTGGGGGTGCTAGCTTGAGCTCAAGCCAGCACCCCCACTTTTCAAATGCGAATTGCGCCCAAACGGTGCTTGGTACAAATTTAATTTTTTTGGTACAAATTTGTCCTTAATTAGTACTAAATTATAGGCTAATTTTTTTTTAATTTTTTTGAAGTGGGGGTGCTAGCTTTATTGACGTTAAAAAATATGTACTTTTATGTAAAATAGTGACCAAATACGACCGCTGAATAAAACTGTACAAGCACTGATTATAATTAAAATATAGCAATGAAGTCTAGCCGCAAAAACAGCTAAAATATCTTTGCACTTGTCTGTTTAATTTTCGTCTATCTTTTGATAATAACTAAAAGACATTCGCGTATTCCATTTTCCACAGATGCTATATACTAAGTTTTTGATGAATTTATCTAGAAGACTTTGCGCTACTTAGTTATCTTTTTCTTGTATGTATGTGCCAGTACGTAAAATAACCTAATCAACCCTAAAATGCGTGTTCCTTTCTTAAGTACACATATTTTGCATGTAAGGTATTTGACCTGATTAGGGAAAACAGAAGGAAAATCCAACACAAAACAATAATTGCGTTAAAACCCGTATTCTCCCCTTGGAGACACTCCCTTATTTTCTGCTTAAAGGGGGTTAACAATAAATAGAACCGAAATGACCCAGGAAGCGAAATAAGGGGCTTGTTTTATCAAACTGTGCTCATTTTAAGATAGGTCAGTCACCCCACAACCTGCCGTTGCCAAGCGATACACACCAGCTCCCGGAAGTTTCTGACTCCTGCTAAACCCCTGATATCGTAAAATGTGGGTCATGTACGTTAAAGCTGTGTAAAGTTTCAATTTTAATAAAAAAGAAAATGGAAAATTGGGTAAATAGATTAATTTGTGCAAAATGGTTCTGTTTCATTTCATCGGAGGGTAATAATCACCACACATCATTAAATGGAATTGAAAACGAGAGATAAGAGAGTAACATTCAGTCCCAACTGAATAAGAAGTGATTCAACTGTTTTTTCGCACTTAAAACGATTATAGAGCTATTGAGATCTGTAACTATCGATACAGAATTATTATTATTACTATTTTATTATTAACGCCCAAAGCCTGTTTATAATACCTATATAGCTGGTAATATCAATCTCATACATACTACAGCAGCAGCAATAAAACGTTATCTTAATAACATTATGACAGGTAGTTCCTGATAATAATCGCATTATTTCTGTTGCTGTGGCATTGAAACGTCAGCGGTTATTGTGTTTAGTTGGTATGCAAGGGATGTTCGTAATTGCTTTTACCACACACGAACCTGATAATAATAGTACATAAATTATGCTTTTTCTTAAATTAATAATTTGTTTCGATAAATACCATTACTTGTTGGTAAATTTAAATAGTCATGAAACTCAAACACATAGTAGATGGCTGTGAATCACTTAAGGGTGGCTTATTGTAGAAAAGGAAAAGCAGCTTAAAAAGCAACAGGTATGATTTAAGTATTCAGTCGTTAATCGATTATAGGATCTTGTGTTACAAGTGCAGAAAAGTGCCAGTTTCTCACGAGTGTGAAATTGGCGTTTTTGCACGTGTATTTAACCTAGAATTTATACTCGCATTCATATTTTTTACGTGAAATCTCTGGCAATAAATTAAGAGATGTAATGTGAGCAGCTTCCACGATATTTGGAGGTGTACAACTGTACCACTCCATTTTCCTATCATCGGAATCATTCATGATAAACCTAGAATTTCGAAAACGGCAAAAGTAAATACGAGGGGAACTAGAATAATTATCTACCTAGCCATGACTGAAACAATTGACAATCTTCAGCGTTTAATGTCAAATAGTGGCAAGTCTTTTATAATTGTATCTGAAGTTTCAGTGAAATTGACCTGTTACTTTTTGTTTTGTGCGCGATTAGTTGACAAAAACTGAGTGTTTTGAAATTGGAGCATAGGAGTGTGATTAAGTTTCTCACAAAAGAAGGCAATGGTCCAAAATTTATAAGAGAACGTATGATTGCCGTATATGGAGATGATGCCCCATCATATTTTACGATTAAGTTTTGGTCAAAACAGTTTCGTTGGGGACGTGAATCCATAGAGGATGACCCTAGAAGTGGAAGGCCACTTGAGGCAACCAACAGTGAAATGTGTGACAAAGTGGAAGCTATGGTTCTTGAGGATCGCCGCATGAAGGTCTCCACCATTGCTACTGCTCTGGGAATATCAGAACCTAGCGTTTTGACCATATTGCACGAAAAGTTAGGCATGAATAAAGTCTCAGCGAGGTGGGTTCCCAGGTTGTTGACTCCAGAGCAAAAGACGCGAAGACAATTTGTCAAAACAATTTAGATCTTTTGGAAGCTGATGCTGAATTCCTAACGAGGATAGTGACTGGAGACGAGACCTGGGTACATCACTGGGACCCTGAGACAAAGCTGGAATCTATGCAATGGATTCATAAGGGTTCTCCACCCCCAAAGAAAGCTCGCACACAGCCCTCAGCCGGAAAACTTATGGCAACAATTTTCTGTGATTTGCATGGAGTTCTTCTGATCGAATATATGCCTAAGGGCACTACAATAAATGCAGAGGTTTACGGTAATACGCTCAAAAAGTTACATTCGGAAATTACCAAAAAACGTCTCCACTTGAGGCATAAAAATGTGCTCCTTCTTCATGACAATGCGACGGTTCATAAAGCCGCCAAAGTTCGTCCAATTCTGAACGAATGTAACTTTGTAGAGTTAGACCACCCACCTTACAGCCCAGATCTGGCACCCTCGGACGGTGATGACCATTTGAAACGAACCATCAATGACTATTTTGGCAATCAGGAAGAATCATTTTTTTTAATGGTATGAATTCATTGCAAGACAAATGGCAAAAGTGCGTTGAAGTTGGGGGAGATTATATTGAAAAATAAAATTGTTTAAAAAATCATGCGTCTTTTGTTTCATGCTTAGGTAGATAATTTATCTAGTTTCCCTCGTATAAAATTTTCAAAAGACAATATAATAATACGTTTACAATCTGTATAATTTCAGTCAATCTACTATTTAATAGAGCTGAACAATCATACGTATTGCTGTGATTCCAGCACTCATAGTTGAATGTAAGTCATTTGGGTTGCCTATATATTTAAGGGGTTTGAATTCAACTTGACAAAATATTAATTAAATAAATTAATTCGTTACTTAATAAGTAAAGGTTACACTCTACATCACTTAATAATAGTAAGAAGTACTTAAACAGATTTTCCACTTAAAACTGAAAAATTATTTTGACAAGTTACGATTTGCATATCGTTAGATCGTTGGACTTGGTTTTTCATAATTGAAGCCATTTTAAGGTGTAGTTTCACTTGGAAATTATAAAAGGCATAGATGGAAAGGTGTATGCCAGCAATCACCACAATACTCACAGTTTTTGTTGTTGAATTTCAAGTAAATCCCATGCTGGTTTAACGATTTATCAAATTTCATGATAAATGTATAATCTTCATTAATCTATGCATTTGTAGCCAACATATTTTGCTGCAATATTGTTAATTAGGTTTTAGAGCACCTTTAGCAATAGAATTTTCAAGTGGGCAGCTCTATATATAGAAGGTTTAGCCTGTTGAAGCCTAAAATTTGTATCATTTGAACCTGATCTGTTAAATTGGTAAAATCTAGTTAATATTTAAAGTTTTTCCGCCAAGATTGATGTAAATATTGTATGATAGGATGTTTGGATTCATTTAATAAAAAGAAAAGGAAATAATAAGGTGTGAAAATGTTATTATCTGTAATTTTGTAAAACCATGTTTTGTCAGTAAATTCAAGATGGTTGCCATTGAATCCTGGAGTTAAATTTGCTTGTTGTTAGACATGTAATATTGTCACGTGGGGTTTTCGTGAATGGAGGACGTAGTCAGAGGTAGAGAGAAAATAAACACAAGTTGTAAAAAACAACTATATACTAATTAACAGTAAGAGAATACAAATACAAAGGTTTACATATATAAAGAGAATACATCGTGTGAGGACGTACTTGTCCTCCTAAATTATTACAATCAAGAGAGAGGTCGGAACCAACCCTATTCTAGCACTAGGTCTACAACTAAGCGTAGGAGATATCCTTCTGGTGAATTACAACTAAGCTTGGGTAGCCTGGTCACAACTACCCATAATTTCGCAGAGAGTGGGCGTTTAAGCGCTACCCACTCAACTAAGCACTAAGCATTACATAATTTAAAGAGTACTCACCAGCTTGCTTGTAGATGTAGTGTTGGAGTCAATTCACTGACTGGTTTGAATAGATCAAGCAAGCTGGTTATATACTGCTGAACGAGGAAGTAATTAGCATCGTAGTGGGAATCAGTAGGCTGGAGTTCTCAGTAAGAAACTAAGGAAGTTCTTGCTTCCTAGTTGCAGGCTTGTGGGTAGATTGCATTCGCGCTGCTGGTGCCTGGCACGAATCTGCAGCTGTGCGGAAGTGTTGGTAGATTCTCTTGAAGGAATGTGCACCTGCTTGCAAATCGTGTAGGTTGCCTCGCATATACGGAGTAAGTAGGCGGATAAGTTGCATGCCAACTAATGCAGTTGTGGGCGAAGCGAGCGCGCTTCTTAGAAGACCTCGCAGCTGACCGTGCACATGGCTCCAAGTTGTCGGTGGCGAGACCGCAGCTGCTTAACTAGCGTGGGCAACTGCGTGTGGCCTTGCACGCTATATTGTACAAACGAAAGAGAAGTTGAGTTTTGTATAAAATATTTAATTGTAAATATTTCCGTTTGTGACAATATACCAAAATATAGGAAAAATTATCCTCTTTCCGATTATGTAATTTGTTTAAACATTTAATTTAATTCTTTAACAATAATTTGGTTATGTAAACCTTGTTAGGTTAGATGTTCAATTGTTTTTAGTAACTTGCTAGATTTTGTTAGTGGAAAAATGACGTTCGTCGTTTGTTTTTGAAAAGAAAATATAAAAGCAGGTTGAAAATCTGGTTACTTGCTTGATGATTTTCATATAAAGCAGAAGCCATGTCAGATCACGCAATAATTTAATAAAATTTTGAGGTTATGTGTGTCAAACTTAACGTCAATGAAATGTCAAAAAAGTGAGGTTACGACAAATGTCATCCAAATTTATTTTTTTAAGTGTTAAATAATTTTAAATAAAAGGAAAGTGAAGTGTTAATTTGGTTTTTGGACTAATTATTTATAAGAAGAAAATTTCTGTAAAACGTATTGGAACTTTATTTTTGGATGGAAGGAATTTTAAAACAGGATATAATGGAAACTTGTTGGAAATCACTAACTGATTTGATGTATTCACGTCTTGGAGAAAACATGTCCAATATTTAATAATGGTAATTAAATACAATACAGTTTTCACTGGAAAGATCATTTTAAAAATGTGTGTTCACCATCACAACAAATAAGCAGGTAGATTTACCGACTATTACAGAAAACTGCCAAATAATATAGTGTGTGTAAAAATTTTCGAATGGCTGCAAAATTTGCAAGGACAAAGGAAATTAGATTGTCTCTTAATTCTTATTTTGGTAAATCCAATTAACACCAATAATTAATTTAAATTATTCCAAGTTTGTTAATTGAATCCATTTTAGATAGTAAGAAATTTTTTTGTTTTCGTTTCTCTTTCATAAACTTTCAGTTTTCATTCTTTTTATGTGTTTATTAATAAAATAATATTTTTAAATGTTCAAAAGGAAATTTATTTGTGTATTTTTGTTTTGTTTCGTGTCCATTAACAGAATTTACATAAGTGATAGTGGTCTTTAATTTAAATAGATCAAAGATCAAGTGTTGTAAAGTGTATACTAGTACAGCGCTTATCACGATAAAACATTTATGGCGCCCGAACATTCTGCTTTATATTTTTCTTATATATAAAAATTTTAACCTCATCAATATCATATCAGTATGTACTCGTTTTCAAAAGTAAATTTTTTTATAAACAATAACAATTCAATTATTAAGGTCCGCGAAATGTAAACATATTATGGCATCACATGTATTGTGGGTGACAAAGAAACAGAGCTTTAAGTGTACCCATCGAGCTTGCACTTGTGAATCATATAAAAGCTAACAAGCAATCATATAAGCTACAAAAATTATAAAAGCTTTCATTGTTTTTATTGTAATAATAACAATTATTTAATACTGTAAAAAATTAATTAATTTTTCATTAATTCAATAACAATTTTATAACAACTTTATATAGTAATAATAACTAAATTATGGTAAGTCGCCTCATTAGCTTAACGGTACAGATCTGGCTTAGCAAGCAGACGGCCCCGGGTTCGATTCCCCGCCAGAGTGATAATTTTTCTAGATGGATTTGCATTCAAAACTATAATTGAATGTAAAACATTAATTAACCAAAATAAATTAACCTTTATTTAAAATTTATAATTTTTATATTTCAAATAATTAATAATATTATATAGTATACGTGCTGACATCTATGGCGTTTTATTAGAACTACTGATTGTGCGATGTCATTTCCCACGGCCATTTCCGTTCAGTTTAGGGATTGTGAGCAATGGAGACATCTTCATGGTTACTAGATTGTGCGAAATGTGTAATTTTATATAGTGGAAGATTATTCTGTATGAAATTATTCTTTTATAACCTTTTTTTGTTGAAAACAGATGCAAAGATGAAATGATTTAAGTGGACTGTTACATAACAGTTTTTCTGTAGTAGACGCATTGTTTTGTCACAGGCTGAACTGGTTCGTGTGTAGTTAACACCCTTAATTAAATTTACCAAAATGATGGTTTTGATCAGAGTTCTGAGTAGCCCCCAAATAGTTCTGGACAGAACTGTTATTAGAACTCCTGATTAAACAATATTTAATAATTAGGAGTTCTAATAATAGTTCTCTACAGAACTCTTCGAGGGCTACTCATAACTCTGCTCAGAACTATTGTTCGAGTTAAATAAATCACGTACTTCTTAATTACAAATTTTAAATTGTTTATAGCAATAAAAAATATTGTTTAATATGGAGTTCTAATAATAGTTATGTACAGAAATCAGAACCCTGCTGAGAACTCTTGTTCGAGTCGAATTTGTTACCGGTTGTCGGAATTAATTGACCCCTTTAAATTGTTTATTAAGTTTTGAAATTTTTAGTTGATGCGTCTGTTTATTAATAGTTCTGTTCAGAACTCTTCGGGAGCTACTCAGAACCGTCATTTTTGTAAATTTAATTTTGTAGTAAAATTTTAATTGTTTATATAGTATTTGTTAATTAAGCGAAACTATTGAAATTTTTTATTAGAAACTCTAGAACTCTTACAGTTATTCCAAAAAATGCCAACAGAACTTGTTTGTAATTAATAGGTATTTTAGAGTATTTAGTCTGCTATTATTCAGACAAGAACCCTAAGCTGATACACCACTGGAAACAGCTGAACTCTGTCCGCCATAGTCGCGCAGAATTAATGACGTGCCTGTCACTTTCTCTTAAGGTAATGGAGTTTACCATTAATATTTTCTGACATATTTGACATTAAAGGAGATTAAAATGAAAATAATTATCAAAATCAACCAATCAAACCATTAAAATAGGTTATAGTGAAGCTGAAAATGTCATCACAGTTTATTCACATTTTTAAAAACATGGCATAATGCTCTTTCAATAGAGGTTTTTTGCATTTTTTAAAGTCAAATATGTCAAAACGTATTACTATCGACGAAAATTTGCAGGCACATATATTCCATGCCGAAGTAATCGAAAGTGATTCATACATAATCTAGGGACATTATCACAGTTAAGCCGTCTAAGTAGTAGAAAAAATATGTAAAGTAACTTAACGTAAAGTAACTTAAAATAACGAAGACATTCGGAGTACTGCACATCATTTAACCATGCAACGCTACGAATGAATTACCCTCTCTGGTAATTCAGCTACGGAGATACTCTAACCTTGTCCCACTATATAGCTTTAATATCCTTTAAAACGCAAATTGAATACTTAATACCTGATAACTTGACAGTTACATTTACTTTTCCTCTACACATTCCAGCCAATTCTGTATTGTTCATGGTGCATGTACTGTAGAATTTCCGAGCTCCAAGTACGTCATCCACCTCTTCTTCTGCAAAGTTGAAATAATTAGTGTAGTATGGTTACTTCCTAGTCGACTTAGATTATTCGACTGGCATTAATTTGTAGCAATATTTTCTACTTGGTTTTGCATTGTTTTCATATATAGTAAGCTCTACCGTATCCAAGCGGCGTTAGATCCAACTTTGCGAAAGAAGAGTGCCCGGGAATCCTAGAATAGTCGCACTTGGAATGCACATAGAAAAAACGTATCTTACCTGTTCAACTAATCAATATAGCATTAGATGACATATAGTCAGTAGCTGCCAGTTTCGGAGGAAACAAGCATCGAATTTTGAAAAACAAATTAAACACTCTGATATCTGACTCGCTCTAGCTCCATCCCTATTGAAGGCAGAGTGATCAAACTTGACAAGGAAATAAAGTATACCTTAAAGGATTTTCAAAAAGTTTGCAGTTGGGCTTCGAACTAAAACAATTTTAACCAATCTATGATTCCCGTTCTGTAATTGGTACTTTAGATGCTATACAGTGTCACAGTATATATAACATACAGTAATGTGACTGTCGCAAATAATTTCTATCACCACACTACATGCTGGCGCGAGTCGGCAGTATGCAGACAGCAGTTCTGTTTCAAACACGCAACAGAACGTATCGAAATTACCAGAGCCGGCGTGCAGTATTAGTGCCAGTAAACAATGCATAGTGTTAGTCGTTGTGCCGCCAAAGGCTGTAAAAATAGCTCGGAAAGAACTACAATTAGTTTTTTCAGGTTTCCGATTTCAGGTTATTTTTTCCTACATACTATTATTTTTTAATAAATACGCTCGTAAAAATAATGCCGTATTTAAGAATTCACTTTTGTATATATTTACCAATTGCTTAAAATTGAATTACTAACACGTTATAGAACAAATAGGCGATTACGAAATCCTACATAATAAAATTTTTTATGCTGATTTATTAAGAGTTCAACAATCTAGGTCAACGCCTTATCAACAGGTGTGAACTGCAGCGTCTTTTGTTACTCTCAACTGTTAAAAAAAGTCAAAGCGTGCGTTAGGATTGTACTTTTTAGCATTTCGTTTGTCATTGTGTCTTTAATTTAATATGAATGAAAATAAATTTTATTATTATTAATTATTATTATTATAGTGTAGATTGATTTCATCTCCCCTATTTTGTACGTATGTGATTTCGGTGACCTAGATTCTCCCTTTGTTTGTTGAACAGGTATCTAAATTGCATACAGCTATGCATTTGTTCGTAATTATTTCTAAATAAAATGAAATGACTATTGCAGCGCAAGAATATGGTTAATGGCTTGAAAGAATAATGTAACTTTAGTTGGTAATTAACGACGTAACAAGAAATTTTAAATATCTAAATTGATTCCCGTTTTATTTATTAGATTCTGTAAGTAAAACAACTTCAATCAAATGTTGTTTATTGTTTCCAGCCTTACTATGTGGAACTCCATAATCATGAAATAAATAAAGATTATTATTAGTTTCACAGTTTTATTAAAATATAACCTGACAATATTGTTTCGACAGCTATGCTGTCATTATCAAAGGTAATATAATTATAAACAAACACGTCGCTAAGGTAGATACAAAAATAGGTAACTAGATAAAATAATAATAATCAGAATTAAATATGTAATACTTCCAGTAACGGAAAATTACTGAGCTCAAATTACAAGCTGAATAATAGCTCAACAGTGAGCTATTATTTTGAGGAGTCATTGTGTGATTTTGTTCTAAAAGGTGTTTGGCGTAATTAGATTTTTCAGGATGTTTATTTTTGCAATGACGTACGTGTTCTTTATATCTTATGTCAAAATTTCGAAGTGTTTGTCCAATATATACCGAACTACAAAAAGAACAATTTAAACGGTAAATGCCAGATTTCATGATATCATGTGTTCTGTCTTTAGCATTAAATAAAAATGAAAAAGTGTTAGTGTTGGTTTTAAATGTTATTTTATAATTGTTGGTTTTTCTTAGTATATGTGCAATTTTTTCTGATATTTTGCCGAAATATGGTATAGATATGTAATTTGTGTCTTCTGTTTGATTGTCAATGGGATATATTCTTTTGATAGCTAACCTATAATCTTTTTGTTTAATTAAAGTGTCAATCATGTTCGTATTGTAATGATTTGCATGTGCTAGTTGTTTAATGGTTGATATCTCTTTGTTAAAATCTGATTTTGTTAGTGGAATAGTTAAAGCTCTGTGTACTAATGATCTGTAGGCTGCTATTTTATGTGTATTATGGTGACAAGATTCATTTGGTATTGTTATGTCTGTTTGTGTTGGTTTTCTGTATATGGAAAATTCAAATAGATTGTCTGCGTTAATCTTGATATTTAAGTCTAGAAAGTTTATAGCCCTGTTTTGTTCTGTTTCTAGTGTAAATTTTATATTAGGGTGGATACTGTTTATAAGAATTAAAAATTCATTGATAACCTCAAAAGAACTGTCAAAACAAGCTAAAATGTCATCAACATAACGAAACCAGAAGATAATGTGTTTAGAGAGGTTTAATTCAAATATTTGATCTTCGAACTTGTCCATAAATATGTTAGCTAATAGAGGACTTAGAGAATTACCCTTAGGTAAACCATCCTTTTGCAAATAAATTATGTTATTAAAAGTGAAATAATTTTGACTTATACAAAGGTCAAATAATTGAATTAACTCTAACCTTTTAACTAATTCTATATTACTATTGATCAAGAAACTATCTAATAAAGGAATACATTCTTGTGGGGGTATTCTGGAAAACAAGTTGCAAATATCAAAACTAACAAGTTTTGAATGTGGTGGAAGATGTATGTTTTGTAGCTTATCTACTAATTCTAATGAATTTCTAACAGAGTATTCGATTTGCAACCTATCGTGTTAATAATCTGGTTCAGTTTTTTGGATAAAATGTGATTAGGTGCATTGATGTATGATACAACTGGTCTTATTGGCATATTCTGTTTATGTGTTTTGACTAGTCCATATAGTTTAGGTATTTGTGGGTTTTTATTAATGATTTGTTGCTTTTCTAATTCTGAAAAGCAGATATTGCAGTTTTCTAAACCGTTTTATTTATTTTTGGAATTTTGTGGTTGGGTTTTTGTTTAAAGTTTCTAAATTTTCTTTATTAATTTAACCTATGATCTACTGAGAGAACACTTGATCTCGATTGACTCTACTGGAGAGTTGAAGAGCAGTATGGCAGTGCGTCTCTGAGATTATCTACGTATGTCGTTACTGGGATCGATTGGGTTAGCAACTGATTCTATTGAAGAGTTGTGCAATGTGCCTAGGATATTTCTACGTTCTAATGTCATTTCTAGGATCGATTGGCTGTATAATGTCTGGTAGTTGTTTGCAGGAGCTCGTGGAGCAGATCTACAAAAAAACAACAACAGTTATATGCTATGTAGGCGTATCTAAGAAAGGATCCTTTTCATACTGTCTTGGTAGTGTAAATCTACTCTTGTCCGAGTTGTTTTTTTCATTTTTAGAGAGTAATTCTAATATATGTAGATACTGAACATCCTTTATATAGAGTATTTATTTCCAAATTAGATATTGTCCTATTGACATATTTTTGTCGATCCTAGGTTGAATTTTTGCGTGGAGACGCGTTAAACGTCCTGCAAACAATCCCAGCAGGACAGGAAAATGATTACCAATTGTTAGTGTCTAGTGTCTATATTGGACATGGGATATGGAGAGGCGCATCTTCAACAAGTGTATCACGCGCAAGTGAAGAATCGTGTCCAGAAGAATGGAGAAAGCCTGCAGGAGTTTGAAGCCGATGTTGCGCGGCTTGTCCGATTGGCGTACCCTACGGCACCCGATTCATTTCTGGGACAACTCGCTGTGCAGACCTTCATTGATGGGTTAAGAGACGGGGAAACACAACAATCATTGAGGCTGGCACGACCAACAACAACTGATGATGCGCTTGCTCACGCCTTAGAATTTGAAGCTGCAAAACAAGCGTCCCGAGGTCACGGGCGTGTTCGGGCCGTTGTGGAAGAAGAAGAAGGTTCTAAAGATCACCTAGAGGAGTTAGTACTGAGAGTTCTTCCGAAGGAAGAAAGCCGTAAGAAGAATCATCAAGAAGTTCGGGGGCCCCGTTGCTGGAACTGCGGCGAACAAGGACATGTAGAACGCCGTTGTCCCAAAATAAGAAAAGTACAACCGTCGGAAAAGTTAAAGGGGGTTGGCAAGAGAGGGCGAACGTTGACTGTTAGTAAAGATGCCCAGAGATCACCGTCCATGCCGTAACATCAAGGAATAGTACCAGTAGTTTGTTCATAGATGGGAAAATTGCGAATCGAATTGTTCCACTACACATTGATACGGGGGCGACAAAATCCATCATACGCGATAACGTTCTACTATTCTAAGTATGAAGCTGTTACAGACAACTACTCAACTTCGTACAGCGACAGGTGAAGTGATACCAAGACGCGGAGTGGTGAAGATGAAGAATGGCATTGGAAGTGAAGAACGTGATCATGAGGTGCTGGTAGCCGACATCACTGACAACTTCATCTTGGGAATGGACCTCTTGAGAAAATTTGGTTTTACGTTGGATTTGAAATAGGGTGTTTTGAAGGTCGGTAACGAAGAACTTCCGTTGCACCCACAAGAGGATCCTGTTGTAAGGGTTCTGCTGATAGAAGATGTGATATTGCCGGGTCAAAGTGAGATGGTTGTCGAGGCAGGTTTGGATGGAGATCTTCGGGTAGGATGTGTGCGAATGATGGAGCCTGTCTGTGATAAGAAGATCCATAGTGGCATACTGGTGGGAAAAGCGCTGATCAAGGTTGGAAAGATAATACCGGTGAGAATTATGAACGTTAATGTGGATCCGGTGACATTGTAGAAGAGTACCCTTGTGGGACAGTGTGTGCCAGTATTCCGAGTAGCCAGGTGTATGGCTGATGTTCCAAAACCAGTGCCCAAACACCATGGTGAAAAATTAGTGGGTATGGTTGTTAGTTCGTGCGAAGACCTTAATGGAGCTGAAGTGAAAGAGGTACAGGGTTTGGTTCACCGATACCAAGATATCTTCGCTCTTGACGATAGCCAGAAGGGACGAACAGATATAGTAAAACATAAAATCAATACAGGCAACTCTATGCCTGTCCGTCAGCAGCCGAGGCGTCTACCTCTAGCAAGGCGAGCAGAAGCCGAGAAGATTATTACTGATATGGAAGAACAAGGGGTCATCGAGCCATCCAGCAGTCCATGGGCATCACCGGTGGTCCTGGTCAGTAAAAAGGAAGGGTCAACGAGATTTTGTGTGGACTATCGGCAGCTCAATAATGTGACCAAGAAAGACAGCTATCCCTTACCACGCATCGACGACACGTTAGATACCCTGTCTAGTTCACGATGGTTTTCGACTTTGGACTTGAAGAGTGGTTATTGGCAAGTTGAAATGGAACCTGAAGACCGGGAGAAGACCGCGTTCACTATTGGTTCCGGACTATGGCAGTTTACAGTTATGCCTTTCGGTCTATGTAACGCTCCGGCCACCTTTGAGCGTCTAATGGAGACCATCCTGAGAGGGCTGTCGTGGAAGACTTGCCTGGTATACCTAGATGATGTGATTGTAGTTGGAAGATCATTCAGTGAACATCTGAAAAATCTGGAGCAAGTGTCAACGAGATTTTGTGTGGACTATCGGCAGCTCAATAATGTGACTAAGAAAGACAGCTATCCCTTACCACGCATCGACGACACGTTAGATACCCTGTCTAGTTCACGATGGTTTTCGACTTTGGACTTGAAGAGTGGTTATTGGCAAGTTGAAATGGAACCTGAAGACCGGGAGAAGACTGCGTTCACTATTGGTTCCGGACTATGGCAGTTTACAGTTATGCCTTTCGGTCTATGTAACGCTCCGGCCACCTTTGAGCGTCTAATGGAGACCATCCTGAGAGGGCTGTCGTGGAAGACTTGCCTGGTATACCTAGATGATGTGATTGTAGTTGGAAGATCATTCAGTGAACATCTGAAAAATCTGGCGGAAGTGTTCCGTAGACTGCGTACAGCCAACCTGAAATTGAGTCCGAAAAAGTGCCACATATTCCGAAGGGAGGTGAAATATCTCGGGCATGTCGTATCACAAAATGGAGTGGCAGCCGACCCCGATAAAATCCGTGCAGTCCAAGAGTGGCCAACACCAAAAGATAAACACCAAGTTCGTAGTTTTCTTGGGTTATATACCTACTACAGGCGTTTTGTTCCGGGGTTTGCCAATATGGCGAAGCCACTGACAAGGTTAACTGAAGATGGGCGCGAGTACGTTTGGAGCGGAGAGTGCGAAACAGCTTTCCAACAGTTGAAGCGTGCCCTGACAACAGCACCAATATTGAGCTATCCACGGACAGAAGTGAAATTCATACTTGACACAGATGCAAGTAATCTGGCCATTGGAGTTGTACTTTCTCAGATACAGGATGGACAAGAAAAGGTCATCGGCTATTTTAGTAAGGTTTTATCAAAAGCCGAAAGGAATTATTGTGTAACCAGGAAAGAATTATTAGCCATCGTGAAGTCCGTTGAGCACTTTTATAAATACTTGTATGGAAGGAAGTTTTGATTGAGGACGGACCATGCCGCGTTGAAGTGGCTCCTGCAATTCCGTAATCCAGAAGGCCAGGTCGCAAGGTGGATTGAACGACTACAAGGATATGATTTTGACACGGAACATCGAGCGGACAATAGTCATCGAAATGCCGATGCTCTTTCAAGGAGACCCTGTCCGACGGACTGCCGTCATTGCTCTCGTCTGGAAGAGAAGGTTTGCCAAGTATTAAGAACTACTATCGTCAACGACAACTGGTTGCCGGAAGAATTGCAACGACAGCAGGAGGCTGATACCGAATTAAAAATGGTACTGGAATGGAAGCGTGTGGGAGAAAGGCCTGCCTGGGAAGCTGTCAGCCCTTTCAACAGAACCCTCAAAGCATATTGGGCCCAATGGGAGTCCTTGAAGGTGGAAGACGATCTCCTGAAGCGAGTACTGGAGAGTGAAGATGGCACCACCATTAGGTCTCAGTTTGTGGTTCCAAGAAGCCGAGTGGCTACAGTATTGCGACATCTCCACGACGGTGCCTCAGGAGGACACTTCGGTGTGAAGAAGACTTTGGAGAAAGTTAGAAAGCGGTTTTATTGGGTCAATTGTAAAGAAGACGTGAAAGAGTGGTGCCGAAAATGCGAACTTTGTACCACTGGTAACGGACCCTTGGGGAAACGAAGAGCAACTATGAGGCAGTACAATGTGGGTAGTCCTCTGGAAAGAATAGCTATAGACCTTGCCGGACCATTTCCCAAGACCGACTATGGGAATAAGTACATCTTAGTGGCAATGGACTATTTTACCGAATGGGCAGAAGCATATGCCCTACCAAACCAGGAAGCGGCGACTGTTGCTGACGTACTTTTTCATTCATTTCGGAGTGCCTATGGAGCTGCATTCGGACCAAGGCCGCAATTTCGAGTCTGCACTCTTTGGAGAAGTCTGTCGATTGTTGAGCATTCGCAAGACTCGGACAACACCGTTACATCCGCAGTCCGATGAAATGGTAGAACGCATGAATCGGACAATGGCCAAATATTTGGCGAAGGTCGTCTCCGATCATCAACGAGACTGGGATCAATACCTACATCTGTTCCTGATGGCTTATCGTGCATCGGTTCACGAAACAACCGGTCAGTCACCAGCATCTGTGATGTTTGGACGTGAGTTACGGTTACCGTGTGATCCGGAATTTGGAACCGCAGAACAGGAGGTAGCCGGAAATGATTATGTTGTCAACTTAAAGAAGTTGGAGGATATTCACGGCCGAACCCGAAACAATAGTCGAATCGCGAGTGACCGGATGAAGGCTACGTACGATGTGAGACTTCCCAGGTACTGGTAATTCCATTTCTGGAAACATCGAGTTATGGATCATGAAATCAAATGATGTACGTGTTTCAATTTTGCTGTGAAAGTATTCTAGTTACTCAAGCTTTCGAAGCATCTTCCATAGCTGCGCATGGTGAACTTTTGGAGTTAACTTCGACGTTTCATTTCGATTGTGTTCATAAAGCCATGTTTTATTTTTATTAAGGGTTATTAATACAATTGTATTTATAATTTGAAAGTATCTAAACATGTACATTCGTAGTTGAAATTCAACGAAAAGTAGTTTTATTTAAACACTTTTATAATTATTATCATCATAACATTATTGAGATTTAAGCAATTTTCACAATTTTGGAAATTTTACTATTTTACAAATAGTTTTGAAATCAAAATCTATCAATTAGCAATCAATACTAATAAAGAACAAGGTAAGTTCTTATACTAGTTATAATAGTTTATACTCATTTTAACCTACGTGGTAGAAAGATTAGTTTTGTTTGTACGAATCTTGGTGTTTATCATTATTATTTTTTATTTTTGAAGATTATTATCTGGTGAAATATAAACTTTAACCTGAATTCTAAAATCATACGAAGACCTTCCGTTACGACCAATTAACTGATAATAATTTATTTTGTTTTGTGTATAAACGATATACCTGGTGTTAATTATTTTCTATTTTCTGAATGTTCTTTGTGCTGTATACGTTTTGTGTTCTAAAAACTAAGGATATCTGGCTTTTGCGCAATTGAGGCTAGATCATTTCACAGTAGTGTTTTTGGGGAGAGTCATTGTTAACTATTTATTTAGTATTTAAATCAATGTGCTGGCGCCCATCCCCATAGCTCTTCAACAAATTTATCGATGCTTCGGTAAGTTAAGTATTTGGTTTTAGTAGCTTTGAGTGTTACAAATTGACGTCCTAATCGTAAGGCTTAGTTTTTGAGACAGAATTGCTTAGCCATTCTACTGTCGTAATTTTATATTTATTTTTGTATTAGGTTGCTGACCAACTTTGATAAATAATAAGAGCATGTTAAGATGGCTCGACTTTCCAGATACATTTCTTTCAAACGTTGACTGGCAATTCTTTCTTGCATATTTTACAGATTGCTTTACATGCAAATTAACCTTTAAGTTTATTACTAATTACGATGAAGTAGTAGATACTTTCAAATAAAATTTGCCTTCTTCCCTGATGTTTAAGACTTAATAAAAGCTGCAGAATTATTATAAATCTACAGATATAAAAAATGAAGGAAAACAGAAATCATTTCCGCGGTACCAATAGCCTGTAAAGGTAGAGACTAACAAGATATAAAGCGCTAGTTAATATTTGTAAAATACATGATTCTTTACTTCTTAAATAAAGCGAAAATATTATAAAGAATTCTGATTAGATACTTTCGTTTTTCATACATAATTATACCAGGCACAAGTAGTTCAGTAGCTACAATAAATTATCGAACATATGCTACATGCTAGAAAAGAAACATACGTAGACGTATTATGATTGTTGGAAAATCTATTGACCATTGCCTGTAGTTAACACATCATGCCTATTTAAGAGAGGCTCATATAAAGATGCTACAAAATATGTACGTCCAATACATAGTACCGCTCTATTTTTTCAAGCCCTACTGAACGTCTAATAATCACGCTTGTTGCAAAGGCAATCCATCCAGTTCAGGCAATTTCAGAAAAACTTCTTTCATAGTTAGTATTTTAGAACATTTTGTATTTGAGATACCTCGTAACTTACCCATACGGTCTCGGAAATCGTGCGTGATCGAGATTGATTACGTAAGTACATAGATGTGACAAGAGAGGAACTTGGATTCTCCATTTGCGTTTTTACCCTTTTCAAATAAATCTAAATTACTTCACTTCTATTTGCCCGTTGTCTCATCAACATGCTTACGAAGCTGTTGAAAAGAAGTTTGATTTTTCTTAATTTAAACCAAAAACTCATGTAAGATAATTTCAATCCTTTATAGATCGTTATGGGTTACAACTTACTAAGTGTTGGGATTTACATGAGGTAGGTAGTGTTTAAATTCTATTTATGCTAATCAACAACCTAACGGAGAGAAACATTAACTTTTTTCATTAATTCAAAACCAATCTAGTAACTCTTTTGAAAAACCAAATTTTGTATGTTAAGACTTGTAATTGTTTAACGGTTAAATTTAATGGAGTTTAACGCGTTTAGTTTCCTACTCAATGTATATTAATATTTTAATATAAACTTTAAGTGATTAGTTTTATGTCATTAAAATTAATTTTGTGCTAATTTTTCAAAACCAAGTGATTTCGAATTTGATTTAATTTTAAATAAATTAAAAACGATCTAAGATAACATAAAAACCCCTTATTATTTTCTCTGTAGTTTAAGACGCTTATACTAACACATTTACAATATATTTTCAATTTAATTATGTGCAATAAATAAATAACTTTTATTGCTGTTTTATTACAAGTTGATTTTGGACAATGTTTTCGTACCTCGTTCTGGGTTAATGGAGTTTAAATTAACAATTAAATTTCCTGTAAGTAATTAATGATTAATATTAAAGTCGATTATACTTATTTCGAACTCAGTGGCGCTCAAAAACGCTTCCACCGACCGATTGAGCACGACACCGAGGAATATATTATAGGTTATAATGTTAATTCTTTTGTAACATAACAGGCAAATTGGGCACTGTTCGTCTTAAAAATCCGAGTATATGAATTTTTATTCTAAGTCTAAACAATTTATTATCGCTTTATATGATAATCGAATCCAGAATTGGATATCGCAATTAAATCAAGGGTCAGTATTCTGTCCGATTGGAATAGTCACATATTCAGGAAAACTAGAACACCGAGTTCATATATACGAATATAATTTCGATCAAAAGCCATGAAATCGCTAAAATTTAAAACATTAATAATATTATAACCCTCACGAACCCCCATTAAAAGCTCATTTGATGTTATTACGAAAAATTACTATTTTCCCAATATCGGTTGGTCGTTCTGGGTATACTAATAATAATAACTATTATTTAAAACTTACATTACAGTTATATTTCATTCTCTGTAGCAAAATTAAATAATTATGTAGTACAGTTGACATCAAAATAGATGTAGCACACCTAACGACAACTAATGTAATTAAAAGAATTGTGCATCGATCATGTAGTAATTAAATTGATTCTATATAAAGAGATTATTAAAAGTATAATTGAGCAGATTTATAACATTATCCAAACAGAATTAATATTGCATTAATGAAAAATTAATCCTGAATTAATCAACCAATTCCATAACACAAATGAATTATTAATGTATGTAAAAATAAATGAATGAATTATTCAAAATCTTTTTAACATTATGGGTAAAATCAGGTTAGTATAATGTGGCCCCAGCAAGTATCACAATTAATTTTTTTATTTGTCGGCTTATTTATTGTAGTAATCAGGAAAAATCAATAAAGAATAATTAAAACTAAAACTTGAAAATTACATTTTGTAAAATGAATGTAAACTGAAAGACAAATTAAATGAGACTCGCATAGGTACTTAGAAAATCAGCTGCGCGCACGGGTGATTGTTGGGTTGCCTAAATATATCAGGACCGAACTTAAACTTAAACTGAAATATTTCTGATGCAATTTATTTTCAAATTTCATCAAATTCGCCGGTTTTATTTGAATTAGGAACAAGAATTGTCATACAAATATTCAAATTATAAAAAAAATCACTATAATGACGCTAACTATTATAGAAATAATCTGTACCTAATGTTATACCTTTAGATTATTTCTTTTCAAATTAAATCCGTAAAATAGCGGAAAGTTTAATTTTTCTTGTTTTTAGCTTTATAGGTACCTATAACAAAACATGTTTTTAATTAAATAAGATCCTAATTTTATTTATTAATATGAAAAACCGAAAAAGAAGATGTAATTATAAGAATCGCCATCTGTTTTCCCCTAGCAACAACGCTACCATTTACCCATGTGACGAACCAAATGCCGATAATACAGAATGTCTGTACAAAAATCACGTAAAACGACACTGGCGTCATCTGTTTTCCCCTAGCAACAGAGTTGCCATTTAGCCGAGTGACGAACCAAATGTAATACAGAATGTCGGTAATGCAGATTCCGTATTTAACGACGACTGCATCCCCTCAAAAACGTCTGGCAAAGGTGGTCCAATACCTACTGACGTGTGGTCCCTTTTATTAATGCTCTTAAATCTCTGTTCAATAAATATACATTATTTTATTTCATTATTCCAATTGAATTTTTCTCTTCTTATAATTACATCTTGTGTTTTTCGGTTTTTCTTATTAATAAATAAAATTAGGATCTTAATTAATTAAAAACATGTTTTGTTATAGAATCACCTATAAAGCTGCAAACTTAACAAGAAAAATTAAACTTTCCGTTATTTTACGGATTTAATTTGAAAATAAATAATCTAAAGGTATAACATTAAGTAGATATTATTTCTATAATAGTTAGCGTCATTATAGTGATTTTTTATAATTTGATTATTTGTATGACTAATTCTTGTTCCTAATTCAAATAAAACCGGCGAATATGATAAAATTTTTGCATCAGAAATGTTTCAGTTTAAGTTTAAGTTCGGTCCTGATATATTTAGGCAACCCAACAGTCACCTGTGCGCGCAGCTGGTTTCCTAAGTACCTATAGAAGTCTCATTTAATTTGTCTTTCAGTTTACCTTCTGCATACAGCTATAATTTATTATCCTAAGCATTGTTTAAATGAGACATTTTCTTGCAGTTATCTATAGCTGCAGTTTGACTCCCAGAGCAAAAAGAAGTTTTAGTATTAAAAAACTTTTTTTTAGCTCTAAAGTTCTAATATTGATCCTACAAGAAATTTTCATATTAAAACAGTAGGTCAGGATGAGTTAGAATTGTGTGCAAAGTTCAATTGATAAACATTTTTTTTTCTGAATTATGTGATTAGTTGCGTTTGTGTTAGGTGAGTTTTTACCGTTTCAGTACCGTAGGTTTAGAGTTTAACAGAAACTTTAGTTTGGACAGTAGGTTTGTGGTTCTTTTGGTTATGACTAGGTATAGGATTTCTATGCATTTGCATGTTTTTTCTGCTTATAGCAAACATATGCAGAGTTATATTTCTACATGTTTAAGCCACATATGAATCACATATGTCAATTTGAAAGTGCATATAAATGCATATTTAGGTGTTTTTTATAAATGCATGCATATTTTAGCATTTTTGAACGAGTGTGCATATTTTATCACTTTTTGAGCGTTTTACATGCTTTAAATTATGAAATTTCTAATATTTTTTAACTAATTTTAGCATTTTAGACAACCAACCAAGGGCGGCTTAGTTGAGTCTAGAGGAAACCAATAATTTAAGCTTATTGTTAAATACTAGGCTTTAAAATATTTTACTGCCTTAACCATCTGTGTACTTGTTAATATTTTCTAAGAAAAAGTTTCAACTAATTTAAATATTTACATCCTGCAGTATTGTGATAAATAGGTATTAGGAAATTCCAAAGACCCTTTGACAACTTCCTGTTCATAGAAAAATTTGCCTGTACTTTTGTTTACTAATCTTGTAATCTTTGAATTAAGACAGTTCAGAAATTGCAAACTGCATTTCAGTTTGAAATTTTAGAGTGTAAAGATGGGTAAAGAAAAACGGTCTGTGTCTGTTACACTTCGAAGTTATGTTAAGGAATTCAGTGTTATTACAACTGACGATAAGGTATTGTATTGTACAATGTGCGACGATAAAGTGACTGCAACGAAACGCTTTCAAGTTACACAAGATCTGAACACGGTTCGACATCAAGTGTGTTGCCCTGAAATCAAAAAAACAAACATTGTTACCGGGGTACCTTAATAATTCGCGCGGTGAGTCCAGCAAATCGATCGAATTTAATAAAAAACTATGTAGTGCATTAGTGGCTGCAGATATCCCGTTAAGTAAAATTAATCACTCAGCATTTCGTAATTTTCTGAAAGAAATTTCAAAAATGCCAATATCCGACGAGTCTACACTCAGGAAAAATTATTTACCTCGTTTATACGAAGAGACCATAAAATCAATTAGAAAACATGTAGCGAATAACTACTGGAAGGTGCGTAGAAACTTCATTTCCTTCGTTTTGTTATTTACGTTACAATTTACGGATGTTTTATTTTCTATTTTGTCAGTTACATATTTAATCACAACAATATTTTTGCTTGATTAAAATATAATTTTTTTAAATAACTGTTTTGCACTAATTGTTTGTAACCGACTAATTATGTAGTTCGATAAAATAAAAACCAAATTTTTGTTTTCAGACACGTGGCTAACGTTATAATTGGCGTTTTAAATTCGGAGAACAATCCCAAATCCTATCTATTAGCAATGGACGTTTTCAAGAGTACCAATCATTGTTCTGTGGCAAAATTGTTTAATGATTCGATGGCTATTTTGTGGCCGGACAGCATACAGTACAACGAAGTACTCCTGTTAGTCACCGACGCGGCACCGTACATGATCAAGGTTGGAGCAGGCTTACAAGTTCTGTAGGAAAAAATGATCCACTTAACTTGTCTTGCCCATGCAATGCATAGAGTTGCGGAAAAAGTGCGGAAAATATATCCTAACGTAAACTCTATAATTTCAGATGTAAAAGAAATTGTTTGTCAAGCTCCATATCGCATACAAATATTTAGGGAAACTGCTCAAGAAGTGCCTCTCCCACCTGAGCCTGTAATAACAAGGTGGGGTACTTGGCTTTCTGCAGCAGAATATTATGCAACTTATTTTGATATTATTAAAGCATTTGTAAATAAACTTAATAAGCACGATGCACTATGCATACAAAGCGCACAGGATGCTTTTAATACTAAGGAGGTGAGGGCAGAATTATTGTTTGTTTTGACATATTTTGTGCGTTTAGCTAAAGTAATTCAGAAATTAGAAAGTCAGGGAAATTCATTAGATGAATCTCTTGATTATGTAAAATTGTTAGGTGTTTCTTTGAATAAAGTAAAAGGGCCAAAGGGTTTGACTATAAAACAAAAATTTAAATCCGTTATAGACAAAAATCCTGGTTTTCACTTAATTAAAAGCATAAACGATGCATTATCTGGCCAAGACATTTTAGACGAGCTAAAACATTATTCGCTTGTAGAATTAAACCATCTTAAGGATGCCCCAATTACGTCTTGAGATGTGGAACGGAGTTTCTCAAAATATAAAACAATATTTAGGAATAATAGGCATATGTTTACTTTTGAAAATTTAAAAATGTACGTCATTGTGAACTGTAACGCTCTATGTTTAGAAACTATAATTAATTAAATTATTGCATAGGATGTTTAATTAAAATAATTTCTGTAAATAAAATGTAAATAACGCTAAACAGGTGTTTTTTTTAATAATGAAAGTGCATATATTTATTATTAATTTCTAATAAACGCATATTTCATGATTTTTAAGTGCATATTTCACGTTTTTATAGTGCATAAGTGCATGCATATTTCAGCATTTTTAAGTGCATACAAATCCTATACCTAGTTATGACTAATCTTTTGTTTAGTGTGAGTAGAAGCCTTTATAAGGTAGTATCAAGGTGGATTGAGGCTAAAGCAAGAAGATATTAATAGGATTATTGTTACACATATACACATACTTTTTAAATTATTTGTAATTAAACGATTGCAAGAAAATTTACTGATTTTTAGTTGAAAAATTTAATCAAAATGTATCTAGAATGGGATCCCAAAATAAGTCAAATTGTAATTTCATAACGCTAGTAGGTTTTAGATAACCATTAAATAATTAATCAAAAAATTACTAATCTGTGGTTTATAGCTTGGAACGACAAATTGTTTGTGATCTTTTTAACCAAAATAAACTTGATACAATAAAATCTAAATAACATATATAAAAATCTTTTTCCAAATTGTAATAACAGTTTTGAGTTGTTAATAACAGACAATTAGGGTGGCGTCTTATATCTTGTTTATTTATTCCTGTGTTCTATTCCAAATTAGTAAGCCTTTGCGATTAACACGACACCAGAAAAGTCTTCATGTTTAAAAAATAAAACGAAATTACAAAACATTGTTTTACAATTTTACTAGCGTTCCGTATACGTTGGGCCATAATTGTAATTACACCTACAGATATTTAAGCAGTCATCAATAACTAGAATAATTTTTCAAATGAAGAGGAAAAATAAACATGAAATATATTAGTTGCCATAATTAATTAAAGATGTTTATTACAGCAAATACATTCATCTTTTTGGTTTTGCTATACGGTTCAATTCAATTCTATTATAATAATTCCCCAGTACTATAGCGTACATAATTCTTGTATTCTATCAATATTTCACATTAAGGACAACAAAAGAATGGAATTTTTCCATATCAAATAACTAAATCTGTATCTAAACATTAATTATAACTTAATTTACTCCGCGTTTCAAAACCGTAGTTAGTTTACAATTATATTAATGAAAATTTTCGGGTTAAAAATATTAACTAACGAATTATGTAAATGATTATCTTGGGCCACTCTAATCTAACCCCACCCCGAAAAGAAGATTTTTTCAGAAACTAAGGGCAACCAGTTTACCCACGGTATAATTTACATTACTCACCTGTCAAAAAAAAATAATTCCGTTTTAAAATTAATGTGTAGAAAATCATATCAAGAGTGTAAGACTGAAAAGGGTAAAACTTCGATGCTTGTTCCATCTCTGGAGGCCATTTTATACACGAGCGCACAATTGTTACGAACAAATATGAAATAATTATTTTTGCAATTTTCAAATTAAAATGTCACTTTTTAGTTGTCATTTTTAATGTCAAATCGATGTTCTTATTTCACACTTTTTAAAAAATTGCAAAAAATAAGTGTTTATTTAATACCTGAAAAATTAAATGATTTTTATGAAGTGAAAAAAAATACTTTTTGAATTTTGGTAATAACAGTTATTTATACAACAGGTTCCAAAAAGTAAGCAACATTTCGTATTTAGGTCGTATTAAACTCATACGACTAGTAAAAAACAAAATAATTTTGCACGTATTGTTATTACACATTTTTTGTGAATTTTTGAGTAGAGTAAAAAATAGTAATGCGAGTATAAAATCTGTAACTATCGAAATAATTCTTTTATTAAATGTTTTTGAAAAAATCCTCAAACACGTCGATTTTTATCTTAAATGAGACATTTTAGTGTAATTGAATATTTGTAAATTGTCTTTTGTTTTTGAGTTATGGCGCTAACAAATCGTTTTTAAATGGAAACCGTAATTTTTTATGATGGATTAATTAGGAAAGATAATTAAATTCTAAGACCAAATATGTTAAAAAAGTATGATACTATATTAAGAAAATTACGAGATAATTGCATTTAAAGTTGTAAAACAAAAATTGAATAACAATCAAGAGATCAAAGTTTTAATAAAAAAATTTAAAATTTTGTGAAGAACTGTCATAATTTTAATGCTAATTCGATGTTACATGGTTACTTGATTTTTTATCAAAAGCTTTTCCAGATTTTATCAAAAAACTTCAAATCAAGAGTTCAGATTTTTTGATAAAACAATCAAGTAGTCATGTAACCATTGACATAGAATTTTTATTTTTTTTTTATAAAACTTGTCGATTTTTGTTTTAAAACTTTAAAGTACATAATTATCTAAAATTTCTTAATACAGTATCATACTTTTTTAGCATATTTGGTCTTAAAATTTCATTATTTTTCCAAATCCATCATAAAAAACTAGGGTTTTCATTTAGAGAAATTTTCGCTATCGCCATAACTCAAAAACACAAGACAATCTACAAATAAAATTGCACTAAAATATGTCTCCTTTAAGATAAAAATCGATGTATTCCAAGATTTTTTTCAAAAATGTTTAATTAAAGATTTATTTTGATAGTTACAGACTTTACTGTACTGTATATACCAAAGTTGAGAAGACATTTTTTATAGCCAAGCTGTATTATGAAATAATAATAGTAGGCTATAATAGTATTCTACACAGTGGTTTATATATTTTTTTTACTACTAGCACATTTATTCCTATTATTTAACCATTTTTATATTGATAATAAAGTAAAAAAATTGATATATAAATACTTCGTTTTAAATATCTACGAAAAACAGGTAGACTTTGAAAATGTCCCTTTTGAAAGTAATTGAAATTATTGTTTTTATTATGTACTAGTAGGGTATAAATTTATTATTGCCTTAAGTAAAAAAATTCTCGGATTAATGAGATGAATAATGACAAGTTCTAAAGTAGTGAAAAAAAGCACTTTTTTACTTTTTTGCTTAAAAGAGTAAATAATCTTAATAGAATGAAAAGAGAACGTCGTTTTGACATTAGAAGTTACAACTAACAAGTTGGCATTTTAATTAAAAACTGCAAAAATAACTATTACAAAAAAAAATCAAATCAAATAACTGATTTGTTTAAGGGTTTTCTATTTTTTATACGTGGGCAAACCGAGGCCCGGATTAATCTCCTGGGCGCCATGAACAGGCACGGATTAACACTAAAGCTTACGAATCTCGGGCTTCAGGTGCCATGTTTTTGGGGGCGCCAGCGCCAGACATGGTTCGCAGAATCGCAAATTCTTAGAAAGGTCTGGGACTGGACCACCGGAACTAATTGTTACTCCTAATTAATAAAATTGAATTGAAATTACTTTAGTTGTGTTGTTAGCCTGTTAGTTATTTACTAGCCAATACGGCCGGGTTTTCGAAAAAACTTAAAATGGTTGAAGATGGAGAAAGAGCAAATTCAGTCCAACTGTGATTAATGAATTAAACAAAGTCAAAAGTTGCTGCAACAGAATAGTTGTTGATTTTGATACCTACTTTTATTCATCTAATGATACGGGTGAATATTATGTTCCAGGCCGGTTTTTGAATAACTATGAAATGAAACACAATTTTTTAATTTTCTTTTTATTGATCGATTACTTGGTTTATAACAATTATGTATGGAATATGATATCGGTCAAATGGCTGTCTCTGACAACGGTACAAATGTGTACTCTTTTAACCATATTTTTCCTAACATTCTCGCACACTTCTCGTGTTGTTTCAGCAATTTCATTGCTAATATTGTCCTTTAACATTGGAATTGTTGTTGGCTTGTTGGTGTAGATGCACCACAGAAAATAGCCGAGAGTCGTCAAATCACGGAGCCAAAAAAGATTTCTTGCGAAATTTCAATCGTAGCTCGAGCTGTGTGTGAGGTAGCAATGTCCTGTTGAAACCACATGTGTTGTAAGCCGAATTGATCCAATTCGGGTACAATGAAGTTTTCCAATATATTACGAAAGCGATCACCGGTAATTCTTACAGCATATGCCTCTTGCATCCTGAAAGAAATAGGACCCAATGATTCCGCAGCTCACATGGCGCACTGTACAATCACTCTACGAGGGTGTAAAAGTCGTTCGTGCATCAATTTAGGACTTTTTGTGCTCCAATAGCGGCTATTTTGTTTATTAACAAAACCAGCCAGGTCGTCAATATTGAGCTGCAAAACATTTGCCCTCCAATTTCGCCGGCGCACTATATACTAATTTTCCCGTATGGCGTGCGTCAATTGAATTTTGTACGGGCACAAATGCAAATCTTTTTTTGAGTATTTTTAACAAACTTGCTTGCGACATTTCCAATTCTTGTGCACAGCTTCCAGAAGAGGTGCCAGAACTTTCACAAACACTCACTCTCACTGCATCAATATTTTCTGGCGTACGTACACTACGTTCTCGCTCTCTTCGGTTTATTTGCCAGTGTGTGTGTGTGTGTGTCGAGTTTCAAAATTATTCACTAAAAGTCAAATGGTTAAATTTGTTTGTCACATGATTAACCCAAAAAAACACGCAACTTTCTTCGTGTATTCACAATTGAACGATTTTTAGATGAAATGTTTTAATGACTTCAACACGTTGTTGAGGCGTTAGATGCTCCGTAATAAATTTATCGATTATCCTCTACGACTATCAAATGCGAACTGAGTAGTATGGTGGTCAAACCAAAACGGCGATCAAACAAAATCGGCCTGAAACATAATATTAACCCATATCATCAAGGCGCCAGCCGTAGAAGAGCTTCAGGCGCAAATCAATCTGGCTACCGTAAATCAACAAGAAGCACAAATATTCTTTGTATTATTAAGATTATTTGTGAGATAATAAGACTACATTGTTTGCTTACCAACAAATAGCTTGGGGTCGTTTTTTTGCAGAAACTAACCTGAAACAGAAAATAAGAGTTAATTTCCCCAGTAACAATTTTATTAACATTAAATAAGTTCAATTCTACAAAAACAGAACCATTTTGTTCTTATACTACAGTTAAACAAATTGAGAACATCAGGAAGGATACCTGGATTATGAAATATTCTCAAGACCACCTACTATCCATTTTTTCTCGAGTCGTCTGACTTTGAAAACGTATTGCTTGTAAACTACTGAACCAAATTAAATATTTTAAAAACGAGCAAATAGTAAATTTTTTCTACATATAACAGTAAAATATTGTAACGAATTGAGAAATTCCCTATACACCGCGAAGAACATACTAGAACATTCGAGTATGTTCGAACGTCTTCTAGAACGCTTATATGGGGGATATAAATTGACTGTCGCGCAAAGAAGGGAATTCATTTAGTGTTCAACAGGTGAGCTGAAATGTGCTTTGGGTAATTAGTAATATTCGAGAATAAATAAATGTTTAAATAAATGTTGTAATAATAAATAAATAGTCCTTATAGTATAATCTACTTTAAGTTTGTGAATATCTAGCATTTAAGTTCATAATTATAGTGTTAAATAATTAGTTAAGATTAAATTAGTGTATGCAAATCATATTTCTCTTGTTAATAGACGATTAAACAGCATTCTTGTTATTATTTTAAAAAGAACGTTACAATACTATATGTCTAAGTGTTATACATTTGCTTTTATCGGACGATACGTAGTAAGAGGTACCCATTTTAGGGACAATTTTATTAAAAGTTAAATATTTTTTTCTCAGAAAGTATATGCGATATATCTATGAGATAGGGGTTAGAAAGAAACCTTGTGGTTATTATGCTATTAATTTTCAGACAAAAAATATTTATTTAAGATATGTATGAAAAAATAGCGAACTATGTTTTCTTGTTTATTAATAGACATAGTGTCAATATTTTTTGCATTAAATTAACACTTTCCATATGTATATATTATTTTCTTTAACAAAATCTTCCTAAATTTAACAGTAAAAGTGCAATAACAAAAAAAACATTTTTTGTCCAAACCCAAATACAACTAGGACGATAGGGCAATGGTTTGAGACGAATAACATCACCTTACTTTACCTTAAGTTATTACCTTCGGGTATTACCTTGAGCGTCGTACTGTTCTGATCTCAACCCTATTGAAAATGTCTGGGGCTTGCTAGTAAAACTAATGTATAAAAGAAACTTTAGACCTCTAAACGAAAATAAATTTTGGGGGGATATTGAAGACAGCTGGGAGGAATTAAGCCAGAAGGAAAATTATTGGTGAGATCTTATTTCATCTATGCCTGCAAGATTAAATACGGTACTGGAAGTCGATGGAGCTATGAGAAAGTATTAACCCTTATAACTTGCTTCATTTATAAGTTCTATTTTATAACAATAAATAGTTAGTACTTAGCTAATTATTTTGTTTTATTTTCCTAATGACAAGTCCGACAAAAATATAATGTAAAAGTCAGAAAAGCCACGTTTACATAGCAAAAATTAGATAAAAACTCGGTTACTTGATTTTTAAACTGTACGCGATTTTTTTGAAAGCGAGTGTATCTAAAGACACAATTCCACTGGTGCAACATTAAGGCGCAATTCCACTGGTGCAACATTAAGGCGAGCTTCCACTATCTGTCACATTTTCAATATTACCCCATCGGCGGCTACAATAATCGGTTTTCTTCTGTTTTTCTCCATTTTTTTGTCTTTTGATCTCAATCTGGGGATCAAAATCCGGCGAAAACTGATTATTGTAGCCCCCAATGGAGTAATATCATAAAGGTGAGATAGATAGGAGAGGCCTGAAAAATTAGAAATATTTTGGAACGCGTTTGAAGTCAATCGGTGAATCAATAAAGGGTCAATCCATCTGAAGTGGTCCAGAAAATAATAAATTGGTCGCTCGACTATTTCAAAACCGGGTAATATTTTTTGTGTTATCACCCCTAAGTATTGGTAGTTTGAAACCACTGTTATTTTATTTTATTCCTTTTGATTAAAATATGGCAGCCACATTTGTTTCGTGGTACACGAGGTTTTTTGCATTTTCTGATGTAAACGTAAATATTGATATCTCAAGAATGGCTGGTCCTAAAGGCCTGTGGTAAAAACCATTGTACTGTTTACATGTCGGACTACATTTTTTAGTTGAGGCATAATTTTCGTAGGATGCTTATTTGTTGGTGTAATTTAACTCCGAAGTTTAATAACGTTTTTGCAAAATTTCCACTTTGTATAGAGCTAATCTCCAGATAAAGGTGAAGTCTTAGGGCTGATTTTTCTGTTAACGGTACACAGTTAGGGGTAGTTTATGTATAAAATATTTCAAATCTAAAACTTTACTATTTTGGTATTTATGGGCTTTCGAAGTTCTAGTTTTTTCTATTTTTGGTCAACCTTGTCCCTAAATATCTCCGATGGGCACGGATGGATTTTTTTATATTACGTGAGAATGAAGTACTATATGATGGCAAACTGTGGTAAAATTCTCAACTTTGATATTAGCCTGAGAACAGAGTTATGCTCATTTGAAAACTGTAAATAAATTTTGTAAATAACCATAAAACTCTGTCATTATTAAACCATGTATTTTCAATAGACAGGGTCGCTGAGATGTATGGAAACGGTCGACTATCATCTAAAGTAAGATAGCTAGCGAAAAATGTTAAGTACAAAAGTTTAAGGGTTTTTTAAGATCTATTACAATAAAGACAAATTAAGTATACAGGATTAGTCAAAAAGTCATGACGAAACAAAGCTTTTTTTAATGGAACACCCTTTATATTATTCCACATTTCAAATTATCTCGAAATTCTAACAAATTCTAAACAAAATTGTATAGGACATCAATATACCTAAATTTAACCATTTTCGAGATATCGAACTTTGAAAATCATTTTTTACTACCTTCAAATTTATTTAAAAAAAGCCCGAAATGATGGATATTTATTATGAAAATTATATATTATTAACATCCATATCACCATAAAAATGCATGATACGAAAAAAAGTATTTTTTAATTAATGTCCTGGATATTTTACATTTTATGAAAATAGTAGTTAAGCCAGAAAAAAAAGAGAAACCAAATATTTTCTTTGGAATTCTATTTTATAAGGTGCTCAAAGTGTTCACCATTTACTTCCTGACAGTAATGAATTCGCTGAACAAAATTTCGTTGTGATCTTAAAAGGGCATTGAAAGGAATATTGGAAATTTCTTGATTTATCCTTTCTTCCAACTCTTCGATATTTTGCTGCTTATTTTTGTAGACTAGATTTTTTATTAGACCCCACAGAGAAAAGTCAAGCGGGGTCATATCGGGAAACCTAGCAGGCCATCCAAGTGCCCCCCTACGTCCAATCCATTTTTCAGGAAAGATTTCATCTAGATATGCAGGTACCGCAAGTCCAAAATGCGGAGGAACCCTGCGGAGGGTCCTATGGCGTGTCCACCAATAATGCCACAGCAAACATTTACTTTTTTTGATCGCTGGGTGTGAACTTCCTCCATCCAATGTGGATTTTTGTCTGACCAATACCTACAGTTGTGTCGGTTTACGTGCCCGTTTAAACAAAATGTACCTTCGTCAGAAAATAATATGTGAGTGACAAAGTTGGCATTTTGATTTAATTTATTTATTATAATAATAATCTAATAATTATCACTCAAAACAATGTTAGCACTGGAATAAAATAAATTTACTCATCGATACTAATGGAGATGGTAATGTATTGAAAATACATGGTTTAATAATGACAGCGTTTTATGGTTATTTACAAAATTTATTTACAGTTTTCATAACTCTGTTCTCAGGCTAATACCAATGTTGAAATTTTTACCACAGTTTGCCATCATATATTGCTTCATTTTCACGTAATATAAAAAAATCCACCCGTGCCCATCGGAAATATTGAGAGCCAAAGTTGACCAAAAATAGAAAAAACGAGAACTTCAAAAGTCCATAAATATCAAAATAATAAAGTTTTAGATTTGAAATATTTTATACATAAACTACCCCTAACTGTGTACCATTAACAAAACAATCAGCCCTAAGACTTCACCTTTATCTGGAAATATGGCCCCCTAAAAAGTGGAAATTTTGCAAAATCGTTATTAAACTTCAAGGTTAAATTACACCCATAAACAAGCATCCTACGAAAATTATGTTTAAACTAGAAAATGTAGTCCGACATCTAAACAGTACAATGGTTTTTACCGTAGGTCTGTAGGTTCAACCGTTCTTAAGATATCAAGTTTTACGTTTACATCAAAAAACGTCGTGCACCACGAAACAAATATGGCTGCCTTATTTTAATCAAAAGGAATAAAAATAAAATAACAATGGTTTTGTACTGCCAATACTTAGGGGTGACAACATGCAAAAAATTATCGTTTTCTGAAATGGTCGAGCGATCAGTTCTGGACCACTTCATATGGATTGACCCTAAAGGAACATGTGCACACAGATGTACATACATACAAACAGGATAAGCCACCTCCTTAAAGTGTTTAAAAACGGCCGAAAAAAACTTTTTGCTCTACAAAGTATGCTCTTTAAAACAGTTTTTGTTTCGTTGCTTTACCTTATTTCTATACAAAGGTATCAAGGAAAACGTAGACGCCAACATGGTCAATCTTCATCAACATCTTTCATTTTTGTACACTTTAGAAGGGCGTAATTCAAGATCCACTTGCATAAAAATTATAATATTTTGGATTTTTACCTATCTTTAGGAGTACAACAGTTGGGCAGAATTTGCATAAAATCAAAGAAGATCATGTTCAAAAACTTGGAAGAAAAATTGGATCACTTAAGATGGAATTACCCTAACATGTATTTTTAGGTGCCATAATCGTATTAAATAACCCATTTCTGTTATAAAATAGACTATATAACAAGTAAAGCTTGATACTGTTTCATTTGCATAAGAAGAATTTAAGCAGATAGTGTTGGTCGAAAACGGTTGGACATCTTCGCAGATTGTATTAAAATTAAATGTCATTGTTTTAAAGTTTTTAAACAAAGTATTAATAATTTGATTGAATATAGATTTATTAAAATGTTGTAATTATTTTCTGAAAGCAAAAAACGGTGTTAGTTTTGATAAATTCGTAATTTACACTAAGATTTATTAAAGGTAAATATGGTGGCTGTAGATATGACCTTAAACCATGACTGAGAGAAAGCAGAAAGTAAATAAAATAATTTATAAGCAATACCTGATGTTATTTTACTAATGGATTGTTATCTAACTTTTGTTTTGTAATGTAAAATGAATAAATAAACAAATGCTCATCAATTGAATTTGTTTTTATTGGTGCATTATGTACTTACATGCATCATTAAATATTTTATTGGTACACAAGTTAATAGTTAAGATGAGTGTGTATACAACAGCTAAAAAAGTGTAAATTATTAAATGAGTATAAAATTGTAATCTAAAAGAACGGCCCTTTGCAGGACCACAACTTTGATTGAATTGGGACACCTATTCGATTTCTCGAGCTATGTCGTGTTGCTAAACTGATGACAATAAAAATCAAGGAGACAATTTTTGGGTAGCAGATACGTTGCAGTGACCTCTCTGGGACTTGTCCAGTTACGTTTCGGTTACGTAGCGGGAACGTGGCGATAGTAATTGCTACTTTCTGGGAATTGCCATTCCTCTTTGACCCATCTTGTGTCGTCGTCGCTCTTGTTTTCTCTTGCAATTTAAAACATATTCGACTATAATTTTCTATGCTAATACTGCGATCGTGTCACAAAATGGATTACTATTTTATTTGTAATAAGTACATAATAATCCATAGAAAGATGAAATGTTTGATTATTTTGTGGCTCCAGTATACCAAACTTATAAATTATCGCAATTTTTCTGTTAAATGTGATGATGGATGGAAAATAAATAAATAAGAATATCTAACAAAATATGACAAAAATACTTATAAGTTGATACACAT
Organism: Agrypnus murinus; assembly: GCA_929113105.1. NCBI lineage: Eukaryota > Metazoa > Arthropoda > Insecta > Coleoptera > Elateridae > Agrypnus > Agrypnus murinus. The sequence continues at coordinate 76,139,834 of OV816026.1, forward strand.
GATAGAAACCATTTTCATATTAGTTCTAATGAACAATTTGGCATCAATTTGTTATTTTTATTGAAGGTTATAGTAAATCATTTTTTAACAATATTATAACAAATAGCAAATTGATTAATATCGTCCAACATTTTACAAGTAAAAAAGTAGTTTTCGAAAAATTACCTAAAAGTAATATTCATTGTCACATGCGCGTCTCAAGTTTGCGTCACTTAATTACCAGTAACGGGAACTAAATAAATTCACTTTCCATAACCACTTTCTAGTTCCTAATGTCACTGCAAAGTTCCCATTGGAACTTTAAAAACGTTTAAGCTTAACCTCATATTTAATAATGAACATTATATTTTTTATGCTGCTACAGAATAATTAGATGTGGCATATTTTAAGGTTGTGGTAACCAAAGAAAAAGGAGGAATATACTTACTTCACCCCTGTTCCCTATAAATGGGAGCAAACTAATATATTGCATTGGCCCCAACATTTAAAATCAGACCGAGAACCTTGTTGAGGTTGGATGCAAATAGCTGTCCTGGTGTACAAACATGTGAACAATTTCCAACATAAGTTACTGTCACTTCATTATAATTTTTTAACAGTAACTGGAAGTTTGTAGTAATTCTGATGAAAAATAAGCAGTAAAAGTTACTTTCAAGTGATTCTTCTGGGTAGCAAAAACTTAAGATTTACTTTCAATATTACTGTAAGGTTCCGTTACTTTAAATGGTAAGCAATGATTACAGACAGGTGGCAGAAACTTTCAGTACTACTTTAATGTTTTAAAAACTTTAAAGTAGCTTCGGGCAAGCTACTGCTACAATCATAAAACCACTTTGAAGTTGCAACAACTTTAAAGTAATATCGTCCCACATACTTTACAAAACTACTTAGAAGTGATGGAACTACATAGTTCCAATAGATAATAAAAACAATTACATAATTACAAAAATATTCCGAAGTGAAATAATTAAACCTATCAAAGTCATAAATTTAGTTGCAATTACGTAACAACTACTCAATCAAAGTTCCGATCTCAGTTACTGCTACTTAGATGCTGCTTGAGCACTGCCAAAAAGAAAATCTTTGCGAATTCGTGTAATTTTGTAATTCCCACACCTAAAAACAATTTGATTATGAACATTCACTTTAATTAGTTATTCTCAAGCTAGCCGTTGTAAAATTGTTTAGTTATTCTCCAACGTGTGAATATTGTGATTACGAATTGATTAACTTTACTTGACCACTTCGAAACCACGAATACTTAGCAGATAAATAAGCACGTCCGGATAGACAGAAAATCAAAATTTAAGTTTCCTGAGATCTCTAGTAAAGAATGTCATTAACGACGCCTAGTGATAATAATACATCATTCATTCAAGAAAGTCGCTTTTGGTGAAAATTTACACTCAGCCAATTTAATTATTCCTGGGAACAGGGGATGCTGATATAGTTTAACAGTTTAACTGATGATTATAGATGATTAATTATTAAATTCCCTTTGACCATACACAAAACAATTCGTCATTATAAATTTCCATTTAATTCAATCTACAATAAATCAAAACTGCATTAAATAGGTAAAAATAGCTGCAAAGTTGCTATTGGTCTATTAACAGTTTTTAATTTTAGCCTTTATTTAGCTGATTTTCGGTTACAAAGAGGCCCAAGTTGTCAGCAGCTAGCCCCTGCGGCAGTTCAGTAAATACCGCAGTTCTGGTTTGGTAAATGGGTCACATCTAGGGTTGACGACCTTTCACCTAATTCGCATTACACCCTCAAACAGCTCGCGCGATTCGCGAGTTCTCTCTTTTATATAAACCATTTCGCTAACTCTGTTATACTTGAATCAATATGCTCTCCGCTTTCTCTCTAAAATCTCAATTCCTTAGGTTGCCGCCTTTGTGTTTGCAGTATTTATGTGGGTATGTGAGTTTCTGCATACTCTTTTAAATGGAAGCCGGAGATATGTACATTTAAAAGCATGGCGGGAAACCTTTAAAATGATAAATAGGACGGTAAAAATAAGAATTTTCCCGTAATTTAGCTGACATTACAATCGAGAGCTCAATATTTAAATGTAATTCAAACAATAAAAACCTGACGAATCCAAGAATCTTCCACGTGTAATATTTTCGCAAGAGGTGGTAATGAGAACGGCAGAAAATGTACAGGTACAGGGTGATTCAAGCATATATTAACCCCTTATTAGTTTTTATTTTTAAGATAAAAACAAAACGGCAGGCGTACTGTCAGCACGCTGACGGTCAGCGTACATGTGAAGCGGGACTAACCTGAACAGAATGTTTTGATTTAAAAAGTTTTATTGAAGTATTTATAACCAAAATAAATCAGAAATAATAAAAAGTTGTAGTTGTGGGTTAAGATTGTTTATTTTGGAAACTTCAAATGGATATTTGAAATAATACATGCTTGGTTAAATTATCCTCATATTCCGGAAGCATGTTTTGTTAAAGTTATTGTAACGTTCTTTTTAAATAATACTAAAGGTGCTGTTTTAATCGTCTATTCACAAAGGAAAATTATTTACACTAACACTAATTACAAACACAATTATAAATTATTAACAAACTTAAACTGGATTATTTACAGACTATCTAATTACAATATTTATTTCGTACTAATTCACGATGCGCGTGTTCAATTCACTGGTTGACTAATGACTGACCCCCTTCCTTGCGTGGCGGCTTTTATATATGCAGGTGGAAGTGTGGAACGTGCTAGAAATTTCCAGTACGCAGCGGCCGTCGATGTGTCATATATTCCTCACGCGAGTTCTGGAATGCTGTAAAAAGCTATCCATACGGCGAGAACTCTCGCGTGGTTTCCCCGTTCTTTACATTACGAAAGATTTAAAACTTAAAACCGACAAACCATACAACACTAAATATTAAAGGTTTTGCCATAGAGGAGTAAAGAATTTTATGACAAGAGAATCTATTTATGTATTGCTGTGCTTTTAATTAAATATTATTTATTTTTATTAATTGTTATTTATAATAATTAATTATATTATTATGAAGCCATGGTAGCTCAGTGGGTATGGCACATGACTACCAATCTTGAGGCCCTGGGTTTGAATCCCAGGGATGATACATTGGAATTTTTAAAATATCTAAGGCTTCCAGGTCGACTCCACCTGTGAAAATGAGTACCTGGGAACTCATTTCCTGGGGTAATAATAGGCCGTCGGTGCGTAAAGCTAGCCACTCTACCACCCTTGAGTACCGAATCGCTCGAAAAATACCAGCCTACCCTGCTATACCCGAATGAGCCTTCATAGCCTGTAAAAGGGGAGTATTATTATTATTATTTATTGTAATTAAATATTATTATTGTTATTTATTAGTTATTTGCGGATGGGAACTTTTAGGGGAAACTGATTGGAGGTTTATTTCAAGCGATTTCAAAAACGAATATTTCGATTTTTGTATTAGCCAGGATTTGTATTAGGCTAATTTGATTTTTGCTTTTATATCTAATAGTTTTTTATTTAATATAATAATAATAATACCTACCAATGTAAAATTACTATCCGAGATTCCCGGGACTTAAGGTAGAAGATCACAATTTCCTCTTAATGCTTAAAAATCCAATTCTATTCTTATTGTACTTGTAAAATTTAATTGTAAATAATTAAACTACCCAATAATCAAATCATATTTGAGATGAAATTTTATACTTTTGTATCAATTTCGTTCGAAAATTCAAAATTCTACAAACAATTCCACAGCAAAACATGGCATTTATACTTTAAATCTGAAAATTTCTATTTTTTCTACATAGAAATTTTCAAATTTTTTTTCTCTAAAACTACTTGTCCGATTTTGTCTTTTTTTTGGTATTTTACTAAAACGTATATACTCTTCACAGTAGACATCTTAAAAAAAGGAAAACGTTCTAGAACTTTGTTCTAAAATTTTTCAAAAAATTCTAAAAATCTTAGAATCAAGTTCTAGAACTTTTTTCGTGAACATTTTTATACACGCATTTAGAACTCACTCTTAGTTTTATATAGACCCCCCAAGATCATTAAAATCGGACAACTGATTGCTGAGATATAATTTTTGAAAAACACATACTTAAATTTAATATAACGGGATTTAATCGGAAACACGTCGTCAGAATTTTTTCAGATTTTCATCTACTCACAAAAACGCGTCGATTGATAGATAATTCGGTTAGGAAAGTTTTTACACATTCTATTTCGCAGCCTTGTGTTATAGTATCGTGTCAAACATCGCATTAACATGGGCCTACCGTTTTACATCCCTATCCGAGAAGAAGGCATGATTTTTAATTTTTCTCGTCTATGAAAAATTATCAACACGTCCGGAATCAAACCTGCGACCTGGATTAGGAAGTAAACATACAAACCACTAATATATCGAGACTGTTTTTACTGCATCAGTTTCTATACTAGTCTGTGTATGGTTCTGTTATTTTTAATAAACTCCTTTTTTGCTATTTGACTGGTTTCCAGATTCCAAACAAATGTGGAAAATTGTTGCATTAGAAAACATAATAATAAGTTATAATAATTAACTTTTTTCTAATGCATTGCTTCAACTTTGATAAGTCGATGAACTCTTGGGCATTGCAATGGCATGAACCATAACATAACCATAACCTGAGATTTTCTCAAATGCCAAAAGTTCTCCCTCTATTGTCCGTCTCACGTTGGGACTACAGCAAAGGAAAGATAGCCAATGTATTTCTTATGGGAGTTTGTGCTTCGTTGTTGCCACCTATTTCACTGCATGAATCTAGAAAATGTGGATTAAGATTCCAGAAGTTCTAAACCTTTGAAAACAGTAACCGAAAAAGTGTAATCGTAACCATACAAAAGAAGCATTTAAAAGAAAGTCTGATTAACATGTATTTGTTCTTTTATTAAACATTACTTGGGATTTTTACATCGTACATGTATGTAAATATTCGATATTTTATTACTAACTTATACTTTTTTGTTTAATTCTTTCGTCTTCAAATTCTTTCAACAAAAAATAGGCTGGTTGCTTCTGTATGATCTTTTTAATCCTTTAATTCACAGGTAAATAAAGGAAGTCCCAAACGCAATTTTAATGGTAAAATGATTCATCATGATAAAATCATTCATTTGTTCAACTTGTTTCAAAAGAAACTTGCAAAAACGGAAATTTTGGATTAGCAGCAAATGTAAAGGATTTTAGTAAACTATAAACCCTTTTGTTTTTTTCTACTTTTACTTAGTGGAAGTAGTACATAATACAGTTTGTACTTACTGAAATTATAGTATAACGTTTTTTTGTCGGCACTATTATTAGTCACCGAACGCATATAAGCAAATTTCTTAATACAGATATAAGTATTTGGTTTCAAATTTTGATAGCTTGTGCGTCTATAGATCTTCGCTTTGGGTTTTATCGTTTGCAATTATTGTTAACATTGTCGTGTTGTTTGTTGTAACTATTCGTATTGTAGTATTACATAACACACATAGTACATTATACATAAGTATGGCGGATATTGTTAAAAACAGAATGGGTTGTGTACTAAAGGTTGGTGAAAAAGAGATTTCGATAATTCCAGACTTTATACGCGCACTATATGAACAGCAAGATTTGAAATTTTATTTTACTACCGCTGTCAGAGGAAGTGACTACCTGCAATATAACTTGCTCGAACAATAGGGATTATAAAGGTTTATGCAGTTACAACTACATTATTTAAAAAGTGTTTTTAAAAGTTGCTTGCAAGATGTTTGGCAACCCCGTTGTCCATAAGAACACACATGAATTAAAATTATTAAACTTACCTTGACATTTCAAAATGTATCTTTTGATATGCTTGAAGTAAAAACAGTTTCAGATTAGCTACCGGTTACGTACATTTCACACAAACTAAAAACGAAAACACGAAACTGCTAAGTTAAAAAGAATAATTTTCCTTTTCGAATGCGAATTCCAGTACTAAGACCTTTGGTCGAACAATAAATACTACATATTATAACACACAAGCTCCAAAACTCCTTTACATTTACCGCTATTGAAGCAAGAAATGCATGCGCATTAAGCTCTTTTTAAGTACAATTGAACTATCCCCTAAAGTAGGAAAGACTTGGCCATTATGCACAAACTCTACTTCATTAAACTGAAAATTATCATTTTCAAAATAAACAACATTTTAGAATCTTTTCCTGCCTTCAATAGAAATTTATATGAGGCCCCATTGCAAATCCTATAATCTTCTTTCATTTAATGTAGCTGTCAATCAATTCTATTTAAGTACCATTCAGGTAAGAAGACCCGTTGACCTTGAGCGTTGGGTGTGCTGATAACTAATCGTAGATGATGTTTATTTGGAAAATATTTTATGTAAGGGTAAATATAAATGTGAAATAAATAAAGATTAGTCAAAAGTTTCTCAGTATTTATTAAATTATAACCCGGCATTATTGTTTCAACACCTAAGTTGTCATTATCAAAGGTAAGATAAATATAAACAAACACGTCGCTAAGGTAAATACAAAAAAGAAGTAACTAGATAAAAATATAAAAATTATCAGAATTAAATATCCAACACTTTCAGTAACGGACAATTACTGAGCTCAATCTGTTCATTCATTAAAGCTACCCTGAGTTTGTGTTTGTATATCTCAAAAGCTTCTAAAATGTGTAATTTGCGTTTGTTGTTTCAAAAATGTAGGAATTTAATATTATTTCTAAATATTAGTTCTAAAAGGTGTTTGACATAATTAGATTTTTCAGGGTGTTTATTTCTGTAACAACGCACGTGTTCTTTATATCTTTACGTCAAAATTTCGAAGTGTTTGCCCAATATATACCGAACTACAAAAAGAATAATTTAAACGGTAAATGCCCGATTTCATAATATCATGTGTTCTGTCTTTAGCATTAAATAAAAATGAAAAAGTGTTAATGTTGGTTTTAAAGGCTATTTTATAATTGTTGGTTTTTCTTAGTATATGTGCAACTTTTCTGATATTTTGCCAAAATATGGTACAGATATGTAATTTGTGTCTTCTGTTTGATTGTCAATAGGATATATTCTTTTGATAGCTAACCTATAATCTTTTTGTTTAACTAAAGCATCAATTCTGTTCGCATTGTAATGATGATGATGTAATGCATAAATCAATAAAATAAATCTAATTAATTACGGGAAATTAACTTGATACGTAATAACCTGTTGCTTGCGTTATCTAATAAACAGGTTAGTTGTTAGTAAGTTAGTTTTCCCTAATTAATCAGTTCATTTTCTATTTATGCGTTAAGTAATTATAATTAGCTGATACCGAGTGGAATTAAATCCGATTACTGGTAGTAATAAATTAGTAAGTTCATTTTCCCCAATTAATTAGATTTATTTATTCGATTTATACAGTGTGAGTATAAAGTCTGAAACTATCGAAATAAATCTATCATTAAGTGTTTTTGAAAAAAATTCTGGAACACTTTGATTTTTATCTTAAATAAGGCATATTTTTGTGTAATTGTTATTTGTAGATTGTCTTTTGTTTTTGAGTTATGACGATAGCGAAATTTTTTTTCATGGAAACCGTCATTTTATGATGGATTTGGAAAGATAATGAAATTCTAAGACCAAATATGTTAAAAAAGTATGAAAATGTATTAAGAATTTTTTGAGATAATTGCTTTTAAAGTTTTAAAACAAAAATCGAATAACAATCAAGAGTTTCAAGTTTTAATAAAAAAATTTAAAAATTCTATGAAGAACTGTCATAATTTTATTTTAATGCTAATTCAAATGTTACAAGACTATTTGATTGTTCTATAAAAAAAATCTAAACTCTTGATTTCAACTTTGATTGAATAACAATCAAGAGTGCCAAGTTTTTGATAAAAAAATCAAGTAGCCATGTAACAATCGATTTAGCATTAAAATTATGACAATTCTTAACAGAATTTTTAAATTTTGTTATTAAAACTTGGAACTCTTGATTGTTAATCAATTCTTGTTTTAAAACTTAAACAATTATCTCGAAATTTTCTTATTATAGTAGTATCATACTTTTTGTTTTAAACATATTTGGTCTTAGAATTTAATTATCTTTGCTAATCCGTCATAAAAAAATTATGGTTTCCATTTAAAACAAATTGACATCGCCATTACTCAAAAACAAAAGAAAATCTACAAATAACAATTACACTAAAATACGTCTCATTTAAGACAAAAATTGACGTGTTTGAAAATTTTTTTCAAAAACATTTCATAAAAGATTTATTTCGATAGTTCCAGACTTTATACTCGCACTGTATACAGGGTGAACGGACAAGCAGTCGTTGGAGATGTCGGACTTCACTAGTATCCGAGACTAGCCCGAAGATAGAGGGAGGGCAGTCGTTAGAGGTGTCGGGAAGCACTAGGATTCGAGACTAGCTTGTGGGCAGACCACACGGCGTTCACCCTTAGAACTGGTCGTTGTCTACCCAACCCCAGGCATGTCTGGGAAACGGATGACGCGATCAGAATTAAATGGGTGGTAGAGTTATGCCGAGGTGTTTCGTTTACGTTTCACCGAAGTGCTTCTCAACGATGACCCTAAAACGTTGCGGAGGGAGCTCTGCTAACAAGGGGGTCCGGTGTGGATGGATTGAATCGTACCTGACGTAGGATCTTTTATGGATCTAAGTATCCCGCTGTCTGGCCTAGACGAATGGAGGAGATTCAAGTGAGGTTTACCTCGGTTAGGGAGTTCGTTCGCTAACCCATGAGAAACTGCATGCCACCAGTTAGCGTTTCGGAGATGACAGTACGGGGGTCTGGCATATGCTGTCAGTTCCAGCGTCAGATTCCCAGAAATCGTCTAGAGACCTACACATAAAGGGCGTTGAAGCAAAGATACCTAGCCTCTCACGTTCAAGACAACTTCATCTTAACGGGTACACACCGGGACCAGGCCTATAACTGGGAGATCGGGGTGGCGAACCCATTTAAAAACCAAGTCTCGCCACATTTGAGGTTGGATTCGATCGGGCAGTGGCCCCAACTCTACCTCGGTGTACTGTATTGACCTAAGTTGGGGGAAATAGTCCTAACGTATGAAAGAGGACGGGGAGGGTGCCGGAGGGCGAGCACGTGTTAAGTCTATCGCTCCGGTACTAGCCTGGTTAGCTAGTAGAGGGTGGATAGGCAACCTCGCTCCGACCAGTGCGTAACTGGGAGCAATTGCTGTGCAATTGCGCGCTGATTGAGCGCATCTCAATTACTTCCTCCCAAGGGAAGGTACGTGGGGGTATGTTAACACGGAAACCCCACGTAAAGCAATCATTATATTCAATGTATATATATTACTAATTAATCAAAATTAATCGATTTCCAGTGAAATTAGATTTGGCTCCTTGTTTCTGCAACGTCGAATGTCTGTTAAAGGTTGTCGTGGCGGCCATTTTTGTTTATGCATATAAATAAATAAATAAATAATAAAAATGTTTTTTAGCGAATTTGACAGATATCTAATGTCACCTGTCAACTTTGACATGAAGTATTTCAAGTATTTTGGAAAGCAAAAGTGAAACAAAGATTTTTTCCAATCAAAATATTAAAAAAAATCTCATATAGATCCAACTTTGTGCCACACACACACACACACTGTATAAACAAGTAACAGTATAGTTATGTCAAAATAGACAAGAAAAATCTTTATACCTTACAGTCTGTATCAGACTATGACGATAATAGTATGGAGTTATTATGTACAAACTCGCCGACGTAATGTTCACTATACAGGGTGATGATAAAAGTAACGCACAAAATTCAAAATAGTAAATAATAAAAGTAGTATAAGTACCAAATAAAAATGTAGCCAAATTGTGCATTTGTAATCGTTTTAAAAGTGAAAAATACTGTTTCTTATATTAAAGTGAGGAGTTCTTCAAAATGAAAAATAATATATACATAAGAAATGAATAATAAAAAATAAATAAAAATCTTATTTTAGAGAAAGGGATGATTTCATAAGAACAGCATTTAAATTACTAACCAAAAAGCAGTAAAAATGAAAGAATTACTTTCCGGTTATCACATAACATTATTTTATAGTTTCGTTCTTTATCTACTTAAAGTTTAGTAAATTTTGTTACTTGTAATAAACTTATTTTGTATTGAAAAGCCCGTTTTCTAAATTATTAAATTATACTTTTAAGTTAGAATTCATTTTTGATTAAAAAGAAATATGAAATAATATTACAATGTGTATTACTTACGATGCTAGATGCTTTATTGAAAATATTGTGTTATCACCAAATTAGTATTATAGGTAGATATAACTGGTTAAACATGTCACCAGTGACGTCAGGCTTCAACTGCTAGAGAGTGTCCGTGAGACAACTTTCCATTTAGCTACTTTGGGTATGTGGTTCCTTTAAAAAAAGAATTAAATGACATCACTGCGTCGTCATGGTAACCGATACATGTCACAAATATTTCAAAATGAAGGTAATTTGCTAAATTACCTTGTTAGGGTTTTTGGTATTATAATAAGAAACCTCTATTTTGAATTTTGTGCGTTACTTTATCATCACCCTGTATATTAAAAAAAGAATAGCATTCAATAAAACTAATTAAATGCATTTTTACAAGCTATTTCTTTAAACACAACTCTTTGTGGCTGCAGTCGTTTATCTGTTTAGGTAACCGCAGTAAATGATAAAAAGGACCATAGAGTGCTAGTTGAGGTAAAGCCGCAAAGGGATTCCAAAAGATTTTTCTAAGAAAAAGAAAGATAGGGGCCAGGGAAAGACAGAACGATAATGTCAAAATAATTAAATGGAAGTATAAAAAGCCTGTTTTTGGAATTGGCAAAGGATCTAGCGGAAATGTGTGAAAAAAAAATACACAATCTAATCCTGGCTAATTCCAGTTTAGGTGATCCAATTTTTCTGAGGTTATGAACATGACCCTCTTTGTTTTTAGTCAAATTGTTATATGCAACTGTTATACTTCTAAAGATAAGTAAAAATCTAAATTTTTTATGGTTTTTTTAACTGGTTCTTGTGCTACACCCTTCTAAACTGTACAAAAATGAGTAAGTTTGACCATGTTGTCGTTTACGTTTTCCTATATAACTTTGGGTAGAAATATAAAGATAAAGCAATGTAACAACAAAAAGTGTTTTAAAGTGCAGATTGTGGGGTTTAAAACGATGGGTTGCGTGGCATACTTTAAGATAACAAAGTTTCTTATTTCGGCCCCTAGGTTTTTGACCTTGAATTTCTCAAAAAACATATGACATGAATTCTGAAAAAGATTAGACATAGAGCTGCGTATCTTTTAAATGTGTGCCAAATTCCAACTTGCAAATCGGGTAAGGGGTGAGTGGGTGGATAGATCAGTCGGGGGAGGGGGCGTAAGTCCAGGGAAGGTATGATTAATAAAACAAACTCAAATTTTTCCAATTTTAAAAAGAATATTTATGTAAAAATGAACATTGTTGAACATTGTTATTTTGTTAAAAATATTTAGTAATGATCCCCATTCCCCAGATTGAGATGAAAAAACCAGAAAACCTAGAAAAACCGGAGAAAACCGATTAGTGTAGCCGCCGGCGGGGTAATATCGAAAATGTGACAAAGATAAAGGAAGCTTAAAAAATAAAGAAATATTTTGGAACCAGTTTGGAATCAATCGCTCAATTAATAAAGGAACATGTGCAGGTGCACACATACGAGGTATGACAATTTAATTCCAGGAATGGACCTGGCTGTAACAAACATATGTTTAAAGCTGTACACAAGTGGCTACTGTGGCCTTTGAACTACTCCCCTTGTGCAACTTTACACTGATTTAGGCGGTGCTCCCATTTCAGGAAACAGGCCTGGAACCTTTTTCCCGGAATACTCTTCAGTTCCTTTATCACATTTTGCTGAATATTGACGATGTCAAAAATCGTCGTCCTTTTAGCGCAGTCTTTAATTTAGGGAACAGCCAAAAGTCACAAGGAGCTAAGTCGAGTGAATAAGCAGCATGACCTAATTGGGTAATAGATTTTAGCCAAAAATTTTTTCACGAGGAACGCACTATGACTGGGCGCATTATCGTGATAGATGATCCATTCAACAGGCCACAATTCAGGTCTTTTCCTCCTACAGAATCTTGTAATTTTTTCAGCACTTATAAATAACACTGTTGGTTGACCGTTTGTCCTTGTTCAATAAATTCATGGTTGACTATCCCCTTGTAATCCAAGAAACACATCAGCATGGTCTTGAACTGCGAACGTGAGGTGCGTGATTTTTTCCGGGCAAGTTCGTTGCAAAGTTGGGATTTTCCACTGCATGCTCTGGCGTTTTATTTCGGGGTCGTAGTAGAAGCACCAGGATTCATCACCCGCTGTTTCTGTTCGTCAGTTAAAATTCGACTAGTACAAACTTTCAGTCGGTCATTTTCATGCCAAAGTTGTCATATAGACTGTTTTTGTTTTCGCAATAGCTAACTAACAAATGGCTCTATCGGCTTGAGGTTTATGCACGCATTGGTTAAAACATGACCGAACATATGTAGTATTGTAATTTTAACCAAATCACCCTACAGCCGACACTACGCGGCCACAGTATATAGTTATAACAATCGGTAGGTCTACTTGTGTGCGGCACCTTTGATGTTGTTAATCCACCTTTGATGTTGTTAATCCACCTTCGAATATCACGCCCATAAACGAAGCAGTGCACCGAAGTTTATCGGTCGACATCGCCTATGAATGCGGGTAGATAATATCCAGAAACGTATTCAAAGTATTCAATAAAATAGGAAATATAATTTTGTGAATCAACAAAATTAATTGACACCTTTGAGCAATTAGTTTGCTATTAACTGAACTTAAATTAACGTACATAATTGAATATTCATTTACAAAACGAAAGCTTTATTGTTAATTATGTTTCAATATAATTATCTTTTTACTACTTTTGGATGATTTAAAATTTCTGTTAAAGTCTTTTAAAGTGTAATACACATTTTCATTTACACAAATATCTTGGAAGTATTGTTGAAAAAGTATTTCCATAGATAAAATAAATTAAATAAAACTCATGTTTTATCGATAAACATTTTTTGTGAAATAACCGCATATATATCGAATACAGTTTTTTTTCTAATTTATCAGAAGTTTGGTAATCTTTGTCAATTAAAACAATCTCTGGATCGTTTCCTGATTCTGTGTTTATTAATTTCGTACTACGGGGCACTCGCTCTCTACAATTAGAGTTATACGGGACTGGCTAATTTGATGTGCTCGGTAGCGTGTATGAAGCAAAACTGCTCTCCGGCACATGCCAGCTTGTTGTGTGGTGGATGGTAACTATTTGCGAGAGTCACGTTACTATATTTACTGTGACGCGGCCACTCCGGAAATGAAATTGTCACATCGCGTTTACAATACATACAGACAGTATAAGCCACATCCTTAAAAAATTAATAGCAATGATCCCAAGTTGAGATTTGGCACACATATTTAAAAATATGCATCTCTAATGGCCGGTTTCACAAAGCTTGATTAAACTCTGATTATCTTAATCGTGATTAAATTTAAAATCTAGAAATATAATTGGATAAAATTCAAGGTCTGTTAAATCTCAGCCAATGAAATTTCTGAATTTCAAATTTAATGACAATTAAGTTAATCAGAACTTAATCAAGCTTTGTGAAACCGGCCATAAGTCTTAATTTTTTTTTAATTCTTATTTTTTGAAATTATTGATCATGTGTTTTGAAAAATTTAAGGTTTCAAGGTCAAGGATTTCAGAAGTCGAAATAAATTACTTTTTCAGCTTAAAGTATGCCACGCATCGTTTTAAAGCCCAAAAGATGCACTTTAAAGCAGTTTTTGTTTCATTCTCTTATCTCAGTTCTATCAAAAGTTATAAAGAAAAATGTAAATGGCAATATGGTCAAAATCTCATTTTTGTATACTTTAGAAGGGTGTAAAACTCAAGAACCACTTGATTAAAAAATATATTTCAGATTATCACTTAGCTTTAGGAGTATAACAGTTGTGTCAATTTGAGAAAAATCAAAGAAGCTCATTGGATCGCACGACATGGAATTACACTCCTAAAAAACTAATAACTACGGTCCTGGTAGAAAGAAGAGAAAACCTTGCAAAGGTATAAATAATCAAAATTACGTGAATCAATGAAAAGTCGTGAAGCAGATAAAAAAAGTTTGCCGAAGCATAAATTTCTGCCATAACGATTGTCCCGACAACCTACCTGGGTGTATTACCTAAATTGCTTCAATAAAGTCACAACTGGATTTTCAAATCGAAAATTATTCACCTACTAAAAGTTATGTATTGTAGTGTAAAGTATACAGGGTGGAAGGGGTTCGAAACAACAAAAAAAAAGTGGTCATTGGTTACTATTGCAGGTAAGAACCAATCACCAGCTTATATTACATAATATAACTGTACATTACAAATTCAATATTTGAACTTAAATAAAAATTTGTTGGATAAAACGTTGTATGGCACACGAGAAATGATATTATTAACCCAGAAAAATTAATAAGTATTTCAAATATAGTAAGTAATACATTCCATTTGCTAAAATATCATGTTTTATCACCAATCAATAAGGTAACTTGTAGCAGCCTAGTCTAAACTTTAAATACCGTGTGAGGCGTATTGATTAGAATGAGACAAAAACTTAATGGGCAATATATGGATATACAACAAAAATATTTCCAGCAAAAGCGCAAAAGAGCAACATAAAGTTCCAGTTGTCGCAGGTGGGCGTGGAAGAAATTAAAACAAAAAAAAAACAATATAATAAGAAACTGATTTCACCAATATCCTGCAAATAGAATCACCAATTACAAAGCAAAGTTCCAATTAACTGATCAATAGACTGAAATTTTAACGGAAAGAAAGAAATCAAATCCACTGAAGCTAGTGTTACATGTAGAGCAGAACACAATGGGTGATAAAAGAAAACACATATGCACCTTAACATTCCTAAGACCTATAATAATAAATAAACTTTTTAATCAAATCGGAAACTAACGAGTTTGTTCATTAATTCACAAAATCAATGTTAAAGTATAATTCTATAATTAACTTTCGATTTAAATAGCCTATTTTTTCAATTGTTTCTACACCTACTTTGTCAACATAACAAAGTAGTGAAATACTGTAGGTATAAATTCAATCGTCGTCAGTAAACTGTAAATAATTAAAAACAATATATAGATGACTGGTTGTATACAATTTTCAAGGTTTGATTATGTGACCAACCTCCTTAGCTTATCAGCAAAGCGAGGATTTTTATGCATCTGCAAAACTTAAAAATGCATTCATTTATGCTTCGAAGAAATTAGTGTGTTCAAATTAAAATTGATCTGAGATTATTTTACGCCTCCTTTTTATACTATATAGAATAACATTCCAGATATTCCATTTGGAATAATAGAAATAAAATATGGCGCAAATTTTTTTTGTACACACTGTATATCTAAAGGATAGATTAAAAAGTGAATAAATCTGATAAGACATGCTTATTTTTCAACAGCCTCCTAAGGTAATTTCACACTTAATAATAAATTCTAGATAACTTAAGTACATATCTTAAAACTTTAGTGCATTAACAAATTAATGCAGTGTTGTAAAATATTTTAGAAAACAATTGAATAACACCGACACAGCTAGGTATTAGCTAAAGCTAAATTAACATTAGTACAACTGCAGTTTGGAGATGTGGAGATATTATCACATAATGCGAAAATATCCAAAAGTGCCCAATTAAAAAAATTAGCGTCTGCCCTGTTTTATTCAGCACCCTGTATAAAATAATGTTAATAATACAATTCATGAAACTCTTGTGGGTAGTTCTGCTGTATTATTGTCTTACATACACTGTTGGTAAAATTTAGCTTTGTGTTTGGATTTTTATGTGTAAGCAAAGGAAAAATAGCGAATAGCAACACATCTGAGAGAGACAGATATGCATCGCATACTTACCATAGTAACATTTTTGCTAGGTAAAAATTTTTAAAACTAATTAACGTTTGCCATTCAGACATGTAAGGCTTGACAAATATGCGATATCTCTCGTTCTCAGATGTGCTATTTTCCTTTGCTCACACAAGAAAATTGAAACCCAAAGCAAAGTTTTACCAGCACAGTATATAGCATGTGCATCATTGGAACATGGCCAAACTGTGTTTTTGCAAAATATAGAGTTTTACCTCCCTTGCTATCACAATGACATTGTGTACACAGTCATTTTTAAAAATACGAGGGAAAGTTAAAATCTAAAGGGAATGGGACGAATAGGGACGTGGAATAATTCAATAACAGGAATAACTTCAATAACAGGAAAATAATGCGAATTAGTGGAAGGAATAAAACAATATAACATTAGAAAATGGGACTAAGTGAAATAAAGAAAAAAGGAACAAGAAATAAACTATTAAGAGACAACTATAACCTATACTTCTCAGGAAGACATTCAGAACAAAGAACAAAAGAGGGAGTAAGGATAATAGTATCAGAGGAATTACTAGATAGAAAAGTAGGCAAAGTCGAAAGAGTAAATTCAAGAAATATGATTATAAAAATAGACATGGAAAAATTAATGTAGTGCAAATATACGCACCGGTACACAGAAGAACAAGAAAAATTAAATTTCTACACAGTACTACAAATTAGGGAAGAAAGTGATCAAATAATAATGGGAGACTGGAACGCAAAAAACGGAAAAGATGAAAATAAGGGTATGGGCTTTATGAGAAAATATGGAGAAACTACAATAAATAGAAATGGAAAGAAAAATATAGTTTTTGCCAATTAAATGACCTAAAAAATAGTAATTAGCTACTGGCAGGAACCATTAGAAGACAGATACACGTTCATACCGGAAAAGAAAAAGGCCTGAAGCATAGTAGATTACATAATATATAGGGTGTAACTAATATAACTAGAAACCTCGTAAGGGGGAGGGGCTGTAATGATTTAGAACATATTTTCCTTATCAACATGTGGTCGTTTAATGCTAGTTTCTGAGGCAACCCCATTTTAAATTTTAAGTACGCCCATTGTACTCACATTACATTAAAAATACGAAACGAACAAAAATTTAAAAATTAAAAAAAATTAAAACTAGTAAGAATGCGCAGAGGGCATGTTCATCATTGCCATGATGAACAAAAACAACTGTATACTTAATAAACTAGTTTATTTTTGAAAACTTATGTTGACCTAACACATTAGTTGTCATAAAAACAAAAATTCTAAGTCCTAAAATTTTTCGTTAAAAAAAATTTTTTTTGTTGCTAAAAATGTTTTTTTCGTAAATATTTAAAAAATACAAAATTTTTCATTTTTCAAAAATTTTTCGAAATTTTCGGTGGTCATTTTGACCACTTTCCCCAAGAGATACAAAAAAATGTTTGAACCAAAAGTTTCTTAGAATTCGATGTACTATAAGATTCCAAAAAGAAAAATTCAAAAAAGTGAACAGGGAAAAAGGCCACTGACAGACCGACAAACAGAGATTCAGAGACGAACTTTTTGTTCGTCGATATTAGTTACACCCTGCATAACAAGAAATGGGAGATAAGATATAACAGATTAAAACAATACCACAGGCAGAAATGAATACCCAATAGACTAATAACAACAATAATTAAAGATACATACATAATAATGGAAATAACAAAAGATTATGAACGAATACAAATAAAAAAACTAAGAAATGAAGAAACGAATTAATCGAACAGGAACAACTAGAGGAGAATTAGACATTACCAAAAGGGTGGGAGACCTTTAGGAAAACTATATATAAAATAGCAGGGACTTGTAAAACAAAAAAGTATAATAAAAACCAGCAAAGAAAACAACATGGCGGAGTGAAAAACTGAGACACACAGTCAAAAACAAAAAAAAAAAACAGTGAAGATTGAAGTAAGAGAAACAAAGAGAAAAAGCTGGGAGAAATTCGGAAAAAACTGAACAAACATATGAAACAAACAACAAAAAAATTTTGGAACACCATGAGAGTAACGAAAGAAAGCAAAAAGAAAATAATAAAAGGTATACGAAAGAAGAATAATGAAGTTAAATCAGATATACAAGACATACTAGGAGTGTGGATAGAATATTTCTCTGAGAATTTTGAAATAAAAGAAATAGGAAAGGGAAGGGGAAGTCTAGTAAACAGTGCTGAAGTCGATAAAATGGGTGACAAAGAAGAAATACTAGAAGAGATAAACAGAAGAATTAGATGAAGTGCTGAAAAGTATTAAATCAGGAAAGGCAAGTGGACAAGATAAAATTAAGATAATAAAGTACTTAGGAGAAAAAGGAAAAGAATGGCTATTAAAGATATTTAGAAAAGCATGGCAGACAGAAGAAATCCCAGAAGAGTAACAAGAAAATATAATAGTGTCACTAGGAATGGAGATAAATATAGATAAATGTAAAACGATGATAATAAATGATAAGGCAAAAAAGGAAATTAGAGAAACAGATACTAAAGGGGAAAAATTGGAAAAAGTAACAATATGAATGAATACCTGGGCAGTGTAATATCGGAATATGGGATGATAAACTCAGATATAAACAATAGAATAAACAAAAGTGTAAGGGTTTACTACGCGTTAAATAAAATAATCTTTGGAAAGTGGGAAGTAAACTGGAAAACTAAAATAATGGTATATAATACAGTGGTTCTGCCAGTGCTGATGGAAGAGGGACAGAGAACGTAATGAACAAATAAGACAAATAGCTCAACAAGAAGCATTACATCTAAGATAGAGGAAAAAAACAACTGAAATAGTATGGCCATATAATGCGAATGGATCACAACAGATTAGCGAAGAAGATAATGGAGGCAGTCATAATAGGGAAAGAAGAATAGAAAGACCTAGAAAGAGCTAGATGCAAAGAATAGGAAAACAGAAAGGAAAGACGAGAAAAGAGATGGAAACAGTTGCAACGGACCGGAAGGGATGGAGAAATTGGGTCAATATGACATAGGACAATAATCCGACACCCTTAAGGGTATGAGAATATTAGTAGAAGAAGATTAGCACCATAATCGGCGGGTCAAGATTGCAAATGATTGCAGCATTATCAATCATCCACGATTCACTCAATTTTCGAAAGGTTTGTGCTCACTGGAATATGAGCAAGAATGACAACTGCTGTGAGCTGGGGCAACAAAAATACGCGGTAAACTTTCCCTATGCGCGATTCTGCTTCAAGAACAAAAGGATCCAATATATTAAAAAAAATTGGTTTCAAGTTGTTAGACCACCCACGCTCAGAGGCCGTTGAAAGTGAAGCTGTGTGAACAGAAGTTTAATTCAGCTGAAGAAGTTGTTAAAGCGAAGCAGAATTGATTACGCCCAAGACCAAAAACTTTTTTCCACAAAGGAATTTTGAAGAGATGAACTAAGTGTATAGAAATAACTAAGAGAGGATTATGTGATAGAGTCACTGCAGCTAGTTACCTAGGCCAGCTGGTCGATCAGAGTAACGCAAAACATCGTTCAAACCTCTATGTTGTTAAATACGTAAAATGTGGTTTTAATTTGTTCATTATTAAAGATCACCCTTCTCTGCCCAAATATGACGGCGTTTTGCGGTACTCTGATCAACCAGCATGGCCTAGGTGACTAGATGTAGTGACTTTATTATGCGATAGCTTATGACTTTACCTCGTAGTAACTACTCACTATTTTATAAATATTTATGGTCAATGCCGTCCTAGATGTTGTTGATATTGGATTTTTAAAAAGTAGACGCTTCTCTCTTAAACACCCCCCCACCCTTCCGTCACAAAGATATAATATCTGAATACACACAATGTTTACAATAATCTACGCCCTACAATACGTAAACAGTCCTACAAAAAGTTTATTTCAATATCACTCTTTGTTCCGGAGAGATCAAGAAAACAATAACCTATTGAAGTTCTGATGTGTAGGATTTTGGAAAATTTGATTTCACTCGGAAATGATGCGTGCTATAAAAAATCCCAACAGATATAATTTTTACTAAATTGCATTCATTTTACAGAGACGTAACATGCGTTTTTTTCCTATATTCGTACTTTCCTTCGCCATTCACGATACGATGCAGACTATACTTTATGAAATAAGAAGATGAGGGGTAATCATGAAAGTCGGCCAGAAAAAGCAGACGTATTAAGTATTTGGAAGAATAATTCGGAAAAAAAGGTCAATTACAAGAAAAGTGTCATTTTGATTACTGCCACCTTTTGACTGTCATTTCAGTATAGCAAATCTAAAGCATTTTACTTTAGTCATGGTTTTCTGTGATGAACAAAAACCGACTAAATTCGAAATTATTTTAGAAATGCCCAAAAAAGTTCCTGGTGACCTTCAGGACACATTTGCAAATCTCACGAACTCCTTTCAACGGCTTTTGTAGAGGTATCCAGAATATAATGTGTTTATACGCCAGAAAAACAGTAGCACAATTGTCTACTCATTCAGACGTCATACCGCACGCTATATTTCTTCTAAAGGTTTAGAAACCGAGCTATTCCAGACAAACTTGGTTCTCCAATACGTTACATTTTAAGAAATCATTTTTCGTCTTCTACGATTTACTCCTAGTATTTTGATAGATTACCTAAGAAGACAATTATCTCGAAGAATAATTTGCTTGGTGCTCTTATCAATATTAAACCGAACTAATCCTACTATATTCATGAAATAGAAGCAACCTATGACCAAAGTGCATAATTACGTCGAAGGTATCAGTGGTATTTTTCTAGGTTGTTCATAATTCTTCTTGAAAGTAAATTCATTTCATTAAATCCTACCCTACCTGTAAATATTATTTCTCCAATACAATAAAAAAATTCAGCGGTAGTTCATAAAGTTCATAATTTGGATGTTTGCTGTTTCCTAATACGGATTCGAGAAATTAAACTTAACTCATTAGCGCCGTGTGTTGACATATGGCAATCACAAGTATGTGGTACCACAAGCTGTTCCTTAGGGATAGAATGTCGTAGACGTTATGGAAGTAGTCTTGTCGGTTCGTCATTTATACTTATGGATTCAGTTAGAAAGCGTACAGGGTGGTTACGCCTTTTCTTGTACCTTTGTAAACCTGCACCACTTTTTGGGAACTGTAAGTGTTACGAAAAAAGTTAAATACCAAAATTTAAATTGTTTATTCTGTATACATAAAGGGAGGGGGGTTAAAGCATGAAATATTAAAAAAAAGCGAATTCAACCGGTTTTTTTAAAAACGCTGAAACACGTCAATTTTGTTTTTTAAAAATACACATTAGCATGTGCAATTCACCTTCCGACTTTCATTTGTTTCTAAGTTATGACGTTATCACGAAAAAATTTAAATGACAATATAGATTTTTAATAGTGGAATCCGATAGTGATTTTTCTTCCCTTTATGATCATGCAAATAAATCATAAAGTTGCATAACAAAAATTCTGACAAAAATCGAGCTGAACTCTGTAAATGTTTGTTAGTTATGACGTCATCACAACAAATTTAAATGACAATATAGATTTTTAATAGTGGAATGCCATAGTGACTTCTTTTCCCTTTATGATCATGCAAATAAATCATAAGGTTGCATAACAAAAATTCTGAGAAAAATCGATCTGATATATTGATACCATAATATCAATAACATTAAATGTTCAGATTCGCTTTTTCTCAGAATTTTTGTTCTGCAACCTTATGATTTATTTGCATGATCATAAAGAGAAGAGAAGTGACTATCGGATTCCACTATTAAAAATCTATATCGTCATTTAAATTTTTTGTGATGACGTCATAACTTAGAAACAAATGAAAGTCGGAAGGTAAATCGCACATATTAATGTGTATTTTTAAAAAACAAAATCAACGTGTTTCAGTGTTTTTAAAAAAACCGGTTGAGTTTGCTTTTTTTGTTAATATTTTTTAATATGTTTTTTGTTAATAGACTCGTTGTGACCTGTGATGAGAGTTGGGTGCATCATTACATTAAAAGAATGGCGAAAACGAAGAGAGGCTGCCCCAGTGAAAGCCAAAACGCGGTTCAGCTGGAAAAGTTCTCGCGACGGTTTTCTGGGATTCACAAGGTGTTCTGTAGCTGGATTTCCTGCATGACCAGAGAACAGTTAACTACTCCACTCTCTTGGATCAAGTGAAAGCCGCTTATCGGAGCAAAAGACGAAGACAACCCATCAGGGATGTCATTTTGCTACACGACAATGCCCGGCCGCAACGGCAAACCAAACACGTTCGAACTTGGAGGAAATGTTCTGGGAGACCCTTGCTTACCCACGATACAGTCCCGACCTGTCGCCGTGATTTCCATATGTTCGGACCACTCAAAGAGTTTTTAGGAGGGAGTGTTTGTGCGCAATTGGCTACAGAAAATGCCAATTCGTTGGGGAAAATGTGTAAACAAAAGGAGACAATATGTAAAAAAGTGAGCTATTTTTTGTTAATTTTTTTCTTCTTCAATAAAGCTGAAAAGATTCATTCTCGTTTAAATTTGAATGACACTCATAGTTTCCAAGATACGGTACAGGATCATCTTACGTGAGCCACCCTGTACGGTAGAACATCGATTGACAGCGCACTTCGAAGACAAATGGCCATTTTTCTGAGTTAGTAATTTTAAGTAGTTATAATCTTGAAATGATCGCATTTACTAGACTGTTAAAAATATTCGAGGCTGTTCATTACCAACATTTGAGAACAAAAATCTAACCGTTGCCATATGGCAACGCTACATACACGCTAGGTGCATACACTCTTTAAATTGTATTATTTTTTTCATCTTAGGAAAGGTTTCTCACGTGCTAAGCATTTGACATGATATAGTATAATGATGGGAATGGGGATATTGAGCCGCTACGGCCAAATGTAGATACAGCTGAAAACTTTGCAGGCAAAAATGATGGCAGGTAAGTTATAATTCTCAATTATGCTACTTCATCTCTATGAATCTGATGCTTGTAGGTTAGTTGACAACAAAATAAAATACATTTCTGGGAGACACTGATCAAATGCATCAGAATCCTGCGTGTTATCTTATCAGGTGCAAGAAATGGTACTGGTTTTATTTACGTGGATGCTAAATATAGCTTTTGCAAAACAGTAGTTTAGTGTATAACAAATAAGGACTACAATAATAAAAGTGGCCAATGTCTACTTCTTACAAAGTACCAACCTACCAAGTTCTTTCCAAAAGAGCTGTAAGACTGGTGGCATCAATGCAATCCTCTCTAGCTAGCCGCATATCAGACATACGGGACAACTTTAATATTTTTGTGTTTTTTGATAAACGTAAAAAATAAATAAAATATAAGCAAAAAATTCATAGCTTAATAGTGACGGAGAAATCTTGGTGCCACATTTGGATAATAAAAGACACCAATTTTATTGCTTCAAGTTCGACTTTTGAAAACTTCATAACAATGAAATAAAATAAATTAATTAATCAAAAGTTTCACAGTTTATTAAACAAATTCCTGGTAAATGTTTGGACAATTAATCTGTCATTATCAAAGGTAGCAAACTATAAACAAATAATAAACAGGTAACTAGATAAATAAATTTTCCAGCAACGAAGAATCGCTACGACCAATTTGTTCTTTCATTAAAGGTACCTTGTGTTTGGGTTTGTTATTACAGAAGTATGTATAAGAATTTGGTGGGTTTTTAAGATGTTATTATGTGGTTGTGTTTGGTGTAATTAGATTTGTCTGGCATTTATCTGGGAAGTATGCTATGCGTTCTATGTTGTTCTTGACATTTTGTATCTTTGTTCTTATCTCTAACCTTGTAATAACAGTTAACGTTAGTTTAACAGATTACAAATCTACCAAGAAATGTGGTAATTATGTCCAATATAATTACATAACATTAGTTCCTTAAAAAAAAAAAGAAAATATAAAAACCAATAAATCCGTTCCTGTATGTTGTATACCCACGAATATTAAACCACTCTTGATTTATTTTTTTTTTGTTTCTCTTATAAAAGGTGGAATTAACGAATTATAAAGCGTGTTATTAAATAATCAATACAGCGCTATGCAGACAATTTATAAAGAACAATGCATGAACCTGATAAAATTGTGAACTTGACCTTCGAGAAATGAATGTACATGAAACATAAACTGCTTTTTATAAAGGCCATTGTCCACAACTGATAATAATTTTATAGCCGCATTTAAAAACCAACATGCACTTTTTAGTATTAAAATTTCGACTGTTATAAAATTATTCCCAACAACATCTGATTGAGTTGTTATTGTTATTCTTTTTATCATTATTATATTAATTATCTTCTCAATCTGGACTAAAAAATCATTTTAAAAGACATACATACATTGAGATTAAGTACGCAGGGCCGCATTTAGCTTTATAGAACGACCCAGATTTTCAGGAAAAAAATATTTAAGGATGACATGTTTGAAGAAAATGATTACAGAATCAGATCTTCACGATATGGTTACAGTATGTATAGATTTATTTATTGATTTTTTTGTAGTTAAATTGCATTGTATTGTTGCACTTGCATAAATGTTACCTGACTTGGATAAAGAAATGCATAAATTTGAATGTTTGTTTTTACTCAATTTGTTTTTCTTTTTTAATCTATATTAATATTAAGTAGCATTTTATTATATTTGTGCATGTGTATATCTTTTAATTTTATTGTTATTAAGTATTTATTGTTGACTTATACGGTCTACTTGTATGGCATATAAAAAATTGAAAATAAATACATAAATGTATTATTGTGTAAGTTGTAATTATATTATGCATGTGTTTAAAAAATATCAAAATAATAAATAAATAAGACAAATGATCAATATAAAGTCGAAACGAGTACAACACTTAAATTTATATAGTACGAACCAAATGTCTAATAAAACTTACATAATATAAACTACTTAATTCACAATAACATTTAAAAAGGTTGCATTTTACTAATGAAAAATGGCCTCCTCTTTCGGCAACGCGTCCTTCTAACCGCTGTACAAGATTTACATTATACTCAAACAAACAAATGAAGAATCTAGGTAACCGAAATCACGAGGGTGAAAATGTAAAAAGCATCGCGAATCACGCGACGATCACGAGGCGAGTCGCGGTTAGCACATGCTCAACCCGAGTAATTTAACGGGAAAGAGCGACAGCATACGAGCTGGAATGATACAGTAGCGTCAGTTTTATAACGGGTTATAACTAAAATTTTTGCAATTATTTTTCTTTACCTGTCTTCATTACCTTATGACATTTAAAACGTAATGAAATTTTTATTATTTAGTCGTTATTAGAGTGTATGTATTCAAATATGACAAACGAAATGTTAAAAAGTACAACCCTAACGTACGCTACTTACTTTCTTTTAACAGTCGAGAGTAACCAAGATGCTACTTACTCTCTTATATTAACTTAATGTATTTCACAGCTGTTGATCACGCGTTGACCTAGATTCTTCATTTGTTTGTTTGGGTATAGTCCATTACATTATGCAAGATGTACGATATTATGCGAATTTCATCCTCTATATTTCTTTTGGGGTCACCAATAGTAGTTCTTGGTCTGTTTTTATATACCCAATACCCTTCATCCTCTATATTTCTTTTGGGGTCACCAATAGTAGTTCTTGGTCTGTTTTTATATACCCAATACCTGTTATATAGGCTATATCGCTGGCCACGGCAAACCTCACGTCCGTAAAGAGTAGTGCCATTACAGCAGAAACGGTACCAAAAGTGGATCCAGAAATTTTTCAATGGGGCGGGACATGTGTATGTGCGCGAGTGTGTGTATATAAGTACAGTGCGTTTCACTTCACAGCTTGACACCTCTGTATGTTTGTTATTTATAACACTGTACAACAGTGAAAATTTTTTTCATTTGAAAGTGGGTGCATATATTGTATTTTGGAATGCCGTCTTCAGAAGTTCAATGAGTTTTGTTGTAGCACCCTCCTTTTTTAAATATTTCATTTCTGATACTTGCGTATATTTTAAACCACTGCCGTCGGTACTCTTAAAATTATTTATTAAGTTCTCTTTTATTAATCCCATTTGGATTTATTTTAAAGACATATACGTACATAGACATAATAGTCTGTTTGATTTAAAGCGTCTCGCTTTGTAACAACTTTATTTTCAGTCGGAAATGGTATAAACCCTATATATTATTAAATTCGATAGAAATTGTCGAATCGATAGAGTATTGTGTTCTCTTTTCAACCCTAATAAATATTCATACTGTTACATAAGAAAATTTTCAAGAAAAACGTGAAAAATGATTTACAACTGTAGGCTTTCATTTCTGGCTCTCCAATTAATAAAACAGAAATATCTAGTAAGTTTAGGTAAATAACGAAACTTTAGTTGTTCCAGTGGCGTATTTACAATTTTTTCAACCTGTTGTATTAATGTCCTTGCAATACAATAATTTGCAAATAGGTTTTTAGTCTGCATAATGCAGAGAATAATTTTTCCATGTGAGAAATTTGTAAATACGCTACTATACCTTTTACAGTATGATTTCACACATGTGAAATATTATTTCACATTAACGAAAACTGATTTCACACAAATGACAACAGAATTCATACTAACGAAAACTAATTTATCATTCATGAATTCTGATTTTGCACTAATGAAAACAGAATTCGCACTTTTGAAAACCAATTTCATCTAAATGAAAACAGATTTTAACTTGTATTTATTGCCTATAATGTTACAACGTTTTTTAAGTAAATACATTGAAAATAATGTTGATTTAACAAGATTTTTATAAACAAGAATAAGTTGAAAATTAAGTTTAATTAAATTTCAGTAATGTCTTCCTCCCACAATGATGCAGGATGCAGCATAATACTGTTCGACATGGTTTGCATATCTAAGAGATGTGGCATCACTTAAATTGCAACATTGAAAATATCTTCCAAAATATGCATTCCAAATTCGGAAATAGGTGGTGCTTAGTTGTAATGGTCGAAAAAAGGACAACCTCTTCCGACAGCATACGCTGTATGTATGTTGACACCTATAAAGCTTTGCTGTTCTTCTCCAATCTTTGTCTTCATCATATATTCTTGAACAATCCAGCTCTGTTATTCGGCGAAATTTTGTTGTATTTACCAAGAGGCATTTTTAGTACAGTTAATAGAAAATAAAGTTTGTCTTTATAATAAAATTTTACAACTTATTGCCTATTATGTAAAATCTATTTTCATTTAATTGAAATTAGTTTTCAAAATTGCAAATTCTGTTTTCATTATTGTAAAATCATAATTCGTGAATGATAAATTAGTTTTCGTTATTATGAATTCTGTTTTCATTTATGTAAAATCAGTTTTCGTTAATGTGAAATCATATTTCATATGTGTGAATTCATACTGTAAATGGTATAGAACAACTAAAGTTTCGTTCTTTATCTAAGCTTGCTTAGATAATTCTGTTTTATTAATCGGAGAACCAAAAATCAAACCCATCTATACCATTTACAGTATGATTTCACACATATGAAATATGATTTCAACGAAAACTGATTTTTACATAAATGAAAACAGAATTCATAATAACGAAAACTAATTTATCATTCACGAATTATGATTTTGCAATAATGAAAACAGAATTTGCAATTTTGAAAACTAATTTCAATTAAATGAAAATAGATTTTGCATAATAGGCAACAAGTTGTAAAATTTTATTGTAAAGACAAATTTTATTTTCTATAACTGTACTAAAAATGCCTCTTGGTAAATAATACAACAAATTTTCTCCGAATAACAGAGCTGGATTGTTCAAGAATATATGATGAAGACAAAGATTGGAGAAGAACAGCAAAGCTTTAGGCGCCGACGTACTACATACAGCGTATGCTGTCAGAAGAGGTTGTCCTTTTTTCAACCATTTCCGAATTTGGAATGCATATTTTGGAAGATATTGTCAATGTTGCAATTTAAGAGATGTAACATCTCTTGGATATGCAAACCATGTCAAACAGTATTATGCTGCATCCTGCATCATTGTGGGAGGAAGACATTGTTGAAAGTTTTTTAAACTTAATTTTCAACATGTTCTTGTTTATAAAAATCTTGTTAAATCAACATTATTTTCAATGTATTTACTTAAAAAACGTTGTAACATTATAGGGAATAAATATAAGTTAAAATCTGTTTTCATTTAGATGAAATTGGTTTTCAAAAGTGTGAATTCTGTCTTCATTATTGCAAAATCAGAATTCATGAATGATAAATTAGTTTTCGTTACTATGAATTCTGTTTTCATTTGTGTGAAATTAGTTTTCGTTAATGTGAAATCATATTTCACATGTTTGAAATCATACTGTAAAAGGTATAGTCGTAAATCATTTTTCAAAATACAGATTTTCTGAACTAGAACATAGAGAATTTCATGTCATTTTATAATATATAGGGTTTACACCATTTCTGACTGAAAATAAAGTTCTAAAGGCTCTATAAAAATTCCGAATCAAAATACTTAAATTTTGACATAAATGACCTGGACTACTAAAAGAATTTCGGGGGCTTCTGCTCGTTAGCCCCCCCCAAATACGCCACTGATATGACGATTTATCTTTAAGTCTTTAATGTTCCTTTACCCCAAATTCGTCGTTCGCAAAAATATAAACTATGAAAGTAGCATTAAAAATCTACATCAATGCTAGATTCTAGATTTAGATCAGACTATTATTGGCAATTGTTAGACATTGATTACGGAGATCTCCAGCGACTATAAAAAACAAAGTAAAAGGAAAGAAAAATCAAATCTCTGCAAGTTTTTGTAAATATTGATAATTTATTTTGTATAAAATTCGATTAAAATGCTCTCCTCATCAAAATTTGTTTTAAACCAAGGGTGGTAGACAAAATCTAATTCCAGATTTAAGTGCTCCATTATAGAGTATATAACGTAATTCTTTTCAAAAAATTTTAATGGCCTCAAATTTGTCCTTCAGTATAATCGAATCAGTTTCAAAAAATGTATTAGGTATAAAACCTCTGAAAATAAAGTTGTGGGCAATTAAAAACCACATTTATTATAAACCACCAGCCTACTAAGATCGAAGATAAATGTAAATGAATCAAAAAAACAAACATATTAGACCTTGTTTAATCCGGAAGTCGTTACAGAAATTTGTTCTGGGTCACTTGAATCTCAAAACCAAATTTTGGTAAAATCCCAATTAATTCAATTCTAATAATTTATTTCAAAAAATTTCTTCAAGATTTTCTATCAAAAATTTGGATTTAGGGTTTTTAGGTGGTCCAGAACAAATACGCGTAACGACTTTTACTATTAAACAAGGCCTACTATGTTTCTTCGATTATTTGCATTTATTTTTGATTGAACCAATGGTTACTTAAGATACTTGGAAATACCTGAGAAAACCTGGGAATATTTGGAAATACCTGGGAATATTTGGAAATATCTGGGAATGCTTGGAAATACCCGATGTTTTTTGCAAGTATTCCCAAGAACTAGAACTGAGACTGACTTAGACGTTTTTTGGGAAGTGGTTGATCCCGAGGGGTCACCAACCCGAGAATCAAACACTGCTGGAAATCACTGTACACTTTGCTGGGAAATACCTACCTGATGCTTTTTTAAGTATTCCCAAAAACTGCAAACCACTGTACGTTTTTTAAGGAGAGGTTAACCCCTCATCAATAATGTTGTATTTAAAGAACATTTTACAGTTTCAACATAAACTGTTGGAATTAAAAACTAATTAAGTTCTACAGTTATATAAATTTGAGGTTACGTTTGTAGATTAATGTTGGATTGACAAAAACACTGTTTACTTTTTCAATTGACAAGCTTCAGGAACCTTAGAAAATATAATTAAATTTTTGCAATAAATAATACTGTACTAACCTTAAACAATTGTTGCTATAACTAACAATAAAAATGAATAATGCATTATTTCTACTATTGCACCGTACGGCATTATATCGTATGCTTACAATAATAATATATTAACAAATATTAGTCTAATCATATTTTTCTCAATATTGATAATAATTGTTGATTTAAAATACCATAATTAAATATAATTCAAGGAGGAGGCATGGCCCCCATGCCCACCACTTTGAGCGGTTCTAACTATACAGGGTGCCCATTATGTATGGAATATAGTATATATCTCGGTAAATATCGACTTTATAAAAAGATTTGTTATATAAAAGTTGTTTAACATTTTATTTTCCATAATAAGATAGCATTCAATTGTTTTTATTTCAGAAAACAAATGAGTAATGAATAACACTTTAATTTTTTTAAATAGCAATGTACCCTTTCATTAGGCTCATTTGATAGAGATTTCTTTTCTCTTTTCGATGACCTAAAATCTTTGACCTATGACCTAATAGTATATTACATTACTAGTGTGGAAAGTTACTTTCCAACGTGTAATGTACAATATTTTTCCTACGACCCCCCAAATTTCAAATGTTTAAAAATTTTGATTTTTTAAAATTTTCAAGAATATAATTTTTGAAGATTTTAAAGCAAAATTTTTATGGTTAGGTTTAACAGAGAAAATCACACTTAAAGCTAATTTTCTTAAGCCATTTATTTTTAGGATATAAAGTTTAATTTTTTAAACAATTTAGTTTCACAATATGAATAATTATAACCAAATTTCTATCAAAACATTTCCAGAAAAATAAAATTAAGTTATCTTGACAACTTAATTTTATTTTTCTGGAGCTGAATTATGACAATTGTTAAAATGAATGGGTGTTTGTTAACATTTTATTTAATAGATTCTTTTACTAAATATAAATTTCAATTTTAAAAACTCATATATTCATAACTTAATTAAACATAGTATAAAATTAAACCTTGGGTTTAGCAGCAAAATTAATTAAAATGAATTACTATTACAATTTATAATATAATAATTTCAGAGGCACATAATTTATTTTTTACTTATATTTAATAATATCTCCATAATTAACAAATATAACTTCAATTAATAACACAATGCCAGGTGTGAAAGAGGTTGCCTAACTAAATTATTTGACATTACTCTTATTTTTCTCCCATTTGGCATCGCTGGTTTTAATCTTGGCAAACTTGCTTCAATAATTTTCATGTATTATAGTGAGGTTACGTTAGGTGTAATCTATTAGATATTTCTTTTTGATAGCTAAAATAACTAATTAAAAATTAATTAAAGTTATATTTAGAAGAAAAGAATAGATACATAATGGTTAAAATGCTTCTCAAAATTGGATTAAACATTAATGTCATCATTTTAATGTAAACAAAATTCATGGATTTCTAGATATTGCTTAGCGTGACGTATTTTCATAACACACACGTGTGTTATGTTCCTAACATACGCGTGTTATATGACTCACTTACTTAATATCGGTAGCGTTTGCTATTGTTCACTTTCGTATGGGGTCGTAGGAAAAAAATGTTTATTAAGTTAATTTCACCAATAATGAGCAATGAATCTAGATATCCGAGATCGTAAAGTATCTCGAATTATTACCCTAAAATAAACAGATGTCCATCTACATAATGTACAAAACAAAACAAATGAACAAAAAACAAAATAAAACAAATGAACAGAAAATTATGTACGTCTCTTATAAAGCTTGAAGACAAAACGAAATTAGCAATAAAATGGTTTTCATGGCAGTAAGAGTTCAAAATGATCATCATTAACTGCAAGGCAGTGGCCCAACCTATCACGAAAAGATTGAAAAGAATTTCTGAGCGATCTGGAAGAAATTGCTGCAGCTTCATTTTGTATTCGTTGCTCTAATTCGGCCAGATTCTGGGGTGGGTTTGTATACACTTTTGATTTTAAATGTCCCCAGAAGAAGAAATCGCAAGATGTAAGATCCGGAGATCGGAGAGGCCACTCCACAGACCCTCTTCTGCCTATCCAACGGGCCGGAAATACCATATTTAAATATCGGCGTACATCTAAATGATAGTGGGGCGGTGCTCCATCTTGTTGAAACCAAAGATCATCAAGATTTGCTTGGCAAGCTGGAATAATTTGCTGTTGCAATAATTGCAAATAACGGTCACCATTTAGAGTACCACGAATAAAGAAAGGTCCAATTATGTGATCTGCACAAATTCCCACCCATACGTTTAATTTTTGTGGTGTTTGGGTATGATTTTGGATCATCCAATGGCGATTTTCAGCGGCCCAATATCGACAATTATGCCTATTTACATTTCATTTAAACAAAACGTAGCCTCGTCAGAAAAAAAACAATATTATTAAGAAAAATGGATTGGATTGTTGTTGATTCGCTCCATCATAAATTCACAAAATTCAACACGTCGATCGTAGTCATCTTCGGATAATTCTTGCAATAAAGTCGGTTTGTACGGATGTAATTTTTCTGAATGTAATATTTTCTGTATTGAATCTTTACTTACGGCATGGTTTAAACTTAACTGACGAGTTGAAATGTTTGGATTTTCTTCGATTTTTATTAAAACATCGAGCTTCTTATCTTCATTTGTCGCAGACCTCTGCGGACCAGTCTTCACCAGATCTTTAACATAGCCAGTTTCCCTAAACCGTTTCAAGGTTTTGCTAACTACTGACTGGGTGATTGGTTCTCGATGTGGATAACGCTCATTAAAAATTTCACATACTTACTTTTAATTGTGTTCGTTTGCGATCCCCATAACCGAGCATAATTAAAATTTCTATACGTTCAGTTTCTGTTAAATGAACCATTTTATGCAAATCTCATTTGCATCGGAACTACCATTTCGAAGTTAATCGCTATTCAAAAATTTTGAAAATTCAAAAAATAATTTTTTTTTCTCTAACTTTGCGTTATACTTATGAATGAATTATGGGCTCTTCAATGCACCTAATTACGATTTTTAGGCTGCACTCTAATAGCTATACCACCCTCGAAGACATATCAAAAATCGTTAATATCGCCATATATCAAAATTTCTTGCGCGATAAGTACAGGCTATTTATGGGCTCTCGAACCTCCCCAAAAATAATTTTTGGGCTCTTGCCAATTCCGAGAAAAACCAAATTAAAGTGTGGGGGTGCTAACTTAACGTTAAGCTAGCGCCCACTTTTTTCTTAAGATAGTTAGACATACCTACTTGGTCTCAAATCTATGGGCTTTTTATGGGCTCTTCGAATATGCAAATCTTATTTGCATCGGAACTACCATTTCGAAGTTAATCGCTATTCAAAAATTTTGAAAATTCGAAAAAAAAATTTTTTTCTCTAACTATGAATGAATTATGGGCTCTTCAATGCGCCTAATCACGATTTTTAGGCTGCACTCTAATAGCAACACCACTCTCAAAGCTATATCAAAAATCGTTAATATCGCCAATATACCAAAATTTCTCGCGCAATAATCATAGGCTATTTGTTATACAGTAATGGTAAAAAATTCATTTTGGGTTTGAATTGTCATATGTGAACAAAGGAAAAATAGTGAATAGCAATACATTTGAGAAAGAGACATATAATCGCAGAATGACTTCACAAACTTATTTTAATTGCAAGATTATAACTGGCAATCAAGCTACCACCTTCACTTTAATAAAAATGAAAATCTCCTACGCTCTCTCACTATATCCTCTACCGCCGCGTCGCCTCTACCTATTTGTGTAGGTATATTTGATTTTTTGTTTATAAGTAAATTACTGTGGACAATTTATAGGATCAAATAATGAAACGGTGTATAACATTTATTAAATTTACATAATAGGTGTGCAGTATACCTATTTATCTTTAAGAATTTAAGCAAGAAATAGAGATAATAACAAAACATCTAATTTAAACTTAATTAAAAACACTATAACTATAAACTATTTAACAAACTATTTAAATGCTAGGTATTTACAAATTTATACGAGGACTATTTATGTATTACAATAATTATTAACTAATTATTCATAGTACATTTCACTATGCCGGTCAAACATTAACTGCGCTCCTTCTACCCGCGACTTCAATTTATATCTTTCATAAGTTTTAGAACATAACCGATGAATCATGCATGCAGCTGTTGATGAGTCACGTCGATAAGTCGCGTCGATGAGTCATACATGCAGGTGTTGATGAGTCATACAGTTGATGACTCATACATCTAGAATGTTCGATAACGTCATATGTGGGTTTACTATTCGTTACAATAGCAAAGAATAGTTGTTACAAAAAACACATTATTTATTTTGTTTATATAATTATACATATAACTTATAGGCGCAACTGCATCTAATTTTTGAGGTGGCTAAAGTTCGAAATTGTGTCAAGGGTGTTCTGTTTTTTTTTTGCTTGGAGTATTTTATAAGAGACTTTTTCCTTTTTATGCTATTATATTTTTTTTAGTTTAATTAAGCATGTAACCAGCTTACAAGTAGGTTATACTATTCGGCAATGGTTAAAAAACGAGTGAATAGAACAACTAATAACATAGCGAAGCTTATTAGAATAATGAAAAAACTGACTATTACGACTACCCTATCGAGTTTGACATTTTGGATGTGGCGGCTTATTATTTTTGCCATCTATTTTTAGAAAACGCATTTAAATATCAGTAACTATTCTTAGGAACAACACCGAACTTAAGACGCCTTTTGGTCGGTAAATTCTTTAGAACTTTTATTTAAATCTATTTTACCTCAACTGGGGGTCCTAAATAACAGAAAGTATAAAAGAGGTTTAGACACAGCTAAAAATACAACAAAATAATAAATAAATACCTATAGATGCAATAAATCAACTCTGAGAAAATTGTTCTAAAATAGTCTGGTTGAATGAGCAATTTTCTTTTATTTAAAACATCCCCTTACTTATGTTATGTTATCACTGATCATTACAAAAGAGGTTATTGGGAACATATAATTTATGACATTTTATAGTCTTCTTTTTCTTAAAAAATTTAAAGAAATTTGTAAAAGGTTGTATGTTTTTATGACAGAACAAAAACACCAGAAACCATTTTTGACCCTTAGAAAGATTGTTTTCTCTTTCGCTATTTTAACATGTGCATACACTATTATTTTATTTATATTCCTACTTAAAGTTCTTTTGATCATTTACTATTCTTTCTTATCATTTTTACTTTCATCTCTGAAATTTACATGCATTCAACATGTTAATCATACTGAAATGAAATGAATTACTTTTACAAATTCATAACTTTGATAAAAAAGAATTATAAACACTGTATCTATTAATTTTATTTTTTTAAATAATTAATTTTACAAATAGCCTTACACCTAAAGGTAGAAAGGTTCAGGGCTAAGAATTTTACAAATAATATTACAAATAACCAAATCTTATGTAACGGAAAAAAGAGAGGACATTCTAAAACTATAACGAACCATTTTTAAATTGTTTTTGGATAAAGAAGTCTATAAATGTAAAGATAACACATGGGTACCATAAACAGTACCCAAGGCCGACATGTCTGGTCCCTTTTCTGTTATTGTTATTAGAAATATTTTTTAAACTGCATATTTGTAGGTACTATTTGGATGTTTATGATCGGCCCTCTAGTAAATTTCACCCACAGAAGAAAGGACCACAGTCCCAGCGATCTGTTTTATTAGTTTTTCAAGTAGGATTTAAAACTAGGTATACTATAATAATACTTATTCAGAAATATTAAAAATAATAAAGACAAAATATGAAATGGTAAAAAATTAGTGCCTGATCAAATAAAGAATAAAAAATTCTACATATTATAGAAAAAATAAAGTAGTCTTCAGAAATTAATAATATAAATAAATAAGAATCAAGTAACTTAATAATCAACAAATTTACAGATTTACACTTGTGTGTGTGTGTGTGTGCGCGCGCGTGTGCGTGCGTGCGTGCGTGAGTGCGCGTGCGTGTGTGTGTGTGTGTGTGTGTGTGTGTGTGTGTGTGTGTGTGTGTGTGTGTGTGCAGTCCAATAATCGTGATTAGGAGCGTTGTAGAGCCTGTAATTATCCTACAAGAAACTTCGAAATCTCAAAATTTGCGGTTTTTGATATGTCTTCGGTGGTGCTTTTGCTACAAGGGGTGCAGCCTAAAAATTGGATGATTAGGTTGTAGAGCCTATAAATAGCCTGTAATTATCGCGCAAAAAATTTTGATATATGGCGATATTAACGATTTTTGATGTCTTCGAGGGTGGTATTGCTATTAGAGTGCAGCCTACAAATCATAATTAGGCACATTGAAGAGCCCATAATTCATTCATAAGTATAACGCAAAGTTAGAGAAAAAAAAATTATTTTTCGAATTTTCAAAATTTTTGAGTAGCGATTAACTTCGAAACGGTAGTTCCGATGCAAATGAGATTTGCATATTCGAAGAGCCCATAAAAAGCCCATAAATCTGAGACCAAGTAGGTATCTCTAACTATCGTAAGAAAAAAGTGGGCGCTAGCTTAACTTTAAGTTAGCACCCCCACATTTGAATTTGGTTTTTCTCGGAATTGGCAAGAGCCCAAAAATTATTTTTGGAGGTGTTCGAGAGCCCATACTTTTTATAACAAATTTTTTTATAAAGTCGATATTTACCGAGATATATACTATATTCCATTCATAATGGGCACCCTGTATAATTATTCTAATAATTATAAGCTATTTAAATGCTCAAGAATTAATTCGTAGACTCTTCTTTTTTTTTAAACTTCCGGGTTCTGTTAGCTCTAAAAAGGTTAGCAGTACCCACTAACGGAATTAACAAAATTTAACAGCCCTGAAACGAAATTTTTATTACATCACAATTGGTTCTTTAAAGGCTATACATACTTAAATACCCAAAAATTATTTCATAGGCACTATTATTTTAATATTCAGGGGTGTATCAACTATTTTCATGTTTGAGTACTACCAGATTTTTGAATAAGTTATACGGATATTAAATTATTTAATATTAGGGTCAATTTAGCAAATGCAAAGAAACAGATTACTGCAATTTTATTTCATAACTATTCCATAAAAAATAGCTTTAATCTGCTAATAATTGTAAAATAATGAGAAAATATAGAAACATAAGAATAATTCAAACCTGAGGAGCTTGAAATCACGTCCTATGCGCTGTTACTTTACCGAGTTGTCTAGTTCTCGATGTGTAAATTAAATAGTGTGATCGATACATTTTCTAAAAGATTACGTTCACATAATTCCTACGCGCTCTTTTTTATAAATATGAATAATAAACAATTACATCTATCACAAAAGGTTACATATGTCGTTTTTAGTTTGTTACTTATATTTGCATCACTTCTGTTTACTCCACAACTTCTGTGCGTAATTTTATGTATACGTTAAATGTAAGTTGAAATGTACCGGTAGCATAACCAACATGTTTGGCCCCCCCTTGGTGATGCTTATATATTCGTCCTGGAAGTTAGCACAACAATGTTTGTTTATTTCACGGAACGTCACGCCTGTGTTTACACAGTGATCTAAATTCACTTAACCTTAATTAGGTGTTCTGCTTAATTTTTTGTATTGTTTTTGTATAAATGTTAATTGTAATTAACATTGCAAACCACTGGAGTAAATACACACTTGTGCGAGGTATAGGGAGGTTGTTTTTAACGACAAATACAGAAAGATCTTCATGTGATTGTCGAGACCGACTGCTTAACATGCCCATCTGAAAGCACGGCGAAGTGTATTGAAAAATCATCTCGCCGGTTCCGGGGATCGATCTCGGGCATCCTGAGTAAGAGTTGGATTCTATTGCTTCTGGGGCCTGGTTTCCGGATTATGGGTTGTAGCAATTATTATTATTATTGCGTGACGTCCCACTTCACTAATTAACAAAATGACAAATTTACAGTACTTATTTAAATATTTAAATATAAGTTTGCTATATCTTTTCTCTCAATTGTTCAATTACCTCATTTCTGTGTGCATCACACTCATTTCTGTTTACATATTTTCTGGTATTTGCGTTGTTTGAATATTAGCACGACAATATGCTTTTTGTCGTTTATTTGGTCATATTTGTTATAAATATTTAAATAGAAATAATCTAAAAAATACAATATTTATTTTTCAAAGTTCGATTTTTTCTTCGGTAGAATGGTCCATTAATAAAAAATGTAAAACTGTGGAGCCTTTAAATTGTTTTAATATTCAGCGATTGGCTATTTTTAGGTTCTGATTTTGGTTCTGTTAGATTTTTCAAAAAGCGATATCCATAGGGAGTTATGTATTAATTATAATCAAATACGTAAAATCGTGACGCCTTTAAATATACTTTTTATTCTTATTTTCTGGTTTTAACTGAAATAATTTATTTAATATTAATAAAAAATGTAAAATAATAGAACCTTGAAGTAGTCTTTTGATTATTATGTAATAAACATCTGTTTTTTAGCTAAAGTTAATTGAATCTGCAATTTTAAAAAAATAGACTAATAATGATTTTTGGGCATTTAAATAGCCATTAAAGAGCCTTTAATTATTCCTTGATAAACCTTTCGTTTGAAGGTTTTTAAGTTCCGTTTTCTTTAGTGGGTTCTGCTAACTTTTTAAAATTTAGCAAAATCAGCAATTAAAAAAATTGGTCTAAATATTAACTTTTGGGTATTTAAATAGCCTTTAACTATTCTGTGACAAACATTAAATTTAAAGCTGTTAGGTTCCAATTTCTTTTGAGGGTGCTACGAACTTCTTTTTGAAGTTAACAGAAATCGTAATTTACAGAAATAATAAGCGCATAGGAATTAATTTCTGGGTATTTATTAAATAGCCTTTAATTATTATTTTGTAATAAAAAAAATTTTTAAAGTCGTTAAGCTCCGGTTTCGTTAATGGGTGCTGTTAACTTTCTTTTAAGCTAGAAGAACCCATAATTTCAAAAAATAGAACCTAAAAATTATTGTTTGAGTGTTTAAATAGCCTTTAATAATTGTTCTGTAATAATTTTGTTTCAAGGCTGTTAAGCTCCGTTTTCGTTAGTGGGTGCTGTTGACTGTCTTATAAGCTAGAATAACCCCTAATTAAAAAAATCCTAAAAATTAATTTTTGGGTATTTAAATGTTCTATAATAAACATTTCGTTTCAAGTCCGTTAGGCTCCGTTTTCATTAGCAAGTGCCGCTAACTTTTTTAAAGCTAGCAGAAGTCGCAATTTCAAAAAAATAATAAGAAAATTATTTTGTATAATAAAAATTTCGTAACAAGGTTGTTAAACTCAGTTTTCATGAAGGTTGCTGCTAATTTTTTTAAACTAGCAGAACCTCTAAAAAAATATCCCAAGAAATAATAAACATTTTGTTTCAAGGATATTAAGCTCAGGTTACGTTATTGGGTGCTGTTAACTTTCTTTTAAGCTAGAAGAATCCGTAATTTCAAAAAATAGAACCTAAAAATTAATTTATGGATATTTAAATAGCCTTTAATTGTTCTGTAATCAACATTCTGTTTCAAGGTTATTAAACTCCGTTTTCATTGAGGGTGCTGCTAACTTTTTAAGCTAGCAGAACCCCTAATTTAAAAAAGCCCTAAAATTAATTTCTGGATATTTAAATAGCTTTTAATTATTATTTTATAATAAATATTTTGTCGCAATGGTGTTAAGCTCCGTTTTCGTTAGTGGGTGTTGCTAACTTTTTTTAAGCTAGGGGAACCCGTAATTTCAAAAAAATAGAGCAAAAAAATATTAATTTTTGGGTTTTTAAATAGCCTTTATTTTTTTTCACGCCTACACTACGGGGGAACCAACAGCTTAGGTCATCTGTCCCCTAACATGCAACACGAATACACATACCCATAGTTGAGGTGGCGGAATGTTCCAATTAGAAAAAATCCCATCGCCCCAACTGGGATTCGAAACCACGACCCTTGGAACACGAGTTATGCACTGACACCACTCGTCTACCGCCGGCCCTAGCCTTAGGATTGACTAAAGTGATTTAAAAAATGAATTGATGAATTTTTGTAGATTCTCCATATGTAATTCTTGTAATTTACTAGCCGAGATTAAAAAGTGTCGGAAAGAAAAAAATTGCCGAGCTCGTAAACTCTAACTGAAACCTACCCGAAGAAGATAATACCACGTAACTGATTGGATCTTCTTCACACAGCTCTAAGACGACGAATATTAGAAGAAAAAAATAAACAGTTAAAAACTGAAAAACTGGAAGTGTTGCGGTCAAGGCACTCTGAAATGACTGAATAGTAGGTGAATAGTAGGCTGAACATTGTTCCAATAATAAGATTGTGCTTGATTTTGTAAAACAAAACTGTAGTTTTCAGTAAAGTTACAAACTATTGCCATATCGAAATTTGATAGGTTTTTTTGGTAAGACTCTTTAAGACTTTTGGTAAGAGTACAGAAAACATCAACAAATTCATCAACAGGTTTTTATAGTTTCCAAGTTACAAAGTTAATTTTTGTTCAAATTCATCAATTTTCAAATCCAACAATTTGAAAAGTAACAATCAATGGAAGCTGGACGACACGTCATTGTTTTTAAAAAGCAATCCGTGTAGTTTTGAATCTGCCCATTTGTTATAGTACTCAGCTTCAACTTTTAAATAATCAGTTTTACATGTTGATGTATGGTACAGACTACAGACACAAATTGCGTGCATACCACTTTGGCAGGTTAGTACAAGTATAGAGTTTTTTGGCCGTAGCTCAACAAATTTCGAAAAGACAACTTTAATATTAGTAAACTTTGCATGAAGAGCTTGTATGCTTCTTTCAAACTACATAGCATTAGCCTTTTGGAAACTTCCACTGTCCTTCATTTAAACACATACCTTGATGCCTGGAATTGGTCTACTCACTTATTCAGTCCCGTAAAGTTGTTTAATGGCATAGTAGGCATATATTTAGTGTGGATAGGTTTTCCCTGGCCTTTGATCAGGTATGGACAAAATCGCCCTCTGTTGTAAGTGTTTCTTGGCTTGTCCAACTTGATAATTTGGATCTTTGAACTTTTTAACAATCCTTCCGTCTTACGCTCCAACTGCCAGGCGAAAGATCACTACATAATCTTATTTATCCAGCTTTCACAATTTTGGTAGGCCTTTCTTAAGTGATTCCCTATTTCGTCTTTGCACTTACTCATGAAAACAAACACTTAAACAAGTTTGAACAGGCTGTTTATAGGAAGTTCAAACTTCTTCTGAGATTCTCAAGTCAAGTAGAGAAATAGATGAAAGGAACACACCATTTTAGATAATATTTTCTTGTCAAATTTACGCGAGAAGTGTAACGGTCAGCAGTGGTGTACAAGTTTTCGACAATGAATTAGGCAGTACGATTGAGCACGGCAGCGTGGGCAAAAATCTAGGCAGCGCAGGCGATTCCGACAATAGGTTAGGCAATGGCGGAAATGAGATCGATACAAACGGTATTGATAGCTATGAATGGGGCAATGATGACATTAAAGTGAGCTATGAGCATACATATAGCTTTTTGATAATTACCGCAAATTCTAATAGGTGGCGTCCATTATTAACAATGTGGCAACACCGATGTTAACTGTCATTCTTGTGCCAAAATTTCAGCCATACACAGTCGTATTTCTCCAGAAATGGAAAATCACTAGCTTCTCGCCATGATAAGGTTCATGGTGATTTCTGCATCATCATTGGCAAACGTGTATTATGGGATCAATAATTAAAAACTAGTCATTCAAGCACTAATAATGAACCTGCTCTGGAAGTCCAAGTAAGGTCACAAGCACATAAATCGCGTTGAAATATCGCTGGGTGAAAGTACGTAAGATTCCTGAAGCTGTGAGCATCTCACGTGAACATGTGCACAACATAAAGAACATGTCTGCACGATTAGTGCCGCGTCTGCTCACTAGTCTGGCGATATTTACGAAACATGGATCCACCATCACACGCCGGAATCAAAAAAGCAATCAAAACAATGGACAGAAGTCGGTGTAAGTGCTCCGAAAAGACAAAGACGGGTTATCCGCTGAAAAGGTAATGGTAATGGTAAAGGTAAAGGTAATGACTTTCTGTCATTCACATGGCATAGCCCTCAACAACTACTGAGAAAACGTAAAATAATAACAGGACCCTACTATGCAGCATTATTGGACCGTTTACAGGACGAAATTAAAAACTGAATCCTAATAGTGAAAATGATAAAATTTGTACACTGTCAGACATTTTAAAATTGGTAAATGTAATCTCTAGAAACTTACACCAGAAAAAATCAAGAAAGCAGTACAAAACGCCGTAGGTCAAGGTTCGAAAACTGCAGCTTTCTATTGAAGAGTCATAGAAAAAGTATAGTATTCTACTTGCGTGCAATGGCTATTATTTATTCGGATGCATTACCTTCAATTCATCTAAATTCAATTCATCGAATATACTATTAACTACTATTAAAATATACTATTTTAATTACTTTTTACCTCAATTACCAC
Organism: Agrypnus murinus; assembly: GCA_929113105.1. Classification (NCBI taxonomy): domain Eukaryota; kingdom Metazoa; phylum Arthropoda; class Insecta; order Coleoptera; family Elateridae; genus Agrypnus; species Agrypnus murinus. Next base: position 76,182,240 of record OV816026.1, read on the forward strand.
ACAGCTTTTTATACCATCTTGGTCTAGTTTTAGTGTCGGCAAAGCAACATATTGCCGTATATGTGATAATTTTAAGAAAGTTTAAAAATCCCAATGTTTTCTTGATTCCTGGAAGGGTAATTGCCCCATCTAATGGGTAGGTTTATTTAATAAACCTACCCATTAGAGGGGCCTAATAAACCTATTAAGTTGCAACGCTTGTCCTCCTTAAGAAGACAAAATAAATATTTTTCCTACCTAGGTAAACAAAGTGGATACTTTTTTTTACTGTGGCAAAGTATCATTTTATTCCCTGGTAACGAGGTGCATACAGCTTTCTCTTGAGGTAGTATATTTAGGTTTAGTTACACAAATTCTATATAGTAGCGTCTAAAATTGGAACGATCGTTCAAATTTATGCGAAATTTCCCAGAACACAAATTCATTGGGTGTACAATCTCAAGATTCCTTAAAAACCAATCTGTCTTTCAGAATTCCCTAATTTATTTTATTTATTATTGAGTGGAATTTATTCTGTGGTTATGCACAGCATATTGTAACTAACTAGTATAGAAGTTACCAGTTTCTCTCTTGCAGTGAAAGGAATATGAGATTCATACCTATCCACAATAATAATCGCAATATTTGTGGCAGTGAGGACAGTGTTATCGGAACACCAGCAGCCAATATCAGATGAGTTACTCGAATCTGGCATGGCCAGTCGTGGGTTCGAGTCTTGATGCCTCATCATTGTACTTCAGTAAATTCTAGCTGCGAGAGCATTTTAGTTGATAAAAATGTTGATGAAATTGAAATCTCCATTTAGGGTTTAGATTTCGGCCTTGTGACCACGACCTTGATACTTTTGGACGTGTTTGTTCTATATTTCCTGATCTCTAGATCGCGTTATTGTCATGAGAACTTGTTATGAGAACTTTTAATGGTAAGTTTGGCACCCACATTTCGTGTTCCTATCAAAACACCCTAGAGCGTATCAAATTTATATCATTCTCATTCTTATTGATTAGTTTTGACTTGAATTTATGCAGTCGTGTGGGCATCATGTCGAAGAAAGCCAAAGTTTATTTGCCAGTGGATCCTATATCCAGTGTTACCTTCATTAATAAAGAGATCTCTTTGGATTTGGCTGAAAGTTAATAAAGAAGTTTGTGGATTAGGCGGGAGAAGGTCCCTAAGACGTGTACCAATGTGATAGTGCACCAAGCCTTTCTAGATTATATAGTTGGCTAACGTAATAAACCACTTAATATAAATCTAAGGGGTCTGGATTCGATTGAAGATTTGTGTAACACTAACAGTAGTTTAGAGCATGAAGAAGAAAAATCCGAGATCAGTTCATACCTAATAGCCCAGTAAACTAGTACATTTTACCTTGCATGAAATGGGGTAGTAGGTTAATTTTTTTATATTGTCAAAATGGGCCAAATAAAAAAAATATTTTCGGCGGTCTTACCGCTTTTTTCGACGAACTTTGATGAGCTATATCTCTTAAACTGTTAGCCTTATAGTAACCATCTTAATCTTAAATTGTAGCAACTTTTAAAATGTACTTTTAAAATGAATATAGTTGTCTTATTTGAAAAAGACCTCCTTCATGGTCAAAATTGGCCAAACCTAAAAAAGTGCAAAATTTCGGCAGTTTTACCGCTTTTTGGCGGTGATCCGGAACGTCGCGGAGGTCGAAAGATTGGATTTGGCATCTCGGTACTATCACATACAATATAAAAAAAAGAAACCTACTACCCCATTTCATGCAAGGTACACCCCCTTTTGATGACAAGGTTACTGGACTATAAAGAGCCTATTTATTTCTTTGTCATTTTTCATAAATGATCAGTTACACTTATTTATTGTATGGGCATCTTCTCTCATGATAACAATGGATATAACAAAGGACGGCAATGAGGGCAATACTCGTAGCAGTGACGTAATTGTTGCGACAATGAAGGAAATGCAGCGGAAGGACAATGGTAGCTATCAGTGAGGTAGTGATTGCAAAACATGTGACGTATTGCCCAAACTCGGCAGTGGTGTACAGATTTTTGGTACGTGAACGCCTTTCCAATTCACGTTCTTCTTCTCCTAGGGTGCTGTCCTCTGCTGCAGAGCGTTAGCATTTCTCTCCTATACTTGTGTTGTGCGTGTTCAGTGATCACAAGTATAGGGGATATACAACTTACCATCCCAAGTATTACATAGTACTTGGATTTTTCGTTAATTTCAAGAAAATTTCCTGGGCAAAGTATACTTCGCTGGTTTACCAGCAGCAGACGCAGCAATTTTTGATAAAAATAAAATACCTAATTAATACTTAATAAGACAAAAAATCCTATTATTTCCATTCATAGTCATGTAAGGACAGTATTTTCATATACCACGTTTCATCAAAATCTGAGAGGTCAAAGGAGAAATTATCAAGAATGGTATTAATGGGTACAATTATTTCAAAGTTAGGAGTTTATAGTAAATGCAGTTATTATTTCAAAAGTATAGTCCACTATGAATGCTATTATAGCTCTGCCTTATTTTGACGATTAGTCTATAGCTAATGAATAAACTATCGATGGGAGATACATACCATAAACCACTATGGAAAGTTAATGCAAACTTACCTTCATTCACTTTTGCCAATAATATAACAAAACTGAAAGGCAATTCGCATAGTAGATATCTAAGGACAAAACACCAACAACACAAGCTGACCGAGTTTTTTGACCCAATGGGCAATGTTCAAAAGTGCTGACCCATATTTTTTAATAACGTCTAAACGATATTTAGATTGTTAACTCAACGTTATTTATTATAATTCTTCAATTATCAGCTAATTAAGAAACCCTGGATGTCTTCATTGTTATCAGATTTCTAGATTTTATGAACTTCCGAAACCTTTTCAAAATGCGATTGGTCAAAATTGAAACAAAGGACAACTTCGTCCGGACAAATCGCATCAATTTTTTTAAAATCCGGCAACTGCACTGGTTTAATATGCATTTGTTATTCAAAATGATACCGCCTACCTTGCCTCCGTCAACCCGTTTTTGTTTTTTTTACGAATCACTTTTATTATCATTCTTTCTCATATTTATATACAAATTAAAGTTTTACCTGGTTAATGACTCACATAAAAGGATCGAAGATAATCACTGTCAAAATTAAAACAAAAGTGTTTATACGCTCCTGGGAGCTTTCAAAAACGATATATTCGCACATAAAAATATAAGCATTGTTGGGAAAACCTAAATGGTAAATACAAAAATCCTAGATGTTATAAGAACATTAATAAATTTTAAAATAAACATCCTTCAGTTGCCAAAATAAAATCTACAAGATACTGAAGGCCAAATCCTAACCTAACTGTCAACTAAAACCAGTCGTGTACATTAATTAAAACTCACTTACCTGTATTATCCTTTTCCTGTTTCCAATATACATAGAAATATTTTCTAGATTTTCAATTACATTAATTAATTACTTATGTGATTTGGCAGGTAAAAATCCCAAAATACAGCCATTCACGCAGCACGAAAACAAATATACTCTCGGTAGTATTCTTCACGTGTAATAACGTAACAGTCGAACAGAATGAGCATGTAGCTTTTGAATATAACTTATTTAAACACCTAAGGAAAGTGCAAACGCTAATTTTATTGTTTAACGTTTATATTGTTATTTATTTTCTGCAATTAATTAAATAATTACTACCACCTTATTTACCCGCACTACACACCAACCAATAATGCTTATGGTATACAACTTTTTATATCATCAAACCTTTCGCAAAATTTGTTTCATAGTTGGCAGCACTGTACACAATTTCAAATTGACATTTTTCGCATAAAATTTTGCGCCATCTGGTACGTTCATATCAAATTTCTCAACCCTGATTACGAACCATATATTTCAAATATATTTACATGATCTTTCTGGAACTCCAGTGATGTTTTTTTCTTAAGCTTTTGTATCTTTCTAACTAATAATTATTCTAACGATTAAAAATTTAATTTAAAAGTGTGTTAAAGCGAGCTTAAATAATAAAAACAAGGACAAGTTTTTATAAATTTAAATGACTAAAAACAGTGTTGCCGGATTTCCAATTCTATTAGAAGAATCAGGAATCTGACCGTTTTTAACTGGACCACATTTCTATTTTAGTCTTAGCCTTCTGATTCCAATACAGATTTCTAATTAGTCTAATATATCTGCTATCTAAGTTTAAATTATTTAATAATAGATAACAACTTTATGTTTTAAAAAATCGAATGCTTTATCATAATACAAAAAGCAGAAATAATAGCTATTTATGTAACAAGTACATAATGTAGGACTTTATAGACAAGCCCAGTTTATAGCCAAGCGAGCGAAGCGAGCAAGGCCTATAAAAAGGGCGAGTCTATAAGGTCCGATTATGTAAGAGTTGCATACAAAGCTTTATGATCGATTCCTAAAATTGGGTAATTATCAAAAGAAAATCAGTTTATAAATTTGACATCTATTCTTGACAGAAGAAAATTTGACATGTAATATACAGTTGTCATACTTTATTTTACTACTATATACTTTATTTACGAGTACAATAATAAGCCAGTTCACTGCCGCAAAACAAAACAATAAACAGTACTTTATAATGCAATCGGACATAAATGTTTTTGTTTATGTCTCTGCGCCGTTATAATAGAATAACATTAATACTGTACAACGCCTGTGTTGTTCGACTCTCATCAGATTTATTATTGTTCGTTATATTTTCTGGCATTTTTTGTTTTTGGTAGCGAAAGTAGAAATTCTTTTATCGTTGAAAGGGTTTTGAAGATAATTTTTCCAAGACAACATTTTTCCCGAGATCTATAGTTATTTTGTTGTTTTGATCTACTAATACGCTATTTTCTCTATATATAAATTAATTAACTCTGTATAAATTGTATATTCTTTAGAATAAGTATTCTAATACCTTTCGCACAATATGTAACAGAAAATAGCACAGAAAGACAACAACTGGTATGTGTATATACAGATATAAAGAAAACATTTGTTACTGTGATGATCACTATGCCCATGGGCGTAACTAGAAAATCTTTCTGGGGGGGCAGCCCCAGGTTTATGGACGGCCCTATAGAGCGCAGCGAGTTTTAAACATCCAGGCGCTCAATTGGCTTTTTCCTGGTGGGGGGGCATGGCCATTCTGGAGAGGGCCGGATCCTTTAATCAACACAGCCAATTTTGTTATGATCAACGGCGAGAAATCCTCAAGTGTCAGTCTAACATGCGGTGTGCCTCAAGTCTTTGTCTGGGACCACTTCTTTTCAACCTATTTGTAAATGATTTCCAGATCCTGTTATTAGCTCTAAATGCTTATTATATGCGGATGATTTCAAAATTTACTCGACTATAACAAACCAAGATGCTGTAGAGTTTTAAAAGTATCTGGACAGAGTATGTAAATGGTTTGCCAATAACAACTTAACACTTAACTCAAAAAAATGCTCGTTAGTTAGTTACACTAGAGCGAACAAGGGGTTCAAATCTACTTTCTATCTAGTTAATGAACAATTAAAAAAAATCACAAGTCAAGGATTTTGGAGTTGTCTTTAACTACAGTGGTATCTTTACTGATCATATTGCAGAGAAAAACCTATTCTTTATAATTAGAAACGCAACTAACTACCAATACTAAACTGTTCTTTGGTTTAATTCTTTAATATATTATAATGTGATGCAAACTAATACTATAGTCATTCTACATATACTATAAGATGGATTAATTTATTATAATATGATTGCTTAAATATTGCCTGTATTTGCAATATTACCAAGTACATGTAATGGGCTCGCTGTTTGTACCTTTAGTATTATTCTTATTATTATATTCAATCTGTAAATATTCTACTCTAGAAATATAAAAAGATTCACTCCGATTTTAATTTTTTAAGAGAAAGAAAAACGTTAAAAGTTATCTCAACTGGTAAAGTTTTTTTGTTAGTGTTCATGTTACTATAGTCAGAGTAAATAAAACGGAATTGGCACCAATATACAGTAATTTGCAATCCAAAACTCCACTTAGACACAATACACTTGACAGTGTATTAGGTAAGAGAAGCAATATAAAAGGGCATAAAATCCATATTCAGTGTTTTATTTAGTAGTAGAACAAAAGAGTAATTTTGAACTTTGACGGAGTGGTACGAGAGAATCTCCTAAAAGAATTTCATGAAAGTTGGCATGAAGCAGGGACAATAGTTCACTCTAGAAACGAGGAAAAAGCCATACCATAAATCAAGAAAAACAATTTCGAAGTAAAGGCTCTGGGGTGTGCTTTAACAAAAATAGAAGTGTTCGAACTATTATAACCGTGGGCTCGTATTTATTTTTTTCAATACATTCATATGTTTTAATTATGTATACTTTTTATGTATACATAGCATTGCAATAAATAAATAAATCACTTATTTTATTATTATTGACCCCCCACCCTCAGAATAAAAAAAACTACACTACTTTCATTTTTAATTTTAGTAGTTACGTCCTAAAATTTCAAAATAAAATGAAAACAAATTATACAAAAGTTTTATAACAATCCACTCTACGTAGGCAATATTCTTCCTATGTAGAGTAGACGATTTAAAAATCAAGAGTAAACCCTTACTCTGAAACGATTAGAAATTTGACTGTTCTAGTGTGAAAAAGTTGCCTTAAATGATGAAAGATAATTATTAAATGATAATTGTTTTAAGAGTGTTACACGTGATTTTACACTAACATTGTATTGAAGTTAACTCTATGGTCTACACGAAACTACAGATTAGATATCTTACTCTAAACGTATTGGACCTATAAACAAATTTTTTATAGTGGTCTTGTGTTCGAATTGTACATTAAAATTTTTACTGTATGGTAATGGGATCTTCATTGCTGTTGCAAGTTACCTACTCTCTCCTCTACAGACCTGCAAATTGATATAGGTTCACCTAGAACGGTGATGGCGAACCTTTTTGAGAAGTGGGTCAAACTGAGTTCATTATTTTTCTTAATACTAGCCCGTGGGTCACTAAGTCGGTAGCGTCATTTGGAAGGGGGGGGGGGGTAAAAAGGGTGCCAATAATTTGGAAACACCGAAAATTTGTTAACAGGCCATATTTATCAATCATCACACCATATTTATCAAACCATTCTGTTTGATATGGTCTAGAACTTTGTTTTTACTGGGCTACAACTAAAAATATTTATATTTAGAATACAATAATTTTAGAAAAAATTTCTTATTAACGTACTTGATATAATTGCATATGTAGATAAGAAAATTTAATAATAAAAAATAATAAAAAAGTTATTATTAAACACTTCTAGACGCATACACAAAGGCTACCAATTAGTTCAACACTGCGAGCTGGTACATCCCCATTCTACCGGAGCCGGACATTTGAGCGACATGGCGCGCCGTCTAGGCGCGGCCATTTCGGCGCGACCGTTTCGTCGCGGGATACTTCGGCGCAAAAAATTGTCTAGTATTATTGTAATTAACAAAATCTGTAGGTACTTACAGGTAGTAAATATAGTATGATCGATGATGAGAAAAAAAACTCAATATCTGTCAATCACAAAAGCTCGTATGTACTGCTAGATTTAAGAAAAACTTATTTTTCTAAGCTACTAAAACATTAAAATCAAAATTCTGCAAATCTCTGCATAAGGGAATCATTTGTAATAAGAATTTTATTGTTTATAAGAAAATCATGTTTGATAATCATCTTAATAACTTTTACTACAGCCTTGGTAGTGTAATGTCTAGCGTGCTGAACTTTCACCCAAGCGGCCCGAGACCGACTCCCGGTGCCGGCAGATTTGGTTAAGGTTTTCTGCAGTTTTCCTTAGCTGTGACACAAATGTGGGATTTGCGCTGTTCCATCTGTAAGTCGGCTGCAGCCGCACGTAGGACCTATGTAATAATCATAATCGCCTCCTCCCTCTCGCACAAGCTTATAGCTTCTGGGGCCTGGTTATTAGTTGTAGCAATTATTATTATTATTTTAAAAAATCAAAAATTTTATAAAATCAATTAAATGACATAGGAAAATTGACATTAACATTGAATATCGTACCACTGATAAATGGTACGATATAAATAAACGTGTCCCACTTCACGAACTTTGTCTCAGTAGGTAACACTTATAAATGGATACTGCTTAGTGCTTGTAGTCCAGCGCTTAAAGACAAAAAGCGCTGGAATAACGCAATTTAACCAACCAAAGCGAAATTCTGGAATTAAGAAGGTATACGTGTGTACATAAAAATAAAAAAGGTTACTCTGATACTAGGATAGCTTGTTCCAAGAAATTAGACTAATGGCTCAAAAAAAGTTTTGTTTGAAGATCTCCGAAAGTTTTACTCTAATTTGTCGCGGGAAAATCTACATGCACCGAAGTGTCGTTTCGTCGAAGCGTGTCTGCGCCTAAGTGTCCCGGTGTCGAAGTGTGCCTGCGCCCAACTGTCCTCGCACCGAAACGGCCGAGCCCAAATGTCCTAGACAGCCATTCTACGATGCAAGGAATATGAGCACCAAGTTTATGACCGACTACCATGACTCATACACAGGTGCAGTGATACGATAGAAAATCAGTTAACCAGCGTCCACTTGGAAATATATATTTTTTATAAATTCGACCTTAGATATTATACTTAAATTTTTTAATATTTTCGATTGTCTGTTCTCCCTTTTATGATATAAAAAATAAGTTTATAAAAATCAACGCCTGGGTCATTTAAAAAGCCTTCGTGGGTCAATGTCTGCCCCGCGGGTCATAGGTTCGCCACCACTGACCTAGAATATTGATTTAATTTTTGAAATATTTTTGTTAAAACATATTTTACCGTAAAATCACTTTAAAGGCTTATTTACTAAACATTTTTATGTGTTCTCCTACCTTTTCAAAACATATGCATGTTTGGTACAAAAGGTAATAACACAGAAATATTTGAAAAATTATATCAATATTCTAGGTGAACCTATATCAATTTCCAGGTCTGTAGTATCTTTAGTAGAAACAGTCAAATATAATATACCAAGGGACAGTTATATTGCCGGAAATTTTTTCGAGCAGTCTTGACACGAGTGTTTGTAGCGAAAAAATTACACGAGGGCGTTAGCCCGAGGGTAATTTTGAGCGAACTTATTTGAACACTTGCAATAATCTTTGAATTCTTTTTCCAATGCCTACTAGATTAAGAATCTAAAAAAATATTAAAATTCATTTTTCTCTGTTTTTTTGGCTTTAGAAGCATAATGTGTGATACATCGTTGAATTTGTAATAAAAAATGCTACCGTATACAAGGTGTTTCTACTTTTGTGGCCATATAAAAAAATTAAGTTGATGATGATTTCTCAAAGATGCAACATCGGATAAAAAATTGTTTTTGCAATTGGTCGTTTTCATGGTTACTAGATTGTGGGGAATGTGTAACTTTCTATGGTCGTCGTAGATAAAAGCATATACCACATTCGTCGGCATTTTTCCGATTCGATGCTGGCCGATTCCGGCCGGATCAGTGTGCTTTATGCTTAATAGTATACTAAAGAACGAGCTTAATAAAGATTTATTGCACGAGCCGCTTGCGGCGAGTTTTCTAACGGACGAGTGCAATAATGACTTACGAAACGAATTTTTTATGCTATTTTTTTTATTTTACACCTTTTATTCCTTTTTTAAATAAAAACATCGCAATTTCAAAATTTAGGGAATTTTGTGGTAGTTGATAACACTGATGTGACATTTAAAAATTCAAATTTTTAGAGCGAAGTCAATTTTCTCTTGTTTTTTTTTCAATGCTACCAACTTTGAAAAAGTTGGGCTATTAAAACACTCATGACAAGCACAAATGAGTTATTAATGCACTGTTTTGAGTGCTTTAACAGCTTTGTTATAGACGCAAAATACATAGAAATAGTGTATTACATTACAAGTCATGAAAGTGAAACTTTGCAGAAGAGGAGGCTTATTGAAGAGTACGAGGATGCGTAGCATCCGAGTATATCTTTAAAGCCTCCGAGTCAAGCAGAGACACTTTCATGACCAGTGATGTATTATATTTTTTCTGAAATCGTTTTTCAAAACTAAAAATAGATTTAAACTGAAAAAATATATCAACATCAGAGTCGTATGAGAAGTTAGTATCCATGACAATGAATCAACAACAAATCAAAAATATTTTGTTGTATTTGATTGTTAGTGTTTTTAATTATATTAAATAAACGTTTCATAAGATAAGTGACGATTTCTAATTCAATTGCAGTCTAAAAATGACAGATGAGTCTTGTAAAGTGACAGGAGTCTTGTAAAAATCATGAAAGTGACTAGTCTTTAAAGTGACACTTTCATGACCAACCTGAGTTCTGTCATGACAAGCTTTCTTGACGATTTCAGAAAAAAGATATTTACTTTGAATCAAAAATGCTTTTACTGGCCGACGATATAAGTCAAATTAATGAACTTATTACAATGAAACTACAGCAAAACAAGCTATTCAACAATACTTGTCGACTGCTTGCCATAAGAAATACTAATTATTTTTTCGCCTACCTGATCAGAAAGTGGCTTCTAAATGTCCTGTTTTAAGGGCATTTAAGGCTTCTTTGCGGGCCTCTTATGTCAAACTTTTTACTGCCCTCTTATGTCAAATACATAACCTCTATACTACTACTAGATGAAAGCACGATTTATTTATGTTAAGTTGGAGATACTGTAAAAATCGTAATAGGGAAGACGTCAATTGAGGAGATTCTTGCATTTTCATAAACGTCATTACTAAATTAGTTAGATTATCAGTTATAAATGCATTAAACAATTACCAATTTTAAGTAATTAAGTTTTGAAAACCTTGAAAATTTAAATAAATTTAAAATGCAATACTGGTGTCCTCTAATGGATGAAACTTTGTTACCTCTTACAGTTCCAAAGACGACCCACTGTTGGTGCTAATGAAACAGTTAAGAGTCCTGTATTACCCGTCAGTTTGAAATTTTTTTTATTTTCAAGTTCAAATATCGTCTACTTATTAACGAGTAATTAATATAATAATGTACGTTATGCTGTTGTGTAATTAACTGCCATAATTAAAGTGGTGTTAGATATTTCTGGTAATATTAATTCAAAATTCAGTTGATTGGTTTTCATCAGCGCCATCTAACGTTGAGTAGATCGTCAATATTGCTTCTTCACATTCACAGCGGTACCTACTTTTTTACATCAAATAGCTTTGAGGGAAGTTGCTCAAGGCCAAATTCGGTTTTAAATGAGGAGAATTTTTAAATTTAATTTTTTCAAATAAATTGAGGGTTTTTAGAAATTCCGCTTATCTGGAAATATTTTTCTAACTAAAATGAACGAATACAAAAATTAAAAAAAATACGTGCGTCTTCCCTATTGTTTTTTAAATTGTCATACTACGGAGGACTATATACTAGGAGGACACACGCCGTATCAGCAAAGCGTACCCGTCCTTGAACTTAAATTCAAGTTCCGAGCGCATCGCTAGGTGGCGCAGTTGTTCAATTCTCGGTGATTCTCGGCTACATTTCAAAGGAAGCAAATTGTCAGGACATTGTTTTTAATTTATTAAAAAAAAAACAAACTACAAAATCAACAAATAAACATAAATATACCCTGATTCATTACTATCTAGCCACATTGCAGTGTAAACCGGATCACGGTGAATATGATTTTGACCCAATTTTCACTGCAAAGGGGCCAGATAGTAATGAATCCGGGTATATTATAATTTAGACTCTTTTCTTAATTTTCTAGTCTTCTATTTCTTAAGTTTCCTAGCTTCATTAAGCGTTATACATAAAAAATACAATCTAGTAATGACAAAAAATCTAACTACGGCTTCTGTTAAACCAGCCCCATGCATTTTGCAACCAATTAAATTCAACTGCTTATCTTCAAGATTTTGCACTACTTCTAAAATAATATTACTATTTATTTCACTGCTTGATGATACAATTTCCAAAAATGCAGATTCAAAGGTGCATATGAGGTGAAATAGAGCGTCAGATGGATACGTTAAGTAACCTTTTGATAGCAGCTGCGTAAATTTGTCTCTGAATTTTGGTTCAGCAGATTTAAGGCAGTTCAAGCATTCGTCGCACTTGGTAAATCGATAGCACTTTCTTGCCATATATCCTGCAACATATGCTATAACAAAAGTTGATGATTCTTCAGTATTGTAATCGTGATCATTCTGAAAAGTTCGCTCAGGAAAAGACACTTCATCGAACCATATGCATTTATCCATAACTGTATCTAGATTCTTCTGAAATTGGGCTACATTTTCATCTGAATTAGTTACAATTTCACTGGTGTTAATCAAACACGAAAATATTTCGTCATTGTCGACATTACAACCTCTTGGAGGTTTTATGAGAGAGTAAGTACTAATTAATTTAAAAATTTGAATAAAAATATTTGAATCTGGATGGTCGTTTGCACCACAAGCCCCTCTCATCATTCCAAAGAATCTCTGGAACGGAAAACAAATTAGAAAAACACTTACTTACTTATAAGGCACAAAATCTAAAAGCAAAAAACAAAATAAAAAGTTCCTCTAAAGCAAAAAACAAACTAAAAAATGCCTCTAAACTATTATACTCTCTTCTATTTACACCATCGCATCAGAAGTGAGTTAGCTTTTGAAATTTTCAAATACATAAAATTGTTCACCTCTGTATAATAACGACGATATGATGTTAGTAAACAAAGCAAATGTATGTTAGTCACAAATACAGTTTGTGCCAGTTGCAAATGTCCATTCTGAGTGTTCCAAATTAACTTTTTTCAACTTTTAATTAATTGTGGCTTCTGAAAATAGAGTTGCCGGTTTGTTTTCACTAGGTTAAGCGATGACCGGAATTTCAGCCAAATTTATTAACTTGGCATTGATGAGAAAACTACGGTTGCAACATCCCGACTGGACATTTGAAACTGCTACGGACTATAGGTAAACATTTTTTAATATCAAAATTATGTGCCTCTAATACATCCTGGTTTAGTCTAGCTGTCATCAAGTATTCATAATGGCAAGTATCACATAAAAACGATAAAATATCCACAGTGGCTTTAAGAGTGACAATAAATCCTAGGAAAGTACTTTCAGACAAAAAGTAATATTCATTTGCTAAAGCAAAGTTCTTCCAGTTGTTCAGATATTCCACAAATTCAAGTAAGAACTAAACATGAAAAAAATATTTTAAACAATAAGAAAAAAAAATTGTGCAGGATCATACTTGAGTTTCTGCAGAATCAGGCCTTAAAGGATTTTCTGGTGTTCTAGAACTCATTATTTTAATAAGAAATGCTATTTTATTTATTAAAGTCATAGTAGGTTCACAATCCTCCAAATTTGAATTATAATCCTTGTATATTTTCATAGCTGCTGCAGTTTTTTCACTGAAAAACTAAAAAAACCTAAGAATGACAAAAAGTGTTTTTTCGCTTAATGCACTTGACAACTCCCCGAAGTTTTTCATGTTTTTTTAATATGTTTGGCAAACGATCTTTTTTTAGGTGTGTTCGAAAAGCTTGCTGACAATTGACACATTTATTTGCTAAAATTCCTCTCTGTCCAGGTTTTCTTTTTCGAGCTATCCCTAAACATGAATGTGTTCTAAAATACAAAAATTGTTAAAATTGATGCATTTTATAAGTTAAATAAACAAATTATTACTTTGCAATAATTTCAATACCCTTACATGGAACGAAGTCATTTACAATCTTTAAAACTTCTGTAATTTCTTCCAGGTGCATAATATTTGTTTTAATATTATTCTCAAATATTTCAGTCTTACCAAAAAAAACCTACAATAAAGTTAAATTACAAACATAAGTAGATGGGTCTATTAGACGTAATACTGACTTGAACAGACATGTCCGAATGTAAAACAACTTGCTTTTCTACTTGATAAGTATCATTCCATTTGGCAAATATTAAATCATCAGAATGCTGCAAATGAACCTTTGTCCATTTCGTTGTAGGTAAAAGAAGGTGGTCAAAATTGTCTTTCATAGTTTGAAACCAGCTTTTTCCTATATTTTCCATGACATTATTTTCAGTTTCATTGTCTATAATCTCCACACTTTCCTCAATACCAGCAACTGCAGTATGTTTATTTAGTTTTTGTTCCATTTTTCCAGCAATTTTTCTTATAGTTGGAGCTTTTCGTTCTGGTTTAGGGTTCGACAGGTAATGAGGCAAGTTAGGAAATATGCAGGGAACTGCATCGCATTTTAGTTTGGGTCGTCCTCTTTCAATCTTATTAATTTCCCCATCATTTATTTTTGTTTCAAAGCATTTTACAATGTCTGATTGCAAAAAGTGCACTTCACAAACAACATCATTTTCAGCTAATTCTTTATCAGCTCTTGGAATAGCTCTCTTCCATTTATTAAAAATAGTCTTATCCTTCAATTTCAGAGAGGCATTCATAATAATAATTATGTAACAGTGATTTAAAAAATAACTTACCTTTGGCGCCTTAAACAAGCTTGCATTTTTTATCCCATGCAGCTTATTATATTTCCGCGTAGATGAATAACCAGCTTTACACCCCGGCACAAAACAACTGTTTTTACTTTTCATTTTGTACAGCTCTACTCACCATACAATCATTTAAATTGGTTTAACGTACGATGAACCCCATTACAACACGTGTAAAATGTCGATGAACGTAGCCGCGTCACCTATCGTTGCGCCACTTGTGGCAGTTCGGTCAACTAAAGTACGCTGCGTACAGAAAATTTGGATATCTGCATAAGCGTTTCGTCTCCTAGTATACAGTCCTCCGTATGTCATACCTTGACCACTCCTGTGCATTATCCTAAAAAGTTTTTAATCAAAAAATGAAATCATTAGTTTTTAACATTAAAAATATAACTCATTCGTAAAACCCTTAGCAACAGAATATGACGGAAAATGTAATCCCAAACATATTTTTACTTAACCTTTAAAAATATAAAAAACATACGTCAAATTTTTCCAGGCTTCTTAGATCATAACTTTGATTTTCATGTCTTCGTCGATAAATTTGTCGTTTACTGTCTCCAGCCTTACTTTGTGGAACTCCATAATCATGAAATATAATATAAATACGAAGATTAGTTAAGTTTCACAAGTTTTATTAATATCTTAACCTGACAATATTGTTTCAACACTTTGTGTCATTATCAAAGGTAGATAAGAATGATAAACAAACACGTTGCTAAGGATAAATACATACAGAAAATAGGTAACTAGATACAATACATAACAAAAACTAAATATCTAACACCTAATAAAGGAGAATTACTAAGCTCAGTTTGTTCATTCATTAAAGGTACTGTGCGTTTATGTCTGTATATTTCAAAAGCTTCTAAAATGTCTAATTTGTGTTTGTTGCTGCAAAAATGTAAGAATTTAATGTTGTTTTGAGGTGTCATTGGGTGGTTCTGTTACAAAATGTGTTTGGCATAATTCGATTTTTCTGGATGTTTAAGTCTATAAGAGCGTACGTGTTCTTTGTATCTTATGTCGAAATTTCTAAGTGTTTGGCCAATATAAACCGAGTTACAAAAAGAACAATTCAAACGGTAAATGCCGGATTTCATGATATCTTGTGCATTGAATAAAAATGAAAAGGTGTTGGTATTAGTTTTATAGGTTATTTTGTAACTGGTGGTTTTTCTTATTATAGTTGCAATTTGTTCTGATATCTTGCCAATGTATGGTATTGATATGTAGTTTGTGTCTTGTATTTGAGTGTCAATTGGAAATATTCTTTTGATAGCTAACCTATAATCTTTTTGTTGAATTAAAGTGTCAATCATGTTATGGTTATAATGGTTTGCATATGCTAATTGTTTGATGATTGAAATTTCTTTATCAAAATGTGATCGTTTCATTGGAGTAGTTAAAGCTCGGTGTACTAAAGATCTATAAGCCGCTAGTTTATGCATTTTATGATGACATGAATCGTTAGGTATAGTGACGTCTGTGCTTGTGGGTTTTCTGTATATGGAAAAATCAAATTCATTGTTTGTATTAATTGTAATAGTTAAATCCAAAAAATTAATAGCTCTATTTTGTTCTGTTTCTAGTGTAAACGTGATGTTTGTGTGAAGACTGTTAATAAGAATTAAAAACTCATTGATAACCTCAAAAGAACTGTCAAAACAAGCTAAAATGTCATCAACGTAACGAAACCAAAAAATAATGTGTTTAGAAAGATCTAATTCAAATATTCGATCTTCCAAATTATCCATAAATATGTTAGCTAATAGAGGACTTAGAGAATTACCCATAGGTAAACCATCTTTTTGTAAATAAATTATATTATTAAAAGTGAAATAATTTTGACTGATACAAAGATCAAATAATTGAATTAACTCTAATCTTTTTACTAATTCTACATTACTATTAACTAGGAAATTATATAACAAAGGAATACAGTCTTGTGGTGGAATCTTTGAAAACATGTTACAAATGTCAATGCTTACAAGTTTTGAATGTGCTGGAAGATGTATGTTCTGTAGTTTTTCTACTAATTCTAATGAATTTTTGACAGAGTATTTCGATTTGTATCCTATGATGTTAATAATATGGTTGAGTTTCTTGGACAAGGTGTGATTAGGTGCGTTGATACCGTGAGATCATTTAAATTTAAAATTAAAGTAGGCGGGAATTTTTTTATACGTTTGGCGATCCTGCCAATTGACTCGCTGTGTAAATTAGAGGTTATGCAATTTTATGTTCTAGATTAAACATTTTGGAGCGTCACTTTGACAATTCAAATCAAACTGTGAAGTGAACAGTTAGTGTTGCCAATCTATTTTAAAATCACAACCAACTTTAATTATAAATTCAAATGATCTCGTGGTATATGATACTACTGGTCGTATAGGCATGTGTGTTTATGTGTTTTAATCAGTCCATACTAAGAAAAACCACCAGTTACAAAATAACCTATAAAACTAATACCAACACCTTTTCATTTTTATTCAATTTTAAAGACAAAACACAAGATATGAAATCCGGCATTTACCGTTTGAATTGTTCTTTTTGTAACTCGGTTTATATTGGCCAAACACTTAGAAATTTCGACATAAGATACAAAGAACACGTACGCTCTTATAGACTTAAACATCCAGAAAAATCGAATTATGCCAAACACATTTTGGAACAGAACCACCCAATGACACCTCAAAACAACATTAAATTCTTACATTTTTGCAAGACACACTACATTCTTGACATTTTAAACTTGTGAAACTTTCTAATCTTTGTATTTATATTATATTTCATAATTTGTCGTTTGTTTTTTTCGTTTCACAGTGTCATTGTATGTATAAATGGTGGTTGTGACAATTAATTAATAAAAAGAAAATTGTGATTTCAATAAATTATACAATGATAGACAACAATAACGACATTATTGAAAGCGATGAGTTCAGCTGTACAGTGTGTGTTGTATGTAGTGTAATGATTATTAGGTTAATTTAGTTAATAAATTACTAAAAACGTCTGACGTTATTTTTATTTTCATTCATTCCCTCTAACATATGCCTATTTAATTTACTAATAAGTTACGTTACTGTTTAACTTTGGAATTCTTTTTTAAACTTTCAAACAGGTAGGCGAAAAACTTTTGTATGTCACTCGGACCGAAAAGCATTTGTAGTCCTAAGTTGTCCGCTGCCCTCTACGCTACGCTTCGCTCGGGTATCAAACAACTGCGGGCTACAAATGCTAATTTTCTGCCCTTGAGACACAAAATACTATTTTTCTACGCCTGTTAAAAAAACTGCACTATATTTCATTATTTTTGGTGTGTAAAATATCGGTTTATGGTAATAATGAAAAAAAGTAAAAAGCGTAAAAAAAGTGCGGTTAGCGTGTCATTATCTCACTCTGGCGTTTGCAAATACATGCACCGAAATAGCCGAATCAAAGATTGCTTTGAAAACAATTGAAGTTGTCTCGCAATCTTGGCTTTAGAAACGTCAAATTTTCTATTTAGATTGTTTGTGTATGTTGTGAGATATTATAGTTATTTCTTTAAATTAATTTAAATATGGAAATCGAGCAAGATTCTGAACACGAAATATTAACGCCGGAAGAAATTATCGAAAAAGCAAATGTAGCAACGCTTAACTTATTGCCAGAGAAATCAAGGGAAATTTATCTAAAAGAGTATAACACATTTATGGAATGGCGTAATCAAAATGGAATTCATAGCTTTACAGAAAGAGTATTATTAGCATTTTTTGAGGAAAAATCAAAAATTTTTAAATCATCTACCTTATGGTCCTGCTATTCAAAGTTAAAGGCGACATTAATTATTAATAATAATGTGGATATAAGCAAATATTCAAAGCTAATAGCCTATTTAAAGCGGCAATCCGTTGGGTATAAACCGAAAAAATCTCGAACATTTTCAAGGAGCGAAATAAATAAGTTCTTACTGGAAGCGCCGGATGAGAAGTATTTAATGTTTAAGGTAAAATTGTTGCTAAATTTCTTTCATTATTTAACGGCTTGTAAACTTTTAGGTTGCATTAATATTAGGCATTGCTGGGGCTTGCCGAAGAGACGAGTTGTATAAAACACTCATTGACAATATTGAAGACAAGGGGGAAGTTTTACTTGTAACAATACCAGATTCAAAGGCACATACACAACGACGCTTCACTGTTATTGGAGAGACCGGAATTACTAATTTGAATTTGTTGGATATTTATAGAAAATATGTGTTAAATAGGCCGAAAAATGCAGCCACCAAACATTTCTTTCTTTCATATAGAAACATGAAATGTACTAAACAAGTTGTAGGCATAAATACGTTTTCAAAAATTCCATCATTAATTGCCAAATATCTTAATTTACCACAACCAGATACATATACAGGTCATACCTTTAGACGTACTTCGGCATCGCTTTTGGTGGATTCCGGTGGGGATATACTTAAATTAAAACAGCATGGCGGCTGGAAATCCACTACGGTTGCCGAAGGGTATGTGGACAATTCTTTTAACACTAAAATGAATTGTGCATCAAGGATTCTGCGCGGACATGAAACTATTCTAATAGCGATATTTTCAATCAACCATCCACCTCAAACATAAATGATAACGAAAACAACTTGAATATTCCAAACACAAGCAACGTAAACACTATACATCATTTTTTTTCTAACTGCCGACAGTCGTAGAAAAAATATTGTATGAAACTCATGTTCAAAGTGCCTTTTTTCACTCATGGGATTGCCGCACTCGCCTGGGGCTCGTGCGGTCAAACTTCCCATTCGTGAAAAAAGTACTACTTTATGCACTTGTTGCATAAATTACTATTTTAAAGAAAAAAAAATTGTAGGTATGTTGATATCGGCGATTTTCATGAATATTGAGAATTTTCTTTTGTTTCGCGTTTTGGTATTTCTCATAAAATAAATTAAAATATTTTAGGATCATATTATAATAATTGTCTGATTAAATTTAACGGAGTTCACAGTTACATTACCAGAGGAAAAGATAATTTTATATTACGATTGAAAACACCTCAAAATTAATTTGTTTTTAAAGGAGTAATATTAATTTTCAACGGAAGACATGCAAGACAAGAAAATGCAAGATTCTTGTCTACAAGAATGAAGCAAGACAAGTGTTTATTAAATTTCTTGTTTTGGTTTGCAAGACGAGGCAAGAAGTAGTCGTACAAGACAAGAAGTCTTGTCTTGTGAAACACTAAGTCTAACCGACGGGATGGAACACCCGAACGTTCATAATAAACCAATATCAAACATCTAAGTATCAAATACGGCCTATTATAAAATTTTAAAACGATAGGCTTAAAGTTACTGTTAAAGTGAACTAATGCGCCTGAGGTTGCTTTATCTCCTGAAGCCTATTATTTAGGACTCCGTATGCAACGGAGTAGGGCGGTGAAATTCATTTGCCAGAACAGCTAGTCGTACTCCAGCCCATTAGCCCCCCCCCCCCCTAAGTACGACACTGGAGGTTTGTATGTTTGCTTGCTTTGGAGTAGGGTCGCAGATTCGATCTCCGACCTAGCTGGTAATCTTTCATAGCGGAGAAAAAATAAAAAGGCATTATTTTCGCATAGGGATTAAATCAAAGAAGGTAGAATAACAGAGTTGGTCAAATATTAAGAACACAAAATAATATTATTTATAAGAAGGCCACGATTAACAACAGATATAATTAAGATTATAGAATAGAGAAGAAAGTATCAATAGAAGAAGCCAGCACCAATAGAATACATAAAAAATGTTTAGAATTTTACAGGGTATTCAAAATTGCAAAAAGATGGGGGTTATTATTTGAAAAAATTGTTCGAAGTTCACGTTAGCCCAGGTTTTTCGAGAGTATAACAAACGATGTTTTTAAAACAAGCCCAACAAAAATAAAATCGACGGGTCCGAGAGATTCCTTCAAATATTATTAAGCGTTACTTTTCGACCTCTCTGTACACATATGTACAATCAATAGTCGAACTTTGGATAATTGACCACGGAGTGTTTAATTCTGGAATCATATTTGACTTGCGACTTTACTTCGATATGACATGACGAATTTAGAACGGCTCCCCGTTTCCGAAGAGTAACGAGCTTTCCAAAATCTTTTTCAATAATTTCATGACATATGCCTCAATTTGGATGGAAACAGGTGCAAGTGAATCGTTATGTAATGTTCTAGGACAACAGCTTCTTAAGCTGTGTATGTGATATCGACTAGTGACCTTGTGCTTAAATTCTAAAATAGGTTACTCTAGAGCATTAAATAAGCTTATAAAAACCCGAATTTCGGATTTTGAGCTTTGCCTCCAACTATATATGTATCTACAATGTGTTGCACTTTAGAATATACAGGAGTATTGAGCTGTGAAGTGAAACACACTGTATGCTTAGTTTTCGTCAATCTCATTTTGTTTTCAAACCCTCTCTTGAGGTGTGAGGGTTAATGATTTGCAAATGATGTCGTTGAACTCGGAAACATGAAATGGTAATTGAAATCTTTTAGACAGTCTTAGTAAGTTTCCACTTTTTGTACCTTGCCGTTAACATGCATATAAAGGGTCCTAATAATCAGTTTTGTCTAAAGTCTTGAAAGGCTAAAACCGATCTGTAAATATCAATGTAATATTCAAATATTTGAATATTCAACTATGCAAATCTGGCAACACCGCTTCCTTATCCGATCCACTAAATAACAAAAACAAAAAAGAACTAATCGAACTGGAAATTGGTGCATTCGAAAAAAGCAGTAAAAGTGTAATTTGATATTTATTTAAAAAAGAAAAAGGAATGGAAATCAGCGTTGAAAATGCAAACACACAGAGCGATGAAATCAAAACTATTGCTCCCAAAGTAAGTGCATCCAGCGACGAAAAAGATGAAAAAGCACCGGATAGTTCGGATAATAATGGAATACAAAAGTCAAAACCGAATAAAGCGAAAAAAAGGAAGAAACCGAAAGATGTTACCGCACCAAGGCAACCACTAACAGGTTCAGCTAGAGTTTTTTCAGTTTTATTCTCATAATTAGTAGTACTTTTTAGGTTATGTTCGTTATTTAAATGATAGGCGAGAAAGTGTCCGTGCTGCAAATCCTAATTTACCGTTTGCAGAAATAACTCGAATATTAGCTAGTGAATGGTCGAATCTACCCACAGATAAAAAGCAACATTATTTAGACGCTGCTGTGCAGGATAAAGAACGCTATACAAAAGAGTATAACGCATATAAGCAAACACAAGCTTACAAAAGTTATACTAAACAAATTAATGAAAAGAAAATGAAAGAAAACAAAGAGGAAAGTAAAGTAAATGTAAGTTGAGTACATAGATATTGTTGCTATCATTATAATGTTTATATTGTTTTAGACGACCATTGCACCTACACAAACGGTGGTCACACGAGATTCTCATAATAACGAAATGGATGTAGGAAATTTTGATATTCCAATATTTACAGAAGAATTCTTGGATCATAATAAGACTCGTGATGCTGAACTTCGACAGTTAAGAAAGTCAAATACTGATTATGAGCAGCAAAATGCAATTTTGCAAAAACACATTGAAAATGTTAAAAGTGCAATTGAAAAGCTTGAAACTGAGATAATGCAACAAAGGAAAAACAATAAAACGTTACAGCAACACTTGGATCATTTGCGGTCAACTCTCACCAGTGGATTTGCAAATGTAAAATTACCTGGTAAAACTGATTATTGTAGTAGCAATAAGAAGTATTATTTATTTCTAATATTGTTTGTAGTTACTGATGAGGTACCAACGTTGCAAACGATAGACCTTTACATGACAAATTTGCATTCTATGTTATTAGAAAATAGTAGTCATGATGCAGCTTTGCTACAAACTGTGAAAGATATTGTAGGTCATTTGGAATTTAATGGATGACAAGAGGATAATGAAAGTAGTAGTAATACCATTCCAGAAAGTACCGTCACTCCAGTAAAGATTAAAAGAAAAGGGAAAAAAATTAATTAAATGTGATTTCTTTGTATTATTTAAAGAACTTGAGCAAAAAGGATATTTATTATTCATCTAAGAATTAACAGTTAGATGTCGATTATTGTAGGTTTGCTGTGATACCGCCAAGTCATAAATAATAGTCTTATTTATTATTTATGATAAACATATTTATAAGAAAGTATAATAAAATTAATTATAGCAGTATTAGTAGTTAAACCAGCATAGCAATGTTTACGATTTGTCTTGACAGCTAACCTAGAATATTTAGCAATGGCATTTAATTGTCAATTCACAGGTGACTGATTTTTCTTATTGGCTGCCACCATTATTACTCATTAGTATTTTCATATCCTTTTTCTTTTGATGTTGCATTTTTGAAAATGTAATTACATATTTAATAATTTAAAAAATAACTGTGCTATTGTATTTATATCACTTGAAAATAATATAATTAGTGCAAATAAAGCATTTAAGTATCGCAGATTTTACGCAATAACAAACTTGTGTAAAAATGTTGAATTAATTGAGCTATAAGCATAACAATTAATAAAAGGGAAATTAATTTTGTTTGCTTTTTTTTATCATCTTGTCTAGTTGTTCACTATCAAGTTTTACATTGCATGTAACAACAAATTTTAGCTGTTACAACAATAGTTTTTCCTTTCACAGATTTATCTATATATATATATATACAGTGTGGAAATAAAGAAGCGGATAAATTCGATAACTTCGTTAAAATTAATTCTTTGGAAAAATCTCGAAAGGTTATAGCGATTTTAATTACTTGACGCCTGTACCATTTTTAACTTGTTACATCATTTGTTTTTAAAGTAATGATGTCATCGATTTTTTTTTAAATGACACCCTATATTTTTTGTCGATTTCGGTAGTACTTTTTATTGTCTTTTTATTATTCATTTGTATAAATATTATTTATTCAATTGTATAAAATTTTCAATATGTTACATTTGAAAAAGTTGAGAAATACTGCACTAAGGTTCGATATTAAAAATTCTTTAAATTTGCAAAATGAATCTAGTGACCGTATAAAAAACGTTACGTTTAAAAAAAAGTTGAGAAAAACAGTCTAAAATTTTAATTAGACTAAAAAGAAACTAAATTGATTAACAAGAAAAAAGCTCTAATAACAATAACATCGATTACAAAAATAAGCACAGAAATAACAGTGCTTATTACAATAGATGTTCAAAGTGACGACCCTGTACCATCTGACAATACCCAAGGCGATTATGAAATTCATTTCTCACATTCTGAAGAGTTTCAGGTAATATTAATCTAATCTCATGTTGAATTCCTTGCTTGAGATCTAAATTATAGGGTCGATTTTTATACACTTTAATTTTTAAGTACCCTCATAGAAAGAAGTCTAATGGCATTACATCAGGGGATCTAGCCGGCCATTCTATCGGACCTTTTCTTCCTATCCACCTCCCTGGGAGAACTTGGTGCAAATAGTGTTGTACATTAATTGCTTAATGAGGCGGAACGCCATGTTGTAACCAAACGCTATTGTTTGGTAGCTCGGGATTGTTTGCATTGGGAAATAATGCAGCTAACGCAGGCATCAGTTCCAACTGTAAAAATTGCAGGTATCTTCTTAATTTTATTAATAAAAGTGATGCCCAAGAAATACCTAGTATTAAGGTGTGTTAAATAGCATTAAATGTTTAACGGTATTTAAATATTCATTGTCATTCGCTTCTTTTTGAAACTTTGCGTTGTAATTTTTTTTTGAAAATTGTTATAGTCGTAGATAAAGTATAGTATTCAACTCGCTGTAATTGCAATAACTCACTTGGATGATTACTGCACTAGTCTGCGGCTGGAGCTGCAAACTTCATTCGCGTGAGTTATTGCCTACATTATCACTCGATCAATAATCTACTATTATTGACAATTTTGTTTCCAAAGCACTCGTTTCAAAAATGAATAATTTAACAATTCGGCGAAACAAGAAAGTAACTCATAATGTATAATTAGGTAATGCATTGTAAGGTATTGTAATAAAAAACCTTTATCCAAAAATGCAAAAATTCAATATAGCATTATAAAAACAAAAGCAACATACACAAAAGCAATTTGTGCTACTTGGGACATGTATCATCGTATACTTTCCGAGCTTTGTCAGCACATGACAAGCATTAATTAGTTCTAGAATATTTTAACTATCAAAAATTTCTATTATTCTCTCTCGCTATTTCTCTGGTGCTCACACATGAAAATCCAGACCCAAAGCGAAGTTTTACTGTATAGTATAAACATTTAAGCCTGTTTATTTATTAGTATTTGCTATTTTATCAATTGGCAGTTTTAAGACTTAATAAAACAATAAATATTTGTGTTAGGGCAGCATGTAATTAAAAAAACTACCTTTTGCCTGTAAATTATTAATTATTGAATGGTAGTCGCGTGCTGACCTTGCGAAAGTATCACCCGCTGTCAGTTTAGTGCGTCACAAAACTATTCATAACTATAAAACTATAGGTCCTAGATCAAATCTCTTTTTTCTAAAAATTTCTGCATTCTCTTGTCTTTAATTGCTTCGCTGTAAGTATAGACAGATTCAGACAAATAAGAATTTTTCTAGCATAGCCAAAATATGAATACATTCATGCTGAAGTGCTAACTTTAACTGCTATTTAAGGAAATCAGTAATTAATATTCGGTAACGTCATTAATACGACTAGATGCGCTCACGTGTGTTCTTCAATTTAAAAAAAAATTCAATCCGATAGCGCAGTTACTTTTGAAGATATGATTTTAAAGTTAAAAAGCACGATTTTTAAAAATGATCAATTGTTGAAGTTTTTAGCAATAGAAAATGTCTGTACCGTAGTAAAAAGTCGTAAATAATCGTTTCGTATGTAGAATTGTTTACTTTATAAAACCTATCAGTCTGATCTGGTTCTACGTGATTTTTTTTCAAATCAAATCAGTTTATACTGAAACGGAAGCGGGGAACTGCGATACATACTCTCCAACTGCAAACAAGATACTGAGATCTCGGTACCTATACGGATGTCGACTTTCTCGGTACAAAAATACACACAGCGCCGTCTAGATGTCCGCTATACTTTTGGTTACGGTTCTTGGTTAGGCGGTTGCGCCTCTTTAAAACTCTTCACTCAACGGTGATACTTAAGCTTTTATCTACAGTTTTTATAAAATGATTTATTAATTATATAAGTTTGAAGGTTTTTGAATTATAGCCGTATTATAGGTGTAACTAGTTTTGGCGTCATTTCCGAAGCGCAAAACAAAAACGTAAAAATTTGGCAACGTGGTGTTGCATTTTGTCTGCACTTACCGGGTGTGCATTCAGACATCTTTCTTTTAGCTGGCAGCAGTTAAAGTTAGCGGAAGTGGTTTGACTCCTAGAATAAGAAGTGTCTTGTTAATGGAAAAATAGGTACGTACATTTATTAACCGTCATACCCGTAGATAGCTCAAACATATATAATTGATTTTATTTTTACAATTTATATAATTGATTCGGCTTTGTTATTTGCTGTGTTTGTGTTTCAGAAAGTTAGGTTAGGTTAGCATGCACCGTTTAGAGGAAATTATTTAAAAACTCTAAAATTGTCATTTCCGAAGTGGTCATCCCCGAAGCCTTTTCCAGCTTCGGTAATATAAGAAGAACATTTTTATACTTAATAAATTAATAAAGATTTAAATGTGTACCTCGCAGCCCTCAACTCCTTAGAGAAAAAATCATTTCCGAAGTTCTCTTTTACTTTTATAAAAATTACACTGGTATTAACAGTTTTCTGACTTTTTGAGTTAATTGACATTAATAGTGACTAGATGTTCATAAAAATTGTTAGTTTTATAAATAAAATGTGTACTATTTTAAGAAACAATCCTTTTCATCAATTCCATAGTTAATTAGCATCATTACTATAGTACGCATGTTCAAAAATAAAATTTTTTAAGAAAATACTACAAAAGTTTTACTGACAGGTGTTCTGCTGTTTGAAAACATATCAAAAAACCTAAAAGCAAAAACTTGGAAAAAATTACAAGTTTTTTATTTGTTTCTTTTGTTTTTTAATTTGTCCTTTTGTACGGAGAATGACCCATATTAAGGATATAATTCCCACCTCATGGAATAGGACTGGAATAAAAGATGTATTATAGCAAAACCAATTTATTCACTCAGTAAAATATATAAATACTCGATAATTATTCAATAGGAAGGTTGTCTTGGGACTCATAATTCTTCTTTCTGTAAGAATAAAAAAAACAGATTTAGGTTTATAATCAAAGCAGTAGTATTCAACTTTAAAATATTGAGAAAAGTATTTAAACATAAATTACAGCGAGCTAATTTTCTGTAAAATTTTAATGCTTTAAATTTAAAAATGGATGGAAAGCACGCAGCAACATACATAATCCATTCCCCTTTTCCTGCAGTTTGCAACGGAAGTAATGAAGTCAGTGTAGCAAGTAGATAATGCTGCCCCATACTTTATAATTCATACAACTTTCATACCTTATCCTAACGAATTCAAATATGCTTGTACTAAATTTTTAAAATTCAGTCGCAAGCGAGATTTGAAGCCCTGTTCCTATGATCAAGAAGCAGGGTCTCTTGCAGCAACATATTTTAAAGAAGTTTATATATTAAACAAGCACTTTTAGAATCATCTGTACTTCTAGTCACCATATTAGTGTAAAGTAAAGTTTGCAAGAAATTGAAGTGTTTTATTATTTTAAGAAAAAATAATTATTGTTAAGAAAATCTTAATTTGATGTAGTCAAGTCCAATACCATTATGTGGGGCGACCAAGAATAGAAAATGTGATTAGGCAATATTAAACATTTTTTAAAATTAATGGAATATTTTCGAAACAGTATACAAGCATAAAACTCAGGAGATTGTTTACAAGTTACTTCAACCAAAATAATTCAAGTTAAAAATCAGAAGTTCCTTTTATCACTTCTTAACGCCTCTCTATTTATTTATTTATCACGTCCTTTAATTTAAATTAGTTAGATCTGAAATTGTGTTCTCTTTCCTGGTGGTCTAGGTATCCCATAACTGGTGGACACCTTGAGCTTTCCGTACATATGGTAAGCTGGTAAATTAAAAAAAGTACTTACTAGCTGTTGTTTAATACTGTCGAAGCATGTCTTAACCAATTCTTAATAGCTGCTATGATGTCGTGTTCGGTTGTTTCTTTAGCATTTGGGCTTAAGGTTGCTGCTTCTGTAATATTTAATAACATAATAATAATCGTATTGGTAAAAACAATGAAGATTTAACATACTTTTGATACAGTCAGATACTATTAAGGAGGAAAACATTTTCTTTCCCTCCCAGTCATATAAGGAGGCGACAGAATCTTTGAAGTTTCTTTAAAATATTTTTTACAATAGTATTGATCTCATGACTGCCAGTTCGGGCAAGGAATGAACTGAAAATAAGATTTGTTATAAGGAAAGCAACATGTGCATTCAAGTACCTATCATCTTTTTCTGTTCATCCTTTGTACTTGGGCGTCTTTCACATTCGCTTCTTCGCTCTTCATGGGTAGTCTCCCTTCAAAATCTTCGTGGAAATTCTGATCATCATCAGGAATTATCTGTGGTCGACTTTGTTCCCTCAATATTTGCAAAAACTAACTTCAGCTGACGAAGTCATTTTCGGTTTTTCTTTTGTACTCTAGAAAACATTTAATATTAAAATTTTAAAAAAGTAAATTTAAACATACGTGATTAATCATCATACCTTTGTCAAACTTACAGCAATCTGTAGCTGGTTTATAACCATGTTATTTGTAATATTATCACCATTTGATGATAAGCAGCTTTTCAGTGGATATGCAGGTTCTTTTATTCGTAGGAGTAGAATAGTCACTTCTTATTTTGTTATCACCACTGGAGTCATGTAATAAGGTTGTCTTTGGGACCTTGGGAAAAAGTATTATGCCAGTTACTTCCTCATCATGGTTCATCTGTACTAAACAGTTTATTATAATCATAATCTTGATTTTCATGCAATTGCACTTTGTACAGACATTCCTCGCCTGTTAGATCTCCTTCAGAAAATACATTACTATCAATGTTTAATTTGGTGTATTTATTACAATTTTCTAAAGATTCACTAGAACTAAAAACTGTCCAAATAATAATTATCAATTACAAATGGTTCTGTTGCAGCTTTTCTTGGCTTCTTGGTATTATTACACAGGCGACGAAAATGCCTTGTAGTCAGATCAAGAACGGATTCTCTTTTACGTGATGGCATTTTCCTGTAAAACAAAAAAATGTCTATATCACTCCACATAAAATTCACCGATTTCGCCGATTTTTTAAAAGATTTCATTTCGATAGTTCCAGTCTTTACACCTGCACTGTACATATATAACTAATTCATTTTTCTGCCCACTATTTACTGTTAAAAATGTATTCTCCTATACGAAACACCACAATAATTCGCAATAAATACAAATAACTAAGATGAGAAATACTTTATGGTATATTAATACATACCTGTACATACCTTATAAAACAATTTAATCTGACAAAACAATAATAATGTAATGGCGTCGTTGCACTTGGTCCTGCCTGCCTTCTACGAACGTACGCGACGATACACGATCGCGCAAGGTCATAAGCAAAATCTACAATTCAGTGTTTCCAATAGATATCTACTGTACATAATAAAAATAAAATATTTGTTTGATATTTGTTTCAAAATATTAGAAATTACACACAAATAACATATTTATTTAATATGTTTCTAAATATTTCATTTTCAATATTTTATAAATACTTTCTTAATCTTTTAAATATTTAAAACACATAATATTACTTTTATGAAATAAATAAAGATTATTAAAAGTTTCACAGTTTTATTAAAATATACCTGACAATATTGTTTCGACAGCTATGCTGTCATTATCAAAGGTAATATAATTATAAACAAACACGTCGCTAAGGTAGATACAAAATAGGTAACTAGATAAAATAATAATAATAATAATAAAAATTAATAATAAAAATCATAATTAAACATCTAATACTTCCAGTAACGGAGAATTACTGAGCTCAAGTTGTTCATTCATTAAAGGTACCCTGAGTTTGTGTTTGTATATCTCAAA
The DNA here is from genome assembly GCA_929113105.1 of Agrypnus murinus. Classification (NCBI taxonomy): domain Eukaryota; kingdom Metazoa; phylum Arthropoda; class Insecta; order Coleoptera; family Elateridae; genus Agrypnus; species Agrypnus murinus. The sequence continues at coordinate 76,211,898 of OV816026.1, forward strand.
GGCTTCTAAAATGTCTAATTTGCGTTTGTTATTACAAAAATGTAGGAATTTAATATTATTTTGAGGAGTCATTGTGTGATTTTGTTCTAAAAGGTGTTTGGCGTAATTCGATTTTTCAGGATGTTTATTTTTGTAATGACGTACGTGTTCTTTATATCTTATGTCAAAATTTCGAAGTGTTTGTCCAATATATACCGAACTACAAAAAGAACAATTTAAACGGTAAATGCCCGATTTCATGATATCATGTGTTCTGTCTTTAGCATTAAATAAAAATGAAAAAGTGTTAGTGTTGGTTTTAAATGTTATTTTATAATTGTTGGTTTTTCTTAGTATATGTGCAATTTTTTCTGATATTTTGCCAAAATATGGTATAGATATGTAATTTGTGTCTTCTGTTTGATTGTCAATGGGATATATTCTTTTGATAGCTAACCTATAATCTTTTTGTTTAATTAAAGTGTCAATCATGTTCGGATTATAATGATTTGCATGTGCTAGTTGTTTAATGGTTGATATCTCTTTGCTAAAATCTGATTTTGTTAGTGGAATAGTTAAAGCTCTGTGTACTAATGATCTGTATGCTGCTATTTTATGTGTATTGTGGTGACAAGATTCATTTGGTATTGTTATGTCTGTTTGTGTTGGTTTTCTGTATATGGAAAATTCAAAAAGATTGTCTGCGTTAATCTTGATATTTAAGTCTAGAAAGTTTATAGCCCTGTTTTGTTCTGTTTCTAGTGTAAATTTTATATTAGGATGGATATTGTTTATAAGAATTAAAAATTCATTGATAACCTCAAAAGAACTGTCAAAACAAGCTAAAATGTCATCAACATAACGAAACCAGAAGATAATGTGTTTAGAGAGGTTTAATTCAAATATTCGATCTTCAAACTTGTCCATAAATATGTTAGCTAATAGAGGACTTAGAGAATTACCCATAGGTAAACCATCCTTTTGTAAATAAATTATGTTATTAAAAGTGAAATAATTTTGACTTATACAAAGGTCAAATAATTGAATTAACTCTAACCTTTTAACTAATTCTATATTACTATTGATCAAGAAACTATCTAATAGAGGAATACATTCTTGTGGGGGTATTCTGGAGAACATGTTGCAAATATCAAAACTAACAAGTTTTGAATGTGGTGGAAGATGTATGTTTTGCAGCTTATCTACTAATTCTAATGAATTTCTAACAGAGTATTTCGATTTGTAACCTATCGTGTTAATAATCTGGTTCAGTTTTTTGGATAAAATGTGATTAGGTGCATTGATGTATGATACAACTGGTCTTATTGGCATATTCTGTTTGTGGGTCTTCACTAATCCATACAGTTTAGGAATTTGTGGGTTTTTATTAATGATTTGTTGCTTTTCTAATTCTGAAAAGCAGATATTGCAGTTTTCTAAACCTTGTTTTATTTCTTTTTGGAATTTTGTGGTTGGGTTTTTGTTTAACGTTTCAAAATTTTCTTTATTAATAAATTCATTAACTTTTTGTATGTAAATATCTTTAGAAAGAATTACCAAAGTGCTACCCTTATCTGCTTTAACAGAAATTAGATTGTTCTCTGTGATTTTCTGTTTTATAGATTGAAGAAGTGATATGTTAGATGTGTTGTACATTTTGTCCTGTTTCAAAGACATCTCTTTTAACAAATTCGAAATTTGGAATTTTGCATAGTTATTATGATCTTTCTTAAGTATAGTTTCGCATTCAACGGCCAAAATTTCTTTAATTTTGTTGGTAAATTTTGGAAAATATTAAAAATTATACTTAAGAAAGATCATAATAACTATGCAAAATTCCAAATTTCGAATTTGTTAAAAGAGATGTCTTTGAAACAGGACAAAATGTACAACACATCTAACATATCACTTCTTCAATCTATAAAACAGAAAATCACAGAGAACAATCTAATTTCTGTTAAAGCAGATAAGGGTAGCACTTTGGTAATTCTTTCTAAAGATATTTACATACAAAAAGTTAATGAATTTATTAATAAAGAAAATTTTGAAACGTTAAACAAAAACCCAACCACAAAATTCCAAAAAGAAATAAAACAAGGTTTAGAAAACTGCAATATCTGCTTTTCAGAATTAGAAAAGCAACAAATCATTAATAAAAACCCACAAATTCCTAAACTGTATGGATTAGTGAAGACCCACAAACAGAATATGCCAATAAGACCAGTTGTATCATACATCAATGCACCTAATCACATTTTATCCAAAAAACTGAACCAGATTATTAACACGATAGGTTACAAATCGAAATACTCTGTTAGAAATTCATTAGAATTAGTAGATAAGCTGCAAAACATACATCTTCCACCACATTCAAAACTTGTTAGTTTTGATATTTGCAACATGTTCTCCAGAATACCCCCACAAGAATGTATTCCTCTATTAGATAGTTTCTTGATCAATAGTAATATAGAATTAGTTAAAAGGTTAGAGTTAATTCAATTATTTGACCTTTGTATAAGTCAAAATTATTTCACTTTTAATAACATAATTTATTTACAAAAGGATGGTTTACCTATGGGTAATTCTCTAAGTCCTCTATTAGCTAACATATTTATGGACAAGTTTGAAGATCGAATATTTGAATTAAACCTCTCTAAACACATTATCTTCTGGTTTCGTTATGTTGATGACATTTTAGCTTGTTTTGACAGTTCTTTTGAGGTTATCAATGAATTTTTAATTCTTATAAACAATATCCATCCTAATATAAAATTTACACTAGAAACAGAACAAAACAGGGCTATAAACTTTCTAGACTTAAATATCAAGATTAACGCAGACAATCTTTTTGAATTTTCCATATACAGAAAACCAACACAAACAGACATAACAATACCAAATGAATCTTGTCACCACAATACACATAAAATAGCAGCATACAGATCATTAGTACACAGAGCTTTAACTATTCCACTAACAAAATCAGATTTTAGCAAAGAGATATCAACCATTAAACAACTAACACATGCAAATCATTATAATCCGAACATGATTGACACTTTAATTAAACAAAAAGATTATAGGTTAGCTATCAAAAGAATATATCCCATTGACAATCAAACAGAAGACACAAATTACATATCTATACCATATTTTGGCAAAATATCAGAAAAAATTGCACATATACTAAGAAAAACCAACAATTATAAAATAACATTTAAAACCAACACTAACACTTTTTCATTTTTATTTAATGCTAAAGACAGAACACATGATATCATGAAATCGGGCATTTACCGTTTAAATTGTTCTTTTTGTAGTTCGGTATATATTGGACAAACACTTCGAAATTTTGACATAAGATATAAAGAACACGTACGTCATTACAAAAATAAACATCCTGAAAAATCGAATTACGCCAAACACCTTTTAGAACAAAATCACACAATGACTCCTCAAAATAATATTAAATTCCTACATTTTTGTAATAACAAACGCAAATTAGACATTTTAGAAGCCTTTGAGATATACAAACACAAACTCAGGGTACCTTTAATGAATGAACAACTTGAGCTCAGTAATTCTCCGTTACTGGAAGTATTAGATGTTTAATTATGATTTTTATTATTAATTTTTATTATTATTATTATTATTTTATCTAGTTACCTATTTTGTATCTACCTTAGCGACGTGTTTGTTTATAATTATATTACCTTTGATAATGACAGCATAGCTGTCGAAACAATATTGTCAGGTATATTTTAATAAAACTGTGAAACTTTTAATAATCTTTATTTATTTCATGATTATGGAGTTCCACAAAATAAGGCTGGAAACAATAAACAACATAATATTACCTTTATATTTTTTAAATATTAAAAAAATATTGTGTGCTACTGGGGATATAAAAAGAAAAAAGCGCCAAAAAGAACAATTGAACAATATAACAGAGCGATTCAGCGTTCACGATGGCTGTATCAACTGCTTTTGGAGAAAAATAACTGCTGTGTTGTAATAGTTGACGAGTCATATCTCAAAGCAGATTTTAAAACGCTTCCTGGACACCAATTCTACTCATGTTGCAGAGATTCGAACCTGGACGAGTCAGAAATGGTCATTCAAGTGGATAAATTCCCAAAGAAGTACCTTGTCTGGCAAGCTATATGCCAATGCGGGCTACGAAGCACACCTTTCATATGTACCGGGACTATTAACAATGATGTTTATATGAAAGAATGTTTCCAAAGAAGGTTGCTGTCGTTTTTAAAAAAGCTTTCAGTTCCAACATTGTTTTAGCCAGATTTGGCAACTTGCCAATATTTTTCAATAGCTATGAATTGGTACACTTTAAACAATATCAATATAGTACCCAAAACAGCCAACCCACCTAACTGTCCGGAACTGAGACCAATCGAGAAATATTGGGCTCAGATTAAATTCAAACTAAGAAAAACATGTAAACCTGCAAATTCTATAGAAGATTTTAAACGTAAATGGCTTAAATGCACAAATACAATTTCAAATGATTGTGCACAAATCAATGGGTAAAATAAAAAGTCGAGTAAGACAGTTTAGCCGGCGTAGACAGAAAAAATAAATTTATAGACTAAAATGTACTTAAAGTGTTTAAAGTTTCTAGTAATAAACGGTTTTTGGTGATATTCAGTGTTTCATTAATTTTACAGTTTAAACTCGCGACAGTTTAATCGTGAACACTCTTTAGTTACCATCCACCAAGCTGGCATGTGCCGGAGAGCAGTTGCGCTTCATAGACGCGACCGAGCACATCAAATTAGCCAGTCCCGTATAACCCCAATTGTTCAGTGCGAGTGCCCCCTATTACGGAATGAATAAACACAGATAGTCGGTTTCCTAGAGAAAAATTCCTATGAATTCGCCTTTTGGGCACCGATTTTGATGATTTTTTTAAATTGTGGGTAATCGACTATATTTCAAAGTCTAAATGTTGGATTTGTCCGCTAATTTAATTGTTATTAACAAATTATTTTTTTCCATAAGGGGCTAATTAATAAATAAATAATTTCATCAAATTTTTATTATAATTAAATAAAATTAGTTACTTAGGTCGCAGATTACGAATTCGGAGCCCAAATCGGTCAAAAGTGCAATATGGCGGCTACAAAATGGCCGCCGAGGTCAGACATTATTTGAAATGGCAAATGAAAAATAGTACTAGGGGGTTTTTAACGTCGCAAATTGCGATGTTATAGTTATTTACGCATTAAGATCTGTTAACATAGCTATAACGGCCAAGGAAGCTGCCTAAAGCTTTAATGCTTCCGCGGTCGTAAAAGCGGGTCGTTAAAAAAGGCCGTCTGTTGAAACCTCTTTTAACAGTCCTGAGTGTTAACAGGGTGTTATTGACAGCTTAACAGTTGTCAAGTGTTTGAACGTTATTCCTTCTACAACAACATAGTATGGCGAAAAGCTAAAAAATGACCTAGATGCAAAGTGCCAGTCATAAAATGGCCGGTAAAATTAAAAAATGGTGTAATGATTATCTCGAAACAAGGGAAACTATAGTTTACTATACAGAGAAAGTTTTACACTAACGTTTTAACCATCAATATACAACACGAAACTTTTGCATAGAATATTTTCTTAACACTTTAATACTAATATTTATACACAACATTCAGAAACTATTACACCCCACAGAATTTTGACCAAAGAAATTGGATACGATTTTTTTACACTACACTATTGACACTGCGTTATTTAAAAACGTTTGAAACCATTGTATCAAAATTGTAGTATAAAAAATCGTGTTTGATTTCTGTGATCAAAAGTCTGTGTTTAAAGCTGGGCTGCTAAAGTTAGTGTATGTTTATTTTAAGTGTTCAGTTTTTATTGTGTTAAAAAGGAATCTCCGCAAATCTTTTATGTTGTATAAATATTTAATGTGATCAAAACATGAGTGTAAAGCTTTTTAGGTGTAGTAACTATATTTACCAGAACAAGTTGCCGCATGCAATTTAAAAGGTTTCGCCCTGACTCGCACCCTGCGTGTCAGCAATGCTGATTGGTGATTTCGTATTGTACGTTTACCAAAGCCACGGCGAAAAATGATTTTGTAAATTTAGCAGACCTGTGTCCAGCACTCGATTCTGCGCAGCAACATTTAAAGAAGGTATATTTGCAAGTTCAACTATGGCTCGAAAATAGTATGACAATAACACTAGGGTTGAACACTTATGAATGTAATCTTTTACCTCATAAGGATGATAGAACCTGCAACTTTAGCAAATGTATTACAGATTATATTTTGTGGATGCAAAACTGGACGTGGAACAGCATGTGTGTGTAAGAAATACGACTTGTACTTCATATTCAGCTTGCAGAGAATTCAACGGGAATGGCTACTTAAATGTACAACCGATTTTGTCGTTGCCAGAAGTATAGATGATGAAACTAACAGTATTTTAAAAGAAACACAAGTAAATAATAATTAATACAATAATCTTTATTTAAATCTGACGATGAATAAAGTTTCAATATTAAACGGATTTATGGTGAAATTATGGAATATTAATTTATTTTAACACTAAACTAAATTCCTTTCCATTAATTTGAATTTTAAATAAACAATACTCTAACTAATAATTGGAACAAGCTTAAAATTTTATTAACTATAGTAGAATTCAGCTAAGAATAAAGCGAAGGAAAGTATAGGGCAAGCTTGACCTTCGCGTTGATTGACTAAAATACGAGGCACGTTCACACAACTTAAAAAAGTAAATTAGTGCAGAAATTATGTTTAAAGCACCGTTTCAGTTGTACAATAAACGTTACGGCTTACGTTAGCTCAACTACGAAAATATAACTTATTGTGTGTATAATTACTCCTCTCAACGCAAATTTCATCTTCACGTAAAGACGTTTTGCACACGAAACAGACGCTCATCTTAACGGCTTTCGACTAGGCTAGACAAAACCGACTGACCTGAGTGGATGGCAGTCATGCTGTATTCTACGACTTTCCCGACCCACCCATCGACCAGAATTTGAATCGCTAGAGAAGTACACCTACTAATACATTCTATTTAATTATTATCGAAACATTGTTTAATTGCGTATAGAATGCATAATGTTCAACAAATTCGTATTATATGCCATGGATAAACCTTTCGACCGCTGCCTTCCGCTATACCAAAGAATGTGATAAAAAAAGTAAGAATATCAAAATCCTCGTCTTTATATTGTGTACAAGAAAGATAAGAACAATTTCTTCCGTGCGATAAAAAATTAAATGCATAGTTATTTCACCCCATACGTTCAATTTAAATGACCGCCCCCCTATATTCTAGCGGTTTATATAATAACTTTGTAACTACTTACATGACACAAAGTGTAGTATGAAAGTTGTAGAGAATCATATTGCCAACAAAAATGGTGGTGACAACTTTTTTACTGAGACGTACGGTTAAGGAGATAAATAACTTACCAGTAGGAAGATCGTTATACGCTCTTACTGCCTGGTTTTCGACTTACCTACATTCGACCGCTGCCTTCCACTATACCAAAGAACGGAACCAAAAAAGTGAGTACACTAAATTGTTCGTTTTTAAATTGTCTACAAGAAAGGCCAGAACAATTTTGCACGTACGACCAAACATGAAATAGTAGTCTCACCCCGAAAATTTGCAACCCCTAAATTTTTACTGTTATTTGTTTATAACTTTTTTATTACAAACACTTCACAAAGAAGTGTATTGAGGAAGTTGTAGAGAATCGAATTTCCGACAAAAACGTAATGAGTTTCTTTCCTCAGACCTACGGTTAACGAGATAAATTGAAAAAACACTTTAACCCATTTTTCCAAGATGGCGGGCATTTCGCACCCTCCGATTAATACGAAAACTTGAATGTAGGCTCACCACACACCCCCTACATACTAAAAAAATAAAATTGCTGTTATTCAGTCTTGTGACTTTTTTTACCCTGTCGCCTGGACTATATACGGATATGATAGGAATATTTTTAGCCCGGTACTTGTTTACTGCAGACACAGCTTTCGATTGTTCAGTCAGGTGATGTAAATACGACCTTCAACGACCAATCAGGAGCAGCTGAGTCGAAATAATTTTTAATTATGCGTAAATTTAAAGAAATATAGTAAACTGAATAGTTTATTGATAAAATGGTGACTTCATGAAGTGTTTGTGGAACTTTGCACAAAAAAGGAACTTCAGTCTCTTTTCATAAGTAAGTATTTTCAGTTACTTTGTGTAGATTGACACAATTGCCATAGGCGTTACATGAGGATTCTACCTAAATGGATATAATTATATCTTTAGAAATGCATTGCATAATGAGAAGAATAAATACAATTAATATGTTTTATTGAAACAACTTACATTACTGTTTACACAGTTACTAATACTAGTGTAATTATAACAGTGAAAAATTAACCAAATTGCTACTTATTAATTTGAGCTAATTTCTTGGCATTTATAAATTATAAATGTAGCCTTAATTGACGAGGCGCCACTGGTGCTGTGGGAGATGTAAACAAACATAAGTCAAATTTAGAGGTTATGTTGACGACATCTGCTTCATACATAATGCCTCTTCTAGTAAATAAGAGTTCAGTGTTGCATGCATGATCCCTTCCGCATATCGACGTCATTTTGTCTAATTTTGTTGCTGTTCAACGCTATTTATATTTATTGACGCGTCCCAATTGGTGTATTTATTTGTCAGTTTTTTAGTTACCATTGGTAACATAACCTACATAAACCTGTTTATTAACTGTATCTCCAAAACGCGGTTAGGGGTATTTTTGTTGGTAGTCCACGTTACAAGAAAAATTGTCTCGTACTGCACATTAAGAAATTGCAATAATAATAATAAAATGGTTCATCCATCATACGCGTTTTTATCATTCCCAAAGGATTTAAATATGTACACTTGCTTTCAAAACTTTCGCGTACACCTATTTTTCGCTGTATTAAATCAGGGTTGTAATTAATCAACTTTGACGTTTAAATTTTTGAAAAGTCAAAATCATGTCAAAATGCCTCGATTAAGAGAGCAAGATAAAGTTTTAATACTATCCAAGTTAGAAGAGGGTTGGACCATACGAAGAGTTGCTACTCATTATGGGATAGATAAGAGCACGGTTCTTCGAGTAAAGAAGAGGTGGGCACAAGAAAGGACCGTGGCTCGAAGACCGTGTTCGGGAAGACCCAAAATTTCAAGTGCGGAGCAAGATGAAGCCCTTTTGAATAACCTAAGGGGGAACCCTTTTAATACGGCCAGACAAGCAGTTTTTGAGACCAACTTCCCTGGATCGTGGGTGACAGCGTGCCGTCGTGTGAAAAATGCAGAAATTAGAAATTTTGCAAGCGCAAAGAAAAATATATTAACAGAAGAAAAGAAGCAGTCCCGGATACTATTTTGTCTGAATTATATATACCGACCTCTAAATTTTTGGAACACTAATATTTTCTGACGAAAAAATATTTAAATCGTGCAACGATGTCGTGTGCGAGTGTATCGACCGGCAAATTCAAGATTTTCTGAACGATATGTGTCACCACGAGACAAGTCTGGACGATTCTCTGTCAACGTTTGGGCTTGGATAAGTATTCTCGGCCCAGGGGTAGCCTGGCGCATTGATGGTCGGTTTAATGCAGCAGTTTACCTTGACATGTTGGAAAATGTCATGCTTCCATCTGTGGAACAATTGTATCCTAATGGTTTCATATTTCAACAGGACAATTGCCCTATCCACACCGCTCGGATAATAACACAGTGGTATCAAAATAATAACATTGAAGTATTACCTTGGCCTTCCTATAGTCCCGATTTGAACCCCATAGAAAATGTTTGGGGTTTCATCGTCAAGAAAATTTATAAAACGAACTTTAGACCTGCAAATGCTGAAGAATTATGGGAGGTTATTCAAGATGCATGGGAAGAGTTGAGAGAAGACCGAAATTATTGGCGAAACCTTATAGGATCCATGCCCAGGAGATTGAATGCGGTGCTAGACGCTAATGGGGCCATGACGCGATATTAAAACCTTATTTAACATATTTGTATTTATTGTTATATTCGTTTTAAATAAATTTGTTATCTTCAAACACTAATTACTGCCGAATTAGGTATTTGTTTTGTAAAAGTTACTTTGTGTCATTTTTAACCTAATTTTAAAATTACCCATTCACACAGCTACAATTTTGCAATATTATTGTTACTTGATTTTGAGTGTGTACGCGAAAGTTTTGAAAGCAAGTGTAAGTATTGTTTTCTATTCCTCTCACTTCAATTGCTATTCAGGGTTACTTTTCCTTTTTATTTCAGTGTAAAAATAGAGATGGGTGGCGATTTATTAAAACATATAGTAAGCAACCTAGAGAACGACAGGTACAAATTTGAAATTTATTGTGCTTTGCAAAATTTAGTCCTCGAAAACAGCAGCAACAGCAGTCATCCTTCTAACAATAAGTATAACAAGGGTTCCAGTATCAATGCCTTTAATTATTACAATTATTTTATTATCATACCGAACGTAACTATTTTTAGTACACATTCACTATTCTGAATTTCACTCTTCCATTTACATTGTAGCGACTGTCGCGACTTCTTAATTCAGCGCCAGATCATGGTTAGCTTCATTCATGTCAGCGTATACGAATGGCCATGATATTGTAGCTATTGCTGCGCCATCTAACGCCTCCGAGGAAATCGGACTATAATATATATATTATGTAATTAGGAGATCAAGCGATACTTTAAATCCGAGAAGATGTATTATAACGACGAGGCGCCAGCCGAGGCATTATAACATCTTCGAGGATTTAAAGAAGCTTGACCTCCGTATTGCATAAGTTGTTTTATTTTATTTCGTATTTCAATCCTAATTTCTCGCTTTTAAAATTCATTCGAATTTATTGTATAATGAAGCAAGTTGCCTTGTCTGTGTCATCATACGCGTAACCAAGGAGATAAAAAGCAGCATGTCACGTGTGGCTGTTATGCAACATCAAATGATTTTTACGTTGCCAACAACAACGGAGATCAAGAACCTCTTGAACTCCGGTGTCATTGACAACCGTTAACTTCAAGTTAATCTTGTTATCAGAGTTATACTTTATTTTACTAATTGTAGTATATAAACAATTGTTTGAAATACGAAATGAAATAAAAAGATTTTTTCTACAGCTGTCAAAAAATGATTACATTTTTTATTAATATCTGTACCTACGCAAAATGCCACATTGGTTTTGTTTACTTGACAACAACATGCACGAAATATTTTTCGCTTAAGAGCGAAAAATATTTTTTCTACTCATGACATTGAAATCATTCATTTTGCAATCGATAACAATGGTTGAAATCGCATTTCAACCTCTAGAGGTTGAAATTATCGGAATACCGCGATTTTGAATCTCAAACTGTTTTTTGTCAAACTGTCAATTGCTGACAAGAGAAATGTCACTTTAATGTCATGTTTTGTCACTTAAATGTAATATTTTTTTCTAAAGTGCATTAATATACTAAAAATTCGAAGAAAAAATAGTATATGGAACGCGTGGCTGATAAAATTTCAACGTCTCGATTTACTTTTTTCAACTCGCTGTCGCTCGTTGAAAAGAACCACTCTCAACGTTGAAATTTTATTTCAACCACTTGTCCCATAATATACTATTGTGCACATATGCGATTTATTTCTTATGTTTTTTTCTACTTGGTTATTTCAATAACGCTGTAGAAAAGACGTGTGCAATTCGTGCTCGAAATTACTTTGATGGTCTCGAATGACATTTTGACTCGGCTACATCTCGTTCAAAGACTTTCATTCTTAACCTCCAAAATAGCATTTCCCTCACTAAATGTACAATAGTATATTATAAAATAAGTTTATAATGTAAGGGATTATGGCAGGAGTGGTATTGTTGCATGAGCGCAGCGAATGCAACAAGGAAACGACTGCTATAATCCCTTACATTATAAACGAATTTTATACGATATTTTATCGGCGACTAGCGTTTTGAGTTTTAACTTAAAAATCAGGGTTATTAAAAATTATTCAAATTCATTTCATTAAATATTAAAATTGTTCAAAAGCAATCCTTGAACCATCGTGTGGTTACTTTGACAACGACATCAAACAGTTTGACAGAAAATGAATTGTGAAGAAAACGCTAATTTACCCGAGGAAATTCTTAACAAAGCTGAAGAAGCTGAATTAAGTCTTATTCCTAAGAAATCTGAATTTGCTTATAAGAAAGAACTGGACACATTTTTCGAATGGATGAGAAACAATAATGCGGAAATTGTTAATGAACAAGTTTTGTTGGCGTAGTTTCTCGACCAGGTACGTTACTTAATGTTTTATTATTATTAAGATATGTTAATTGTATCTTTCTTTATTAGTCGAAAAATTACAAATCTTCATTATGGTGTATGTATTCGAAGTTGAAGTGTATGTTGCGAATTAAAAAAGATGATGACGTATGGTAAGCACTAACACTTCTGTGCCATAAAGTGCACTTTCTGGCACAACATTATGGAACGGATGCTTCAAAGTGAAGGATTATAAACGATTTTGACATTCATAATCACAGCATTCTAATACTAGTCGCCGATAATAGTATATTGTACAACTAGTGATACAATGACGATGTTTGTAATACGAGTATAAGTTTGCTTAACGAGCCGCGAAGCGGCGAGTTAAGCTATATACGAGTATTACAAAAAGGAATTGTAACACGTGTTTTACATACTACTTTGTCTATTTCGCCTTAATTTACAATTTACTTTAAAGAAATGGGAAAATGTACACGCGGGTATTTTTGATGTGGTAATGTTGGTAATAACTGATAACGCATACAATGACATCCACTGTCATTTTGAAAAAATCACGTAGGCAGGGAAAAATTCAAGTTTAAAAAACGGTGACAGCTTAGTTGTTTCTTCTGATATAAGATAAAAATGTATTTTTATTATAAATAATTATTTTGATAAGACAATCATGTACTCAATCAAGGTTTTACTGTTTCTATTACAATAAACATTTTAATACATCAAAACTGCTTAACATACAACAATAGAAAATAACTAACCTAACCTCTAAATCTAAACAATGAAAATGAAATTTGAGTAGGGACGGACACGGGATTCACGACCATCAACTTGATCCGGAAAACCAACAAGCTTTTCAGCGCATTTTCGTAGGAAATCCGCTATTAACCGCGCTTTGTTTTAATTCAAAGCTTCTTAAAATGAAATATGTTTCATTATTCTCGCTGTTATTTCTGAGCATCATAACATTCATATTTTCAAAACGGCGCCAGTTAATGAATACTTATTAGTACCTATCACGGGAAAGTGCTTTTCTTTTGGATAATGTGCCCCCAAAATACTTCCGCGGGTTGGTTGTCGAGCATTATTCCTTTCCTTTTTATATTCTTCCTAACACCTTGGTTATGTTCCCATTAGTAGGTAAAAACTGAAAAAAATATTTGATGAAATGGAGGTGTACATCATTCAACTCAATTAAACTTACCTCAATATCGACAAGCGATATACGTTTTGGCTTTTTAATTTAATTTTGATCTTGAAATCAGAATATAGCTGTGTTATTGCTTATTACGCATTTACGTCTGACACTGGACTTCGTTGACAGAATGACATGACAGAGTAGGCTGGCAGCAAAATTTACTTACTACTGCCAGCCTTACAAATAAAAAAATCACTACTTTCAGTTGCACAAAGTAGCACTTTGTGTAACTGTTTTTCGCAAAAACAGTGTTACAAAGTAATCTTTGTATACGCGAAATAGACAAATAACTATTTCCTACAGCTGTCAAAAAACGAAGACATTTTTTCATTAATATCCGTATGCAAAATGCCACATTGGTTTTGTTTACTTGACAACAACGTGCACGAAATATTTTTCGCCTTCGAGCGAAAAATGTTTCGTCATTTAAGCGATTTATGCAATTTGACCAATGTCGTTTCCGTATAGCAACAATGAATCTGTTCACTTTGCGCTAAAAATTATCAAAAGCTTATGAATATTTTGGACATATACCTATATAATTAATAATAATCAAACCAATATCTAAAGGTAAGAACAATGTATTACTCGAAGTATTCCACAAACTTTCGGAATTATTACATATACGTGTCCTCTTTTCATAATTGAAGGATTTCTATCAAAAACAACACTTGTAAAAAAATTTCAGGAGAGCCAAAAAACTTATTTTCTTCTTCAGATGACAATGCGTTGAAAGTATGAAAGTATTGAAACGATGTATATTTTAAATGCACGAATAACCCTGACAGGAGTTGTTTTTGTCAGATATAAGTTTTGTACTGCTAGATATAACGGATGTTCAGCCAGTGTTGCTACTATTGAAAAATTGAAATTTCATGAGAAGTGCTGTTTTTGAAAGAGATCCTTCAATTACTTACGCAATATTTCAAAATAAATCACCTATATATCACCTTATAGAAGTCTGAAGATTAAAGTTTTAAAGCTAGTTGATAAACGATCCATTTGATATACCATTTCTAGCTTGATTGGCAGGATTTCCAAAACGTTGAGATCCAGAAACGGTAGAACAAGAGTTTGTTACGTTTGTCTCATAGCAGTAAGAAAATTTGGGACCCCTGTATAGTGGGTTGCATACAACGAGTATATACTGCTGTGTTATTCCAACAGTAACTTATTTATTGATATTGTTAAGTTTTGTAGTTTTTTTTTTGTTTATTGGTCAATACATAAATTTTATGTATTAGTTGAGTTTAATTGAGTTAAGTGTTCAGTAAGTTAATTAATCTTACTTAAAACTTGGGTAAAGGAAGATTAAATTTTATAGATAGGGAAAATTGTTCAAAGGAAGTTAGCTAGGAGGTAGTGCAGAAACACAGTGTCAGAGTGTAGAAGGGGAAAAATGAAATAAAAAGATAAGACAAGTAATCAGGAAAAACAAAAGAAAGAGGTGAAGAAAGAGAAATAAAAACTGAAGATTGACTGATAAAAATTAGAGAAAATTTAATTTAAAAAATATATATTTATTATTATACAAAGGCAAGAATAAAAGAGAAAAGGTGGTTGTTGAAGAAGAGAATTGGAAGCAGTTGTGGAAAGGGAGAAGAAATGAAAGGTCATTTATATTATAAGGAACGATCAATGTGTTTAGCCCAGATGCAAGTTTGAGTCACTGAGAGGGGTGGATAATCATCCTGCATAATCATGCTGTAAATGATTATGCACTCCAATATTATACAAAGGCAAGAATAAAAGAGAAAAGGTGGTTGTTGAAGAAGAGAATTGGAAGCAGTTGTGGAAAGGGAGAAGAAATGAAAGGTCATTTATATTATAAGGAACGATCAATGTGTTTAGCCCAGATGCAAGTTTGAGTCACTGAGAGGGGTGGATAATCATCCTGCATAATCATGCTGTAAATGATTATGCACTCCAATATTATACAAAGGCAAGAATAAAAGAGAAAAGGTGGTTGTTGAAGAAGAGAATTGGAAGCAGTTGTGGAAAGGGAGAAGAAATGAAAGGTCATTTATATTATAAGGAACGATCAATGTGTTTAGCCCAGATGCAAGTTTGAGTCACTGAGAGGGGTGGATAATCATCCTGCATCATCATGCTGTAAATATTGGAGTGCACCAGTTAAGGATAAGATGTTTTTTTTACATTCTAACAATAAACTGTGAGTAACAAGGAAGTTAACTAGTAGGAATTGTGAATTCAATTTAATCTTTTATCCCACATATATTTACCCTGAGTGTTATTTTATGTATTATTCAATGTTATTTTTTTTTGTTGTTTATGCTTGTTTAAAAGTTTTGATTGTTCAATAAATGAGTAGCTGTGGTATTAAATTTTATTTATTTATTCAGTACTGCTATGTGTAACACCACATCATAGCATATTAAATGTCGCCAAGACGTGGGGCCCGATATCAATAGATTCACATCATAATATTATTAATATTTTTTAATAAAAGAACTTCTTGTAATTGTTATAATATTTGATTGCTTGTTAGAAGGTTATTAATACATGTGCAAGAAATAATTTATAATTGTCTTTTTATTTGGTATTTTGGTTAGATATTGTATGAGTAAACAAACACGAGATCCAAGGTAAGGAAAGAGGAGGTACAGAACATGGAAGACGTAGAAGAAGAAGTTATAGAGGAAGGATTTAGAGGATTTGTCGCAAGTGAAATAGAAGGCATAACAGAAAGCGTACCAGAAGGCAGCGCCATGCCAATAACACCGTCAATGGTACTTAATATGGAGAATTTGCAACAGTTGTTTACAGAGATAAGTCAGAAGTTAGACAGAAACAAGGAACAGTTGAAGAAAGATAATGAAGAAAGAGACAAAAGGATTGAAGAAAGAGACAAAAGGATTGAAGAGAGGGAAAGAAGAAATATAGATGAATTAACCGAGAAATTAAACAAAAATACTCAAAAATTATATGAAATGATGGATGCTAAAATAGATGGAAACAGGATCTATTATCAAAAGCAGTTAGAAGAAACCAAAGACGAATTAATAGGTAAGATTGTTGAAATAGAATCTAGAATGGAGAAGAAACATGAGGAGTTGATCAGAAACATGGAAATAAATAGGGAAGAGTTAAAACTAGAGATGAGCCAAGCAAAAGAAGAAATGGGCAACAAAATGAACAAAGAAATGGAAGAGTTAAGGAAAGAAGCGGTGTTAACGTCTGAGAAATGGAACAAGAGATTTAATAGTGTGGACATGAAGTTCACGAATAAAAATATAGAATGCGAGAAAGGATGGAAAGAAGCAGTACAAATATATGAAAAAAGGACTGAAGAAGGTATTGTAAAATTAGTTAGAGAAGTGAAGGATTTAGATGAAAAATTAGTGGATACCAAGAATCATATGAGTGATGAAATTCAACAAATTAGAAGAGAAGGTATCGTAGATACACGAAGGGGCTCGATAATAGTTAATACCATGAATGAGAACCAGCTGCCCAAATTTTATGGAGACTACAGAATAAATCCCGTGATGTATTTAAAAAGTATGACTGCGTTCTTGAATACAGTAAAAAAGATGAACCGAATGCAAGAAGAACAGAACACAGATATAAATTATATCCGGGCGGCGATGAAGGGAGACGCTGAGAATTGGTTTGCGACTATCGAAGATGAGGTGGATAGCTTTGAAACGTTTAAGCGATTTTTTTTACAACAGTATTGGGGTGATGCCGAACAAACAAAAATAAAAAGACAACTTCAATTGGGAAAATATAATGTGAATAGTGGATGTAGCAGGGAGAAGTACCTTATAAAAAAATATTCACAATATAAATATCTGGAATGTATCCTGGATGAAAAGACATTGGTAATGCAGCTGTCAGATCATTTCAATGAAGATATCAGGGCAAAGGTCATCAAAGATAACATTTCCACATATCAAGACTTACAACGACTTGTTAAACGATATGATTTGAATGATGAAATACAGGCCGAGACAAGAGGAAAGATAAACCGTTATATCTTCGTGAATCAACAAGGTCAGATGAAAAATGCTGATGTGTTGAACAATAATAAATTTCAAGAAAAATTATGCAATCAGAATAGGTATAATAATAGTAACAATCATTACAATGGGTTCAGAATGGATTACCGAAATCAGAGGATACGTGCTAATAATGAGAGCAATAATTATAATTCTAATTACCAAAGAAATGCTGGTCAAAAATACAATAATCAAGCAAAGTTTCAGAATGACAGATACCCCCAAAGAAAAGACCAACTATTGACTACTAGAAATGCTCAAAACCCTTATACGGACTATTATAAAAGACCAAGAGAATTCACAGATGATTACCAGAATTGGAGACCCTATGAGAATCGCAGACAAGAGGAATACCAGCGAAGTCGTCAAATTAAAATACATATGCAGAAAACCAACCAAGAAATATGCCTAGTGCATTGATAAATGAAGAAGGACAGCTAGTCGCAACAGAAACAAACAGTCTGATTCAAGATCCATTAAAACAAGAGAAGAATTTTCAGTAAGTTGTACCACTGTTTTTTGTAATTATTGTCATCCTAAAGAATTTACAAAATTGTCGGACAGTGGTACGATACATGAAGATTTTAATGAAGAATTAATTTCATTTGATTTACCTTATGTTAAAATTTTTATTAAACAAATTCCTGTTAACGCACTTATAGATACGGGTTCTGAAACTTCTTTAATTAGTGAAGAATGGATAAACAAATATCACTTACAAATTAAGGAGAATATCGTACATATTAATAATGTTAATTTAATGGCAGCTAATAAAAAGAAATTTACTTCTTGTAATAAGAAGGTTATGGCAGATATTCAAGTGAAAGAAAAAACGTTTATGTTTGAAGCTCTTATTGTGCCTAATATGAGTGTTGAATTTATAATCGGCATGGATTTAATGAATCATTATAAAGCAAAGATAGATGTTGAAAATAAATTGTTTATCATAAATGAAGAAAGTATTCCATGGTTGGAAACCAGTAAGATTATTAACGATTTTGATGGAGAAAAAAATTCTGGAAATAATTGTTGTGTTATTGAAGATGAAGAAAATGAGTTAGTTAAAGAGGGTGTTGATAATAAAACTATGTTGTTGTTTAATCAAAATATGAATATTTATAATGCTAATATAAATCAAGAAGATTCCATAAATTGCCAAGAATTTACATTGAATTGCAATCAAAAATATGTAAAAGAAATATCAAAGTTGTTAAAGACAAACATTAAATTGGTTAATACCGAAACACAAATTGCAGAAGCATATTGTCATAAATTGGAAGTGGATGACTCAACTCCATTTAACTGCAAAACATATCCAGTACCATATGCATACAAGAAACAAGTGTTAAAGGAAATTGCTGATATGGAAGAAAAAGGCATAATTGAGAAGTCCAGTACAAATTATGTTAATCCCATGGTAATAGTAAAGAAAAAAGATGGAAGTATTCGGTTATGTTTGGATGCACGCAAGTTAAATGAAAGAACAAAGCCACAATTTGAATCTCCGCAGAAAATCGAATGCTTATTAGGAAAGTTGGGAAGAAGTAACGTTTATTCGAAATTAGATCTTAGAAATTCATTTTGGCTAATACCGTTGAATAAAAATTCCAGAAAATACACAGGATTTAGCATTGATGGGCAAATTTATCAATTTCGAGTAGTGCCATTTGGACTGGCAAGTTCATGTGCTGCCTTGGTAAGGGCTCTTCAACAAATCTTAAATAAATACGAAGATTTTTGTCTGCACTATATAGATGACATATTAATTTATTCCGAAAATGAACAACAACATTTGAAACATATACAAGTAATTTTGCAAGAACTTTGTAGTAATGGTCTCAAGCTAAATTTAGAGAAATGTGCATTTATCCAGCAAGAAGTAAAATTTCTCGGATTTAAAATTGGTGTACAAGACATTGGTATCGATAATGATCGTTTATTAGAGATTAAAAATTATCCAACCCCTAAAAATTTAAGAACATTACGTGGATTTTTAGGTGTTTTAAATTTTTATAGAAAATTTATTCCACAATTTGCAGAGAAAGCCGTACCATTAGTGAAATTACTGAGGAAGAATGTTAAGTGGCATTGGAATGAAGAAGAACAATCAGCGTTCCTTGACTTAAAAAACAGTTTTTATGAAAATATTAGTTTATGTCATCCTCGTCATGACTTACCATACACATTGAGGACAGATGCTTCGGATTATGCGGTTGCAAGTGTTTTGGTACAGGAACAAGATGGGTCGGAAGTTCCTATTGCATTTGTATCTCGTGTACTGAGGGGCCCAGAAACGCGCTATTCAGTCTCAGAAAAAGAGATGGTGGCAGTTGTGTATAGCATTAAGAAATTTCAATTTTACTTAGTAGGAAACCATTTCACTGTAGAAACAGATCATGCTGCCTTGGTTCATCTTATGAAGACTAGGTTTGCTAACAATAGAATCTACAGGTGGTCTTTGTTGCTGCAGGAATTTTCTTTTGAAATAAAATATCGTCCAGGAAAGTTTAATGTTGTGGCCGATGCACTTACCAGGCAGAACAAGCTGGACCATATCAAGAAAGATGAAGTGAGGGTATTCTTAAACATTTTAAATCAAAATGAAGGAATGTTCTCTAGAGAATATTTGACTCGCCAACAGAAGAATCAAGAATTGGCTCATATATTCAATATTTTGGAAACACATAATGAATACAAGGGGTTCCAAGTTAAAAACAGATTATTGATCAAGATTATTGGTCATATGGAACTTTATGTTACAAATGCGGGACATGTTAAACAAATTGCCTGGTATTTTCATAACAAATTTGGACATATGGGTGTCAGAAAAGTATGGATGATTTTCAGAGAAAATTACTATGCAAGAAATGATTTGAAAATAATTAAAAGCGTTGTGAATCAATGTGAAATGTGCCTACTTGCAAAATATAAGAATTATACAAATCTAAATTTAGTTAATAGCATAGAAATGGAAAGGCCATTGCAATTAATAGCCATTGATTTCCTTGCTAATCTCGTGACAAGTAAAGGTTATAAACACATTTTGGTAGTGGTAGATGTATTCACCAAATACACAAAAGTGTATCCTACAAAGATGTGTACTACTGATGTAGTTATTCGATGTCTAGAAAGGTTCATCGAAGATGTCGGAAAACCTGAAAAAATAATTGCAGACAATGCTACCTATTTTAATAACGAAAAATTCAGAACCTACTGGGAGTGTAAAAATATAAAGATAGGTTATTGTAGCATAAGACATCCACAAGGCAACCCGTGTGAACGATATATTCAGGAGGTGTTGAAATATTTGAGGGTGGTAATGGCGCAGGATAGACATACTAACTGGTCAGCATATCTTGCTCAGGTGGAGTCATTCATAAATGAAGTACCATCTACAGTTACTGGATTAGCACCAGTATATCTGATGAAGAAGATATTTCCTTGGACCCCATGGATTCCTGAAATTACTATTGATGAAAAGTTTGAAGAGAATTTAATAGCTGCAAAGAATAAGTCTTTACTGCATTATGAAAAATACAGAGTCAAACAAAATGCTAAAATAAAAAGACACACTCAGTTTAAGATAGGAGATAAAGTAGTGATAAAGAAATTACGGGTAGCTAACAGGCCATCTAACATTTGTCCAAAATTTATTTTACCTTATGACGGACCTTATATAATCAGTAACAGATTTGGGGATTGTTATGAATTGCGATTTCCAGATTCTGAAAAGAAAAGAGGGAAGTTCCATTTAAGTATGATTTTTCCGTTTGTGAAAGACCAGTTATAAAAAAAAAAGAAAATTTGTAAATATTTTAATCATATAATAATACCGTTCATAAGTTAAAAAATGATAAAGACCATAAAAAAATTGTAGATAAATAATTTTAATTTTTAATAATTGATAATGAAGTTGTTAAATAATTTAAAGAAATAAATGAAATGAAGGATAATATTATGAGCATATGAAAAATAGTGAATCAATTTACTGTTATAAAAAAAAATATAAGTATTAGATATTGATGATGATGATAAACAATGAATAAGTGTTAACAAATGAATTTAAATAATTGAAATGATTAAAGGATGTGGTGCTACAAGTTAAAAAAATGTTTTCATAAAATTTTCCCATTTTCTATCAGAAAAATTTTATAATACATACCAACGACTCGACTTTACATGTTTTCAAACGTCAACGGTAACGTCTAGACCTAGATTGTCGTTTTAGTTTAGTTTTCGTTTTCAGTGCAGCTGTGCAGTGCAGTGTATGTATAAAATACTAAAATGAGTGATTTTATCTGTTCGATTTGCAACAAAACTTATAAAAACAAGAGACAATTATACAAGCACCGGCGTACTTACCACAACGTACTTAATAAACGCACAATAAAGTGTGCAACATGCAATTGCTATTTTGAAGGAAAGGTTAAGCTTGCTGTACATATCAAAAATGTACACAAAGCACGACCTGTGAAACAAAAAGAAAAAAGACTGTTGTGTCCATTTAATGAATGTACATATACATTTTTGAAATATATTCATTTACACACTCATATCCAAAAAATTCATAATCACGGTATTCAAGAAGAAATTTACTCTTTTAAAAATATAAGAGGTTAGTTGAGAGTTGGTAGTTTACAAATTTATTTCACAAATTGATTTACATCTTTTCTGATTTACAGATTTTTATAAGTGGAAAACTGAAATAGAACAACAAGGAAAATCTTCATATGTTAAAGATTCTGGTGACAAACGCTTGAAAGGCGGAAAAATTAGGACTTACTATGCTTGCCATAGATCATATGTCCAGCGAAAAGTTCACAAGCCCCAAAGAAATTCAAAAAATTGTGGGTCAAATAAAATAGGTCGTGCTTGCCCATCAATTTTGATACTTACAAAATCTGCTGAGCAAGTAAATGTAAAATTTTATTCTACCCATGTTGGACATGACCACAATATTGCACGTTTGAGGTTACCATGTGATGATAGAAATAAATTGGCAGGTACTTTCAAACATAACATGCAATAATTTTATCATTTCCAGGAAAACTGGCTGAAGGTGTTACTATCCAACGAATAATTAGTGATGTAAGAGATAGTGCATCGTTAAATAATATGGAGAGAATACATTTGGTTGAAAAAAAGGATTTGCATAACATTAAAAGAGATTTTGGAATTGCATATTCTACTAAGCGACATGAAAATGATGCCCTAAGTATCAAATTATGGGTAGAAGAAATGAAAGTTCAAACCTACAATCCCATTTTATTTTATAAAGAACAAGGTGAGAGTTCTGAACTTGATACTTTTGACAAAAATGATTTTGTATTGATAGTCATGACAGAATTCCAAAGCATTCAGTTAAAGAAGTTTGGATATCAAAAAATATGCATCGATGGTACTCATGGCTTAAATGCTTATAAATTTGAACTTTTTACGTTAATGGTTGTAGATGATTATGGCAATGGCGTGCCAGTCGCATTTTGTTTTTCTAATAGATCAGATACTGGTCTGTTTGTAGTATATTTTCAGTGCATTAAAGAAAAGGTTGGGGTTGTAGAAACATCAGTTTTTATGTCAGATGATTATCCAGCATTTTACAATGCCTGGGAAGTTGTAATGACAAAAGTGCCGAATCAATTGTTATGCTCCTGGCATGTTATCAGAAATTGGACAAAAAATCTAAATAAAATTACTAGGACTGAAAAAAGAGAATTGGTATCAAAAACATTAAAAGTAATTCATAAGGATATAATGGATGAAAGTGAGTTTTATAAAAGTTTAAATACCTTTATATGTGACCTTCAAAATGATGATGACACTAAAGAATTTGGAAATTATTTCGTAAAAACGTATTGTGGTAGATGTGAACAATGGGCATACTGTTTTAGAAAATATATAGGTATAAACACAAACATGTACCTTGAATCCCTACATAAAACTATTAAGCATTTTTATTTAGAAGGTAAACAATGTAAACGCTTGGATAAAACACTTCATGCCTTATTACATCTTGTTAGGGACAAGTTCTTTGAGCGTATTATAAAAATAGGAAAAAATAAAGCCACAAGTAAAATACTTAAAATTAATCAAAGCCATAAAAAAAGCGTGGGAATAACAGAAGCTATGTTAGATTATGGACAGGAAAATGAATGGTTCATTCAATCCTCAAGAAACCATAAACAAAAATATGTTATTAGTAAAAATGGAGTAAACTGTACAAACAGTTGTCATTTGACGTGTAATGTCTGTAATATTTGCATACATGTTTTCAAATGTACATGTAGCGACAGTGTTATTAATTTTAATATATGTAAACATATCCATGCAGTTGTTAGAATTACAAAACTGAATCACAGTGTGCCATCAGGATTAGATGTATTGCATGAAGTTGACAACTGTACTTCTTCGGTGCACCTACAAAAAAATGATTCAAATACAACAATGCTTCAAATTCAGGCAAAGTTAGAAGTTTTGATTGGTTTAAACAAAAAAACTCAGCTTGATGAAAAAAGTGCAGCTGCTGTTTTAAAAAATCTTAACAGGGCTTTGGAGATAATGAATAACGATGGAAGTAACTTTATTACATCTGACGTTTCAAACGTGAAGAAGCGAATTGAGCCCCAAATTCGATTTGAAAATTTGAGACAGAAAAAAAAGAAAAACATGTCTATTACATCAGCAAGTGAATCCAATGTCATCAAAGAAGCACTTCTTCATGGACATAGTAATGTATTAAACATCAGCAAGGATTTTGATCATACCTATGTAAATTTTTCGAAGTATTTGTAAATAAACTACCTCGTTTTATTGAATTGTTTGATTCTTCTAACAAAAATAACTTCAAGTAGCTTAATCAATACGGCAAATACTGTTTTTTTTTTCATTAAAACTAAACGTCCTCAAAGAAGTTCAATTCCGCGCCACTATATAGTACTATTTTATGCAACCCACTATACACGGGTCCCATATTTTCTTACTGCGATGAGACAAACGTAGTTTGTTAGGGATAATGGCCAATTCAGTTAATGGAGGCTTGTGAGGTATCAAATAGAGTCACTACATCTAGTCACCTAGCTCTAGCCCCTAACCTAGCCCCGCTGGTCGATCAGAGCACCGCAAAACGTCGCCATGTTGGGGCAGAGAAGGGTAATCTTTAATAACGTACAAATTAAATTACATTTTACGTATTTAATATATTAGAAGTTTGAACTTTCATACTTAGAAAAACCTATTAAACTAAACGTGGATTTGATTAAATTCAATAAAGATAAAAATAATGAAGAATTTCGTGCTTTATTTGCCCCAATATGGCGGCGTTTTGCGGTACTCTGATCGAACAGCATGGTCTAGGTGACTAGATGTAGTGACTCTAGTACCGAACGTTCAAAAGTGCCCTCTGCTGATGAATAGGCAATTTAAAATCTTTTCGGTGGCAATTTAAAAATAGTAATGCATATAATAAATAGTATATTGCATACCGGGGAGAAAAGTGTTTAATTTCTATCGAGAGCTAAGATAGATTACCGAGGCCGGTAGGGGCGTAGGGACAAAGTGATCTAATGCTCGAGACAGAAATCAAACTTTTGACGACGTTTGTATACTATTTTATTCACCATCGTCCTCCTTAAATAACATAAAGCCAATAAACTAATAGAAAACCTGTAAGAAACAGAAGTAGGTTAACCCGAAAAGTGATTACCATTTTCCAAGCTGAACTCCACTTTCCAACCTCTAAACTCCGCGTTCAAAGCTCTGAACTCCACTAGTTCTAACCTGAACTGTCATATTTCATGTCAATTATCAAATAAGGTTAAAATTTGATACTTTCCAACTTTTAACATATAAGGTAATTTGATCATTGTATTAATATTACGGCAGTATATATATATATATATATATATATATATATATATATATATATATATATATATATATATATATATATTCATCGCTATCATCGGAATTCTTTTTATTTATTATAATATGTAAACAGACTTGAGAATTGTAACTATCAGCATTAAACTATTAAAATAAACACCACCTACATAGGTGGTGTTGTTAATACCCTTTAAAATAAAATAACTAAAATATTTGAATATCGCGCTGCGTCACAGCATGCATCGGACAGAGTCTTTTGTGCAATCAACGCACGTGCTTATGCGTCTTATCCTTATTGTACAAATTGCATACATATTGCTACGTGTCACTTTTTCATTAGCATTTGAACTAGTGTTCGAGTTATTACAAATTTTTTCTCCTGTAGATTAGGCCACACTTTATATACTTTGGATACTCCAAGCTTTATTTCTGAGTTATTTTTAAATTCAAAATTTTGTATTGGTCATACTGCAGTTTTCTGATGGAATGTTGATAAAAAGGTGATTAGCCGTTCGTGTTTCCGGCAAGTTTTGATAAAATTTGTATGGTTAATATTTACGAGGCAGTTTTGGTGCTGTTGAGAGGGAAACCTTTTTCCTGAAATATTTTAGTAACGAAAATATTTTAGTTGCTCTGTTAGAGGATATTTTGGTTCCCGGTAAACATTTCCGTTGACGACCTAGAGGACGTTTTAGGGTAGCGTCCAGGTTCGACTTCGATTGGGGGCGATCCGGAGCGGGAAGCTTTGTGATTTTACTTTCCATTAGTTCAGACTTATTATTTGCGAGTATTATTATTTATTTCAGAGGCTTTTGGTTCTTTTCATTGCTTATGTTCCCTTGGTCTGATTGGAACCATAGTAGCTGTACCAGACGCCATTTGTTTTAATCAATAGTTAATCCGTTAATACATCAAGTAAAATACAGAAGTGAAAACCATTGTAGATCTCAACGAAACTAGACCGATGCATTGGACTTGGTACAGATAAGTGTTATTCTTATAATGAATTAAACCGATTTTTTTGTCATCAAATTACAGTTGTAAAATATCAAGTTATGATTATTACAAATACCAAGTTATATAATTAAATTGCAAATTAATTCAAATGTTCAGGTATAACAAAACGAATTAATTTAGGCTCAATCAATTGCATTACTTTTGAATTTAATAGCAGTTAAAAATGAGGAGATTTCTTTTTTTTGTGATATATCCAAGAGTGGCCCATATTGAATTTTTTTTCTAGTCAACTTATAAGATTATCGTGCATATGCGTAACTTTATAATTAATCGTACTATTCTGTTGATTATATCATTATGATTGTTCGCCCCAAGTGGGATTCGAACCCACGTCCCTTGGCACACGAGTGATGCACTGACACCACTCGTCTACCGCCGGCCCTAATTATTTGTATTATTTTATTTATTGTATATTTAGTACAAATTGGTGACCTCACTTAAAACGTTTTTACCTTATTTATTTGTGGTTGCTTGTTTTAGTGCAATTTATATTTATGTGTTTTTGTTGTTGTATTTAGAACCTGGTTTTGTCCATAGTGAAACAGTGGTCTATGGCAAATTTGTTTTTTTGGAGGAATATTGCATGGGTATTCTATAAATTTTGTAGAGAGATCGGAATATCTTGGAGTTCTCTAGACATCGTAAATACACTTTTATGTCCGATTGCATTATAAAGTGCTGTTTATTGTATTGTTTTGCGGCAGTGAACTGGCTTATTATTGTACTCGTAAAATAAAGTGGTAGTAGTAAAATAAAGTATATAGTAGTAAAATAAAGTATGACAACTGTATATTACATGTCAAATTTTCTTCTGTCAAGAATAGATGTCAAATTTATAAACTGATTTTTTTTGATAATTACCCAATTTTAGGAATCGAACATAAAGCTTTGTATGCAACTCTTACATAATCGGACCTTATAGACTCGCCCTTTTTATAGGCCTTGCTCGCTTCGCTCGCTCGGCCATAAACTGGGCTTGTCAATAATGTCCTATATTATGTACTTGATACATAAATAGCTATTATCTAAAGAAAAAGGGTGTGTAACAAGATATCTCTTCTCTGTCATCTATGAAAGCGAAGCGGTTGGATTAAATAAATGAACTTATGCTTTTGTAGGCGTAGTGTTTTTGCGGTTGGTCACAGCCAGTGGGTAATAGGGTAATACTTACGGCCCATGGGTAATAAATACTATTTCAATAATACTTAGTACTATTAAGAAACGTATTTATAATTAATGTATTATTTAATAGGAGTAGAAAAAATACATTATATATAAATAATATAATATGGCGAAAGGAGTATATATTCTTGGTATTCTTAACAATTCTCTTTTAGGCGAGTTTTCGTTCCAACAATAATTTATTTAAATATACCTACTTACAAGCAATCAAAATAAAAATGATCAAATTGATTTATTTAAATGCTCTTACTAAAATATGCAATAGTCTGTTTGAGAAAAACATGGTTGTCTGAAGCGGAAACTGCAACAATTATTATTAGAACTATTATTAGCAATTATTATAGAAATCATTCGATAGAGAGTTGTTATTGTAGGACTTTAAAAGAGAATGTGTTGTGATCCTTGTGAAAGATTATATTCTATTTCAGGAAAAAAGTGTGACATTAACATGTTTCAGGAAAAATGCTTTGAAGCAGCCTTAGTGTATGCGAGTCTGCAAGATACAAAATATAACTTGCATTTATCAGTCTCGAGTAGCTAATTAAAGGTGAGGATTCTTTTTTTAGAACTTTTCGAATGATTATTTATTAATTGAAATGCGCTTTATTCATTTGAGAAGATTTTATTATGTAAACCTTTTAATTCAAATAATATTAAATCTCCATTGTAAGTAATAAAGTAAGTTAAAAAATTAAATTAGATTTATATATATCTTAAGGTCCAAGTGCACCCAAAAAAAGATTAACGGTACATTCAAAAATACTAAACAAAATCACAGTGGATTTACTTATATTGTGAATAACTATACCAAATTTAAAAAAAAATCATTACAAAGGGGCCATTTAGACACTCCAATACGGTGCATAAGTCTTAACCGCATGATCAATAAGTTTTTTCCATACATAATATAATGTGATAAATTTGGTTTTAAATTAATACTCTAGGAATGTTAAAACTTGCTTACCTAATTTGTTTTGAAAAACGATATTTATTAATTAAATTATTTCACATTTTTTATGTGAAAAATTAATTTTAGAGCAACTGTACATTCAAAGTTAACCAAAACAAAACCACTTAAGTCTCATAGTATCTGAACTATTTTCCCAAGACTTTAAGAAAATCGTATGTATAGTGACTAAATTATTGTCAAAAAACCTGTTTTTTGACAAAAAACAGGTAATAATTTAGTCCCTAGACATACGATTTTTTGTTAAATTTTGGGAAAATAGTTCAAATACTATGAAATTTAAGTGGTATTTTTTTGATTAACTTTGAATGTGCAGTTTCTCTAAAACGTAAAACATGTAAAATAATTTAATTAAAAATTTTTCTGGATACACTTGGACCTTAACGATATTGTATAATCATTAAGCAGTCTACAATGTTAAAAGAATAATTTGTTTAAAAACTGGAGAAGTTCAAATAATTTCATTAAAAGTGTGACGGGTGCATACAAAATAAGAATAACTGCCCCAGCTCGTCCAGCGAAGGAAGTGTTGCACATGGGTCGTCAGTTTCGTGATACTTATACTATAGAAATAAAGACAGTAAGTATTAATATACAACATATATTCAATAATCCATCGTAAAATAGACATGCAAGTAAATTGATACAATTTAGGTTTCTGGTTTATTTCTGATTAAAATCTACATGTTGAATTACGTTTTTTGGAGATGACTTCTATTTACGTACACCAGGGCGTTACACGATGCTGAAGGAGTCTCCGCAAATTAATTATTACTTTTGATTACCAATGAAGGTTGCGTCCTTAAAATAATCTTTGCAGGCATTCAGAAAACAAATACGCTTCACCAAGAAAAAGGTTCCAAACAACATGGGCAACTCTGCTTTGTAGGCGATCAAAAAATCCAATTAATGGGTCGATGAAGGATAAAACGATAGATTTATTTGCTGGTTTGACTCTGTTAAATAATCTTTTACTAAGAACTTTTACAAAAGGGATCAAATAGTTAATACAGACGACGATGATTTTAACAGATCAATCACCAACAGCATGGCTACGAAATCAATCCATACCACAAATCTAAAGTACCCGACCTCGCAAGACTAAGTCACTTGAAGACCAAAATCCACAAAAAGCAATCCCCAACAATCGATTTACTTCAAGAAACAACTTGTAATATATCTGTCAAGTACATCACATGTTGACCACAATCGCAGCAGTATTGTGTAACATTGGTCGCCCGTTATGGCTTCAATGGCCCAAAATACGATCAGTAGCAATGTAGCTTTAGAAACTGCAGCCAAATTATCCAAGAAACATAAATCTCGAAACCGTGGATAAGGTAAATTCAACAACAGCCCTACCCAAACCCGTAGGGGATAAAAACAACGCAAAGAATACGGACAAGTTTTTCTGCGTATGAAAAACACAGGGAGGAGAGAAAGACGATAACCCCCTGCATCATGAATCAGTTGATCAATGGAAGCCGAGAGGTGGATGGAAAGTAGCGTAACTTTTCTTGCTTCAAAAGAAGAACCAAAGGCTGTTCCTTTTTGGCAAGAAACCGATTTTTTAAAGTGGGGAATCTAACCACGAGAAAGCCTGAAAGCTGTTGATTACAAAAACAACAAAATACCTAGAAGTTGAACTATTTTACCAAGCAACTTCAGCTAGATGTTGTTTCAAGTGTGAAAAGAGTATCAAAAGCAACGAAATAAGAAAAAGATAGAAAAGTAAGTATCAAGAAGCGAATACAGCACATTCACAAACATTGAAACGAACAATGCTCAAAAGAATAGGATCACAGTAGGAAGAGTATATGACAGAGGAGAAGAAGCACAAGACCTAGATGGAAAAGTTGAAAAATATCCCTAGAGAGTAAAAGTAAAAGCCAACCACCTTAAAAAGATAAAACTATGGCACTCTATAAAACGATAAGTAAATCCAGAATAAGCAAAAAGCTAGTGAAGCGTATGAAAAAGTTACATTAATAAATTTAACGATTGTAATTTTATAGCAGCTTTTAAAATAATCTTTGGTGCTTTATCTCACAAATTTGATAAACTTAAATGCACACTGTTAAACGCTGCTGATGACATTACAACTAGAAAGAATGGCAAGGTTTAAAAAATAGTAAGAGAATTGAGGTTCAAAAGAAATCAAGTGCATTTATCAAATTTACATGTAAATACGAGTAGACTGGTACGGAAGGGTGTTTCACAGGAAGGGACTCGTAACGATTTGTTGTTTACTATTTTGATGCAAAACAGAAAATTCCAATTGCAAAAAACTTACAATCGAAAACAGAACCAGTATGGCCAAAGATGTCGCCAAGAATAGAATAATCTTACAAGAAGGTTCTTTTGACGGAGATAGTAGATCGAGAAAACTCGGACAAATGCTTAAGAGACAGCGCAAACATAAGGTAGACAAGATGAAATAAATGAGCATGAAAGTCGAAAAGCAACACCTGAAATGCCAAAATCGACAAAGGCTAAGTTGGCAGATGTGAGAAACCTCAGATTAACAAACAAAATAACGTCAAAAAGTAATATAAAAATCTAAAACGGGTAACAAATGGCAAGGGTATCTATGGATCTAGTAGCTAAAAACAATAACAAAAGGCTAGAAATCAATGTTTATAAAAAAGAAACCAGCACTAAAAGGTACATTGTAGCGGAATAAAATCATTGTGGACAGCATAAACAGGCGGCATTTAATTTCTTGTTGAACAGATTAGTTAGATCTGTTTAACAAAGAATTAAATTTTATAAAATAATTAGCCTTATATAATGGTTGCTCTTATAAAAGCATTACGACAAATTATTACAGAAAACCAAATACAAACATAGCATCGAAACGCGAGTACAAACGAGTAAAAACGAGGACCATGAGAGTGTGTTATACGTCGAATAATTCTTTAAAAAACTTGTTAGGCAATCCGAAAGATAAAACTGATAAAAAATTGAAATCGGGCATACACCAAATTCAATGCAATAATTGTAATAAGAGTTCTATTAGGAAGACACAGAGATCAACTTTGACGAATTCAAAGAACATGTATCGGATTTTAAATACAATCGTATAAAAAAATCAAGTGTCGCTAAACATATACCGGGTGTCAACGAGATCACTTTCCGGCTGCCATTTCTGTAGTTCTTAATCAAACAAGATGAAACTTGGCAGGAGTTGTAGGCTATTACAAAGACACTTATTGAGTGTATCTGTCAAACTTCGACTACTTCCGGTTCAGCCGGAAGTGACCCCAACTTTGGATTTTTAAATGGAACACCCTGTATATTTTTTAATTTTTGGAATCTAGCATTCATTTTAAATACAACTGTAGAATTTTTATTACTTTTTGTGTCAAGTTAACATTTTTAGAGTAAATTTTATTTTTTAATCTAGAGTACCATGACCTACCTTAAAACGTTCTAATAGACGTTTACATCTGCACAAAAATATTTACATAATTTTATCACGTTTCGTTTGTCCAACCAGAGCGTTCAAAGTTGACTAAATCACTTTTTTGACGTGATAACGTAAAAAAATTAAATACAACTATACCACTTTCATAGTTTAATTAGATGTAGTTTTTTAAGACGAATTCAACGGTGTATCGCAACATTAAAGTTCTCTTGGATGTTCTAAAGAAAACTTAATTTTTGAAACATGCAACTGCACGACGATCAAAAAATGTTATATCTAGTTAGCCATGAGAAACAAGTAAATAATAGCTGTCTAAAAAGTATGGAGATATAGCCTTAAAATATCTACCAATTAAGTTTGCCATAAAAAACAGCTGAATTCTAATTCAGGATAAACGATTGAATTTTACATAAACAATTATTATTCTCTCAGTTAGTGTCAATTATTTTGGTTAATATTAATTTATTATGAGTATGTTTACCAAAAGCGATATTCTCATTATTTATGGACAGTGTGGGAAAAACGCGGCCGAAGCTGCGAGAATGTACCAACAAGAGTATCCTGATCGAATTAACCAGCCAAGTAGGCAATACATTATCTATTTAATTAGAAAAATGCGAAACGAGCCCGATGATCTTCAGGAATTTATTATAAGTGAGGATATGGAGATAAATGTTGTGGCTTTTGTAGAACAAAACCCAACCATTCTTCTATATAAGGGAAGTAGGCCAAGAATTAGATATTAGCCACGAATCCGTTAGGAAAATATTAAAGAAGCATGGTTATCGTTCTTACAAATACCAATTGCATCAGCATTTATACGAAAACGATTTTGATAGAAGAATGGAATACTGCAATTGGTATTTAAATAACAACAATAATAACAACGACTTGGCAAATTCAATAATGCAGTCGGATGAATCCAGGTTTACCAATAATGGTATGTTCAACAGACAAAATACAAGGTACTGGTCGTTGGAAAACCAACATCCGATGATTCAAGGACATTTTCAAGAGCAGTTTGGAATCAATGTTTGAGCTGCAATAATTGGCACTAGAATAATAAGACCACTTTTTTTGAAGGGCGTTTAACCGCTGAGAGATATTTGCAATTCTTAGAAAACGAAATTGAAGAGTATTTGGACGATCTGCCCATGGCGGTAACACAACGAATGTATTTCCAACAGGATGGGGCTCCACCCCATAATGCCAATGTGGTAAGAAATTATTTGGAAGAAAGATTTAGAGATCGGGTTATTGCCACCCATGGGACAATACAGTGGCCACCTCGTTCCCCGGACCTGACCTCACTTGATTTTTTTTTATGGGGCCATATTAAAAACCAAGTTTACATTACACCTCCAGCAACGCTGGAAATCTTAAAGAACAGGATACGGGAAGCTTTTGGAACTATCAACCCGGATATGCTAAGAAATGTAGTAGAAGAAACCGTTCATCGGGTTAGACTGTGTAGAGATGCCCAAGGTGGATATTTTGAAGACCAAATTGGTCATTAAGTTAAGTTTACAAAAATTGTTAATATACGCTATTATTTACTTGTTTCTCATGGCTAACTGGATATAACATTTTTTGATCGTCGTGCAGTTGCAAAAATTAAGTTTTCTTTAGAACATTCAAGAGAACTTTAATGTTGTGATAAAAAATGTTAAATTCACACAAAAAGTAATAAAAATTCTACAGTTGTATGTAAAATGAATGCTAGATTCCAAAAATCAAAAAATATACAAAGTGTTCTATTTAAAAATCCAAAGTTGGGGTCACTTTCGGCTGAACCGGAAGTCGTCGAAGTTTGACAGATACCTCAATAAGTGTCTTTGTAATAGCCTATAATTTCTGCCAAGTTTCATCTTGTTTGATTAAAAACTACAGAAATGGCAGGCGGAAAGTGATCTCGTTGACACCTGGTATATGACACAACGCACCCGATTAAAGTAGATAAACTTAGATTATTGATGCCTATGAAGGTATCTTTATTAAAAGAATGAGAATTTATTAAACAAAAAGCCGGGAAATATAGATAGTTTGGTGGTATTAACGCTGGTGCACGGAATAAAGTGAGAACCTGTAAAAGTTGACAAAACAATTTATAAAAGATAATAAATTTTGCTGAGTAGGCGATAAAATGGGATTATAGTAAAGGATAAAAGTCGAAGGACAGAGTAGGTGTTTAGTTTGTTGATCTAAATAATTTAAGAGATTAGTAATTTTAAGGAATGGGAATAAAAAACATAATGTTGTTACCAGAGGAATATAAACTAAGATAAATCGTGATTCGTTTTTGTTATACATTTTTATCTGTAAAAAAAGGAATTATTCTAACATTGTTTTCAATTAATAACGTATTAATAACAATTACATTAATAAAAATTAATTCCCAATAAAGGTTGTATTTTTTATGTATATGAAGGAAGATTTTGAAACCAAAAAAATCTTTAAACTGTTTTGGGTCAAGTCAACCTCGGTTTGTAAGCATGTGGTAGCAATAAAATTTGTCAAACCTTTCTTTCTCTTATATTTAGAATGCAGATCTATAACGAAAGATGTATCACTCCGACTGGGAATCAAACCCAGGACCTTCCGCTATCCGGCCAATATCTCTACCTCTGAGCATTTAACCGACAACATCATATGTAATCACCTCAGGTAGCTCAGAGATAGATATGCCGCCCGGATAGCAGAAAAGGTTTTGGGTTCGATTCTCAGTCGGGCTCATACATTTTTCTCTATGAATTTGCATTCTAAATATAATATAAAGTAAAACATTATTTCATAAAATAAAAAATTAACCTTTATCGAAAATTTATTATAATTAATTTCCTTATAGGATGATTCAAAATAGATGCTTTGAATATTGATGTTGTCGTCGGCGAAATGTTGATGTTCATTAATAAAATCAAACAATAATCTCTAATCTAATCAATAAGAGAAATACTAACATATAAAAGTAGATCTAGACCTACCTATGATAAACTTGAATGTAAAGGTGCGTACGACCGCCGCGCCAAGCCGCAAAAACGTTTGCGAACGTTGCAGATATAGTCAGTTAGGACGGCAAACCGCGCACAAACGTGTTACTTCGCGCTCGCGCAAACAGGTTCGACTTACTGTCGGTACATCAAAAGAAATTTGTTGCTGCAACATAATCTAGTTTGGACGTGTTTTGTTCGTCGATGTGGTGCGTTGCTGTTTTACTATTATTAAATTATTTCTTTAGTGCGCTGGTCGCGGGAGAAGTATTTAGATATTTGCATTATTAATTTATTATCAATAGTAACAATGAATGAGTGAAACGTCTTTTACGCGTGCCTGGTTCATGACAGATTGGTAATAATTAGAATGCAATATAAGTAATAGCAAGTTGCTTTAAAAATAAAACTGGAACCGTTACAAACACGAACAAATTTGTATCTGTTGCAGCAGTGTGGACGTCTTTAGAGCACGTTGCCCAAAAATATTTGCGAACGTTTGGCGCCGCTTCGCGCGGCGGTCTGTACGCACCTTTATAAAATCAATTCCAACAGAAAATATGTATTCTAACATATGTAACACCCAGAAAAATATAATTATGCCAAGCACCTGTTCGAACAGAACCACCTTATGACACCTCAAAATAACAAGAAATTCTTACATTTTTTGCAACAATAAACACAAATTAGACATTTTAGAAGCTTTTGAAATATACAAACATAAACACACAGTACCTTTAATGAACGAACAAACTGAACTTAGTAATTCTTCATTGTTAGAAGTGTTAGATATTTAGTTTTTGTATGTATTATGTGTAGTTATTCTAGTTACCTATTTTCTGTATTTATCCTTAGCAACGTGTTTGTTTCTCAATCTTATCTACCTTTGATAATGGCATTTAATGTCGAAACAATTGTAAGGTTAAGAATTTATTAAAAACTGTGAAACTTTAATCTTTTAATTTTTATTATATTTTATGATTATGTAGTTCCACAAAGTAAGGCTGGAGACAGTAAACTCTAATGTGTATTCAAGATTGATTATTTATTGTTTATCAACAAAAGTTGTAAATCAGGCTAACAGGTTAGGTGCGGGCTGTGACTCGAATTGGCTTACACACTTTTGCAACTTTAAAAGATAAGCGGTCTGATACACCACCTACGGTGTTATCTGATAGCTTAAGCACCAAGGCACACAAACACAATGGCAATCTTAAGTATATTAAAGACACATGATAGTTATTTACGTGACAAGCTTTGAAAATTAATCTTTACTAGCGAGCTGGAAAGCTTATGGGGCGAACGACGGAGTGAGCTTCCATAATCCAGTGAGTCTAGTAAAGATTAGCTGGAGAGCATGCCACATACAAAGTTTCATTTCCATCTTCACCAGCGTTTTTAAATTAATTTATTGTATATTCTGTATAAAAAGACATATTGTAATCAAAGGCAGTAGGCCAATTTACTTGGCAACCAATTAGTTTCCTGTTGCTTCTTGTTGATGAGCATTGTAGAATTTATCAAGTCTCATTTAGGAACCCGTAAAATTTTATAGGACTACGGCTGTAACCAGTCATTTACTTGGTTACCATAAATGCCCTATAAAGTGTCATTTACATAGAAAAAGAAAATAAATACAGTTAACGATCACCAAACAAAATAATACAAAACTACTTGAACTAAATGCTCTTTTAGGTGCCCTGGATTGAATTCGGACAGGCTAGAGTTCCTAAATATAAGATGAGCTCCGTGTTATTTAGAGTTAAATCACACATGTCAAATTTTTCTAGTGACATATCATATTTTGAAACTATTAGAAGATTGGTAATCATGAAGAATAAATTAAGCTGTCAATATGACAGTTCACATCACTGTGCAACAATTTTTGGGTCATCGCTTCCAGCCCGAGTGGCTACAACGCGAAATGAAAGTAGACCTACAGAATAACAAAACCCCCGCGGGATTTGGCTACATTAGCTTGCATTATTTTTTTATGACCTCCTGAAGATGGCATGTTTTTATGTCAATTTTTCGACATTTTGCGATGTGTAAGTCAATAAAATGGATCAATGTATGAATGAAGCAAGTGGAATTAAATATTTTAAGTTTCAAAAAATGAAAATGTCCTGATTTATTATCCTTTTAGTGGTTCAAAATGCCCTTTTTAGTCCATTTTTCCTACTTTTTCAGTACATTTTTCGGATTTTGACCCAATTTTCGCGATGTGTTCGGATTTAATTTTGTTTTTAGTTAATTTAATGAAAAAACAAAAGGAAATATGCCGGCAGTACGGCAGAGTGGTTATAGTGATTATATCGCTTAACAGAGTTAAGTCGAGTTAGCTCCGGAAAGTACGCGGAGCGCAGTGTACTTGCCTACATGACTCATCTCACACCCATATCCACTCTGCGGCTTAGTGCGCTTGGCACCTCGACACCGAAAGGTATAAGGGGTTAAAGATTATCTATGTAAGTATGTACAAAAGGAAATGAATAAATCGAAATAATTTAAAGCCATCTCCAAAACATGATGCGACGTACATTCATTGGACTGAACCAACGCGCACAATTCATTGAACGAGCCAATTTTGACGTATGTATCATTTCGTTTATTTGTTCTGTAAGACGAATATTCGTGACTTTGTGATTTGTTTGTTCTGTTTACGTTTAATCACTCAAGTAAGTTACAAGAGTAATACCCGATGACGCGTCCGGGCTCGCTGGTTTTAGCAAAACTGGAATGTTTTCTGCGTGTGGTAATGGTATTTGAGCACTTGGGACGCTCAAATACACTTTATTCTTGATTTTTTTCTGTTCATTCCACCACCAGAATTCACACGCGGGTAACAATTTGATGGGTCGTGATCAATCGGATCCGTCCAGATGATCATCGGCACGCCAAACGGAAAACTTTTAATTCTTTTATGCACCCAATTCAAAAGATCACTGTAACACTTTTTACAAACTACATTTGGTGCCCAAGTGAGAAGTGACGTTGGAAATAACTGGTTGGTTGGAGTACGCGAATGGCCACAAACCTAACAGAAATAGTTTATATTGCAAGCCCTTTTAGCGTCACAAATATTCGTCTTTCAAACGTAAACAGAACAAACACATCACAAATGGCCGGTTTCACAAAGCTTGATTAAGTTCTAATTAACTTAAGCGTGATTAAATTTTAAATCCAGAAATGTAATTGGATAAGATTTCAGACCTCTTAAATCTCAGCCAATGAAATTTCTGGATTTCAAATTTAATCACGATTAAGCTAGTGATGGCTTCTCGACACTACCCGTGTGTCGCGACACTTGAGAGTCGAAACAATATGACGTCAGAAGTGTCGACTCTTCATGATACTTTAACGACACTTCGCCTTTACATCATGCATGCGCTAGTGTAAATGTAATCCAATTGAAACGAGAAGCAGTCAAGATTCATAGCTACATAAATCATAAGCAAACTATGGATTAAAAAACAATTATATGATTAAATTCTGTTATGGTTATATATTTATGCATTAAGTACATTAAAAGACATTAAATTATTTATACACCGTGTTCGTTCTAACATTTGCTATAAGGAAATTAGTATGGGAAATCTGAAATATGACAAATAGTTCGTTCTCGAATAAAAGTCGGTGAAATTAATAGTTGCAATCGATAGATAAGATATTCTAACGTACTGTCCAAAAATATTACCCTTAATAACAATCCCAATTCTTCAAAAATTATAAATTCATGAATTATTTGCAAAACATTAATTTAAAAGCCGAAACCTGAAAAGTTGACGTGACGCCTCCGTGGTTCAATGGCAAGCGTGGCTTGCTAAACTGCACGGGCTGGTGATATGCAAAATCGAACCCCGTTACAAGCATAACTTTTTGTTAAATTTTATTTGTCATTAATCTTTAATTTAATAACAATTTAAATAATTTGTTATTATTCTTTTATTCGAAAAACGTACAAGAAATAATACATTACAAATAAAAAATAATGATACCCAATTAATAAGACATGAATTCAAGAATTCTCATTACGTATTTATTTCAAATTAAAATAAATAAAATGTAAAATAAGTACTTGTCAATACTGAAACTTTAAATGTATTTAAATCTTTAGGATTTTGAGTGTTAATTAACTAATATTGTAAAAATTGGTTTTTGTAGTATGCAGTATGAAAAAGCATCGTCAGTTTTCATTTCTAATTTATTATTTCTTGTACGTTTTTCGAATAAAAGAATAATAACAAATTATTTAAATTGTTATTAAATTAAAGATTAATGACAAATAAAATTTAAAAAAAGTTTTGCTTGTAACGGGGTTCGATCTTGCATTCCACCAGCCCGTGCGGTTTAGCAAGTCACGGTTGCCATTGAACCACGGAGGCGTCACGTCAACTTTTCAGGTTTCGGCTTTTAAATTAATGTTTTGCAAATAATTCATGAATTTATAATTTTAACTAAAAAAATCTACATCAAAATAGTTTTATATGTACGTCTTATTCAATTATTGTTGGCCAGTTCAATAAATCTGCCTTTAATTTCTTTGTAAGAATGATTAAGCAACTTCGAATTACAATCTAATAAGAGCGATACTGTTCGACACGAAGTGTCGCGACACTTCAAGTGTTACGACCACGAACAGTATCACGACACTCGACACCCACGTTCCCATCACTAGATTAAGCTAATCAGAACTTAATCAAGCTTTGTGAAACCGGCCAAAAGTCACAAATATTCGTCTTACAAACGTCAACAGAACAAATAAACACCCAATGACACATACACCAAAATTGATTCGTTCAATGAATGCGTTCATTGAGCGCGTTGGTTTAGTCCAATGCATGTTCGTTCAATGAATGTATGTCGCATCATGTTTTAGAGATGGCTTTTAATTATTTTCATTTATTTATTTCCTTTTGTTTTTTCATTAAATTAACTAAAAAACAAACTTAAATTCGAATCACATTGCAAAAAATAGGGCCAAGATGCGAAAAATGCTCTGAAAAAGTACCAAAATTGGGCTAAAAAGGGCATTTTGAACCACCAAAGGGCTAATAGATCAGGAGATTTTCATTTGTTCAAGCTTAAAATATTGAATTCCACTTGCTTTATTCATATACTGATCCATTTTATTGCCTTACACATCGCAAAAGGCCGAAAAATTGCCATAAAAACATGCTAACTTCGGCAGGTCATAAAAAAGAAATGCGAGCTAATTTAGCCAAACTTCGCAGGGTTTTTGTTGTTGTTATTGTAGCCACTCGGGTTGGAATTTCTTGTTGCACTGTGTTATAAGTCTGAAATTGGATACAGTTACTTTATTAAAAGCCGTCGTAAATTATTAGATATAAAATTGATATGTACTATAGTAGTGTTAAGAATTCTCTACAAACACTAAATAAATGTGCACCTTAAAAACTTTTACATGTATAAAAATAAACATGACATCGAGCATAACCTAAAAATAACTAACAGCTGTTGAATTTGTTACTACAGTAAAAAGAGACAAAAAATATCTCTGTTTCAGACAGCTTAATTCTGACCTAAAAAGAGATAGATTTTGACATCCGTTTCCTAACTCTAAAATAACACAGTTAAAGTTTTCATTCAGGAACTATAGGATAGGCGTCCTCAACTAAAAGAGCCCCCGAATGTTTAGGGCCCCTAGGCTACAGTCTATTCTTCCTAATGAATATAATCCGCTTCTGATTATATTACAATTTATTATAAA
This sequence comes from Agrypnus murinus, assembly GCA_929113105.1. Taxonomy (NCBI): domain Eukaryota; kingdom Metazoa; phylum Arthropoda; class Insecta; order Coleoptera; family Elateridae; genus Agrypnus; species Agrypnus murinus. The sequence continues at coordinate 76,252,622 of OV816026.1, forward strand.
CGAGTACATACACATCTATTATAATATATGTATACAGATTGTGACATTGTAATAAACGAATTTATAAAACAAAATTAAGACGTCTTGTTCCTTGTCGTTGCAAAACTGAAATGGTATCAGGATCTACAAAAGTTTCTTGACGATTTTTTGATGCATTAACTTAATTGTTAATTCAAATACGTTTCATACATCGATATTTCATACCGCGTTAGAAGTAAAATATAAAATGTAAGTTGGTTTAATAATTTCTGGGGGGGGGGGGCTTAATCCCCTTTAGCACCCCCGTGAGTGCGCGCCTCTTACATTTAGTAAGAGTTTCTTTAGGTTTCCGCTTTCAAGATTTTCATGGCGTATATTTTGTACTGAATTATCGTTTGCTAAGCATAACTTTACTAAATCTAACATGATACCGCTCATTTTTTATAACAATATTTAGTAATAAAAAATTATAATAATTATTATTAACTGAATACGTGAACTACAAAAAATCGTCTTTTCTGTATCACTTTGTAGTTGTGATGAGAGGATTACATGCACATTGCGCATATGGTACGTCATGTTTAAGGGGAAAATAGAAAAGTACGGTTATTTTGTTAGTAAATACCTATAAATGTTGCGTCAGGTGATACGATATAGATGACTAAACGTAAAATATACCACCTCTCTTATAAACTGTGACATTAAAGTACTAATTAATCCCACTATGACTATTAAGTATGTAAGCACATAATACAAAATTATAATTTGTTGGAGGTGCATATCTAGATAAAACCAATAAAAAAATTAATAATGCAGCATGTATGTATATAAGGTAATTGAAGGGTGCGTGTACTTAATTTGAATTTCTAGAAATATCTAATAGTAATGACAACAATAACCATACAATTAATTGACAAAAAAAACAGGAAAAAGCGGTGTCGACTTTCATCAAACTAGTTCCGTATGTGAATTATTATAATTTAATATATGGATCGGTGATGAATGGTGATAAGTAAATCCTAAATTACACAAGGGATTGCTTTATAAAAATCCCGACTCTTGCGTAGCATCTGTGCCCTCTAAAATTTATCATTTATAAACAATTTTTAATCAATCTTTTCCATTAGAATTTCTCGTGGGTGCAAACATACTACGTATTACCCTTATTTTTTTCCTCTGTGATGTATGTATATTGTATACCCAGTTAAATCTAGATCAGAGAAAATTTATAGTACGCCATGGAATAGGTAGTATACCTATACATAGTACATATTTTGATAAACGTATGTTTATTAAATGTCTACACATTAAATATCTGCATGTTTTGACTCTAGTGATTAACAAATAAGTGCATTAACAATTAATTAACGATCAAATACAATTAAATTGTTTATATTAGATACTATTAGTTTACAACAAACATTGTAAAAGATTATATGGGTACTTCCCATATATACTCGTATGTATGGGTATAATATATTTCTTCATTGAAATATTCTTTCTGTTCAAAATTGAATTGAATCTGTTCAAAATTGTTTGGAATAAGTCATGTAATAAAACACATTTATTTTTCTTTTGTCGAAGCTTCATCACCATTTATAGTGTCTTCATTAGGACGAAGAAAAATATGTATTACTTGTTTACAAACAACATTAAAACAAAAGACATTGGTAATAATTAGAATTTGAATATAAATGTCTTCAGTTTTAACAAGATTTAAAACTAAAACTCTTTCTATTTATTTATGTATGTAGTAGTTAAAAAGAAGTAATGATGATTACTTGTGAAAGTACAATTTTTTCTGTCCATCATCAAACACTCAAAGTAAAGCAACATAGAAAATGCGTCATCTATCTACTGAAATTCTAGTTAGCAAATAGTTTAATATTATTAATACCAGAAACTCCATATATCATATGATCAAAAAGTCTTTGGATCGCAATACCATGGAATGTAAAAACCATCTATAGAATTATTTACTTCTACTGTCTGTAGTTTTTGTGAAGTGTACAGAGTAGCGCCAATGTATCTTGAGTAGCGCTAATGGAGACACAGCCACCTGTGTCAAGAAAATACTACGCGCTAACACCGCTAAACAGAGCCCCATAGTACACAGAAAATTCTAGGTTAGCGTATGCTATTATTATTTCTTGTGCTTGCAGTTATTTTAAGTATTACCTAATAACATTTATAAAAAGAACACAGAATGGAATTTATTTGAACTATTATCTATTGACATGACAGTTGTGAAGTAAATGTCAAAAATAATAGAAATAAATAATTTCATAGATAGCTTGTTAATTTCATGGCAACTCTGATCGAAAGACTTTTTGATCACGCTATACTTTACCATATGAAAATAGGGGACTAAAGTCACTAGATACAATAAGTAGCGCAATCAATTAGGCCTATAAGATAGAAAAAGATAGCTATCGAAATCCCAAACATGGCTGCCGTTTGACAAATTTTTTTTGAGAGTTGGACATGTGACATAATTTGAACTAAAGTTCCTAGGTAATTATAGAGACTTTAATTTTAACCTGTGATTTTAACCAGGGATTTTAACCTAAAGTTTCTTAGTTGTCGTCACGCGTCAGTTCGTAACCTATGCGTTACCAATTTGTAAGTCATTCCAAAAGCAGTAGTTATGAAAATGATGAGGGTAATTTACTGATTAAATACTGTAGTCAGTTAAAAGAAAACAAAGAACTGGTAACAATAGAAACCACTGTAGTGCACGAGCTACAAGAGGAAGATGAATTTTATTCATATCTTAATTTGTGGAGCGCAGTGCAGGCCGGCTTATATTATTTGTTAGGTGCTGTTTTACATAAAATAAAAAAGCATTATGCAATATGCGCTAATTGTTATAAAGCAGTACAGGAGGTTCCAGATGAAGTTACAGTTTTAACTAGATTTACTAAATTGAGAGAATATAAATCTAACATTTTAGTATATCCTAAATTATCATTATATGATTGCATATTTAATATAGAACTTAGTTTTAGAGCTCATGAAGATGACATTTTAGAAAATAGATTAATTTTAGATGATTTTATAAGCAATGCTATAAATACTTTTATGTGTCCTGATAGCATTCCGAATTGTCATGACATTTTTGAAAAAATTGTAAAATTATTTTTTAAGTGTCGGGTCTATTTCTTGTTGAATAACAAACATAAAAAACCAAATTGTAATATTTCGACGCAGAGTAGCCGCAGTATGGCAATGCGAGCTTCTGTAAATAAATAATTTTCCATTACATATTCTGTGTTATTGTCCAATTCACATTATGCTCTGGTTCTTTTTCAGTCATTTTTTTACTAATTAAAAAACCCACAAATTCCTAAACTGTATGGATTAGTGAAGACCCACAAACAGAATATGCCAATAAGACCAGTTGTATCATACATCAATGCACCTAATCACATTTTATCCAAAAAACTGAACCAGATTATTAACACGATAGGTTACAAATCGAAATACTCTGTTAGAAATTCATTAGAATTAGTAGATAAGCTGCAAAACATACATCTTCCACCACATTCAAAACTTGTTAGTTTTGATATTTGCAACATGTTCTCCAGAATACCCCCACAAGAATGTATTCCTCTATTAGATAGTTTCTTGATCAATAGTAATATAGAATTAGTTAAAAGGTTAGAGTTAATTCAATTATTTGACCTTTGTATAAGTCAAAATTATTTCACTTTTAATAACATAATTTATTTACAAAAGGATGGTTTACCTATGGGTAATTCTCTAAGTCCTCTATTAGCTAACATATTTATGGACAAGTTTGAAGATCGAATATTTGAATTAAACCTCTCTAAACACATTATCTTCTGGTTTCGTTATGTTGATGACATTTTAGCTTGTTTTGACAGTTCTTTTGAGGTTATCAATGAATTTTTAATTCTTATAAACAATATCCATCCTAATATAAAATTTACACTAGAAACAGAACAAAACAGGGCTATAAACTTTCTAGACTTAAATATCAAGATTAACGCAGACAATCTTTTTGAATTTTCCATATACAGAAAACCAACACAAACAGACATAACAATACCAAATGAATCTTGTCACCACAATACACATAAAATAGCAGCATACAGATCATTAGTACACAGAGCTTTAACTATTCCACTAACAAAATCAGATTTTAGCAAAGAGATATCAACCATTAAACAACTAGCACATGCAAATCATTATAATCCGAACATGATTGACACTTTAATTAAACAAAAAGATTATAGGTTAGCTATCAAAAGAATATATCCCATTGACAATCAAACAGAAGACACAAATTACATATCTATACCATATTTTGGCAAAATATCAGAAAAAATTGCACATATACTAAGAAAAACCAACAATTATAAAATAACATTTAAAACCAACACTAACACTTTTTCATTTTTATTTAATGCTAAAGACAGAACACATGATATCATGAAATCGGGCATTTACCGTTTAAATTGTTCTTTTTGTAGTTCGGTATATATTGGACAAACACTTCGAAATTTTGACATAAGATATAAAGAACACGTACGTCATTACAAAAATAAACATCCTGAAAAATCGAATTACGCCAAACACCTTTTAGAACAAAATCACACAATGACTCCTCAAAATAATATTAAATTCCTACATTTTTGTAATAACAAACGCAAATTAGACATTTTAGAAGCCTTTGAGATATACAAACACAAACTCAGGGTACCTTTAATGAATGAACAACTTGAGCTCAGTAATTCTCCGTTACTGGAAGTATTAGATGTTTAATTATGATTTTTATTATTAATTTTTATTATTATTATTATTATTTTATCTAGTTACCTATTTTGTATCTACCTTAGCGACGTGTTTGTTTATAATTATATTACCTTTGATAATGACAGCATAGCTGTCGAAACAATATTGTCAGGTATATTTTAATAAAACTGTGAAACTTTTAATAATCTTTATTTATTTCATTTTTTTACTAATTTTCCTCATTTTGATGAAATCAAAGATTTTTATCTTAGGGACAACAGCAATTTCACTTGCAGCAAGCAGAAAGTGAAATAAATGTTTGAGACATCTCATTTTGAATTTTCCGCTTTAAAAATCCCAAACATGGCGGACGATTGCGCTACTTATTGTATCTAGTGACTTTATAGGGGACATTTTTGAAGCGCCATCTTCGCAGATGGGTGTGCAACTGACAAATAGTTTTTCGCTGAGTAACCTGCATTTAATTAAAAAATAGCACTATTTCTGTTAAACGATGGTTTATTACTGTTATGCTAAAATATATAAACGTTATTTGCACACCACGCAAGAGGCGCTATTAAATCTTGTCTCCTATTTTTCAAAATAAGTTTCGGGTATTAATAATATTAAATGATTTGACCTTAATGTTGTTTAAATTTTGATAAAGATTTACCACTGATAAGCATAAATTGGCAATCCTACTACGGACCATAAACTCTTAATATTTATTTTATACCAATAATTCTACCATTAACAATCAATCTCCCGCGGACGCCGTCACCCAAAAATGACTACCAAGAGCTTAAACGTAATTTTCTCTGAAAAGGGCTACGAGAAATATTTATTCCGTGGGTCTTATAGATCGCAGAACATATATTATTAATAGATCCACATACTATTGGTTTCATAATGATCTAGGACAGCAAGGCTAATATGATGCCATTTTTTATTATTTTATCCTATGTATTTACATTGGAAAAAAATAATAAAACAGAATCATATTAGCCTTGCTGTCCTAGATCATTATGAAATCAATATTACACTATCGATATATTAAAAAGGGTTAAGACACTTACGTCATTAAAGTTTCCTGGTGTAAGAAAGAGATAGATATACTTTAGTCAGCGCGTAATAACAATATGCAATTATTTTTAACATTTCTTAATACTACAAAACATTACAATTACAAATCGATTTGCAAATTAGATTTTTAAATGTTCATAAATAAGAATTATTAAGCGGTTTAAAAATTATTACCTACACTTAATTGTCAAAAAATAATGCCATTTTCTTATTAGTATTCGTATGCAAAATGCCACATTGGTTTTGTTTACTTGAGAACGTGCACGAGCTAAAATAAAAATTTCCTTGTGTTATTTTTTATAATTTTTTTCTACTTTTTCGGTTATTTCAATAACGCTGTGCTCGAATGTTGTGCTCGAAATGACTTTGGTGGTCCCGAATGAGTTTTTAATTCGGCTACGCTTCGTCAGAAGACTTTCATTCTTGACCACCAAAGTAGCATATTGCGCACTAAATACACAAATAACTATTAACGACATTAACTTATTAATAATCTAATTATTTTTTAATTACTGTTGCAATTTGCTTACTTGTATTATAAAAATTACATAGCCTTTATGATTTGCAACAATTAATTGAAAGATATTATCACGTGGGGTTTTCGTGACTGGAGGTCGTAGTCAGAGGTAAAAGGGAAAGAAAACACAAGGCATAGAAACAACTATATACTAATAACAAAGTAATAAAATACAAAGGTATTACACATGATGGTTATATAGTTTTGAGGACGTACAGGTTCTCCTAATTCTAACAATAAACTTCAGGGCGATCGGATCCACCCTATCTAGCACTAGATCTACAAACTAAGCGTATACACATAAGGAGACTTGGCACAACTCCCTATTAACTAAGCATAACTAAGCTAGGTGTGGGGAACGGTAATAAATGCCGCTTGGCATCAGGTTCCAACCCCTAACCATAAAATAAACATGAAGGCACTTACCCGGTTTCTTGGATGTGGCTTCTTCGAGTCAAGGCATTGACTGAATTGTAAGCTCAAAGCAAGCTGTTTATATAGCGTATCCTCATGAATATTGCGGAAGCTTTATTGTATAATTTAATAAACTACAGATAATGAGATGAATATATAACTGCATAATAAAATGCAATATAAATGCATACTGTATATATTATTTCTAATGGGATGCAGACTGTATAAATGTATACATTATTTCCAAAGATATGCAGACTGTATGAATTACTTCCAATGATATGCAAGCGCGTGTAGGTATGTGGGTAGTCGTTACAGTAACCTTGATAATATTTGTACTAAATGAATACAAGTTGAGAAATTATAAAAAGGATTCCATTTGAAATAATTACGTTTGTGACAATATGTGAATTGCGTACCATTAACACGACAACAAAATAGGTACATATCTTTTAAATACTTTTGTAATGTTTTTTTGTCATTAATCAATCTTTTAATATTATTTCCAGTCCAGACAATCTACAACAATTGGTCTGCTCTCGTTGACTTTATGTTGGTTTGGTTAAATGGGAAATCTCTAATCACCTCGAAATGTCTATTTTGACGTTTGGTTCCTAAGATAACCCAAAAATGTTAATAGCACAATTGTGACGACTCGATCAAGTAAGTTTTGACGTCTTTTTAATATTTGGAAATTATTAAAATAATTGACTTTTGTTATTTTAAGGTTATGTGGTTTATCTCTTGCAGTTTTACAAACAAACCCACTAAGGAATTATGGTAAGTTCTTTTAACGTTAACTAAACTGATCTTAAAATGGGATTCACTTTTTCTCTTCCTTCAGAAGAGCACTACTAGTTATACTTTTATTAACACTTTTTATATTTAGCACAAACCTGGTATTTAAATTCACTTATGTTCCCCTTTTTCAGCAGGCTGTCTGAAAAATCACTACGCTGTATCTGCCTACTGCTTCTGGACTTTGGAACTCCCCTCAGGATTGGATGCTCAACCGCAGCTAAAACGTCGGGGTACATCGCACCTAATTAAATTACCTTTTTACGCTACTTCTTAAACAACGTTCAAGAATAAATTTTATTTCTTTCTTCTTTTTCTCGGGTCTTGGTATCTTCGGGTGCTCTCTTGTCTACTGTTAAGTTTTATTTTTCTTCTTTTAATTTTCTTTCTTATAGTTGAAATAAATATACGCCTTTTTATACTTGATAAACTATTAAACTTAACTATAATGAAAAACCATTACAATATCAAGGAAATCGTCCTAATATTAGATTAAAGTATGCTGAAGAATAGTTATTTATGTATTAAGGGCATAATCTATTAGATTATGGCATGAGAGAATGTTTAAAGCCCGACGAAGGAGGGCTTTTAATTTCTCGAGGGCCATTATCTTGATTATGCCCGTGGTACATACAACGATTTATTTTATTTTGTTTCATGGAAAGGATAATTGCAAGCAATTGCACATTTCATTTTGAAAAAATGTAATAGTTATAATTATTTATTAAAATTGTTAGAACTCTATAGAAACGTTTTCTTTGTATCTTAGCAACTTTATACGCCCTCGGGCTAAAAAAGCCAAATTACGCCCGCAATTGAGTGCCAATAAAGACGATTATCATGTCAAAATAAAATAAATTGTATTTATGCAACTTTATTGACATTTTTTATAGGTGAAAACTGTAAGCAATAATTCCATATGACAAACGAGATTCTACTGTATATAAAAATAAACATGATTTATTTAGATGCAGTTGATCCTGTTTATCATCTAGTTATCAGACCCGAAATACGAATTGTGCATATAAAACTTTTTTATTAAAATAATCTATTGGGCAGAGATCTCATAAATATTCTTCTTAATTATATACCCACAAATATTAAAAAGGTCCCTTCTTTAGCGATTTTTAAAAAGTATTTGCTATTAAAAAGCAATTAAAAAAGTATTTACTTAATATTGATTCGCCCTCTTTTTTTAAAATACGTAACTGAATTACAGTTTTAGTACAAGTTTGTTTTGTTTTTATTTTATTAGGCTTAAAAGAGATGATAACATATTTGAAACTACGTTTGTTACTGATTGGTGATTACCAGGCCCAACCACCAGGTTGCTTAATGAGTAGTTAAGTGCACAATTTCGTGTAGTCGAATGTATAAGTAGGTATAAAATTGTATTAGGTATAATTCTTATATGTACCTATACATGCTCTGCTGCTGTAGTCATACCTATGTTTCCGTGTCACTTAACGACTGGCAAAGCAAACTCCTACTATTTAACCTACGTAAATCTTAATGACGTAATTAAAATGTATGCAACTCCAAAATTGGTTGCTACCAACCTAGCCTCCACAAAACACCACTATCTAACCAAAACACTATGCAAAAGCAAATTCGTGTTTTTTCAACCTAGCCTAACTTCATCTAACTTAACTTAACTTAACTTAACCGAACCTAACCTAGCCTAAACCTACCCTAACCTAAACCTAACCTAATCCAACTAAATTGTGTAATTGCAAATTACACAATTTGGCATGCATAGAAACTTAATATAATTATTAGTCATATCCATGGATATAAAGTTTTTTTTTACTTTTGATCCTCAAATTTGGCGCATTCGCCCCAACAATAATTTACATATTCAGAACCAGCATTTTTTTGGCAAACGTCCCTAAGCCTCCAAAATTGGTTGCTACCAGCCTAACCTCCACAACGTCACTACCTAACCAAAACGCTATGCAAAAACAAATTCGATTTTTTCCAACCTAATCTAACTAAATTGTGTAATTGTAAATGCCAATCATAGAAACTTAATATAATTATGATTCATTTCCATGGAGATAGTAGTAGATAAGTATTTTTTTACTTTTGGTTTCCAAATTTGGTACCTTTGGGCGTTTGCCCCAAAAATGAGTTTTGTAAACCAGTTTGATCAAAAAATGTTTGGTGGGAGAATTCTTTATTTATACAAAAATTTTATTTAGAAAATGCCGTTTTTCCCATTTGGATATTACAGATCACAAAAGAAAGATTAATAATAATCGATAATAATTCCACTGACATAGAGACCCTTCAATTAGAGTCTGGCCAATGCGTTGCCACGCTGCCCGCCATTTTATATCACAATATTTTTGATATAATATTTTAATTTTGACGTCCTAATTTTAATGCTAAATAATTTTTTATATATACAACCCACTATTTCGTGTTTTTTAAGTGAGTCAAATACCGTTCACGTGCGTGCCAATATTTGGCCGTGTATTCATTGCTGTACTTTTCAAATTTGGCGCCACGTTTTGTGATATAAAATGGCTGCCTTGGCCAGACTCTAATTGAAGGGGTTCTACACTGACAAATGTGCGAGCGCCATCTATTGGCAACACTAAAATGCTATTGCCTACTTGTTTTTATGTTTACTTTGAAATCGAACCAGTATTACAGATTTTGGTTAATTAAGTTTCTTTTATTGTTGAATTTCGTTTCAAAAATCTTTGACGCATTCGCGTAAATGAATCACTCGCTCCTTCATCGCTCGTGCTTCAAAAAATGCATGACTTGATCTTATGATGGCTTAATGATATGATCTTATTGTAATATGTAATAATGTGTTTATAATAAATAATTTATTTAGAAGTTGTTTTAGGCATTTTTGAACCCGGCCCCGCAAAAGCTTACACCGGCCCTGCATTTATTATCCAATACTACTAAAGTTGATTTGTATGTGTGTCCGAGCCCCATTCTCGCGTTCTATAAGGGCTGGAAAGTTGGGCTTGGGCTCATTCGACGCGTAATTTGCCGAGGATAATGCACGACCGCATTATAATATAAAATTTCTTAAATTAGGTTATGTTTTAAAATTTTTTAAATTAGGTTATGTTTTAAAAAATCGATAAATGCTGATTCTATCGTACTATTTAGTGCTATTGAGTGTTATTTGGTACTAATATGTGGTCTATCGATAGAGAATCGATCGGAGATTTATGTAAAAATGATTTATTAAAAAAAATCGATAAATGCTATTTCTATCATACTTAAGTGCTTAGGCCCGTAGGGCCCATTATCCTAGTTACTACTATTGTAATGGGTTTATTGTTTCCAGCCTTATTTTGTGGAACTCCATAATCATGAAATAAATAAAGATTATTAAAAGTTTCACAGTTTTATTAAAATATACCTGACAATATTGTTTCGACAGCTATGCTGTCATTATCAAAGGTAATATAATATTATATTACCTTTGATAATGACAGCATAGCTGTCGAAACAATATTGTCAGGTATATTTTAATAAAACTGTGAAACTTTTAATAATCTTTATTTATTTCATTGTAATGGGTGTTTCCATAAATAGTGCAGGTTTTACGTCATCGGCATTTAGTTTCTGTCAAGTGCAGCATTCTCATATTTGACCACCGTGACATGGGGAATATAGACTGCAGCCGGTACATTGTTTAACAACGCTTACGTATTGTGCAAGCGCAGTATGAAATCAACGTTCAACTACAGAAATGAAACGAAAACTTCGTAGGATTTTTGAAAGGGATCATTTACAATCTGATAACACTATTCGTAGCGTAATTAAGAAATTCAAAGACAGTGGTTCGGTTGCCGATAAACATGAGCCCATGAGCGTTGGGGTAAAAAATCAAACTACCAACTTTATAAAAACTTAAATAAACGTTCCTCTCAACACAATTCAAATTACCAATTTTAAAGAAACTGTTATGAACATTCCTAACAACACAAAATCAAATACCAACTTTAAATAAACTGTAATAAACATCCCTAACATTTTATATTTAACCAAATAGTAATAGTGTTATTTTTAAAATCACTTATATCTTTTGCCTGAACCTGTATGTAATAACACAGCTATAGTATAACCAAAAATAATTAAACTACTATTATACTCCGGACACTGAACAGATATAGTTAAAAAAAAATCAAGGCAGCACAGATTGTTCTGATTGGTTTTATGTGAAAGTTAAATTTACAATAGAACATTTTTGTATATGAATTGTTAATTCGTTATAAATGATGTCACTTAGAGAAATTTATACTAGTATAAATAATAACCATACATTTTAAAAAATTGCATTTTATTAATTTAATAAAAAAGCCATGAAAAGTTCGCGAGTGCTATGTGTTTACATATATTATAATATATAATAAATATTTTTTACAATAAAACAAAGAAACTACATACAAACATACTATATATACGTCGCATGGTAAGGTGGCAATCTCAGAACAGTTCTGTTGCTTTCCTGTGTTAATTCGTCGATTACGTTAGCACTCACTGTGTTTAGGTGCATGCTGTTTTACTTAAGATAACAATTCAGCTCTCACATACTGTCTTCGTAGGGGATAGTTTTTTCTGCAGCCAGTTATGTATGTCAGCTTTCTTTGTTGCTAGACGGAATTTTTTCAATTTTTCTTATGTGATAACTTGCGTTATCCAAGACGATAACGCAACCTTCTTCAAGACTGGGCAAAATATTTTTAAACCATTGTTCAAATGTATCTGCGTTCATTTCTTCATGGTAGTCATTTGTTTTCTTGGATTTCAATAACAGTAATCCATTATCTACAAAACCGTCATCAGATCCTATATGAAGGGTGATGAACCGCTTTCCTTTCCCCGATGGATTTCTCAAGTCAGTCGATAACCCTCTTAAAAATGCATCTCGTGGATTTGTTATGGACATGTCAGCCCACACTTTTTTTGCCATTTTTGTCTTCTTCGGAAACATTGTCCAAAATAGCTCTTGGTCTATGACACGCCTTAGGAGCAGCAAAATAATCAGGATGTTGCTTGTGCTCACGAAGTATGTTGTAAACACTGGCCAGACCAATTCATAAAATTATAGTAAATAAGCAGTGGGATTGGAAGGTAAATTAAAACATGACCTATCAATCTAGCAACATTTTCCTCTTTTTCGTGTTTTTTCCATTGAGGATGCTGCTCTTCACACACTTTAAAAGCGTTCATAATTATTTGTTTCACCTCTACAGAAAAGTGCTTTTTTGGCGTTTTTTTGGTGGTGACAACTGAATATTGTTGACGTTTTCATCATCCATTTTTAATAATTTTGCAGTAAGGAAAATTCTACAAATTAACCAACTCATTATTATTATTAACTTTTCATATAATTCTAACTTACTTATTGACAACCGTTCGTGTATTGAATGGTGCGAGTCTTAATAAAGACTTGTAATGTACCTAATATGTAACACAGTTGGAAAAACTGACGGAACTTTCAAAACAACTGACGTACACGCATGCGTAACAAGCTGGCGTTTGCCGTTTGTGTTTGTATGTGTAAATGAGACTTCTATCGAGTACCGCCCCATTTATTTCAACCAATGGATATTCAAGTTTCAAGTTGCATCTGAATGTCTCTGGTTTTTCATTACTATATCTGTTGGGTAAACGCAGTATAGTAAATAACCTTCTTTGATAGCAAAAGTGTGCACGACATTAGTTGCTGCTTAAAAGATTTTTCTCAATTCCAATTAATATTTATTAATAGTAGTTTAATAAGTAACAATTGGAGTTTTGAAACTTTTAAAACTTTGACAGGTTGCAATGACAATTTTTAATTTCAAACTGTCTAAATTTGACAATTTGGGAGCAAGGCTCGTTCTCCGACTGCTAGTCTGCGCTTGCTAGATTTACTCGGTTTAGTTTCTTCATTTTTTGGTAGTAGAGTAAATCTGAATGCGGATTTTGTTGTCCGTGGTACATTGAAAGGTAAGAAGGTATCGAGTACGTTATCGGATGCTATTTAGGGTATATATCAATCCCCTAAATTCGTCTGGCGATATCGGTGTCCAACAACCCACCGGGGGGGGGGGGGGGAACTGGAAAAACAGCAAATCTAGAATACTTTATTTGCTATCCGGCTATATTAAAATAAATAGGATCTCTAAAGTATTAAGCGAGTTAGAGCTAATCTTCACTCAAGAATTATCGAAGATAAACGGAAGGATAGTCACTAGATTAGGTTCTAACTCCCTTATTATGCGTATTTCAATTTCTGACATAGAAACTGACATTTCAAACATAGAAAGATGTTTATATCGTGATAACTTTTGGACGACACAAGATATCAAAAAAGGTTCAAAAAATAATTGTTGTTAGTTCGAGATTTTACTATCCAAAGCTTTTTGAACCTTTGAAATTGGCTAGACAGTAACGAAGATATGACCAATTTATTCCGACAATGGATAAATTACCGCTGAGCAGCGATCGTTCTATCTCTATTTTCACCCGTCTTCCGTCTCATTCGAACGCACTGCTCTTACCAGGTTCGTAAGTACATATAACTATTAACAAAATATTGGAGTTACAAATGCAGGTGAGTTAACATTTTGTTGAAAAAAATTATAAAATCCTTACGGTTTTTGTAAATACGACATTAACCTTAACACGGAGAGTTCTTCAAGTTATTCTATAACAGACGATGAACTATTACATACATTTTAATTTCTTTAAATTTATAAAAAAAGAAACAGATACTCAATGAAAATGAGATTAAATGATTAAATTCAAGTAAATGAATAAGGAAAAAACTGTTATTCCTCGTTTACGCGCATATATAAAATATTTCCACTATGAAATTAAATATACATAGTAGTCAAAAATATAATAACAAAACTGAATACAAAGGTTATTCTGAAAACCAAAGAGATAAATTGTGGCGTGGTTTGGGAAAACATTGTTGGGGAAATAAAACATGACATAGCCAAAGAAAAGTGTACAATTCAGTTACAATTTACGACCGATATGTCCTACTGGGTGGTAACTTGAACCCGTAGTATTTTCTACGGAAACTGAAAATACGTTGTATTATTCAGATCTTATGAAAATAATGAAGCTACTTTAATGTACCCACAACCACAAAACAATATTTATAACGAGGTGGAAATGCTTAAAGATTGAACTTTCAATATCGACCTATGGTGCAAAGTGTACTTTATTTAGTATCCTCGCAAATTAAAAAAAGACCTTCGAGATGTGGAAGATGCTGATATTTTAGCAGTTACCAATGACGATAACATGAAAAAAATTCCATCATTGCTATTGAATTTGCTAAATTTGCTTTAGTGTGATTAAAGAAATCAGAAGTTTAAGCATCGCTCAGGACATTAATTTTAAAGAAAACTATCAACGGTTGCAATACCTTTCACGCAACTCAGATGGTAGCTTTTCAGCAATGACCAGAAAACGAATTATCTGTAGGAATTCGAATAAAAAGTGACTACTTGTGCCTCAAAACTTTCATTCCTTGTCAAACTCTCAGTATACCAAGACTAGAATACATTTGCCACATTGCGAACGAAACGCAAAATTAGTTATTTGCCGAAAAATCTAGAATAGTCAATACCTACTGATACAAATAATTTGGCGTGGATTTTAAGTAGAGTCCAAAATTGTAGTTCACAGATTGTACCTCAATGGACTGGTTTCAACAAAATAACTGACAATTCAGACAATACTACATTGTGGACAGCCATGCTTAGGTGTCGAGATATCACTGCACATCTGAATCATGTAAAATATACAGTAATTACGTTTGTCCAAGTATTGTATTACTATAACATAGTGGCTTTCAGAATAATCTTTGTATTCAGCTTTGTTATTATATATTTTGACTACTATGTACATTTGAGTTCGGAGTGGAAATATTTTATATATGCGCGTAAACTTGAATTGTGTGTTATATCAAGAAGCTCTCTTAATTCTCTATTATGACATTATTGCATATCTAATCTCATTTTCACTGACTGACCTTTGAATGTTTCCACAGTTCTTGCAGTGGATTCCTGAAGTTTCCCGCCCGTTTTACACACAACACATTTTTTATAACTGCGTATCTGTCTTTTTTTATAAATTTAAAGAAATTTAAATGTATGTAACAGTTCATCGTCTGTTATAGAATAACTTGAAGAACTCTCCGTGATAAGGTTAATGTCGTATTTACAAAAACCGTAAGAATTTTATAATTTTTTCAACAAAATGTTAAATCACCTGCATTTGTAACTCCAATATTGTGTTAATAGTTATATGTACTTACGAACCTGGTAAGAGCAGTGCGTTAGAATGAGACGGAAGATGGTCAACGATCGGTGCTCAGCGGTAATTTATACATTGTCGGAATAAATTGGTCATATCTTCGTTACTGTCTAGCCAATTTCAAAGGTTCAAAAAGCGTTGGATTGTAAAATCTCGAACTAACAACAATTATTTTTTGAACTTTTTGATATCTTGTGTCGTCCAAAAGTTATCACGATATAAACATCTTTCTATGTTTGCAGAAATTGAAATACGCATAATAAGGGAGTTAGAAGCTAATCTAGTGAGTATCCTTCCGTTTATTTAATGATAATTCTTGAGTGGAAACTAGCTCTAACTCGCTTAATACTTTAGAGATCGTATTTATTTTAATATAGCCGGATAGCAAATAAAGTATTCTAGATTTTCTGTTTTTTCAGTCCCCCCCCCCTGGGGGGGGGTGTTGGACACCGATATCCCCAGACGAATTTAGGAGATTGATATACACCCTAAATATCATCCGATAACGTACTCGGTGCCTTTTTACCTTTCAATGTACAACCACGGACTTGATTTCTAGATGCGTTTTTTAAGTTTACAAACTCTACTATAGATAAATTGATTAATGTGCAATTTGTTTTGTGATTAAATGACTTACTACAGACACTTTGATAATTTTGGTTAACTGTAGGTCTGACCACTACATCATGGATTTAAATCACATGTGGTTCCAGCAAGAAGACACTACTTGTCTCTCACAATGAACAAAAAGATCATGTTACTGAGGTCGAAGTTTTCCAAAGTTTGTTATTTCACAACGAGGCGATATTCATTTCCAACCGAGATCTTGCGACCTTACGCCATTAGATTTCTTTCTGTGAGGCTATGAATGTGTGAAACAGAGCCACATTATGCGAAAATATTGTAAAATACTTCGCCCAGAAAACTGTGAGCTGTCAAAGTGCTCGAGAAGGCGGGCATTTGCTAGATGTTATTTTTGTTACTTTATAATTAAATAAAATAAACCTTACATTCTCTAATTATTTTGCATATTATTTAAAATACAAATCCTGCAACTGTTATTGAAACACAATATATTATCTTGTAAGCTGTTATAGACGTTTTGCTTCGAGTTTTGTTAAAATCGTTTCACCACTTACGAAAACTACAAAGTCTCATAGGAAGCTGAAGTAAGATGCAACATACATTAACTGACACATAGCTAAAGCTAGTGTTGCCAATATGTATAAATAAAAAACATATTAGCGAATTTGGAACGATCGGGTCCCTAAAGGACCCCTTCCGGGCATGTATGTTTCAGGTTTTGAACTTTGCAAATAATTACCAACTAATGCTCCTATTTAGCATATCCCGATCTTCGAAACAATTTAGATTAACAGAAGTTTCAAACGCCGCAGTAGATAAAGTTCCGTCACAACCATCGACTTTTACCCTATTATTCCAGAACCATAAATTCAACCGACTGCAATTATTTAACAATCGAAAAACACAATAACAAAAATTATTATTAATAAATTCGAGACTTGTTTACGGGCGCAATATTAATAACAACTCTACCAGTTAAAATTTTCAGGACTCCTTTTGGAAAAATAACCATGTCTTAAACATTATATATGTAACGGGTGTTTTTTTAAATTTGGCGTCAGAGCAAGCAATGAGAGTTCGATTGTGAACGCACCTTTGAATGTCGCCACGCCGCAGTGTATCTAAACCTAACCTCACTTTTAAGTTTTGACATTTTGACATTTGAAAAATAGTGGTCTATTCACAACAAACTCATAGTCATAGCTAACTAGGACGCCAAATTTAAAAAAACACCCGTTACTATTGGTTTCACAATGATCTAGGACAACAAGGCCAATATGATGCTATATTTTATTATTTTATCCTATGCATTTACACTGAAAAAAAAGAATAAAGTAGCATCATATTAGCCTTGCTGTCCTAGATCATTATGAAATCAATTAATAGTACCTACTTGTTGAATAGTGTTAAAAGTAGGCATTAACTACTAATACACTAATACTGAGAATTTCTATGCCAAGGAGTTCTAGACAATAATAATAAAATTCAGTGGCGTGCGGTCCATGGAAGCAAGGGAAGCTTAAGAATTTATTAAAATTAAAAACAATGCTAACAAAAATACTTTTATAAAATTATGGTTATCGTTTATTTAAATTTGTAATATTTAATCAACTTAAATATCAATTACGTACAACAAAAGGTATAATTAGAGTACTATTTTAAATTAGGCTCATAACTTGGCGCGGAAAGGTAATACCGATTCAAATGTGTTACATACACTGCATGTAAGTACTGATTTCGTTGCTTACTGCACTTCTTTCTTTCGGTAGCGGTCGGGTCGCGGGTGCGTTGTGAGCTACAGTTAACATCGTATAAGGTCGAGTTATTTTTATTAGCGTGCTCCGTGTTCAGATGTTTATTATAATTTGGTTATTTGTTCGATTTTTCGTGTTTGTTAAATGTTACTTAAGCAATGTAAATCTGCTAATGAGACTGTATTTTGGAACATTTTATTATTTCAATTTATATAAGTTGGGATTTTTTTAAAGATAAATAATTCTATTTAGTTTGTTCTGTATGCAACATTTAAACTTGCCTTATCGTCATGACTGCAAATTCAGATGCTTCGGTGGAAGGTTCGAGTACTTCAGATACATCCGAATCGCGACATTTTTGTTGGTCAATTTGTAAAGTATTAAGATAAAGATTTTTTTTCATACAGTTTCGGAGGAATTACAAATTGTTGAGAAAGCCAGACCAAAACTAGAACTTTTAAATTTAACAACAAAGATTAAAACCTGCACCAGGTATTTTGCTAAAAAAGACCGAAAAATCGAGTTGCATTATAAATAAATAGTAGTACTTTTTTTTTAAATAAAGAATAATAGTCAACAAATTCCATAAGTATAAAAGACGTATTCTTTTGCACATTGTGATTAAATCTAAACAATCATAAAAATTTGAAAATTTGTCACAAAAGAACGTTGGCAATAGTTACAAGTTTCGTCACAGCACTTTTTATGATTCAATCATGTTAATCAGAATTTCTACGATTCAAAGGGGTAAGGGGATTACCAATCATGCTAAAAATATCTTATTAGGTGGGGGTGAATCAGTATTCAAAAGAACATGATGTGCTAAAAAATTACCAATCCGATTAATGATTATAGAGCAATAGAATACTACTAAAGTGTAAAAGTTCTCCTTTAAAAAACTTTCAAGCTTAATAATTATAACACTATTTTTATTGTACTTAGGTATATTAAAATTAAAATCGTGGTTGCTTCCCTAGCCTAAACTCTCACCGCACGTCACGATAAAATTAGTTAAACTAAGAATCTTTGTGATTTGTATTATTCCTAAGACATTATTAAACTCTTTTTAATTACTGTTGTATTTTGCTTACTTGTATTATTATAAAAATTACATAGTATTTGTGATTTATAACAACTTATTTCAGGACATTAAATAATTCTTATTTACGAGAAAGAACGCTGCAATAGAATATTGTATGAGCAAAAAGTAACTCCATCAAAGGTGGCTTTGGAATTTTGAACTCATGTGTATTATAACACCAGAAAATTATACAAAATAATCAGAATCCTTTTACAGTGGCACTTGTTATTAATTTGATATAACAATGATATAATAACACATGAGTTCAAAATTACAAAGGCACCTTTGATGGAGTTACTTTTTGCTCATACTATAGATATCTTTAGAACATCTACTTGTGTAATGTTTATCAATAAATTGTTTTTAATAATTATTTCCATATTGTAAATGTTAAAAATCAAACTAATCTTGAACTATGCAATCATTAAACTTATGCAACTTTATTGACATCACTTATAGGTGAAAACTGGAAACTTCTCAGTGCTCCAAATAAAGATTACTTAATAAAGATTGTGTCAATATATTTTACAACATATGGATAAAATATCATAATAACAATGGTTTTTGGATCACTAATCTTGATTTTTTGGTTTGCGGGAGTACTTACATAAGTAAGATTGATACTTGATTTTATTTAATTAGATGAACACAGCTTCTACGTATGTAACTCAGTATTCTTGCTTATTTACCTCGCACTTATATCGTTAGCATTTGCTCAGATCATTGCCATCTGGCAACCGTGCTTAAAAAAATGA
Source organism: Agrypnus murinus (assembly GCA_929113105.1). NCBI lineage: Eukaryota > Metazoa > Arthropoda > Insecta > Coleoptera > Elateridae > Agrypnus > Agrypnus murinus. The sequence goes on from OV816026.1 coordinate 76,272,641, forward strand.
CATTTTACAGCTAAAGCCCGTGTTTTTGAACTCAAATCGTTTAGTCTACGCAAACCGATCAGCTTTGTTGATTTTGTAGCACACTTTTTGAATGATACAGCCCTTGTTTTGCTGTACAAATACATTAAGTACATTTTATTGCTTTTTATTAGAAAAGGTTGCTGTAATGTCTCCAATAATCTAGTGGGAATTACTGATTGTATTTTTAATAATTTTAAAGTAATTAAAGGAATTAAAAAGAATATTAGAAAGTGCATAAGGTAGCCACCATAAGGTAGTATAATAAAAACATAAAACTGTCGGCTCCCTTGTCACCAATTAAATAATGAAACAAACTAAACAATTCTGAGAAAAATCTTATTTAACATCCAATTTCTTTTATCGAAACAATACTTTGTGTATTCAATAAACAGTTAAATTTTACTATTTTCTTAAAACATTTCAGGCAACCTGCTTAAAACCCAGGATCAGTTTTACTGAAAAGGATTACTGGAATCAAGTAATTCTAGTAATCCAAGTTCTAGTAAAATGTATTAGCATCGCCGATTAGAACTCGTAATGTAATTTTCTTATAAAGCTGAATGGTTTTCATGATTTTTAAAAATTAAATTTATCTAATCAAAGTTGCCATTTAATCTAATTAACTTACCTTATTTATTATGAAACTTAATGTTCTCTTGACATGTATTTTATTTAGGAATTTATTAAAGATCAACAGTCTTATTTCTAGTAATAGCAGCATAGACAAAACTCGTGCTTTATGGACAAGTTATCTCAAACGACATAAGGAGAATGCCGAACAGATTGTATTAAAGACGTTGCAGCATTCTTAATTGAGTAAAATGAATTTTTAAATGTAAGAAGAATTCGATTTTACGCGTAAACAATTGATGTAAAATGTTTCGTAAAGGTTTCTTCTTGTGCTAGATGAAATGCATCTTGTGATAAACCTCTGCAAAAAGGTGGTACGTCCTAGCACAAAGTTCTACCAGACTTTTTTGTTCCTCTTGATGTCTTCTATCATTCTTTAAAATTAACGTATAGTAACTCCTTACACCCTGATTTGAACAACCTACAACACAACAAATAACCATTTTTAATTTAATGTACTATTGATTTCATACTGATCTAGGACAGCAAGGCTAATATGATGCTATTTTTTATTATCTTATCTTATGCATTTACACTGAAACAAAAGAATAAACTAGCACCATATTAGCTTTGCTATCCTAGATTATTATTATGAAATTAATAGTACCGGCATGCGTCTAACACACGGCATGCTGCAATCTGTATGTCTACTCGGCAGCCGGTCCTAAATGTCTTACTTACTCAATCACTTAATCACAGATTACCGCTCCGACAACTTAAATCTCTTATATTGTTGTAATTATTAAAAATATAACAGTTTATGTATTGTGTTTTCAACCTTATTTAAGTTAACATTTTTCGTTATAAAAAGAACATGTGTCATAAATTGGCAATGCCTTTTAATATCGCGATTTGTAAATGTATGTTAATTATAATTGTATAATTATAATAAAACCACAAAATAATGTAGTTTTTTATTTCTTTTAGTCCCGCTGATGATGTGTCAAAATATAAGCGTCTAACATAAAACAATATGCTTTTTATTTGCGTGTTCAAATGAAGCTATTTCGACACGCATTTGCGTGCCCAAATAGTATAGTATGAGCAAAAAGTAACTCTATTATTGGTGCCTTTGGAATTATGAACTCGTGTATATTATAAACACCAGAAAATGATACTAAATAATCAGACTCCTTTGACAGTGACAGCTGTTATTAATTTGATATAATTTTCTGGTGTTATAATACGCATGAGTTCAAAATTTCAAAGGCACCTTTGATGGAGTTAGTTTTTGCTCACACTATATATTAAAGTATTAGTTTCATAAGACACACTTGTCCTTTTGAAATATCCCCGATACGCGGGTCGTTTTCTAAACTCAGACGCGTCCGCTAAAACGTTTTATGAAACGAATACTTTATATATTTTTTTTGTATTTGCGTTATTTCATTAATAAATCATTACAAAATTTCCTTAGTTTTAAATATATTTTTTTGGGGTATTGTGGTAAGTAACATGACAGTTGGCAACAATAAGAATTCTGCATTTGTTTTTCACGAAACCTCACAAACTTTAGGCAACTCTGGCGAAGTAGGAATTGCCATCCTTCTCTGATACACGCAACGTTCATTAAACGGCAGGACCTCGTTCAACTATGCCAGATGTATTGTATGTAAAAATTACGTTTATCGTGAGCACATTATACGCATACACAACACAATGCATCCCATGACAATTTTGTTAATAATAAAGTAAAAACTGTTAAGACCGTAACAGAACTACGGCGCGCGGCACCTGAAATGCTAGTTTTGCGAGCGTTGCAATCCAGTTATAAGAGTTCACTGCGTAAATAAGATAAGTTTGCCATTCTAAGAACAACTGTCTAACAGTGATACCTAGTGATACTTTAAAAAATAAAATGTTACTGTTTCCAGTATTCAAATAAATCTCTTTTGTACACGCAAAATGCCTGTCCAAATGGCTTCATTTAACAATTTACAAAGTGTATAGCATTTGCAGGTAATAACTGTAATCCTAATTTTGAAGGCATAAATTGTGTTTGTATTGGTTTTTTTGCGTTCAATATGGATCTGATGCTGTGCCTGTTGATATAGAATCATTACCTTATTAGTAAGGAAATTCTATGCCCATTTCTCCATTTACACAATTCAAACACAGACTTACAAGAACTTTTGCAATTTTGTTCATATTCAAACAAGGTGGCTTTCACCATTTCCATAAGAATTTTATTTTTTATCGCAGGATAGTTAGTTACCAACTGTAATTAGACACTTTTTGAAAACAAGCTTAATGAAGCTTGTGTCTAATTCTTTCTTGCAAAATTTGTCATTTAAGACATTCGTAGCTTTTGCTTTTGGAAAATTACACTCGTCTCCTTCATCGGCTCGTGTAATTTTTCGTTGCAAAAGCTACTCATCTCTGAAATGACAAATTTTGTCGGAAAAAATTAGACCACTTGGTAAATTATATATGAAAATATCTCGAATGGTTAAAGAAATTCAGTAGGGTATTAATTATTAAAAATGTTTATATCACAGAATAAGTGCTAACTAATAAAATCAAAAAGTTTGCAATTTTTTTACAATATTCACTGTCATGCTGCTGCTATTTATGTATCATAATCTCAAATCGTTAATCGTTAATTAATCGTAACCTCGTTAATCGTTGAAAATATTGTAGATGCAAAAGATCTAACCAATCACCTAATAGAGATGAGGTGTTTACATACACCAGGAAATTAAAAAAAATTTAAACTGCTTAAAAACTTACACTCCAAAAGAGGACCTTTTAAACTAACTTTATAATTAACTTTTCTTGACGTGGAAAAGCGTTTTTAAAATAATACTTTATTATTCAAAAACGCAAAAGACGGAGTCCAAGTCACAAAAACGAACACAGTTTACTGCTAAGTACAATAACATATTATTCGTCGTGAAATTACACAATATGCACTTGCATAATCACTAATCACTTAAATACTATTATACAATTTCAACTTGAAACTGGTAATAATGATGTTCAGAAAGACCGAGGTAAACAGTAACCCTGGCTATCAGTTTCTACGGCTTTCTGGGTAAGTATGGCTTGAAGGAAGGTAAACAATGACCCTGGCCATCAGTTTCTATCCCCAAACCCGTGGTAACTCGGACTGAAGGATCTCATCGAGGTTCGGTGTTTATATACCATCCTATGGTCATAAAATGCGCCTACTTAGCATATATTAAATTGAAGTTTTTAGAGAACCACATTAGTATTCAGCTATTAAAATAAAGATTCTGAGTATCTTGTATACATTATTTAAATTAAGATAATATTTCTAAGTACGTTAACATACATTATATAAATGAGAAGAATAATTATGCAAATTATAATCTGTTTGCATACTTTATGTAAATTAGAATAAATTATGTAAATGAGCATAATATTATGAGAAGCGTTATCTAAAATGTACAGCATATAGTTTATACATCGTCTTATATGACTGCATACAGTTTGAACGTTAACTCCCTAGTTCCAGCAGAAGTGCAAAAAACATACAAGAAATTAGTTTTCACAAGTAAAATAGAAATACGTCGTTATGCATGAGTATCTAAATTAGATTATATTTTGTTAGTGCGTTATCGAAATTTACTTTGCTTTTAATATGATGTAGTTTAAACATTAACTTTTAATTACATCTGTATTGGAACATGATAGTTAATAGTTATTATTATACACGCGTTTAAAATAAATGTTTAATGAGCGTACAGTTTACGCGAATATACGCGAATTAAACCTTTATTTTAAGCGCGAATGTAATACAACTGTTTATTAAATTTTGCTTTTACAAAATCTTCTGTTTTGGGTCTACCATTAATTAGTTAAATTACCAGAGAAGTTCGAGATTTCACGCGTTATTTAGACAATTACAGTTATCGCATCGTCATAATTGTGTTGTATCATAGCAACGAGGGAATGTTTACGAATAATACGAAAAATTTGAAAAAGTTTAATAGACGTTTTCCGAAAATTTGTTTAGAAAATACCTACAACATCAAAATTTTAAACCGCTAGAAGAATAAAATTTTTATTCTTTCGTTTATTAAACAACTGCTTTAATGGTATGTATCCAAGCAAATAAATATGGCTTTATAAGGCAAAAGTGAATAAAATAGTATTTGAAATAATCTCACGTAAAAGAAAAACTGTCATAATTATACATACCTGGGATCAGTAGCGTGCCTAACAATTTTAATAAAAAATTCAAATAAAACAAAATTTATTTTTCTATTTTGCGTCTATAATATTAGTATATTAAAGATCAAGTTTTATACGACATGATTTATTGCACGAATGCTAGTTTAAAAAACGACCGCGTAGCGGGAGTTTTTTAAAGCATGAGTGCAATAAACTTCTTATAAAACGAGTTCTTTATACTATTTTTTATACTTGCGTGTCCTAATGAACTCCATTAGGACATGCATTTGCGTGTCCTAATGAGATTTATTAGAGTACTGGAAACAGTAAAATCTTGTTTTTTAAAGTTGGTAGCACCTAACAGCTGTTCTTATTATATTTAAAATTGCGGTTATGTTGCTATGTGATAAAATGCCAAACTGTTAAAATATAAAATAACCATACACAAAATAAATTAATTAAATTAAAAATTATTTAATAAATTCACAAATTATTCTTTATACATATTTTGTATTAAAAGTACAGTTATTATACACTTTGATTGTAACAGCAGAAGTGTCCTGGGCATTAATCTTAAATGAAGGTAAATTTTGCCCCTCAACAATGTTTTGTTGACTCGTTATTGGGTTGCTGCTAAAAGTGTGTGATTCTTCATGTAAAAATGAAGCCGTGGAAGACTGGTCAATTACCACTTGAGCCGTTGAAGTGGAAGTACATGGCTTATTAGATAGCAATTCAGCTACCTCCATTTTTTTTTAACTGAAGCATCAATACAGCCCTCAGCCACAGCTGAAGACTTCCAACCTCCATGCCGTTTTATAGTTATTAAATCGCCACCGTTGTTTGCCAATTGGGAACCACTTGAACGTCGAAAGCAATGACCTGTAAAAAGCTTCGGGTTGGCTAAATGCAAATAAGTGGCAATAATAAAAGGAACTTTTCCCATGGTGTTTATACCGATAGGAGTAGAAATACATTTTCCATTGCGGTAGGTTATAAAAAACCGCCTGTGGTTTATTTTCTTAGGCCTTAGGCTCAAATATTACTTAATTAAATCAATCCACAGTTTCTCTGCAATTAAGAATTCTCTTCGAACTTTCTTTTTTGTTTTTGTTACAGTCACAGTGAACACATCATCTTTGACCACAATATCGTCTAATAACATGTTGGTCAATTCATCTCTTCGGCAGGCACCACAGAATCCTATTATTAACGCAACCTTAAATAATTGAAATATATTAAAAATTGAAAGTATTTAGCACAAAATTTTACTTACTTTCATAGCTAAATGTTGGTTATTTTCTGCAGTTGTTATAAATCTATCAATATGGTTAAATTCCAATATTTTAATAAGATTAAGATTAATTAAGATAAGTTAATTCTTTTTAATAAGATGGAGGGAGAGAATATCTGACCATTTTACCTTCTTGTCACAGAAACTAAATTAATTTTATAAAAATAAAACAATTTAAATAACAAATGCTGAAGTTGAATTTTCAGTGTAGCCAACTGTCAAAAGTACTTAACAAAATTTCACTAACAAATCTTATTTAAAACTAATTTATTTTTTAATAATTAACGAAATAACGACGCAAGTATAAAAAATAGTATGGTAATTATTCGATATACGGACCCCTATCGTACATGCATACATACGGAAATACCAAGCGCTACGGGTTTTCGTTCGAAAAACGTCATAAAAACAGGTAAAAATTATAAAATATTCTTATCAGATGACACAAACACCATTTTTAATCCATTTTCACGTAAATACAGCCAACTTTTTTACTAACTGTAACCTAACATCATAACATTCTAACCTCAAAATAGCCATTTTAACATTGTTTCTCTTATTAATTACCGGCGACCGGCGCGATGTTTTTTCGGATTATTGTTTTCTAAGTTATCCTCTACAACTCAATATAATTGGTTTACCTGGGTTCAGAAGGGTCCGTATATCGAATAATTAATAATAGTATAAAGTATTCGTTTCATAAGGCATTTTAGCGCACTTGTCCGTTAGAAAACTCCCCGCTTCGCGGGTCGTTTTCTAAACTCGGACGCGTGCTCTAAAAACGCGTCTTATGAAACTAATACTTTAATATACTATTTTGTACTTTGCACCTCTTTTTTACTAATTTTATCTGTTTTAAAATAAAGATTCGCACTTTTAAAATTTGGGGAATTTTATCGTGGTTGGTACCAACAATCGATAAATGTCAAATTTTGACATTTGAAAATTCAAATTTTAATTTAACAATGATTTCAATGACATTTCATTTGTCATGGTTCATGACTGACAACCTCGAAAAACTAAATTACACTAGTTCTAATTCGAAACTCAAATGAGCTAGTTCAGCACTACTTTCGGTTCTGAATGAACCTTGATATAAACGCAAAGTACAAAATAGTATATTAAAGAACAAGTTTTATACGACATGATTTATTGTACGAATGCTAGTTCAAAAAACGACCGCGTAGCGGGAGTTTTTTAAAGCATGAGTGCAATAAATGTCTTATAAAACGAGTTCTTTATACTATTTTTTGTACTTTGCACCTCTTTTTTTACTAATTTTATCCGTTTTAAAATAAAAATTCGCACTTTTAAAATTTGGGGAATTTTATCGTGGTTGGTACCAACAATCGATAAATGTCAAATTTTCACTTTTGAAAATTCAAATTTTAATTTAACAATGATTTCAATGACATTTCATTTGTCATGGTTCATGACTGACAACCTTGAAAAGCTAAATTACACTAGTTCTAATTCGAAACTCAAATGAGCTAGTTCAGCACTACTTTCGGTTCTGAATGAGCCTTGATATAAACGCAAAGTACAAAAAAGCTGTTAAAGCACCCAAAACAGTGCCTTAATAGCCCATTTGAGTGCTTTAATAGACCAACTTTTTCAAAGTTGGTAGTATTGAAAAAATAATTGAAAAAACCAGAAAATTGACAAAAACGTCACTCAATTTTCTGTGTCAATCAATGAATTTTCAAATGTCACATCAGTGTTGACAACTAGCACAAAAATCCCAAAATTTTGAAATAGCGATTTTTTTATTTAAAAAGGGAATAAAAGACGCAAAACAGAAAAAAATAGCATAAAAACTCGTTTTATAAGTCATTATTGCACTCGTCCTTTAGAAAACTCGCCGCAAGCGGCTCTTTTTCTAAATTTGGACTCGTGCAATAAATCTTGCCTTATGAAACTCGTTCTTTAATATACTATTATTCTATATCTCCATGTATTATATAGTGGAACTATTTAGCAAAGCCGCTAAATTCAAGGAAAAAAGTTCGTTACACGGAAATTTTGTCAAAAGCAAAACAAAATTATAAAATTTGGAGGTTATTAAAATAAAAACAAAAATGTTTCAGTAATTTATTGCCCTACATAATTTACTTGAAGTTAGTTAATGATTTAAAAACATTTTATATTTGTATTTTAACGCTACATCTTTCTTTTAATAGTGTATGTATCAATTCTATTCTTCTTTCTGCTTTCGCTTGCTTTTAGATATATCTTTATAAAAAAACTGCACAGAATAATATTACATGTAAAACTGAAGGTTTGTTTTTATGTTTTTTGTATAATGTTTTTTCTAACAATAAAAGGTGTTACGCTCTCGTGAATTCTGAGAACTAGACATAGACAAAAATGTTCAGCATCTTCTTTTAAAAATGCATTTAAATAAAGGACTATAATCACTTGCAAGTTGGATTATAACAGTGTTAGTTAGTGCTGCTTTGAAAGCTATATGGATAAAGTTTCAAGATTTCAATTCAGTCAAAAAATTCCAACAATTTTCATAGAAACCTGCTCATATTTTAGTTCCCTAAATAGAATTCTCTTTCGTAAAATAGGACAAAAATAATATATTGTAAATTACTCAAAAGTCAAACTTCCTATTGCTACATTAATTTGTAATCGAAATCACCTATTACAAAATAAATATTAAATATTAATTAAAAAATTATTAGATTAATGTAACAAGGAAAATGTTATTTTAAAGATAATATCAAAGAAAAAAAATTTATTTAAGCAATAATATTAAGTACGGTGATAGTTATTCACAATAATTTCATATGCATCTATGTAGTTCTAAAATAATTAATCCCTATTAGAAACATAACATTACTTAGATATTTTAATGGCAGTCTCAAAATTGTAAATTCAGTAAACTAAACCTGTCGAACAGTTTCAACTCTAATAATGTTTAAGCATGGATGTTTATATCAGAATGTTTGAGGGTTAAGGTGGCTTTCTAGCCAACAGTTTAAGACTTTTCTAATTACTTTATTGTTATTAGATGTAGATCAATGATATTTTAGTTTCGCATTATTAAATTATGTATCTTTAACGCTACGTCGTGTTTTTATTATATTTTTTAATTACTTAATTACTATTAAAAGTGATATTCTCTTCGTAACGGCAAAGCTATATCTCTCGTAAACCAAGTAATTAACCATGGCATAACATATTTATCAGATCCCCACGCAGTTGAGTTTCTTGTGGCAGGAGCAAGCCCCAACTTTCCTCGACCTAGACATTACCCCTAACTAGCAAGAAACCTACATATATTGCACAAGTGATTGTAAATATGATCTGAATGAGTTTTAAGTAAAACATTGTTGCATGGTTATGTTTCAAGTTCGGAACAATTTCCAGATCCATGTTACGTTGAAGATGTTGTTACGTTTGAAGATGTAAGAACGAATACAGTAATAGTATATTAAAGTATTAGTTTCATAAGACGCGTTTTTAGCGCACGCGTCCGAGTTTAGAAAACGACCCGCGAAGCGGGGAGTTTTCTAACGGACAAGTGCGCTAAAACGCCTTATGAAACGAATACTTTATACTATTTTTTATACTTGCGTCGTTATTTCGTTAATTATTAAAAAATAAATTAGTTTTAAATAAGATTTGTTAGTGAAATTTTGTTAAGTACTTTTGACAGTTGGCTACACTGAAAATTCAACTTCAGCATTTGTTATTTAAATTGTTTTGTTTTTATAAAATTAATTTAGTTTCTGTGACAAGAAGGTAAAATGGTCAGACATTCTCTCCCTCCATCTTATTAAAAAGAATTAACTTATCTTAATTAATCTTAATTTTATTAAAATATTGGAATTTAACCATATTGATAGATTTATAACAACTGCAGAAAATAATCAACATTTAGCTATGAAAGTAAGTAAAATTCTGTGCTAAATACTTTCAATTTTTAATATATTTCAATTATTTAAGGTTGCGTTAATAATGGGATTCTGTGGTGCCTGCCGAAGAGATGAATTGACCAACATGTTATTAGACGATATTGTGGTCAAAGATGATGTGTTCACTGTGACTGTAACAAAAACAAAAAATAAAGTTCGAAGAGAATTCTTAATTGCAGAGAAACTGTGGATTGATTTAATTAAGCAATATTTGAGCCTAAGGCCTAAGAAAATAAACCACAGGCGGTTTTTTATAACCTACCGCAATGGAAAATGTATTTCTACTCCTATCGGTATAAACACCATGGGAAAAGTTCCTTTTATTATTGCCACTTATTTGCATTTAGCCAACCCGAAGCTTTTTACAGGTCATTGCTTTCGACGTTCAAGTGCTTCCCAATTGGCAAACAAAGGTGACGATTTAATAACTATAAAACGGCATGGAGATTGGAAGTCTTCAGCTGTGGCTGAGGGCTGTATTGATGCTTCAGTTAAAAAAAATGGAGGTAGCTGAATTGCTATCTAATAAGCCATGTACTTCCACTTTAACGGCTCAAGTGGTAATTGACCAGTCTTCCACTGCTTCATTTTTACATGAAGAATCACACACTTTTAGCAGCAACCCAATAACGAGTCAACAAATGGTATGGTACCTTGGAAAGAACGAAAAAACAAAAATTAAACAGATACAGGATAATGATGGTCTGCTTAAAACCGAGCTGATAATAGGAGATATTCATTTCAAGCATAAGCAGTAATATAATGTATAGCAATAGACTATTTTCTATTCGGTAAAGATCAACCATCAAGGACGTAATAGTATCCAAAATAAAAAGCGACCATTGCTTGATATTGATGACTATCGAGGTCCAATAAAGAAAAAGGTACATAACAAAAGAAAAACCATATTTAGAAAATAAAAATAACTCAATAATAAATAAAGATTTAAAAAACCTAGAACGAATCAAAGATTACGTGAAACTATTGAAGATACAACAAATAGGCTGCGGCGGAAGAACGCTGTGGAACATCGAATAGAAATAGATACATACAAAAAACGTTGGCAAAGTTGCATGGGTATTACACTACTCAGTGGCTAAATAGTTCGCAAGAATAATAGCGAAATATCAAGAGGATCCTGGAGAATATATCAATACGGTTCAAAAGGCATGTTTGTTTTATAGATCTAGAAAAAAACCTTTGATAAGATGAACAGTGAATACACACGGAAGGTATACTAGAAAAAAGAGGAATAGAGCAAAACATAGCAAAAGCATAATAACCTAGACAAGAAACATCATAAGGGCCATTTTAATAAAATGGTCTTCTAGATGTTCTAGCATACGAGTATTTGGCTTTTTTTATGTGAAAAACTATTTTCAACTGCCTGGGCTTCCTCTATTATATTAATTGCCTGTAATTTTCAATATTTTTGTAGGAACACATATTTATGATTGCAAACTATATCCAAATATCATATCTGTCCCTTGTCCTTACAAGATTATTTGACTTTGTCGTCTTCAAATAAAAATAATCTTTGTCCTTCGGGAAGGATTTCCTTAATGATGTTTTATAAACTAGAAAATATAATTAAATCATTTCTTTTTTACAAAAGATTTTGTTACATATTCACTGCTGACAGAACGATCTAAAAGTTAGCGTCATATCTGTCCCCGGTACTTTTTAGTAAAACATATGTCTAATAGATTAAGTTATCCTTCAGCTGTACAGACTAACAGTTGTTTTGTGACAGTGGTGAAATGAACCGAAGGGAGGGACTGTTCTTCTTTCATAACCGATTTCATACTCGCTTGCTTGTAGTTTAATACAACTTGTGTGACAGTGAGCAAAAATGGAGACAAGAATACATGATAAATTGTCTTTATTAGACTACATAGTTCGAACAACAAATTGTTGGTACAAAATTGCCGAGTATCGGTCAGGTTTTACGAGCAGTTTTTTATAATTTGCGAAAAGTGGGCTTGAATCTTCGTACTAGTGCGGCTCTAGTTCTAAAAGAAGTTGAAAACTTTTGCCAAAAGACACGAATTGCAGCGAAGAAAACAGTAGATAGTATTAACAGGTTAGAATCGCTTTATCAGAAGTGGAAAACACTAAATAAGACTTCGAATCGACAAACTGCGATTCATATACGACGAGAACAACAATTTAAAGATTCGTTGAACGATTTATTTGATATTAGTCATGCAAATGCTTTGGAAATGATGAACAACGAAGAAGACAAAAATTTCAGTCGAAGCAGGGGGAAAAGGGAAAGTTGGAGTGATGGGTGCTAGTGATTACACTTTATCAGAAAAGGAGAAGCGAAAAACTCTTTGAGCAGAACGAAGAGAAGATGCTGCAACAAAAGGGGTCAACAATCAATTATTGGATATTTTTAGTAATTTAATTATTTTAAATATATTTCTAACTTATTAGAAATAAATTTAGCAAATATTCTTTGGCATTACAGAAACAGTTACAGTTGCAATTTACGTCATTCAGCGATAAAGCATCAACTGACAAGTTACAGGTCTCCGGTGCCTCGGAAGTTAAAGGTTATTTGGGTATACCTGGTCCTAGGAATCCAAAACTGAGAAGAGCAAAACAACCGGTTTTCTCTTCAAAACTCATTGCAGCTTTATTTAGATGCATGCAAAATTAGTAATTGCGATGATGTTCGTATTATTATGACAATAGCAGAGGGTTTAGGAAATGATCCAAACGAGTTAATAATGAATAGATCTTCTCTTCGACGATTTTGAAAAATACACTGATGTATGTGTAATAACAACATAATCTATATATTTAAAACACAAGGCTTATTTTTGTTCCAGTTCGTTTGAGAGTTCCACCGCCGATCTAAGCGATTTTATATAGTGTAGACCAAGGTCCGTTAATGCATGCATAATTATAACTAGGTATACATACACATGAATGGACCTTGGTGTAGACCAGTCAACACTGTTTAATTTTTGTATTTTTTTTAATGTTTATACTTTTTATTTAAATAAATATAAAATGTTTAATTTGAGACGGGCGAATCGGATATTCACTTGCGGCGCCCTCTCACTTTTTACGGTGATGAGTTTCGTAAGTACTCCCGCTTATAAATATAAAAGGGTGATGCAGCAGTCCACTTCAATCATTAATATGCGGTTAATGTTTAAAGAATTGTTAGGTTACGTAGACAAAACCCGCATAGTTGAAAATTATGGACAACAGACGAATTATTATACAAATAATAGCTGATGGCAATTGCTTATTCAGAGCAGTTTCATATTGTTTGTAAAAAACGCAGGAAATTTGCCAACACTATGTTTATGTCATGTTTTTGAAATATGTACTAATATACGTTTTCAAGAATGTTTTAAACAAGATCGATTTTTGATTTTATTCTTATCATTTCGTAAGGTAGAATTTCCGTATGTATGTAGAATAAACTGGCGGGAGGGGTAAGCCAGAGAGGAATATATGTCGGAAGAGAAGAGGGTAAGCTGAGAGAGAGTATTTGCTAGGCTTAAGAATTTTCAATTGGTTATGTTTGGTTGCGTTTATTTAAATAATCACTCACCAAAATCCAAAGGATTGTAATCACACACGGAAGGTTGTATATAGGGAAATCCTTCAATGCTTTTGACCGTCATGTCTTGACAAGGTTTCCCTAGTAATAATAACAACATACAAGTTGCTTTTTGCTGTTATTACCCTAAAAATTACAAGAGAAATAGGCGGCATTCTTCATGCGTTACGTGCAGAGATATAGATATAGAGTGGGGAGAATAAGTGTAAATGTGCGCGTACTGACTAAAATTGAAGTCCACCATTTTGACCTACGAAGTAGCGGCAAATTCGAATTAGATATCGTTATCAATAAAGGTAGTCTAAAGCATTAGTTAAATTAAAAATTTTTAGTTTGTCGTTCATGATTTCTGATATTGATAATTTAAATATTTTATCTACACTAGAAGAGTTTTTAAGTAAAAATGTCTTACATGAAGTTCCTAATAAAATATTCATACTACTGCCAAATAATAATAATAATAATAATTACTACAACCCATAACCTTAACCAAGGCCCCAGAAGCTATAAGCTTGTGCGGGAGGGAGGGGGCGATTATTATTATTATGTAGGCCCAATGTGCGGCTGCAGCCGACTTATAGATGGAACAGCGCAAATCCCACATTTGTGTTACAGCTAAGAGAAACTGCAGAAAACCTTAACCAGATCTGCCAGCACCGGGAGTCGAACCCGGGCCGCTTGGGTGAAAGTCCGGCACGCCAGACATTACACTACCAAAATAAATATCTATTCTGGAACTTCTGATTTAAAGTTAATTATTAATTTAAAAAATAAGTAATTAGATATCTACAAAAAATATACAATAAAGAATTACCACTGAAAATTATTGCTGCTGCTAATTTGTTTTGCAACTTATTCTTAATTTTCAGGAGCAGTCTCAGTGGCTAATTTTTTTCGAGGAAGATAGGTACATATAAATAAAACACTAAAAAGATATCAATTGTATTTGCATAATCAATGACTAAATAAAACAGAGAAATTCGTTGTAATTTTTATTTATTTATTTAGACTATAGGGGTGCAGTCAGGAAAAACCCAAAACAACGCCCACAATTATACAACCATAGTGAAGAAAAGGAGCATACAAAAACGTACTAGTCGTGAAGTAATCTAAAAACTAATGTGAACAAACGAAATTGAACTTAAGTAATTACAAGAATCATTATTTTTTGGTAGTGTATTGTCTAGCGTGCTGGACTTTCACCCAAGCGGCCCGCGGTCGATTCCCGGTGCCGGCAGATCTGGTTAAGGTTTTCTGCAGTTTCCCTTAGCTGTGACACAAATGTGGGATTTGCGCTGTTCCATCTGTAAGTCGGCTGCAACCGCACTTAGGGCCTACGTAATAATAATAATCGCCCCCTCCCTCCCGCACAAGCTTATAGCTTCTGGGGCCTGGTTTCCAGGCTATGGGTTGTAGCAATTATTATTATTATTATTATTATTATAACTAAATAAAATATAATTGAATAACCTTTTACTGGTAACAAAAACAGAATATTATTCCTAATGAAGATAAAAACAGAATTCTGTGTGTTCGCTTTTAAATTCAAATACATATTCACAAGGGGTAAATAAATAAACAATACCTGTGCGTATCTTATTATACCTAAACTTAAATTTGAACTAGGAGATATACGAAATATGTGACAAACAAGAAAAACACAAATTTCATATTATGTATGTATTCTTTTTAATTGTTTTTTGAAACTTATTAATAACAGCAAAATGGATCTACAGCATTATAATTTAGATTGTATCTTCTTACGATCCGGTTCATTATTTAAATGCCTACACATTAAAAGACTTAGTACATCTTTAAAACTTTTAAAAATCATTTTCTGAGATAATTCCCATTTTCCAAATAATCCACCACAGATTTTAAATTATTGACTTCTTTTTTTAATTCTGTTTCTTGCAGTATACAATTTCTTTCTATAAGGCTGAGTGTCCACTAGATCGTGCACATGTATTTTTATTGGAGCATGTTCATTGACACGATTTGAGTTGTGCCCGACCAAAGTCTCAACCGACTAGTCTGACAAGACGCTCCATGCAAGATCTTTGTCGTTGGTTTGCCATAACTCAAACCGTATATAATATAAAATAATAGGAGTACCCGATCACAATTGTACAATTAATAAAACTGGTGAATATGTACAGACAATTTCGGTCGGAACGATCAATTTTGTAATAAGCGACTACTGGTCGGACCGATTGTGGTCGGTCCGATCTGGTGGACACCCAGCCAAACCCTCTAGAAGTTTTTTATTTGAATAGTGCGAGCCTTCAGTTTTCTGGGTGAAACGCTGCAATAAAATCCTATTACAATAAAAATAGTGGTACAGTTGCTTCTTATACCTACTTAGTTTCGCTATAGTTATCAGTTCCAGATACCCCTAAAAAAACTAACATTCTGATTGCAAATAACTATTATATCTTAGAAATTACTTAAATAAATAATAAACAGATACAAAACCATCTAAATAATATTGATTAATACAAAATAACAGTTACCTTTCTATCTAGAACAAGTTAGTTTCTCTAGTTGTCTAGTTGCTTGATAAAATGCCATCTGATTTCAAACAAGTGCTGGAGGTAAAGCTATTTCCAGTTATACTACTCATGAACGATGCAGATGAACCGGACCGTAGTCGATGACAACATTTTGTTCTACATAGGTTGATTTCATCATGTCTTCCTTTTGTATTTAAAAATAAACTTGGAACAGCTGAGGTACTTAACTTTATTTGATTCCTTGCTTTTATAAAATCACTGTCTTTAAAATGTTTGGAGCAAACGTACTTATTTTTCGACCATTTGAAGTCCTGATTTAAACTTAAAGCTGTTACCCGCTGCTTAAAAAGAAAATCTCTTGGAAACCTAGAATTTAACACAATTAACAACTTAACATAATCAAGACGAAATATGTAATTAATGTTATAATTACCAATGAAAGGAAACTCCTTCGAGTCGAAATCTAAATTCGTACGCCGTTATGCAGCACACTACATTGTACTATATTGAAGTTGTAAAAACACGTTCTTATTACACAAAGTTCAGTAAATAAAACAAAACACCAGCACAAAAACACCAGATAATCACAAATCGATTCTAATAACCTCACAAATTACTAACAACAACAACTCAAGGTGACAACAAAAGTAACAATCGTGGGTCAAAATGGCGCCGCCCTTTCCGTTGTCGAAAAATTCAATGCGCACTCGTCGAAGTGCGTTCTCCCTACTTCTATATCTCTGGTTACTTGCAAAAACAAAACGATTAGTTCTGTCGAACTTAATGCGCTGCCAGCAAACGCTGATGTTTTACTTCAAGATAATATGTTTAAATGTCTTTTTTTGCTCAGAGTAAATAAATCGGAACCATCGGTGTACATTTTGCCGATGTTTGGCCAATGCCGATGTATTCGTTTCTTTTATGCGGATGTCTACAACAAAAGGACAAAAAGTGTCGCACCATCAGTGTCCGCTTATGGAAGTAGTAGTAAGTAAATGTTCCTTCAACCCCAAATCTCCCCATGTTATTCTTATGGGAGTTTCGTATTGAAGGCAGGACTCTGAAAGTGAGGTTATGTGTGTCAAACTTATCGTCCTTCTCGCTAGATGTCAGCGTGGGTGTGGGGTTGAGTGTGTTGGCGGGAAAAAAGGTGAATGTAATGCTTGTTCGTGATTTTTCGGAACTCGTTTGGCAGGTAAAGGAGGTAGTCGCATGTGTCACTAGATGTCGCAGTGGTCGTGTTTAGGCGGAAAAAAGAGTAAAAGTAATGCTTTGTCGTGATTGGTCAAGAGAGAGGCGTTGACGCAAAAGGTTGTTGCGTCACACTTGGCGCAAGATGTCGCCGTGCGTGTGAATTTGATCGAGCGGGCCCGGTTAATTTGGAAAAATTTCTTGGGCGTTACGTGGCGGGGTGGAGGGTGTTCCAGTGGTGCGGAGGTCGAGGGGTGTAGCGGTGATCCAGTGGGCCGTTGAAACGAGTTAATTTGAAACGGGTTTTGCGCGCGACCTCGGTCGGGGGGGTAGGAGGGACTAGTGCTCTAGCCCCCCAGCGGCCAAGGGAAACTAGTGTAGTATTGCTTGTGAGATCACCATGTGGATGATGTATAGTGCTCAGGATTATCCCGTGGTGAGACGCCGTTAGCGGGGTGGAATGTTTATTGAGGCAGTTCGAGGATGCGGCTAAAGACGCTATGCACGAAGCGGTTTACGACTGGCAACAGACGTATGGCGGTTATGAATATTGTATGAAGCTTCACGGAACGTATTTGAAGAGGGTGGAGTTGTGTGAAGCGTGTTTGCGAACGGAAATCTCGTTGGAAGTTCTATATGAAGAATAAAAAAAAATTAGATTTGACGCATCATCTGTCTGATGAGATGAGAAAGTTTTTTAAAATGCCATCCATCGATGATGAGAAGGCGAATGCGGCGGAGGAGGAGGCGGGGGATGATGACGTCGACGAGGCGGAGGGGTAAAGCATGATTGCGGAGGGAAACGTGCGAAGTAAATTTTTCCAATTATATTAATAGCCTTAGTGAATTTATTGAGTGAAGACGTTTTGTAGTAGGGCAAAGATAATGACGATGAGCGAACCGAGTTTGACAGAGACTGCATCATCAACGGAAGCAGCAGCAGCAGCAGCGATGGGTTGCGTAGCAAGATTTTTTTCCTGTTTGAATAATATTGGATCGGCAGTTCAGAAACCGGTAAAGAAATTGAAAGATCTAACTGTAGATCGGGAATATCTGATGTTAGACGTTCGAGCCATTAATACGAAAACGCATAGTCGCTCGTTGCTGGTAGAACTGGAAGAATTTGTATTATTTTTACCGAAAAGATTAAGTGATTATTTAACTAATGAAAAAGTAGCAATGTTAAACATGTGCACGTGTTATTTGGCTTATCGAGGACAGAGACTTGTACAAGATGACGTCATCGATGACGGTGATGAGGAAGAGGCCAGTGAGGGGGTAAAGAAGCAAAAATTCACTCCTAATTCGTTTGCTCTAGTGGAATTCATACCGGTGTTTCCCGAGACATCAAAGCAGTAGTAATCGAGTACGTCTCAAGTGAAAAACACGCACATCATGTTATTGTCGACGGTGGCCTTGGTGTTGTCATTGATTGTTCCCGACCGTAAAGTGCTTTAATCGGATTTAATTTTACCCTTGCAATATATGGTGTCTCGCGACGTGACGACACTTAAGATTTTATCGATTTCTCGCAAATCCGTATTACCGAAGGACCATCGCAATCCGTGATGATATCTGGTGAGCCACTTGACGGTGGTCTGCTGCGAAAGTGTCAATTCATGAAATGGACACGGCGGTTTAAAGACATAATGAGCTGTTCGTTCTCCGTCAGTAATGGCCATTTCTTTCGGAACAAAATGGGGTGCTTCGAAGCCCTGCAAATCTATTATTATCATGGTTTACAGGGTGGTAACGGTGCTCGTAACTGGTTCGTACGATACTATGGTGTCGTGAAGTAATAGAACGTACGCGTACGTGTTGTTAGCGAACGCTATGCTCGCTTCGATCTCAATTTTAATACTAACCGTCCCCGCTTTTACACTCTCGTCCTGTTTCGATAGATCGATGACGTAGAGCGGGGATTTAAGAAATTCACTGTAACTCATGAGAGGGTGGGGAAAATGGGGATTGTTTCCTTAGTAGGATGACTGAAAGTCGCAGTAATTTCTGTACGCCTCCGTAAATAATTTTTTATTAAAGTCCAAGTTCATGCGTCTATTGGGGTGGGCCACCGAATCGATATAGACCGTGATATTTTTTATGTTGGCGTGATTGAAGGTGCTCGCGTTTTCTTTAGCAATATTTTCCTTGTTCACTTGAAATCCCACGATTACATGATGAGGTCTCTCGAAGGCTTTCACTGATCCCAATTCTATAACATCCTCGCGTCCGCTGCGTAACCCGGGTATGATGTTAAGAGTTCTTTTTCGGAAAGGGATCGTGATGAGTTTGCCCTTGTCGATTTTGTTTAGGAGTCGTAACTTGGCGGCATCGCTCAACCTGAAGTGGGGCACTCGCCATTCTATTTTGCCGAGGCTAATGTTCCCATCGCTTTCTGCGCTTACAATACAATTTGAGTCTGTACGAGCACGAACCAAACTTAACTGCATTTTGGACCATACGATTAACTTATTGTAGTCCTCGGCTATTCCAAACCATAACGATAAGGGTATAAGGCATGAGAACGTCTTGTCCGTACTCTCGATGGAAATGGGAAGAGTAAAGGGATCGGCACCCCATCCGGCGATCTCGAGCGATTTAATGGTGTCCTTGTTGTAAGATGCAAGACCCCTCATGGTGGAGGTAATTCCCGGTCTTCGTATAGACTCGATCATGGTATCGTTCAGACTCAATTTGACCTCTTCGAACAGATGGGAAATAGCGTTGTTGACTAGATTACATTGTTTTGTGGGGTCGGCAACTTCAAGTTGTCCTTCCACATAAAGGAAACTCATAAATGCTGACGAGCTAATCTCGTTATTCCACCGTTATGGTGACTTTATCGCTAGATTTGAAGTTTTCCGCTCTAGTCGGGGGCGTATGGGCGATCCATTTCTGTTCGATAATATCCTCATCGAGTCGGATGTCGTCGAATATGTTTAATTTTTCACTGCTCATCACTTTCTTTCAAAACTGTAAATCCGAGAGATTTCAAAAAGTGGGCGTCTTGAGGTTTTAATCGATTAACGTTCGAACGATTAGTGGCGCGTAGAGCGCGAGCCGCTCTTTTATAATGGGATATTACGTCCTCATCCACCTCCGTTTTTCTCATTAGCATCTTATTATTATTACCAGTAGTAGTAGTAGTAGTAGTGAAGTCTAACCCCATTTTTTCTCTCGTTCTTTCTTTTTAAGTTCCAATCGTATAGTGGCGTCTTCGTGTCCGAAATTTAATCGTTCTCCGTTTTGATTCGTGAGTAATAACGTGATATTATCTATTTGATCCGCAACTACTACTGGGAGATATATTACGTTTGTAGGTTATTCGTTCACTTGTTCCCCCGGTTTCACGTCCAGCTCGAATTCGTATATTGTATGTACCGGGGTGTCGTTATAATGTGCGCCTCCAGTTATATTACAATTTATTCGTATACTACTGGCCGGAGATAATTTAACGGGTAAATCCGATTCGTGTAATACGTCCGCTTCTAAAACTTTGTGGGAGAATCCGAGCATCGTCCGAGAGTCGTCGGGGCGAAAATCAATGACATATTTACCTTTAATTTCACACTTTAAAGTGTTAGTATTCGGTTGTAGAGAAAATAGTTCTTCCTGCTTGAGAGTTTCATTATTGGTCAGCGTCAATTTCTTCGATATGTATTTATTCAACGAATTTATTTCATATGCCCCCTCCGCTATGAGTAGCTGTCTGTTTTTTTATCGCCCGGTTTGCGCCAATAGATCTTATTATTGCCTGGAAAGATGTTTCGGAGAGCGTTGTAGGTCTAATAACCTATTAGTCCTAACGTGTACTCGTAGTCGGCATTTAAGGCAACCGGCGGATAATAGTTAGTACTCAGGTAACTGCCTGTACCCGTTAAAGTGAACGTCTCGGACATGATTAAACGAGGACGCGTCACATACCCTACTTTTATTTCCTCAGAAATTGCAAACATAGATGTCCGCAGTTGTAGGAATTGTAATTTTGATATCGTTCCGTGTTATAGGTCATGTTTTTGGCTTTTTTACCGAAATAGTTTACAAGTTCTCGCGGCGGCTTTAAATTTCCAAATCCGTCAAAATATTCAATCAAGTTGTTACGTTTCCTGTATGCCACCCAATGCGTCCCTTTCCCCATTGTCGAATCCAAATTGACTAATCCACTTTCGTTCTTTCAAGGTCGCGAAGGTAATCCATCGCGCATAAATACGCCCCGAAAATGGGGTATACCTGCGGCATATTTGTAGATGTCAATGTTGGTGAGAGGACGCCGAGGCAAATTTATTAGTTTTTTGTCGGTTTTTTCGTAAATAGAGCCCTCTGCCGCCGCTTTTAGGTTTCTTGCTCAAGTACAAACCGAGGCCCGATTTACTCGGCGACCGGTGTTTTATAATCATACATCCGCCTTTTCCGATCGCTATACCCTCCATCCTCCTATTATGATCTTTCATTTCCGCCAATTGATCTTTAGCGGATTTTACGTCTTTCACGGCTTTAACCACCTGAGATACGCCCCAGGCCAGCGAGCCAAGCGCAGCGAGTCCTCCGAAAATGGCTGGCAATAAGGGAAGTAGACCACCTTGTTTTACCGCCCCACCTGGAATTGGAATTACTCGAGATTGTCTCACACATCTTCTACCCCCTGCTTCTTTAACGGCTCTTCTCGCCGCAGCTATCTTCGCAGTTTTCGCGATAGTTTCCGCTTGAGCACCTTTTACAGCGTTAAGTCCGGTTTTCACGATTCTACCGAAAGCGACTTTTGATTGTTTTTTACGGCCGCCGCCGCCTCCTCTTCCAAGCCCCATTCCAAGTTTTCTTTTAGCTTTCATGACGTTGGTCACGAGCCAAGCGTTTGGTTTCTCCGAAACACTGGAATCCTTTGCTTTAATCCGTTTCCAGGCTTCTTGTTCGAGAACTGCGTTCGCAAGATGTCTCGATTTCACGTCCTGATGACTCGAATAAGCGATATCGTGCTCCTTACAAGCGGCGTCCAAGGGATTTACGCCGGGATCTCCGCGTGCTAACCTTTGTCGCAATCGTGTACCGGGACCGCAGAATTGATAGCCCGGAAGGTGTAGTTCGACGGGTAGTTTATCTATAAGCTTGTTTAAGACACCTCCGCCTTCGTGCACGATCATTTGAACGAATTACTTCGTATCATGCGTACAAGCTTATTTGTAGTATAATCTCCATTTTATGTTACTTGCCAGATATAGCGGAAAAAAGAATGAAAATCGTGCGACAACGTGAAAGGTTAACCGTACGCGATTTGGAAAAGGAGCTGCTCATGAACTCTTAGGCAAAAGTTGATGGTGCTAAGCATAGCAGTTTATTCCCATCCTCCATCAGGTGCTTGATAGTGGGCCCCTCCGGTTCCGGCAAATCAAATGCGATGCTCTCCATGTTGGTGGAGCCCAAAGGGTTGAAGTTCGCCAATATTTATGTTTATTCCCGGTCTCTTCATCAACCGAAGTATACGTTTTTGAAAGAAGCGCTGAAGCGTGTAAAAGGCATGTGGTATTTTACTTTTAGCGAAAACGAGTCCGTCATGATGCCCGATGAAGCGCGCCCTAACTCGATTTTCGTGTTTGACGACGTCAGCATGGACAATCAGAATCCGATGCGTCATTTCTTCAGCATGGGGCGACATTACGGTATAGACAGTTTCTATCTCTGTCAGTCTTACACGAAAATTCCTAAACATCTGTTACGCGATAACGCTAACATGTTATTGATTTTTAAACAGGACGACTTAAACATGCGTCACGTTTACGAAGATCATGCGAGCATCGATATGTCTTTTAATAAATTTCGGGACATGTGCACTCGGTGCTGGAAAGACAGTCGCTACGGATTTCTAATGATCAACAAGGATTGTGACGTCAACAACAGACGTTACAGAATAAACTTTGACGGTTTTATTAGACACTAACCGCTATAAATTCGAAGTAATTTAGCTAACTCATCTAGTCGAACTAAAGCGATCGATATTGTAACCTTATTATGTGGGGCAACATTGTAGCCAATAAACTTCGTAAAAAAGCATTAATTTAAGTTGCTAATGATATACGAAGGAAATTCAAAGCCTTACAATAGGGCGCGCAACTTAAAGAAATCGCTTATGCTAAAACGCACAAACCCCTTCTGGATCCTATAGAAGACATCGCTAGCTCCCTGAAAACCATTAAAAAAAAAGGAAAAACAAGCGTTCCGATGAAAATGCCGTTGGCCTGGTCCACCCCCGTTTTTAGCGCAGTAGCGGCTACTCCAAGTACTTCCTCTCCTAGATCAAAATTGCTTACAAAAATGCACACATTGTTTTCTCCTAGATCAAAATTGCTTAAAAAAATACGCACGTCGTTCAAGATGAAGGGTGAAGAAGGGACGGAAGACGAAGAAGAAAAAGTAGAAGAAGACTAAGGCGATGAAGCAGGGGGGTGGACAAAAGGGTAGAGTCCGGTAATGAGGATATATATTCGGTATGGGAAAATGTGTCAACGCGAGACTTTTTAGAACAATATCACCCGCTACCTAGGAAATATCTTTCTCTTATGTTGCGTAACGATCGAAGCATAGATAAATCCACGTACGGTGTTAAGTATGACGTTAATTTGGATAAATGGAATTTTGGAGATTCCTTCCTCGACGTTGGAAATAGAGAGAAATATTTTAATGTCAAAGGAGTTAGGTATGATGGGACGCATGGGTTGTATGAACTTTTAGTTCTAAAACGACCCGCTAACTATACAAGGCAGGACGTTAGAAATTACATAAGTATACTTCGTGCCACCAATGTCGATAAAATACCGCTATCGAAACGTTATGTTGGTTATAAATATACGGAGATCATTAAACCGATCATTGAATCATTAGAAGAATTGAGAGAAACAACGGGCAAAGGTGTACTTTCCAGTATGAAGCGTGTCAATGATAATCCCATCGAATATGTGTATTGGCATACGCCAGAGAATATTAAAAAAACAATGAAAAACCTACTTCATAATACGTTACGCTGTTCTCCGAAACAATATTAACTCCTTCTCCTGTTATAACAAGGGATTGTTTTATCCTCGCATCCAAGTATTTACATCTGGCCAAAATCGTTTCTAATTTTCGTTTATCACCTATTCCTCTTGCATTTGGGTAATTTTTTATCTGTTGGATTGTTAATCCCGTATTTTCATCATTCAGGGTTGATAACCTGCGAAAATCTTCCGGCGTTTTTGCATTTTTCAAATATTCCTTCACCAATGCAAGCTGATTTTGTAAACTGGTAATATCCATTATGTTAAGATGGGTAAAATACAATTCAGTCTTTCAATTAAATAATAATTAACGCCTTGCTTTAATGGAGTAATTGGCCCTCGAAGCACCTTAATTTCATAAACTGAAATCACTGAATCGGACGGGTTTTCAAAACGAGTATGTTAATTATATCAACCGCTTGTTTCAACTAAAACACTGATGCTTTAGCACAATTTTTTTATACGGGAATGCAAACAGATTAATTTTAATTGTTGACGTAAATCGAAATCGCAAAACACCCTCATAAACTGTTAACATAACTTCAAGACTATTTTTATTTTACAAGCAATAACACATTCCCCATAAATTACATGTTTTTTAACACCCCTATCAAGGTCAACTGTCGGCACTTCGAACAATAAATTTCGTCGTCACTCGATAACTTCAAAAAACAATTAATTTTTACACTTAAATAACCGCTAATCGAATAAATAATATAATTTTTGGATTCACGTAATTCCCCCCTTTTCTTATAACTAATAATTAATTTGTTATTAACTGTAGAGAATTTACCGGGTGATTAATTGTTTTTTCTGTATATGTATTTCGTAACAGAAAACTAAACACACTTAAATATTAAAACCGACTAATTTTATCTCTGTTTTGCTATTTGTAATGTAATTGCTTATGTAATGTTATTTTTATAACTAAAGGCAATAATTTATTATGTCCTGACATTTAGAAAAACATTTTATAGTTTTTTTTCTAAACATAAATATTAATTAGTGAATTACAACGCGGGAACATTCTCTCTCTTTAACAAGACATCGTTCAGTTTATTAGTAGCGCTTAGATCTGTATTTGTTCATTTAAAACTACAACTCCGTCTTTTTTTTGTTTTAATCAATAATAATAATATATAATAATAATAATTACTACAACCCATAACCTAAACCAAGGCCCCAGAAGCTATAAGCTTGTGCGGGAGGGAGGGGGCGATTATTATTAGTAGGGAAAAAATGAGAGTTCTGGAACCACCCCCCACTCCTGACCTTGACCTTCAACCTATCTCGCTCTAACACATGGTGACCTTGAATCTATCTCTGTCATGTTAACGTGGCAACACCGCATTCTCAAGGTCAACAAAATGGCAACACCGCATTCTCAAGGTCAACAATATGACAACACCGCATTCTCAAGGTCAACAATATGGCACCACCGCATTCTCAAGGTCAACAATATGGCAACACCGCATTCTCAAGGCCAATGATATGGCAACACCGCATTCTCAAGGCCCTCAGTATGGCAACAATGCATTCAAGACCACTCTTCAAGGTCATCAAACACCATTCAAGGTCAAGCTTTAGATATATATAGCAGGTCGCATGTATTGAAAATGCAAAATGTGTGTAGAAGCGAGCTTGCAGAATACGTGCCTGACAGAACGAGTGTTATCATTTCGTAATTGGAAGGGTATACAAACCCCAAAATCTTTAGCTGAGGCCGGATTTGTGTATACGGGGCGTGAAGATAGAGTAGAATGTTTTTATTGCCGAGTGAACATTTTCAAATGGGAACCGTCGGATAGTCCAATCGTAGAACACCTGAAATGGTCACCACATTGCGTGTTTGCAAACGTGTTAGCACCCATAAACGTTGAAAGCGGTAGAGACGTTTGCGGTTAAAAGAAGATACAACATAGAATATAACACTAAGGAAGATGTTACCAATCAAGGCGGTAATATTATTAGCAACCTTGTATGAGGGTGTAGTGTACGTTGCAAAACTTCCAGACACAACAGCAGCTTTTATTTCATACAACTTCAATACGAGTGTGTGGTATGGAATGCAACCGATGACGTTGCAACACATGGGAATGTTTAAACACGAGGTCGGCAATAGAACGCAAAAAGTACGATTCAGGGTCAAATTCGTGTACCCAACATATACCATGGATAGTGAGTGGCAAACCCTCGGGAATAGTCCGGTAGAACAATGTAAAGTCAGCAGCGAAACGTGTTACGCTTCAGTGGCGACCTTGGGCACCCTGTTAATCGCAGTAGTTGGTGTAAGCATGGGAACATATTGTATCGCTCGTTATCGTTACCACTAAAGACTATGACCTTGGCTACCACCCGCCAACTGAAACCATGACCTTGGATCCCACCCCTCGACTCAGACCATGACCTTGAATCCCACCCGTCAACTCAGTGTATATAAACGCATACGCAAGAACACTTCAGTAGTACAGCATCTACACAAGAACAATTCAGCAGTACAGCATCATGAACGTGGTAGAGGCAACCGTTTTAGTAACATTCGATTTCGAGGACGACGAGGATGAAATGCGAGACGAAGAATTATATGGTGGGAACGTCGAGAAAACTTTAGACCACCACAAAGAGGCATTCATTAAACGCGTCAAAGAGAAGAGTGTTCTTGAAGCTGGTTATCTGGTGTTTGCGCTAGTGACGTTTGCATATTCCATGGACTTAAATGGGGAAAGGATAAGGTTTGACGGAAAAAGTGGGACAGCGCCGAAACAATTGGAAGAACCGTTAGACGAATGGTACGATACAAATATAAAAATTCTCATCATGAGACGTATAAAGGAGTATAATACCGATAAGTTGCGAACGGAACATTTGTGTCGTTTCACCATACTAATAGCGGAGAGTTAAAGTGCTGTTTATAGACTAGTATAAGCCGGATAAGTTTCGAACAGAACATTGGCGTCGTTTCACCATCTTAATAGCGGAGAGTTAAAGTGTTGTGTTGTTTATGTAAAGTCACAGAAACAGCCAGCGCATTATTTAGTGAAAAGTACGCCGAGGCTTAACTAATGTATTATTGAAATAATTGTACTCTGTAAACAAATACAAGATTGTAAATTGTAAAAGATAAAAGGTACTCTGTAAACAAATACAAGCTGGTAAATTGCATATGTATTTAGGTAAATAAACCACGTATTTATCTCATTATATCGTTTCATTTAAGACCGATCTCCGTCTCTTCTAGAGATTAGTTTAACGATTAAATCAAAAGTGAAACTAAGATTTAAAAATGTCATACCATTTTAATTTCAATTAGATTCTTACTTAACTATGAAAGTATCCAGAGGAAAGATTAACACAACCTCAAGGTAAGAACGACACCAGACAGTCAGGAATGTGCAAACAAATAAATTCCACAGACATCGTTGAGAACAGATGAAACAAGGTCAAGGAGATTGTATTTACACAGAAAGGAGTGGCCAGACAGTCAGGAATGTGCAAACAAAGAAATTCCACAGACATTGTTGAGAACAGACGAAACAAGGTCAAGGAGATTGTATTTACACATAAAGGAGTGGCCAGACAGGCACGAATGTGCAGGCAGAACAAAAGAAATTCCGCAGACGTTGTTATGTTTACAAAAAAATGTACACGAAAGGTCAACACTACCTCAAGGGTAAGAACTACACCAGACAGTCAGAAATGTGCAAACAAAGAAATTCCGCAGTCTTTGTTGAGAACAGATGAAACAAGGTCAACGAGATTGTATTTACACAGAAAGAAGTGGGGGCACAGATATATCTATAACTTCCAAGCTTTTCACCACTCAGTTACATTTACAACAAGTTAGAGAAATGAACAACGAAATGAACAATGAAAGTGTAGTAGAAAGTGGAGTAGAGAGTTCGTCGCCGGAGGTCGACCGACCAGCGTCTCGGGGATCAAGTCTGTGGAGCGAGGATACGGAGATCCTCGTTGTGAACGACGTTGCGCAGGTAGAGGACCTGGAGGAGACTGAGGAGATGGAGGACGAGGTGGAAGACCTGGACGAGGTGGAAGATCAGGACGAGGTGGAAGACCAGGAGGAAACCATGGAAGTGCTGGTAAGTAACTAAATAATTTAACAAAATTACTTTTAACAAAAATACTTTTAACAAAATTACTTTTAAATAAAATGAGGAAACGATGCAAGTGCTGGTAACTAACTAAACAATTTAACAAAATTACTTTTGAATAAAACACATAGATATGAGACATATATTTTTATTTTAATGTTTATAGCCACACATTATCCTCTTTGCGAGGTCTCGGCCCGTTTTGGTACGGGGGAGATTTAGCACGGAGGTGCTATGTTGTGAGTGCCGCGAGCGGTACATCACAGTCCCTCGGGACTATGACGCAGTGCGGCACGCAGCCACACACCAAAAGTGTGAGGCATGCACATAAGTGAGTTAGAATTAGTTTATTGTAATAAAAATACGTTTTAATTTACCCCGTGTTTTGCAGGTGCAGCGCGAGTGTATAAAATCCCCCAAAAAAATCCCAAAAAAAAAAACCAAAAAAAAAAACCAAAAAAAAACAAAAAAACAGGGGGGGGGTGTGGGGCCGGGGGGGGGAACGAAAATTAAAAAATCAGCGCTCTAGCTCTCAAGGTTAACGAAGGGCAAGAATTCGATTGCTCGATTTGCTAAGTAGAGATAAATGAAGGTCGTCACGGGTATGCTGTTGACCACAATTGAATGGTCATAGAGTATTTCCGGGTTACTACAAACTTTTGGATTTTGGTTTTTTTTGGTTTTTTTTTTTTTTTTTTTTCTTTTCTTTTTTAAATTTTGGATATTTTTCAGAGAGTATTGTCTGGTTGCTACAAACTGTTGCATTAAAACAACATAGTGAGTAATGGGTCAGACGGTTTTAGTGACTTTTTGTTTACGGTTATAATATCTACAATTTCTTTTATTGTATACAATCAAATCATCAATTGTAAAGGAAAAAGAATTATTTCATGCTATTTTTTATTTAAAATGTGTTGGTCCTAACTAAATAATATTAACAAAATTACTAACTATAATGTCTATAATATCTACAATTACACATCACTGCTGATCCATCTCCATCTCCAACCGTGCATTCAATATTTGAAAGTAAAGGCTGCCGTGACAATTATCATCGCAGGTACACTCATCCGCATCGTTGCCTCCAAACTGGGATACCGGACCGAGGATATGCAACCGTTCGGAACACGCAATTGGGTCGAAGGTGTTGTACAGCATCCGTTTCATGCAGCCATCACACCAATGGGATGGTACGTGGGAAATCGATCTCGACACCGTTGTGTGGTATTGCTGTGGTAGGGTGGCCGTACTACACACACTGCGTATGCAGCCCTTGCATAGACGCTTCTCTTTCCACGTGTAGTATGACCACCACATACAGTACGGGACATCTGCCACTGTAAAGCACCCCTGCAATACCGTAGCCACCTGTTGAAACCGTAGGGTTCGGTTTGCACAATCAAGGTCCTCCAGGTCACCGAAACGGTCTTCATCATAATGTCTTTCGGAGTTAGCGGTTGTATACCAATACCATTTCCACATCACCCATAGTTCGAACACTAGGCGTTCAATTCCTATACCTACGGATGATTGTGGATTCATCAGCTCTCGATGGTGGCGGGCGATGGATACATGTGGACCCAAGGAGGCAGCGATGCAGCGTAACGATTGAGCCCGTAGGCTGAGCCAGCGATCCCATTTCTGCGCATCTGGCGCGGTATCTCCTTCAACGGAATGTGGTATGCGAGGTGCGATGACGGACATTGTGATGTGTTACCTGGTGTGGAAAACACTCCCTATTATATCGAAGTTACAACACCCACGGAGGGAGTGGGAAGTGGAAGACCTTGAGGTACCTATACACCAATGCCCTTGAGAAAATGTAAGGTTTCTGTCTAGACACCGACCTATACACCAATGACCGTGAGGAAATGCAAGGTTTCTGTCTATACACCACTGACCGTGAGGAAATGTAAGTATTTGCGCGAATGCAAGGTAAAGTGGTGGGGGTGATGGAGGGGTTCAAGGTGAAGGAGTGGGGGTGAAAGTGGGGTTCAAGGTTAGGGAGTGGGGGGTGGTTCGACAAAACCGGAGGGCGACGCAGCGGAGCGTCAGTCTGTCTTCGTTCATCATGGATACATCATCTAGTAGTGTTACCAGTGTTGGTGAAGTGAATAAGTGTCGTTGTGTGACATTATCCTTCTGGTCAAAATTATCGATGAAGAAAGCGTGCCCGGTACATGTGCCGCGTACACCATCTCCAGTTGCTGCGTGCCCGGTACTTGTACCAACTATCGAGCGTGCACCATCTCCAGTTGCAGCGTGCTCGGTACATGTTCCGCGTACACCTTCTCCAGTTGCTGCGTGCCCGGTACTTGTGCCAACTATCGAGCGTACACCATCTCCAGTTGCTGCCGCAAAGAAGATCATAGTACTACAAAATGTGGTAGTAAAGGCGGCAGCCGTTAATGTGGAGAAGCCGAAGTACGACATGCTTTCCGGGCGTTCACAACCTTTACTGCGAGAGCTGTTGACTTCGACAAATGTGTTTTACGCTGCTGGAAGTTTGCACATGAGAGGAATCCCCATCGTGACGGTCCAGGAAGCACCTGCGGCATCACCATGTTCGGGTGAGTGGGACTCCCAATTGTTGAATAGCCCACCGGGCAGCGAGTATGATATCTCAATTCGGGGGTCCCTTTTGGGGGATGCATCACCATCTGCAACCGATGATGAAGTGAACCTGCCCATGGAGATTGCTGCAAGTGCAAATGTAATTGTTGATGAAACGGAGTCGGACTGTTCCACATCAATTGCAAGCGATCCTGACGATGACGATGAGGAGTTAATCATTCCGGGTACCCCCTGTGATGACGGGGTGCATGACCATTTGGACATAGACACAGCGACACTTATGGAGGTTTCTGATGACACAGCGTCCATACAGTTGTCCGGCAGCATCAGAGACTTCACAACTTCGGCGATGGTCTTCATAGATGGTGTACCATGCGAGAAGCAGTCTTTACCGCTTGCTGTCGTTGATGACGCACAGCAGACAAGGATTACACGACGGTTAAGAGAAGTGGCGTCCGGTTTGCGAGGGTGTGAGAGTGAACGCATCGCTCTCCTCCAACGCAAAGCGGAGCTCTTAGCTGCTGTGGAAAGATATGAGATCAAAATCAAGAGTATCAAGAGTTGGGGTCCTGTGAGAGCGAACGCCTCGCACTTTTAACCGAAGCGGAAAACTTGTCAGCTTTGCGTCATCAACGACGTTAACGGTTGGTATAACTGTGACCTCCTACTAACAATAACCCAGTCCTCTTCCTATCCCGGTCGGGTTTGCATAACACGTCCTCGTCGTCCCGACTGGAAATCAGTATCGCGAACGTTAGTAGTAAAAGTTGATGTAAAAGCTTTATCGTTTGCCAGTGCGTTCCCGTTTACTGATTACAAAGAATATGCATGTGTGTAGCTGTGGCGCGTCCTTCACCCGACGGGATGCCTTAGCCCGTCACCGAAGAGAAAGCTGCCGTGGACCGCTGGACTACCAATCCACGAGCGGTAAGTAACCATTCCTGTGAAGTTGTATGATGTGATACGAGTATTTTGTTGATTACAGCTGGGGGAGCTTCGGATGCGGTAGGTAATACCGGTGAAGGACCTGCATCTAAGAAAGCGAAAAAAACCTCCCCGCAAGGTACGTGTACACATTGTTAACGGCTTTAGTGTTAGTGATCTGTGCAATTGTTTCAGGAAATACCTCCGCGACGGTGTATTGCGATGTGTGCGAGCTGGATGTTCCACGACGTGGCTACGCTGGACATCTACGAAGCAACCGCCACAATCATCGTAATACCGCGTCAGTGCAGTCGGAGGAAGTGGTGGTCCTGGAGACGGCTTTCAAGTCGCGTATAGCCAGTTATCGAGTCTCGGTGAGAAATCATCACATAAATCTCAGAGAATTTACTGATGAGACCCGCGAAAATGTGTTAAGACTATTAGAAAGAAACGTTCAGCGCTTTCGTAGTGTGAAAGTCAATCTAGAAGTATTCGGAATGTACTTTTTGGAAAGTCAAAATTTGCACGAAATTAAATCGTTTAATACGCAAAATGAGATTGTGACCGGGACTTCGAATCTGACCGATTTGTATGATGATTTCGTTGAGGTGCTGGATACGAAGATGTCGGACTTTAATGATCGGAACTCAGGTAATGAATAGTTACGGGTTACGATTCGATTGCTAATTGTAGGGTCCTTGCAGGTTGGGTACTGGAGCAGCTGTTATTTATAGAAGTCAACGTCAATAAATACAACCCGCTCCGTGCTTCCTCCTATGTTCCACTTCCGCCGTCGATACAACATAAAAAGGCTGTAATCAACGTGCAAAATAACGATCAGTGCTGTTTTGGTTGGGCCTTGGCGTCCGCTTTGTATCCGCCGAGGGGGGGACCTTCCAACAGGACGACTTCGTATCCAAATTTTGCACAACTGTTTGATTTTGAAGGTATCACCTTTCCTGTCAAACTGGATGCTATTTCGAAATTTGAAGCGCGTAATCCACGCTTATCTATTAACGTGTATGGTTTGGAAGCTGTATTTAAAGACGGAGAAATGAAACAAGAAGTTGTAGGGCCTCTGCATTACTCTAAGCAAAAGACAGAAGTACATGTAAATTTATTATTAATTTCTGATATGGAGGGTAATAGTCATTACTGTTGGATAAAAAACTTTTCGCGTTTGGTATCGTCACAGTTGTCGGCTCACAATGGAGAAAAACACTTTTGTGACGGCTGCTTGCAGTATTTTCCAAGTGAAAGTAGATTAAAACAACATACCCGTTTTGATTGCAATCATGTTTACACCAAGTTACCAACTATCGAACCCGTATGCAATAAATGGGGGCACGACCGGCCGGGTAATCTATTGAAGTTTGAAAATTTTCAAAAGCAACTTACAGTACCTTTTGTCGTTTACGCGGATTTTGAAAGTGTGTTGAAACCTTTGGACACGGTTGAGCCGGATCCTAGTGGAAAATTTACCATGACATCGTACGAACACGAACCACATTCGTTTGCGTATTACATTAAGTGTTCCTACGATGACGCGTTATCTAAATTTGAATTGTACCGTGGTCCGAATGCAGCAAGTGAGTTTATGCTGCGCTTAGAAGGAGATGTTAGAAGGTTGTATAAGGATCATTTAAGACATGTTCAAGACATGCGACTTTTATCGTGCCGACAAACTTTCAACTATGATAACGCAACCGTGTGTCATATTTGTGACAAACCCTTTGGTGAAAACGACGTTAAGGTGAAAGATCACTGTCACCTCAGCGGCGAGTACCGCGGGGCGGCTCACTCCGGGTGCAATTTAATGTATCAAATTCCCGACTTCATACCGATATTTTTCCATAATTTGACGGGATATGATTCACATCTATTCATAAAGCAATTGGCATTAGAAAAAGAAGCAATCGAAGTGATTGCGCTCAATAAAGAGAAATACGTTTCGTTTTCGAAACAGCTTTTGGTAGATGAAATTAGGGACGGATCCCAACGAATACAGGTATGTCTTAAAATGCGCTTTCTGGACAGTTTACGATTTTTAAATTCTAGTTTGGATAAGTTATCTCAAAATCTAACTTCCGACCAGTGTTTGACTATTAAAAAGTATTTTGGAGATGGGGTTAGCTTCGACTTACTGCGACAGAAAGGTGTGTTTCCCTATTCGTACGTCGACAGCTTCTCCAAACTCGCACAGGACACGTTGCCGACGTATGAGGACTTTTTCGATCGTTTGACAGGGGACCACGTCTCTCGATCGCAGTATGCTCGCGCTGTGGAGGTGTGGAATACGTTTGGTTGCACGACTTTGGGCGACTATTCGGATCTCTATTTGAAAACCGATGTCTTACTTTTGACTGATGTCTTTGAAAACTTTAGACGTGTATGCCTTGAAAATTACAAGTTAGATCCGGCGCAGTATTTTACTGCACCGGGTTTAAGTTGGGATGCTATGTTGAAACGCACGTCTGTAGAACTGGAGCTGCTCACGGATCTGGACATGCTCCATTTCTTTAAGAAAGGTATTCGGGGAGGTGTCAGTACCTGTGTTGGCAGGAAGTGTTTCGCGAATAATACGTTTCTTCCAAATTATGACGCGTCCAAGCCCCATTCTTTTATTATGTATCTCGATGCTACCAATCTCTACGGTTACAGTATGCGACAGTATCTGCCGCAGCGCGACTTTGAATGGCTTAGTCCGTACGAAATTGAACAGTTCGATCTAAATTCCGTGGCGGAAGACGCCGATATGGGTTACGTGCTGGAAGTAGATCTACACTACCCAACGCGGTTGCACGATTTACATAATGACTTTCCTTTCTGCCCCGAACCTCTGGTGCCGCCTACGGGAAACGCGCGTCACCCAAAATTAATTCCAAACTTGTTCGATAAAACGCGTTACGTTATCCACTATAGAAATTTACAACAGTGTCTTAAGCATGGTTTAGAATTAACCAAAATTCATCGCGTGTTAAAATTTCATCAGGCACCCTGGTTGCGTTCCTATATTGATTTGAATACCACGTTACGTAATCAGGCAACTAACGAAGCGGACAGGGACTTCTTTAAATTAATGGTTAACAGTTTATTTGGCAAGACAATGGAAAATGTCGATACAAGGGTGGACGTTCGTTTGGTTAGTCATTGGGAACGTCATGGTAAAAAGCATGGGGCTGAGACGTTAGTAGCAAAGCCTCAATTCAAAAGCGTTGCTGTCTTCTCGGAAAATTTGGTCGCTATAGAGTTACAAAAAGTGTCGGTTACATACAATAAACCGGTGTACGTGGGTTTTACTATTTTGGA
Organism: Agrypnus murinus; assembly: GCA_929113105.1. Lineage (NCBI taxonomy): Eukaryota > Metazoa > Arthropoda > Insecta > Coleoptera > Elateridae > Agrypnus > Agrypnus murinus. The sequence goes on from OV816026.1 coordinate 76,307,877, forward strand.
TCCTTCTAAAACGATAATGTATGAATTTTTTTATGATTTTCTCAAACCTTTATATGGTGATAACGTGCGCTTGCTGTACACAGATACTGACTCTTTCATTATAGAAATTCGTACTGAAAATTTTTATGCTGATATGAAGCAACACTTAGATAAATTTGACACCTCAAAATTCCCACCTGACAACATTCACGGTATACCGCGCACGGCCTCGGTGGTTGGTAAAATGAAAGATGAATATTGTGGAGTGCCCCTCTGCAGTTTCTACGGTGCAGGTGCTAAAACGTATTGTGTAAACGTGCTTGACCGCGACGGTGAAATGGCGATTAAAAAGGCGAAAGGGGTAAAAAGGGCGGTAATTAATCGCGATCTCACCGTTGAGGACTACCGTCAGGTTGTGGAGGATGGTGTTGTGCTCTTCCGAAAAATGTTTATATTCAAATCACGTTTACATGCTATGTACACAGAACTTCGGAATAAAGTAGCGTTATCACCAGCCGATAACAAACGTTACATTATTCCCGGGTCGCACAACACTTTAGCATGGGGACACCGCGATATTCATCCGGGGCGTGATAGTTATCAGAATTTGGATCGTCTGTTAGAATTACTGCAAGCCGAAATGTAATTTTGGAACTCGTTTGTTGGTAGAACCGACGGTACTGATTAGTATTATCGCAGAGGCCCCCGGCTACGTTGACAACAGCCTTTTCTTTGTTATGAATTATTGTAAATAGTATTTATGCTTTGTAGTTTATAACCGTATATATTTGATGTATTTATTATGATATTGATTAATGTGAATAAATTATATACATCATACTCTGTGTTTCTGTAAAGGTAGAAGAAATAAAACACACTATTGATATCAAAAAGTGATTTATTATTGTTTACTGCTTACATAAAATGATAGTTATATATTAACATTGCAACACACTGCATGCACTATACTACTTAATGCACTATATCACGTGCTGCTATATACGAGTTGTGGGTATTATCAAAGCCCAACCACTTCACTAAAACTTGATCTCCCTTTTTTTTAACACCTTCTCTACTAAAAATACTTCAGGATGTTTAACCATCTGTAATTCCTCCGTGTAGAAGCCTCCACGTATCTCTTCCCCGTTCGTGTCTTCCAAGATATACGTTATGGGATTGGTTCGATTAACCTTTTTAATTTGAAAGATTTCGGTACTCCATGTGGGAGTATAACCTTTCGCAAACGCTTCCCGATGCTTGCTGATTCGCACGTGATCACCGACTGTGAATTTAGCACTTCGCAGGTCGGTGGTTTTCTGGAAATCGTAAACTGTTTGTAAAAGAATCTTGGCGTTGCTGTGGTTCACTTCGATGGGTTTGTAGCCGGTGGTGCGGTGTACTGTATCGTTGTATTGGTTAACAACCTTTGGTAATAACTGCAACCACTTATATGACCCTTGCATGGAAAATTCTTTCCACATCTTGTTTTTAAGAGTTCGGTTTACACGTTCTACCGGACTTGCTTTCATACTAGAAAAGGTGCTGTAATGGTTGATGTTGAACGTTTGCATTAGCTTACGAAAATGCTGGTTGTAAAATTCCTTCCCCATATCCGTTTGTAAATTGTCGGGAGTACCTCCTGTTGATGTTAATAATTTTTTCATTGCTTTCGTGACGTCTTCATCGGTTTTTCGTTTAAGTGGACACGCCCAAACACGCTTGCTAAACATATTCAACAATACTAAAATATATCGAAAACCTTTATTTATTTTAGCATAAGGAATCATTTCCACAAGATCGGCCATGTACAAATCGTTCAGGTCTTTTACGATTACGCGTCTTCTTTGAAATCGTTTACGAGCAGGTTTATGCAATTCTTCAATTATTTGACGTTTTATACTCATTTAGAAAATGCTGGAACACTAATAACAGCTTCAAAAATAAATATGTCCTTTGATCCAGGCTTCTTCACCTTAAACTTATCCCCTTTCTTCAATGACACTCCGATGAGTGATTCGGCATCGTATAACGTATCGTTTAAAAAGATTTGCGCATCTGTGGGATAGTATTTGATTTGTTTAATGATACCTTTTGTTAGAGGAACGACATACTCGAAGTTGGTGGAGTTCAAAAGTGCATAACCGTTTTCATGGTTGTATATTCCCATCATATACAACATTGTCTCGTAGTGTAAATTAGACACGTCTTCTAAAAAGAATACTTTTGCACGAGCGTCGAGTTTAACTCGGACAGGAGTTTTATGAAGATGTTTACCGAACTTATCCAGAGTCATCGTCGTGAGGTACTGACGATATATGATGATATGGCTGACTAATAACAGCTTCGAAGTAAAATGGGACGGCTGTAGACGGATATAGCATCATTGTTGTGTACCTTACATTTGGTATATCGTCTAATAGGTACACTTTCGAACGAGTGTCGAGGGGTTTTGTGAAGTTGTTTACCGAATTTATTGAGCGTCATGATTGCACTAACGTTAGCAATATTATGAAACGGATCGATACGCGTGTGATGATTTATTTGATAATTTTAGCAGCTCTCAATTCATCGATAATATATATGATTTCATTAGTGTGACCGGTGTGGCCAGCCGACTTTGAACTTAAAAGGAGTCTCAATCTGTCCACTAGTTTATTAGGATCTTTCCAAGGTATAAATTCCACCTGTTTATTATTATAGTTGAGAACGCGCATATCACCACCGCCACGTTTTGGTAATGTGCGAGTTTTCGATCACGTGACCGGTGTAGTAGGTGTAGACTCGCTTCGAAATCTTGCTCCAGGAGTAGTTAGAAGGGGTCTAATTATATTTGAATATTTCTTTCCGGTTCCGTGTAGCTGTGCACCCTCAATGTAACCTCTTCTGGTAGCATTGGTACGTGTAAGAAGGTCCTTATACTTCTGCAAGTCTGATTGGGTGTATCCAATAGGTGCTTTTTTAAATACTAATTCATAAAAACCAGGAGTGCCTGTATATTTAAAAATTGTGCCTGAGGGTTTTTTAATAATAAAGTCGTTCTCGTCAAAAGTGAGTACGGCGTCTCCGATTAGGTACTGGTGAGATTCCGGATGGAATCGTACTCCATAATGATGATCGAACTTGTTCTTAGTATCCTTGAACATGTTTTCCATATACATTTTAGCTCTACCAGAAAAGGTCTCATCTATGTAAGTTTGGAATTCCGGACTGAATCCAACAGCAGCAAGTTGTTCTTTCAATTGATCCAATGTTGGGACCCCAGATTCTTCCAGGACTTCTGTTTCAAAAACTGAGATATCAGGTGAGGGAACGCTAGTAGTGCGCATTCTTTGGGTGATAGGTGATGGTTCGTGAGGTATTCGTCTTGCGGGTGGAAGTCGTTTATAAAAATTTTTTGGGGTCGAGGTAGGTATGGGCGAAGACACTTCCGTTTTTAAGGGTTCTTCTTTCGGAGTTAATAATTCCGTTTTAACTCCGGTTATAAACTCACGCAATGGTTGAGTGATAGGTTGATAGCGGCGTTGTAGTTCCACTTCTGACCGTGCAATTTCAGACTTGAGACTTTTGTATTTCTGTTTAACATGACGTCGTGCTTTAACCAAGTCTTCTGCTACACGCTTATCCATGTTTACTAAAACGTTTAGTTCGTGTCTTCGGTATTTATGGTGAAGTAACAGTCGAAACCTTTTCGATAACGTCCTCCATTAAGTGGATAATCTTTGTCGATTACTAAAAAGCCATATTTCTCCTTCCAACAGTGTAAACACAAGTGTTTAAACGCTTCGAAAGTCATATCCCCGCTAACATGATCGTTAAATATGTGTTTTAAGTTAGTATTATCCTGCTTAAACACGACAATGAGATTTGAATTATCTCTTACGAGTTGTTTAGGTATCGCAGAATATGTCTGACATAAATAAAAACAGTCGATGTGTTTATGTCTCCCGAAGCAGAAGTAATCACGTATGGTGCTTTGACTATCGCAAACTACATCGTCGAAGATAATAACCGAGTTTTGGTTTGCATCCTTAGGCGGTAATATAGTGTAACAAGAGAGAAAAGGAACGAACCTCTTTTCGAGCGACAGGTGGTGTGTTCTGCCGCCTTCGAGAAAATGACGCATCGCACAAGCATGTAAATCAGACGTGGTTTATTCTGGTGTATTCTAGAAATACATGGTATGTTCGGGCGATTTCTGGAACGTTTATAGGATGGTATAAAGTCGACGTCGCGGAGAAAAGGAGCAGTCAACTGCAAGTCATTAACTGGGTATTACAAAATAAATAGTGAATATAAATGTTGTATTAGAAATTCATAGTCTGTAAATAATAGTTTTTAATGGTTTATAATCATAGCGTTAATTTATAGTGTATTCATTAGTGTATATAAATAAATATTTGTTTGTGAATAGACGATTTAAACAGCACTTGTATTATTATTTGAAAAAGAACGTTACAATAGTTTCAGAAGAATCGTATTCGACATAACCGATGGGTAATGATCGAAACAGGTCGCGCAGATATGCGTATTTCGGTTGATAAAGAGATTTACTATAAACATATACGTTTTCAGTAGGTATTGCGACACCTGGCCAGACTCCCACTCTTCCTACTTTTGGCCACGCCTGCTGCTCTCTGATTGGCTATCCCCTCTCCTCTAGCTCCTCCCCTTGCTTCTGATTGGTCGACGCCATCTTGGATGACACGCCTACTATTCTGTGATTGGCTGAAGGCGGCCATTTTGAAAACGCCTACTATTCTCTGATTGGATGACGGCCATTTTGGAACTTCGGGCGCCATTTTTACCACGCCCTATGAATCCATGACTGGAAACTGTATTACCGGCAACATGCATGCTTCTAAGAGATGGCGCTATGAAGGAATACCGACAAACTATGTACTTTTACTACTAGGCGGCGCGTCATGAAGAAATCTGTATTATCGATCATCATTTTATATTAATAAATTTCATCGATTTCTCAAATAATTATCGTCGTCGTCGTCATTAATAAGATAATAATTACACATAGTAATAATTAATTCAGCATTAAAAATTTGAAATTCAGGAAGAAGAAATCTGTATTACTACTACAGAGAGGCAACCATTTTATATCACAGCATCTTGCATGCGCGCGCTAAATTTGAATCTATTTTAAAATTTGTCATTTTTGCATATGTCATTTATGCATTTAAAATTTGTCATTTTTGCATATGTCATTTTTGCATATGTCATTTTTGCCTCTGTCATTTTAAATCTGTCAATTTTAATCTGTCATTTTGCATCTGTCATTTTAATTCTGTCATTTTTGCATAGGTCATTTAGGCGTCTGTCATTTAAATCTGTCATTTTTTGCATATGTCATTTAAATCTATCATTCTTAAAGCAACCATCTTACCAGATTTGAATTTTAGCGCTAACTCTGGGATTGCATCCTTTCACTAAGCTGAAACGTTTCCACCACTACCTTTTCTAGAAGAAATAATAAAGCCATATAGGAATTAAAAAAAAATTATGTTTATTAATATAGTGTTAAGGCTACATTTAATTTATAATAAAAAAAATGTTGATAGAATGCTGGTGCTTGAGGACTTCAGGACTGACCTCTGTTTTCTATTTGCGGTTCCAGGGGCTGTAACAACGACAACAATAGAACGTTAAAAAGGGGTTTATTGTATAAACTTGATGTTTACTCGTACCTTATTTAATTCCACAAACAGGCAGTCATCATAACAGTGTGTTTTCCCCATGTACATCAAACCTAGAGAAATCGTTTTAGCTTCAATCTGCTGGTTAAGCTCTGTAACCCTTTGATCTGTTAACTTATCGCTGATTCGCTTTGGTAGAAATGTAACATGCTTTTCAGCAACAATAATCACACTTTGACGCTTATCACGGCAAACGACTCTTTTGAATTGTAGTATCTCTGCAATTTCTTTTATTTTGTAATCACATAACTTCTTGATTGGCTTCTGGCTAACGGGAGATTTGTTCAATTGTTGTATTAGCAAATCCATTTTTCTATGTAAAAAAAAAATAGACAAAAACTTAACACTCACAAGAATAATAAATGATTATTTTAACATACCTAGTTCAAGCAAACAATAACAATATTACTATCACCGTAACCGATGTCAAGACCAAACTAAACGGAAGGGGGGTTTGACTGAGCTTTTATAAACTTCGAACCTGCGCGAATGAACATGATTTTAGATACAATCTTAATTTATTACCAGAACAAAAAGGGTATTGTTAAAAAAAACCTACACTGTCAATTAATTACTTGAGACCAGATAAAAATCTAAATTTATTACCCTCGAAGATCGGTCACATAGATAAGTGCTACCTACATTTACAGCGCAGGTGTTCTTTAGGGTATTGTTAAAAAGGGATCGACACCTGCACTGTCAAAGTAACACGAGTAGATAAATCTAAATTTATTACCGTCGGAGCAAAAGGATATCATTAAAAAGGTAGACACCTGCACTGTCACGAATAGATAAAATCTTAATTTATTACCCTTAGGAAGAAAAAGGGTATTGTTAAAAAAGGGATCGACACCTGCACTGTCATGTAACACGATTAGATAAAAATTTAAATTTATTACCCTCGGTGTCGTTTTTATAATTTACTATAACATTAAAATTTTAAATTAAACTTTTAGATGTGTCTATTGATAACCATTTAATTTATTACACACACACGGACCCTGAGCAAAGAAACTCGTTAACGAATAAAAGAACACCTGCGTTGTCCATGCAGGTAGCACTTATCTATGTGACCGATCTTCTAAATAAAGGTTGACTGTGTTAGAGCATTAAAACTATTTTGTCATACTTTAGACATTTTTTATTAAAAATATACCTATTTAAAGAAATGTTTTTTTGATTTATCATAATCACATTTAACAGAAAAGTTTCAATAGATTATAATATTGATATACTGTAATAGCAAAATAATCAAACATTTCATCGCTCTTTGTATTATTAAGTACCTGTAAATCTCGCACGTTGACGGGTCTGATTTCTAAAGTTATTTCCAGGTAAAAAGACCTTTCTGCCTCTTAGAGCATTTAAAAGAACACACTTTAAATTTTATAGAATTTTCTTTAAATAAAAAGGCACACAATTAAATCAAACCTAAACTGCTTGCCTCGTTCATTTCTGAAGTGAAAGTTATAAACACATCCTTAAAAGGGAATCATATCGAATTTTGACAACAATCTGTCTATTGCCTAATAAAAATAATATAATATTACCATTGCATTCTCTGTTCGCACAATACGTTGAAATTTATCAGATATCTAAACACAAATAGAACCGAGAAAGACACTAAAGTACAAAAGGCGATATCGAATGTAACCTTTATTTAATACAGACAGGGTCATAACTTATTCGTCACACCTGCGTTCAATAAAAAACGGTATACAAGTTGAATGAATTATATCCCCAGAGGGTTAGAATGATACACCGTTTTTTTTTTATTCTAATAGATAAAATCTAGAAGGTATGTCAACTCTGGTGCAGAAAAAAAACATTTCAAACTGATTTATGACACGCAGGTGTTCACCGGAGAGAACGCTTTGTTCCTTTGTTAAGCGGGCAAATTGACTCGAGTTTTATTTTTAGCTTATTGCATAATATTGCGCAACAATTCGAACCTATAAAGCCAACCACGGGAGTAGACAAGCACTTGTTTGGGGTTACTCGAGACAGCAACACATGTATGTTTTTTATGCGTACTGTTAATTATTACGTTTGTGTTGGAAGTGATTTGTGCCATTCTTGATTGTTATTACCAATTGTTGCTACAGAGTCTATGTGAAATCTACAGCTTTAATCGAACAAAAAGGTAGGATTTATTATTATTATTGTTTTTATAATAATCGGCAATCTCGTTCTCGCATGATTTTTCACGACACTGTAACATAATCGGTTTAAAATAATTATTTAAGTTGCAGGAATAGTTTTATATATTTTTTTTAATTTCCCTAGTTTGATTATCGATTAAAGTAGTAATTGTTTTATGCGAAGTGTGATCGTTATTAGTTGTTTATCTAGGGGTTGTAACATAGTTATTTAAATCATAATTTGAGGTTATGCTTTTTAGATCAATGTTTATTTAAATTAACAGCATATAATCTTTGTTGTTTTTTAGCCGTTCCTTATTTATTTTTTTTTATAATAATAATCTATCAAAGGGATTTAGTAACAATTTAAACTCTATATTTGTTTAAATTAGATTGTTGTTAAAAGGTGTAATATCGATTAAAACTATCAAAGGGATTTAGTAACAATTTAAACTCTATATTTGTTTAAATTAGATTGTTGTTAAAAGGTGTAATATCGATTAAAAGGTTTTATTAATTTGCATTGAAACTGATCTTTCTTTAACTTTTGTCAAAGCAAATAATTTGTAATATTTAATAGCCTGCATTGCATTCAGAGGTTATTGTTTATTTTGCGTCAATTTTTTTTTACCATCACGTAGCATCTAAGCTTTTTATTTTTAATTAGGGGTTAAGAGAAGCAGTTCGTGAATGGTAAAAGATTTATCTGTCCATTTGTCGCTATATGATTTCTTACCTGTTGCTGTTATATTTCAAACAATTTTAGCTTATTTTGTTGTTGTTTATAATAATAATCTGTCAAAGGGATTTAGTAACAATTTTAAACTCTATATTTGTTTAAATTAGCTTGCTATTAAAAGTTTAAGAATGACTAAAAGATTTTATTAATTTGCATTAAAATTGATCTTTATAATTAATTTATAATATTTAACAGCTTACAGTGCATTTAAACTTTAATAATAGTAATTAGTCAATGTTTATTTAAATTAACAACATATAATCTTTGTTGTTTTAGCCTTTGTTAAGTGTGCAAGTGCGATATTTTTTTTTTTGCTATTGTTGCTGTTACTCCTGTACAAAATGTCTTCTCTCTACGAAATTATCGATGAAAACGTGTCCACCATCAAGAAATTTGGCACTCTGAAACATCGACTGGTGTTTAAAGTAGCCGTTACGCCAGTCGATGAAGATCATTTGGAGCATTTTAAATCGGCCATCAACCAAATTCTAAGGGATGTGCTAAGCCGAGCACGACCAAATGATAAAGTAGGGGCCACATTTGAGTTTGATAGTTTCAAACAAAAACTTCCCGGCTACATGAGCCTCAGGCGCTCTGATGAAATCACCTTCAATGATGTCTGGGGCATTTTAGAATCGATTTTACAGAGCGATCCTGAAGCCCTGAGTTCGGACACCTTCAGACTAATAGCTACTATTGTAACACCACCTGCTGGACAAGGTCGCTGTCGTAACGGCACGTACAGCACCTTTGCCGAAGAGTGTAGCCGTCGCAGAGGGATTGTCACGATTAACAACACCACCAGTGACAATCTATGCCTACCCAGGGCTTTGGTCGTAGGCAGGGCTCACGCAGATAACAGTGCTGATTACAAGAAGACCCGTGATAATCAGACAGTGCAAAAGATAAAGGCCGAGGAAATGATGCGAGCTGCTGGAGTAGCTTTCATTCCACCGGAGGGAGCCGGGGTCAATGAATTAAGGTTGTTCCAGCAGTTCCTGGCCCCCAACTACAAGATAGTAGTGTATAGCCACGGCTCGAGAGGTCGTTCACTTATCTTTGAGGGGGTCGTTGATAATGATGCCGCAACAAAGAACATCAAGCTGTTGTATCACGAGCATCATTATAACGTCATAACATCGTTGACCTCAGCCTTTGCCTGCGGTTATTTCTGTGAGCACTGTCATGTACCCTACGATCATAAAAACCATCACAGGTGTGAAAAGTCCTGCGTAGGCTGTGGTAGCTCTCCGCCCTGCGAAAGAACAGCGCAGCTGATTAGGTGTCCGGACTGCAGGCGAGACTTTAAAAGTCAAGCCTGCTTTAACATCCATCAGGAGGGCAACATGTGCCTGGAAGTTAAAAAATGCGAGGGATGTTTCAAAACCATCAACATCAAGACCCGGAAGCAGGCCCATGTGTGCGGGGAGATCTATTGTAAGATCTGTCAGAGTCATAAACCCGAAAACCATTTCTGTCACATACAACCGGCCGGGCCTAGGAACACAAAGCAAGACACCTTGTTTGTGTTCTTCGACCTGGAGACCCGGCAAGAGAAAGAAATTGCGCCCGGCGTTAACCTCCATGAACCGAATCTATGCGTTTTCCAGCAAGTCTGTTCTGAGTGTTACAACAACAATGACTCATCATCAACTGCTACCATCTGTGTAAGATGTGGTTTGCGAGAACAGATCTTGCGAGGAAAATGTATAGATGGTTTTCTCGCGCACCTGCTGGAGATGCGTAAAAAATTCAAAAAAGTTGTAGCAGTTGCCCATAACGGGCAGGCTTTCGACACACAGTTTATTCTAAATTACTTGATAACCAACAACACCTCTTTGAAACCGGACCTCATTATGCGCGGTTCAAAAATTCTGCTGCTGCAACTAGATAATCTAAAGATTATCGACTCGCTCAACTTTTTCCCCATGGCTCTGGCTGACTTGCCTAAAGCGTTCGATCTACCGGCTCCCAAAGGATACTTCCCGCACCTCTTTAACACCGAGGCGAATGCCCATTACGTGGGTCCTCTTCCGGACATCAAATTTTACAGCCCCGACACCATGAAACCCCAGGCTCGTAAAGCGTTCCTAAAGTGGCACGAGGCGAACAGGGACGGGATCACGGAGTTCGACATGCAACGTGACCTGGTCGAATATTGTCGAACAGACGTCGATATTTTGAAGAGAGCCTGTATGCACTTTAGGAATCTCTTTATTGAGGAATGCGACGTTGACCCGTTCACGGAAGCCATCACCATCGCCTCTGCCTGTAATCTCATGTTCCGGAGGAAATTCCTCAAAGAAAGCACCATTGGACTGATACCAAAGGGTGGTTATAGACGCGCAGATAACCAGTCTAAGGTAGCTCTCCAATGGCTGTTGCTGGAAGAACATCAAAGAGGTGTTGAGATTCAACACGCCGGCAGGCAGAGAGAAGCTATCGTGGGCGGGTTAAAGGTTGACGGGCTGTATGGTAATACCATATTTCAATTTCACGGGTGTTACTTCCATGGATGTCCCACCTGCTTCACTACCCGTCGCAACGAGCCTCTACACGACGATCCTAGCGACACCATGGATATGAGACTCGAGAAGACCCGAGCCACAACAGAGAAGTTAAAGTCGCTAGGATACGAGGTTGTTGAACAGTGGGAATGTCGCTTCCGAAGGCAGTTAACACCCGAATTCAGACAGCAGATTGAGAAACATCCCTTGTTAGTAAACACACCCTTAAACCCGAGAGAGGCATTTTACGGCGGCCGTACAGGGGCAGCAAAATTAAAGAGAGTTGCAAAAGACGGGGAAAAGATCCGGTATGTAGATGTATGCTCCCTTTATCCTTGGGTATGCAAGTACGCCAAATTCCCAGTTGGCCATCCAGAAGTTTACGTAGGCAAGGCGGCTTGTGAAAATCTAATCAGGGATAAAGGGGGCCTGGAAAACATCAACGGCGTGGTAAAATGTACAATGTTACCGCCACAAGATCTATACCATCCGGTCTTACCCGTCAAGATGCATCAAAAGCTGCTGTTCCCTCTATGTCGCACTTGCGCCGAAGAATTGAACCAGGCCGAATGTCAGCACGGCGTAGAGGACCGAGTCATCAACGGAACCTGGGTCTTGGACGAACTGGTAATGGCCACACGAAAGGGTTACATCGTGCAGGACATACAAGAGATCTGGTCGTACGATGTAACCCAGTACAACAAAGCGTCCAAGACCGGGGGACTGTTTTCGGGTTTCATCGACAAGTTCCTGAAGATGAAGCAGGAAGCCAGCGGTTGGCCATCTTCAATAACTGCCAACAACAACGGCGAGGATGGTATCGATGGAGCCCGGAAACAGTACGTTGATGACTACTTCGAGAACGAGGGAGTCTCCTTGGATTCGTTGAAGATCGTCAAGAACCCTGGTTTGAGATCGTTGGCCAAACTGATGCTGAATTCCTTCTGGGGTAAGTTATAATAACCTTATGTAGTTTTCTTTACTTAATATTTTTTTTTTGTATTCTAGGGAAATTTGGTCAGCGTGAGAACCAGGCGAAAACAGCCATAATCAGCGAGTCCAAGGAGTTTTTCGACCTGTTGTCCAGCCCAGGCGTAGAAGTTAATCATGTGCAGGAAATAAATGACGAGGTGATTGCGGTTAACTGGCAGCATAAAGAGGAAGCAGCAGATCCTCTGTCGTCAGTTAACGTGGTCATCGCGGCATTTGTCACTGCACAGGCCCGTCTTAAGCTGTATTCCTATTTGGATCAGCTAGGAGAGAGAGTATTATACTATGACACAGGTAAGTCATTGTACTATCAAACATCAACACCGTTTATATTAGAGTTAATTTTTTTTTTCGTTGTTTCAGATTCCGTAATATACGTTTCGAAGCCGGGCGACTTCGAGCTACCAACAGGAAGCTTCCTGGGCGACCTCACAGACGAGCTCGAAGAGTACGGTCCCGGATCGTATATTATAGAGTTTGTGTCAGGCGGGCCAAAGAACTACGCCTACAAAGTTTATTCACCGACCACGGGACAGATACACGTGGTCGTCAAGGTCAAGGGCATCACCCTAAACCACGCCGCGACTCAAAAAATAAACTTTGAGTCCATGCTTAGACTGCTGGAAGGTATGGACGAAAAGATTATTGTAGAGTCCAACAACATCCGGCGTACGGCTGACCATCAGCTTGTAACGCGAGCGGAATCAAAAGTCTATAAGATAACGTTCGCGAAGAGACGCCGTATAGAAGATTTTGATTCCGTTCCGTTCGGCTACAACAACAACAACAAGCGACCGCGTGTATAAACATTAAAGCCCCTCTTGTATATATGTAAGTGTATAGTAGTATAGTTGTATTTTTAAGTTTTGTAAAATTTGTATAGGTAGTATTATATTTAGATCTTCAGTAGTAAAATATTATCATAACGTATATAATTATTATACAGTTCAATCGTTGTAGTAATAGATATGTGTATAGTAGTAGTATAGTTGTATTTTTAAGTTTTGTAAATTTTTGTATAGGTAGTATCATATCTAACTCTTAAGTAGCAAAATATTTGTATAGTAATAAGTACATGTACAGTTCAACTGTAGTAGCAGTAGTCGGGGGTTATGTTAATCACAAGAGATCGACCTTCGGCTTGATGTAATTATTATTATTATAAGTGATGATGATGATGATGATGTCTAGGTTTATACTTTGTGTATACTATATTCGAAATTATTTAAGAATGTAATAATTAGGTAATTAGTTGTTGTTGTAAATTGTTCAATCATCTTTTGTCAGTATAGTGTAGTTATAATAATAATAAGTGAAGCTGACAAGAGTTATACCTTATGTACAGTAACTATTAAAAAAGATAGTGAAACTTAAGGGTGATTGAATGTAAATCACAAGAGGATACTCAGGGGAACATACTCATGAAATAGATCTGATAAACGCGATTTTGTTCTTTTCAATTATGTAGTAGTAGTAGTAGATCAAGACATTGTTGAAAAAGAATATTAGGCATAACAAAGCGTACAAAGCATTCAATAGGATGTTTCATGAAAAAACGAGTATGTCTTCATGGTTATCCGAGCAGATTTCAACCTAATAATAATAATTGTTTAGTTATTTTGATTATTGTCTAGTTGTTTAATAATTTTAAGAAACATTGTCGTCGTAGAATAAAAGATGTTCTATCATGGTTATCCGAGAACAGATAGTTGTTTAGTTATTTAAGTATTATTGTTTTGTTGTTTAATAATGTTTTGAGAAAGATTGTCATAGAATAAAAAAGATTAATGTTTTATATGTGTGTATTATTACTATTCTCACCCAGCTGTACCATGACATGAAAAGTGATAGCTATAACTGAGAGAGAGAGAATGAGGTAATTACCTACGAACACCTGCCTGTGATGATGATGACGTGTCAGCGACAGGATGAAACTTGTCGGGATGTGCTAAGCCGAGCACGACCAAATGATCAAAGCGTACAAAGCATTCAATAGGATGTTTCATGAAAAACGAGTATGTCTTCATGGTTATCCGAGCAGATTTCAACCTAATAATAATAATTGTTTAGTTATTTTGATTATTGTCTAGTTGTTTAATAATTTTAAGAAACATTGTCGTCGTAGAATAAAAGATGTTCTATCGTGGTTATCCGAGAACAGATAGTTGTTTAGTTATTTAAGTATTATTGTTTTGTTGTTTAATAATGTTTTGAGAAAGATTGTCATAGAATAAAAAAAGATTAATGTTTTATATGTGTGTATTATTACTATTCTCACCCAGCTGTACCATGACATGAAAAGTGATAGCTATAACTGAGAGAGAGAGAGAATGAGGTAATTACCTACGAACACCTGCCTGTAATGATGATGACGTGTCAGCGACAGGATGAAACTTGTCTGCCAGCGATGCCTGCCTATTTACCGTATGCGTGTTACTGAGCATGCGTTGGATCTAGGTAAGTATAGGTGACTATATAAAGCCGACCGTTGTTAGCGTGTAGCAGTAGACAGTACGTGTGCAAGAGCAGCAGCAGCAGCAACAGCAATTACGATGATGGCTAGCAGTCCTAATTATTGTTATGATAACTGTGAGAGCGAACCTCTGGAAATAGGTAAGTTATTGTTGTTTATAAAACTTCAAGTTTGTATGCTAATTTGTGTCTATTTTGTTACTTCTTTAGATGAAGAAGGTTCGGATGTTGCAGATCATGCATCATCATCATCAACAGCAAGTACCTACAACGACGACGGTCAAGCGTGGAACAACGAAGTCGAAGAAACAGGTAAGATGTTTAAGACTTTTGTGTGTGTGTGTTTATGCTTATATTAATCGATTATTGTATTATTATTGTTTAGCGTTCCTGTCGCAGCAGCAGCCTCTATACTACGCTGATGACGCTGTAGCAGCATCAGCAAACTTTACCATCATAGATACACCGGTAGCAGCAGCTAAACGTGAAGTACGTGTTCAGCTGCTCGGGGCTGTCCAGTATCCGTTGTATGTTACGAGACCTCCAGGGGAAAAAGAAAACTACGATCATATACACAACATCCAAGTAGGACTTATTCCGCCCGACGACGACGACGACCAGGGAGAATTTGCCGTGGTAGTGAAGCTCGAGTGCGTGAATAACGTATGTGAGTATGGTGAATTGGTGTTGTCGGAACGGGACTGGTTCGAGCTGTATGATATACGAGTCGAGGCACTGTTTAAAAATTTCTTTCATGGTTGCTGCTGTTGCAACAAGGACAACAGTGTACTACATTGCGATAAACATTTGAAATTCCATCTATGTGACAATTTATACATCGAGATTATTCACAACGAGTTTTTCGGCAACAGGGTGGCCATACATGATACACAGCGAACTATAACCTTAAAAGATTACGAGTTTCAGTCTATACTGCATTTAGCACCGTTGATCAATCATCATGCTCGAACGTTACGTCACCTCGACTTTTCACGTTTCTATCACGCAAACATAGAGAACGTAGCAGAAGGTCAACTGAGACGCCATGAAGACGCCTATAAATCGCTCCCGACATCCGATTCAATTTTATTCACGTCCGAGCTGTTATGCGGATACTACTCAGCTACCAGTTTAATAGACAACACAGCAGCAGCAATTGGTGGTGGATTGAACTCGTTCATTTTATTAGAAATAATAAAACATTATCCGCAAAAGTTTATCGATGCCGTACGTACACGACTGCAATCATATCAGCAACAGCAGCAGTCGGAGACGTCAACGACAACAACGTTTGCACCGTCGTATTAAGAACACCATGGCGGAAATAAACTATCTTAGAAATAGGCTGCAAAAATATTTGCACAATTTACAAGTGTTACGCGATGATCTCAACTCATACTGTGTAATGAATAATTTGTCAAATCATATGTTACAATTGTCCATTAAATATCAAAATAAATAATATGTATAAACAATGTTGTTGTTGTTTCATTTACTAGCACAGGGTGAAGGGGTTGACTATATAAAAAGGTAGATCGTTGTCATCAGCGACAGAGTACACGAATAAAGCCGAAGCTTTCCGACGGCGAACATCCTAAGCTACAAATCCGGTAAGTAGTCATACTATGAGAGAGAGAGAGAGAGAAAGAGTTTCAACTTAGTGAAAGAAGGATCCACTCCCATAGTTAGCGCTAAAATTCAAATCTGGTAAGATGGGTGCTTTAAGAATGACAGATTTAAAATGACAGATTTAAATGACAGATGCAAAAATGACATATGCAAAAATGACAAATTTTAAATGCATAAATGACATATGCAAAAATGACAAATTTTAAAATAGATTCAAATTTAGCGCGCGCATGCAAGATGCTGTGATATAAAATGGTTGCCTCTCTGTAGTAGTAATACAGATTTCTTCTTCCTGAATTTCAAATTTTTAATGCTGAATTAATTATTACTATGTGTAATTATTATCTTATTAATGACGACGACGACGATAATTATTTGAGAAATCGATGAAATTTATTAATATAAAATGATGATCGATAATACAGATTTCTTCATGACGCGCCGCCTAGTAGTAAAAGTACATAGTTTGTCGGTATTCCTTCATAGCGCCATCTCTTAGAAGCATGCATGTTGCCGGTAATACAGTTTCCAGTCATGGATTCATAGGGCGTGGTAAAAATGGCGCCCGAAGTTCCAAAATGGCCGTCATCCAATCAGAGAATAGTAGGCGTTTTCAAAATGGCCGCCTTCAGCCAATCACAGAATAGTAGGCGTGTCATCCAAGATGGCGTCGACCAATCAGAAGCAAGGGGAGGAGCTAGAGGAGAGGGGATAGCCAATCAGAGAGCAGCAGGCGTGGCCAAAAGTAGGAAGAGTGGGAGTCTGGCCAGGTGTCGCAATACCTACTGTTTTCGAAGCGTAAACCGTTTGGATGTTCTAGTAAACTTATCATTAGGTTGGTTTTACCACATCCGGAACTGCCTACTATTATACCGCGTTTGCATCCTGCACCCAACAATACGCTATGTTTAAACACTTGTGGCGTCGGTGAACAATTATCCCGATTTACAACCGGTAATCTGTGTCTCTGATGCACCAACTTTAGCTGCTCCATGTAGGACACGTTGTGAGGGAAGAGCACACGTGTGTGATATATATAAATATATGTAGACGGGTCACTTACAGTCACTCTTCACCTGTGATAGGAGGAGTAATGTGTTATGAAACGTACTCTGCGAAAAGCGGATAATCGTCAATCAACTCGTAAGGGGAAGGGAGTGATCAACACTCTCATTAATAAGTTACCGTTAGAATTACATTTACCAGGGTATAACTACTGCGGACCTGGCACCCGTTTACATCAAAGGCTTGCTCGTGGAGACAAAGGAATAAACCCGTTGGATGAAGCTTGTAAAGAGCACGACATAGTCTATTCAAAAACTAACGATCTTAGTGAACGTCATAAAGCCGATAGTATATTAGGACGTAAGGCGTGGACTAGGTTTCGTTCTAAGGACGCTCGTTTTGTAGAGAGAGCGGCTGCACTTACTGTGGCCGGCATTATGTCTGGAAAAAGAAAATTGGGTATGGGTGTTCGACGACGATCTAAGGTGAAAAGAAGGGGTACTTTAACGTTCAACAACGCCATCAAATTAGCTAGAAAACGTATTGGTGGTAAAGTAAAAAAGTTATCTTTAAAACGATCTGCTCGTCTTGCCCTAGCGGCCTTGAAACGTAAACGTATCATTGCTCCCAAAGGTCGGATTATACCTATTCCCAAGCAAGGTGGTTTCCTACCGCTGATTCCTTTATTTGCCGCTCTCGGAGCTATAGGCTCGTTAGGAACTGGAGCAGCTGCGGTTGCCAAAGCAGTGAATGAAGCAAAAGCAGCGAAATCAGCGCTCGAAGAAACGAAACGACACAATATAGCGATGGAGCAAGCGCCTGTAGGAAAAGGATTATATTTGAAACCGTACAAAAAAGGATTAGGATTGTATTTACGACCTCCAAAAAACTACCCTTAAAGCTACCACACCGACCACTGACCAATATCGATCTGTCAAAGTACGTAAACGAGTTAAAAATTCCATACTTCAGAGGTATTTTTATGCGAAACGGGTTACCGAAACGTATCCGTAAAAACGAATGTGGAATTGTGAATTTGGATGATACAGATGGGGAAGGTACGCATTGGACATCGTATGTTAAACGTGGTCGACATATATTATACTTTGATAGTATTGGACAGTTAAAACCCCCACTAGAACTCGTTCATTACTTTAAAAGTGATGGTAGCTTAAACGTTATTAGTTACAACTATGCTGCTTTTCAGAAGCTAAATTCGTACAATTGTGGACATTTAGCTCTGAACTTTTTATATGAAAACACTCCTTAACATTTCCTCAGTCTTACTGGGAATGTTGAGAGGTCTCAAACATTCATCTTCTCCGCTACAACGTCTGTTTTAACTTCTCCTTTTAACCCTCCCATATATTTGGATCCTACAAAACAATGGGTTATGCGTTTGACAAATTTCGAAACGTTCAATACTATTCCGAACGTAACGGATAAAAACAACGTGTTTAAAATGGGAGAAAGAATAATAAAGATACCTACTGGATCATATGAGCTTACTGATATAGCTCAATACATTAATTCTCAAGTAAACGGGGAGTCTGTTAACATCGATCCGAATCATAATACCCTAAGATCGATTATAAAAGCCGATCACGACATTGACTTTACAGTTGAACACTCTATCGGAACATTGTTAGGGTTTAAGAATAGAATCTTAAAAGCTAAGGAACGTCACATATCTGATTTTCCAGTTAAAATTATCAAGGTTAACTCGCTAATGATAGAATGTAATATAATAACAGGAAATTATATTAATGGTACACCTGCCCATGTGATACATCAGTTCTTCCCCAGTGTTCCTCCTGGATTCAAAATAATAGAAGCACCTGAGACTGCACCCTATTTACCAATTAATGTCAATACTATTTCAAACATTACCCTTAAAATATTGGATCAAGACTTTGGTTAATTTCCAAGGGGAAACCGTGACGATAGGACTTCATTTGAAGAGCGTGGATGATGGTGTTCAAATATAACACTCCTCGATGTTGCACTGATCGCTCTGGCTATAAAAGATCGTGTTGGAAGCGGAAAATGGTTAGTCAGGCATCGGTCGCTACTCAATTGACAAGGGGTAACCGCTTATTCTTGCAAACCTTAGGCTTTGTTATCCCAAAATGAATGTGCTAAATGTAAACGAAAAAGTGCTCGTCGATAACTCGATTGTTGGAGCTGAATTTCACACTCACCAACCTTATACCACTCGTTTTGAGAATAATGATGAAATTCGAATACCCATTCAAGAGGATATGTCCACTTTGCCTTCGCGTAGTTATCTATATGTAGAAGGTACTGTACTGAAAGAAGATGGTAAACCATCAGCGAGTGGTAAATTTATAAACAATGGTATTGCATATCTTTTTAGTGAGATTCGGTACGAAATGAATGGAGTTGTGGTGGATTCGGTAACAAAAGTTGGTCTAACAACCACCATGAAAGCTTACCTTTCCCACAATTCGAACGAAAGCGTTAAGTTACAAAACGCTGGTTGGTTTCCGGATGGTACCAGCACCTTGCTAGATAGTAAAGGTAATTTTTGCGCCTGCATACCTTTATCAACACTGTTGGGAATTTTTGAAGACTATGGAAAGATTATTATGAATATTCGTCAAGAATTGGTATTAATTAGAAGCAATTCCGATGTCGATGCCCTAATATCCACCGATGCTAATGAAAAGCTTAAGGTTAACTTGCAAAAAATACATTGGAAAGTTCCACATATTCAACCGGGATTGGCGGAAGAATTATCATTAACAAAATATATTGGGAAAAATATTGACACTCAAGTGGCATTTAGAAGCTGGGAAACACATATTTATCCCGCTGTACCGCAAACGGATAAGCATAGTTGGTCTATTAAAACATCGACCACTCTGGAAACTCCCCGTTACGTTATCATAGGGTTTCAAACCGATCGTGATGGTCAGTTGCAGAAAGATATGAGCACATTCGACGCCTGTGATATTCAAAACGTGACGGTATTTTTAAATACGGAAAGATATCCTTACGATCAATTAAATATTAATTATGGTGAAAATCGATATGCTACTTTATACGAAATGTATGCTAACTTTCAACGATCCTACTATGATAAACCCAACGAACCTCTACTGACTCCTGATAGATTTAAGGCACTTACACCTCTAATCGTCATCGACTGTTCGCGACAGAAAGATTCCTTGCTAGGGAAAGCTGTCGTTCTTCGAGTTACTTTCGAAACTCACAAAAGCATTCCAGCGAACACTACTGCTTACTGTCTCATTTTGCACGATCGTGTATTTACGTATAATGCATTGACAAAGCAAGTACGTCAACTGTAAAGGAAATCGTTATATACGTCCAAGGACCTGTTACCTTTATTAGTATAGTCGCACGCTTCGATCATGCTAGTTATCGATGTGCAAGGTTTCAAGACTTCAGAAAAAGACTTTGCACCCAAGGAATTAGCCGTGTTTGATGGACATCGTGTGTCTCACTACGTTTTCAAACCTCCATTCGCCTTTCGCAACTTACCACCCACGTTTCGTCAACAAGCTACTTGGTTAATGCATAATCATCATTGTCTGGATTGGAATGAAGGATTCACTCCTCCCTTTATGCTCCCTGTAATTCTGCAACGCTTAACTCAGCAGGCGGATACCGTTTACGTGAAGGGATCTGAAAAGAGCAACTACATTCGACGTTTCGTATCACAACCGGTGGTGGAGTTACCAGAGGAACCAGCTCTACAGGCTATGCTTCCATCATGCTTTTATCATCATCATTCACTGTGCTATTGTGCATTAAGTAATGTATACTACTTATATAAAACTCATGTAATGGATTTTTCAGAATAAAGTTTTTAAATATCCATAATGGTTTTATTAAAACAACATAATAAGATTACAACTATTTATTCATTGTCTATTACAAACTTATATAACTATTCACGATTAAATATAACAATTACTAAACTTTAATACCCAATCCAGATAACATCATATGATTACAACCATTCATTGTCTATTACAAACTTATATAACTATTCACAATTGAATATATAACAATTACTACCCTTTAATTCCCAATCAAGATAACACACCAAACCCGAAGGAAAACCGACAGCAGCAAGGTTGTCACGTGCACGTTCAGTTGCAGCAATCCATTCACTATACGGTGTAACACATTTACATTTGATAAGAATGAAATCACATTTATCAGGCAACAAGTTACTAGTATGACGATGTATGAGCAACCCCTGTTCTGTACATGTGGAATTTTGTATATTTATAAGTTTACCATTTTTTAACAAATAATGGACTTCTACACCTGCACACGAAGTGTGTCGATAATCGTTTTCACTACGTACAACCACAGTGTTCGATAGTTTAGCTCTTTCGATTAACAACCCGGTATTGTGCGTTTTATAACGCGAAAATTTAATTTCACCCTTATCTGTTGTTTCAAGAACCCAGTAATGTTGCCAACCCACTTTGATTGAACCCATTTTTGTAACTGACGGTAAGCGACTGATGTGACTATTTAAACTATACCCCCACCACTTTTAAAACGTGTATTATAGATACCCTCTCTATACTCTTCTTTCAAAACTGGAGCGATTACATTTTCCACATAGCTTATTCGTCTCTGAAATCGTACCCTATCCCTTGCTATTATCTCCCATTGACTTCTGCGTGCTTGACGATGTGCATACTCCCATGTTAACATGTAATGTATTTTGTTTTTACTTTCATCAAATGTCACTAAACCACCCATTTAATCCGTCCTCTATTAAGTCATATGCAAAGTCCCTTAGATGTTGCGCAATGAGCTTTTTTACCAAACACTCATCACAAATCACACCTCTAATGAAGTCTTGACACAACTGCACGCCTTTTCTATATCGTTGTGCTAACTCTTGACAATATTCTGGACTGAATATCCCCGTACCATGAACAGCTTCGTGTACCGCATCCTCCTCTAGCGCTTCCAATTCACACCGTAGTTTCACCACAGCATTCAGTTTATCAATAGCTTTGCTTGATACGTCTTCACTGTTACGCGTCTCCATTGTATTTCACTACGTTACACCTAGACCATGTGTTCTTATATTCACCCGCCCCCCACCCTTTCCCCTCTTCATTCTTCCATTACGCAATACACCTTTTGACTTCCACATCCACTATTACCTTTTCTGGTAGATAATGCACAACTTCTAGCATTCCAAACACGTTCGGGATTTGCATCTTCATTAATGGTTCCAATATGTTTGTGATGTTCACTATGCAGTCACCCGGCATGTCTACAACACCATCTATTATGCTATGGTAGAAATTGAAAAATTCCAAACCCTTCAGAAGGTTTAATCGATATGTTAGTAACGGTATTAACTGCCACAGCTCATATAAGGACTCCCACGCTAAATACAATTCATCATCTCCTGCATCAGTTATCTTTATGATTTTTGTTTTATCGTAATTTCTGTTAACACGCTCAAACGAGATAGTTTTTGTACCCATTTTCAAAGGAACCCCGACCTCTTCTCCTGCTTTAAAGTATTTATTAATGACTCCTTCATTGGTTATTAACGCGTTCCACTCCGTTTCATCAAACAGCATGCACTGATTCTTTACTCCAGCTACTTTTATTACAGGAGTGAATCCCAAATGAGCACATAATCCAACAAATACAACTTTACTTTTTGATTTGTTTAAATAAAACACTGATTGATTCACTAGCGGTGCCCATTTAGCATCCTTAGGAAGCTCGTTTGGAACTATCAACTGCTTTTCTAGAGCTTGCGCTTTCGCATTCTCAATTGATTTAGCGAGGCTTTCCATTGTAACACTGCACTGTACACTGCAACTGCAAACGCTTTACTCTTCCCATACATGCAACCTGCTATATATATATATCTAAAGCTTGACCTTGAATGGTGTTTGATGACCTTGAAGAGTGGTCTTGAATGCATTGTTGCCATACTGAGGGCCTTGAGAATGCGGTGTTGCCATATCATTGGCCTTGAGAATGCGGTGTTGCCATATTGGTGACCTTGAGAATGCGGTGTTGCCATATTGTTGACCTTGAAAATGCGGTGGTGCCATATTGGTGACCTTGAGAATGCGGTGTTGTCATATTGTTGACCTTGAGAATGCGGTGTTGCCATTTTGCTGACCTTGAGAATGCGGTGTTGCCACGTTAACATGACAGAGATAGATTCAAGGTCACCATGTGTTAGAGCGAGATAGGTTCAAGGTCAAGGTCAGGAGTGGGGGGTGGTTCCAGAACTCTCATTTTTTCCCTACTATTATTGTTATGTAGGCCCAATGTGCGGCTGCAGCCGACTTACAGATGGAACAGCGAAAATCCCACATTTGTGTCACAGCTATGGAAAACTGCAGAAAACCTTAACCAGATTTGCCAGCGCCGGGAGTCAATCGCGGGCCACTTGGGTAAAAGTCCGGCACGCCAGACATTACACTACCAAGGCTTGTAATAAAGAAGACTATTATTAGAAAACAAACTCGACCGCGTTCGGTTTATATTTAATAGTGTATGAAAAATGAAAGTTTTTAGCATGATTACGCAACTGAACGAATATAATTATTAGTAAGTAGAATCTATAAAATACTTTTGCATTCTTTATGGTAATATTTCGTTTGTTATAGTGCGTAAAAATATGAGGTCTACCTGCTCGAGCGTTTGTAATATATCCATTTACAGTATCGAAAAAACATACACGCCGTAAGTTGAATGATATTTTAATTAAGACGTAAAATTAATGTTTTATTTTTTCCAGCTTTCAAGGACATTTTATGCAATACTTGATGTAAAACAAAAGTGATGACATCATCCACCAGAAAATAATATTTTGTTTCATGAGAGAGAGAGAAAGAAGAAGATGCATTCTTCCTTTAATTATTATTGTATTTTGTAGCTGCTATTTATTCATTTTAAAAATTCATTAATTGTATTATAAAATAGAGAAAATCTGCAATACGCTTGTGCTGTTAATTGTATTTACATCTAGCTAATTCAAAACGATGATTGTATATTAATTTTCAGCCCCCCTTTAATAAAATGTTTACCCCCCCTCCCTGCAATTTACACCACCACCACCGCTCCTATAGAGACTATTTGTCTCTACGGACCAATTTTCCAAATTAACTCGTTTCAACGGCCCACTGGATCACCGCTACACCACTCGACCCCCGCGACACCGGACCACTGGAACACCCTCCACCCCGCCACGTAACGCCCAAGAAACTTTTTCAAATTAACCGGGCCCGCTCGATCAAATTCACACGCACGGCGACATCTTGCACCAAGTGTGACGCAACAACTTTTTGCGTCAACACCTCTCTCTCTTGACCAATCACGACGAAGCATCACTTTTACTCTTTTTCCCGCCTAAACACGACCACTGCGACATCTAGCGACACTTTCGACTACCTCCTTTACCCGCCAAACGAGTTCCGACCAATCACGAACAAGCATTACATTCACCTTTTGAAACAATCGTTTTTCAGCCGAGATAAAACAACAAAAAAATAACTATAAAAAGTTATAAAAATACATCATACTTACTGTATTTGAAAAGCTCAAAAAATATCTGCCACAGCTTGAGATTTAAACTCTCTCTTACAAATTAATTAGTCAAGTCGTAGGTATTGGTTCCACAGCTGTATAAATTATGAAAAGGAATAGATAAAGGTTCAAACACAAATAAAAACTTAAAAGGGCGCCATCTGGTTCTGAGCTTAGGTAATTATAAATTAACCAATCAAAGATGTTCTTTTGAATAAGCATTAAAATTTATTAAATCCATTAACCAGAAAATGAATAGAATATTTATTTGAAACAAAATTTTGTTTACTTAAAATTGTTGAAGAAATGAAACTGAGCATTCACAACTAATATGGTTCCGTTTTTCAGATCATTCAGTTTTGAATTAATAACATTTATTAACAGGAAAATAATTAAAACACAACTTTGCATAGATAAAAATAAAACACACATCGTATATTTATTACAAGTCCAACCTAAATTTATTAGGTTATAATTATACCAAAATTAATCAATAAAAATTCATTTAAAACTTTTCATTAAATAATGAAAATAGCTCAAAAAATTGATTAGATCAACCACCAATATTGTTCGAAAGCATTAACACAAATATTATTGACTCATCTTATTCTGGACAAAAAAATAAACAAATATCTAAATGAGATTAGACAAATTAAATCAGTTCGAAAGTAGCAATATAAATGAATTGTAATTAAATTAAAGTTTAAAGATTTTTAACTAACGAGGAGAGCTCTTCCTAAAGAAAAATTCTTAACTGTGAGATTCTTAATTCACTAAATTACAAACAAATCCTTAAAACTACAATACCTTGAGTATTTTCCATCAAACTCATGGAACACCATACATATAGTCCAGAAGAAATTGGAAAGTTGGCCTTTCATTTCGGGAAATTGTGGTAAAACTCGGCGTTGCTTTGAAGGGTGGATTCTCCCTACAAAAAAACGCGATACCATTTAATTGTTGTCATCAGCCCATATGATTACATAAACGAATAGAGTCAGGCACGAAAATAAACAAGATTTTGATTTGTTCTTGCGTAATAACGTATGTATTTTCACTAAAAATAACGGAAATTTTCTGAAGCTTCAAGTTGTTTTAATTCACTTATAGCACTAAATGCGTTCAAATTCTTTAAGCTGAATTTTAATTTACAAACGAACGAGAATCGGTCACTAAATTTAGGATTGCTTTAAAAGATTCTTCTCTCGTTAATAAACTGCACTTATTTGTAGATCGGACTAAACAAAGTAATTGCTATTACACGTTCTTCACCCAAGAATAAACCACTATTGTTTATACGCAATACGAAATTACAAGTCCTTCAAACACAACTTAACGGAACGTAAAGCCTTTTCAAAAGGATTAAGCACTTAACGAAATAACTTTAACGATAATGCACTTTAAATAGAATAACATTAAAACTGAACTGTACTGTATTTAGGATTATCTTTCAAATCTCATAGCACCTAAGCTAAACGGCATCTTTAACACCATGTCGACCGCATGAAAGCAGGGTGCAGTGTCGAGTCTCCCGCGTCAAAACCAGCGAAGGCTATTTATTAACTTTTCTCTTCATTGCTACGCGAAAACACATCTGTATTTATGCGGCAAGGGCGCCTTTATTTGGCCTTCTATAGGATTCTCGACTCTAAGTGTAAAAAGTAGCACTTAAAATTGCGCGCCAAACTAGTATGGAATGCTACTGCATGTGTCTAGTAGACAAGATTCCTACGCTATACTGACTTAAAAATTTAAAACGCAATTTACGAACAAAGGAAACTTCATTTTCGAATCCTGTATACTCAGGAGGTTAACAAAATATTTTTATAAAATTGATGATCAAGTAGTTCTCACAGTTTCTTAGCAAGGTCTCTCCCTAAAATAATTGATATTATTTTAAAATGCAATTTAGCAGGATACGAAAAAGACAACATCTTAATGACGTTACTTCCTTAATTACATCAAACATGACACAATCTCTTCTCAAAATGCTTTCTATAGGAATTGTTGACATGATGAAATGCTGATTTAAACAAACGAAGCCCACAGGACCGAACCTAAGATTTTTAATAAGAATAAATGCTAAATTCTGCATACTAAATGCCGGTGGAAAATGTACCCGTTACACTCGCCCACTCGTCAAAGAAAAAGAAAAAAAAAACAATAAAAAAAAGAAAAGCTGTGAAGTCCGTCTTATCTTATACTTAAAACTAACAAAATGCCAGAAGGCATACGAAGATACCATATTAATATCAAAACCAAAACACACTCAAAAGTGCCTAACGCCCAAATCTATAAGACCACAAGTGTCTAAACATTCAAAAAGGAAATAGGAAAGGAAAGGGACTATCCGGCTAGGAAAATAGAAGGGACCAAAGGTAAGGAACGCCGAATAGAGCTGAAAGGAAGCCATCCTAAAAAAATGTCCTCACCGAACACTCAAGCAAAACCGAAGGTGTTGGAGATGCCAGACGCACCAACGGGGACCCCAATAATCATGTACTAGGAAAGTCATTCTCAAAAACACCCACCAACATCATAAACTTGTAGCAAAAGCTACCTATACCGATTCTAGTACTCGCACAAGAGAGTGCAACAGCAAGGTGCCGCATAGGGTACCAAAAGGCAACACATCACTAAACTAAAAAAAGTAGTCAACACTACCCATTCGTCACCTCATTCACTCAAAATACCTATACAAGGTAAGTGTATACCAAACGGTATACCAAAAATAAAATTCAAGATTAATACCTGAACGAAATGAATTCCCAAACGTAAACCATAACTGAAAATCAAACGATATAGAGTTACTAAAACTCCTTTTAAATTCTAACCTATAATAGGTTACCTATAACTATAAACTAAGTAACTTAAGGTTGATAATACCTCTCCAAATTACACACCTAAGGTTATATAGAAACCTCATCTTAGGATTACAAAAACCCGATAAAAAGTCATCAGACTGTACTACAAGCTAAAGGAGTTAAGGTTAACAAACCTTTTCATATAATTCAATAACTGCAAGCTAAAGAGTTAAGGTTAATAAACCTCCTCGGAATTAAATATTTACAAGTAGATAAATTAAGGTTAGTAAACCCCTATTATATTTACCAGTGAAATATGCTAAATCTTAACCAACGATTGGACGACTTAAAGTTACTAGAACCTTTTCAAATAGTCTCCAAAGTATATTGGGTCGTAGCTATTAACTGAAAGACATTAGGTTAATAAACCTATTCATATTAACTGAAGTCCGTTAACGGCAACGAATAACTATATAACTGAAGGTTAATAAACCTATTCATAGAGCACACTGACTACAACTACAAAGTAGATGATTCAAGGTTCATAAACCTTTCCATATTATCTGGCTCAAAATGGTATAAGCCTCTCTAAAACATTATGTCACCAGACAAAGGAAGCTCTATAGAAACGGAGAAAGACGGACGCACACTAGTGCATTGTTCTAAAAAGAACATTTTCCAACATTGCTAGTTCGTTCCTTAAAACGACGATAACATAGTGCGCAACACGCACTAAAACGCAAGACGTTACAAACAGCTGTAACACTGAAGTCCTACAAAAGGATACGGTAGTGGGTCAATATCCCAGTAAAAGAGCAGAACCTCCCAAAAAACGACACAAAACGGCACGAACGACGGTTACCCTGAAAGGGAATGATCTGCCCTTAAAAGGACACACTGAATAAGGTGATCTATACAGATTAATATATCGAAGATATACTTAAACTGCACAAAGCAAAAGATCTCACAAAGAGCATGGTTCCCAAAAAGAACCGACAGATTGGATGGTCAACATAGACCGATAGGACAAAAAGTCCTCAAAGAAGGTAGTCGAAAGATGGTAGGAAAGAACTACCTCAGCTTTACCAGACTTTTACTGGAACCCGACATCGATGAAGGAATTTCTAGAGCGCATCCCACCGCGCTACAATAGACAAAGTCTAAAACAAAAGATCTAAAGAAATATAAATTTCTATGAGGGGGAAACAGTTTCAAAAAGAAACATCAAATTTAAATTGGTCAACAAAGTGACTCGATGGACCAGAAGTCCTTAGGAGAAGAAAGTGGTTAAAGGATGGTAAAAAGAACCACAAATGCTTTACCGGACTCTTACCGGAACCCGACATCGGTGAAAGAATTTCTAGAGCGCATCCCACCGCGCTATAATAGACAAAGTCTAAAACACAAAAGAAGTCAGAACCCGAAAGCTTGTTCTGAAAAGAACACGACCTCAAAACTCGATACAATAACATAAATCTGAACGCAAAACATCTCAAAATTCGCAGACCCTAGGTCAAATACTAATATCTCAATAGGACTTTGTGAATGGCCCAATTATACCACCACGCTATTCTCTAATACGCACTGAAACTGAACATCATAAGGTCACTAAGACCTTTTCAAATACTCAAATTTCAAACAAATTCCAACACAGGAACATTCATACTGGATTGTCACAACAAGCTGTAACGATACTGAACGGTACATACGAAACACCCTGTATTTCAAAAAGCAAAACGATAATCGTGGTGATCAAAATCACCAAACGGTACGGAACAGAGACCAAAATGCCTCCAAAAACGCAGTACTAAACTATACTGCAAAACGATACGATACGATATTGCCTGAACGGCACGGAACGGTATATGGCACTTGCCAACGGTACGGTACACAACTGTACTGCAAAACAATACTGTAAAGGGACCAAACAGGTAGCCCAAAAAAGCACAATTCAAAACTGTACTGCAAACTGTATCACCAACGATACACAAGTCGGTAAATGGTGGATGCCAACGGTACAAATAAAAACTGAACGACATCACCAAAACCGCACACACTCTCACTTCAAAATGGTTCAAAACCACAAGACCTAATAGATCTCAAACAGATTTATAATTTAGCTTTTAGAAAAAGCTCAAGCAAGTTCAACGAACTTAAAATGCACAAGGACTCAAAATCCCAACAGATTATTATTTTTTCTGAATATTCAAAATGAAGTAATAACTTCACACAGATTTCTAAATAGACAGAACTGTCAAAATCGGTAAATATATACTGGACACAATCGGGAAAATTGTCTTACACCCTGCGTGCGTTCCGACCAACCTACCAAGAAACACCCAAGGGATAAAAGAATATCCCCTGTACACGCTTCACTCAATCACACTCCCACACAAGAATTCCACGAAGATATTCAATCACTCAAAAAGAAGAGGGCACGCAACAAATCACGTTATCATTGTATTATGTAACTCCCACAACTAAAGGAATGAAAGAAATTCAACAGTGCCGACCTGACAGAACCATGAAGGAATTAACGCCACAAAAGGGATTAATTAATATTATTTAAAGATAAAACTTATTTAACAATAAGCATGACCCAAATGGTAGTCTATACTGTAGATATTTAATTTTTAGTTTGGTAGCGAGTAAACTCCCCTATCATCTCATTCATTGACCAAGGTCCACAATCATAGAATATACAGCAACTTACATCATCAAACGTTCCCAATCATCATATTTCGTAGCTATCAGATACATACATGAGCATACTTGCCAACACAAAACCATAGATGACCAAAAATAAACATGAGAAAAGGTCGTAAGTTGAACAAGACCTACATTATTATTTAAGAATTAGAGTTTTATTGTTTGGAAAAGTCACAATGATTTTCCTTTAAATCTTTGACATGGAAATTGCCAACAGGATGTCCATCTAAATCTTGTAAATGATACACAATTGGCGACAAAACTTTGGTAACTTTACATGGAATATATTTAGGGGCTAACTTCTTAGAGTAATCTTTAGAAGCATCAGACAAAGTAAAATTTCGCTTCCAGACTATATCTCCAACAGAAAATTTGAGCGGACGTTTTCGTAAATTATACTGACGAGAATTTTGCTCATAAGCTTTATGTAATCTGGACTTAACATCCTCATATAATTCGGGAAGCTGAGTTAGCTCACGGGTCCAAAAGAGTTTATGGGCAATCTCTAAAGGTTTATCGGGGTCAATAGGACTATAGAAGTCTCCACTAACTGGAACATGTCGACCAAAGACCATGAAAGAGGGAGGAACTTGAGTCGAATCATGACTAGCAAGACGTATTGGCTGGGCAATATCGAAAATATGTTTATCCCATTCACGATGAGAGTCTTTAATATATGACGAAATAGCTGTAACAAGAACTCGATTAACTCGTTCTGTAGGGTTAACTTGAGAATGATAACGAGCATTCAACCAAACATTCTGTATTTTAACGCTATCCAGAAAATCTCGAAATTCTTTAGAAATAAATTGCGACCCATTGTCAAACATAACGGTCTGGGGTACGCCAAATATTGAGAAAACTTGTTCCTTCAGGAACTTTATCATAGGCTTGGTAGTGGCCTTACGTAATGGCTGTATTAAGACATACTTGGTAAACCAATCGGTAACAACAAACAAGTACTGATTACCAGACTTACTTCGCGGCAACGGACCTAACAAATCCATACTAATTAACTGAAAAGGAAAGCTAACTTTCTTTTCTTTACCCATAAGGCCTGCACGTGAAACATTCTCACTTTTCTGACTCGCACATACCTTACAATTGCGTACATACTTACTGACAGAATATCTAAGTTTCGGCCAATAATATAATTCGGAAATGCGAGATAGAGTTTTTGAAACTCCAAAATGGGCAGCTGTAGGTTCATCATGACACTGTTGCAAAATTTGTTTCCTATTAGCAGTTGGAATTACTAGTTTCCAGTCGGAAATATTAGATTCAAGCGGTAATAAGGAAGGCAAGAACTTATATAGTCGATTATTTTCGACTTTAAAATATGGGTATTTTTCAGGAGAAGCTTCGACTAATCCTATCATGTTAAGATACCAGTCATCAGGTTCGAGAGTATCGATATTCATTACAGAAATAGATCGAGACAAAGCATCCGGAATAATATTTAATTTACCTGGGCGGTGCTGTACATCAAAGTCAAATTGGGAAAGACGCATACACCATCTAGCTAAACGACCGGTAGGTTCACGAATATTATGAAGCCACTTAATAGCTGCACAATCAGTAATAACTGTAAAAGGGGTACCCTCAACATAACCTCTGAAATGTTCTATACCAAAAATAACTCCTAATAGCTCACGCTCAGTAGCTGAATATTTTCTTTCGGTAGAAGTCAAAGTTCGACTTGCATATGCGACTGGATGTTCTGAACCGTCCATAATTTGAAACAATACAATGCCTAAGGCTACATCACTTGCATCAGTCTGTATATAAAATCGAGACGAAAAATCTGGCGAAATTAACACAGGAGCGGAACTAATACGCTGCTTAATCTTTTGAAATGATTGCTCAGCTTCGGAAGTCCAATGAATAGGATCTCCTTTCTAGATATAGGGGCGGAAAGTTCAGCATAATCTTTAATAAAACGTCGATAGTAACTAACTAAACCATTCACACGTTTAACTTCCGTAGTATTGCGAGGAGTAGAGAAATTTAAAATAGCTGACACCTTATCTGGATCAGTTCGCAAACCTTCTTGGTCAATAACAAAACCTAAAAACTTCAAAGAAGAACGACAAAACTGACATTTGTCTAAATTAATCGTAAAACCAGCATCTTTCAGCCTTAATCGTAGAAGATTCAAAATCTTAATATGCTCTTCAAAAGTAGAAGACGCAATAATAATATCATCAAGATACACAAAAACTTTCTCATCCAACATAAGTGGACCTAAAACTTTTTCCATGCATTTCTGCATTGTTTGCGGACTGTTCGATAAACCAAAAGGCATTACAGTAAATTCGAATAAACCCTTACCAGGCACACAAAAAGCTGTTTTTGCACAAGAAGATTCCTCTAAAGGGATTTGCCAAAAAGCTTTACGTAAATCTATACTGGACAGAAACTTTGCATTACGAAGTCTATTTAAAATAGCATCGGTACGAGGTAACGGAAAAGCATCTTTTTTGGTTACACTGTTTAATTTTCGGGCATCATAACATAATCGTAGTTCATTTGTTTTTTTCTTAACTAACAACACTGGACTACTCCAAGGACTATTAGACTCACGAATCACTCCAAGTCTTAACATATCATCAACTTCTTTATGAAGATGGGTTTGCATAGCAGGCGACAGAAGATATTGTCTTTGCTTAATAGGCTGAACATCCCCTGTATCAATATAATGCTTCAATACATTCGTACATCCTAACTTATCGGAAACTAATTCTTCAAAGGCTGAAATAGTTTTCTTTAAAACGGAATTCTGTTTGAAACTTAAAGAAGCTTGGTCAATAATTTTCGTAGCTTCCATGGAGGAAGTATGGTTTGCGGAATTCTCAACTGAAGAAATAGTATTTACGGAGGGTTCTACTGCAAAGCCATACGCTCTTTCATACATATTTAAATTTATTTTAAAAAGATGACCAAAATCTACTCCTAAAATAGAAGCTTGGGTAATGGAAGGAACTAACAAACATTTGATATGTTTCGTAACCTTATCTAAAGTAATCGGTAAAATAATTTCGCCCTCACAAGGTTGAATGGCACCATCAGCTGTAGTAACACGAGCAGCTGTTAATTTCTTTTGAAAAGGAATTTTGTTTTCCTTCAGAAACTGTAAACCAGAAGAACCTATGATAGTGTTTGATGCACCACTGTCTAACAAACAAATAACTGGAAATCGTTGAATCCTAATGAGTATAAAAGGACGATTATCATACGGCATTTTAACACAAAGAGGTGCAATTATTTTGGGGGACATAAAAGTTTTTACTTTATCTAACCAAGACTTCCATTCTTCTGAAGAAGGCGAGAAATTACATTTCGTTGTTTGTTTGGGCTGAGAAATTAATTTGCACGCGAACGTGAATTGGGTTGTGGGGTTTTTGTCTTCGGTACCGTCCCGGTTGAACGATTCATCACAACTTGATCCGCAACGATACCTCCCTTGGCGTTTTTTGGATTGCACACATTACAAGAATTGGAGTATACACCTACCTTACCGCACCTATAACAAAATGTACGTCGTTTTTTAGAACACTGCCTATGTAAGTGTCCAGTCTGACAGCAATTGAAACAGGATTTATCTGTACTGGATAATTCAGAAATATTAATTTTATTTTCCGTAGGTTTTCTTGCCTGACAATCATTTAATGAAAGACACGCTAAATCTGGTTCCAACAACCCGTTACGCTTGGAAGGTGGTGGATGATACCTTTCCGATCTAATTTTTAATTCTTGGATTTTTCTATAAAAATCCTTTAATGACGATAAGGACTTTATGTCCTGCAAACCTATACGCTCTGCAAAATAAGGATTTAAATTCCTAACTATCTGTTCTACCCTTTCAAGTTCGGTTCTAGGATGTTCTAATCTTCTAAACAAAGCCTCCATTGACATTATGTATAACGAAACGTTTTCATTAAGACCCTGCGTTCGATTTTTAATCTCATCTAACAGATCTAACTGATAATCGATAGGTAAAAAGTCTCTCTTTAAACATTTAACTAACTCATTCCAATTACTAACTTCATTCTTAATACCTCTATACCATAATAAAGCTGGACCCGAAAATAAATCTATAGCTGAAACAAATAAGTCTTGTTTCGAAATTCGACGAGCCTCACATAAGTCATTAATTTTTTCTAAAAATGCCATCACGCTGTCGCGTCCGGTCTGGCCAGAGTATTTCAAGTTCCATTTAAAAACGGGTACAGGTTTATCCGTTGGCTGTACTTGTAAAGAATTTTCCAAAAATGACGCATTCGCATCACTAACTTTAGTTTCATTATTTTTTGTTCGAAATTCGATCAGTAAACCCTGCTAAACTAATACTTGTGCTTCAAACTCATCTTTAACTACAACTTGCTCATCCCCACTTACTTCTAATAAGTTTATGCGGTTCTCTAAATGCAAAAGCCTAGAATAAACTACATCACCCAAATCCTCCGTTAGTTCATCAGAATTCCCAAATATTTTTTCAATATCAACAAATGACTCTTTAATTTGTGCTACATTGGTTTTGAAATCATATGGTTGTTTGAGTGAAACCGACTTTAACGTTTTTTCTTTGGCTAAACTGCCTCTCAAAAGTGCACGACGTTGCAAATAATTACTTACAGGCTTTAGGCCTCTACAGAGAATCTCAAACTTCAATTCATCACCTTTCAAATGGTTAACTTCCATTTTGAAAAAAATACCGTAACAATAAAACTTACTTTTTGCCACAAATAAGCGATAACTGTAATTAGGCTTTCCAATTTCTTTACAGAAATCCTACAATATTATGGACTCCAATACAAGAATCCTTATCTGGAAACGTAGTACAAAATCACCTAAAATCCTAAAAATATTCATCAACCAATATCTCAAACCTTTTCTTAACTGTGGAAACAATTTTTTATTCAGGCCACACGTTGGCAAAGCCAGTGAAACAATCGTTTTTCAGCCGAGATAAAACAACAAAAAAATAACTATAAAAAGTTATAAAAATACATCATACTTACTGTATTTGAAAAGCTCAAAAAATATCTGCCACAGCTTGAGATTTAAACTCTCTCTTACAAATTAATTAGTCAAGTCGTAGGTATTGGTTCCACAGCTGTATAAATTATGAAAAGGAATAGATAAAGGTTCAAACACAAATAAAAACTTAAAAGGGCGCCATCTGGTTCTGAGCTTAGGTAATTATAAATTAACCAATCAAAGATGTTCTTTTGAATAAGCATTAAAATTTATTAAATCCATTAACCAGAAAATGAATAGAATATTTATTTGAAACAAAATTTTGTTTACTTAAAATTGTTGAAGAAATGAAACTGAGCATTCACAACTAATATGGTTCCGTTTTTCAGATCATTCAGTTTTGAATTAATAACATTTATTAACAGGAAAATAATTAAAACACAACTTTGCATAGATAAAAATAAAACACACATCGTATATTTATTACAAGTCCAACCTAAATTTATTAGGTTATAATTATACCAAAATTAATCAATAAAAATTCATTTAAAACTTTTCATTAAATAATGAAAATAGCTCAAAAAATTGATTAGATCAACCACCAATATTGTTCGAAAGCATTAACACAAATATTATTGACTCATCTTATTCTGGACAAAAAAATAAACAAATATCTAAATGAGATTAGACAAATTAAATCAGTTCGAAAGTAGCAATATAAATGAATTGTAATTAAATTAAAGTTTAAAGATTTTTAACTAACGAGGAGAGCTCTTCCTAAAGAAAAATTCTTAACTGTGAGATTCTTAATTCACTAAATTACAAACAAATCCTTAAAACTACAATACCTTGAGTATTTTCCATCAAACTCATGGAACACCATACATATAGTACAGAAGAAATTGGAAAGTTGGCCTTTCATTTCGGGAAATTGTGGTAAAACTCGGCGTTGCTTTGAAGGGTGGATTCTCCGTACAAAAAAACGCGATACCATTTAATTGTTGTCATCAGCCCATATGATTACACAAACCAATAGAGTCAGGCACGAAAATAAACAAGATTTTGATTTGTTCTTGCGTAATAACGTATGTATTTTCACTAAAAATAACGGAAATTTTCTGAAGCTTCAAGTTGTTTTAATTCACTTATAGCACTCAATGCGTTCAAATTCTTTAAGCTGAATTTTAATTTACAAACGAACGAGAATCGGTCACTAAATTTAGGATTGCTTTAAAAGATTCTTCTCTCGTTAATAAACTGCACTTATTTGTAGATCGGACTAAACAAAGTAATTGCTATTACACGTTCTTCACCCAAGAATAAACCACTATTGTTTATACGCAATACGAAATTACAAGTCCTTCAAACACAACTTAACGGAACGTAAAGCCTTTTCAAAAGGATTAAGCACTTAACGAAATAACTTTAACGATAATGCACTTTAAATAGAATAACATTAAAACTGAACTGTACTGTATTTAGGATTATCTTTCAAATCTCATAGCACCTAAGCTAAACGGCATCTTTAACACCATGTCGACCGCATGAAAGCAGGGTGCAGTGTCGAGTCTCCCGCGTCAAAACCAGCGAAGGCTTTTTATTAACTTTTCTCTTCATTGCTACGCGAAAACACATCTGTATTTATGCGGCAAGGGCGCTTTTATTTGGCCTTCTATAGGATTCTCGACTCTAAGTGTAAAAAGTAGCACTTAAAATTGCGCGCCAAACTAGTATGGAATGCTACTGCATGTGTCTAGTAGAACAAAGGAAACTTCATTTTCGAATCCTGTATACTCAGGAGGTTAACAAAATATTTTTATAAAATTGATGATCAAGTAGTTCTCACAGTTTCTTAGCAAGGTCTCTCCCTAAAATAATTGATATTATTTTAAAATGCAATTTAGCAGGATACGAAAAAGACAACATCTTTATGACGTTACTTCCTTAATTACATCAAACATGACACAATCTCTTCTCAAAATTCTTTCTATAGGAATTGTTGACATGATGAAATGCTGATTTAAACAAACGAAGCCCACAGGACCGAACCTAAGATTTTTAATAAGAATAAATGCTAAATTCTGCATACTAAATGCCGGTGGAAAATGTACCCGTTACACTTTTTCCCGCCAACACGCTCAACCCCACATCCACGCTGACATCTAGCGGGAAAGACGACAAGTTTGACACACATAACCTCACTTTCAGAGTCCTGCCTTCAATACGAAACTCCCGTAAGAATAACATGGGGAGATTTGGGGTTGAAGGATCATTTACTTACTACTGGGAGTTTCACTGTATTATTATGGTTTATTGTTTTCCGTATTAGTATATAAAATACAGATTTTTTATTCATATTTTAATAAGCTTCGTTGTAATTTGTATGTTTGTATACGTTAGTACATGGCTTAAACAATTCATACACAAAACATTGATCACTTTTATTTTTTGTTTTTTTTCCTTATAAATAATTTCCTTTTACCTATAATAATTAGAATATTACATTAAAATAAGACCTAATAATCAATGGAATTGGAAAAATGGAAAAATTTTTAGTTTTGATAAAGTTCAAGTTTTTTTCATAAACAAAGCCGGTTGTGGCACATCTCCCCATTATCCGATCGATTCCAAATTTGGGGAAAATTAACTTTTCAGTATGTAGAATAGATTGCAGGGATCTAATCTTGAAAAAAAAATTCGTCAAGAGTAACTAAGGTCCACCCTATAGCTTATGCATAATGTTCACCTTTGACACCAGCTGCTTTCTTTATTCAGTAAACAACTACAATATTCGCGAAATTTTTAGATTTTTATTAACTTCATTTACAGAAAGATTAATATGTTTTCAAAATTCTTTTGTTTTCTCAAGTCTCTTGTTCCCCAAAATTATCATATTTCTACTCCCTATGGTTACATATTATGTAATATATTTTATTCACAATCGATACATAATGTGTTCATTACTGACGTTTAAAAAGTTAGAAAGTAGTTTATTATACATCAGAGTCAATAATAAGTTCTCTTGGTTAGTAATGAGTTCTCTTGGTTAGTAATATCCATTACTTACCTTTTGCTCGTTCTAAATATTCTCAACAGATGGCAGAAGTTTTCGTATCTATCTTTACTTTTAGCAGGTAACAAACAGTCAGTCACTGTTTTAGCAACTTCTCGCTATTCCGGTGGTGTGCAACTTACATCAGTTTCACTATCAGGCATTTTAAATCGTGTAAATTGCAATTAGGAGCAATGTAATTAAATTTGGTTTAGTAGTGACACGAATTTACTTTGACAATTGTTGCAGCAATTGTCATTTTATCGCCACCTGAATAAAAACGCTGGTGTTGTGTCCTCATATATCAAGTATAAGGTATCAATGTAAGAACATAATTATGTACGATTGTGAATAAAATAGTATACATACCTCGGCGGGAAGACATTACGCGTCGAGCAATTCGAGAGCTCTCCGCGTAATGTTCTACTTCCCGCCTCGGTAAGTAATCTACTATTTCATACAACCCCATAGGAAACCTAACGATATCGCACAATAAGGTAGGCGTGCAAGTTGGCAATATCATTGATCTTCTAAAGACAAATGATAAATGACATTTCTGTGCGATAAGAATAGTTTCCGCACAGAAATGTCATTCGTGTCCGCACACAAATGTCATTACTCATCGCAAAGTTTAAATTATTTCGTATTTTATTACATATTTGTCCTTCCAATGAACCTTCTTTTACCACACACCTATTCCGATTTATTTATTTTAATTAAAAACTATCGCTTAACTATGAAAATAATTTTTATTATTATTCTGATCTCTAACTATTAATTGTTAACATAACCTATATAGCTTAGCAAAAGTGTCGCCTGTTTCTGCCACTCTCAGCTCAGCCATTTGCCGCGAAATTTAATTAATCTGGCATTTGACAAGAAAAGAGAGCTTCTGCCTAAAAGTTTTAGGTGTATCCGTGTGTAGAGGAATGTACTGTGTGGGCGTGTACGCACCGCGCTTGCACTCGTTGGCAAGCGGAACGGTGAATTGCGTGTAACGTAAACATTTAGTTTATTTGGTCTTATTATTGTTACAACTTCCTGCATTGTTAGTGGTTAATATATTGAAAAATGTTAAATAAATGAGTTGCAAATAAATGCAGTAACAGCATACAAGAGAAATAACATTAATTCTCGAGGGTAAGTAAATCATAACCTCAATTACTAATAAATTGAAATCGTAAATTATTATTTTTAGGTTTCTATTTAATAGACCTGTTATTCTAATTTATGGATTAAAGCTAAAGAGAGGAAATTGGAAACCTTCAAAGTACCTACAGCAAATTGTGGAGCAAACATACTTCTAAATTGATTGATGAAAACCAGGAGCGAAAAGAGGCGTCTAGTTTCTAATAGTGCCTTCAAGTTTATCTAACATTTGCAAAATAAAATATTAATGTGAAAATCTCCTTTTTCTGATGTTTCTTTAAATTAATTCATAGAGAATGTGCTACATGTTTATTGTATTTTGAAAATGGTTCTTAGAAGAAATTTACTTTATTGTAATTTAAATTAAAATTTGAAATAAATTATAAAAAATATGTATTGTTTTTTGGGGTCATAGGAAAGATAGCGTACATAACTCGCAGGAAAGTGACTTTCGCACTCCTATTATATATCCGCACTCGGCTAGCGCCTCGTGCGTCTAAATTCATACTCGTGCGAAATATGGCACTTTTCGTGCTCGTTATGTAATATACTATTTGATTCTCCCCTTTACGAAAATGTAACTTTCTATCTTGACAAGGCAACCGAAAGCGAAAGTAAAACATGCGAGGTGGTTGCTAGGTATGAAAAACTTTCGGTCCCTGGAGAACGAAGTAAAACTGACAATTTTTTAAAATATAATATAAGGTGGCTGTTGTCAACATTACCTTGGTAACAATACTGTTGTATATACAAACATTATTTTATTATAATCACTGAATCATCATTTTATTTATTTACTTACGGTGGTTAATAAATGTCAAGCAGAGAATGAAAAGTTTAATACATTACACGCTGCGAAAGCCCTTTCAGGTGCTCGGTGTTTTTAACTAACCTCGGCTACGCTTACGCTTCACTTGAATTTCACAAACTCAATTTTAAGATGAACGATTTTCTGTCGTTGGTTGATTTTTTCACACTTAGATATTTTGAAGCCATTTTATGGCATGTTTTCACCTGAGAATTATTAAAGGCATAGGTGATAAGGTATACACAAGTATTTATTACTTTACGTACAGTTTTTATTAATGAATTTCAAGAAAATGTTTTATTTCTTTGACGATTCATAATTTTCCATAGTAAATGGATATTTTTCAATGTTATTTGAATTTCTAACCAAAATATTTTACTGCAATATTGTTAACCAAGTTCTAGGGTGCATTTGACACTAGAATGTTAAAGTGAGGAACTTTTTATAGAGATGGTTTAGGCCTTTGAAATCCCAAAATTGTAACGTTTCAGCTGGGTCTGCTAGAATGTTAAAACTTAGTTTATATTATTTATGTAATTTTTGTTTGATAGGATCTTAGGATTAATCTTATGATAAGAATATTTATCAAGCCCTTCAAGCCTTATAGTATTTTTTCCATTTTCGTTAAAATTCACGAGGTTGTTTGCTTTCAATGGTTGTCAAACACAAACTAAATGGCGCAGCCTTCTCAAAATTTTACAGTAGTCTATTCATAGATGGCAGTTGACAGGAGCAGTGTTGCATTTAAAGTTACTGCGCGGGAAATTCAAAAAGTCACTGACTTATCAAACCACCCTCGTACATACATAACAATTCCTAAGGCAAAATTTGTTATTTTTATTGAAGGTTATGTAGTAAAGCATCTAATAACAATCATTACAAATTGCAAATTGATTAATGGTCTCCAACATTTTACAAGTAAATATGGAGATGGAGTCTTCTCAGGAGTGATTCTCCTGTGTAGCAAAAACGTAAGTTCTACTTTCAATACTACTGTAAAGTTCCGGTAATTTAAAGGCTTAAAGAATGGTTCCAGGCAGGTGGCAGGAATTTTCAGTACTACTTTAAAGTTTTAAAAACTTTAAAGTAGCTTCGGGCAAGTTACTGCTACAATCATAATACCACTTTGAAGTTGCAACGACTTTAAATGTAGTTATACGAGTACTAAATGGCAATACCGTTCCATATACTTTAAAAGTTACTGAGAAGTAATGGATGTACATAGTTCCAATAAATAGTATAAACAACTACACAATTACTAAAATATTCCGAATTGAAGTAGTTAAACCTATAAAGTCATAAATTTAGTTGTAGTTAGGTAACAACTACTCAGGCAAAGTTTCGATCTCAGTTACTGCTACTTGGATGCTGCTTGCGATATAATGATGCTTACATATAACAAAGATTTTCTCTGTTATAGCATATGTAATTTGGATGTTTTGGATGGTCATTTGTACAATAAAACCAAATTAAATGACAACTTACCTGCCGAAACAATTGTCAGGTAGATTTGAAGTTTATTTAATTTCAATATAGTACAAAAAATGAGAAACATTACAGCCAGACCCAAAAGGAAGTCCAGGGTATGGGTCTTCATCTAGTATATGTACATATTAATACTTATATATAATAACGTACAAACAATATACTCGTAACTTTATAATTCAATACACTGTAACTATATATACAGGGTGTCCCAAAAGTCAACGTCATCCCTTGGAGGGATGAAAGGGCAGCTCATGATTGTCCAGAATATCAAAATATGACCTTAGTAAAAAATGGTTAGTTTTTGAGATATTGGCACTTTTATGAATTTCGTGAAAATCGATACCTTAGATCAGTTTTTCGAGTGACACAGCTACAAAATTCCATATTGTAAGATTGTAATTGTTGGTACGCAACGCTGAATAGCCCTGCTATTGCTCACAGTCCAAATAAAAATTCATTGTGCCATATCTTTGGAAAAAAACATTTTTGCCCGATGCATGAGTTCATTTTTTTATTAGTAACTTAGACTCTTCATACTGTAAGAAAATCACCACGCTAACTTGGCAAGTTATTTAAAAAATTGCTCGTTTAGTGTAGTTTTTAAAATGGTATAACATTTTCTATGTTTTACTTTAGAAAAAAATATTGCTATTTTACTGTAAAAGGAGCTAATTATGAAATTATTTCAATAATCGGGAATTCGAATGAAAACACTTGTTAAATTAAAGTGGCAGATTTTTATTAAAAACTAACACGAACACAAATAAAAATCAAGAAATGTGTTCAAATTGCAGGCCACCAAGTCAAATGTAAGCACACACGACATCTTTTTAAAAAAGTTTTTTGTATCCAATTTTCACTTGTCTGTAGCATTCGTATGTTATTGCGGCTTCAGAGTTGCATACCTAAAATTAGAACCTTAAAATATAGAATTTTGTAGTACCTGTAGCACTCGGAAACCTGATCTAAGGTGTCGATTTTCACAAAATTCATAAAAGTGCCAATATTTCAAAAACTAACAATTTTTTACTAAGGTGACATTTTGATATTTTGAACAGTCATGAGCTGCCCTATCTGCCCTCCAAGGGATGACGTTTACTTTAGGGCACGCTGTATATCAATATAACTTTGCGTATCTAGATAACAGTATAAACAATAAGTAGATTGTAGACAATGCTCAATAGAGTCACAACTACTATCCATTTTTTTTCAAGAGTCTTCTGACTTTGAAAGCGTATTGCTC
This sequence comes from Agrypnus murinus, assembly GCA_929113105.1. Classification (NCBI taxonomy): domain Eukaryota; kingdom Metazoa; phylum Arthropoda; class Insecta; order Coleoptera; family Elateridae; genus Agrypnus; species Agrypnus murinus. The sequence goes on from OV816026.1 coordinate 76,350,855, forward strand.
GGGAACTACTGAACCGAATTAAATATTTTAAAAACGAGCAAATAGTAAATTTATTTCTACATGTAACAGTAAAATATCATAGGAGAATTTCATTGAGAGTGAGTTAAATATTTTTTTTCTCAGAAAGTATATCTCATATATCTATGAGATTTTTGTAGGGGTTAGAAAGAAACCTTGCGGTTGTTATCCTATTAGTTTTCGGACAGAAAAGTGTTTTATTTAAGATATATATGAAAAAATAGCGAACTATGCGTTCTTGTTTATTAATGGAGATAACCTCAAATTTTTTCGCTAAATTAACACTTTTCATATGTAGACATTATTTTCTTTAAAAAAATGTTTCGAATTTTAACAATAAAAGTGCAATAATAAAAAAACCGTTTTTTGTCGAAACCGCTTGTCTTCAAAAATCGTTTTTTTGTTTCCGCATTTTTATTATTAAAATTAAGAACATTTTTTTGAAATCAATAATGTCTACACATGAAAAGTGTTGATTTAGCGAAAAAGATTTTACGCTATCTCTATTAATAAACAAGAACGCATAGTTTGCTATTTTTTCACTTAAATCTTAAATAAAACGCTTTTTTGTCTGAAAATTAACAGCATAAGAACCGCAAGGTTTCTTTCTAACCCATACAAAAATCTGATATATATATGACATATACTTTCTGAGAAAAAAATTAGTGAACTTACTTTCAATGAAATTGTTCCTAAAACTGGGTACATTTTATTACGTATTGTCCGATAAAAACAAAAGTATACCAGTTAGAAATATAATATTTTACTATAGTTTGTAGAAATGAATTTACTTTTTGCTTGTTTTTAAAATATTTAATTCGGTTCAGTAGTTCCCGACCAATACGCTTTCAAAGTCAGAGGACTCTAGAAAAAAAATGGAAAGTAGGCTACTCGATTTATAGTCACTCTACAATTATTATGAATAGATTGTCAAGGTTTGTATGCATGAAATATTTTTTATTTTTTGTTTAAATAAGTAGAAATAACAGTACATTTTATTACGTATTGTCCGATAAAAACAAAAGTATACCAGTTAGAAATATAATATTTTACTATAGTTTGTAGAAATGAATTTACTTTTTGCTTGTTTTTAAAATATTTAATTCGGTTCAGTAGTTCCCGACCAATACGCTTTCAAAGTCAGAGGACTCTAGAAAAAAAATGGAAAGTAGGCTACTCGATTTATAGTCACTCTACAATTATTATGAATAGATTGTCAAGGTTTGTATGCATGAAATATTTTTTATTTTTTGTTTAAATAAGTAGAAATAACAGTTTTTAATGTTTTTAGGTATCGAATTATATATTTTAGGAGCCAAGAACAAAAAGGACTTTTGTGTAAGTGTTCTCTTAACTTGGCGTATTCGTAATAAATATAACTTCATCTTTAACTGCTCTTTTGTTATCAAATTAAAAAGCACTGTGTTTATAAATATACTTAAAATCTGTAATACTGTACAGCTGTTCGAGAGTCGGAAATGTCGGAATAGATAACTTTGCAAATAACTCCTTCAAGGAAGTGTGCTTGGGAACTTTACTGATTAATCTTATTAACGTCTTTTGAAGTATATTGATTGTACTCAATGTAGTTTTGTAAGTACTATAACGGTGGGTGTTTACCAGAAGTTATATTAAATCTTAATAAAAAACGTGTTCATTTAAGATATCTTTTATTACTTCTTATTTATTCTTGTAACTATGGCAATCACTTAGCATCCAATGCCTTCTTGAGGTAATATGTATGTAATGACTGTTTTTATGAATGAATATCATTACATGACACACAGGGTAAAAAAAGGCTGAACATGTACCAAAAGAAACGAGCCGTGAGTCAAAAGGGCATTTAATGCATTCCTCAACAAAAAAAATAGCATACATTAATGTCGTACTTTTATGTAGGGGCATTTTTAATGTATACTAGCTACAAGAAAATTGAGGTCGTTTGCATATTTTCAATAAAATTCTCTACATGCTATGACAATAAAACTTATGTTAAAGATTAGGTGCTAATAATCAAAGAATTGAAAGGCCTTATTTTTAATAGTAAAAAGGTATTGCTGAAGGCGAAGTAATATGACAAACTTAACCTAAGCAAAACAACTCGGCAAATACAAAATTGAACACTTAAATTAAAATTGAATAATTAAATTGAACATATAACACTAATCTTCAGCATCAAGTGCAGTTCATCCCCTGAAGGTATTCTTTCTAGAATGAAAAGAGAATGCGAATGAAAATTTTATTCATGTAAAATAAGCAGGCTTAAGTCTGTCTATTGATACGGGTTGATCTAGTCCTTCTAGCATAAAATACTTTGCAGTTCTGTTTATCACTTTATAAGGGCCAACATAGATGTCTTTAATGTTTAAGTCATGTGTATCATTTCTAACATAAACATGTGTACATTTATGTAATTCTTTGGGAACGAAAGAATTTGATTTATATGTCCTTGTGAAAAAAAAATTCTGATTGTGCATTTGATATTTCATTCGACGAAGAAATTGAGGTATGCGGAAATCTTCATCGGGTTTCTTCTCTTCAAAGAATTCTCCGGGTAAACGAAGCGCAGTTCCGTACAACATTTCTGCAGGTGAAACATCTAATTCGGATTTTATCGTAGCTCGTAGACTAAGTAACACCCATGGTAGGTTCTTTAACCAAGAAGATATAGCACTGGTGCGTATGGCCTGTTTGAGTGTACGATTGAATCTCTCAATTATCCCTTGGCTTATGGGATGATACGCGGTGCAAGTAATGTGTTTTATCCCTAATGTATTTTTGAAATGCTTCCATAAATGAGAATGGAATATATGAGCATTGTCTGTTGTTATATAATGGGGAATTCCAAAGCGTGTTATCCATGCGTTGATAAAAGAAGTTATTACTGTAGTTGCCGTAGCATCCCTTAAAGGAATAGCTTCTATCCATCTGCTGAAGCGATCTATTATGGTCAATAAGTACTTATAAGCTTCTGAAGGTGGCAAATGTACTAGATCCAGGTGAATTTTTTGCAAACGTTGCTCTGGTTCTATAATTGGTTGCAGAGGAGCTTTCGTGTGACGAATCACTTTGTGGCGTTGGCAATCAGTGCCAAATAACCCATTTTTTATATCTTGGTTCATAGAAGACCATAGATAACGTTGGGAAATCATTTTCCTTGAAGCTCTGATACCAGGATGCGTTACATTATGTAGTTGTTGAAACAACTTATAGCGAAATGGTTGAGGAACGTAAGGTCTGGGATTTTTCTTGCTTACATCCGCCCAAATAGGTGATTGACCGGGATTTTGAATTTGAACCAATTTGAAATTATTGCACTCTCGAAGATGTTGCAGTTCTTTGTCCGTTTGTTGGGCACGAGAAATTTCCTCGTAATTAATTAAAGAATCGGGCATATGAATAAGTTGCACTCTTGTTAATGCGTCAGCGGGAATATTTTGTTGTCCTTGAATATGTCTAATGTCACTAGTATAATGGGAAATATATTCAAGTTGACGAAATTCGCGTGACAAGTATGCATCACTATTGTTCTATATTGCCGTACATAAAGGTTTATGGTCAGTATATATATGAAAGTTTCTGCACTCAACATAATACCGGAATCTTTTTAGCGAAAAGTAAATTGCTAAAAGTTCGCGTGAAAAAACACTACATTTTTGTTCCGTAGGGGTTAGTTTACGTGAACAAAATTCTAATGGTTTCCACATGCCATTATCCAGTTGCTGGAGTACTCCTGCAATTGTGGTAGATGAACTATCAGCTGCAATACTAATTGGAGCGTCGAGTTTAGGATGAGTTAGTAGTGTAGCATTGATTAAAGCATTTTTAGCATTGTTAAAAGCTTGTACTTGCTTGCTATTTAAAATGATAGGTTTTTGAGAGGCTTTGCCTGGTATAAATAGATTATTTAGTGGTGCTAATATTTCAGCACAGTTTGGAATTAATTTATGATAATACGAAACAAGGCCAATAAAATTCCTAAGGTTCTTTTGATCAGTAGGCAATGGTAATTCTGCAATTGCTTCAACTTTTGTAGTTTGTGGTTTAATTCCGCTAATATTCACAGTGTGTCCCAAAAAGTCAATTTCTGAGACACCAAATTTACATTTATCCACATTTACTAGAAGCCCATTGTCTCTCAATCGTGAAAAGACTTGTTGCAGATGATCAAGATGTTGTTGAGCATATTTACTAAATATTAAAATATCGTCTACGTAAAAAAATATAAAAGATAGTCCTGATAATATTGTATCCATGAATCGGCTCCACGAGCTTGCTGCATTTCTTAAACCAAAACACATCCTCTTGAATTGGAAGAGGCCTAGCGGTGTGGTAATTGCTGTTTTGTGAACATCATCAGGGTGAATGGGGATTGCATAGTACGCCTTCTTCAGATCTATTTTGGAGAAAATGGTAGCGTCTTCTATTTTCCGGGTGAAGTCACTTAAGAATGGTGTTGGATATCTGTCAGGAACTGTAATTGAATTCAACCGCCTATAATCTCCGACCATTCGATAAGGTTCCGCTGATGGCGTGTTCTTCTTATTTGGCACCAGGTGGATCGGTGTGGACCAATCGCTAGCTGATCGTTCAAGAACACCTGCTTCCATGAGCTCGATCAAGTGTTTTTCTAAAAAGAGTAGTTGATTAGGATTTAATTTTCTAGGTTTAGCTCTAACAGTAGAATTAGTTTCTGTGTCAATTTTATGAGTAATCGAATGTTGCATAGGTCTGTTGTAATTAAAGGGTTGTAGTAACTCAGAAAACTTCTTATGTAATAGGTTTGTGTAGACGTTGCGATCATCGTTATTGTTACCAATTTTTGAGGATACCTGTGTAGGTAGAGAAAGGTTAGTAACAACGGTACTGACCTGGTCACCATGATCATTATGATCATTAGAAGACGTGTCTGCAGCTTTTGTCGATGTCAAATTAGATGTGACAGTTTTATTGACACAATCAATATTTAAATTATTTGTTTGTAAAAAGTCCAAACCAAGGATAGGAAATGTGACATTAGCTATCAAAAATTTCCAGGGTTGGCGCTGTATATAAGAAATGTCAAAGTCAAATGTCAAATCTACTGTACCTAATATGGGAATGTTCGTATTGTCTGCAGCTTTTAGGTTATTAGTAAAATTTTGTTTGGTTGTATTTTGGAATAACTTAGCAATCTTTGGTATTATTATAGAATATTAGGATGCAGTGTCAACGACAAAAGAAATATTGTTAATCGTATCTGTCAATTCGATGAAGGTTGATGAGGCATTGGGACAAACTCTGCTACCCTCATCATTTGATATAGCAGAGCTGACAATTAGTTTTTTTTTCTGGTAGGAACAGTTGCCTGTACATTTACGGGCATTGTCTTGGAACCAAGCGTGGTAGTAGCACAGCCTAGATACCTGATACCTTGAGATACCTTGAGCAGTCAGCACTAGTAGCAGCATTAACTCGTGGTTTATAATTTCTTGAAACACGAGGGATTGACGTGCGAACATTTTGAATTTGACTTAGTTTGCCAGAAAGGTTTTGTATTTGATCGTTTAGTTGGTCAATCTTATGTTGTAAATTTGTATGTAATTAATCAGGTTTTGGAATCTCGTGTAATTCATTGATCATATCAAGTCTTTCTACAAGATCTGACATAGGTAAATGCAATAAATTTATTGCTTGAATTTTTAAATGGTTTGGTAATTTCGCTATTAGAAAATCTTTGAGAATTTCATCGTCAAAGTTCAAGTCCTTTGACAGTGTTCTAATGTCAGCCACCAATTCCTTGACTTTGCCACTGAATGTCAAACTATCCAAGAGTTTTGAAATTCGCGAAAGGCGTGAGCCTACATGAAAATTTTTTATGGCATTTTTCAAAACAGAATACTGTTGTCTGCAAGGTACGTTTACTATGAGATCTTGGTGGTTAGTTAACCAGGATTCTATATTTGAATTGTCAAATGTCGGAAATGGATTATGAGCAGCCATATTTAATATGAAATTGAATTAAGTTATACTTATCTTGATTAAAAAAAGGTATATATTCCGATATTGGTTCAGAATCGATAAGCTAGCGATTGTCCAATCAATCCAATTGTAGATGCCGTAGTTGGTTGATGCATAACTAAGTGCTGTTAGTTGTATGCAGAGGAACCGACTAGCACGTGTTGGAAGCAGGGCACACTATAGCTTGATTCAGAACTTGATGTGTTCGATTCTTCTTGTTGATCACTTATCGTCGAAAGGTCACCAGTTATAACGGTGGGTGTTTACCAGAAGTTATATTTAATCTTGGAGTTAATAAAAAACGTGTTCATTTAAGATATCTTTTATTACTTATTTATTTATTCTTGTAACTATGGCAATCACTTAGCATCCAATGCCTTCTTGAGGTAATATGTATGTAATGACTGTTTTTATGAATGAATATCATTACAGTACTACCCCAAACCGTTATCCCATAGTTTAGTACTGATTGAGCTAAAGTATAATAAAACTTTGTTAATAAACGAGTTGATAGTATATCTTTTAAGACGTAGAATCTGCGAACAATTTTTCGTAGGCTATTTCTTATTTTATCTATGTGAAGTTTCCAAGTTAGATTTTCATCGAAGATTAGTCCTAAATATTTAACGTTTACTGTCTCCAGCCTTACTTTGTGGAACTCCATAATCATGAAATATAATATAAATACAAAGATTAATTAAAGTTTCACAAGTTTTATTAATATCTTAACCTGACAATATTGTTTCGACACTTTGTGTCATTATCAAAGGTAGATAAGATTGATAAACAAACACGTTGCTAAGGATAAATACATACAGAAAATAGGTAACTAGATACAATACATAACAAAAACTAAATATCTAACACTTCTAATAAACGAGAATTACTAAGCTCAGTTTGTTCATTCATTAAAGGTACTGTGCGTTTATGTCTGTATATTTCAAAAGCTTCTAAAATGCCTAATTTGTGTTTGTTGTTGCAAAAATGTAAGAATTTAATGTTGTTTTGAGGTGTCATTGGGTGGTTCTGTTCCAAAATGTGTTTGGCATAATTCGATTTTTCTGGATGTTTAAGTCTATAAGAGCGTACGTGTTCTTTGTATCTTATGTCGAAATTTCTAAGTGTTTGCCCAATATAAACCGAGTTACAAAAAGAACAATTCAAACGGTAAATGCCGGATTTCATGATATCTTGTGTTTTGTCTTTAGCATTGAATAAAAATGAAAAGGTGTTGGTGTTAGTTTTATAGGTTATTTTGTAACTGGTGGTTTTTCTTAGTATAGTTGCAATTTGTTCTGATATCTTGCCAAAGTATAGTATTGATATGTAGTTTGTGTCTTGTATTTGAGTGTCAATTGGAAATATTCTTTTGATAGCTAACCTATAATCTTTTTGTTGAATTAAAGTGTCAATCATGTTATGGTTATAATGATTTGCATATGCTAATTGTTTGATGATTGAAATTTCTTTATCAAAATGTGATCGTTTCATTGGAATAGTTAAAGCTCGGTGTACTAAAGATCTATAAGCCGCTAGTTTATGCATTTTATGATGACATGAATCGTTAGGTATAGTGACGTCTGTGCTTGTGGGTTTTCTGTATATGGAAAAATCAAATTCATTGTTTGTATTAATTGTAATAGTTAAATCCAAAAAATTAATAGCTCTATTTTGTTCTGTTTCTAGTGTAAACGTGATGTTTGAGTGAAGATAATTCATAACATGATTGACACTTTAATTCAACAAAAAGATTATAGGTTAGCTATCAAAAGAATATTTCCAATTGACACTCAAATACAAGACACAAACTACATATTAATACCATACTTTGGCAAGATATCAGAACAAATTGCAACTATACTAAGAAAAACCACCAGTTACAAAATAACCTATAAAACTAACACCAACACCTTTTCATTTTTATTCAATGCTAAAGACAAAACATAAGATCATGAAATCCGGCATTTACCGTTTGAATTGTTCTTTTTGTAACTCGGTTTATATTGGCCAAACACTTAGAAATTTCGACATAAGATACAAAGAACACGTACGCTCTTATAGACTTAAACATCCAGAAAAATCGAATTATGCCAAACACATTTTGGAACAGAACCACCCAATGACACCTCAAAACAACATTAAATTCTTACATTTTTGCAACAACAAACACAAATTAGACATTTTAGAAGCTTTTGAAATATACAGACATAAACGCACAGTACCTTTAATGAATGAACAAACTGAGCTTAGTAATTCTCCTTTATTAGAAGTGTTAGATATTTAGTTTTTGTTATGTATTGTATCTAGTTACCTATTTTCTGTATGTATTTATCCTTAGCAACGTGTTTGTTTATCAATCTTATCTACCTTTGATAATGACACAAAGTGTCGAAACAATATTGTCAGGTTAAGATATTAATAAAACTTGTGAAACTTTAATTAATCTTTGTATTTATATTATATTTCTAAATATTTCATATTAGAAGTTTTACAGATTTTCTTACAATGACATTTTGGATTATTGTGGTTTCCTGAATAACATTTATTGGAGTGAAATGTTGGTTCTTTATCGAACGTAAAACTATTCCTAAAGGAGAAATTTATGTACTTCGTTTTATTGATATTCATTGACATCTTGTTATAACTAAGTCGTTTACTCAATGTGCGTAAATTACCCGACATTTTTTCAAAATCTATTTGCTTATTATGAGATGAGTATAATAACGATGTGTCGTCAGCAAATGTAAAAATGGCACCGTTCATTTTCATACAACATAAATCATTAATATAAATCAAAAAAGTATTGGTCCTAAACACACTATCTTGTGACACACCCGCTAATATTTTTTCCTCAGAGCTACTTACATTGTTGATTTTCACTACCTGAGTGCGTTCCTGTAGGTAACTCTCAAACCATTTCGACGACAGTCCTCTCATACCAGCCTTAAAAAGTTTATTCAAAAGTATAGAGTGGGAAACTGTATTGAAAGCTTTAGATATGTCTATGAATAAACCTGTTACAAGAAGACCGTTATCCAAATCTGTTATAATCTTGTTAGAAAAATTTATTAACGCCATTTCTGTACCCTTTTTTGATAAAAATCCATATTGGTTATTTGAAAAATAGGAATTTTTTGAAAACAGCTAGTTCATAAGTTGTTTACAGATAAGTTTTTAGAATAATTTTGACAGAATAGACAATAAGGCAATCGGTCGATAGTTATTTGCATCAGTTTTCTGTCCTCCTTTGTAAATGGGTACAACAGCGTTTTTTAAAGAATCTGGAAATACTCCTTTTTGTACTGATAAATTAAACAATTTAGTTAAAGCGGACGTTATTGAATTTGCAGATACCTTGACCATTTTTGCAGTTATGTTATCACAACCACTTGACTTATTGTCCTTCAAGGAATTAATTGAATCAAGCACTTCCTCGTGTAATATCGAACGTAAATTTAGTGAATTTACAGGTACTGTGATTCAGTGTGAGTTCGTAGACGTCAGGCTCAATATTAGATAACATTATTATTATTAAGATTATAACATTTAAACTTGTGAAACTTTTACTAATCTGATGTATTTATTTCATGATTATGGATTTTCAACAAAAAAGACTAGAAACAATAAACAAAACTGCATTAATGTATATTAAAACAAAATGGCGTTTTCTGTTATTGACGATTTGATTTAAAATAGGTCTGACTGCTTCAAAAGACACGATTTATCTTATTCGAAATGAAAATAAAATTAGAGTTCTTTTTAATACATGCAACAACGTATGCAACCGGGGTAAATATGAAACACCAAAAATTTGTGGTAAATGTGAAACATGTTTACAACCACTCTTATCTTTAATTTTTAGAAAATTCTAAAAAGTTAAGATAATTACTTCAGGTTTATGTTACATGATGTATAATTATAACATGTTGAACTGCCCTTTATACATAATTTATCTTATTCAATATAAAATCTGCTAAAAACCATCAAAACAAATTTGAAAAGCATATATAAAACTTTCCCGGTAATTAAGATTCTATACCAGCTACTCTATTAATTTCCTATTTTTTAAATAAGGAATAGATTACTTAACGCAGCAAATATAATAAATTGCTTTCATAACATCTTGATTTTGTTTTATTCAGTTACAAAATTCAGGGAAAAAATGCAACACAAAATTGGGAAAAAGTGAAAAACGGCCTGGGAAAAAATGCAACACTATTTGTGCAACATGAGTTATAGGTAGAGACCATGCGTGTAACAATAATTGAGGTTCAGTGTTGAGTGAAATTTCATTATGACAATGTTATTGGATTTACTTCTCATTTCTTTTTAATTTTTTGTGTTACTTACTAAAAGAAGGGTACTAAGTAGTCAAGCGAAAAAGTTGAAGCAGCAAGAAAATCGCGAAACCTACTCCAACATTGGGCTCATTCAGCAGACCTACCGGTCACACATTTGTTTGGCTCACCACATTTTAAATACGGTTTGTTTACATACCGTACCGGTACAATTGAAGTGAGGTTACAATTCTACCGAAAAAACTGTTGATATTTACAATTTAGTTTTATTATCCTCATTTACTATTAGCTGCTCCATTATTATTAGTACAAATATCGAATTAGGTTATGTCACTCTATATTTGACAACTAAACTTAAATATATTAACCGGTAACGAATTTTTCATAATTCAGTTAAAATCAGTGATTACAATTCAGTGAGCAACATTGGTTTATCACCGGTAAATCTGCTGAATGCGGCCATTTTATTGAACGTTTTTGGTGATTCCTGCGAGCCAAATTTAACTACAAGAAAGAGAGAATGGTACCAATAACACTGGTCTGCAACGTTTCTGAGGTCATGGTGACTTATTACCATTTTCATATGCTGAATTTAGAACAATGTGCAATTTTGCTCGATAAGGTCAAGTTTTCATTTTATCGTAAAAAATAGTATTAATTTATTAATAACAGAAATTAAAGGAAATTTCGCAATTACTGGCAACGCCGCCCGCACAGTGTGCTATGAGCAATTGTTTTTATTTTCTCGATGCACACAAGGCGGCCTCTCGTTCTTAAGCTATCCGAGCAGTAGTACGTGTATTTTGATTTGAGTGCGAACGTTAGTATTTTCATAATGAACAGAAAAAAATGTAAAAATGACCCAGAAAGGTTTTGCTATATATGTGGACAAATCACTTTACCTAATCGTAAATCAAATATCACGAGTTTTGTGAAAAAAATGTACCTAGCCTAGTTTGGAATCAAACTCGGTGATCAAGACAAGTCGTTCGCACCTCACATATGCTGCAAAACATATGTAGAAAGTTTGCGACGTTGGAGCACCAACAAAAATACCTTTTGGTATACCGATGATTTGGCGGGAAGGGAAAGATCATACTACTGATTGTTATTTTTTGTATAACTAATCTACGAGGTAAAGATTTTACAAGGAAAAATTTCATTTATTTTGCTAAATAAAGATTCCTAAAATTTACTTTTTAGGAATAAATAAAAACAATCGCCAACATGTCAAGTATAGCCCCTCTATTTCTAATAGTAGCGACAACGTGGAGCAAACCAGGCACAAACTTTAATAAAGAAAAAATCACCACATGCATATTGTTTCGTCATTTTAACAAAAATGTGTTTAAAAATTACAATTTCGTAGTTGTATAATGTATATTACATTAATTTTTACGTTTTTACATAACATAAATATCCGTTATCAAATTCATGTTAAATTGTGAATATTTTTGTGCATGATGATTATAGTAGCGTTTTATTAGGCTGAAATCGTTCATTCCGTTGGGCATACCTTGTAAAAAGTACCACCATAGCTCATGTTGTAGTCTATTCCTAAGTTAAGCAGAATCTACTTGTCATCAAAAAAATAACTGTGCGGTGGTGCGGGAGAGGGGGTTTTAGTAAAAAAGGGGTGAAATTGAATTTTTATGTTATTTGTTGCGGAACATCATTCGCTATGTTGTGACAAAACTGTAAATGGTTACATCGATATTTAAGTTATCAAAAAAAAACATTTAAGATATTTATTTACATTGTTTCTTACGGGAACTTCTACTTTTAAGGTCGATTTTCTCGAAACAGCACTTTTAAGGTTTAACAAAATTACATTTCACACTTAATATCTTCAAATCTAGTACATATTAAGAAAAAACGACTGGAATAAACGTTTTGCGTTGATTTTCTGTGAACACAATGGTGCTTTTATTTTTGTCATAGGTATAATAAAAGCGAAGATATCTGCAAAACAACGTAAAGAGTACTGCCTCTCGTTTTTGCGGTTGGTTAACGAAAAAGTATTTTAGCACGGTAATAATACCTAGTTGAAGTTATGTCTTACCAACGGTAACTAAAATATATGTTCTTATGCGTTTTACACATTGCATATCATACACAGTGACGTAGTTATTTATTATTTCTTTCTTAAATTCATACAAGCAAAGATATTCATCAATAACTAAAAGCCGTCCTAGGATATCATCTGTGGTTTTACATACTTACAATTAGTAAGCTACAACTATATTACACCAGTACTTTGTATGTAACCACAGAAAATTTGTATGTAATAAGTTAAATATGTTGACTAAGAAAAAGCGAAATAAAAAAATCACATCTTGGATTTAAAATTATTTCTTAATAAAATCATGGAAATATTTTGGTACTTACACCTCTTTTCATAGATTTTTTATAAAATTACAAAGACAACTCAATTCAAATTAAAACTACATATTTTATAATTATTTATTCCCTATTTGAAATGAAAAAATTAAGAAATGTGTTTCTATGTCTGCTTTTGGTAAACCATTTTTCATGCTTTTGTATCGACCAGGACATTTGCACGTTGGTATGCAATAAAATTTATTTTTCATGCAGCAACAAATTATCGTCGAGCAATTGCAAAAAAATTAAATTACAACCAATTGCTACACAATGCAAGTATTAAGAGATATACCATTTTTAGGTACTGGTTCCTGGGTTGCGAGAACTTGAACTATTCCAGTTTCCACTTTTTGGCATCCGTAATTTAAAAAGCTTTCTAAATTGGGTTTGGCTAATAAACTATTCAACCACTCTTTAATTTGATAATGTACTTGTAAGCAATGCTGTATTGCTATCTTCTATTTATTTTCCTATACCAGTAAATTGACTGGTAGTTAAGTAGACAATTTAGTTTTCATGCAGGAGCAAATTTTCGTCGAGCAATTGCAAAAAATTAAATTGAAACTAATTACATAACACCATGAAATCATTTGAGTACCATTTGATCAAAAATCTCTTTGTTAAAATCTCCAATCCGATTAGAGAACTTGAAAAACTTTCTATGTCTACGTTAAAGTATATGTACAAGACAAGAACGGAAAAGGTATATCGCAATTCATGAAATATGTTTGGAGGTCTGGCTTAAAAAGATACTTAGTTTCCATGCTATGACGGGTTGCGATACTACTAATCAGTTTATTGGTATAGGAAAATAAACAGAACATAACAATAGAGCATTGCCTACGAGTACATTACCAAGCTCAAAAGTGGTTGAATAGTTTATTACTCAAACCCAACTTAGAAAGATTTTTAAATTACGGATATCAAAAAGCGGAAACTGCAAGTTCCAGTTGTCGCAACCCAGCAATCAGTACCTAAAAAATGTTATATCTCTGAATGCTTGCATTGTTTAGCAATTGGTTGTAATTTAATTTTTTCGCGATTGCTAGACGATAATTTGTTGCTGCATGAAACATAGATTTTATTGCATACCAACGTGCAAATGTCCTGGAGGATGCAAAAAATGAAAAATGGTTTACCAAAAGCAGACATCGAAACAGATTCGGAATTCCACGTATTCAGAGTGAATGCGTTAAATAATGAATGTGAATGTGTAAATAAAACTCTACTATTATTAAACCTAACATTTAGTGTAAAACGAAATGTCAAATCTGGTAACTTCCAATGTCACCAACATAGTTTTGTTCCAGCGACGGGATCAATCGTTGTCGCTACTATTTGAAAATAAAGGGTCTATAATGTCAAGTATCCCGACGTGCCATCTGCTTTAAAGTCTGTTAGTGATGGTCCAGAAGTTCCAATTCCAGAACCACGAAATACATACACAGACTTGTCTTCAGAATCTAATGATGAGCAGACAGATGAAGAAATTGCTTTCGAGGGCATTGTTGGAATAAATGAACCGAAACCATTTGCGCAAGGCAAATTAAATGATCTGACGAGAGACTTATGTCTGTCTAAGGAGTCCGCACAATTGCTAGGATCTCGTCTTCGTGAAAATAATTTACTAGCTCCGGGAACAACATTCTACTGGTATCGTGATCGAGAGACAGAGTTTCGAATTTTTTTGAAAAAGAAAAAAATACAGCACTAGTTTACTGCAAAAATATCAAGGGTCTCATAGAGAATTTAGGCTTAAGATATGATTCTAGCGAATGCAGGTTGTTTATCAATTTATCCAGCGAAAGCTTAAAGGCAGTTCTCTTGTTTAATGGTAACAAAGTTTCTTCTGTTCCAGTGGGTCATTCAGTACAAATGACTGAAAGTTATGATAATATGGAACGTTTACTAACCGCTTTGAAATATCGAGACCACAACTGGAAAATATATGGAGATCTAAAGGTATGTTATCCGTACGTAACTTTCAAGGATGTTTAATTCTAAAAATTGCTTTAGCTTCTTTCTGTGGCTGCACCCCCACGAAATTTTAAAATATTTTGTTATTTTCAGGTTATATCTTTATTGCTTGGCTTACAAGGCTGCTATACGAAATACCCTTGCTTTCTGTGTCTGTGGGACAGCCGAGCCGATAAAGAACACTATATAAAACGTGAGTGAAAAGTAAGGCCGGATTTACAACCTGGCTCACACAACGTTCTAGCACACGCTTTAGTGGACCCAAAGAAAGTACTGCTGCCCCCACCACATATCAAACTAGGGCTTACGAAAAATTATGTCAAGGCTCTCAACAAAGAAGGTCGTTTAGTTTTTAATCGAAAATTTCCAAACATCAGTGATGCCAAACTGAAAGCTGGGATTTTTGACGGTCCTCAAATCCGAAAACTGATGAAGGACCAGGAATTGACCAGAATATGGAAGGCAATGAAAAAAATACATGGTTAACATTTAAATCCATTGTCCAAAACTTTTTGGGAAACTACCGAAGTCAAGAGTATCAACGAGTGGTCGAAGACCTGTTACAAAGCTTTCAGTCTGTTGGTGCACGCATATCTGTAAAAATACATTTCTTAAGTTCGCATTTGGATTATTTTCCAGAAAATTGTGGGGATTTTAGCGAAGAGCAAGGCTAACGCTTTCACCAGGACATTCGTGTAATGGAAGAGAGATATCAGGGCCGGTGGGACATAAATATGCTGGCAGACTACTGCTGGTGCCTAAAAAGAGATGTTTAAATTATTTTATTTTAGCGCATGCACGCTTGTTTACCTAGGTTATTAGGATATTAGGAAGTTAATAATGACGGTTTCAAACCTCACAATTGAATAACGACTATTTAAAATGTTCATTACTTTAATATGTATATTGATTTAGTATAGAAGTACAGCAAAAAATATATAAAAGTAAAATGTACAATGTTAATTGCCTGTGATCGACTTTGAGAGTAGACACCTGGTATGCCCTTGACGTACTTGAAACCTCATTATATAAAGACTTAAGGTGATGTTTCATTTTTTCCCGTTTGCGTTTCATATTTACCCTATATCCAGGTTAACAATGAAACGCAGTGTTTACCTCTTCATGACTATAAACATAATTTTATATAAAGGACCACGCAATAATCTTATGGAAATTGGGTTTCGATCAAATTTTCTGAATTTTTGATATGTTGTATATTTTGTCATCCTGAACAAAAGTCTCCATGGGCACAAAGCTCCAAATTCAATATTTTGGCAGCTACGGAGCTCCAAAGCTCCACAGATCCGTTACAAAACTATTCATTTTTAATACTATTTATAAATGTCAAAAGCATATTTTAATTATTTAAATATATAAGTTTATGTTTTTGAGGTCGCTGAATTCAAATCTGATGTCAGATTTGAAAAATTGACAGTTGACAGCTGTCAATTAATTGTCAAAGTAGAATAAAAAAGTAAATATTCTCTTTTGACATTGAAAGTTGATGTTTTTGAGGTCGCTGAATTCAATTCTAATGTCAGATTGGAAAAATTAACAGTTGACAGCTGTCAATTAATTGTCAAAGTAGAATAAAAAAGTAAATATTCTCTTTTGACATTGAAAATTGATGTTTTTGAGGTCGCTGAATTCAAATCTGATGTCAGAATTAAAAAATTGACAGTTGACAGCTGTCAATTCACTGTCAAAGCAGGATAAAAAAGTAAATATTCTCTTTTTACATCAAGAGTTTATGTTTTTGAGGTCGCTGAATTCAATTCTAATGTCAGATTGGAAACATTGACCGTTGACAGCTGTCAATTTTTTAAATCTGACATCAGATTTGAATTCAGCGACCTCAAAAACATCAACTTTCAATGTCAAAAGAGAATATTTACTTTTTTATTCTACTTTGACAATTAATTGACAGCTGTCAACTGTCAATTTTTTCAATCTGACATTAGAATTGAATTCAGCGACCTCAAAAACATCAACTTTCAATGTCAAAAGAGAATATTTACTTTTTTATTCTACTTTGACAATTAATTGACAGCTGTCAACTGTCAATTTTTCAAATCTGACATCAGATTTGAATTCAGCGACCTCAAAAACATAAACTTATATATTTAAATAATTAAAATATGCTTTTGACATTTATAAATAGTATTAAAAATGAATAGTTTTGTAACGGATCTGTGGAGCTTTGGAGCTCCGTAGCTGCCAAAATATTGAATTTGGAGCTTTGTGCCCATGGAGACTTTTGTTCAGGATGACAAAATATACAACATATCAAAAATTCAGAAATTCTGACCGAAACCCAATTTCCATAAGTTTATTGCGGGGTCCTTGCTTTTATATGGTCTTATAGGTAAGGCTAAAAGGAATCTATTGAAGTATAAAAACGAAGACTTTTTAATTTTAAGGTAGTTTAAATTTAAAAGTTTTATTTTTCGTTTCATATTTACCCCGGTTGGCCGTACTATAAATTTGCAACACTTTCTAAACAACCCTTGTAGAAATAGTATGGTATTATAACAGTTTTAGTACTGGATATTCTTTAATCGCCGACAAATAAATTTTTCACGGGAAATATAAGCATTTATTCTGTAGAAACAAAACATTTCACATTGATTGATTTACGTACAAGATTTAATTTTAAATTTTGATTTTATTAAAAACGCTTCTGATTTATAAACTTAATATCTAAACAGATTATTGAAAAGAAACTTTAATTTTGACAAGAAGTAAAATTAAATTTCATCTTTTATTATTGACAAATTTACCACTGACTTCAGACTTGCTTTAAAAATGTTAGAGTAACTTACATTTATGATTTATGAAAGTATGAAATAAATGTTGTTTAAAAAAATAAACAAAGTTGCAATTAATTACCAATTAATTATTACAACAAAACTGTTTAATTAACTTGCCATGAGAATAATGATTTATAATGAAAATTTCCTAGAAGGTAGCAATTTTCCCCTGAGGTGTATCTTAATGTATGTATGTGTACATAGTTTGATTTCTGTTTTATCTCCAGAGACTTAATTAAAGGTTGTATTAGCAACAAGAAAGTAAGTAATTTTGAATTTAACTTAGGCTCTTTATCCTAAATTTTAATTTTTTTCTTTTAAAAATTTATATTAGTCAATAATTAATCACAAAAAATTATTACAGATTACAACAGTCTACATTTCCCCTTCCCAATTCAGCAACACGAACGTAAAATACTCCATGCACCTATTATCATTGTCGCTTTATCTGGAAACTAATGATGGAAAATATGGGGGGAATTGAAAAATATTTGACATGAAAAAGTGCGTGGGCATCTGGACGCAAAATCGGGAGTTGCATCCTACTCGCGGTTTGCCGTTATAAACAGAGCAAGCGCCAATTTTAAAACACTTCCATCGTACCTGTTGAGCAGAGATCACAATTTGGGGTGGTGAAGCAAAAGTCAGTTTAACTTGTTTTATTTACAAGAAGAATCGTACTGGTTTTTATAAAGAAGTAAAAGAAAAATTGTGAAAAAGTGGTGCCGAGGAAAATTTCCACGAGAAACTTTTTGACTGCACTTCGTTGAAGTTCGACTAAAGGTAAGTCGTTTTTGGATTTGCTATATAGAAAGTAATTAGATTAATGTCCTTAGAGAGTAATTAAAAGAATTCAAGAAGAAAACTAACAAAAATTTTGCAAAGTAGAATTCTTATTAATGAAATATTAACCTTTAATTAATCTTAAATTTTAAGCAAACCGATAACGCTTAGGAAATTTGGTTAAGTACTAGATAATGCAATAAAACTATTCTTATTCAATAATAAAATTAGAAATTTTGAAATGATTTTTAACAAAAGTGTATATTTTTTATGATATTAGCAATACATAAAAGATGTTTAGAAATCATCAACGACGAAAAATATCATTTAGATTATCAGCAACTTAATTCAATAAATTATTTTGCTATAACGCGAGAACCTTAGGAAATGTTATTTTTTTCGATAAAGTAAAACATAAGATAAATTAAGAACAAAGTTAATTAATTGATCTTTCTTAACACTTAATTTAACACAATATTTATTTTTTAACTGGTTTTTGTTTTTATTGCAATCAGAAATGTGAAATATTATTTTTTTAGATTTCGTTCAAACTGAAATAGTCATAATTTCCCTAAAAATCTTTTTTAATATTTTTTTTTTGTTAATCAAAAGATTTGCACTTCTTTCAATAGAATGCCAAGAAATGAGATATAGAGATAGAAATTCCGCTAAGCACAAAATTAATCTTTCGATTTTTTTACTGAAATCATTAAAGTTCGTCAAAATGAAGATGAAGACTTTAAAGGGCCTAATCAATTTGATTAAAATGCCGGAATCTTTAATATTTTTACAAAAAAAAGGCATTCATAGATTTAATTCATAAGAAAATTGACTGAATTTATAGATGTTAAATACTTTTATTTTTATTTGAGTTCTAAAACTTTTTAGAATTTATATATTTCATTAAATATTATTATTTCAGTAAACATTCTTTTCATAACTTACTGATTTTAGTCCCTTTTAATTTCTGAGTTTAATTTGCAAATTGAGTGAAGCCGTCGGAATGTCCCCATTAGCAATTCAAAGATATTTTACATTTTTTAATTATTTTTATTAATGTCATGTTTAATTATTTATTAATTTTTATTTGTTTAAATTAATGAAAAATTAATCTTAGTTGCTACAGTTGATATGCTTTAAGATTGTATAAATGCATTGTTCTTTCTGTAAGTAGTACTTGTAGTTTTTCAAACATATCCAAATGTTTGATAGCCTCGAATTTCCAAAGTTGATATCCACTAGTGTTGGTATTCTCAAAATCTCAGTTTGCGACTTTTGTTGCTATGTTTATAACTTATTTCTTAAGAAAACTTTGTTTAGTTCTAACCTTTATTCAAAAAATTTTTGTATTTGGCATTTATTTCTTCATTAACTTTTTTGGTAACCCTTCTCACTTCGATTAGTTAGGGTTAAATGGCTTTAGTGCTCATAGTTTCCATCTACGAGTTCTTATGGTTCATTTACTCAAGATCAAGATCAAGAAAATAAAGTAAAAATCTTTATAATCATTTGCTAAATGGAAGAAGATTGCATCAATACTTCTAAACTTGCTTTGGGTTTACATTTTTATGAAATACGATGCATTGCAAACTGAAGTTTTTAAACTCCTTGTCTTCTGCTTCATACGTGATATTCTATGGTGTAACATGTTTCAAGAATTTACGAGTACAGATAATAACTAGAAAAAGCTTTTGACAACTTCAGAAATTCTCCAATTTTATCAATTTTTCCTGATCTCATTTTATTTCATTTTATTTTCAACTTAAAGTCTTTATAGTCCTAGAGAAAAATCTTTTACAATATTTTCTTCACGTTTAACAAAAGTTGCGTCATTTTTTTTAGTTAAAATCAATTGGCCTCATGAATAGTGTTGTGTTGGTAAAAGAATCTTTGGAAGAAGCTGGGGATGTTATTTTTAACGATAACGTGTATATACAATTCTATTTTTAGTAATTGAATTATTAAACTTTGGGCAAAGACTAATATACATCATTTCATAAATCAATTCGGCAAATTTGCATAATCGGTGTTTAGAAATTAAAGAAAACCTGTAACATGTCATCGAATTTCACTAATAGAGAAATACTTTTTCTACTCCTATCAAATAAAAAAATACATTCATTATAAGTGACGCCGGGTACGAAAAAGTACCATCAAGATGAAAAATGGGATTTGAAATTAATTCTACCACTATTTAGAATAAACTTTTAAGAGGCTGTCTCCGAGAAAGTGCACGAAATTGGAAACAGAAAAATCTCATGTTCTCCAATTTGCTTCAAACTTTCAGGTATGAGTCTTTAACACATAGAAACCGTACCGACCGAAGAAGGTATCACTTATATTGATAATCTGGGCGTAGCAGGGCGGTAAAGATCAAAATGCTAACTTTGCGTAGAAGCATCGAATACTCACATAGCTCATTTTGACGGGCTCGGCGAGTAGAACAACTTTTGTCTGTTGGTGCATTTAGAGATTCCTAGTGTGCACAAAGTTATGCCAAGAAAACTACTGAAAAATGGTACATCTTGGTGGTTTTAACCGTTTTCTCAGGAATTCAGAAGATTTGCCACCATAAGCTGCATATCTTTACAATCTACGATAAATTTCGCTCCGGATACACTTACATTTATGCACTGAGTCCGGGTCGCCTGGGAGAACTAGTTCAAAATGTACAGTACAAAAGTACAACAAAATCTTCTCACTTTTATATCTCAACAAATATTACTCCAAACTAAGCATTGTTATATGTCATTCGACGCGTCTCGACGAGAGCTACACCATGGAATACAAAGGCATTATGGTTTTTAGGTTTTGCCATAATATGGTAATTAGCGGTGGAAAATGTTTTTTAATAAATGATTGGCAACTATAGCTTAATCCTAAGGGTAAGCATGACATATTATACATTTTCAGAATTCGCTCGTTTAGATGAATAACTTTCTCTTTGTACCATCTTGATCCAAACATTCCCTGAAAAGTTGAACGGCATACGTAGAGACTTGATTTCGAGACATCCTTGGAGAGGGAAATAAACGTAACAGCAGAAATTATAAATATGTACAACAATAGAGAAAATATTTATACAATTAAACAACAGATTTCTCAACAATGTTCAATTTATAAAACTCAGAAATATTTGTATTAGGTCGTTAAGAAAAATCTGAAAATAAGGAATATTAGTACATACTATATTAGTAAATAAGTAAGGAACACTATTAGTAAAAATCGCCTCGACGCCTAAAATGCTGTAGGTCGCAACCTCGACAGCAAAGTTAGTGATAAAATTATAATAATTCCTAATAAACGGCACGACGACAAAAATAATAACATATGAAAAAACTCGAAGACTATTATAATCGAAACAGTGAATAATTTTCCATTCACATACTAAAAAATGGTACAGCTTGGTGGTTTTAACCACTTTTTTTATCGATTTAGAAGGTTTGCCACCATAAGCTGCCTATTTGCAAAATCTACGATAAATTTCGCTCCAGATACACTTACATTTATGCACTGACTCCGGGTCGCCTGGGAGATCTGCACCAAGATGCCGGTGCAAAAGTACAACAAAATCTTTTATCATGTCTATCTCAACAAAATTACTCCAAACTATGCACTGTTACGTCATTTGAAGCGTCTCGACGAGAGCTACACCAAGTGATACAAAAGCATGTGGATTTCAGTTTTTGTCATAATATGGTTGGAAATGTGGTTTTTCGATAAATCACTGGAAACTACCTAAATCCTCAGGGTAAGGGTGATATATTATACATTTTCAGAATCCTCTCGTCTACGTGATATAGTCTATATCACGTCTTCGAATTTTTTTCATACGTTAGTATTTTTGTTGAGTTTTTTATATTTGTCGTCGTGCCGTTAGGAATTAGTATAATTTTATCACTAACTTTGCTGTCGAGGTTGCCACCTACAGCATTTTAGGCGTCGAGGCGATTTTTACTAATAGTGTTCCTTACTTATTTACTAATATAGTATGTACTAATATTCCTTATTTTCAGATTTTTCTTAACGACCTAATACAACTATTTCTAAGTTTTATAAATTGAACATTGCTGAGAAATCTGTTGTTTAATTGTATAAATATTTTCTCTATTGTTGTACATATTTATAATTTCTCCTGTTACGTTTATTTACCTCTCCAAGCATGTCTCGATATCAAGTCTCTACAAATGCCGTTGAACTTTTTCAGGGAATGTTTGAATCAAGTTGGTACAAAGAGAAAGTTATTCATCTAAACGAGCGGATTCTGAAAATGTATAACATGTCATGCTTACCCTTAGGATTATGTTATAGTTGCCAGTCATTTGTCAAAAAACATTTTCCACCGCTAATTACCATATTATGGCAAAACCTAAAAACCATAATGCCTTTGTATTCCATGGTGTAGCTCTCGTCGAGACGCGTCGAATGAACAATGCTTAGTTTGGAGTAATATTTGTTGAGATATACAAGAGAGAAGATTTTGTTGTACTTTTGTACTGTACATTTTAAACTAGTTCTCCCAGGCGACCCGGACTCAGTACATAAATGTAAGTGTATCTGGAGCGAAATTTATCATATATTCTAAAGATATGCAGCTTATGGTGGCAAACCTTCAGAATTCCTGAGAAAATGGTTAAAACCACCAAGATGTACCATTGTTCAATAGTTTTCTTGGCATAACTTTATGCACAGTAGGAATTCCCAAATGCACCAAAAGATAAAAGTTGTTCTACTCGTCTAGCCCGTCAAAATGAGCTATAGTATGTGAGTATACGATGCTTCTACGCAAAGTTAGCATTTTGACCTTTACCGCCCTGCTACGCCCAGCTTATCAATATAAGTGATGCCTTCTTCGGTCAGTACGGCCTTTATGTGTTAAAGAATCATACCTGAAAGTTTGAAGCAAATTGGAAAACATGAAATTATTTCTGTTTCCATTCAATGCAAATTTATTTCAGTTTCTCGGAGACAGCCTCTTAAGATTCTAACAGTGAAACCCAAATGTTAATAGCACAATTCCTTCAAAAAGTACAATTTTTGAAAGTAAAGGTTTATTATAATAAAAACTTTCGCTCCTACACGATTTACATACATTGTCTTGTAAGTAATTTTTAATACCATACTTTGATAAACGCAATTTTCCACGAATGTGATTTGCACCGCAACGGTACCTTTTCATAGCCGGTGTCACCTATATGCGTTTCTTAATAAGTAATACCATTCATTAGTCACGGGCCGTAGCATTAACTTAAAATAAGTAAAAACTAAATTCTGATAATAAAAATGATGAAATTTGTACGCAGCCAGAAATTTGCAAGCGACAAAAGTAACCACTGTAATCTTAATGCTAGAAAAATTAAGAAACTATGAGACGTACTATGTCGTACGCAGGTAAGATTAAAAAAGTGTCACTTCTTTTTGAATAGTCATAGAAAAATTATAGTATTCTATTTGCTTGTAATAATTATTATTATTATTCATGCGCGAGAACTATAAAATTTCATCCGCATAAGAAACAACAAGATAACTAGCTCTTTTATGTTCCTAAACAAGTAGAACCATTCATGAATGAAAATGTTTTAAATAAGTCCCTAAAAAGCAAGTACCTTGATTAAAAATAAATAGCCAAATATCTAGCTCTACTCCACATTTTAAGAAGCAAGAAAAATTTTATTGCACTCTGTATAAAGTCCAGAAGTATTATTATAATTATTATCAAAAATAATATAACTACTATACAGTTAGATAGATAATTTATTTTGGTATAAAATAGCAAACTTATAAAAGTATCTGATTTTAGGAATTTTCGCGAATTATGTTACAAAAAGTCGGATTTTCTAGGTGATTTGACGTAACGTGTGTCTTTAATAATTAATATTTCAATAACTAACTACTCGACAGAATTGAATGCAATTTTATATGCAAGTAGCTAATAGTGTTTTATATATATGTGGATATTTGGAAATGTGGTGGTTTGATATCAGTATTATTTCTTAAGTTATTCTATAAAATAGAAGGGTAATGCATACACGTATTACGTCAAAACTCCCAAAAAACCGAACTTTTTGTAACATAATTCGCAAAAATTAAAAAACCTAAAATTAGATAATTTTTCAAATACTATACATACTATTTTATGCAAAAATAAATTTTCTATTTAATAGTTTTTGTTTGAATTAATCTGAGCTGTTAGTTTTTTTGCTATGTATCACTAGTATCACTCACAAATTTCTATAATTTAATTATTCTTTGAAATTAAGAGAGAAATTTTCTTCAGAGAGACAATTTAACTTCAATTAACA
The DNA here is from genome assembly GCA_929113105.1 of Agrypnus murinus. Classification (NCBI taxonomy): domain Eukaryota; kingdom Metazoa; phylum Arthropoda; class Insecta; order Coleoptera; family Elateridae; genus Agrypnus; species Agrypnus murinus. Next base: position 76,375,425 of record OV816026.1, read on the forward strand.
ATTTAGCTTTATTCTTTAATAAGTGAGACTACCGTCACAACTAGTGACTTTTCTCTGTAAAGCAGTTTCAGTTGGTTGTTATCAAGGAAATTGAATGTGAGTGATATAGTCTTTAATATAACAAAAGTTGTAAACATCTCCATTTATTAGAGCTTTGCGAGAAGAAACCGTTACTCGATTGCCGATTATTTAATTCTTATATCAAAAAACTATCCTTATTATCTATTTTTGTCTTGAAAATGATAAAGTTGTAAGATACCAAATATTAAGAAAAATTTGTGAAAAATATCTACTGCCTCTCCACAACTTCAAGCTCCTTAACATCGTACTCCTAAATATTTTCTTCAATTACTGGTAATATAAGTAAGCCATACATCCCTGGCTATAAGAGACTGTGGCTCATAACATGTGTTAATTCGGTTACTAACGACTACAGTTGCAGATACAACCCAGTCACCAACTTACTCGTATCTCGTATCTGCACCTAATTGTATGAGATTGAAACTAGCGTTTCTGAGTATCGACAATTTTGCTATTCTCGGGACTCGACACCGTTTTCTCCGGAAGTTCCGGGAATCCCGGATAGTAATTTTACAGAGGCACCTAACACAAAAATCCAAATATTTGTTTTTAAAATTGTTTTAATTAATCCCCCTAATTATCTACTTTCTCCCAGAAGTTCCCATTGAAAAATGATTGCAATTATTTAATGAAAAGCACAGCAGTACATAAATAAATTCTACGATCATAAAATTATTTTTCTCTCTTTTATGCCAAAGCCTTTCCTGTTTAGTGTTGTATTGTTTGCCGGTAAGTTCTAAGTTACTCATAGCTTTTATAAAACATTTTTCCTGAATATGAACTTGATAAATTTTGTTAGCAATAGTTCGAATTGTTATTCCATCTTCTGCGACCTGTTGAGATACATACATTGCACTCAAATTTATTGTTTTGAAAAATTGATTGTTAATTTTTAATTTTTTTGAGGCAGAAGGTACGATATCTTCTTCAATATTTTTTAAATGCGACCCGTGCATGCATTCTAAATGCCGCATAAACCCGCTAGAATTAGAACCTTACACGAAATTTGTTTGGGGTAATAATTGCATTGGGCCGTTTCTACATTTTTTAAAACGATTTCAAATTACGATTGGGTTTATTTTCATCTTGAAGCTAAACAGAAAATATTTTATTTAAAAATTTAATTGGTAAATAAAAGCTAGATGAAACAAACTCAGAAGTAGATTCTAGTAAATACACACTACTATAAGCAATTAATTATACTATTATCATTACAAAACTTGCAAAATCTTCTTGGAGTCTTTTATCTATTGAAAACGACCGATTGTTAAAGAGATTAAGACCATACTTCAATATGAATTCTGTTTAGGTCTTTAAGAAGACTACCTTAACTGTTTATATATATATATATATATATATATATATATATATATATATATATATATATATATATATATTATAATATATATATATATATATATATATATATATATATATATATATATATATATATATATAAGAAAGGAAATTCCAGATGAAGACTCTTTTTGAATATAATTGAATAGAAACTGCAAGTTAATTTATAAAGAATGCTGTGGCGAAGTAACATACCTAACGGTACTTTCTTACTGAAAATAATCCCTTTACCTTTATTGATTGTTTATAGACAGGTTGTAAATAATTTGTATGTGTATGCAAAGACTGTTTAGTGTTAAACGAAAATGGTTAAGAGAACCATCTGTGCAAAGCAATACACAAATAAAACCTTAATTCTAAAGTAAGAATTTGAATTAAATACCTAGTAAACAAAAGTCCCGAGTTATTTTTTCCGGGGCTCGAGACAACAGAAAATAGAGTAATTCTCGGGACTTGGGTTCCGGGAATTTCCAGGGTCAGAAACCCTAATTGAAACCCTATGTTTTTCTAAAAAATATTAGTTGCAAAACTAAATTATATAACTTGTGAAATTCGACATTTGAATTTTCAATTATATACTTTAATACTGATTCAGTTATTCGTGCCTTTTGTATCACTGTTTGTTTCTAGGAAGTGAAAATTGCTGTGCAGATAGAAATAAATGATGTACTAAACAGCAAGTAGGGCTTTATTGAAAATTAATTATTGTTCTTTATAGGAAACATCTGTGCGAATTGTAGAAGACGCATGAAAATAGTTAATAAAAACTAAAAACACAGTCTAATTGTTTTGACTTAAAGTATAGTTCAAATAACACTTCAAGGCGGTGCAATTATTATGTGATATTCTTTTTAGTTACCATTTTTATATCTGTCGCACAAAATACTTTTAGTTGCTGTCAGATTGACCGATCTCTTAAAAGACAAGAAATTACTTAAATTATGAGAAATTCAACTAATCTTGACGTATATATAAAAAATATCGCTTTTAGTGGTTAATTTCAAAGTTAAAGAAATCTAGGTTTTGTTTCGTTAGTAACAAACTGATTTGTGCTATATTTCAGCTAACGGATTACAACTAAGAATTTGCACTAACTCTGCGTTACGTTATAATTAATCATAGATCATTTAAATTTTTAAGCAATATTTTAAAATAGTGTGCTATGGTTAATTACTGCACAGATAAATAAATGATCTCTCAAATTTATTACAAATAATAATGCTAGCCGAACGAGAAAGGATACGGAAAGTCATTGTAAATTTTCATTGAAAACACAGGGAACAAGGTAAAAACTATGTTGTTAAACATTTTATGTTAGAAGGGTTCTTAAGAAGAACAATCAAAATATTATCATGAGAGGTAGTGTAATTAAGAAAAGTGGGTGATCTGGACCCAAGGCAACAATAACGACGAAAAAGAACAAAAATATTCGAACATCAATTTAATACGACTAACTTTCGTACCCTTTCTCGTTCGAATGGCATTATTACTTACCTACAATACATTTGAGAGCTCACTTACTTTTATTTTGCAGTAATTAGATACAACACACTATTTTAAATTATTATTTAAAAATTGGAAACCATAATCTCAAGAATTTATAGAAAAAAATATTCTAAATGACGAAATCTTATTTCTTATCTTAATCAACTTTTTAGCTCTCACCATTCTCAAAATACTTAAAATGAAGGAAAACCGTAAAATCCGGAAATTTTTAAATTATAATTTAAATCATTTTTATTTTAGGAAAAACAATACCTTATTTATGATAAAATAATCTGTTTTAGAATAATTATTGTTTGGGGGCCAAATGACATTCATTTAATTTGCTAATCTTTTAAAGCTTGAAATAGATATTTCCAAAATTCCAGAATAGCGTATTGCCAAAATTACCCTAGTCTCTCTGGAGTATCACAAAATACTAATAGATAATGAACAGAATACGATTTCTTTACAAGATTCGAAGCACACGAAAGGCTTCTATGAAACGAATCAGTGCGATATCAAAAACTCATTTATAACAAAACATTTACTGCACTCTTGAGACATTGTATACTCCTGGTAAACCAACTATACAGCACTATATACAGGGTATCTCATAAAGGGCGGACGTGAAGTATGACTACATCAATGTGTATCTACATGTAAAAAATCTGAAAAATCAAAGAATATTAAGATTTATAAAAATTAAATATAAACGAGAACTTTGACAATAATTATCTCAGGAACTTCTTATCAGAACGACATTCTAATATTATATTTAAGTTCCATGTTATTTATGTTTTATTTTATTACGGATGCCACCATCCCATAAGGTCGTACAGACCCCTGTCAGAATTTTCCTTAAAAACTTACCTAGACCAGAATTATTCCGTCACTTATATACTGTGCAGTATGTGAATTTAATTCAATATTTATAAATTGTACTTGTTTCGATATCTGTGTGACAAATCATTATTTTTGCAGTTAAATTTCGTTTCAAAATTCATTTTCAAACTTATAAATTACCAATTTAGTTTGGAAATTTTTATAGTTTATTTTGCATCATTTTATGAATTAAAGTTGCAGTGACTCTTTTAGAATAACACATGTTATAGTTAATTAATTATAAAACGTATAGAAGTACTCTGTCATAGTATAAGATATACTTTATAATACACTAGAAAATACGTTTTGAAGTTTTCAGTCGATTTATATCAGGTGGGAGGACAATTAATTATTAAGAATTTGTTTTAGAAGAATGATTTAAATATTGAAATAATAACTAAACTGATTGAACAGTAATACAAAAACATTTTGAACATTACTAAGTATATGCAATTGCAATGCCATTATGCATAGTATAAGTATGTATAATTACAGCAAGCAATATATATGTTATGGTCAATGTAGTAAACCTGTTACTAAACTAACAGTAACCTAACCTCATCCATGACCTGAAAATTAATAATTAAAGCGGCTCAATTAATAATTAAGTGCTAGTCAATTAATTAATTTATGCACAGATGCATTATAATTAGACTATTATTGCAAGACTCATCTAAACATAAACGTCTTTTTATGGCCCAAGGGCCTCTTTATGGTCAGACGGGCAATAACGAAAAGTCAATTAAATGTCAGAAGTTTTTTTGTAGAACTTGATTGGTTCTTAATATAATTTGTAAACTTATCACCAATGAAAATAAACTGAAATTAAATATTTTGGAATAGTAACTATAGTAACGAACTTCGTATAATCACATAAGTATACGCACAGCTGCTTGATGTACCTACGTACTCATTTAATTATATTTTTACACAATAATAGATTTGACATAAAAACTTAATCTGTGCATAAAATAGTGTATGTATATCGGGCATAACTTGCTTTTAGGGCCCTACAGCCTTTTCCTAGCCCTCGACTGACGCCTCGGGCTAGAAATAACGCTTCTGATCATAAAAGCTTCATTATGCCCTTAATACATAAATAACTATTATGCGTTCGTTGAAGTTTATTCAAGATTTAGTAAATATGATTCTATCTTAGGATTTTATGCAATTTTTGAGATTGGCCGGTCATTAACGACATTGATAGTAACATATACACAGCATTCCCAAGTAACCCCCTCCCCGCAGCACTTAACTTTTGAAGCACTTAAATTAGTTAAACTATTGTATTTCTTTAGGATATGAAATAAGATTAATAGTGCTATTTTCTGAGCAAACAAACAAAATTGATTGATAACTCCGCGACGCGCAAAAACACAATAATCCCACGAATTAAATGCACGATGGGTTGAGTGACGATTCGTTTGAAAGTGAGTTCTAGAAGTGCTTGTGAGGCCCTGCCGTAAGTGTTGATGAAAGATTTAGATTTAAAAAAACTTGTCTATAGCTACATTGAACTACTTATAATAGTTCAATATACAATTACGAAATAGACAGCTTTCTGAGGCTTCTTAAAGTTTTCAGAAATTTCTGAAGTCACCTTTTAGGTTTCCGACTTCTACCTACTCACTTTTACGAACTTATTATACTCTTATACTAGTTTGAATCTTATCTAATTAACTAAATAAATAAGTAAAGATAAATTAGTACAAATTTATTAGAATTTAATTTTTCACAAATGTAGCGAGAGAAAAACATATTTTTTTTGTTGTTTCTTGTTTTTATTTACTTTATTGAATCATCAAAGAAGTACCTAATCATTAAAGGAATAAATCTACAACACAAACTACACCGTAACTTTTAAGTGCTTAGACTTGTTAATATCACATTAAACAGGGCAGGATTAAACAATTTAGGCACACGCTAAAAGCTCCCGTAATTACATATCGTGGTATGAAGTTGAAAGGAATAAGTTTTCAATACCTCCCCGCAGAAAATCTTTTCAGAAAACCTTTGTTACCTAAAAGATCTCTAACAGCACTTTTATCAGTTACAAAACTTTCTTTAGAAATAATTCTTGTGAATATCTGTTAAAACTGTACCTTTTCATCATAGCCAATTTTATTGTTATATTTATGATTTTACATCGTAACTTAATTGAAGACGAAACTAGAAGCAGGCTGGCGAATTTTATTTTATGGGATTCGATTTTATCATTACTTTTATCAACACTATTTTATTGTTAATTCTGCTAAAATTTATGCCAAAACTTTGTACAGTAATTTAATTTACATAACCGCAAGAAAATTATATTTTCTTGATACCAAAATTCCTGTTGCTGTATCATTCTATTTTAACATGTTAAAGAATTTAAAGAAATTTACATATCTGCAGAATATTCAAATCGTCATACGATTCCTTTCCAGATAAAACGATTTATGTATTATCAATTCAAAAAGGGGTTATGCGCGGTTTTACTTGTAAGTCCATTAAATTCCCATTCCTAAATTTACTTTTCGCAATTTACGTTAAAACAAAAGTTAAATAAAGTATATGACAATAAACTAATCGGATTTATTTCCTGATTTTTATAGGTTGGCCCCACACTATTTATTAGTAATTTAATGAGTATAAATTACTCTATATAAAAACTTGTATATTTACATTTTTCGTATATTGGTTTTTAAAACACAAATTGCACCATTATGGATTGTTCACGAAATCAAGTTCCTTGTTTTAATTATTTATGAATTTTTAGCCCGTTTAATTATAAAACGTTTTAGTTTTTTTTTGATAATGAAGTTAGAATAGTTTTGTATACGATGCATAAACCACACGTTACACAGTATGACAATATTAATTTAAATTTTAAAACCCCATCCCTACGTATGAGGTTTATGCTTATTTTAAATACTTTTATGTCATCTACGTCGGATTTTAAGTAATATTTATTATTCTTGAAAATTAGTTCTTTTGTTTATATTTACTTTTCTTATTTTTATGTACTACTAGGGAAACCTCGTCAAGACATGACAGTCAAAGGCATTGAAGTATTTCCTTATATATACCATTCGTTGTGTCATTACAATTCTTTGGATTTTCGCGAGTGATTATTTAAAATAAACGCAACCAAACATAACCAGTTGAAAATTCTAAGCCTAGCACTCTTCTCTCCTTGCCCTCCGTTTTTCCTCTCTGGCTTACCTCTCCCCACCGGTTTATTCTACATACATAGACATACATACGGAAATTCTACCTTACGAAATGATAAGAACAAAATCAAAAATCGATCTTGTTTAAAAAATTCTTGAAAACGTCTATTAGTACATATTTCAAAAACATGACAAAAATAGTGTTGGTAAATTTCCGGAAATTTATTTTACTTTCCATGGAAATATTTCCGGAAACTTATTCAAATGACAAATGTAAAAAAAAGTTGATTCCCAAAGTGTGTTCCGTGGAACCATGGGGTTTCGTGGAAATATTTTGCGGGACCAGTTGTAAGTCCTGTAATATAACAAAAGGATACCACTTGCAAAGCTTTAAACTTTCCTACAATTACGGCCTAATTACTATTTTATTTGTTGGTGCCTATTGTATAGCAACGCTTTTTCTGCACGATAAAATAACAATACACAAAGCTTAGACTTCAAACGAAGAATTCACATTAATTAAACTAAATTTAGGACACAAATTACGATACTTACTGTATATCAAAATACTCAAAATTGCCGGCTTGAGATTTAGCTCTTTCTTACAAATTTAAATTTTCAGGTCGCAGGTGTTAACCCTAAAAGCTTCTAATTAAATAATGGATTCAGGAATAAATAATAATATGTTGGGCGCCACCAAAGCTGAGGATGTTTTTCATAAAACATGAATAAGATTTGGAAAAAGCGAAGGTTATCAGCGAAGGAACTAACCTCCTTATTAATTTTGACGTTAATTTAATTAAAACATTAATCAAACAATAAAAGATCTTGATTAGCCAAAGAAAACAAAAAACATCAGCAGTCCGTTTAGCCAAACTATGTCAAGTAGTCAATTAAATTTGAAATCTGTATATTAAAACAAAAGAAAATGGTACATACAATGCAAATCAAAATAGTTATACATTAATGAAAATTTGTGAATTCAAAATATAAAACCGTTAATTTAAATTAGTTATTGTTCCAAAAATGAATAAAATTTCGAGATCCCAAATGATTAAGTATTATTTAACAATACAATATCAATAAAATTAAATACTTTAGCCACTTTTTATCGTCCACAGTAGTGTTCAAACCAAGATTCCTTTCACAAGTTGAAGGATTCGAACTCTTGACAATCAAAACACCTTAAAAGCTTTAAACAAAGCTACAATAAAAAACTGTTGGGCGTAACGATGCGGGAAGAAGTCTTCTGGATTTTGAACTAAATGTTATTAACGAGATTCATCAAACTTCAGCACAACTGTTTTGCAATAACTGCCTTCGATATTAAATTCTTTATTATTCTTCTGACTGGAACGGTACTCGAAATTACTTGAATGTTGCTCAAAATAATTGTGGAAATTATTATATAACAAATACATATTCTTTATTTGTTATATTTTCATCAATTCAAAAAGATCGGTATATCGGTATGAAAATCCCCTTTTCTTATACATGGGAATTAACACTGAATTCTAATAACAAAATGTCCGGCAACTAAACTATTCTTCAATAAATGAAGATCACAAAATAACTGTAGTTAAACGGTACTGTAAAACTGTATTTTTATTCGAACAACTCGAAAAACTAAACGGCACTTTAAATAGTTAATTTGTTATTTTATAATAAACGAATTGAACGGTTATCACAACATATTCAAACGGAAAATTACTAAATTGGCTTAACGGGATTTATAATTGTACCCCGCCGAGGCTCGAGGCACGCCGCACAAAAAACTTAGCCAGACTATATGCAACTATACTCGGTGAAGATCGAAACTGAAGTCACTCGGACCAGCCACTGAACGGAAGTGTCGTCTTAAAACTCAGGGTTCTATTATTGTATACTAAGGATGCAGTTCTGCGTAGGAATACATTACCAGATGCAAATCGAAATTAACCAATAGCGGAGTCTCACTTCAAGAACAAGTATTGATTTTTTCTCAAAAGCTGAAGGTTGCATTATAATAGTTCATAGGATACAAATCGTGTACCCAATCAGCGAATCGCGTGTTTTGGCTTAACGAATCAGAGCACAGCAACTCAAAAGCAAGTATTGATTTTTCCTCTAAAACTGCAAACGCTTCAAGTTATTTTTTAAACACAGATTTAGACTAGTTTCCTATTGAAAATTGTGTTGTATAGCAAGCACAAGCTTTCAACTTCTTTGTTAAACACATTGTATAATTGATCTACACAATAAATAAATAAATAAAAATTATTTATGAGTAACCAAAGAGATTTTTATAATTCTAAGATTTGAAACCAACCTTTTTTAAAATAATTTGTATAGGATTGTTTGTAACGAATGCTAACGCAAGTTTACATTATGAAAAGAATTCAAATTTGCAGAACCGGAGATTTTTGTAAATATATCGACAAAATTACATTTATTCAGAGCTTGTAAAAATATACCGTTACAATTGTTACAACATACTTATGTGAAATACAAAAACAAAATATCGCAATAAACTGGATGCTACACAGCGAAAGCTTTAATAAAAAGAAGAATCACGTAAATCGGACCGATTTACGTGATTCTTTTTGGAACTCTCAAACGAACTGGATCAAAAATCAGTCTTGTGTTTTAAATGTATCGATTTATTTAATATAAAGGATTTATAGGAAGAAATTCCAAGATCAAATACTTATTTATAAACACCCTGTATATGTAACTAACAAAGTCTAAGCGAATGAAATATTTAAGTAGTAGAATTTTCATTAATTATAAAAATATTAAACTAATACATATATTTATGTTATTATTATTGCATTTTGTTATTAATACACATGCGGTTTTCAACTTAGCGGGTTTGGTGAAAACTGTTATAACCGTGAATAGTTCCAAAAGCTACCAACACTGGGGACTGAGAGGGCGCTGCAAATAGATAGTCACTTTCTTGCGTATCAAAATAAATGTTTTAGATTTATCTACTTAAAAATATAAAACTTAATGAAATACAGATATTAAGTAGTGTTGACTAATATACAAAGCGAAAACTTCAATATAAAAAAGAATCACGTAAATCATCCAGTAGAACTCTTTGTTTATGATTACAATATCATGCCATTTCAATGTGCATCAAACTGATCAATAAAATCAAACGCTCGTTTGGAAAAACACATCAATAAGTTTAAAATTTTAGTACGTTACTTAGATGAATTCATTTTTGAAAATATTGTAATATTAAATATTAAATAATACGTTTACTATGAGTATAGGGTCAATCCATACGAAATCACCCGATAGAGAATTAATTTGTTGCTTCAGTTTACAAAAAAAAATTAAAACTTTGCTAAAATGTTACCTTATGTCTAGAGAATACAAAACAGAAATTATTTAATTTTTATTCCTTTTAATTTTTTTTGCAGCCATTTTTGTGACGCAGCGTATGCTATTTTTGCAACTAAGCATGTTTTGCGGTAAATCGCTTAACTTTTTTATTTAAAAAGCTTTCAAGTTGAAACAAAAACTATGTTGTTACATACAAAAAGGGCTGTATTTGACATTTTAAACATTTTTGTGAGGTGTGTTAGTAGTAGGCGAAATTGTCACTTAAACATTACAAGGAAAAATTTGTAAATTGCTAACTTTGGTTGTGAAATATCATGTGAAGAAATTAAATCTCACCTTCAAGTTTTTTGCATATAAAGGCTACTGGTACTTGTACCTTAAAAGTCCTTAATTTTATATAAATTTCTAAAAACTGCGTTACTGCAGAAAAACAGATGTTTGAGTGTGAATATAGCAAAAGGGACACATACGAAAATTTTTAAATTTATACACGGTAACCTACTGGTCAATAGTAATAAGTGTTTAAAACCTGATCACTGAGACTTAACTAATTTGGAAGTTACACGCACTTAAAGTAGCACCAAAATTACGTTAGTCGGCAGGAGCTTTCTGTAGGCCAGTTAGAAATATGATTGTTTATAACTAACAAAAAACACATTATTACTATAGAAAACATATAATTAGTAGACTACAAAAAAAAACTAAAAGGACAAACACTTTAGCAAAGTATTAAAATTTTGAAAAGTGTGAAGCAACTGCCTCTGGTTGATTTACAAAATTCTTCGCCAAAGGCTAACATTTTAGGACTCGTTTTAATTTTAATAAATCTCCTATTAAGTTGCACTATTAATGTAAGCAACCTGAAATACAAAAACTCGATGTTAAACAAACAATAAAATAAAAACTAATATTTTAAAACACGAAAACAGAATACGCGTTGATTATCTATTCAACACATAGAAAGATTGTTGCACGATAAGAAATGTGAATAGAAATAATGATACTTTGTAAGTGCTTTGAGCTTAAAAAAATACAGAGGCTTTTTAATCATTAGTAGATAAGCTCATTGGTAATTAACTATAGCTTTAAACAATTTATAAAACTTATAACCAAGTCACATATAACGTTCTTTTTGAAACTAAATTAGTAGCCAGCATATTGTTAAAAAGCTCTAATATCTTTCAAACTCTTGATTATTTATTTAACAACAAACAAGCCACACAAAATTCTTCAAATCAGTTCCTCAATTTATATCTTGGTTTACAGTAGCATTTCTTAACTGTTTTGTCGTGCGACCCAAAATATTTATTTGTAGTTGTACTACGATTCAATTGTTTTTAACATAAAAATTAAGAAAAACCGGTAGTAATGTCAGTAGTGTCAGCATGATACTGGGTGTACCCGGATCAATTTGATAATATACATATTGATATATTTTAATATGCGGGGGGTTTATTTAAATTTTTAATAATGCCCCACGTTACTACGACTAGTGATATGAGTATCAGATTTACGATGATAATTTAATTTATTTTGATAAAAAAAATATTTAAATACTAAACACAGACATAGAAGCAATTGTAACAAAGATGAAATACTTAACCCATTACTTGCTAACCTTTAATTAAAATAATGCTTCGGCTAAATATAAAGTTGAAAAGGCCAACTCTCCACAAATTGGGACTCTCTCAGGCGGGTCGCTTCAATGGATAACTAAATTCTTACATTTAGGGACACAGTAATATAAAAACACATTTATCAAAATAAATCTCATAGATAATAACAACGCAATTTTATTTTTTATTATCAAATAACAATTAAACAATAAACAAAAAAAAAACGAAAGTTAATACCATCAAAGAAATATTTTCTTTTATAAGAAAAAAAACAAAAATAATTATTTATGATTTAAATAGCAACGAAAAATATGAAGTTTCTTTTTCTTAATTCTATAATTTATTATGATTAATCTCAAAATAATTAAATGTTATTTATTTATTATTAAATTAAATTCATGTCAAAACAAATAATTGTTTTAGTTTAACTAGAAAAAAATACTTCTTGCAATAAAGAGAATAATTTGTTTACAATTCTTTATGTCCTTTTTTGTATTATTAAATATTTTTATTACAAATTAAAGTAATGGCTACTGAAAAATTCATGGTTTTCAAATTACAAGGATTGTAGTTTCTTCCTTTTAATTTTCTTAAAATTGGCGCCTTGTAAGTACTAACTTGACAATCAGAAATTCCTGATGTCCAAATGTCCAAATCCATTATAATAATAAAAATTTTCCATAAATTTGTCTTGTTGGCAAAATTAAACCGTAGAATTTATTCATCACTTGTTTAAATTGAGGCACTACTTAAATAAACACTTTTATTTTAAAACTTTCTTAACTAAATCACTTTGACATTTAACATTAGTAAATCTAACCTCAAAATTTTGACATTTCTAAATTAGGTCAACATAACCTTACTTTTTATTAATCTGAACAAGACATGTGCACTCTTTGCAAGATGTAAATTGAATAAGAGATTGGCCCAAAAATGACCGTCCTTTTATATTTTTTTGTCGAAACAATTGAATGTGATGGGATTTATACATAAACCAAATGCCTGTTGACATTACTAAATATTCTTAACCCTATTTTTATTTATAAATCTCAATTAATCGTTTAGATAAACTAATGGCAAATTAAATCCCGAATCCATTGGTGTGCTATACACTTATGTGTTAATTACAAAATAAGCGTCCCCTTTGAATGTCGATGGAACCTAATTTTCAAACAACTATTTATTAACTGAAATACTTAAGAATAAATACCTTTTTATATTTGCGTGTACTAATGGCTTCATTAGGACACGCATTTTGCGTGTCCTAATGAAATTTTTTAAAATACTGGAAACAGTAACATTTTATTTTTTAAAGTTGATATCACTGTTAGACAGCTGTTCTTAGAATGTCAAACTTATGTTATTTACGCAGTGAACTCTTATAACTGGAATGCAACGCTTGCAAAACTATTATTGCAGGCTACATAAATGCGCCGAATAATAATTAGTCTTAATAAGGGCGTAACAGTTTTTACTTTATTATTAACCAAATTGTAAATTTTGATACTGACATTTTAAGGATGTATTGTGTTGTGTATTAATAGCTCACGATAAACTTAACGTAATAAAATTAAATTTTATAAGATTATACATAATACCTTTACCTTATAAGTTATAATATCCAAAAGATCCAATGAATAATTATTTTGGTTAACAAAAATCATTCTTTGCTGAAAATACTATTGTATTTATACCTCATTAATTTCTTTAACAAACAAGCTATTTATTCTATGAAATGAAATATAATTATTCTTATTTCATCCAAGTTTTTAATTCATCAAGTAGCAATTATTTATGTCACAAATATATTGGCATACATTCTACTTTGAATTTAAAATAATTTTCAACAGTACGTATAATACACCTGGCAAATTTGAACGAGGTCCTGTTGCTTAGCGGGCGTTGTGTGTATGAGATAAGAATGGGAATTTCTACGTCGCGAGTTACGTAGAAATACTGCTTACTATCAGCAAGCAGATAATATCATATTACATTCCAAGATAAGAATAAAGTCTTATCTTTCGTGTGAAATGCTTAGTGTGCAGTATTAGCTTTCTCATGAGAATTGCTTATCATGCAGATAGTATTGCATTACCTTTCTCGTGGGAACTGCTGAGTAATATTTTATTTAGATAAGAGAATCATATATATAGTGTGTTAAACAGTAGATTCATTAAGTTTTGATCAGTTCATAGTTAAGTTTACATTTAAGCTCTAATGAGCATTTATATTATTGTATATTATAATTGTCATTACTTCCGCTGGTTTAAAATAAAGATCCAGGGAAAACAACAAATCTTTTTAAAAACTCGTTTCATTTGAACCCAAACGAAACTGGCGCAGTTAACGTCCGGATCTTAGAGGAACCAAGTACCCTAATTTTCCGTTTCAACGGTCAATTGAAGAAACCATCCGCTCCAAGTAGACACCGCCGCTGATGTTGCATTAGGACGCCGCGGACCACATCGCCCCAGCCAATCAAACATAGGCAGTTCACTAATATTACTGACATATTACTTAGTCATAATAACATATTATTAATCATTAAACAATATTTAGACAAAGCTGACAAACTTATCGATCAATTATTCCCTCAAACACAACATACAATCCAAAAACGAGGACTCGTAGACGGTTTAGGAACCATTTTTAAATTCTTAACTAGCAATCTGGATGCCAAAGATGGTCAAAGATATGAAACATTGATTTCCAAATTACAAAAAGTTAGTGAAACACAAACTAACGTCACATTAGAACAAGCTAAAATTCTTAATGACACTATTTCCACTATAAACAATCTAGCCAACAATCAAATGCTACTCAATGAAAACCTAAACAAAATTATTTTAGAAAACGAACAGGTGAAAAAACATGTCGCCACAGTATCCCAAAAAACAGTTTTACTCGAAGCCGTGCAATCTTTACAACTTCTTATAAACACCTACTTTGAACTCGAAAACGCATTAACTTTCGCACAGAATCAACAAATGCATATGTCATTAATTGACAATATTGAACTAATTCAAAATCTAAAGGATATTTCTAAACACTTGTCCCACCAAACAACATTAACCATTCCCTATTCCGCAGATCAAAGTTATCTACATCTATATGAAAGTATCATTATTACCAAAGCCTATCAAATTGCAAATAGAATCACCTTCATCTTTGAAATCCCTCTAACCTCTAAAACTAACCAATATCAACTTATACAATTGATACCTTTTCCAATATTTATTAACACCCGTCATTTCCGTATGATTATTCCAACCTACAATAATATATTGTTTAATACTAAAATGAGTATCCTTATCGAACTCGATCATTGCAAATTAGTTACAATAGACACTTACTTTTGTAACCAAAATAATCACTTTGAAATTCCAAACGATAAATTATGTGAAACCCAATTACTTTCTTTTAATAGTAACCAAACATGTACCCCATATCTTTTTGATCTAACTCATATTAAAATCTTTCAAATAGATACTGCCACTTGGCTAGTAACTGTACCTTCCAAAGCAATTCTAGACATTAATTGTAAAAATCAAAATTTCCGAAAAGAACTTTATGGTTCTAAAATTTTACATTTGAGCCCTGAGTGTACAGCGTTAATTAATCACGAGCAAATGTTATTTGTAGCTAAACCTACGTCAAACAAAATTATCGACCTAAAATTACCAAATATTGACCAACTAGTAATATCTGAATCAAGTAATGTTGACATCTCAAGAGTCGACCTAATTCCGATCGATACACAAAAGTTAATTGACAATCAAATCAAAATTACCGATAACGGTTATCTACTAAAATCAATCAATTGATCATGTGACTGCTAATCATTTAAGCATATCATCTATTATATTAACCATAATTGCTATAATTTTAGTTATAAGTATTTTTGTATATTTATACTGTAAACGTAATTCCTTAAAAATAAAATTCATTGACTTTCTAAATAAAGATTTAGTTGTGATAAATAAAAACACAGAAAATTAAAATTTTCATTTTCCTTTTACTGATTTTAATATTGTTTTAAATAAAAACCATATTAAAACATTTTAGCGCTGAGGAGTTACGTAGAAATACTGCTTACTATCAGAAAGCAGATAATATCATATTACATTCCAAGATAAGAATAAAGTCTTATCTTTCGTGTGAAATGCTTAGTGTGCAGTATTAGCTTTCTCATGAGAATTGCTTATCGTGCAGATAGTATTGCATTACCTTTCTCGTGGGAACTGCTGAGTAATATTTTATTTAGATAAGAGAATCATATATATAGTGTGTTAGACAGTAGATTCATTAAGTTTTGATCAGTTCATAGTTAAGTTTACATCTAAGCTCTAATGAGCATTTATATTATTGTGTATAATAATTGTCATTACTTCCGCTGGTTTAAAATAAAGATCCAGGGAAAACAAAAAATTTTTTAAAAACTCGTTTCATTTGAACGCAAACGAAACTGGTGCGGATTACCTAAAGTTAAGCATGGTTATGTAAAAAACAAAATTGCATAATTTCTAGTGTTGCCAACTGCTATGCTACTTACCAAAATATCCCTAACAAATTTTATTTAAAACTAAGTAATTTTTTTAATTATTTAATACCGAACTAACGCAAATAGAAAAAATGTCCTAAATCAAAAACTTGTCATAATTAGAAAACTCCCCGCTACGCGGGTCGTTTTCTAAACTCGGACGCGTGCGCTAAAAACGTGTCTTATGAAACTAATACTTTAATATACTATTATACACCTACCTATCTTCACAAACTTAAAAAATGTGATCTTAATAAATTATTTACACGTTTTTAGATGACAAGAAATTCAAATAGTAACCCAATTTCATCACATTTCACAATTCACATTTCAACGAAAGTTACAAAGACGCAACATGTTGTTTATCGTTAATAAAAAGCAGCCCCTACATTTAAGATAGTAGCAATTCTGTGGTAATGAAGCAGCTTTACAAACCTCTACCAAAATAATTTAACCAAGAGCTGTAAAATTTTGAAATACAAGAAAGTTATACAACTGAGGAATCTCGTTGTCATGAAAACACATTTTTAACTATTAATAAATTTTAACTTAAAATAAGATAGTAAATACTTATATAGCTCCCCATTGCAATACACCTTGCCTGTTTTAGGCTAAATCTTACATTAAAACTTGCCTAAACCTTATTAAATTGAAAAATTAGATAATCGTCACCCACATCGTCCGTCACTCGAAAGATCAGTTTTCCAGATATCCTTTATCTGACTATAGTGTACAAGTGTGCATGTTAAAGAAAAATTACTCAAAATTATTATTTTGAAAATATAGGTTATGCAACCAATCTAACGTGTCGCTTTGAAATTTCATAAATATACTTATTTAAAATTATAATGTGGGTGAATTCCTTTTTGACATGCCAAATATCATGACAATATGTATAATGGACAAATGATCTTTGAATTGAATTTTATATTTGGAAATCTAATTTATTGTAGTTGGTTTAAAACTAATATCAAGCGTATCTCCAACTTTTAAAGTTTAACACCTTAGTAATTGCCAAAGAAGTGCTTTCTTTTCAAGTACAGTCAAGTAAGGTTCAAAATAGCATTTCTGTACAAGATGCAACAAGGAACTATTAAGCTAGATTATTCAGAATATCAAATAAGGCATGCGTGCAAAATGCTAGAATCCAGCCGCTGTCGTTCCCACGTTCCCTCGGCGGGCTTATTTCGACTGTACTTGACTAACAGCAACAACGTTCGTTGATGTTCTTCAGTTCTTGCACTATTTTATCTGTACTATATTTTAGAAAGTGTTTCCTTTGGAATGTCAAATAAGGAATCGGTCATTTTAGTAGTATTTCCCCATTCTTTCGCATTTTCGATCCACTACAAATTTAACGCGACCCACTATTGGGTCATGACCCAATGTTGCGAAACGCTGGTGTACAGAACCAAACTGTGTCAAAAGTTTTCTATAATTTTCTACATTTTGTTATAACCAAGTGACCCAACCGATGTTAGCTTAATAATGTTAAATTAAGAAAATTGTTTAACAATAAAAATATTCGAAGCACATCAGACCGCCTAACAGGAGAGAAAATAACACAACTTAGGTTAATTGGTCGCGTGGTTTGTCTAGGGATTTCCAATCACAAATAAAATAGGAAACTTACCCAGTGTTAAGGATAAAAGCCAAGTAATTGTAAAGATTTATTTTTGTTATTATTATAATTTAAAATAAGTTATATCAATAACTTACCTTTCTGATATGTATAAATTTTATTAATACAAGTTTATCAACGTTTATACGCTTTTGTCTGCATTATTTACATACAAACTGTGATGATTTTCCT
This sequence comes from Agrypnus murinus, assembly GCA_929113105.1. Taxonomy (NCBI): domain Eukaryota; kingdom Metazoa; phylum Arthropoda; class Insecta; order Coleoptera; family Elateridae; genus Agrypnus; species Agrypnus murinus. Next base: position 76,393,683 of record OV816026.1, read on the forward strand.
CATTATTTGAAAATCATGAGTTTCTAATTTGGTTACCCATGTAAAAACGTTCAGTGTTGATTTTCATTGCTAATCATAAATTGAATTTTTAAAATGATTAATTGTTAAAACGATTCAGGTTTGAGTTAATTTTATTTATTGAACACATGTATATAGTAACAAACTTTTATCAGGAATACAACTTTGGGGTTTACAGGATTATCACTTTCAGTTAAATCTGAAAAAGAAAATGTATCAGTGAGAAAGGTTTAGAAGACTACAAATATTATCAACAACAATACAGAAATAGTCTTGACGACCATAAACAGTTAGTCGGTAATACAATTGATAAATAGACAATAATAAAATTACTGAGCTACAGAAATAATGAGCAAGGTCAAGCTATTTTAAATAAAAACTATAAACTATCAAAATACATGTAAAATAATTGCATAAAAACAATATATAAGGTTTCCATGTGGTAGTTAGGTAAATGAGGAGATGAAAAATAAATAACATTAAAAATGATTGTAAAATTAATGTATCCAAAAATAAATGTAAAGTTTTATAAAGAAAACAATAAATAAAATATTCAAGAAGTTATCCTGAGTTAACAGTGTCTCATTAATTGTAATAATAATAAAAAAAGAAAAGAGTAACAGAAGAAGAAAGAAAATTATTTATTAGTATTCAACATACAGTTTCATCAAAGAAACCAGTAGTAAGAGAAAAGGAAGTTGATCTCACCCATTTCAGTTTCGACAAGTATCCAGTTTGTAACGCATTGGGACCATAGCAGCCGAAAGAAAGTTCTTGAAGGGCGTAGAACCAGGCACCATACCACTGGAAAGGACATTGATGTGCATTACAAGATAAGGTTTGTGGAAGTGAAAACGAAAGTATGAAGGTACATATAGTGTTCCTCAGTATTAAAGCTATATAGAGGAAAGTGAAAGAAAATCAAAATTAAAAGTTGCATATACTTACCAGCAAATTGAAAAGTTAATTTGTAAAAGCCGTAAGTGATCATCCCATAACCTAAAAGAATACATATTTTAAAGATAAGTACTAAAGTAATAAATATAAATTAAAACTTACCTAATCAGAGTCGTCACTTGTGCTTTCATAAGTGAGGTTAAATATTTTTTCTTTCAAGCAAATGTCAAAGTCGACAGTAAATAAAATCGACCCTGAGATAAACATTTTAATAGTTATTTAATAAATTAGTTTGTTAATGAAAGCGATTAATGATCGAAACTGTTTAAAGCACGAACGAGCGATAGGGAGTGAGTGCCTTTAATAGTTGAGATCATTAGTTGCTCATTAACAAACGAATTGATTACAACAGTTTTTCGTTGACCGTAAAATTCTTCGATTTTAAGATAGAAAATTTCAAATAATACCGAATCCAAACTTGTGCGTATATCTGGTTGCCCAAAGTAAAACATCATCAAAACGTCAAAATCACAAACGGGTTTATTAATGAAAAAGAGTGTATTAATGAGGTCCATTAATGCATCCTTTTTTCACAAAACAGTTACTTAATAAAAAAGAGTGTATTAATGACGTCCATTAATACATCCTTTTTTAGAAAAAATCATTCATTAATATTGACATTAACAAACGGTCAACGAAAATATATATTATGTAATTAGGAGATTAAGCGATACTTTAAATCCAAGAAGATGTATAACGCCGAGGCGCCAGCCGAGGCGTTATAATATCTTCGAGGATTTAAAGAAGCTTGTCCGTATTGCATAAGTTGTTTTATTTTATTTCGTATTTCAATCCTAATTTCTCCCTTTTAAAATCCATCCGAATTTATTGCATAAAGAAGTAAGTTGCCTTGTCTGTGTCATCATACGCGTAACTAAGGAGATAAAAAGCAGCATGCATGCATGCATGTGGCTATAATGCAACATAAAATTATTTACGTTGCCAACAAAAACAGAGATCAAGAACGTCTCGAACTCCGGTGTCATGGACAACGGAGATCAAGATATACTTTATATTACTAATTGTGGTATATAAACAATTGTTTGAAATACGAAATGAAATAAAATTCTTTTATCCAACACAGAGAGAAATACTTCATAAGAGCTTTGCACAATATTGTTCAAAACGGTGTTGGAGAAATTTATATTATAATTGTAGAATCGTATTGTCCAGCGTTGTGTAGGTTTTCGTTACTGAATTGTCTAACAGGAACGTACGACAATTATTTAACACAGTCAGATTTAGTTCTGCATTCCTTGGAACAATGTAGTAGAGGATAAGCTAGCATATTATGTTGAAGTATAATTGTAAAAAATGTTTAGAAAAATACAATATTTTGTTTGAATGAAATCATAATCCAGTGTTCAAACTGCTTGCTACTAATTATTGTGTTTCGCAAAGTTTATGGATGACATCTTATAGATGTCACCACTTGTAATTGTCGCTATTAATGTAAATTCGAGATTTATATATAAACAGGCGACAGCAAAAGCAAATTTTAGTGTTATACCTGTATATACTATATACATTGTATAGTTATATACATATTAGTTACATATATTTTAATATATGTAAAAACATATATATAAGCAATTGTGGCACAACTAGCGCAACAATTGTACAATTTTGTATAAACTAAAAAGATCGACGTGTTCGAGGATTTTTCTCAAAAATATTTAATAAAAGATTTATTTCGATAGTTTCAGACTTTATATGCGCACAACATGAACAGCAGCAAATTTTGAAATTTTGTTTTACTACCGCTGTCAGAAGAAGTGACTACCTGCAATATAACTTGCTCGAACAATAGGGATTATAGAGGTTTATGCAGTTACAACTACAATATTTAGAAAGTGTTTTTAAAAATTACTTGCAAGATGTTTGGCAACCCCGTTGTCCTTAAGAACACACACTGTAGTCTCAACGTGAGACGATCAATAGGTAAGTCTATGGCTTAATGTGAAGTTATTAGGAATTGGTCTCGACATTTCTAGAGAGAACCTTAAGAACAGGTATTAGATGCGAGACCATAGAAAAAGTGGCTACCACGAAAATCGTTGATTTGGTTCATGATATGATCGAAGGATTGCCGTCAGATTTATAGCAGAGACATGTGATTTTTCTGTAGGCAGAATTGAAGAAGTCTTGCACGATAAATTGGGTCTGGAAAAAGTTTCTGTTGGTTATCAAAAATGTTAAAGGCTGATCAAAAGTGCGTTAAGCCAGTCACCGCTGACACCAATTTTACAATAGTTAACAGACATCCAGATGAATTTTTGCAAAAATTCACTTTGAGAAAGGGAGAGAGAGAAAGAGAGAGAGTCAAAACGCAAAAGTACGAAATAGTAGCATAAGGGCTATATCCAGGGCCGTTGAGCAAATGCTGAAATTCGGTATGCATTGTAATTTATTTGCGGGTGCCCCAAAGTTCGTAGGGATTATTGTTACATCCCTGGCTCTATCCTCCTTTCGAAAAATTCTGGTCAATCTCCACAGCCTACAAAATCATGGTAACAAGGGTGAGTACTGTAAGGGCTAAAGGGGGCTTATTGAAGGAATATTGATCATCAATTATTTACCTAAGCTATGTAAAGTCCATACAGTAATCGTAAATAAATATAAGCAATTTAAATACGCAGTAATTAACTGTAATTATTAACTCGACCCAATTATCTACAAAAGTTATATGTATATACAGGTACAGTTGCGATCATTCGCTAAGGAACGATGATAAAAATGTAACCGCCGATTTTTCAGTTTTTGTACAATGTACGCTGTAACTCGACCTGATTTATGAACTAGGCAATTAAAATGTTAAAGAATGAAAAGTTCTTGAATGCCATATAATTAATTTTCATTTACATTGTACAAAAAACTAGAAAATCGGCGGTTACAGTTTTGTCATCGTTCCTTAGCGAATGATCGCAACTGTACACAGATATAATATCAATTACCAACGTTTACATAGTAAGTGTATACATTAAACTTGTAATCAGGAAAACTCTAATCTCCCAATTAGCGTTTTTGTTTTGTTGTAAACAAACTCCCACACTTCATATTTCACAAATACTCATCTCAACTGTTAACAAGTAATAAACAAAACTTTCAAAATTTTTAAAATAAACATACTTTTCCAAGTGTACAACTATGAGTTCCTGCTGATAGAATCTTTCAAGGTTTATAAGAGTATCTCCTATTTGTTAATTTTCCTAAGATTTTCTTCAACCGTGCCAAAAAAACCAAAAATGTCCTATAGTGGAGGGTAATTACCAAATAACCGTGTAATTTAGAAAGTTCTTAGTCTACGTCGTTGTAACAATTCCTTATTAAAGACATATTTGAGGTTTCTATGTTACCTATCTTTTCGTCTTTGGAAATAATTGGGTAAATAAAGTAGATTTATTAAAAAATGTGCATTATTTGAAAAGAAAAGATTCTAAGCATACGAAGAATAGTTCTCTTCTTATTATGAATAATAAGCGTATTTCAAAATACCTGTCCTTCCATAAGCTAACTTTCATAAGCTTTTTCAACCGTTTCTCATTGCTGAGATGATGAAATAATCTCCCCTTTTCTCTTATGTGATAATCCACCATGAGGCGAAACTGCTGTTGTATTTTACTGTGACGCAATCTCTTTTCTTCAGGTCTAGTGTTCCTTTTCATAAACAGTGTGATCCAAAATGAATGAGGACCGTTTGAATTTCGCGCCGTAGATTTTAGTGTATTTCACGTTGTTACTGTAACACTATTGAAATGTGTCGAGTCCAAAATACAGCGTCAACTCCTTACATTACGCCGTTTAATCGTCATGCTTGGCCACGTTGTTCCGAATTTTAACTGAATGTTTTGTTTTATTTCGCTTGTTTTCTGATCTTTAAAGACAGTTTTTTCAGAACTGCAGTTTGTTAGACGATTTTGTTGTCAGATAAGTTTATTATTTAAAATTAATGAAGTTTATAAGCTATATTATTTTTGAGACACCACTGTAAAATAAAAGAACGAGACAATAATTTAATATGGCGGTAAATTTAACTCTTCCTCAATCATTTTGGATCACCCTATATTTCTCTGTTATAAAGATCAAAACCTGCAGTTAGAGTTACTATTGCTTTCTTGATTCAGGATAGATTCGAACTATTCGAAGACGGGTCCTCTAGCATCTTGGATCATCTTGTATTTCTTTGTTATAAATATCAGAACCTGCAGTTGTTTTTCCAGCAGTTGTCTGCGATTTTCCTCTGGCAATATTGCACGAATTGGCAAGAACAACGTTTGGTTGCCATCTTTTACAAATTCTAGAATGAAATGGAAGTGGTGGCCCGACGTCAGCTAGAACCACAGTTTGGATTCCAGAGACTGATGAGTGCTGACTGACTCGTTTCAAATTGAGAAGTCGCTTCTTGTGTCTATCTGTGCATCAAATGGCAAGCGGTCAGTAGTTCTAAAGCCGGATTGTATATTTTTTCCGATAAAGTTTTTGTAGACCGGTTTTGCAACACTTTTTGCCACTGTCTATATAGTAATTATTCTGCCAGAATATATTCTACTTTACAAAAAACTTTGCCACTTCTATTTGAAATATCCAAATACAACCACTTCCAATGTCTAGAACAAGACAAGATGCACTTGTTGCATGGACGTAAATAGTTTTTGGGAGTACAGTCTAATATAGATTTAATAAATTAAGAATTAACAAAATTGTACTTTACCAGCGGTAATTTCAGCGTGCTCAACTCGCTCGAATTTGTGACAAGTTCGTGCAGGAATATCTTACACGAGACGTGTGATAATAGTAAAGGCAAAATAAGATCGAAGACGGAAACAATTGTTAGAAGTTAATTCCTTCTGAAATATATTCTTTAGGTCTTCCTGTACATCCCAAGAAAAATCGCCAAAAATCCGGAATGGGGAACACCCTTAAATTTTGAAAAAACGGCCGCCATCTTGGAATTTTCGAAAAATTGTTATAACTCGGGAATGGACAATCATAGAAACATAATGTTGGTGCCCTTTTTTATTTTCGAATTACAACTCATTTCTGCAGTTAAAGGTTCAAAATAAACAGCTTATATATTATTAATATATCATTGTAAAACACAGGTTCGTAAAACGTACAACATTTGCAACTTTTTACTTAAGTACAATTTGTTTTTAAATTTATTAATTTTACCGAGTACATTTTAAAATAAAGAACAACATGTACAAAAGCAGAAAGTGTGGAATATATCAGTCAATTTTGCGTCCTACATTAAATTCGTCTTCCTTTTACATAATCTTCTCTAGTGAAAGCGCTAGTGCGATTTGCTTCGATATGATCCTCGATATCGCAGTTATCTTCGATATCGTCTTCATTTTCGGAGTCCGGAATATTCCGATCGAAACAGGACTCTCTCGCACATTCGCTGCACATGGCGGTACATAGTAGCCCGCTTCGCCTGCACCCTTAATTTTGAGAGCATCCACACCATACGAGATTAAGCAGATTGTATGGCGCCGGGGGTAAAGTTAATATAACAGGGAGGTAGTGACTCTGTTCGACGGTTCGCTTCAGTTTTCGCTGTATCAATAACTAGTTATTGATACAGGATGTCTAGACATCTGGGTCACTAGGAGCCTGAAGAATGGAGAACTTTGCTTTCTTGAATTATGTGCTAAGGAGTTTCCAGAAAACTTTGTTTAATCTCAACGATCGACAATGAATTGCTCATGTGCAACAGCCACGGTGTTAGATAGAGTTACATCAACCCTGGCAGCTAACTTCCTTACATTTCGTCGATTATGCACTGCATCTTTCGTACTTGGTTCATACCCGTCGAATACTACGATAACATTTCCTCTGTAATGAGGCACTACTCACATCACCGTACGTTGCTGGACGGGGACCAATGTACTCGGTGTAAATGATCTCGGCCGTTGAGAACATACCTGGGTTCTTTAGGCAATTTATTGCTAATCTGGCACATCGTGTCAATTACTTGGATAATTTTAGACTTCGTTCCCGCGCGAAGACCAACGTTGTCGGACAAAGACTAAGGGTACGGTGCCAACTCGTACTGCAGACAGCTTTCAAGGTCGCCTTCACTTCTTACAACAGGCAATACGGTGGAACAGCTGGTTAGGGTAGACCACTAAAGGCTAAAAGATCCTTATTAACTGTTATAGTCTACCCCATAGCGGCTATAAGAGCACTTGCGTCTTCCTCTTCAGAGACACATTTACAAATGTTTTTCATATGATTCCTCTGATAGCATTTACAGCATTACCTCTTTCGTCGGCAACGATTCCTGAAAAAGCTCGATGTGTTTTTAACATAATCATACTAATGTTTGGGAAAAATTGCTGTTTTTTGTCGAAATTCGTATCAAATTAATTTGTTTCACACGAAACTGGACTTTTATAGTAAAAAAGGTGTTTTAATCGATTCTTTTACATAAGCCATGCATGTTTCTATGATTCTCCATTCCCAAGTTATGGCCATTTTTCTAAAAGTCCAAGATGGCGGCCGTTCTTTCAAAATTTAAGGGTGTTTCCCAGGCCGGATATTTGGCAACTTTTCTGGGGAAGTACAGGGGGGCCTAAAGAATATATTTCAGAAGGAATTAGATTTCTAACAATTTTTTCCGTCTCGAACCAAAATTAGGTCTAATTTGCCTATACTATAATAGGAATCTTTTATAATAAACCTATTTTATAAGTCAAGGATTGGAATGTATACTCGATGATTAAACCGACATTTGAGGACGTTGCATTTACCAGATTCCCCTTAATACACAAAAGGTGATTAGAAAGGTCTACAAAATTAGTAAATTTTTAAATTTCGAAACGCTCTTTGGCACTGTAGTGACGTCGTAATACGTCACACGACTTGTCCTTAAGAACTGTGCTGTCCTGCCTACGGACCTTTAAATTACATTGTGTTAGTACTTAGCTGCAAAAGTTATTATTGGCCTTAAGATATGTTATTTGCTGTGAATTACATTCTTTTACTTTTTATATATTATCTTAAAATACTTACGTGTTAAATATCAACAATGTTCAATTAAACAATAAGTGTCATGGTTGAGCTAACACATTTTCGTACAATAAACGGCAATCTAATGGCATACTCGTTCTACATTCAACTTTGAAAGAGGCCCATATGCATTCCATACAGTTTAATGGAATGCAATTGTTTCTTACTATTAAAGAAAGTGTTAAGTGCATGAGAATGCAAAACTCGTGAAAGTAATTTGATTGCAAACTATAATTTCAAACACTAAAGAAATAAAGATCAGAATAAGTTTGGTCGACCGTTCATTTTAGTTCGTTAAAGGACTTTATTAATTTATTACCTTTTAGCATTACCATTTACACCTTTTTTATGTATAGGGTTGTTCGTTTATTATGGGCCTATACCTTGGCTCAGAAACTAAGTTTTGTAGAAAAAAATTATATAAAAGTTGATTCTAATAAACCAATTTATAAATTCTTAGTAATGCCATCTTCTTTGTATAATTATATACAGGGTGATGAAATAAAGTTCATTCTTTTTTAATATGACAACCTGTATATTATTCCATTATCGAATAGCGCTCTTGAAAACAATTAAAACTGTATGTAGGAACATGAATCTGTGATCCACCGTTTCGAACTTTTTGACTATTATTTTTAATAAACGGTCAATATTGAAATTGAGCTAAATGGAACACCCTGTATATTATCTAATCTTTGAAAAGTACTGTTAAAGACCAGTCCAACGATATACAACCGTTAGGTCTGCAATTTGAGCAAGAACCATGCATAATTTTGTAATAATTGTTTAACACATTTTTAAGGGACCTGTAACAAGACATTTTTTAAATTTTCTATAAGACAAGGAACACCGTAATAGTGAACAACTAAATCCATGGAAGATAACAACAGCAAATAACTGTAGATAATCATACACGAGAGGAGAAAAAAAGTTGTATATAAAAGTTTATACGAAATTTAACGAAGATTCTAACCAAACTTTACTACCATAGCAGAGCAATACGTTGCCTTTATCCTATTCAATTAATGATACAATAACGGCCAGAAAGCGCCCGTACACATCATATGCGAAAAAAGGAATTAGAGATTGTTGGCAAAATAAGTAAAACCTAAATTCTTAACGATACATATAATTGAAGTAAATAAACAAGCCGCCCAGAACAAGATGACAGTATGTTATCACAACCTGATTTGTTTATGCTGACAGGAAAATGTTTGTCTTTGTTAAAAATATCTTGAAATATCAGTATGAACTTTGATTGGCATAACCCGAAAAGTACTTTATAATAAAATATAAGAGGTCTAAATTGCGTATCAAACCCATGATCTTTGAAGTAGAAAAAAATTTTTGCTCCAAACGGGCTTGCTTTTATACACTATTTTACTTAAATACGAATCCTGACCCACATGAACTGGGTCAAGCAATTTTTGTTTTTATTTATGTTTGACTGTTGTGGGCATTTCCACAACGGCAGCCGTCACCATAATGGCCAACAGCGGACGCACAGCCACAACGGCCAATTTGACAACATCGCCCAACTCGACACTTGACCATAACGGCCACTATGACCACAACGTCCAATACGAAACTCTGTAGCATCCTCCATTTTGACCACAACGGTCACCGACGCGTTTGTATTGCAGTCGTTGGCGACGCTAACCACAGCCAACAGCCAAAACAACCATAACGGACAACTGTGGCGCGTGACCATAACAATGGCAACTGTACAAATCGTAACAACACTTTTGTTTCTAACGTTGTCGCTTTCTTATAAAAAGTTCGCGTGTGTGTGAAAGAGAGAGGAGAGTGTGTGAAAAACAGGCAAGCAAACTAACTTTGTATATACTGTTATTTTATTAAAGGTTTCATTAATAAAGCTTATTTATCTCTTTTAACTTACACTGTGTTTCAAGAAGGTACGCCCAAAATTTAACAGCATATTGTGAGGTCAAAGTAGCGTCGATGTAACTGACTTACCATTATTATTGGTAGGTCCATTTGGAATGGGGGTTGAAAGAAGTCCTGTATAGGTTTTTCTTCTTTAATGATAAGAGGCGTAAACACGTTCGGCGTAAATAGTTAGTTAGAGTGCATTGAAAAGCATCATCTGTAACAAATTTTTAGCGTTTACCTTTAAATCTGCCTGAGATACTGAGAAAATAAGAAAGGAGAATTTCTTCAACTTCATGGAACAGTAGTTCTATATAGGTGCATGCTTCAATACAAGAAAGTCACGTTAAATCGGCGCTACCTTGACCTCAGAACATATGCTGTTTGGGGATACTTTTTTGAAACATACTGTTAATTAAAAGAGTATAAAAATTTAGTTTGCTGGTCTGGTTTTCCACATGCTTTCTCTCCTCTTTCTCACACACACACGCACATTCTATGAGAAGGCGAAAACGTTAGAAACAAAAGTGTTGTTACGATTTGTTACTATAATTGGCGTTGTGGTCATTTTGGCTGTTTTGGCCACGAACTACAGTTAGCCGTTATGGTCATTTTCGCCGTTTTGGTCACTCACCTCAGTTGGCCGTTGTGGCCAGCGCCACCAACGACTCCAATACAAAAGCGATGGTGGCCGTTGTGAACAAAATCGCGGATGAGGCGGAGTCTCAAGTTGGACGTTGTGGTCATGGTGGTCATTATGATCATGTGGCGAGTTGGGCGATATGGTTAAATTAACGGTTGTCGTTATGCTCTCGGTGTTGGCCGTTATGGCCAGGTCTCAATAATGTAGAACTTTATGGACGAGGCCAGTTTATGGCCGAACGAGCGAAGCGACCATGGCCTATAAATTGGGCGAGTCTATAAAGTCCAATGACGTACAAGTTGCGGACAAAACTTCATGTTCGACTGTTAAAATTGGCTCATTATACTGTCGAAAAATAATTTAGTTTATAAATTTATCAACTTTTCTTGACAGAAGAAAATTGAACATGTAATATATAGTTGCCATTGGAAAACTAGATATGTTATAGTGTGCTTTTTTGTTATAGTGAGCTATACTTTATTTTACTACTACTACTTTGTTTGACTAATACTATAAAGAGTTATTTATAGCTGCAAAACTATCTAAAAACCGTACTTCATAATGCAATCGTACATAAATATTAATCACAGAAACATACAGTGGTCCAATTCATGTTGGCCAAGACTGGTAAGTAGTTTAAAAACATCATAGCCGGAAATGCTGTTGAGCATTGGATACAACTTAATTTAATCAAAATTCATAAATCAGCGCTGTTGTACATCATAATGCGAGATTAATAGATTTTATAAATGGGATAAAACTAAGAGAAAAGATTATCAAAGTAGTAGTTACGGTTTAATAATTTTGCTATTTTATTGACAAATTATTGCAAACAGCTCATCTTGTAGAATCATTTCAAACAGATATTTAAGTTAGTAAGAATACGTAGGTACATATACGAGATGATGAATTGTAAAGCGAGTTTCATCTAAAGCTATTATCAAATAGACGTTATTACTAACTACTGAGTAAGTATTACAAATGCCTAGCTTTCTGCAGAAGCAGAACTACATTCAGTCAAATAACAAACGACAATAGATCCAATAAAACAATTTGTTTAAAAAACTGACGCGATTCCTAGAAAAGCAATCAGAACAAGGCAAGAAAATCTATATACAGCTATTTCAGACCAGTTCTTTTTAAGTAACTTCCGTATCACAGCACCACCATATACATTAGTACTTTTTACTATAAGTAGTTCTTTCCTTTCTTTTGTTCTACATCCAGCACAAGACCCCTTTGAAAAGATATAAAGACTCTTTGCTTGATTGTATTATAGAAATAAGTTTAACCGATTAAAATGGGCAAAATCAATATTTTAAAATACAGTTTAATAACAGTTAACAGTTTTAATTAAAGTTATTAGAAATTACAATGATTATTTGAAAAATATACTAGATATTTCCAAAAAATAATCGACCTTGATCGGAGTAGATACATTACTGGTGCTGCTTTTTCAAGTGGGACTTCTGAATTCTGTTATGACGTTCTTACATTTCCATAAAATGCTCAAGATATCGCTGTCTTGACTTTTGACTTTAACAACACAGTGACATCCGACATTAATAATTCAATTTGCCGAATTAAACTACCTGGTTATTTTAAGACTGTAAACAGGGAAGTTACTACTTAAATTCTTTAAGTGTGATCGGCTGTAACGATACAGACTAATAATTTTAAATATTTCTTTTATACAAAATTCACACACGCAAGGAATTTCTCAAATTAATGATTATTGAGGTTGCCGTTCTTTTTAAAATAATAACCAAAATGCTGTTTAAACTCGTCTATTAATAAAGAGAAGATTATTTACAATGCACTTAATTAAAAACAATATAACTATAAACTATTTAACAAACTATAAAAAAATGCTAGGTATTTATAAATTTATATGAGGACTATTTATATAAAACTATTTATTTATTACAATAATTATTAACTAATTATTCAGAGTACATTTCAACACGACGCCGGTTAAACATTAACTGAACTGCTTCTACCCGCGACTCAATTTATATCTTTTATACGATGACTCATACATCTAGAATATTCGATGACGTGTTGATGCGTCATACACGCAGCTGTCGATAAGTGACTTCAATGAGGCGTGTCGATGAGTCATACTCGCAGGTGTTGATTAATGAGTCATACAGTTGATGACTTATACATCTAGAATGTTTGATGACGTCATATGTGGGTTTACTATTCGTTACAGAATGATATACTGCAGCGAACCGCAACCATAGGGTCGCGACTCAATTTTGGGTCGCGAAAGTTTAAAAATGGGTCGCATAAATATTTATTTTTGTCATCATTTAGGTTCATGATAAAGATATATGCTCTAAGGTCCTGTAAGTTTAAGTGACACCCCTCTCCCTTTCGTATGGCTCGCCTTATAATTTTATTGATATCTTTGGGTCGCTAGATAAAAAAGTTTTCGGAACGCTGCTATTCTGTACCTGTATACTTTTATATAAATTAAATACTAACTAGGAAAACCTCGTCAAGACATGACGGTCAAAAGCATTGAAGGATTTTCCTATATACAACATGCGATGTGTGATTACAATCCTTCGGATTTTCGTGAGTGATTATTTAAACAATCGCAACCAAACATAACCAGTTGAAAATTCTAACCTCCTCTCTTCCGACATGTATTCCTCTCTGGCTTACCCCTCTCAGCCGGTTTATTCTACATACATACATACATACATACGGAAATTCTACCTTATCAAATAAAATCAAAAATCGATCTTGTTTAAAACATTCTTGAAAACGTCTATTAGTACAACATATTTCAAAAACATGACATAAACATAGTGTTGGCAAATTTCCTGCGTTTTATACAAACAATATGAAACTGCTCTGAATAGGCAATTGCTATCAGCTATTATTTTTATAATTCGTCTATTGTCCATAATTTCAATTCTATAGGAATTGGGGGATAGTCCGAAGCTGGACGAGGTAAATCTCCTAGGAGAAAGTGCCGACGGGTGAGCACGTTTAGCGCTCCGGTACTAGCCTGGAGAGCTAGTAGAGGATGGGTAGTAACATCACTCCAACCAGTGAGTTACTGATAGCACTGTGTAAGCAGTGCGCGCCAATTGAGCATATCTCAATTCGAATCCAAATTGGACCGAAACTATAAAGATTTGGACTTTCGATCTGATGATGACGAAAGAAAATTTAATAAAACTACATGTTTCACACGAATGGTGAAATACAATACATGTTCAACTACGGCCTTCTTTAAATAACCCACGTGAGAGACCACGTGAGAGTGTGAGTCAGGAACATGTCCATAATTTTCAACTATGCGGGTTTTGTCTACGCAACCTAACAATTTTTAAACATTAACCGCGTACTAACCGCTTATGAATGATGGAAGTCGACGGCTGCATCACTCTTTTATATTTATAAGCGGGAGTACTTACGAAACTCACCACCGTAGAAAGTGAGAGGACGCCCCCAGTGAATGTCCGATTCGTCCGTCTCAAATTAAACATTTTAGAGTTTTTCAAATTAAAAATATAAATATTAAAAACATAAAGATTAAGTAGTGTTGACCATCTACACAGCGAAAGCTTTAATATAAAAAAAGAATCGCTCAGATCGGCCCGGTGAAACTCTCAAACGAACTGGAACAAAAATAAGCCTTGTGTTTTAAATATATAGTGCTGTGGATGGTAGTTTCAAAATTTTGGAAAATTTTGTAAAATTCTAAAATCTTTGTTAAAAACTAATACTTTTGAAATATTTTTATCAACTTTTCCAGTTAAAAATAATTTTAAGTTAGTTACTGGTGTGTCATTGATTATACCACCAATATATACTTTTTAATAAGGTTAAATAATACATGTTTCTTTATTTATTATCAAACAGTTTACTCAACAAAAAAAGTATACGTAACATCCAGTTGTGCGCAAGTTATTGTTATTATGTAATTTATTTATGTATAATTTCAAATAAGTAATATCGACGGAAAATGAGATTCTTTTAAGGTTTTTATTGATGAATATACGAGGCTGGTTTGATAAGTCCGTGCAAAAGTTTTTGAGTTGGCATCATTGTACTTGAACTATCAGGGCTCTGTTATCTAGCATGCCTTGAAACAACATATGTCAAATTTCATGCAGATCTGACGCATAGTTTATATGTGAGAGTAAGTTTTTGTCGTTGATGTCTGGCCTTCTATCACAATGGAAAACGACGAATTTCGTGTGTTGATAAAACATTACTTTCTAAGAGGCAAAACGCCAGCAGAAACTAAATCCAAGCTAGACAAATATTACAGTGAATCTGCACCTTCACTTAGAATGGTTTATAAGTGGTTTTCCGATTTTCGTTGTGGCCGAAGTAGCACAAATACCGAGCGTTCTGGTCGCCCTGTTGAAGTGACTACGCAAGAAATTGTTGATAAGATTCATGATATGGTCATGGAAGATAGAAGATTTAAGGTGCGTGAGATTTCTCAAGCGGTACATATTTCGACAGAACGGGTACTTCACATTTTGCATAAATGTTTGGGTATGAGAAAGCTGGCTGCAAGGTGGGTGCCGCGTTTGCTCAGAATTCAGCAAAAACGTGAACGAGTGAAGATTACAATGCAAAATTTGGAGCTGTTTCAAAAAAATCAAGTTGAATTTCTGCGACGTTTTGTAACTTCTGATGAGACGTGGATACACTATTATCAGCCAGAAACAAAATCACAGTCAAAACAGTGGGTTGCAGCAGGTGAACGGGCACCGAAGAAAGCGAAAACGGTTCCCTCGGCAGGAAAGGTGATGGCCACTGTTTTCTGGGACGCCCATGGAATAATTTTTGTTGATTTTTAGCAGAGGGTAAAACGATAACCGATATTATGCATCTTTACTAAATAAATTAAACAGCGAAATCAAGATAAAACGGCCACATTTAGCTAAGAAGAAGATCATGTTTCACCAAGACAATGCTCCAGTTCATCCATGTGCAATTGCCGCGGCTAAACTATTAGAATTACGCTACGAAATTCTTCTACACCCCCCCATATTCTCCAGATTTAGCACCCTCGGACTATTTTTTGTTCCCAAACATGAGAAAATTTCTTGCAGGAACAAAATTTGGGTCAAATGCCGAAGTGACAAATCAAACGAACGCTTATTTTGCAGAGTTTGATAACTCTTATTTTAAGGAGGGGATAAAAAAACTTGAACATTGTTGGACCAAATGTATCAACGTTCAAGGAGATTATGTAGAAAAGTAAAATAAAACTTCCTCAAAAAAAATACGTTTTCTTACTTTTTGCTCGGACTTATCAAACCAGCCTCGTAGATCATTATTATTGCAAATGTTGTGTAATAAACTGTAATCGATTGAGTCAACTATTATAATTATGTTTTAATCTGCTATTATGTATTATATAGTGTGGTCATTGTATTAGATGGTAAGGTGACGTCAAATTGTGTAATGTGATGATGTAAATAGTAAGTTAGTATATTAGTATATAAGGAGCGTTATTGTTTTTAATCAGTCAGTAAAATAAAGCGACGGAGTAAAGTCGTGTATAATACAATAGTAAAAATGTAAAGAGAGTTCATGATAAACAGCGGACTGATACAGTCGTCAAATTAATATAATGTAAAATGGACACTTACTGATATAAAGCGACGGAGTAAAGTTGTGTAAAATACAATAGTAAAAATGTAAATAGAGTTCATGATAAACGGCGGACAGATACAGTCGTCAAATTAATATAATGTAAAATGGACACTTACTGATATAAAGCGACGGAGTAAAGTCGTGAACAATAATATAGTATAAATGTAAATAGACACTTCCATACGACGAAAGAGAACGTATGTAAAGTTCAGTTCAGTAAATAAAACGACAAAGTCGTGAAAAATAATATTCTAAAAATTTAAATAGTCTAGTCTTAAATAGACAGTTAAGTTGGTTGGTAAATTGAATACGGCGAAAGTGTATAGTTGTTATAAAATTATAAAAGTCTTTATAAGGCTATAAAGAACCGCCTAATTAAAATTACTAGCTAAAGTTATTGCTAGTCAATAAACCTTCGTTAAAACCATAAACTGGTGTTTTATTTAATTAAACACATAAAACAAATACCACAAAATATTCTTCGATAAAGGGAAAAAGTACCCGCTATTAATAAAACAAAAGTGAGTTACCAAAATCAAGTGTGTGGATGGTGTTATATGGGAAATCCATGCAAAGGAAAGTCAACCGGAATAGGAAACCAGCACTGGGACAACATGAAGTGACTTATTCTGCCAATGGTTTGGATACGAGGACTATACTAAAAGGAAAAAAGCAACGTTATAAAAAGGTAGGAAGTTATTCCCTTCTGTAAATGGCAATTGTGAAAGAAAAGACAATTTGGTGAGGTGTAGTTAAGTGAATTGAACAATTTAGTAATAGTTAAATTTAATTAGAGATTTCAAATTTTAAAAGTGATTTCAATTTCAATTTTTATAATTTTTAATACCACAAGAATCCACATTCGCCCTGAGATGAGTCTTTCCCAAATTTAATTCTGTTATTTTAAGTTATTGAACTGGCGCCCAACTCTCTTACGTAAACTTGAGTTAGTTAAGAACTAACGTAACATTAATTTTATATAACTATTGTATTATTAAAACTATTAAAAGGTATTTTCTAATCATATAAAAGTTTATTAAAAGATGGAAGTTGAAAAGCATTTCCAAAGTTTACAGTCATTTTAAAAATCAATTTAATTATAAAATAATTATCTACGATTAACGGCAATTATTCACAATTTTAAATATACTATAAAATTTTTTAAAAATAATTTATTATTTTTAATTAACCAATATCACTGTATATTTAATTATGTCACTGTCAACGTGGGGCAAAATACTATTTTTTTGTAAATGCAATATCACAGTAATAGATTTATTACAGTGTGTCTCCAGATGCGGTTTACAAGAGGAAGAACTTTTTTATTATTGATTTTATGACAAAAAGTTATGCTTTATAAAAATTCGGCTTGACCACTAAAAAGTATTTATAATTTCCATATTCCTAATCATAAACCCGTAAATGTAGGAGCAAGCTTTGAAATATAGGTCATCGCAATGCCGCCATTTTCGTGCTCAGTTGCAGTTGCTATACGGCTGCTATCGAAGCTGACACGATTGTCATATGAGGCGCGTGACGTTCTAAAATGTTGAATTAACGCTTAGTACCAAGAAGTACATAACCGCAAACAAGCCGAGTTGTTGATTATTCCTGTTTCCTGTTAATCAACATGTTCCGCCATTTTCGCTCGAGCTGCATAATAGAAGTATATGACATGACCTATTTTTCTAAGCTTGCTTAGACATTTACGGACTTAATGATTCCCAAGAAATCATATTGTTTTCTACAGTGTTATAATCATCATTGTCTCTTGAGAATCGTCAAAAATGACACAAGCGCCATCTGGCAAAGAAATTATAAAGTTAAGCTAGCTAATTTTTAATTTGATGATTGATAGAGTAATACTTGCGTAACTCATTCATTGTAGTAACTCAAAAATCATGTTTCTTGAGTTTTGTCGCTTTTGAAGCACGTGTGCGAATTATGTTAACCCTGTTAAATTATATTTCAAATCTGCCGAACAGTTTTCGAGATAGGCCGGCAGACAGGAAACTAGCGCTTCCACTACTTATGTATGTATTAACTGACTGTACCGGTTCAAGGATTACAGGAACTTATTGCAAAAAAGCTGTGCCACGAGGGTTGTGTTTGGGGTACAACCCACTGGTTGTGGTGACGCCACTGTGGTCCATGGAAGCAAGGGAAGCAATGCTTCCCTTAAGAATTTATTGAAATTAAAAAACAATGCTAACAAAAACAGTTTTATAAAATTATGGTTATCGTTTATTTAAATTTGTAATATTTAATCAACTTAAAGCTCAATATCAATTCCTTACAGCAAAAGGTATAATTAGAGTACTATTTTAAATTAGGCTCATAACTTGGCGCTGAAAGATAATACCGATTGAAATGTGTTACATACTAAGCACTGTTTTCTTTGCTTACTGCACTTCTTTCTTTCGGTAGCGGTCGGGTCGCGGGTGCGTTGTGGGCAACAGTTAACATCGTATAAGGTGGTCGAGTTATTTTTATTAGCGTGCTCCGTGATCAGATGTTTATTATAATTTGGTTATTTGTTCGATTTTTCGTGTTTGTTAAATGTTACTTAAGCAATGTAAATCTGCTAATGAGACTGTATTGTTGGAACATTTTATTATTTCAATTTATATAAGTTTGGATTTTTTTAAAGATAAATAATTCTATTTAGTTTGTTCTGTACGCAACATTTAAACTTGCTTTATCGTTATGAATTCAGCTGCTTCGGTGGAAGGTTCGAGTACTTCCGATACATCCGAATCGCGACATTTTTGTTGTTCAATTTGTAAAGTATTAAGATAAAGAATTTTCTTCATACAGTTTCGGAGGAATTACAAATTGTTGAGAAAGGCAGACTAAAACCAGAACTTTTAAATTTAACAACAAAGATTAAAACCTGCACCAGGTACTTTGCTAAAAAAAAGGGAAATCGAGTTGCATTATAAATAACCCAAACAATACACAATAGTTGAATAAACGTGTAATTTTTGTTTATACCAGTAGTATAATTATGGTTGAATGTCAACTTCTTATAAAGGATAAAATGTCCGCGCGATAATCGTTGAAATATAGTGTACAATATACAAATAAATAACGTTTATGAAACACGCTAAATAGTTGTTGATGCAATAGGTTTATATTCAGTGCAATTAAACGTCAATGCAGGTAGGTAGAATGGACGTTTCATGTTCATTTTGTATACTGTAATTAAGAAAAGATAAAAACAAAATTACAGAAAAAGAAAAAATGTTTATTTATTATTTAATAATAAAACGGTTCCATCCTGTTTATAATAAAAGTTATAATAACGATATAATAAAAGAGTATTCGTTTTTAAGAACAGCTCGTCTTGGCGGTAATTGGAGAACATCAGCCATGAATGGAATGTAGTATACCTTGAAAAAAAAATTCAAATAAATTTTACTGCAACATAAAAACAGTGACAGGATATAACATACATATCAAATAATCTTCACACAAACACAAAGATTGAGGCTGATATAATTATGTATACATAACAAATATTTTAAGATATGTACCACGTTTTCATTATAAAAAAAAATTATACAAACTTAAATCCGACTAATTTTTATATATAAATACATAAAACCTAACTTTAAACTGAATTTGCCGCGTAAATTGTTTTTCTTACCTTCAGGCGTCAAGTTACTAGTCATTAATGCTTTTTTATTGAAATTTATAGAATTTGCGAAGACTATTAACAATGCGTATACGTTTTTATCATGCTATACAACATGAGGTCGGAATAATGATTATCGTAATATGGTGTGAAAATTTACAGAACTAGCGCGTCCATTGCAGCAAACACACCGTTGAAAAAACTAGCCAACAATAGCGTAGGTAGCACATAACAAAAGATTCATCATGACAACTATAATAATAATAGTACTCGCCATATTAATACTCCACTCCAGCTTTAATAACCTAATGCTACAAACTACAGTAACAAGCACAAATACTACATACACGTATACACCGCCATTACAGCAACAAATTGTAACGCTAATGGGGAGGCCGATGACGCGTGAAATCATCACGTGTTCAAACCAGCGTATAGTAATAAGAAGTACGGACAGTTGCTACCGGCGTCTTTGATGTTCATGTACCCAATTTCAATGGCCTTCAAAGGCTTTGGCGTGTAGGTTCAGCTAGCAGTAAAAGATGTCGCTGTAACTTTTTTCTCGCTACTTTTTTCTATCAATTTAGTTTTCAGCAAATTTAAATTTTCAGCACGTAGAAATGTTTTTTTCGCGATTTATAATTTTTAAATAATTAAATTAATTAAATACTTTTTTATAATTTGTCATTATTTAAAGCTAAAAGTAAAATTTTATTCTTGAATTTGCCTCCTTTTACAGCGACATCTTTTACTGCTAGCTGAACCTACACGCCAAAGCGTTTGAAGGCTATTGAAATTGGGTACATGAAAAACGAATAACTGTCCGTACTTCTTATTACTATACGCTGTTCAAACCATCCAACGCTATTGGTTTAGGCAAACGAAGAAATGCGACTAATACCGAAGACGACAATAAACATGATCGAAAGTAGACGTTTAAATTACGTATAGCATATACCTCAATGAAAAACATTTATTAGTGTATTATAAGTACCATTCTTGGTGAACCTTAGTTGACCACAAATGCAGCACGACACAAAGAAATACTAATCTGGCGTCAGAAAATGAAATATCACAAAATTTTCACCGTGCTTGTATCAAAATGGTTAACAATACACGTATATTACACGTTTTAAAAGATATAGGTAGATCGTACACGTTTAATAAATATACCATAACTAAAAAGTTACCAAAATATGATTGAATACACGTATATTAAACCATAACGCAGATTCCTGTGTTGCTTGGGAAACAGTAGTAATTTTTTTAAATAAAGAATAATAGCCAACAAAATTCCATAAGTATAAGACGTATTCTTTTGCACATTGTGATTAAATCTAAACAATCATAAAAATTTGAAAATGCTTTGGCACAAAAGAACGTTGGCAATAGTTACAAGTTTCGTCACAGCACTTCAATCATGTCAATCAGAATTTCTACTATTCAAAGGGGTAAGGGGATTACCAATCATGCCAAAAATATCTTACTAGGTGGGGGTCAATCAGTATTCAAAAGAACGAGATGTGCTAAAAAATTACCAATCCGATTAATCATTATAGAGCAAAAGAATACTACTAAAGTGTAAAAGTTCTTCTTAAAAACACTTTTAAGCTTAATAATTATAACACTGTTTTTTATTGTACCTAGGTATATTAAAATTAAAATCGTGGTTGCTTCCCTAGCCTAAATTCTCACCGCACCCCACTGGGTACAACAAAAGTATTGCTACAAACCGACGAAATGACACCAACTCCACATCTATCAGACGAATCTTTAGAATATGTATGCAACTTTAAACCAATCACTGTAGTGACCCATCAGATCGCCGATCTTCCTGATTCGCCCTCGAATTTATGAAGCTGCATCAGCTGCATAAACCCCCCTCTTAGACTTGTATTTGTTGGGGAGCTATTACTGTACATATATTCAAAACTTTCATGTAAGAATATAATTATGAAATAAATAAAGATTAGTAAAAGTTCCACAGTTTTTATTATGATTATGGAGTTCCACAAACTAAGGCTGGAAACAATAAACAAGAATATAATTGATTTTGTAGACAGTAAAACTTTAGCAAACTTTTAAAAGGCACCCGACCTTCTGGCAATATACCTTTTCAGATGCTAAGTTGGGTAAAAGGATGCGTTCTGCTTCAACAAACATTTCTGTTTCGTTTTTCTTTCGCTTTCTAGCTATCAACTCTGCCATACTTCTTTGATCATGGCTACTGATAACGATTAGGTCCTGGAGGCTTGGGTTCGGGGACGTCGGGGACGTGGTCCGCATAATGAAGAAATATTTAGATTTGCTGTAATTTATTACATAAATAACTTGGAATTTAAGCTGATTTGTATATAAAATTGTAGGTATCGTATTTCTTTGTAACGTGTATATCGCAATGAAAGAAATAATTATTGAGTTCATAATAAAATGTCTATTGAAATCTGTTTCTTTAATTATTATGCAATGTTTAGTATGTAGTATTTTGCAGTCAATAATGTCTTTCATTGTGATAAATACGTTTTAACGAAATACGATATTTATAATTTTATTATACAAACCATCTTAAAAGCCCAACTTGTTTATGCAATAAATTACAGCAAATGTAAACATTCCGGCATTATCAGTCGAGGATGTGGTCCGCGATGTGGTCGGCGATGTGGTCGCGGATGACCGTGTGTGCTCTACATATCACGACGATATTCGAGGAATCCCCGATATATCAACAAAAAACAAATTGAAAAAAAAAGCATATGCATCAAATGTCATTTGTTATAAGATTTTCTTTTTATTGCTTTGTTCTTTTAGCGTGAATAAAAGATCTTTAAGTTTTATTTATTCAATTTAAAAAAATAAATAAACAAGTAGTTCATTAACCTTAGAAATTTGATTTCTATTATTTTTATTTTAATTTTGACATTACTTTAACAAAAAACACAAAAAAAAACTCCTTACGTCTTATCTTTTGGGAACGGGGGCTTTGTGATTTTCTTATTTTTCCTTATAAAGGGGGGGTGGGGGTTTAAAATCCATAAAATGATGCTTACGTGTTACGTAATACTTGAACGCTCCCTTACTTGCCCCTTTATTAACAGCATCTTTTTTCCAATACTGTTAAATACCAGTGCCGTTTGCGAGATACTTTATTTGAATGGGTATAAACAATATAATTTTTAAACGATAAAAAAAGATAATAAAATACACGTGACTGTGGATAAAAGGGGCAAGTTAAACATTTGACAACAGTCTGATGTTAATAATACATATGTAAATCTTAAATAGTTTAATAGATATTAAGGGGGAGTTATTAAAAGACTTTCCATTTTATCTCGGCAACCCATCACTCGATTACTTTTTATTTTGTACTAATAATTTTCTTTTTTTATGCCCTTTAAAATAAGATGTTATAAAGGTGAGGTTGTCATTTGGCATTTTAGTAAGCTCTCACACTGAGGCAATGCGCAACTAGGAACTAGAAACTTACAATAAGCAGCAGACAATATTATTTTGACCGCCTCTCACACTGCAGCAACTGATTCCTTTTAGTTTGTGTAGCAATCTCAAACAATCATGTCATCCTCTTAACAACTCTGGATATGCGATTTTAATTTGGCGGCATTTAAGGAACATAAATTTAATAACGAAGAAATTAGTAAAACTTCGAATTTATTAACAGATTATTTAAAAACAACATAAGTTGTAACAACCATCCGAACTTATTAAGTGTTAGATGAAGAATAATCCAATTGCGTCAGAGTTGCACGCAAATATTTCGAACAACTTCCAATAATAATAATAATAAATCTTTTTCTTCTTATGCGAAATATATGCACATTTCTTATTTAGACCGTCTTTAATTACATCACCCACTGACCTTGATGTATAAGTAACCTTGACTTATATTTCGGCCACAATCATAAAACTAATAATTTCAGTAAATAATAAAAAATTAATAATTTACAAGTATTCGTAATACACTAATAGCATAAATAATAGTTTGTTATACACATATGTCTTTGTTTCTAACAAATGCTGGATCGTCATGTCTGTTGTATAAAAATTCCACTTTCTATTTATAATAATTAGGTATAGGATTTGTATGCACTTAAAAATGCTGAAATATGCATGCACTTACGCACTATAAAAACGTGAAATATGCACTTAAAAATCATGAAATATGCGTTTATTAGAAATTTTTAATGAATATATGCACTTTCATTATTAAAAAAACACCTGTTTAGCGTTATTTACATTTTATTTACAGAAATTATTTTAATTAGACATCCTATGCATAATTTAATTAATTATATTTTCTAAACATAGAGCGTTACAGTTCACAATGACGTACATTTTTAAATTTTCAAAAGTAAACATATGCCTATTATCCCTAAATATTGTTTTATATTTTGAGAAACTCCGTTCCACATCGCAAGACGTAATTGGGGCATACTTAAAATTGTTTAATTCTACAAACGAATAATGTCTTAGCTCGTCTAAAATCTCTTGGCCAGATAATGCATCGTTTATGCTTTTAATTAAGTGAAAACCAGGATTTTTGTCTATAACGGATTTAAATTTTTGTTTTATAGTCAAACCCTTTGGCTCTTTTACTTTATTCAAAGACCTAACAATTTTACATGCTCAAGAGATTCATCTAATGAATTTCCCTGACTTTCTAATTTCTGAATTACTTTAGCTAAACGCACAAAATATGTCAAAACAAACAATAATTCTGCCCTCACCTCCTTAGTATTAAAAGCATCCTGTGTGCTTTGTATGCATAGTGCATCGTGTTTATTAAGTTTATTTACAAATGCTTTAATAATATCAAAATAAGTTGCATAATATTCTGCTGCAGAAAGCCAAGTACCCCCACCTTGTTATTACAGGCTCAGGTGGGAGAGGCACTTCTTGAGCAGTTTCCCTAAATATTTGTATGCGATATGGAGCTTTACAAACAATTTTTTTTATATCTGAAATTATAGAGTTTACGTTAGGATATATTTCACGCACTTTTTTCGCAACTCTATGCATTGCATAGGCAAGACAAGTTTAGTGGATCATTTTTTCGTACAGAACGTGTAAGCCTGCTCCAGCCTTGATCATGTACGGTGCCGCGGCGGTGACGAACAGGAGTACTTTGTTGTACTGTATGCCGTCCGGCCACAAAATAGCCATCGAATCATTAAACAATTTTGCCACAGAACAATGATTTGTGCTCTTGAAAACGTCCATTGCTAATAGATAGGATTTGGGATTGTTCTCCGAATTTAAAACGCCAATTATAACGTTAGCCACGTATCTGAAAACAAAAATTTGATTTTTATTTTATCGAACTACATAATTAGTCGGTTACGAACAATTAGCGCAAAACAGTTATTTAAAAAAAATATATTTTAATCAAGCAAAAATATTGTTGTGATTAAATATGTAACTAACAGAATAGAAAATAAAACATCCATAAATTGCTCTGCTGTCTTTAATTAGTTAAATTTTACTAACAAAACGAAAGAAATGAAGTTTCTACGCACCTTCCAGTAGTGTCAGTAGATTCGTCAATGGAAACCCATATGTAGTTATTCGCTACATGTTTTCTAATTGATTTTATGGTCTCTTCGTATAAACGAGGTAAATAATTTTTCCTGAGTGTAGACTCGTCGGGTATTGGCATTTTTGAAATTTCTTCCAGAAAATTACGAAATGTTGAGTGATTAATTTTACTTAACGGGATATCTGCAGCCACGAATGCACTACATAGTTTTTTATTAAATTCGATCGATTTGCTGGACTCACCGCGCGAATTATTAAGGTACCCCGGTAGCAATGTTTGTTTTTTTGATTTCAGGGCAACACACTTTTGATGTCGAACCGTGTTCAGATGTTGTGTAACTTGAAAGCGTTTCGTTGCAGTCACTTTATCGTCGCACACTGTACAATACAACACCTTATCGTCAGTTGTAAGAACACTGAATTCCTTAACATAACTTCGAAGTGTAACAGACACAGACCGTTTTTCATTACCCATCTTTACACTCTAAAATTTCAAACTGAAATGCAAATTTCGGAATTGTCTTAATCGAAAGATTACAAGATTAGTAAATACAAGCAGATTTTTCTATGAACAGGAAGTTGTCAAAGGGTCTTTGGAATTTCCTAATACCTATTTATCACAATACCGCAGGATGTAAGTATTTAAATTTTAGTTGAAACTTTTTCTTTCTTAGAAAATATTAACAAGTACACAGATGGTTAAGGCAGTAAAATATTTTAAAGCCTAGTATTTAACAATAAGCTTAAATTATGGGTTTCCCCTAGACTCAACTAAGCCGCCCTTGGTTGGTTGTCTAAAATGCTAAAATTATTTAAAAAATATTAGAAATTTCATAATTAAAGCATGTAAAACACTCAAGAAGTGGTAAGATATGCACACTCGTTCAAAAATGTTAAAATATGCATGCATTTATAAAAAACACCTAAATATGTATTTATATGCACTTTCAAATTGACATATGTGATTGATATGTGGCTTAAACATGTAGAAATATAACTCTGCATATGTTTGCTATAAGCAGAAAAAACATGCAAATGCATAGAAATCCTATACCTAATAATAGTAATGCAAGTATTGCTCTACATTGACATGATAAAATCGGCTTTCGACAAGCAGCGCATATCGCCGGCAACAAATATTAACGCAACCAGCAATGTTTTTGTAGAAGCGATAACAAGTTGCTCCAATGTAAGACTTCTGATTAAATTCAATGTAAGCAACCCGATGGCGATAATATTGCGTGTTTCCAATTGCTAGTTGCTTATTGCTTTAGTGTGAGAGCCGCCTTAAAGTTGGTGTTGCTGATGGTGAAAAGGTGAGTTGAAATATTTTGACTATACTATATTTAAATACCCTCGAAGAATCAATCGACGTCTTTTTACCGAAATTGATATTTTGTATAGTTTAAGAGATATTTGAAGTGCGAAGTGTTCAAATGAACACACTGTATTAACAATACCAAAGAAATACATTGATTATTATCTTTCTTGCATTGTAAATTTACAGCAAACGGCCTAGAGTACATTTGCCTTTGTTTTGTATTCTCGTTTAAAAATCTAAGTACTTGCACGTACATCCATTTAATGTCTAAAAAATAAAATTTCCTACTTGCTTCAATGGGGGCTATTTAATATAATAAAAGAGTTTAATGTATAATAACGAAAAATTTGCTATATTTGAAAATCTTCTGGAATATAATACAAAACGGTATTTCCGTTGAATAGGTACCACTTTACAACTAAATGCATCTTAATAAGACTGTCTTCGCAACTTTACGTATTTCCCTATTATTTCGTATAAAACGCAGTAGCAGTTTCTATTCAGTAAACACGAACCGTTTTCTGAATGGCGCGTTCAGCTAGTACATGCACACTTTACTAACAACATTTGTAAATAATAATTAAAAATTCAAATTAGTGTCGTAGAATGTTATAACAAATCAATACTTGAAACGCTTAAACTTCTTGGAAGAGTCAGGGGGAAAAATCATAAAAGGAATTTATTCAGTATTTCCATCGTTCATAAAAAAATTTTAAATGCGTTATTCAACTTTTTAATGTAGAAAGAATAAACATAAAAGCTTGTATATCAAGTGTAACGAAATTAACATGACTAAAATTAGATGTTTTATGTTTTAGAAAGTTTTCCCCGTTTTAAACGGATTTATAACGTACAAGGAAAACTTGTTGGATTTATTTTTCTCATGGGTTGTTTCCTAATTTTAATTGTTAGTGTTCATTTTCGCTAAATTTGATTTACTGCCTTTACTAGCAAATTATATTATGGTCGTATCAAAACCACAAAGCAACTTGATGGTAAGGGAAAAACAAATTATTAACATCATTAAAATTTAACACATCCAAATTGTTAGGCAACGAGCAGTTTCATCCAGTTTTTGAAAATTATAGAATTTTACAGGAGGCGGCAAACTAGTTTTTTATGCTATTGATGTTTTGGACACATAAAGTGTGGGTTCCTTGGAAATGGAAAGAGATGAAATTAAACATTTTGTAAACTTTAGGTGGCAATAAATTCCTCCATAATGGTTGTAATGGTTTCCAGTATGTCTTCAAGATCTATTAAGGTTTCAAAAAACTCAGTCTAATTTAATAATAATTGTAGAGTGCTATATCACTTCCTCATACTTGTATACTGTAGTACTTATCACTTAAGCTCTTGCAACAATAGTTGTATAAACGTTACCGTTACCATTTTATAACACTTTATCATTTAAGGATATATTGTAATTATTTTCCGACATAATATTAATAAAAGAATACCCAATTGCCTCAGCTGTTGAAGTTAAAATCATGAATTCTTATTGTTACCTTATAAAGAAACGTTAAGTGTTGACTGCTTGCATTTATCATTAATAATTGTTACGAAACGATTCAAGCTTGCGTCGATTTTAATTATTTGGCAGATGTACATAACAAGATTTGGTTAAGTGAATTATTTTGGGATTGATTGGATTTTCATTTACAGTTACATCTGAAAAAAAGAGAATGTATTAGTTTAGCAAAATTATAAAACATTAGCTCAATGGCAATAATATAACAATACAAAAATAGCCTTGACTACAGTTATTAAGAAACCAATATCTGTTTTGAAATGCAATTACATAGTTGACAATAATCATGATATTAAAATAATGTCCAAAGGCAAGCTATTTTGAATTGAAATATAAACAACAATAAAATATTAGAAATAATTGCAATCTAAAAAAATGTTTAGTTACTAGGAGGTAGTTAAGTAAATAGATGCAGCTAAAAAGGCATTACATTAGAGAATGGTTGTAAAATTTATATTCTCTGTAAAGAAATGTTCTAAAAACAAGAAAAGCAAAAGTTTAATAGTTTAACGACTGTAAAAAGGCATATATTTATTTCAACAATAAGAAAAGAAAATTTAAAAGAAGTGAAATAAAACAGTAGACCAGAGAGAGATAAAGTTCCATTCAACTAGACCCGAAGACACTGAGACCCGAGAAAACAAGAAAGAAAAAATTTTTTTCTTGAACGTTGTTTAACACAACACAACACAAACAGCTAATTTAATTAGGTGCGATTTACCCTCAACGTTCTAGCTTCGGCTGAGCATCCAATTCTGAGGGAAGTTCCAGAACCCACAAGCAGTAGGCAAGTTCCTGCATGGTGATTTTTGAGGCAGCGCACAGAGGTTCAAAACTAATACCTGGTGGGATTTTATTAGGAAAAGTTGTTGATGAATATTATAATAAAAACCACCCAAAACTGAATACACCGATAAGAAGAAATTATAATCTTTTTTCGAATAAAACAACACACTTGGCCGAAGAACAGGTAGAAATCTTGTAGTTACATGATTGCATTTGCAATACTTAGTTGTCGCTTAATGGTTGTGACATCGGTACAATTGATTTTATTTTTTCTTATTACAGTGTTGTGTTTTTGGCCCTATGGAGGAGCTAGCTAATGATATGCACCTTTATTTAATAATATATTTCAATATTTTCTAGTAAATGTTAACACTATCGAGACTCGTTAATTTTACCTCTTAAATTCAAATTTTATATTGATTTATTTAATTATTTACTAAGGTTATACTTCTTTGGGCCTCGAAAGGCCGTCGTGAATTTACTTTTATAGTATTCATCAATCATTAACACACATAAAGAGCTTTTCAAGATTTGGCGCAAGGAAAGGAATATATCGAAAAGGACAACCGCTGTTTTCGATTATATTATTGTAAAATATTATTTAAAAGACTCTGATGATAACATTTCTTCGTTAGTGCAAAATACATTATTTAGCTTTGTAATAATAATAATAATAATAATAATAATAATAATAATAATTACTACTACCCATTACCTGGCGCTGGCGAACCAGGTCTCAGAAACTATGAAGCTTATGCGGGAGGGGCCGATTATGATTATGACGCAATCCCATCGTGCGGCTGCAGCCGACTTACAGATGCTATAGCACGAGCCTCACATTTGGTTACAGCTACGGAAGAATGCAAAAAACATTAACCAGATGCCTACCGGCACTGGGATTCTATCCCGGACTGCCTGGGTGAGTGACTATCACGTTAGCTGCTACACTACCTAGGCTATATAATGCATATAAAAAATTAAAAAAATGATGGCCGGAGTGTCATTGCGTATTAAGCCGGTTTTCAACAAAAATAAGGTTTAGCTAAATGGAAAAATTTATTTTGTGGAAATTATAGCAGCATCGAATATCTCTGGTCCTTCAACTGATATGAAAGTAAGTAGGTCGCCCTTCTAAACCATTTGAAGAGAGTTGCGAAAAATCGAGAAAGTTTAGCTTTCCTTGTTTGGACAAGTACAAGTGAAATTGTACTTGCTGCACAAATGAGTCTCCAACAGTTCTGTAAGAGAGATACGGCTAAAATTTACGTATTTTAGGTGAAATTTTCCCACATTTCTATTTTCAGTCTGGAATGCCAACTCTAACATATTGCTACTTCGTATGCCGTTTGTGGTATTTTAATGTTTGTATTTGCTCGTTAGTTACCATTGTTCTAAATATTATGTAAATTATCCTGTGTCATCTGGCAAACCAGTAACTGTTGGTCAGGTCAATAAAGAATTTATATATACAGATTATCCGAAAACCAGCCTTAACCTTGTCTAAACATACAAAAATTAGTGAGTACAACAAGGAAGACATAACAATATGGGTAGCACAACAAAGATCTAATGCAATCGTGGCTAGGTAATTTTTTAAACTAAAGATCTCTCTCCAATAATAAACAAACTAGAGTCACTACATCTAGTCACCTAGGCCGCGCTGGTCGATCAGAGTACCGCAAACGCCGCCATATTCGGGCAAAAGAACCACAAAATTGTACATTATTTGTATCTGTATTGCATTTAATCAAATCCACGTTTGCTTGAAAAGGTTTTTCTTATTCTGAAAGTTCAAACCTCTAATTTGTCAAATACGTAAAATGCGATTTTAATTTATCCATTATTAAAAATCACCCTTGTCTGTACCAATATGGCGGCGTTTTGCGGTACTCTGATCGAACGCGCGCGGCTTAGGTGACTAGATGTAGTGACTCTAAAACAAACAAGCAAAAACATCTGTCATTAAAAACATAAAGTGAGGTTAAATTGCTGATCGTTTTAATTCGTGTGTTTCAAAGTGTGCAGTTTAAAACCACCATAATGCAATTCAATTTTGAATTTCCACCATAAATCCATTTAATAATTTAATAATTTTCTTCTTGCATATACAACAATTTGAACAGTCTCATATTCTAATGACAAATTGTAATAAAATTGAGTTTTATAAAAAATAACCAATTTATTTAGTAACCAAGAAGTTAGTAACAAACATATTGACATAATTATTTTAACCTCAATTTATGCTTTTATTGACAAATAAAATATGATTGTTTGCGTGCTTGTTCTTGGTAGAAATCTATCTAGCCACGATTGCATTCTATCTTTGTTCTGCTACCCATATTGTTAATGCCTTCCTTGTTGCACCCATTAATTTCTGTATGTTTAAACTCAGGTCGGTAATCTGTATATTAGGGTGGTCCAAAAAATGTAAGTTAATAATTTATTTCTCCTAAAAGCGGGCGGTTCTTGTTTCTAACATAAAATTCATAAGCCCTGCAAAATTTCAGGTCAGTCGGATTATATTTAGGGACCGCAACGATATTCAGCTTTGTGAATACGTTTGAAAATAAAAGCAAATTACGAAAAATCATGTTTATTGTTTATAACGAAATTTTTTGCACAAATTGGAACAAATACAAATTATCATAGTCTATAACGTTATAATTATTGGATCAGTTTCATAG
The DNA here is from genome assembly GCA_929113105.1 of Agrypnus murinus. Lineage (NCBI taxonomy): Eukaryota > Metazoa > Arthropoda > Insecta > Coleoptera > Elateridae > Agrypnus > Agrypnus murinus. The sequence continues at coordinate 76,425,351 of OV816026.1, forward strand.
AAACACAACACTTCTTGATCACTTGAAACAAGGCGCCTTTGGAAGGTTTAGGGTACGCCTTTCTATGGAGGTCCACCAGGCGCAGAAGGTACTGCTTCTGGGTCTCATCTTTTGTCAAACTTTGATTATATTGCTGGATTAGGGCCGTTCCCCTCTCAGCGCAGTCGTTTACCACCTTCATTTGTGCAGCTTTCTCCTGGAACAGCTTGTAGGTTGCATCCTCTGGCAACTGACTGGGATCCTTGAGCAAGAAACTCTTTGCTGCCAAGTTCTTGCCGTTGTTCAAGAGAAAATCTAAGATGTTGGCCGTCTTATCTGTGACGTAGGAATCTAGGAATCTAGAAATATCGCCTGAAAGCCTTGAGAGCCACATCGGCCACTGGTCGGTTCGGAAACTCTGTTAACGTAATAAGGAAGGCTCGATCATTCCGCGGAGCCTCTGTAGTAAGAGCAGCTATGTGCCAATACTTGGTATATATTAGTGCCACGAACTAACAGGTGCTTTGCAGGTCTTGCAGGTCAGGTGACATCGCCATATCCTGTGTGACTAGCTTCTTGGTCTTTTTTATTTTCGGAGTAGCAGTAGCAGACATCGATACTGATGGCTGGTATTCATCTTCATCTTCTGATGTCGACAAAGAGGAATTTGTGGAATCGACAGCAGATGTTGAGGCAACTTTATATCGTTGTTGATTTTCTACTTCTGCTTTATTCTTTTTGATATCATCTGCCATATATCGCTTCCTCTTTCTTGCCTCTTGTTCAGCGAGATTTTTGTCCTTGCTGCCAAAGCTGGCGCTCGATAAATCCTCTCTCTGCAAATAGCAAGAAAAACCTTGTCCCCTTCAGATGTCATCTCTTGTATGGTGTTAGCGGCAGCGATGTCAAATAGCTCTGTTAGATCCCCTTTGAACATGACACTTCATTCGACAACTGTCTTTCTGAATTGTCCTGCCCTTCTTCAGTTGCACATACTTTTCAAAGAGTCTCTTCTGTTTCCGCTCTGCATTGTTAAAACTCTGTGTTGGAATCCGCGGCTTATTCCAAAACTCGACAACCGTGTGACGGACAACTTCAGGCTTTCGCTGATGGGTAGCTTCTCCTCCATACGGTGGAACATGAACTTGGACAACACCTTTCCTTTTGATGGCAGTCGTGAGCTACATAAAACCCTATTAGGCTTCCCAACGATCCAGACACCGGCGGAACTACGACGTGTGGTATTCGCCATTACAAAAAACTCTTCCAGACTAACTAACACCACCTGCAAACATAAAGGATATAATATTATAATTCTGTGGACGACTGAAACGTACTATTAAATTTCGAACGCGATTGCGACCCTTAAATATGGTCCGTTTCGGCTGATTTTTTTGCAACATGTATTTCAGTCAAAGGAACAAAGGCCAGTCTGAGGAAGAAAGATATTTCGGAAAATAATTTTTAGGCTCATTTTTGGACCACCCTACAGTGTACAATATACACATTTTCTAACGACCGATCCACGAAATAGTCATTAAAATCGGTAATAGTCTCTTTCCTACGTTGGTGCATTAACCATTAATACTGTGCTCTCTACTCAATAATAGTTTTTTAAGCCGGAATTGGATGGATATTTATTATTAAAATAATTTAATAATAAATAGCCAAATAATGGGTTACTTCACTCGTTTTGTAGTTATTATTCCAACATTAAAAACAATGTTGGTGATGATAACCAAAATCACAATACTCGATGTTATTCCCTTCGATAATCCGAACCATGGCCATACCATGGTCATGTGGTCATGCCATTTTATGGGCGATAACGCTTGGTTGTTTAAGTTGTTGAATTCGGGGATTTTATGAAATTTGAGTGCAGTTGACGTAATTAATCGTTGAGTACTAATGTGGCTGTTGATGATAATTGTTGATTGTTCTTACAGTTGAGATGAATTTTGTGGCCGACTTAATTGAAATTGATGATTGTGAAATTTATTATTGTTATTTAAGATTTCAAAAAACACAGCTCTTGTCAGGACCACCCCCGAGATATGGCTCTCGGGTCTTTATGTAGCACTAAGCGATGAGTCGATTCCACTGACGTTCCATTCCACAGACCTCTGTTTGTAGGAGTGTGAGGGGGCCACCCAGGATGAAAAAGGAGGAAAAAAGGACAAACAGTCGGTAGTTGATAGCTCACACAAGTTCAACCGTCAAAGGTCCGAGGTAGTTACCTGCTCAATGACTAACGACTGTTAGGGAGAAAAGGAAAGGTGACGGCTCACTGGTAAGCATCGGCGACTCGTATACTGCCACCTGATTCCAATGTTCCAGGGAGCTTCCTGGAACTAGGTTTTGTTGACTTACCGATTAACACTACATAAACTGACCGACCACCATTAGCAGTTGTATAGTAGCCTCATGAATAGCACCTCTACTCGGGTTCACGGCACATTTCGAGGTGCTAAACACGCGTGTGTTTACCACACAGACACCAAGTACAGCACTGTAGTGCTCATTGGATACAGAATTTAATGTACTTTAAATTATAAAAGAAGAAAATTTCCCAAGGAATACGTCGGCGTCGTTTCTGAGTTAGTCGCAAGAAACGGAAAAACGTCTGAAAATTCGAGGTTTTTAGTACGCCCCGGCTAAAGCTTACATAGGAAATTGGTGTAAACTTTAAATTTTTCTATTTACAAGTAAATAGAGAGATTAAAACAGTTTCCGGCTTTCCACGAATTATTTCAAAGCGCAGCAAATCTTTGGCTTATCTTCACTGTGGTCTAAATCACGTGATGTACTATATTAATTCAAACTGCAACATTAATTGAGAAAATTATGAATTAAGACATAAGCGAATCTTAATATTTAATGCTTTTAGCGATGATGTACACTTTGCTATTAACATAAGTGAATCTGCCCATTCTTATTATGTTAACAAACTACCTCCTACCTACATTTAAGACTTGCATAGATGCTGTTAGAGCTGAACATCAGAACTGTTGTAATAATAAGAGGTTATGATAAAAAATCCTGCTAAACGCTTCATAAGGAAGATCTTTTTTTACGACGAAGCTTACTTTGAGCAATATTGAATAATTTAATTGCGTTAAATCTTAACGAAACCCTAATCAGTACGTTAAGAGTTAACAAACTACGGTTTTATTATTTTCCCACAATGCAGCTCTCTAATAAAATCGTAAAACATCCAGTTAATGTTTTAGAACACAAAAACATTTGTCCGAGTACGTCACCCATTATGTCCTATCACTCTGCTACTAATAAAATTTAGCCGTTTACTGCAGATATAATGTCCGAAATACATATGAGAAACACTCTGACGCTATTATATAACGGAGATAACATCAATTTATTTGTAATTAGGATTCGACAGTGTTCTGAGCTATTTAAAAGCGTAGTATAAATATTAAATAGAGATTATCGTTTTGTATACCTCCAATTCTATATATGTATGTCTGCAGTCGGTAAATACATTTCCCAAATGTTGGTAGGTAATGAAATTCTGTCGTTTGCCGAAGTTTCAATCTACACAACTACGTATATTTATTTGGGTATTTAAGTGTAGACGAGAAGAAATTTTTTTGTTAAAGGGCAATTCCTTAGAATTACATTTTATTTATTGTCTAATAACATCTAAAAGCTTTTGACAAAATTAAAAACAATTTTCTCATGTACAATATATATGTGTGTGTGGTAAAGTGATAAATCAATTAAATTAGTCCTTCGAAACGTTTTAGATATAAATGAAACATACTCATCACTGTTGGGTATTCTACAATTCCCTTTTAAGTATTTCAGAAAAACACAAGAAGATTAATTTAGATATAACTAATAATACTTGTAAATAGGTATTATCATACCTAAATTGACAAATGTTCTAATCAAACTTTTTCAAACATTTTACGATAAAATTTTTGAAATTGTGATGTCAAAGCTTTTACGCGATTATTACCAATCCAATCTCTTGAATGGTAGACATGTATCAGTAGAAAATCATGTAGATAGAGGCTTCAAAAGGCAAATACTTACACATCAATATTATAAAACCCAGTAGTTAAGTGAATTGATAAGAATTAGATAACTATCAATCAAGGGTTTATCTACGCATAATTTTAATACCTACTTATAAATTTTACCTTCCCTGCTTTAATCTGTTTAATAAACCATCTATACATTATAATTGTTTTAAATTATTTTTACTAAAACAATAAATTTTACAAGCAATTAAATGAATTTAATGTTAATAAATAATGTAATCTAATGCAAAATTAATCATAAAGGCTTTCAAAAGAGTTTATACTTTATAGAATTCTATATTTTCCGAATTTTTCAATTCTTAAATTTAAAAGTTTTAAAATCTAGCATTATAAACTTTTTGAAGTTATAGTTTTTAGTTTATACTTAATTGTCAAGATTTGTTATACATGGCCCACCTGTTGTGAACCACTTGATTGAGGTTTTACTTACAGAACTGAATAAATAAAACGATAACCAATTAGAAATTCAAAACATTTATTAAACTAAAAGTTTAAAAGAGTTGTTCCTTTTTGTTACATCGATATTTACCAATTGAAAGTTACATTGTTCTTTCAATAGTTGCTTGCTATTATAAATGCAAGATTGCGATTCCCACGGAATCGCATTATATCATACCACAGGATACACGTGGAGTTAAGAATGCCAGTGCATAAAAAAATACAAAGTAATGATTTTACATTATGAAAATATATGATATGACTTTAAAATTCATTTTGATAAAAAGACAGAAAAAGTGATTTATAAAATATTGAATTTAATTATTACAATTGGGTATTACGACACAGCTGCTTGGTGACGACCGCTAAGGAGTCAACGAATTGAGATGCGCTCAATTAGCGCATCACTTACTTATGTTAAGAACTTCCAGTTTTCACTGATACGAGCGACGTTGCCTATCCACCCTCCACTAGTTCTCCAGGCTAGTGTCGGGACAATTAAAGTAGATACTCACCCGTCGGAGTCCGTCTTCGAGGGAGTCCCTTCAATCTTTGTTCAGCATGCGGACTTACATTGCCCGGTCGAGTCCAACATCATACCAGCGTGGAAATGGGCTTGTCTTGAAGTGAAAGGTTAAGAGTTCTAAGACATGTATTCGCATCAACTTCTCTTAAAGGATCACCGTACCTTGGCACAGCCGTATCGGTGCTTAACCAAACCAATCCATTGCAGAGTCGTCTCCACAATCTCCGATTCATAGTCTTGGGAAAGCACCTGGCGAAACAGTTTCTACAAAGAACAGTGATCAGGGATCCACTCCCGGCATAAATCTTGCTAGTTACTTTCGCGTTCTGGAATCCAGCCTTGTTCTGGGGCCATCACCAAACTGAGGGAACCCTAAACCCTAAAACCAGTCTACTCATAACGAGAGACATAACGCCAACATCCGGAGACAGTGTATACTTGTTTTTTTTTTGTTTAAAACCATAAGGGATTATCCTGAATATAAAGATTTCCTGGAACTTCAAATCTTCTATTTCCCTCTAACCCATGTTTCTTATATTATGGCAACGCAATCGTATACTCCTTAGTTCTGTTGGTGCATGCATCCTTTTTCTACTTATTTATGTTAACAAAGAGAGAGTATACAGTAAAAGCCGGCTACTGGCTTGCGTAATGTTAATTCACTACGGTTTATAAAATCGCGTTCATCGACTAAATATACACTAAAAGTTGTTGCATACAATACACATGTATGTGCATGTACATATAGTACAGTATGTATATACAGTTTATATTTAACATCTTTTATTGAACATTTAATATTAAACTAACTTAATAATTTATAATTTAAGGTTATTCAGGTTTCTCAATACGATAATTTTTCCTGTTAAAAGTAATTTTTCTAAATTCTGCAATTTTATTTATTATGCAGTGTTATTACTTTAACACGTTTTACAATTAATAGATTTCTTCTTAAATACTACAAATAGACTTAATGTTAGATTAATAAACAATATGCATATTAAACAATTGCAAAAACAGAAAGTACTTAAAAATAAATGAATATTTGAGATGTATTAATTCGAATGAGTACAACGAAGAACCATCTTATAATTTTAACCTAAAAAAAACAACAATAATGGAATTTCAATTATTTACGTTAATACTAAAAACGATTACATAGATTGGAATGAAAATATGCGCGTACGTTTAGCTCTCGTTTACAGCTTAAAATGTTATCAAACCGTGGTGCAATGCACAGAGTGCTTCAACTTCAATCACAGACGATACGACGGTCATGTCATAACTAGAATCGTATATTAAAGCCCTTAATTATTTACGGTTTTAAACTAAAAAAAAAAACGAACTTTACCTTGCTAACCTTACGAATCAGCGTGGTGGGGTATCGCATCTCTAAAATAAATGTTCAACATTATTAGGAAAATAAATATTTTATTTTTGTTTATTAAAACATAATTATATAACAAACTCACATTTTCAGAGTGGTTTAATATTTTATTTTAAAAACCGACAATTTCATTAATGTTAATTCTAGTTTCAAAGACAAAAGAAAAAGTTCTTTTTCCTCGAAATATAAACATTAGAAATAATTAAAAGTATAAAACAAAAATATAATTTTTAACAAATAACAACTTAAGTAACAATTTTACAAAAAGATGGAACTTATTTCACTCGTTTTTGTTTGAGCTACGTACAGCTCAATATACATCAGAATGGTTTAAACAATACTTTTTCTACAACTAGAATTGCACACCTATATTTTAGTCTCTTTGCTGATGGTTCTTCATTATTTGTTCCATCTAACATGTTTCGGCTATTTAATTCAAATGCCATGTTTCTGGCATTACCATCTTTTCGGCAGTACGCTCGTCAATATAGGGGTATGGTAGAAAGTAGACATAAGAAGGGAACTTTTTTATATACCTGTACGAAACCAAGGTAATAAATTGTTTTTGGATGCTACGAAATTCTCAGGTATTTGCGTTTTATCTTTTCTCACTATTCCAACAAATGTTGCTCGATGTTCTTGTGGAAGTGTAACCATCAGTTTGTCGCCAATGACTCAATTATAGAATGTCACATTTCGTTTTTACAGAAAATGAGAAGTATAAGTCTAAGAACTGCATCGTTAGGCGTGTTTTTAATTAGTTCCTGGTCCCATTCGGTTAAAAACTGGAGAAATGTCTCGTTTGTCATCCATGCACTTGAATTACCCTTGTAAGTTACCGGTAAAGATGGTCCTCGAAAACAACGTGGATTTTCCGATTTGCTAATTACCAATAGCTTCTTTTTATCTGTTCCAGACATGTCGTATGTTACCAAAACCGTCATTCGTTCCTTTTGCTTTTTTCAGCTGTATCTAATTCTTTCTTAAAAACCAACGAATAATCAGGTATAGCCCTGAAGTACAATCCCGTTTCATCCGTATTGTAGATTTCATGTGGTTGGAAATCTTTTAGTAGTGTTGGTAGACAATCTTTAATCCAATTTTCAGCAGCTATGTTATCTGCATCCTTTTTCCCCATGCAGTTTTTTATAAACAATATTGTTCCGTTCTTTCTGACGACTTAACCATTCATCTGTGGACTTAAAATCTTTGTGGCCTAAACTTGAAGCGAAGTTCGAAGCTTTCTTTTCTTTCACGCTTTCTTTTACGATTAGAATCTTCATTATTGACACTCGCTTCGTGAATCTTCTTGCGATCTCGCGAAAGTCTACTGAATGTGCATTGCTTAATTTCTAATTTTACAGCTGCGATGCGTTGACTACACGGTGGTAACACATCAAACTTTTTAAATTTTATATTTTTGACGAACACTCAAATCTTGACGCTTCGTTTCTTTAGGAATTTTTAGTGTTTCACGCACAAAAAGACAACTGAATTCACACACAATCTGTTTACCATTTCGTAACTCGAATTTCCCCAATTTAAGCAGATTGTTAGAAACAAAATTCTTCCAAAAATAAATGAAAAGGAAGAAACATCCGTTATAATCAATCCCATATTCATCAAGTAATGTAAGGTAAATGGAAAATCCCAACCCCAATAATTACAATAGATAGTGAAAAAGCTGTTAGTAAGTACAAAAAAAGTTTTGTATGTTATTAATCTGTTTTGTTTAATGATGCAAACATCAGGCAGAGATAGAATTTAGTGATTCCAATAAACGGAGAAATTTGCATTTAATAATAGAAAAAGGGATTTGGTTTTCGTACTTTGATTCATATAAGCGACTGATGCAAATAACCAGTGATTCAAACGAGCGGAACCCACAGTAATAGGTGTATCCTTGTTGATAGATCTTGTGTTCTATTTGTACAAAGAACCACTAGTTCTGGGAATTCTCTTCGTATTCGTATATTAATGTTACCCGAGGTATGTCAGTATTCATAATTTTTACACAATGCTTTGTACATCTATACATGATAGGTTCTGTTTATTGTTAAGTGTAGAAAATCAATTTTCTAATTTAATATTAGAAGATGGGAAACATCCTATTCGACATAAAAATATCCAGGGTTTAAAGTTTAGTTAGTTTTATAATATGGAACGAAAAGAAATAAAACACAGCATCATTTGTGAGGTGAGAATGTCCATTATACTCGTGCCGAAAACAAGGGAGTTTAGCTAGAGGAATAGGTAAATGCTACTTTTTATAAGTAATTGTGTTCAATTTTAATTAGTTTTATCAATTTTATTAGTTGAGTTTTTATATCAAAATGACAAAAATGCGTTTCTTTACATATTTTTATTATAAAATACTTCTTCTACTCCAGCAGTCGTAACTAGACTGTTTCAGTTGTCATTAGAAACTTAAAATTTGACACTTTCCGAGGAACAAGCAAAATTGTTACATTTCCACTTGTCCCGAAAGTCTTTTCTGTATGCCTATGGTCATTTTTATTGTTTTTCCAAGGTGACGTAGGTAGACTTTACTACTGATTGCTTTTAATGTGCTACTTTCAGATAGATATACTCTTGCTGATGTAGAAAAACTCATGAGTGAATTTCTAGCAGAAACTATTATTGTCGGCTTTGAGAAATAGTTGCGTTCCGTTTCACGTCGCGCGTCATCTTTCTCTTGCGGTCGGTAATCTAATTGTTTGCGGTAATTCTTATGCGTTCTTATTATACAAATAAATATTTTGTTTGATTCACTCAATAAACGACACACGAACTAAAAAGTGGATTTTTCTAAATTTCATTTAATCAGCAATCAGAAAAAGTGGATTTAAGGTGGAGTAACTTAAAAAACAAAATTTGTCACTGTATCAAAATTTTCGCCAAAATTTATACGAATCCTAAAATAAATGTATCTTTGGATATGAAAGGCAATACTAGTTTCAACAAAATTAACAAAGCGTTTGTGCATTTCAAAGTAGGTCTCCGTCTTCTTAAATTATAACGAGAATTATACTACAGGCTGTTTTAGCGCGCAAACCCTTACATAACCATTTTCGTTTTACATTCATAGTTTCAAGTTACATTTTCACGCCATTTCATAACTTATTAAGAGGATGTCTCATTTAGACAGGTGTGCGAACGAATAATTCGTACATTTAAACTTGGAACAAACATTTTGTTAAAATTAGCTGAATGAAATTTGTGGAACAGAATGTTTACAGTAAGTACAAATTGGCATAGAAAGTTTATTTTTATGATCCCAACAAAATCAATTTAAGAAACGAAAATGACTTGCTTATGATATATTGCAACCCCCTGACATAATAAACCCCTGAGCAAGCATATACTTTAAATCATTTTTATCACTTGTAATATCGTACACTATGTTAAATCCAATAGCATTCACATTTTTGGTTGATAAAATTCTGAAATAAATCTACTTCTTCCAGTACCATTAAACAAAACAAAATTTTACGAAAAAAATACACCGTGTTAGGAACCTAACACGGTTTGCAGATCTAGCTCCCTTTAATTTTGGTTATGCATATCTTTGACGAAAATAATCGTTCCTAAACAAATACGCCAGTAAATATTTTTATACATAATTAATCAAATACTCCTAGAATGCAAATCAATTTAATATGAATTATATAGCATAAAATTCTACGTTTAGAATCATGACTCAAAGAAACTTTTCTTGCCTTCTAATTTTTAGATCCTTTACTGATGTTATCAAACTACATGAGAAATAAGTGAAATAGTGACGAAGGGATTTCACCAATTCAGGCGTGAGTCTTCGCCTTCTAGAGGTCGAGCAGAAAGTAAAAATGCAAAACCTGCATTCGAAATAATCTTTTTGCCCTTAATAATATTCTATTGTAACTTTTTTTTTAAATAATAACAAAAATGCTGTTTAACTGTCTATTAACAAGAGAAATACTATTTACATACACTAATTCAATCTTAACTAATTATTTAACACTAAAATTATAAACTGTTAACGAACTTAAATACTATATATTCACAAACTTAAAGTAGATTATATAAGGACTATTTATTTATTATTACTACATTTATTTAAACATTGATTTATTCACTAATATTACTAATTACACAAAGCACATTTCAATTCACCGGTTGAGCACTAATTGATTTCTCTCTGTGCGCGACGGTCGATTTCTACCTCCATGTAAATATTCTAGAAGATGTTCGAACATACTCGTGTATTACCTCGAACATCGTAGATGGGCCGGGAATCTTCTAGTATTGTAGCTCATCTAGCCACCAGCCGATGTGTCATATACATCTCGAACGTTCCAGCACGCTCCGCGCGGCGTACAGAGAATTTCCCCATTAGTTACACTATATTGCTCACGAATATGTTTCGAGGTGACTCCTTTGCACTTGAAGGAAAATATTATTTAGCTTAATGTAATATTTGTGAAATAAATAAAGATTATTAAAAGTTTCACAGTTTTATTAAAATACAACCTGACAATATTGTTTCGACAGCTATGCTGTCATTATCAAAGGTAATATAATTATAAACAAACACGTCGCTAAGGTAGATACAAAATAGGTAACTAGATAAAATAATAATAATAATCAGAATTAAATATCTAATACTTCCAGTAACGGAGAATTACTGAGCTCAAGTTGTTCATTCATTAAAGGTACCCTGAGTTTGTGTTTGTATATCTCAAAGGCTTCTAAAATGTCTAATTTGCGTTTGTTATTACAAAAATGTAGGAATTTAATATTATTTTGAGGAGTCATTGTGTGATTTTGTTCTAAAAGGTGTTTGGCGTAATTCGATTTTTCAGGATGTTTATTTTTGTAATGACGTACGTGTTCTTTATATCTTATGTCAAAATTTCGAAGTGTTTGTCCAATATATACCGAACTACAAAAAGAACTATTTAAACGGTAAATGCCCGATTTCATGATATCATGTGTTCTGTCTTTAGCATTAAATAAAAATGAAAAAGTGTTAGTGTTGGTTTTAAATGTTATTTTATAATTGTTGGTTTTTCTTAGTATATGTGCAATTTTTTCTGATATTTTGCCAAAATATGGTATAGATATGTAATTTGTGTCTTCTGTTTGATTGTCAATGGGATATATTCTTTTGATAGCTAACCTATAATCTTTTTGTTTAATTAAAGTGTCAATCATGTTCGGATTATAATGATTTGCATGTGCTAGTTGTTTAATGGTTGATATCTCTTTGCTAAAATCTGATTTTGTTAGTGGAATAGTTAAAGCTCTGTGTACTAATGATCTGTAGGCTGCTATTTTATGTGTATTATGGTGACAAGATTCATTTGGTATTGTTATGTCTGTTTGTGTTGGTTTTCTGTATATGGAAAATTCAAATAGATTGTCTGCGTTAATCTTGATATTTAAGTCTAGAAAGTTTATAGCCCTGTTTTGTTCTGTTTCTAGTGTAGATTTTATATTAGGGTGGATACTGTTTATAAGAATTAAAAATTCCTTGATAACCTCAAAAGAACTGTCAAAACAAGCTAAAATGTCATCAACATAACCAAACCAGAAGATAATGTGTTTAGAGAGGTTTAATTCAAATATTCGATCTTCAAACTTGTCCATAAATATGTTAGCTAATAGAGGACTTAGAGAATTACCCATAGGTAAATCTTTATTTATTTCATGATTATGGAGTTCCACAAAATTAGGCTGGAAACAATAAACAAAAAAAAAGTAATATTTGTGGTTCAAACACAATTGAATTTACTAAACTGCCAGGACCGTACTGGGATTCCTTTAATATTTGTTAGTTTTAAAAAACGTAACGTTACAGAATAAGACATACAGGAAAAGCATTTACAACATTTTATTCATATAGCCCAATGTGTTATGTTATAATTTTCTATGATTGTTTTGCACCAAATATCTCAATTATTAAAGATTTTGGGGGTATTCTTGCTGGAATGAACATAGCAACAAATATAATATGTAATTTATCAAATATTAATTCTCAGAAACATTTTGTTTTACATTGAATTAAGGCTATATTTAAACATTCCCGAACCATCATCTGGGGGGCAGCGGTAAGGGGACAACGAGAGAGGAACCTGTCGAACTAGTCCCCCACCACACATTATTTTTGGAGAGGGATATATTTAGAGAAACACTGAGATTTTTCATAACGCAAAGAGCGTGCGTAAATGAATTAATATTAATAGTTGATTAATTATTATTAACCAATTAATAAGTGAATGTACAGTAATTAGTAATTTTAAAAGTCATCAAAAAGTACTTAATAATAAATAAATTAATAAAAAAGAAACAATAAAAAAAGGATGATAAATGACAGTCATTAAATAAGTGGGATTAATGGCTGCCTCTCAGACCACAGTTGAAATCCCATGCTGCAGTTCGTATTTTTTTTAATAAAATATTTAATATATTTCATAAATATGCTTTTTTTTAATGATTATAATATTTCTAAAACAGAATAACTTACAATTCAATACTAATATGATAATGTTTAATCAATTAGTTTTATTTTTAATTAACATAAATATTATACATACTATATTATGTAGTTTAAACAATGACTATAAAATTAAGGATAATTGTATGTAATTATTCTTTTTTGTTTATTTATAAAATAAACAAAAAGTATAACAATTGACTTTCATTGAAGAAGCAAGCAATGTCAACAGACAGTATAGCGCTGTGGAGAGGGTCTTTCTATTTTCGTCTAGGAAACCACGGTTCAAATCTCAAGCAGTTCCTTTAATTTTTTTTAAATAAAATATTTAATATATTTCATAAATAAACCTTTTTTTTAATAATTATATTTCTAAATAGAATAATTTACAATTAAGTACTAATATGGTAATGTATAATCAATTAGTTTTGATTTTTAATTAACATAAATATTATACATATATTATATAGTTCAAACAATGACTATAAAATTGAGGGATAAGTTTACGTAATTATTCTTTTTTATAAATATTATAATTTAAAAAATTATTTATAAAATATATTAAATACTTTATTTAAAAAAAATTAAAGAAACTGCTTGAGATTTGAACCGTGGCTTTCTAGACGAAAATACAGAGACGCTCTTCACAAGGCTATACTGTCTGTTGACATTGTTTGCTTCTTTAATAAAGGCCAATTATTATCCTTTTCGTTTGTATTTTTAAAGAATTATTTATTTTATAAATAAACACAAAAAAGAATAATTACATACAATTATTCCTTAGTTTTGTAGTCATCGTTTAAACTACATAATATATGTATAATATTTATGTTAATTAAAAATAAAACTAATCATTATCATATTGATACTTGATTGTAAGTTATTCTGTTTTATAAATATTATAATTATTTAAAAAAAAGGTTTATTTATGAAATATATCAAATATTTTATTTAAAGAAATTACGAACTGCGTGGGATTTGAACCGTAGTTCTCTAGTCTAAGAGCCAGCCATTTAACACACGAAGCCATGCTGTGTTGACGTTGTCTGCTTATTTAATGACTGTCATTTATCATCCTTTTTGTTTGTTTTTTTTTATTAATTTATTTATCATTACGTTTTGATGATTTTTTACAATTACTAATTACTGCACATTCACTTATTAATCGGTTAATATTAATTAATTAACAATTAATATTAATTTATTTACATGTAAACATGTTTTGACATCTGAAGTTTTTCTCGTTGACAAAGAGGGAAAATAAGTTGCCATGGCGAGGGCGCCACCGCTCAATGATCAATTAATTTTTGTGATTATACTTCTAACAAAAAATGACGTGTAGGATTATCCTCAGATTTTGCACAGTGCTTAGTAAGTATATTTATAATGCCGCTACAGAGTAAGTTGTCTGAAAAATCTGCTAATTCAGATTTTCAAAAATATGTTATGGCGAGCATCGGCTTTAAAATTATTTTGCTAATATTATTTACAATAACTAACAAAACTCGATGTAGCTGGGTTCTATAAATAACAATAATTCGAAAAAACTTTGGTTTCTATAATAACTATCCCTTGAATTTATATTAGAGGTAAACACGTGTATATGTAGAAAGTACCGCTTCGCAAGCACTTGAAAGAGCCCTTAAATGTTTCTACGATTCTTAAATATTTTGTGGATAAAAGAGTGAATTTTATTCCCTATATTTATTTCCTGCTGTAAAATTTAAACCTAACAATTTACAAGTACTCTAACAGACTTTTTCAGAAAATTAAGGTAAACTACATAACACATAAAAGTACAAAACATATTAACTTTGAAAGTTTTAAGACTTTTATAAAAGTCAAGAGTTGTTTTCCAACCAGTTTTTATTCTGAAATGTTTGATAACAACGAAAGTTTTCACTGTTATATAACAATAGATCATTCAATATCCTACATTTACTGACAAAAATAATATGGAAATAACGAAAACCCTTAAAATATTGTATGTAGTAATATAGGGAAGACTGCAAAAAATTTAAACCGGAAATTTGTTGCAGCGAGTCTAACCTCAATCACTTCTAAGTTTAAAATCTAATTAGCTTTTTGTTGAGTATATAAGTTAGAACGTAGGAAAAAAGTTAATAAGTATTAAATTTATTCACGTATTTCGGAGCCTGGTTTCCAGGTTATGGACAGTAGCCGTTATTATTATTATTATATTTAGCATCAGTACAGGTACCAACTAATATTTTAAATTAGTTTTAAATTTTCTTAAAAAAATGAACCAGAAACGATTTTTAATCCTTTAATCCTACTTAATAAAGAAAATATCCTAAATTAATTTAATTAATCTATTTCATAAATTATTCATTCAAATAGTAGTTGTAGAAACTGCATTGTATAACTTTAGATTGAGTTTTTGGTGCCAAAATCTGCATTTTTTTGTAATTTTTTTTTTTATTTTTGTTTTAGGTTTCTAAGTTAATAGTCTTAGTTTTTCCTTTTTTTATTTTTTACTTTCAAAAATGGGCCAACAAAGTATTTTTTAAATTTAAAAGTAGCTCTACGTTTGAGAGTGCTTAGAATTTTTAATTCAATGTAGTGTGCATTTAAATCAAAAAACTTATTTCGGGTGGTGATTTAAATAGTTTTATTGTTAATTTAAAAGTAAAATAAAAGTTATTTGGTAGATTGTAATTAATTAATTTACTTTTAAATGCAGTGCTTTTTATATGAATGTCAGGTTGTTTTTAATTTATTAATATGCTGTTCCTGTTAATAACTTCTTGTTATTAATGCTTTATAGACATCACATCACACCTAGTACAAAAATAAAAGGTAAAAATGTTTTATTATTGAAATAAAACAATAACTTCTAAAAAATACAAAACATAAACAGTTTGCTAATACACAAATATTTATTTTTTAAAAAACATTTTCTGGTAAAATTATAAATATGGATCGGAGGACTTGTGAAAGAAGTTAATGATTCTATTATAATAATTTAGTATTTAATGGTGATCTTACTTCATAGAGTAGGTAATGTTCATTAAAACAGTTAATAAACATATTTAACTCAAATAAAAAGAATTGCTGTCAAAACAAAGCCAAATATCTTATTTCAAAAACATTAACAGCTTATACTTTTATTTTAAAACCACACCCACTTAAGTTAAAATCCCCTATTTACTTTAAGAGTAGTTATCATTTCTATGTATAACAAGAGCATGTACGCTTAGATTCAAAGATTTTATAAATAAATCAAAAGCAATGCAACTTATAATTGAGAAATATGTCTAATAAGTCTTGAATCTTGATTTCAAAGCAAAATCAATGTTTTAAAAAGATATATTTTGTTCCAGAAGTAAAACATTTTTATTTCAAATACACACCTCTTGAGATTTGATATACTGGCATTTAAAAGATTCTCGGTTAAAAGAACGCATTTGCAGTTCAAACAAAGAATTTATAATTAACATAAAAGTAAATGGATTTCAAATTGAAACTAGTAAAACAAAAGCAGAATCTATCCATTTCATTTAAATCTACCTGCATTTTTTAAAAGTAAATGCATTTATTTGAACGTCGAAAGTAAGGAATTTTTGTTATAAAAACTGAAATTTCTTTCAATGTAGTCATTATGAATGCACTTAACACCTGTATGCAATAAATGCAGTTGCTAAGGACAAAACCAATCCAACTCTAACATCTGTTAATAGACGAAACTTCAAACATCAAACGTTAGAGAAAAATTAAGTACTAATATAAAAGAAAGCTAACTTCTATTAATCAACTAAAAACACTGAGAAAATGTGGTTCATAACAACATTTGTGATGAAAGCTGATTATCGGCTTTTTCTTATTGTTCCGAACTTTTTCATTGCGCCAATAAAATGACGTTCATACGAACGATATTCTTTATTGTTCGAAGGAATGAACTGGATCTTCGATTTTGCATGATTTTGCGATTGTATACATTCTTTGAACTCCGTTCTTTAGATAAATGGTTGTACTCTTTAATTCTAAGCACAATTTATTAATATAATGAAACTTTGTTCATCTATTCCATAAACAACTTTTTATTAAAGCTATTAAGTTTTTTCATTGGCTCAAAATTAACGATCCGTTTATGATCCTAATGAATTTTTTCAATATTTCTAGAAATTTGAACAAATTTCTAGTCGGGACGAACAAAGTTAAAAAACAAAAGTTTGAATAAAAAACACTTTAAGAAAGAAACGAAATAGCTAAATAGGAACCCTAGAAAAGTAAAGTGCAAATTAAACAAAATTTCTAGATAATTTGTCAAAGAAAAGTTTTAACGCAAAAATTGACAAGAAAAGGGGAAGTTCTACAAAATGTGACGAGCAAGAAACATAGTACTTTGACATGCTTTTACTTGACTAATGACACAAAGATGGTAAATCTCTTATAAAGCAACTACTAATTCAGTGATTTTTTTTAAGTCTCAGAATACTTTTTTTAACTATACAGAAGGTTTGTAGCAATTGAATAAATAAAAAATCTAAACATTGCGATTTTGTAAACATTGCAGAGTCGGTCCATTCCGGATAGTCTAAAAGTAAATCTATCCTAGGAATATCTACACGAAGTACATATATGCATTTCTCAAATCTTATGATAGGGATATTTCTTATCCAATTCAATCTTACAATTTTTGCATTTCACACGCAGTAAGCATAATCGGATAAAATCATCGACGGTATGCGTAGTGTTGTGGTTTTTAGTTCGCTATATAATTATTGTAAGTGGTTCTAGAACAGTTGAAAGTAATGTCTAAGGGCAAATGGAATCCAAGTAGCAAAAGCACGTGAAAATTACGTGAAAAACTGAGTGACGTAAATGTCGTCGCTGGATGACGTGGTAATGATTTCCTAAAGTGTCAGACCAATGACGTCATGTGCTAGTCGTTAATTTCACGTCTTACAAACACGTTAATCTAACGTCTTTTTCAAGTTATTTTTGACAGCCTACTCCCCCAGATTTATACTAAGCAAATTATTAAAAATTAGAGACATAAATTTGCTTATTAAAATTATAGATAACATAGTTTCACAGTCTAGTTTTATTGACCATTGCTTCATTATTTCTAATGAATGGCCACTAAGGTTACAAAGTTTCCTTTGCAATCTTCAAAGATAAATCAAATGTTATGAATAATAGGAATCGCCATAAAAATTTTCTTAAAGTCCAAAACAACGCATTTGCCAAATATTTCTGTAATAGGCCGTACTTTAAGTGCTGAGACGTTTGCCACCACAAAAATGTTCTTTTCTTAAACTTTTAAATCAACAATGGCGTGGGAGGCAAACTCTACTGGTACTGGTACGTAAGCGACGCCTCCACCGATTGGTTTAAAGTTTGAAAGTAGTGCAACCGCTCGGCGCGAAACTTAATGTATTGCAGACCACGAATTACTGTTGGAATTTATTAAATATTAAAGCTGTATTAAAAATAATCATATTTGTACGAAAATAATGTAGATAAATGTTCTCTTTGCTGCAATAACACACTTTAAACACAATGGCCTTTGCAATAACATTTCTGAAACATTTCCTATTATGGAAATTATAACAGAAACTGAAAATGATTATCTTCGAAGCAATAATGCTAATAGTACTTACGATACACAATGCACTATCGCAACATTTAGTTTCTAAATTTGGAAACCGATCGATCTAATATAAACATAAATCTTATTACCCAAAAAAGACGACAATATGACGTGATCCGTGGCACGTCATTTACTAGACGATATTATGTCGTCGACTTTTGGTGCACTGACGTCTTATGACGAGTTGTCACCAGATGTTAACGACATTATGACGTACCTTTGCTACCTGGGATCTTTACTCAACTTGGCTGTATTACTGCTTCCCAATGAATTAGTTCGGTGTCTCGCCTTTAAAAATGTCTTGGCCAATTACCATCAATATTTTCTCTGTACTTAGATAGCGTGTAGGCAAATGTAAGCGCATGCCAAGTTTGAATGCGTTCGCTTCACATACAGGAGAACATCTAGCTGTAGAAAAACTCATTAATAGTTAGGAGGTATTTAGCATCCCTCTTTGATATCGGTCAGGTAAAGTGGGCACGCTCTATGCGCATAAAAGAAATTGTGGTCATCAGCCAAAACACTTTTAAAAAGCGAGATATTGAATAGTACTTTCTAGTCAATCTTCAGGTCTTTACTAGTAAAACTAATCTTGGTCTTTTTTTAATGAATCTGATGATGATTCAATGATGTTGGTGTCCCTTGAATGATGTTAATGACCGTAATTAAAATTCTCCAATCACGACTTGTAACAATCTAAATCTGTGGTTTATAATAAAACAACTATGGTTACCTATGACCTCTACCTTGTTTGAAAATGGTATTAACAATTCCAGAATTTATCGTTAAATTAGTTATAACCATAACATGAACTGAAAAACTGAAAACAAATACTTCTTTGGCGTTGTATTAGCTGCTTGATAATTTTTTTTAAATATGCTTTCCCCAATTTACTTAGATCTTTGTACCATACCACCAATCCAGTACTAAAAGGTCAATCCAACTCTGCAAACGATTCAACAATAACCTAATCAAGGGGATGAGCTCAAAAGCCAGGTGCTAGGGGCAGAAAAAGTCTCACGTCCCAGAATAAAAACCTTTAAAATTCAAATTAGAGTGTTACACAATAAATATTGACTAACAACTTTCCTAAAGTGGAGAGGAAAAAAACTAGCTAGAATAACTTACGTTTTAGGTTTTAGAATACACCATTCGTTTGAAGACAGGTCTAAACCAAACAAACTCTAGTTTCGCCAACACATCTTCGAAATAAGACGATTATTCTATTTAAAAAAAGTAGCTAACTAACAAAATAGACTAAACCAAATAATAAATCATTACAGATAACGATAGAACAATCACAAAAAGCAACTTGCGTTTATCTTGTAACCAAAGCAACTCTTCTTGGAAAATGTGATTGTCTCCTAAAGGGCCGGTATATATAGATTTTTAGATTTTACTCAGAAAACATATATAACATATGTTAATAGTTTCTATAAACTAAAAGAGGAATGTGAGAATTATTCAAATATTTATTTACGAAAATATAGCCTCATATAAAAAATTTATTGAAAAATAATAACACATTAACGTACAGAAATACGAGACCGGATTTGTATACACACATTAAACGAACGGGGTGTTTTATGCATGTCTATTGAAATAAACGGTAAAATAGCTGCCTAGATGGGTACTTTAAACAATAAAACTTATTATGTTACAGACTATCTAGTGTATCTCTCGAATGATGCATTTTTACACTAATGCAACCGTTGGTAGCAACTAAACTAATCAAGTAGGTTTACTTTTGTGTGGTACCTTTCATTTCATTAATTCACCTTCGAATATCACGCCCATAAACGAAGCAGTGCACCGAAGTTTATCGGTCGAAATCGCCTACGAATGGTGGTAAATAACACGCAGAGCCGCATTCAGTAAAATTATGTGTCGAGCAAATATGTAAACAAAATCTCTTGTTTATAATAGTATAGTAAAATATGAAATAGAATTATTGTAGTGAACCACTTGATTGAAGTTTTACTTATCGAATCTAATAAATAAACCGATAACCAATTTAGATATTCAAAACATTTATTAAACTAAGTTAAAAGAGTTGTTTCTTGTTACATCGTAAAGTTACATTATTCTTCCAAGAGTTGCTTGCTATTCTAAAATGCAAGATTGCGATTCTCATGGAACGCATAATATCATGTACCACAGGATGCACGTGGAGTTAAGAATGCCAGTGCATAAAAAAATACAACGTAATGATTTTACATTATGAAAATAGATGATATGACTTTACAATTCATTTTGATAAAAAGATGACTGATAAAATATTGAATTTAATTATTACAACATATGTGAATCAACAAAATTAATTGACGCCTTTGAACAATTAGTTTGTTATTAACTGAACTTAAGTTAACGTACATAATTGAATAAGAATTTACAAAACGAAAGCTTGAGTGTTAATTGTGTTTTAATATAATAATCTTTTTACTCCCTTTGGCTGATTTAAAATTTCTGTTTATGTCTTTTAATGTGTAATACACTCTCAGTCGAGCATATAAATGATAGATATAATTACTGTATAGCTGTATACAATTTGAATACCTGTACATTAAACAAATGGAGAATCTAAGTCACCGAAATCACATACGTACAAAATAGGGGAGATGAAATCAATTTACATTATAATAATAATAATTAATAATAATACAATTTATTTTTATCCATATTAAATTAAAGACACAATGACGTACGAAATGCTAAAAAGTACAATCCTAACGCACGCTTTGACTTTCTTTAACAGCCGAGAGTAACAAAAGACGATGTGTTTCACACCTGTTGATAAGGCGTTGACCTAGATTCTTTATTGTTGAACTCTTTTAACAAGTCAGCATAAAAAATTTTATTAGGTAGGATTTCGTAATCGCTTATTTGTTCTATTACGTGTTAGCAATTCAATTTTAAGCAATTGGTAAATATATACAAAAGTGAATTCTTAATTACGGCATTGTTTTTACGAGCGTATTTATTAAAAAATAATAGTAATACGACGTATTTATACAGCCTTTGGCGGCACAACGGCTGTGTCTATTAATTTTGTACTACGGGGCACTCGCACTGCACAATTGTTGGTTATCCGGCCCTGGCTAATTCGATGCGCTGTCGCATGTTTGAAACAGAACTGCTCTCTACGTACTACCGACACATGCCAGCTTGTGGTGTGGTAGATGGTAATTATTTGCGAGAGTCACATTACTGTATGTTATTTATACTGTGATCTTACTGCATTGTACAAGTAGTGATTAGTTGAGCTACCTCAGTGTGAACTTATTCAGTGTTGAACCAACTATTACAGGGCCGGTTTCAATATAGCAAGGTTGTATATATTTTTTGTGAAATGTGCACATTTTCTGAAGAGCGTATAGACTTTTTGTCAAAGCATGGCACTGACAAAAATACAATTTTCGTTGCTTATTAAATTTCGTTCTATTAAATATAAGTTGCAGCAATTTCCAGGTTCTTCAGTTTTATATTGATACCGGGTGGGGCAAAAAAACGTATTGTGTTTGCAAGCTTACTGTGGTAAGATAGGAAGGCGGATGATGCTGAAATTTGCAGAACGTATTGGGAAAGCATTGAAAATCATATCTCTAGAGTTTTGTATAGTTATAGCCAAAAACACATAAACGGCGTATATCACAAACTTGTTAATTAAAAATACGTTTCAGTGTACGTAACAAGTGTAAGGGCATAAACTAAGCAGCGCAGCGTGCCGTGACTATCAATAACTGAAATAAACGAATGCCTTCAAGTAAGTTTTTGACGTGTATGTCTAATGAGTAGTTTAATAAGTGTTGTTGAGGGTATTTTGGTGTATAGGTATACGCAACATGGCTGCTCATTTAAACAAGAACAATCTTGCAATTATTGAAGCGTGTTTTGTAGAAAAAAAATGGCAAAGAAAACGAATTGTACGCGAATTTCCTAACAAGCAGTGGTCAATTGACAGTGTGAATAGGGCTTTCAGAAGACTTGTCTTAACAGGTTCCAGTTCTAGAAAACGTGGAAGTGGAAGACCTGCAACTGCAATAACCCCACAAAATGAAGAACTTATCGAGCAATTATATCTATCTCAAGAAAACAATCCTGGAAGCCTGGAAATTCGCGTACAATTCGATTTCCTTGCCAATTTTCTTCTACAAAACACGCTCCAATAGTTGCAAGATCATTCTTGTTTAAATGAGGGGCCATATTGCGTATACCTATACACCAAAATACCCCTAAGAGCACTTATTAAACTACTCATTAGACATACACGTCAAAAGCTTGGTGGCATTCATTTATTTCAGTTGTTGATAGTCACGGCACGCTGCGCTGCTTAGTTTATACTCTTACACTTGTTACGTACACTGAAACGTATTTTTAATTAACAAGTATGTGGTATACGCCGTTTATGTGTTTTTGGCTATAACTATACAAAACTCTAGAGATATGATTTTCAATGCTTTCCCAATACGTTCTGCAAATTTCAGCATTATCCGCCTTCCTATCTTACCACAGTAAGCTTGCAAACACAATGCGTTTTTTTCCCCACCCGGTATAATTTGCCTTACTAGAAATAGGTGACTACTGCCATCCAAAATCCAATATCAGCTATTGGTATCAAATATTTTTTAACTTTTCATCAACAGTTACTTCTGGATTTGTTATTTTAACCTAATGATTTATTTACTCATGATCTGTTTTTAATTCAGGAAAATTTTGTGCTATATATCTAGGTTACGTACTATATGAGATCATACATAGGTATTTTTATCCGATATAAAAGAAAAAATTAAATTTCAGGTGTGGGATTTTGATGGATTAACTTGATTTGGTTTTAAAATTTAAATTACCACGGTTTTTTAATCATTT
Source organism: Agrypnus murinus (assembly GCA_929113105.1). NCBI lineage: Eukaryota > Metazoa > Arthropoda > Insecta > Coleoptera > Elateridae > Agrypnus > Agrypnus murinus. Next base: position 76,448,703 of record OV816026.1, read on the forward strand.
TTTTTGTATAAAAGTAAATTCCCAATGGCATTCACGCATACATATTTTTCCCCACCCCAAAGGAGTGAAGGTAATTGTGTAACTGTATAGGAAGACAAAAGGAAAGAGTTTTGTGTAAGTTCCGAGCACTGACCTTTTCACATCGAATTCTTATTAAAGTAATTGTTTTCGCTAAAAACTTTAAAAAAGTTTACAAAGGGCTTTTTAATGATGTGGTTAGAAGTTTCTAACGGGGTTAACACTTTCAGTTTAATTTTAATGAAAATTTATTTATATTATAACTTATACACTAGATATGCATCTCTTTGCGACTACTAAAAGTGCATTCATTTTTCATTCCTTGATAAAACTGAGCCTTTTTTACAACAATTAAAGAAACGTGCAGTGACAGATACAGTGCTATTAAATTAAAAGGCAATAGAGTATTATTCTATATTGCATTTAAGAATAACCAGGTAAATTCATTAGGTTAAATTGGTTAGTTGTTGCAAGTGCATTGGCATTTTACCACGAACAGACGTGGTTTGAGATAAAAAATACACCTTTGTATCTTTTATTTTACAACTAGTATAATTCCCGTTGAAAAACCAACGGACCCGTCTCTGGTCGCTTCAGCTATCAATGCGGTAAGAAAAGAGATCGATTTACAAAAGTTGAGCTGCTGGTAACGCCGCCGCCGGCAATCTGAGTATTGCAATACCCCGCATCATTAATTAAAAAGGGGTTTGTTCCGCTAATGAATCTTTCTAGCTCATTTATTGTTTATTTTATCATTTAGATTATAGCGTGGCCTTGGCGTAATTCTAGATGCATTTTACATTTTCGCCCACGTGTTGGTGATGACTCTTTTCTTGCAACTTTGGTTGAACTATAATTAAACAAATAACTATTTCTTTGAAACCCTTTCGTCACTCACTTTTAATCATTTTAAAGGTTCAATTTATTTAACCTGCTTTAAGTTATGTCTATATCATCAACTCTTGCAAATTAGAATTGATCCATTTCTAATTAGGCTAAACAACTGGAACTCGGACATGCGTGACGGGGGGGGGGGGAGAGACTTTAATGTTGTTTTCGTCTCCTCAATCTTAGTAAAATTTACCAAACAATCTAAGTTAGAGGTTAGGTTAGAAGATGAATTGTCTTAGGTTAGGTCTCCATAGGCTTAATAATGGCAATTTCGAAGAACTTAACTTTTGAACGGTGATTCTACCATCAAAAGTATTCAAAATAATTATTTTTGAAAATACATACCATAAAATTGTTCTATTTATATATTTTAAAAAGTGTATGCAATACCTACTTTTTGTCCGTAATATTGATTAATTATATCCATACTGAATTATATCTTTTATGACCAGATCCATAAACCAAACGTAAAGATATAGAGAATTTTTTAGATTCGTTTCAAAAATAAGAATCCTGAATATTCTATCGAAGAGATTTAAGAAATACGTAAAAATTCCAATATACAATCCAATAAACTATATTCCTGAGTTTAGTGCTGGTAAACAATAAAATGACCCAAGAGTTGATAAATCCAGTGAGTCTACAAGCCACTAGTAGTATCAAATAGTATTAATAACTTGACATTGGAAATAAAATCATCAAAGACGTTAAATGTTTTGAATTCCCTACTCTAAAATGGCGTTTTTTATGTCGCAGGTTTCAAACGTTATGTGTTTCTCACTCTTACTTCAGCATACTTAATTTAAAATGAGGATGGTTAATATTGGTTACGTAGTAAAAGTGCTACACCAACTAAAGGTAACAGCACGTGGATATTGCAGTAAGGTTTGCTACAACCCTGGTTTGCCCAGGATCTGAACTAGAGGGGGGCAACTCATATTAGTTTCGTGGAATGGGGATCAAAGTGAAACATGACGCTCTCTTACAAAATAAAACATAAAACTATTGCACTGTTTTTATTAGTTACTACAAAATGCGTACTAATTTGCATCCCGCTCTGCCTCACAGACGCATCAATTTGAAGAGGGCTTTATTTTCTTTGATTTTTTCTAGGGGGGTAGTTGCCCCCCACCTGCCCCTCGCTGGGTACGCCCTTGCAACCAAGTAGGGCAAGCAAAATGGAAATGCCATGATTTACTGCAATATATTATTACAAGTGTCGAATGTCTATAGCAGCTGTGATAGTCCTTAAAACTTGGAATCTATTGAAGATAGTTTACAATAAAATTGGTAACGTACCACACTACACTGAGCACATAATCCCGACAGGTCATAAAGACATGTGTGTTTGAATTAATGCCTAAATAAGTATTGGTCGTATGGGGCCAGGGGCCAGTAGCTCGTGTTTTGTCTGATAAACAATAATTTTATTTCCGCTTATGATCTATTTGATATATCTGCTGGTTAATTGTTTGCTTTTAAATTGGCATGTCATTGTTCCGACCAAATCAGAAGTGAAAAATACGGTTACAAAGCATTTAAAGTTGCGTATTTAGATGCTATGCTTTTGGTTTAAGTTTTAAATTAATTGATTTAAGGGTAAAAAGTTAGTCTGTTACCTCATTTCGTAATCACCCAGTATTTAGCACATCACACCACGAAACTATTTAATGACGTCAATTATTGCACTGGTGAATAAAAAGAACGTCATTGGTTGAGAAGCTCCGGGCTGTGGGAACTGCAAATTGAAATGATGTGTTTTAGAGTATATATTTAATGTTAATTAATTAGTCGCGAAATAAGGGATTACATGCTATAATTACACAGGCGATTTAATTTAATACTTTAATTGTTTTAGTAATCACTGCAGTTGGAGGTTTAAAGTTTAAAGTTACATGTTAATACAACGTTGTCATAACCCCAATGTGATCCCAGGTTATCAAGTTTACAGCCCATGTTATAATTAGAACTTGAATAGTAGAAGAATTAACGGCTTACGTTCTGAAACTGAAAAAAAATCTTTTTTGTCAATAGCATCAATTGGCTTATATAAATAGAACAGAACATTTTCAGATCGTAGTTTCTTATTATATATGATTAATAGAAATATTTTAACATTTTAGAAAAATATTAGAAACATTTTAAACATAAACATTGTTTTCAGAAAATCGATAAACGAAAATGAAACTCTAAGGCCAACCCCCCCAACAACATGTAACAATCTTAATCTCAATAAAAATATAAACTTTAAACTCCCCACAAATCGGCTAGTCAGTTGTAACAAACTATTTCCTACACAGCTAAACATAAAAGTCCCACACCTGGGCGCCAATTGTCACCAACTAACTACTTCGAGAATTTTTAGCAATAAAAAAAAATAAAAGCCCTGCGATGGACACTGGTTGTGATTCACTAAAATTCCACCATTTAAATAAACACAAAACTCACTTATGCTTTCGTTAACATATCTCCCGGTAGGGACGTCTTGTTGATTCTAATTCTGCTCAGGTGTCGTGAGTCTTATTTGCAAAGATTTACTGATTAGAAATGAAACCCATGAACAATTGCAAAGATAGAGGGAGCCACCCAAATTTTTTGATGTTATTTTTAATAGCAAAAGTAGAGAATCTATAATTCGGGAAAGGATTCCCCATTAATTAACGTTAAATTCATTGAAGCGTATTTACGTCACACTGTTAGATTAACAGCATGTTTAATTAACATTATTCTAATTCTAATCTTTTCCCACCTATTAGAAGCTATCTCTATTCTTGTTGATTTTAAACACAACTTTAGTTAGAGACAGCTTTAGTCATGGCTTGTGAATACGCTCATTGCGACTAATTTTTCTTTTATTTCTGAGATTTATTTTGTGAATGGAACACCAACAATTTGTCGTGCAAAACTGTATCAATGGTTATTAATTTTGAATTCTGGAGACTGAAACAAGTTCAAAGATAAATCAATTATATAAATTTCTACATACATGTCAGCTTAATTTGGGATCCCATTCTAAATACATTTTGTTTAAATTTCTTAACTAAAAATCAGTTTTGTTGTCAAAAATAAAAATTTACTATGAAAAGTTACTTGTAACTATTATTCTTTTATAAGAAGTTCATTTTCAAACGCTGCAATACTTTCCATTATTAACCTTGAGTCAGGTGTCGAATTACAAGTGAATGGATTGAATAATTATTTTGGTGTATTAATATTTTGATTTTTAATTTATAAAAAGTACAAGCTACGCTTCTTTGTTGATCACATTTTGTGTAATTAGTTGAAATGAAATATAAAAATTAATATAACATCTCCAGATGGTACATATGCTTCATTTAATTTTTTATTTATAAGAAAGGCACAGGTTAATTTTTTATCAAAGGAAACACCTATTATTAATGTATTTCATTGCGTATCTGCTGGATTCCAATGAGTTTGGTTGTGTGTCAATTGTGATGGTTGGTGGTACCGTGGCCTATGAAGAGTAAAGATTTTGGATTCGCATTTTGTCACATTGCGACTTATTGACCATGCCAGTGTAGTCTTGTACAGATCGAACAGATATTAGAATATTAGTATGTTGAGAAAGTTTAAATGGTGTCGTCCATATATACCGATGGTAGAATTGATGAGTTCAGGAATCTCAGATAGAAAGATATTGAATAGTTGGTCCTAAAATGGAACCTTGTGGTACGCTCTTATTATCTTAAGATATCTTGTTCTTCAAGAATGTATAACAAGAATGGCATTTAATACTTCCGTTTATTAAAATACCTTTTACATCTGTTAAACTTTACATAAACGACCAACCACATTTAGGAAATTAAACTATTCCAACCAATCAAGAATAAATATAGTAATACAGTTACCCAATAATTCTTTGTTGTTAAAAAATCATCGACGTTGCATAGTTATTTCCAATTACCGATAAATATTTGACAACTATTCAGTTCGTAAAATCGAACAACCCTTTAGCAATCACGTCAACAATATCAAATCAACTATAATATTAGAACAATAAGCGTCAAGATTGAAATCAGAGTTTCAAGTTTTGATTTATGAAATTTACTTACAAAAATAGTGCATTAGTTGAAAATTATCATTTCGATAAATCCTCTTTCATGCAAATTTTAAGCTGGTCATTCAGGCCAAAATAAGCCAATACAGTTACAAAACATTATTGAATCTCAGTAAATATCTATTAATTATATATAAACAGTGAAATGTAAACAACATAGCACTAGATTACAACCAAATTATTTAAAAAGGCCTATAGTTTTAAGAAAGACTGGTATATACATGTGTTTCGGTTTCTTAGACCTTTTTCAAGAGCTTGAATAAAAGCAACCCAAAAAAGTAGAAAGTGTCCGGCTTAGGTTGAAAACTGACTCGTAGTAATGTTATCCATTTATTTTTAAAAATTTCTTAGAAAATTAACCTAATGAAACTTGTCCGGTCATTTATAATAAATGGGTTATTATTATTATTATTATATGATTTTCAGTTTCTAACTGTTGCTGTAAATCTCTAACCTCGTAACCTTACCTAGGTAAACCTCTTACCTTTCGTTTGCATAGACAATAAATCTATTTTATCTACATCTACGAAATAATTGTTATAGATACAATGGGCGTCTATTTCAGACAATTTCTTATTATATAAAATCTCTTGTTTGTGTTCCGCTAAACGTTTTTTAAGCATATACCACGTTGCCCGATATAAAATGCTTCATAGTCTTTACAATAAATTTTAGATACGCCAGATTGTAATATAATTATTGCTAGTAAAAATAATTATTAATCAATAATAAGGATAAAACGGAAAAGATGAACAAATCTGGATGCTTTAAAATACCCGTAAAACAATTTTTTGTAAAACAATTTGACTGTATATATTTATTTACTTCTGCAAAATGATTTTACTAAATTTATATATAAAGTTTTGGTACTATTTTATTTTTAATGCTAGTAAGGACTGACTGACTTTCTAGTATCTGTTGTGACTAGTAACTGCGTAAATAGTTTTTGATGAGTATTAATTTCGAAAATAATCTTTCAACGTAGCTAATTTTTCTGTTTAGTACATTTACAGGTGGCAGCAGTCCAAAAACGTCGAAAAAAGTTTTAGTAGTTTGTTGATTTTTTCTTGAGACTGCCACTTAAAAATTCGTACATCCGAAAATGAGATTAAAATTATACTGACTGTGCTAGGGTAGTCCGAAAAAGTACAGGTTTCTTCAATTTTTCTGCCATATGTATGTCTTTATTTATCATGAAAAAATATTAAATGGTTCCAAATATAAACGCAATCAGACAATAATATTTAGAGGTCGCTCGAGTCGTTCAAAATTAGTTTTTTAACTAACTTTGTGAACATATTCAATGAGAAACACTTAAAATGCGTTATATATCATTTGAAAGGTAATTTCAAGTACTTTCCAACGGTATATGACTCATTGGCATACATTGACTATGAAACGTCATAGGTCAAAAGTATAGGAAATTTAGATAAAAATTAAGCAAATAACGGAAAAAATTAATAGGAAGCTGAAAATTGGCATAGATGTTGGCGAATACATACTATTTAAGAAATCGATTAGTCCCGAGTTGAAGAAGGTGTGATCGGGCCGCCATCTTGGGAAAATGGCAGTTCAAATGAAATATCTTAAATAACTTGATTTTAGAAGGTTTACGTAAAAAATGCAAAAGAGACTTTTTGTCTCTTGTAAAAGTTCCTCGCAATCTGGTGTGAGTTTTATTTAGTTATGATTGATAGTTTCGCAGATAAAGCATTAAGAATGTAGGATAGGAAATGCGGGTAATAAAGATCTTGCAATGGTAATGAATATGATGGTAATTTAATTACACAATACTAACACAAGTTTGGACAGGCTCAAAACAAGTTATAAATTGAAAAATCCATGACTGACTAGATATAAACAAAGAGCTAATACATGAACGTTTTTCTTTTTCTGTTCACTATTAGTATAGGTAGGCTCTTATAAGAAAAAAATTGGGCAGTAGTCTGCATCGTCAGTTTCCCTAACAACCCACGTGGTAGGTCTCACACTTAAATGTGTTACTAGCCATTCAGTCAACGTTAGTTAACGACTTGACGCGCTAACGTGGTTTGTGTTGTTAAAGTGAAAGTTGTTATCTGTTATAATTATTTTGTGTTAAAAACAGTGGTAAGAAATGAGTACAGGAACCGGTCGAGGCCTACGGAGCCAAACTTGTGAAGTAGTTACAAAAGTTTTCGAATTTTTACAAAAAGTTCGAGGTGGCACCGAATAAATTCCAAGAAGCGCAACAAACAGGCAACTTCGGGAGATTTTAGCAACTGCAGCAGGGATATCGCTCAGTTCAGTAAATAAAATTTTAAAAACAGCGAAAAAGCGGACATGATAATATGGTTAACTAATAAAAATATCCCTTTTTGTGAAACTATGCTGAAAGTGCAATTGTACGACATCATAAAACAACATAAAATACATCATATAACATACGCAATAGATAACTTATTTGCACAACATGGACCCGGATCTTAACCCAATCGACAATATATGGGCAAATGTTAAAAACTATATTGCTGCAAACAACGTAACTTTTAAATTAGACGACGCACGAAAATTGGCAGAAGAAAGATTTGCTTCTATAACAAGTGACACATGGAAAAAAGTATGTGAAAAAGTTAAAAGGGTGGGAAATGAATACTGGGAAACGACGTGCTTATGGATAATTTAACCGAACAGATAATTATAAATCTAAATGATAAAGATGATTCAGAGAATGATGAGTATAATGTTACAGACAATGATTCAGAAATGTCGGAGTGATTTGTTTTTAATTTTATTTAATGACTTTTGGGTGACTTTCTCATGCTAATGAGTTTAAAACTATGTCCAAAGTTTCTAAATCTATTAAGTGGGTAGTAATATCATGTCATGAGTACATTAACTATTGATTGTTATTTAATCTTAAAAACTTGTGTGTTTTTTGTAATTTGTAATGATTAACTATAATAAACAATACATCGATATTCAAATTATTTAGAAACCGTATTAATTTTTATATTTTCATTTGCTTACAGCTCTTCGCTACGTAAACGGTTCTAGAGCTACAACAGATGCATTGTTCAGTTAGATTTTATATATAACTAATCGAAATTTTTAATGCGTTTGATGTATCTTAAACTATAATTATAAAATATAATTACTTATAAAATATAATGCGTACTTCGCCCGGATATTTTCAGCGTGGGCTGTACTTGGAGCTTCAAACGCCTCGCGAGTCGCCGTGAACACACGAATATACAATCGGCTTGCGCCGTAACTTTTTTCTTATAAGAACCGAACTGCAAACTGGTTAAGGTACAAATATAAAACTTTTTATATAGTATAGGACTATAAGAACAAGTACTGATTTACAATACAACATTAGAATCCTCCTATGCTTACTAGATTTAAAGGTGCGATAGTCAGCTTTTTAATTTTTATATGCGTCATTGAACTTTTTGAATGTATTTGTATATGGTGAGGCATTAAATCTGTGGGTGTAACAGCACTACAGTTGCCGTATTCATGGCATGCTAGATTATATTATATAAATTATTAGTATTATAGAAATACTCTGTTTGCTGGTTTTTCTAGCTTTACAAGTTTATTATTTTGTGGGGTTTTACAAGCAATGTAAAAGCGTTTTGTTTTTTGTACCTAAAACCTATCAGAATCTGAAGTATGAGAAGTATGTAATTCCTTTTTATATTTCTTTTACTAAATAAGAAATGCTTATTTTGCATTTTAATTCCAGACTTATAATGATTTACAGCAAAATAATAGAAAAGTTAGTTCAAAATAAATTTTGAACGACTAGAGCGACCTCTAAATATTAACCTATTGCGTTCATATTTAGTTTCATTTAATGTTTTTTCACACGAAATAAATGTATACATGTAGCAGAAAAATCGGAGAAACTTGTATTTGTTTAAACCACCCTAGGCTGTACTTTAAGTACCGGTTGGAAACACATGGGCTTGGTTTAGGTATATAAAAGCGTTCACAAAAATAGTGTAACCATGCGATAAAAATAAAAATTATATGAAATAATATATTATAATATATAAAATAGTGAAACTGTTTTTATGAACGCTTTTATATCCCGAAACCAAACCCATGCGTTTCCACCCGGTGTACTGTCCTATATAGATCTACCAGGAGTGCAATGAAAAAGTAATGGAAAACGTAATAAAAAAAACCATAGAATAAAATTTTTCAACGAGAAATGCTTTTTTGTGTTATTATAAACGACATTATTGAGTTTTTATTGCATAACTTGTGACAATCTACTGAAGTGACTAACATAATTTGACAGCTCTTTAATGAAAATCAATCACCAGGTTACCGTTCTGTCCAAATGCGACTGTGAATAAATGCATTTTCAGTATTTATACGTGAGATTTACAAGATTAACAAACTAATTAATTGAAATAGTTCTGTTAATTTAGGAAGAAAAACTAGCTGAATAAGTTAATAAATGAAAGACTGCATATCTTTGATGATTGATGCAAATCTTTATTTAATTTTTAATATATGCGGATCATAAGAATAGATAACTTTCAATACAAATTTCGTCATTTAAATAGTAATTTCACACATTCAACACATTCTCCTTAAGGGAGAAAATTATAGCAGAATACACCACATCCGGAAGAACAAGTAAAAAAGGAATTATAGCAGTCATAATGAAAAAGCGCGCACGCATTAAACTCACTTTCAGGACAGTTCCGCGTTATGAACTTATTACGCCATTTTTACAAGATGATAACATTGATCATAGAAACACATTTTCGCAATTGAGATTTTTAATCAAGTAAAATTAAGTAAAGAAATAAAATATTTTCTTCGTTGTAATTTGAAACATAAATATTTAATTTTAGGTTCACGTATTATAGAGAAGGAAATTAATAAAAAGTATTTTTTTGCTGAATATATTTTAATCGATTAATGTGTGCCTTAATGACTTTGAATAAAATTATTATATCTTCTTTATTTTACCTGTTGCTTTTTAGTAGTCTTTCCCTTTCTACAATACACGCCACCCTAAAAAAAGATTAGATTACATTTCTTCTATTTAAATAAAATTATTAAAAACACATTGATGGAAAATAGTATATTAAAGAACAAGTTTTATAAGGGTTGACTTGGCGCACGAATCCCAAGTTAGAAAACGAGCCGCAAGCGAGTTTTTCTATGGGATGAGTGCGCCAATGCCCTTATAAAACGAGTATTTTATGCTATTTTTTCTTATTTTAATACAAAAAAATATTTTGGTCGTCTAGAGAATTTTGTGTTAGTTGGTAACACTCGGCGCCCACTTGAGTTTTTGAATCATTTGTCATCATCCGTCACTTCAAATAAATTAGTTATTACTTTTGTTACTTTATTAGTGTTACAAATAAATAAAATATGAGCGAAGACAACTTAATTTGCACTCCGCCCGAAATTCTCGAAAAAAAGCAAAGATGATTAAATCGATGATACGTGTCTTGTTTATAGTACCATAAAATTACAAACATGAATTGGACTTACTGATTTGTCCAAGCAGATTTGATGTAGGTACGAGACTTGTTTATGTTACTAATTAGGAATATCCAAAACCTAACCTTCTTTCCAAGTAAAAATAGACCATAACTTCAAGTGAAATTTCATGTAAGTAACAATCAACAAACAGCGAACCAATTCAACGATATTAATTAAAAATTTATCGGAGGTTGACCATTTTGACAGATACTTGCAGTTTGAAGTTGTCACATTCCACGCATTACCCATCCAACCCTTAAAAACTAAATAACCCTATAATTCATTAAAGTACAGTGTACTTTTATAGATAGCCATAAACGACTCCTACTGATAGACGTTAATAAACGTATTACAAACGCAAATTAGAAAAAAGCCATGTTTAAAATATTATTAAATAATGAAAATGTCACTGCACATCGTCGGCATATATTAAATATGTTATCATTATTATTATTTCTAATGACGTTAATAACAACTAATTGAGGGTTTGGATCTTTGACAAATTATTTTTTATGTATATTGTGTGTGTACATGTTGACAGAACGTGTAGGTTAAATCCCAAGTCTAATTAACAAATTAAAACATTCAAACATTGTATGTGTGTATGATCCTTTTTTATCCTCACTTTTACACCCTTTCGGTACCTACACCAACATAACGAATGCATATGCTAACACTTCACACTCGTTTCACCAAGATCGTTACATAAATATAAACTGTAGCTAATTAAAAAGACAGCAAAATACATTACTGTAATTAATTAGAATATATTTTTCTTATAAACAGTTATCTAGAATCTGTTATTAACAAACCGATGATTAACTAGAAAATTAAATTTAGATCTAGATTCGATCTCGATTTCTTTGAATCCGAGTTGAAGTGTTTTAAAATAAAAAATACATAATTAAGTATACATTATGAAAATGGTTAGAAATGTAAAGTTCAGAAGTCCTTCAAATTAAACTCAAAAGTCTCAAAACTCAAATCTTAAAGTCTAAAACAATGAAAACTTGAAAGTTGAAAACCAGAACAGTCTGAAGATCTAGAACATTCGGAAATTAGAAACATTAGAATTACGAAGAATTCTTTTGAGAAAGAACTTGAAGAGAAATTTCTTTGTTCTACATTTTCCGTAATTGAAAATTAAAGGCCATCCGAATAACTAAAGTTTTGTTATTTGATCTAAGCTTGTACGATAATTCTGGTTTATTAACTGGAGTAACCACAATACAAAGCCTACTAGCCGCAAATTACGTTTTTCTTAAAAATCTTCTTATGTGAGAATATAAATATTTATTATAGTTGAAAAGAGAATACAATATTCTATCGATTTCAGTAAAAAAATCATGTAATTTAAAAAAGCTTGACGACATCATCAATCTCACGCCGATCTCGTAAATACAACATTTTCTGAACCAGAACATAAAGAATTTTATACCATTTAATAATAGGATTAATCATAATTTTTTATATTAGGACTTTCCAGACTTTTCGCAAGTCATATTGTAATCTAGATTATAATAAATTGTAGGTTGTTATATAATAGTACTGTAAGATTTAAAGTAGAAATTTTAAAATTTTAGATTTCGTAGTACTATTAGATTTTAAGATTCTAATTTAAAATTACAAATGCATTAAATTCTAAATTGGAAAATTCCGAAGGTTGCTAATCTCTACATTTCCGACTATCACATTTTCAGTTCAGAGACTGAGCGTTCCAAATTTCAGAGTTTAAGATTTTAAAATTTTGAAACTTTGTTTCAATCACATTAAGAGTTCAAAAGCTTAGAAAAACCAATGGTCTCCAAATTTCAATTAAAATAAGCCTCATATAGTTTTTTACTAATTTCGATAAATCTTTATATGAGAATATTATTCAATAAAATCGTTGTGTGAAGATTTGGTAGAATATATTGTGATGAATACAATATAAAATTTAAATTCAAAACGCTTTGGTTTTGACACATCAATTTGATGTAAATTAATTTTAAAGCTAAACTAATAATTTGAGGCACATGTAGCAAAGAATATTTGGTTTTAAAATTAGTAAATATCCAAACAAAAGCATATATACAAAAAATACAAGAGTGCTTTTTTCTACTCATGACATTGAAATCACTCATTTCGCAATTGATAACGATGGTTGAAATCGCATTTCAACCGCTAGAGGTTGAAATTTTCGGACTACCGGGATTTCGAATTTTAAACTGTTCGACGTTCAATTGCTGACAAGAGAACCCAAGCAGCATTTTTAGTCACCGCTACGTACCAGCAACCACCGGTGGAACTATAAAGTTTTTGCCGTTAGTCACAAGAACGTAATTGCTACGGTATTGTTACGTGCCTGGAACCAAAATGGGGAACAATTCTCGGGTAGCAGATACGTTGCAGTAACCTTTCCGAAACTTGTCCAGCTACCTTTAGCCTACGTAGCGGGAACGTGGCGGCGTAGTAATTGCTACTTTCGTGGAACTTTTTTTCTCTTTGACACATCGTGTCGCGTCGTTGTTCTCTCTTACTCTTGCAACTTAACAAATATTCTTTCACTTTCTCTACTAATGCCGCGGTCGTGTCACAAAATGGATTACTATTTTATTTGTAATACGTACATAATACATAAAGAGATGAAATGTTTCGTTATTTTGTCAATCTAGCATACCAAAATTATAAACCATCGCAACTTTTCTGTTAAATGCGATGATGATAGATCGAAAAATAACAACGCGCCTTCTTTAAATATATTTTTTAATAAAAAATATCTTGAATAAAATATGACAAAAATACTTATAAATTGATAAACATGATAGAAACCATTTTTATTTTATTCCCAAGGCTCAATTTGACATCGATTTGTTATCTTTTTTGAGAGTTATAGTAAAAGACTTTTTAACAATTGCAACAAATTGCAAATTTATTAATAGCCTTCAACATTTTACAAGTAAATATGGAGTTGTTTTGAACATGTCACCTTAAAGTAGTATTAACTGTAAAATGTGTGTCTAAAGTTTGTGTCGCTTTATAAACAGTAACTGGAACTAAACAAATTCTACTTCTAGGTTGTTGTTACCACGAAGTATAAAATACGGTTTCCGTAGCCACTTTCTAGCTCCTAATGTCACTGCAAAATTCCCATTGGAACTTAACCTCAAATTTAAACGTCAATCGTAAACAAACAACCAATATTTTTATACTGATTGCTACTTAATAACAATTATTATTTAATGATGGCTCATTTTAAAGTTGTAGCGACGAAAGAAAAAAGGGGAATATATTTTACCCTTGTTTACTACATGATGGTTTATCAGTGATCTCATCCCTATTTTTTCTATTTGGTATTGTAAACAGTTGATTTTGTTTCCACTGATTTCACCTAACTGCTGTTCTAATTTTCTATAAAAGGTGGACATATATCTAAAATTCTTTTTTTTTCTTATTGCATTTGCCTTTGACATTTTTATTAAAAACTTGCAAAACTACTATCACTGCGAAAACACAATTAACCTCCAAATCCAAACTAAAATTACTTTCAAGTGATTCTCCTGGGTAGCATAAACATAAGTTTTACTTTGAATGCTACTGTATAGTTCAGTTACTTTAAAGGTTAAGCAATGGTTTCAGACCAGTGGCAGGAACTTTCGGTGCTACTTTAAAGTTTTAAAAACTTTAAAGTAGCTTCGGGCAAGTTACTGCTACAATCATAATATCACTTGAAGTTGCAACAACATTAAGGTAATTCTACTAAGTAGCATTACCGTTGCACATACTTTATAAAGCTACTTAGAAGTAATGTAACTACATAGTTCTAATAAATAGTAGAAGTAACTACATAATTACTAAAATATTCCAAATTGAAGTAATTAAAGCTATAAAGTCATAAATTTAGTTGTAGTTACGTAACAGCTACTCAATCAAAGTTCCGATCTCAGTTACCGCTACTTAGATGCTGCTTGGGAAATGTCACTTTAATGTCATGTTTTGTCACTTAAATGTCATAATTTTTTCTAAAGTGTATTAATTTACTAAAAATTCGGAGAATAAATAGTATATGCAAAGCGTGGCTGAAAAAATTTCAACGTCTCGGGTTACTTTCCAAACCACTCTCAAAGTTGAAATTTTATTTCAGCCACTTGTCCCATCATATACTATTTCTATTTTCTGATCTGTTGAAATGGTCTGGAATACTAATCGGTTTAGCACTCAGCATTCCTAAATATTCACAATTTCAAGTGAATTCAAGTTAGATTAGAAAGCTTCAGGTCTTGAAGTTTGAATTTGAGCGTACGATACAAAATGTTCATACTCCAAAGACTCGAGTTTCTTAGTTATACAGGTTGATTCTAAAGTCAAAGGGCAGTTTAATTGCTTCTCTATTCTGAGAGATAGAACAATTCAACTGGCCCATATCTTAGCATCAACCTGTATACTTAGAACTTTGGAATTTAGAACTTTAGAACTTGGAACAATATTAGTTTTTTCTAAGTTTTAAAAGTTAGAAGTTACAAAATTTTTGAACGTTATGATTTTATTTATTTAAGGTTAGACAAAGTTTCATAATTTTTTATTTTGTTTCATAATTGAGTAGCTTGTAATTAGAACGGAGACCTCACCAATCCATTGCAAAAGCTAGTCCATTTCTCATTGACTGCTACCTTACAAACCACTCTAGTTGATTAAGAAATTGATGTATTTGTCTAAAAACGTTAATTTTATATTCTTAAAGCATTACTATTTATAAAGATAACTCATTTAATCCATTCAATTCCAAAATACTGTTTTTTCTTTGCATTTCCCCAAGCGGAAAAATAAAAAGTAAATAATTTCACTAGTTAGGATCCACTAGGAGAATATTTAACACTAATTTGTAATTATCGGTGTTTCTTAATTTTAATAACAAAGATGTTAAGATCAAAATAGACTGAAGAAGACAAACCCACTAAAATAATGAGTGTGTCAAATCCACGAACGGCACACCGAAAGCTTCGAGCTTATTTCGAGCTTATTAGCTTTCATCAGTGGAAGATAGCACGCTCGTAGATTTCACACACCCAACGGAGCTTGTATACATGCTTTGAATTATCATTAGTTTAGAAAGACACCAATGGTGACATCTACAGTTAGCAAAGCTAACATCTTCTAACAGCTTTATTTTGATTTTAACATCTTTGTTATTTAAATCGTACTGCCCACTACTGGTTTTGTCTTTATACTTTATATTATAACTTTATATAGAAAAAACCTTAGATGTTATCGTTAGGATTTGCATGTTACCGATAACACTGGACTACAACTTTGAGGTACGCTTGTAGATTTGACACACCCAACATAGTTTATATATATGCCCCGAATCATCATTAATGCCGAAATACACCAATAGTGACATCTATAGTTAGCAAAGCTGACATCGAAAGATGTCTAAATGTTGGCCGTCACCCAACTACAAGTATAAATTTGTTTACTTTCATCTTCCACTGATGATGGCTAATAATAAGCTCGAAACTCGAGTCGCGAGGTGCCGTACGTCATTCTACACACTCATTATTTATTCTTCGTTCTATTTTGTTTTAACATCTTTGTTATTAAAATCGTACTGCCCACTGGTGGCTTAATGTTATGCTTTCTATAATTGTTTCTTAACTTATTTTAAAGCGAGTTTCTTTACTCTTACTTACTTATCTCTTTTTCAGCCTCCCCAGTATTCTTAATTCTTGATTAATTATTGCATTATTGTTTATTAATATTATTACTAGCTATTTCGATTACATTTGATAGAGTTAATATATTTTTGATAACTGTTTTGATAATGTTTAATAGATGTTGGCTACATTCAGAGGTGTAGTATTGTGCAGGTATATAAATATTATGTGAAATTTTGTTGGTTTTCCGTTTTTGGCTTTTCCTAAGTTCCCTTCATGATTTGCTCATTTGTAACTCCTTTTAGATCAGTATGTATGTACTATTGATTTCATAATGATCTAGGACAACAAGGTTAGTATGCTGCTATTTTATTCCTTTTCTCAGTGTAAATGCATAGGATAAAATAATAAAAATAGCATCATTATGAAACCAATAATACATTGAGGAGCTCACCGCCTCGCTTTCTGCAACGTGAGCACCTAGAGAAGCATAGATGAAAACAAACATACCGTTATAGGCAACGAACAGGTCAGGCCTGCTTGAATTTTATATCTTTGATCGGAATTTAATATGTATATTACTACGAATTTTGGGTTTATTAAAAATATATAACTATAATTGTTTTATATGAGAGTAAAAACAAACTACACAACAGACTTGGGCCACAAAATATAATAAACAGACTGCGATAGTGGCACAGTGATGATTCATACAAAATATAAACAACCTACCTTTACTCTAAAAAATGCTCCAGCTAATTGCAGTCGTGGTGAAACTTCAAAAAATCTACCAAACTGAGACCTTCAGGCGGGTCGCTTGAGCATAGTACTAAATAAATATAGATCTAGGAACAAGTAATGCACACAAAATAAATGAAGACACAAGTGGATGAAGGTGTTATGTCACATTTTTCAAAAAATTGTTTTTTCGCCTAATATACTTCAAATATGCTATATTTTTCTTTTGTGATAGTTTTGATTGTCGATCTTGATAAATAACTGATATTTCTAGAAGATAAGGGTGTCATATGCCATGCTAGAACATTCATAAATAAAATTTTCTTTAAATTTGAAATGTCAAAAAAATTTATTTTAAAAATCAACACAAACAACAAAAAATATTAAAATATAAAAGAAAAGGAACATTGGATATCATGAATAATTGAAAAATCAATTGCAAGATAGTATAATGCCTTTTATCCGAGAAATAATATTTATGGCATCATCAGAATCTTAATTACTTAATTTTATTTAAAGTTAATTAAATATCTTAAATTTTTTAATCAATCCATTATTTGGCGCCAACAGTTTGCCTGTAACTATAATTGTTACAAAACAGCAAATCCTCTGTTTTGCATATGGTTTAAATAATAAAATGGCGGAAGAACGACCACTTACCTCTCTTTCAAATTGTGTTAAAATAAATGGTATTATTAAATCGAAATTAAAATCCAACTGCGTATACGAAATATGGTAAGTTCATGTAATGATTATTTTTTAATTCTCTTCCAACATCTAAATTATAACGAAGGTTAAAAGTTTCATTATACAAATAAAATTTTCCTCTCGTATTAAAAACAATTATTTCACAAATAAATTCACAACACTGATTATAACAGTCATATTCAAAGATCTTCGATGATTATTTAACAATTTGACATTTCAACAAAATATAACCTAACATTCTTGACGTTTGGTTTATTTACATTTTTCACAACTCACAATATAACCTTAAAATTTTTTATTTTTGCTCGCAACATGTGTGTACTGTTTGGATTTCTAAAAACACAGAGAATTTGTTACTAAAATGGACGCTCTTTTTATACCACTTTCAAACAAAAAGAGGCTATAGTGATTTGTTTGGTTACAAACAAAAGAATTTTTTAAACGAAATACAACACAATGTGTATCACTATTAATTATTTTTTAAAAAATTCAATAAATTTATAGCTAAAGAAATCCCATTTTCATTGATATGACATTTATACTGACATAAAAAATAAGGCCACTAGAGAACGTCAACTATCAAATAAACTAAAAATTAGCTTAATTACTTAAAAGCGGGCCCTAGACGTGCAATCAAATTAGTAAGACATGTCTGTGCAAACAACTTACACAAACAAAAATAGCACCCACATTATCCAACTATCCTATGAATACTTGTTTGTACACTCAATTAACACACGAAGTTTGTGTAATGTAGGAGCATGATTTGTCGTGTGTAAATGCATACAAGTATGAGATACAAAATTGACAACCACACGTTGCAACAAGTGATTGCCAATTATTTCATTTACACTGTTTGCACAAATATGTTTGTTAGTCTAGTTCTTATACAAATGTTGATGTCAGTGTGCGTGCGCAGAATTGAACTGAACTACTTCAATAGTTGTATAAAGTCCCTAGACGCGTTAAGTTTATAACAAACATGGTACTCAACATGGTAACGAAAAAAAGATCAGCTTGTATTATAGTTGCGTTATATTACATGAAGAAAGATGTAAGACAAAAGGAATTGGTGTAAAGAATAGAACCAAAAACGAGCAAAATTCCCTCATATGAATTTATTAAGAGAACTATGAGTGTCATCAGATCACGAAGTGATCTAAAGAAATTACTACGCATGGATGAGACACCTTCCAATTACTGTTAAAGAAAGTCGTACTTTACGAGGGTAGATTGAAAAGTTTCCGGAATGGGCAAGAGATGGCGCGCGTATCGTGAAATTGTTATGATGGTTGTCAAGGCTAACCTATTTTAGGAAAGCTGTCAAATTTTCAGACACGTGCGTCGTTCCGTTTATGTTTACTAGGATATCTTGTGAAGCAATTCAGGCACTTTTGCAAAAATGGATAAAAACGAATTTCGTGCAGTCATCAAACATTTCTGGATGGACGGGAAAACGGCGACGGAGATACGAGATATTTTGCAGAAAGTTCATGGCACATCCACACCTTCATTTTCGACTATTAGTTTCTGGGTGAGCGAGTTCAAACGTGGCCGTACGAGCACCAAGGATGAACCACGCAGTGGACGTCCAAAAACGGCCACAAATGAAGAAATGGTCGATAAAGTCCATGATCTCGTGTTAGCCGATCGACGAGTGAAGTTGCGCGAAATAGTAGAGACCACGGCCATCTCATATGAACGTGTGCAAAATATCGTGCACGAACATTTGGGCATGAGGAAGCTCTCGGCGCGATGGGTGCCGCGTTTGCTGACTATGGACAACAAGCGAAATCGTGTGACCACTTCGAAAGAGTGTTTGGCCTTGTTAAATCGTAATCCAACGGATTTTTTTCGCCGATTCGTGACCGTGGACGAAACATGGATCCACCACTACACACCAGAAACCAAGCAGCAGTCGAAACAGTGGATTTCTCCAGGCGAATCTGCTCCGAAGAAGGCAAAGACTGTCCCATCTGCTGGAAAGGTCATGGCCACCGTTTTTTGGGATTCGCAAGGTGTGATACACATCGACTTTTTGCAGAAGGGAAGAACTATCACGGGACAATACTACAGCGATTTATTGGATCAATTCAACGGCATTTTGAAGGAGAAACGGCCTCATTTGCAGCGAAAAAAAGTGCTCTTCCATCACGACAACGCGCCGGCCCATTCATCCCGAATCGCCAATGCTAAATTGGTTGAATTGGGCTACGAGGTGGTGCCGCATCCCCCGTACTCTCCAGACCTGGCCCCGTGCGACTTCTTTTTGTTCACAAACATGAAGACTTGGCTCGGAGGCAAGCGCTTTACGTCAAATGAGGAGGTCATCGCCGCCACTAAAGCTTATTTTGCAGAGTTCCCGAAATCATATTTTTCTGAAGGCTTAAAAAAGTTGGAGCACCGCTGGGAAAAGTGTATCGCCCTGCAAGGATATTATGTTGAAAAATAAAAACAAAAACCTGTTCAATTACTGCGTTTTCTTGCCCATTCCGGAAACTTTTCAATCTACCCTCGTATATAACAAACCAATACACTATTATGAGAGATGCCACAAGTACAGTCTGGGACTTTAAAAAGGATTTGGTCTAATTTTGGTCTAATCTTATTAAAAAAACAAAATTAATTGAAATTAAGTTTAAAAAAAATAAATGTAAAGTAGACAGTAATAGAAAATAGACAGCATCTGTAATATCTTCAGTCATGTGTCTCAGTAGCGCAATGGGGAATAATGCGGTAAACTCTTCGAACGAATCCCGGATCGGGAATTTTTTTTTATATCTGCATATCGATACCTGTATATTGTAGATTAATATTTTAATTCTAGGTTATGGTTAATTAAATTTTTAATAGCCTATAAATTGTAAATTGCTTATAAGTATAAAAATTCTTAAAAATTTTTTTCTTAAACTTTAAAAGATGAGTCAGATGTTTAGCAAATACTGGCAAATATTGGAGGTTTTACAATGGAATTTCTAAAATAATAAAATTTGTCTTGAAATGCATGGGATACAATCCTCGTTGCAAGCATCTGTTTTAAAACATCCGACGTAAAGAGGCAAATCGAATTTTATTTTTGTACTCAAAATACGAATTCAACTTGCATTCGAGTATTATTTCTTCATTAATGCTGATGTGGGATGTTTGAAACAAGGAAAGACTGAAATTGAAACTTTGCACAGAGTATAAAAGTTATGTTGCTATAATTTAAAAATAAATTAAAAAAAATAAATTAAAAATTGTTGTTGCTGTGACAAACTTGCATATGTTTTAATACGTCATATATGAATTTCCATAAAAGATAAAGGCAGTACGTATCAAATAATAGTCAAGTGAATGCGACTATGCCAGACAAAAAGTGAAATGTTGTCGAAATTAGAATATTTCTGCTATTAAATATTTCGTGAAAAAGGTAAAAAGAGCTAAGGATATTTTTGAAAATTCGTCAGAAGCTTACTCTAACTCTGCACCATCATATAGATCATTCCGTGTCAAATCGTCTAGAAAATAGGTGATTACTGCTGGACTATCTCAGATTTTTCTCATATTTTTTCAGATTGCTAGTGGTGAGTAGAGGTAAAATTTCATCCAAAAATTGTGAAAAAATTAATTTTGCCTCTACTCTCCACTAGCAATCTGAAGAAAAATTATGAGAAAAACCTGAGATGGTTGGGCAGACCACCTAGGTGATTTCACACCCACATGCTACAGTTAAACGTTCTGGTCGTCTATTCCAGAAAGAGCGAGAATCCAATGAAGACGACGATCATGCTGAAAGGCCAGTTAGTGCAGTCACAGAAGAAACTGTGAAAAAAGTAGAGAACGTCGTACTTCAAGATTGCACTTCGGGTTAGGGAGGTAGCAGAGACAGTGTAGAACGGATACATGCAATTATTCACAACCATTTACATATGTCTAAGATAAGCGTACGCTGGGTACCTAAAATTCATACACCCTTCGATAATCAGCGCCGTATGGAATGTTCGGAGCAATTCGTTGATCTATGCGCGTACAGTCTTGATGAAATTATTCGGCGCATAATAATCGTCGATAAAACCGGAATCTACGAATACAATCCAGAATCAAAACTTGAATCGATGCAATGGTTGAAAAACGGAGAAACTGCACCACGAAGATTTACGAGCCTAAGGGTGCAGGCAAAGCTAATGGGTACAATATTTTGGAATGCTCAGGGTGTTCTCCTAATTGGTTATATCCAGAAATGATCCGCAATGAATGCTGCTTATTATGCAAATTTTAACGTTAACTACAACAAATAGTTCTGGAGAAACGAAGAGATAAATGCCGACGTGGTATTTTGTTCCTGCAAGACAACGCGTCGAGTCATAACGCTAGTTTCCAAGCAAGCTGTGATCATTCATCAAGAAATCAAACACCCTCCATATAACTCTGATTTGACTTCAAATAATTCTTTCCTTTTTCCTAATTTGAAAAAGGATATTCGCGGAAAGAGTTTTTATCCGAAGAGAAAATGGTGTCGGCTGCAAATCAAGATTTTGTAGACAAATCTTCTAAATACTTTTTTAATGGTTTAAAATTATTATATATTTGTTGTCAAAAGTGCATTAATGTTCAAGAAGATTATATTGATTATATATAAATATATTATTTAAATCAAAAACGTTTTTCTTATGCATTAGGCTCAAGTATTATCAAACATCCCTCGTATATTAACAAAAGTATGTTTTTCAAAAAATATGCAGTTAGTTACAATCAATGATAATTGTCTTATCCACTACAGGTATTATATTCAAAATTCGACATGACAATGAGAACTTAAAAAAAGTTTTGCTTCACTTAAAACCTCAAATTCTGCCATTAAATAGAAAATACAAGTTTTTAAGAAATAAATGCAAAAATATATTTGTCAGTGGCGACTCGTTATTAAAGTGGATGACAATCTAATTTGCTCTTTACAGTATTAAGAAATTAAAAATAACTGTACAATTAGATTTAAAACATACAGGTAGGCGCGAGTACTTTATATGCATTTTATTAGTATCCTAAGTCATTTTAACATTCTCTTTCTAAATACCGTATTTACTCGAAAATAAGACCCCCTCGATTATAAGACCCCCCTATATTTTGGAGCGAATTAAAAAAAAAGCTTTTGTATGCGAATATTGGACCCCTAAAAATATAAGTAATATAAGATATTGAACATTTTTCAGTTTTATTTTGTTAACAAATTCCGTTAGTTATGTTCATGGAAAAAATTCTACCCTTTATCTCTTTGCGAAAACAAAGCCTTTGTGGAAGCAGTTTACCTGAATTCCAGGAAAACTTCTAAAATTGTAGGAAGTTCATTCAAAAAGTGGTCAGATGTCACTCCAATAGATAATAAGATTTTGCACACTTACTGCAAAGATTAAGGTGCTATTATTGTTAATAGTTAGGTAGGTACTTAAGAGATTACAATTCTTCGGACGGTACTATGAAAGGCTTAATTGAATTTCTTAGAAATGTTTTCACCATCACTGGGTTTTTTCACTAATATCGACTCTGTCAGTTGTCAAGCTTAATTTGTAAAACTATTGTCATAAAAAAATATATTATAAAGGTTAATAACGATCTTACAGAGGGTGATGACGACAACGGAGATTCTGACTAGGTGCTCAGCTAACAATAATTGTATATGATTTCATCATTTTCGTAATTACTGTAGTTGTTGCAGTCAATAAACTTTGCTTATCGCGGGTTTCACAATGGCGTCATAGGTTTACATGCATCAATATCGGCTAAAATGCAGACAACCTGGTGAGGTGTTATATTACACTAGTTTACAAAATGACATTTTTTTCATGTACATTTGATGAGAGATAGATTTCCTTATGTATTTTCTTCCGCTGAATTCGAAAATCAAGGTTAAATTTTTTTTTATGGAACAGTTTTTGAGATATTGTAATTTTTTCATTTTTTCGACCTTTTTTCACTTGACAAATCATATCTCGAGCTAGAAATGTCCGATTGGGTCGTTCTTGGTACCCAAATGCAAGGTATTGAGATGACGAACAAATATGTATAATCGGATCTTTGATTGGTAAAGCGGTTCAAAATATATCGATGAAAATAGGGCACATTTTCAAAAAAATCATATTTTACAGTGATTCTGTGCCGACAGAAAAGTACAAATCGTTAAAAAAACGTCTGGTTTCTGTTCATGTACGTAAAGATGATACTTTTACGTAAGAACTAAGACCAACCAGAAGAAAATTGACCGAAAAATGACAAAGTTATAAGCAATTGAGTGAATAAATGCAAATCCCATATTTTCCGAATATTTTATTTATTTCGACAATTTATTGGGTTTAAACATTTTTGTGTGTTAAAAATAGTTGTGGCTCTTGCTTTGTCTTCGGTTGCTTTTGGGATCCGTTTCTCTAGTGAGAAACCATACATAGTCTCCCAACATTGCTTCATCCCAAAATCCTTGATAGCGCCGCTCAATGGTCTTAATTTGTTGGTGAAATCTCTCGCCGTGTTCGTCACTTACGTCACCAAGATTGTCCGGAAAGAAATTCAAATGCGAATGCAAGAAATGGATTTTTAGAGACATATTTACACCTGTAAGAAATAAATAAAATGGTAAAAACAATACAATAGAAAACAAACAGGAATGAAATTAAATAATGGCATTCCGTACCCATCTTGTTGTAGTTCTTCAACAAATCGGTAATAATTCCCTCGTAGTTAGGGCTTTTATTGTTCCCAAGAAAATTGGTAACAACCCGCTGAAATGAATTCCAGGCCTCGTTTTCAACGGGTGTTAAATATTTTGGAAAATCTGTGCTTTTTAACAATTTCTTGATGTGTGGACCATCGAAGACGCCTTCCTTGATTTTTGCTAAAGAAAGCTGCGGGAAAAGGGTTTTCAAATAGGAAAATACTTGGCCTTCCTTGTCTAAGGCCTTCACAAAATTTTTAATGAGGCCAAGTTTAATGTGCAACGCTGGAAGGATTATATTTTCTTTTTTGACAAGAGGCAGGTATTTAATATTGTCTTCGCCCACTGTGACGTTCTCCCTTTCTGGCCAGTCTTTTCTTCTATAATGATGTTCACGAGCACGACTATCCCAGAGGCAAAGAAAGCAGCAATATTTTGTATATCCACCCTGCATTCCACACAACATGCCGACGACTTTGAGATCGGAACATATTTTCCAGTTGTGATGCTCATATTGAATGTATTTTAGCAAACTGGCCATTGTGGCGTATGATTCTTTAGTGTTGATGGCATGAGCGATGGGGATAGAAGGTTTTTCATTTCCAATATGCAGTAGGACTGCTTTCAAACTCTCCTTACTACCGTCAATGAACAAGCGCCACTCATTTGGATCATAAGGCTCTCCGAGTTGCTCAAACAATGCAGGAATATCGTTGCAGTAGCATATGTCGTTTTCCTTCTTAAAATGTTGTGCGTAAGGCTTATCACGGTTTCTGTAAAATGTTCCATTTACTCCCGGAGCCAAACAGTTCCGTTGCTTCAGGCGAGATGCAAGTAACTCCGCTTTTTCCTTTGACAGCTCGAGATCTCTCACCAAATCATTCAGTTCAGGCTGCGTAAAATGTTGCAATTGCGACTCCTGTTGAAATTCATTATCACTGCTTGTGTCTGTCTGTTGTGACGATTCGAAAAATTCAATCGTTGAATCGGGGCACTTAGGATGAGGAAATTCACTTGAATGTGGAACTGGAAGCGAAACAGATGCTACTGTCGCATAAACCCATTTGGCACTCTTTCCAAAACCAGTGGATTTGCTCAGGCAAAAGTAACAATCAACCGAATGGCAGAGCGGCTTTCTCCATATCATCGGTACACCGAATTTCATGTATCGTCTAATTTGGAATAAAAATTCACTTTATTATTAATTCAATTGTATATATAAATTTAATCTTACTGTGATGAACCAGAAGCCCACGCGGCAAGAGTTATATGGCACGATAAACAAACATTATTTGGTGTCCATTGCTCATGAAAAGTTGCAGGTGCTATTCCAAAATATTGCAGATAATTATGTTGTAATGAATCGGTGAATCTACGTCTATTTGGTTGGGGGACAAAATTACCACACACGTAACAGAAATTATTTGGATTGTTTACGCACTTAAATTCTCGTTTTCTTTTAGGCATTTTGGTGAACACAATGAAATATAATTTCAATCAAATTTGTGAGTTACTATAACATACAAACAACCGGCACTACGTTTTATAGAAGATGTCAAAACACAATGTCAGGGATCTAAGGTTCCTAAATGTGATGTGTTGTTGTTTTGTTTGGAATAAAATCTAAGCACTCTAGCGTCAACGTGAGAAACGGATCCCAAAAGCAACCGAAGACAAAGTAAGAGCCCCAACTATTTCTAACACACAAAAATGTCAAGAATGTATTGCAAGCGTTTAAACCCAATAAATTGTCGAAAAAAATAAAATATTCGGAAAATATGGGATTTGGATTTATTCACTCAATTGCTTATAACTTTGTCATTTTTCGGTCAATTTTCTTCTGGTTGGTCTTAGTTCTTACGTAAAAGTATCATCTTTACGTACATGAACAGAAACCAGACGTTTTTTTAACGATTTGTACTTTTCTGTCGGCACAGAATCACTGTAAAATATGATTTTTTTGAAAATGTGCCCTATTTTTATCGATATATTTTGAACTGCTTTACCAATCAAAGATCCGATTATACATATTTGTTCGTCATCTCAATACCTTGCATTTGGGTACCAAGAACGACCCAATCCGACATTTCTAGCTCGAGATATGATTTGTCAAGTGAAAAAAGGTCGAAAAAATGAAAAAATTACAATATCTCAAAAACTGTTCCATAAAAAAAAATTAACCTTGATTTTCGAATTCAGCGGGAGAAAATACATAAGGAAAATCACCTCTCATCAAATGTACATTTTCGGTGTAAAGTAGTGTTATTAAACAACAGAACGCTATTTTAGATGGTATACTATTGTAATACAATTTTTATTATAAATACTAGTAAACATTACTCAGTTACACTCATTGTTTTCACATTTTATTGAATATATCTTTTTATACTCGATTATAAGACCCGACTCGAATATAAGACCCTCCCACATTTTAGAGCAAAAATCTAGGAAAAAAAGGGGGTCTTAATTTCGTGTAAATACGGTAATATTTAAATAATAATCTTCAAAGCGCTCCACTGCAGATGGCTTATTGAAGGTGTTTCATTCATGCTTGTGATTCTACCATCTGGGGCTTAATCCTACTTTGTGGTGCACTTATATTTACTATGTATTCGCTTTTGTGTTTTATAAAACAAATTGTTACTTTCTAAGAAAAACTGCTTTCTACCTACCTACCCTTAGAAGAAATAAATTACAGTTATATATTATCTTTTTAGCATAATTCAAATTTTGCCATTTTGCTAGTCCACTTACTATGTTCCTTTAATAGTACAAGTATTGATTAGTCAAATAAAACAAAATTTAACGACAAACTTAACTCTTAAAACAGTTTCTTTTTGCAGTTAAATTATAAGTATGTATCAATGCCTTTCAAGTATATCCGTCAAATGATTTACAATTGCCACAATTGCATATAATAGTTCAGTTATATGATCCTATCTCTTTTTAAAACAATTTACAAATATGTATTACAGAAAAGTTTCATAACAATTTTGAGGCGGCAAAGAAAATAGATAAGCCAGAAGTCACTTAATTGCAAAGAAATAGAAGAAAGAAGAATTAAAATATTAATCTACAATATACATGTATCAATATGCAGATACATATAAAAAATAAAAAATAAACTTCCGGATCTGGGATTCGATCGAAGAGTTTACTGCATTATTCCCCATTGCGCTATGGAGACACATGACTGAAGAGATTTGTAGCGGAATTTAATAGTTTTAGAATAACGATAATAATGGACTGTATTGACTTTATATTGACTGTCGAAAGTGCCCAAAAACATGGAAATGTGACGTACCTGCTGTTGCTGCTGTTCAGATGTAAATCTTCTTTCACAACACTTAATTTCCTGTAATCTTCAGCTTCTTTATCTTCAGCTTCTTTGTTGGACGTAGTCAAATAATTCTACTATGGTCGACCGACCGTCTCATTTTTAATTTTTGTATCTTGACAGAAGTCTATTTTCGCAGCTAGTCACGGCCACCTACCGTGAATCTGGACACGTATTGCGCGAACCGATAAAATTCAAATAGCATATATGCACTTTGAGAACATAGGACCAATAATGGCAACATTGGTTATAATAATGAAAAACATAGCTAAATTATAAGAATTTAGTTTAGTTCCTTGTGGACTGAACAAGATTACAGTGTATATTTTCTTACTGTCTACTTTATATTCATTTTTTTACACTTAATTTCAACTAATTTTGTTTTTTTTTATAGATAACGCTTTCTTTATTTTATAATATTGTTTTCGTATATAATTTTTATATTATTTATATTCTTTATAATGTGAAATTGTGTGTTTCGTCTAATTTTGTAAGATGTGTTGCATATAGCTAAAATTCGACCAAATCATTTTTAAAGTCCCACACTATACATAAATGGTACTTTTTTGTTTTTAATGTTTTAATGAGCATGCGCAACACAAACAATGAATAGAAAATCAAACTCGGCAGATTCATTGAAAAATGATTGTATGATTTGTTTGTACAAACTTAGCTACAGACTACACACTATTTATGGTATGCACAAACAGATTTATGCAAACTTCTCCAGTCAGATGTTGTAACAAGTAGGGCCATATTATGTTGGTCGCTACAACTATTAGGAAACATAATGTTAAACATTTAAGAGTTGCTCTAACTTGTTGGCCAAACGCTGTTCGCACAAACAAATTACAAAGACATGATTATACGTGTAGTAGCGACTTATGAATGTGCATACAAATTACTAAAACATGTAAGTCATCTTTGCTGTAACGTCTAGTTTCTCAATAATTCTCTATGTACGAATTGTTTGTACATACAAACACGTCAAATTTGAATGTGCGTCTAGGGGGTCCTTTTAAGACTACCTATTTACATCTTCATATCTTGAAAAAATCCAACCTTACATCCGAATAAATATTATTTACATATTTTTGAATATCTGTAATATGAAAATAGTAGCTAAATTACATTGTTTCAGATTGCAATGGTAAGCTCGCCGCAATCTTTATTTATTTCATGATACGCATTTTTTTCAATGATATCTTCTACAAAAAGTAATCCCAGCATTCAAGATAGCTTCAAAATAGTGCTTAAGAAACTGTTTAACAAAACAGCATTAAAACATTTTAGCCACGAGCTGTATAATCTAGCTAATGAAGAAGAGTTTAACGATATCAAAATCTCGTTAACTTGAAACATTATT
Source organism: Agrypnus murinus (assembly GCA_929113105.1). Lineage (NCBI taxonomy): Eukaryota > Metazoa > Arthropoda > Insecta > Coleoptera > Elateridae > Agrypnus > Agrypnus murinus. The sequence goes on from OV816026.1 coordinate 76,477,656, forward strand.
TTCTCATACAAATAATTCAGATAAGGTACCAAATACTTGCATGCATCATCGCTACCATACACTGCATCTGTTTTAGGACAAAAATTACCTTAATTTGGCCTCTATTGTATTTTAATTGCCCAATTAGGTCAAGATTTCACATCGTTAGCTGAATAATGAAAAATTACCAATATTCTAAGAAAAACCAACTTTAAAATTTATTCTTTTACTACCTAGTGTATTCTAGAGTGCATGTTTATTAAATTAAACCTTTTCTTGGGCTTAATAAAATTTTTTTCTAAAAATAATTATTTTTTTCCTCGAGGTTATGCAACCCATCTAACATTTTGTTGGAAAAACTTTATGTGTGTGTGCATACTTTCTATTGTATGTCAAAAATCATGAGAATATGTATAACTCGTTCTGGTTATTATATTATTTTATAAAAGGAGTATAATAAAAGGGTTGGTGAGTTTACTGTCTCGAATCTTATTTTGTGAAACTCCATAATAATGAAATAAATTAGAAATAAAATAATTTTTAATTATTTTATATAAATATATATAAATTTTAGATAAAAGTTAATTTTTTATTTTGTGAATTCATGTTTTACATTAAATTATATTTAAAATTTTCCATACGAATTGCTAATCTAAACATCTAATTTATATGGAAGATTTGTCACTGTGCTGATAGTCGCGCCAGGTAGCTCAGAGATAAAGACGCCGCCTAGATAGAGGATGGTCCTAGGTTCAAGTCCCAGACGGGATGATTGATTTTTCTCTTCGAATTTGCATTCTAAATATAATTTAATGTAAAACATAAATATAAACTAATTACTAGTTACCTTTGATAATGGCATTTTATGTTGAAACAATTGGTAGGTATATAAATTGAAATAAGTGCGACTTTTGACAATTATTTTATTTCTAATTTATTTAGTGATGTTCTTCTCTTACATCTACTGATATAAAGCAAAATTATATTTCTATTTGCAGTCCTTCTCGATTTATACTTTGCACACTATGCACTGATGATTGCACGCTATTTTTAATAGTCATATTGTCGGATATGTTTTCTTCTAAAATAAATCCTCTTATATCATATTTTGAATAAAAGATTTATCAAACACAGACTGATTGTGTAGTTCCGAACCTAGAACATTACCCTAGAAAAATTTTAATCATACATTAACAGATTTATATGGTTTACATTTTGAATAAATTGTATTATCTAGTCTTCTTAGTTCTTATGGTGAATTAATTAAGTTTTGGTGAAACTGAACATGTTTAAATTAGAAACGTCTAGACATACTTATAACAATAACATAATTTTGTTAATTTTCCTTAAACTTCTTAATATGATTGTGCTTGCATTAAGAATTTCTATTGATATATTAACTGTATAAAAAGTAATTCTCTTCGAACTTGTATGCATTAGAAATTATCAATAAAGTTTAATTTTTCTCACTTATCAAATATTTTTCTTTAAAACTTGGCATGCTACAAACTTGCCGTTGGCAGCTTTAAGTAAAGCAAAGCTGCAGTGCATTGTTCGACAGCGTCATCATTGATCCCGCAATATTTAAGGAAAAAGCACACCCCTACATAGCGACAATTTTTATTTTGTTTTTTAATTCATTTCCTGTTAACGACAACAACAAAAGTCAGTAATCAGATAATGATAATGCCCTTTCAGAGTGGATTTTGCTGTTTGTTAGCTTTGTAGTTTTCCGAATCAAGAAAATTACGGATTATTCCCTTTACAACTAATTAAGAAAATTACTTTTAAATTATGTGGTTTTAATAGTAGACATGTAAATTGCAAATAGGAAAAGCAGTTACTACTAATTGATATACTCCTACAATGGAATAAGAACAAAGTTTGGCTGGTTTATGTTGAGATATTCAAATACACTTTGTTTTACAAGACTTACCTTTTAGGATATTTCTGCATAATTCTGAATAATGTTCTTTAAGCTTATAATATCACCGCTTGTTCTGTACTTGCTATAAATTAGTCCGTCTTAACAATAACTCATATTATGTTTGTGACTTCACTTTCAAAACAAACCTTCAATTTACACTTAATCGAACAATTCCACGGTTAGCATGGAATCATGCCGGTAAATTTTCAACTCCGCAAACAGTGAGCAAAATTAATGAAATTGTGCCCGGAGATCGTCGTATGAGCATTCGGATGATTGCTGAGACTGTAAACGCCGATAAAGAAACTGTCAGGAAAATTTTACATGACGAGTTGAACATGAAGAAAGTTTGTGCGAAGTTGGTCCCAAAAAATTTGACCCCTGAACAAAAGCTCGTCCGTCAACAGATCTGCTCAGATTTTCTTGAGAGGTTAGATGAAGAGCCTGAATTGATGGAAAAAATCATCACTTGCGATGAAACATGGATATTCCAATTCGATGTTGAAACTAAGCGGCAATCCATCCACTGGAAAACTCCTGTATCGCCAAGAATGAAAAAAGCAAGGATGTCGAAATCAAAATTTAAAGCCATGCTAATCGTTTTTTTCGACATCAACGGCATCGTGATGACTGGATGGGTGCCACAGGGTCAAACTGTAAACCAGACTTACTATTTGAAAGTTTTGGCAACACTGCGAGAGCGAGTTCGTAAGAAACGGCCGGAGTTGTGGAAAAACAAGTCGTCGATCTTGCACCAGGACAATGCACCTGCCCATAACGCGCTGCCTGTGAAGCGTTATTTAGCCGCTAGAGGCACACCAGTGCTCGAACACGCACCGTACTCGTCTGATTTAGCACGCTGTGATTTTTTCCTGTTTCCGAAAATCAAGTCTGCCTTAAAAGTAACCCGGTTCGAGTCGATCGAAGTAGTGAAGCTAAAATCGGCGGAGCTCCTAAATGCTCTTACAAAAGAAGACTTTCAGCATTGCTTTGACCAATGGAAAAAACGAATGGAACGGTGTGTGACGATGGGGGGGGAGTACATTGAAGGGGAGCATTCGATTGTAGAATAATTTTTAAAATAAAACTTTTTCATAAGCAGTCTCGTTATTTAATAGCCAGATCACGTAATGATGAAAACCTGTTATAAACCTGAAAGATGGTTCAAACCTATGGCCTAAAAAGGTCCAATGAAATTCCAATAGACCAAAAGTTTGTTTAATAACGATCTCCTATATAATAATAGCCAGTTCCGATGTCCGATGTCCACCGAAAGATATCTCGAAAACTAGAAGACTTAGGAAGCTGAAATTTTACAGACAGGTGGGCCTTACCCCAAAGGGGTGCATGAGTATATCTTTAATCCTAAAAAACCCGAGGGGGTCGCAGGGGGAGGCATTTCTCAAAAAATCGTTATGGCTATATATCTCTTGAATGGCGAAACTTCAAATTTTCACAGATTATACTTACAACAATTCTGAAGACACTAAAATACAGAAATTACCGGCATTTCATCTAGGGGCGGAGTAAGGCAACATTCCAGGGAGAAAAGAGTTTTCCGCAAAAATAACTATTATAAAAATCTTGATTGTGAGTAATCTGTAAGAGCTACCTACATGCCATCCCGGACTTTTTTGTAGATCTTCTTAAGATCTACAATTCGTTCACTTATAGTTTGCCTTTATCTCTTATCATTTTTGCAGCGTAATGCGTTTTGTCCCTGTTTGAGCCAATTTTCTTAATTACTTATTTCACACTTTCCTTATTACACGACATTCGAAAGATTCTCTGAGCAATCTGTATACATAAAAACCTTCTCTAAGAAACAAGCTATCAAACGGTGAAAACGGAATCAAAATCTATTCAGTGGTTCTCGAAATCCAGTTTTTACAACAACTAAGCTTACAAAAACGACAAAGTTAATGGGGGCACGGTGATTGTCAGCGATCGATAGCGCGTTTTAAGCTGTGGTTCCTACACACGCCGTTGATTTTCTAACGAATGTTATGCTAATATAAGGTAGATAATATAATAAAAAACTACATATATAATACACGCCTGCCATTTGTTTAAAGTTATTTTGAAAAATGGCAAACTTATGTTTTATAGCATTTATTTGATCAAAAAAAGTTTGGGACTTATTAGTAATTACGAAGAAAGGCATTGCTAATTATGAATCAAACGAGATTTTTTTAAATTATAGTTACAATTATATGTTATGATCCTATTGACATTATTATTAAGGCAAATAGAAATTCCATTGGAGTAGCATATCCTGAGCTACGAGGCGACATTTCTTTCGCTAGGAACGTTGTTCTGGACGACGCAACATCGGGCGAGTTTATTTCGACTGTTTTAACTTGAATTTTGTTTCCTTCGGATTTGCATTTAGCAAACTTTGTTACGGAGCTGTTAATATTTGATTTTTACAATGGAGCAACTAACAATGGAAGACGGTAAAGTCTCCCATCGCATTGTGTCAATAAGTGGCGATAAGAACTGTCTATTTAGCGCTATCGCACACTGTGTATTTAACAGTTAGACAGTGCACGAGGTGGTAAGAGACCTCATTTTCGGCCACGTGTGCAACAACTGGGAAGAGATTGATGTCCTTAGTTCGACTCCCGATGATGATAATTACCTAACTCCTATCGAATACCGGGCAGAGATAGGCCTCAGTAAGATTTATGGCTCGCTGTGTGAAGTTATTGCAGCTACCCAAATCTTCCCATTTGTATTTGAAGTGTGGAGGGACGGCGGCCTCTTCTATCTGACTCACTTCAGGTTCAAGTTGACCTCCATACAAAAAGGTTACTTTTCTCAGGGAGACCCTCAGAGGGTCACTTTGATCTGTTGGAGAAAATTGAAACACCGCGTCAAGAAGGTTTAGAAGGCGGAGGGTCTGTTCGAAAGAAGCACAAAAAAGGAAGTCAACAACAATTAGGGGCATAAAGATTCAAGTCAGAAAGCGAGATGGAGAGACAACCAAGAGTCTGGCCCAAGAGAAGATCGATTTATTGCAATCGAAAGAAAGAGACAAGTCAGGGATAAAGAGAGTGAGGAATCAAAAAAGAAAAGGTTGGAGGATAACAGAGATATACATACAAAGGTCGAAAATAAAGAGGCTGACAAGGGAAAGAAGAAAAATGATACAAAGAAAGAAGATAAGGAATCGGAAAAGAAAAGGTTGGAAGATAACAGAAATAGGCGTGCAACGATCGGAAATAAAGAGGCTGACAGGAAGAGGAAGAAAAATGCTAGAAAGAAAGATGAGAAATCCAAAATGAAAAGTTGGAAGACCAGAGAAATAGACGTTGAGAGATTGGAAATAAAGCGGCTGATAGGGAGAGGAAGAAAAATGATAGAGAGAAAGCAGAAGAAGAATCAAAAAGGAAAAGATTACGAAAAACCTTGTGTACGACGAAATATTCAATTAGGGAATCATGTCCGTTCATTCGTTCGTATGTTCGTTCGTCCGCCAAGGTTACTCAACAATATGCTCAAGTATGCATGCATATAAACTGGTAATTGTTTACGGTAGGGGTTAAGGACTACTAAAATAGGTGTGAGAGTGTTGGTGGTGGATCCCAAAAATTAACTTTTATAAGTAGAACTGTTTTCTTACTTCGTGGATAGACCAGACCAGTGACATGACCAGAAGGGGACCGTTGATTTCTCAACGGGTATTATGCTAGTAACGAGTAATAACGACTACTACCCATAACCTGGAAACCATGCCCCAAAAGCTATGAAGCTTGTGCGGGAGGAAGAAGCGATTGATTACACAGTGCGACCGACTTTTCTTACCATTTTTTTCTGAAATGTAGAGATTAAGTGTCAAATAGCAATTCCCCAACGGCATTGCTCTAGGTTAGTTAAAATAAAAGATACTTTTTTAATTTTAAAGTTTAAGAGCTATGAGGGTATTGGCTTGAGAAATTTGGAAAGTACCTAAAAACATTGTTTGACGGGTGTTTTTGGGCTTATTTGAAAGGAAGTTGAAAGTAGATACAAAAACAAATATAATTAATATTTTTGCACCACCACCACACACTCTTCAAAATGCATTTAATGCGATAATTTGAATGAGGGATGGGGTGGAGAGGAGCCAGAGAGTGTTTCCTTTTTATAAAGACTTTTATTCGAATGTCCCCTATTATACTAGTTGTGTTAGGCTGTTTAATCTTTGTTGTAAATTCGTTTATCCTGACCCAGTCCATCGTGCAAACTCAAAGGCGTTTTGTCATGAATTTAATTTGCTAGTGTGCGCTGTAGTTCAACAAGATATTCAACAACTTTGAGATAGATAAGAGAGAAGCAGTGTAACCTCAGAATTTGTCGGTCGTACCCGTATACTTCGTACACAAGGGAATATTGAAAGAGTCGGAGTAGCCGTTGAACGGAGTCCATAACCGGAGTTTTTGGAAACATTGAACAACAATGCAGAAATTCTTGATAAACTAATCATGCCTAACGATGCTCATTTTCACCTTGGTGGGCACGTTAATAAGCAGAACTTTTGCTACTGGGCAGAACACAACTCAAGAGAAATGAAAAATGTTGTATATTGAGATGCTGGAAACATTTGTAACCGCGGAGCTCCAAAGCATAGATTAAGATGAAGTCTGGTTGCAACAGGATGGCGTCACAGCCCATACAGCTTTTTTTAGAGCGCATGTTCCTAATTTCAAGGTTTGGCGACATTGCATGTTCCGCACGATCGCCAAACCTGACCGTCCCTGATTATTTTCTGTGGATATTCCTAAAGTCTAAAGTCTACTCTACACATCCCCAATGGTTAAAGAGAGAAGTGGAGGATAGCGACGATGATGTCACATATACGGCTCAGGTATACAAACCATGAAGCAAAGCGAAAAGGAGGAACCAGCGCATAAAAAGAAGAAAATAGATCAATAGAGTTAAAGCAAAAATTGTATTTGTTGGCCACAATTAAAAACGTCCTCAGTACGTGAATAAGTAAGTACTTATTAAACATTGTACCAGTCAGCACATTATCTTAAAGATTGTATTATATCTGATTACTAAATAAATTTCACTTAAAAAAATTACGTCAAAATGAAAACATGAATCATAATTCCGCATTTAATTTAAAACTCATTTAAAAAAAAATACATTGTTGTCAGGCTGGAATTTTGCAGTATAATAGGAGACATTCGGAGAAAAGTGTTTATAAAAAAGAAACGCTGCCCTCTCTCTACCCCATACTCCATTTAAATTAAATTTTTAAATGCATTTTGAAGCGACCCCTGGTGGTGCAAAAATTCCAGAAGAGAAATCCATGTCAAGAACCAAAAGTTGATTTGTCGATTGATATTGAGAACTTTTTAACACTGTTAAACAGAACCCTATTGTTAGTCATTTGAAATCTCTATCGGGTGACTCTAAATTAGTGCATATAGTTGAATCGAACCCAAAAATACCAGTTGCATAGAATGTTGAGAACTGCTGGAGCAAAGATACACAGCGTTTGTTTATTATTTAATATATTTACTCTGCAGCGTGTTTGTATCAAAACATACACAATATCTCTTTTATCCCTTGAAGAGAGTTACGTAACATTTTTCATTAATTTTTGAAACCGCTTTGCTCCACTTCAGTATCGGTGATGGGGGAGATATTCACCGCTGTGCAGACGGTTACTTCCTATTGTAGTTGAATATGTCACAAGATTTAAATTTTATTTTACTATTTTAGTTAGTTTATATCGGAACTAAAAACTTTCAAACCTGCTTTCATTTCCACGATTCAATCTTCATTCATATATTTATTTTTCTTCCACTAAACCCACAAACTTATTTTTATCGATAACTTCATCTAACTATATTCATCAAAACCTACCTACATTCTCTTTCAATTTGATATCCTGTAGTTTTAAATCCGTAACCTAAATTAACTACAGATCAAAACTATAGATTTAATCCCATAGCTTTAATCTTCTAAATTAAAACCTGGCGAAACAAAAAGAATATTAGAACAATATACACTTGTAATTACATAATAATAGGTGTTTATAGCCTTAATTAAGTATTTCCCATTCAACTTGGTCTTTGTCATTTGTTGTACGCGTTGCAGGTATTTTTCTGCTATTTCCTTTTTTGTTTGTTGCTGCTCAACCATTCTCGATTGTTTTATACCAAGGTATTTGTATATTTCATGTTCTTCCATACCTTGTATTTCTTCTCCACTTTCCAACTCATATGCCCTTATTTCCTTTTTACCTTGATGTATACTTTGGGTTTTGCATTTGTCTAATCCGAAAGACATGTTAATATCACGTGAGAATGTCTCTACTACTTTAAGATTCTGGCTAAGTTTCTGCGAAGTGCCGCTGTAAAGCTTCAGGTCATCTACATAAAAAAGATGTGTTAAACTGTAGACCTCATTTCCGTGTTTAATAATATTATAACCAGCATTTCCCTCATTTAGTAATCTGGATAATGGGTTAAGAGCTAGGCAGAAGAGTAGAGGACTAAGTGAGTCACCTTGGAATATACCCTTGTTTATATCTATAGGTGTTGTAATTTTCTCATCACTTTTAGTTTTTAATTTCACCACAGTTTTCCATCTCTTTGTAGTATTTTCAAGGAAATTAGTAGTTTTTGGGTGAATTTTATATATATGTAAAATTTCGCTCAGGGGTCTTCGGCTGGGTCTTCGATGACGCTATTAATGTGTTTAAGTAATGCGTCATGAGTATTTGTAAAGTGTTTAAGCCAATAATTATGTATCCCGTCATTTCCTGGTGCCTTCCAATTATGGGTTTTTGATATAACATCTGTGAGTTGTTTTTTATTTATTTTTATATATGTCATTTGTTGCGTTTGTTGATACTTCTCTCTTTCACTGGCTATCCAAGATGCTTTTTTGTTATGTGTGGCTTTATCTGACCAGATTGTTCTCCAGTACTGTTCTATTTCTTCTATTTTGGGTACACTTTCTTCATCTATAACCTCGGCGGTAGCGAACGATAGAATCGCCCTTCATTTTCTCTAAAAAGTTTGTTTTCGTATTTTCGTTGGTTAGTTTTAGTATATCTTCAATCTTGCTGATGTTGCTGAAAGCTTTTGCTTTAGAGTATCTAACACTTCTTCTAGTTATTATTATTTAGTTATTGTATCCTAAAAAGTGATCACCTTCCAAACCGACTATGGTGCTCTTTTCTTCGCATGAATAGAATCTTAGGTCATTATCAAATTTCTTCCAGTTTTGAATAGGATGTAGCAACCTAGCAACATGTGTTTCTTAAAGGATCTGGTAATTCACTTTCAGGTACAATTCCGGATAGTTAGGGATCAAATAAATTAACAGGTAGCAAATACATGATTTCGGTATTATTCAGAGGATTATAAGATCTTGAAAGTAGTTACTGGAATATTTAATTTCTAAAGGGAAAGGACTTAACATTTGTGTACAAGCAGTATTTGTAAGAGATAGATAGATTGGTAATAAACAGCGTTTGTGTATTGTTTTACACTACAGTATTACAGCAAGTACACAATCTAAGATTATTTTAGAGATTTTTAGTAACTGCTAGTTACTAATAGTTGATTCTTAATAATTATTTATTAATTACTAGTAGTTGGTTTTCTTATTAATTTGTGTTTTTACAACTTTTTATTATGAGAATGCAACTAATTCTCTGTTACCAAAAACTCGAACGAACGCATATATTTTTTTCCGCCTCCCTTGAGTAGCTTATTAGTGGCAGCACCCCCTCTAACAGAATGGCTAAACTAAAGCAATGGCAATGCTTTGGTAACCCAGCTAAAAATCTTATATTTTTGTTTCAAGCATAAAATATGAAATATACAATTATTTTTTAAAAATCGCATTACATCCTGTTTAGAATGATTATCTCTACCATACTAAACAAAATATGCAAAAAATGTTTTTTTTAATTGCATTTGATCAAACTTGAATTATTTATAAATCATTCGGTTCTATAATATTTATTCTTTAAATTAACTTTGTTAAATTGATTTAGAAACATCCAAGAAAAAGATTATGCTGGAAATACGAATTTACAGTGAACTAGGCAACCAATATTACTTCAGTTATAGTCTTCGTTAACTATATATTTATCAATAACCATGTTGGAAAGAGTTTGGCACGCTATAAATATAAACCTATGCACTATACAGAAAAAAGTTTCGAATAAAAGTTGTAGAAAATGTTATTATCTACGAAGATGATCTGTACTAATTTTGTCATAGGATGCACGGTTCACGAGATATTTGATAAAACGTGTTTTCCAAGATGGCGGCTAACGCTCAACCCCCCCCCCCCCCCACCGTCCCGCCAACTTGACGTTACAGTCTGTAGTTTTGACGGTAATACTCTAGCACGATGACTGGATTTTAATAATATTAAGTAACGTAAGCTGGTGATTGGTTGTTATCTTTGAAGGTGTGAGTTTTTTAAAAATAATCCACGTTGTTAGGGGCAACGTAGGTTATAATGTAACATAAGAGTAAACAATCACTTTCCTTATTTAAAATGACCGTAGTAAACATGGTATTTATATAGAGGTGTTGGATAATAGTTATTTATGGTACTAGTGAGTTAAGTAAGATATTATCCACGAATGAAAAATTAACCCACGAGGGCCGTAGGCCCGAGTTGGTTAATTTTTCTGAGTGTATAATATCATTAACTCACGTGTGCCATACAAAATTTTATCCAATACCTAATCATATTTCATAAAAACATAATTTATTGAAGATTTTATACATTACAAAATATTATTTCATGATGGTACATGCAATAGTAGGTGGCTGTGAAAGTAAAAAAAGTAGTAGCTAGTTTGCAGGTCTTGGTTTTACGAATTAGAAACAATATGTGTTTGACGTTTCTTCTTTTAGGTTATAAGATCGCATAAACAACTGCTATGTGTAATAAAGTCGTGGCAATCACTCTTTTTACACAGTTGTTGATTCTACTTTATCGTAAATAAAATTTACTATTTAACATCTTCTATATTATAAGAAGAGATGCTTATTAAAATCTGAATTTTATATCTGATAAGATTATATCTATGAAATTATAATAAGCATTTTACCCTATAATTTAGTTAATATAGAATTTCTTTTATAAACTATGAATTAATATTTTATTTAGGATAAAGAAAGTAGAACCGACAACAGTGTAGTAATCAATTCCAGCGACTTTATCAAACATAGTTGTTATGATCAATTCGCATTGGGGAGCACAAAACTAGAAGATTACCAAATATCTATTATGTTTTAAATAACTATTTCTTATTATAAACAACCGAAAAATTGATGTGTCTGTTCCTATCAGCTTGTAGTGATAACAATAAATATATTTGTGGAATGAAACTGAAGGTTTGTTTCCAGGGAGTGAGTTTTTCAAAAATAACCCACGTTGCCCTTAGCAACGTGGGTTATAGTGTGACAAAAGAGTAAACAATCACTTTCCTTATTTATAATGAACACAGTAAACATGGTATTTATAAAGAGGTGTTGGATAAAAGAATAAAATAGCATCATATTAGTCCTGCTGTCCAGTAGGTCATTATGAAATCAATAGTGCATTCAGATTTGTTTATTGTTTTCTCATATTCGTAAGTAGAACTTATATTCCATACATATACATACAAAGAATATCCAATATTTGTTTTACGTGGCCCACCTGTGTTAACCTATGGCCACGATCCCCCTTAGGGGACTCAATTAGCGAAGTCAGTTACATTTGTAAGAGCTACCAGTACTCAGTGGTGGGAGCGAGGTTGCCTATCCACCCTCTACTAGCTCTCCAGGCTAGTACGGAGCCGGTGCTCACCCGTCGGGGTCCGTCTCCGAGGAACTCCCATCACCCCTAAATTTTGCCATCCCGTCCTACCATAATTAGGCTTGGTAAGCCTTTGACACAGTTCCGTCCGATTCTACCTTGAAGTAGAGACCCAACCAATGTCAACTAGGATATGGGGTTGTCTTAGGAGTGAGATGCTATAGATTCGCATCAACACCCCTTACAAAGTGATCCTCTGGAGTAGCCTTCCTGGGATTGGCCCTACCTATAGGTTTTAAGCCATCGAAGTTACTCATACTACTGGTTCATTGCAAGATTGCCCTCGCGGCATTCAATCCACAGTGCAACACAACTACCCAGGGAAAAGCACCTGACGATACAGTCTCCACTTAGACAGCGATTTGCGAAATCGCTGCCGGGATAGACTTTGCTAGTATCGACTGACGTACTGAAGTATAACCCCGTTTTGAGCCCGCCCCCAAACCAAGGGACGGACCCTGAAATCAGTCCAGTCAAAGTGTAGCGATACCAAACACCGACCAATACGCCATTTACGTAAATAATAGATGCAAAGTTCTGTTTTTTAATATTATGATTTTATTATCTTTTCTTTTTGATAATAAATTAACCACTGACTTGCATTACACACCGAAAAGAATACAACATATAAAAAGTTATTCTAATTCTAGGTCTGAAATTTAGTATTCGTAGTAGTATCTATTTTTTCACAAGCAAGCAAGCATCAAATAATTAAAAAACTACTTCTAAAATAGGGGCTCTGTTGATCAAACTATCATAACATAAGAATGTTATTTATGAACACTTTTACCGAAGTTTTACATGGAGTTATTTAAAACTGGGGTGAGAAAATGTAAACACAAGATATTACTTCGTATTTGCCCTTCAGAGTTTAAATACATCCTCGTTATAAAACGAACATTTATTTTCTTTTGCTGATTTTTATTTTTTATCAATCTTCAAAAACTTATACTGTACAGGTACATTGGTACATCAGATTTGCACTATTAATTTTAAATCGCAGAAATCCCAAATATTATTAGTATTAGGTTTCTTATGGCGGTCTAATTTAAAAAGAAACGCAAAATCCAACATTACTTTAAAATTTTGTATGCTTTGTAACTGCAATTTAAATGACACAATTTAATATTAGACCGCGCACGATTTAAGAACTACACGTGGACGGATATGGTCTACGCGTATATATTTAATGTTAGTGGCTTAATACGATTTTTCCCTTTAGGGTATAAATGACAATAGTAAACGTGATTGACGTTTACTTACATTTAAACTTAAACACAATTCTTGAAACTACTCTTAAAAAATGTTAAAGATGCACAAGATTATCACCAGCGATAATTACCATCTAAAAAAACAAAACAAACAATATAATATAATTCTCCGTTACTGGAAGTATTAGATATTTAATTCTGATTATTATTATTATTTTATCTAGTTACCTATTTTTGTATCTACCTTAGCGACGTGTTTGTTTATAATTATATTACCTTTGATAATGACAGCATAGCTGTCGAAACAATATTGTCAGGTTGTATTTTAATAAAACTGTGAAACTTTTAATAATCTTTATTTATTTCAAGATTATGGAGTTCCACAAAGTAAGGCTGGAAACAATAAACAAAAATATAATATGCTGTTCATACAGATGATATACCTTTGCCATAATTTCTTTGTTACTATCAACTTTATGCCTATTAGAAATCTTCGCTTCAGTTTAATTTAAAACCTAAGGGAGATCATTAGCTTGTAAAAGTTTGAGATTAAAAACTTGAGGTTGTCAAATTGAAATATTTCTATATTTAAAGGTACATAAAAAAATGCTATCTGCAAAATTATCTGCTAGCAGTGCGTAGATCAATAGAAGCTAACTATAAATTTGCTGTTAATGATGCAAATAGGGTCTAAATATAATACTATTTTGACTCAAAAAATAACTTTTTTCATATATTACCTTAGATGGCATCCCTACTAGTTATTCAAGCAAGCCGACATGGGAATCTTATGTAGGGTATGTGCCATTTCATATTTTTAAAGCTACACATACTACTTACTAGAGTCACTACATCTAATGAATCAGCCCATGCTAGTGGATATGAGTACCGCGAACGACGCCATATTGGAGCGAAAAAATTTAATATTGTATTGAATTTAATCAAATCCACGTTTACTTTAAAAGGTTTATTACATAATTGTTATCTTGAAAGGTTCAAACCTTTAATGTGCCAAATACGTAAAATGCGATTTTAATTTGTTCATTATTAAAGATGACGCTTGATGCTTCTCTGCCCCAATATGGCGGTGGATTGCGGTACTCTGATCTGCCTGATTAAATATAGTGGCTCTACTATTTACTACACCTTATATACTCTAGTCAGAAGTGGTGTATATGTCACAAAAATAAAAATGCGCTTTTTACTAGGGATGCAACAAACGTTTAAACCATCGAAAATTAAACGTTTACACGTTTAAACGCTTCACCGAGTCACGTGAATGTTTACGTCTACTATCACCAATAAAAACTGATAAAAGAATAGGAATAGAATAAATCACAACAAATTCACCGAAATAATAAAATAATTGTAATAAACTGTGTTTTATGTGAAGTACTTCTGCGCACATAAAAAGTCGCTACATTTCATCACCTACGATGATGCGTGTTTTGATTGGATTATTGCCCTAAGCAGTGGCGTATTTTGGAATCTTTTTCGGATTATTATTTAGATTTATTAATTTAGAAAAAACTTCGGAGGGTGCTCCAGCCCTTTAGCATATATACCGTTTAATCTGGAGCATGTACTGGGTGGAAATAAATGATTTTCATCAAGTTACCATTGCATTCCCCATGTAAAAGCACGACGTGCCGCTCTACGAAAATAGAGAAGGCAGTACCATAACCTCAAAATATACAATTCTATGAATTGTTTGACAGATTGATTTCATTTATTGACAGAACTAATTTAGTACTAAATCAAAAAGAGTAGAGCGGTACAGAAAAATTTACATGTGAAAAAATTCCAAAGGGAACTTGATGAAAATCATTTATTTCCACGCTGTAGAAGGCGACCTTTTCGTTTGTTCGCCGCTCGTGTGTAGGGGTTTTTATAGGGGCGTGTATTCATCAGAATAATAAATCATGCACTGAACTTCTAAATTGATACTAAATTAAGTAAATTAAGTTAAAGAATCAGTGTTATTGATCCGAGTTTTAAGGATTTGTAATTTGTAATAAAAGCTTTGAAGACTCAGAATTCAAAAGCTCACAAAATAGGAGACAGATCATAAGTTCTTCAGGTAAGCAGCAGGGTTTGAAGAATTCTGAGGTCAAGATCTTTTCAATTATAAAGTGTTCCAGTTCTCAATCTGATTAACTTTTAGGTAGCGTTAAATGGATGTTAGTTGATATTTGTTGAGATGATTGTATGCCAGAAAGTTAACCACCAGTAAACTGAGTTTTAAAGTTTTAGTTTCATATTTTTGACTTAGGTCATTTTAAAGGACGATTGCGAATAAAATAGTATACAAACCTCGGCAAAAGTACCATTCCTGTGTCTCGAGAACTAGTTCACCTCGAGGCTATCGCCTCTCGGTAAACTATATTGTTCTCTCGACAGGAATGGAGTACTTTCGGCCTCGGTATGTAATGTACTATTTCTACTCATGACAGTGAAATCACTCATTTTGCAATCGATAACAATGGTTGAAATCGCATTTCAACCTCTAGAGATTGAAATTATCGGACTACCGCGATTTTGAGTTTCAAACTGTTCGACATTCAATTGCTGACAAGAGAAATGTCACTTTAATGTCATGTTTTGTCACTTAAATGTAGTATTTTTTTCTAAAGTGCATTAATTTACTAAAAATTCGAAGAAAAAATAGTATATGGAACGCGTGGCTGATAAAATTTCAACGTCTCGAGTTACTTTTTTCAACTCGCTGTCGCTCGTTGAAAAAAACCACTCTCAACGTTGAAATTTTATTTCAACCACTTGTCCCATAATATACTATTTTCTACTCATGACATTGAAACCACTCATTTTGCAAGTGATAACGGTGGTTGAAATCGCATTTCAACCACTAGAGGTTGAAATTTTCGGACTACCGGGATTTCGAATTTCAATTAGCTCTACTGCCTCCCCTCTGCCTACAATTTAAAGGATTACCTTTATTTCTGAATCATCCTGTATTAATAATGTTATTCACTGGTCTTTGAGTCTGTGTAAGCAGTACTATCTGACAAATTTTTCAGAGTAACCTTTTCATTATTTTAATAAATGCACCTTTCCCTGTAAGTAGCAACTCACATCTTAATTGAAAGAGGTATATTGAAAAGTGTATGTAAATCGCTCTATATAATATCCCAATGGATATTTTTCCCACTCGGGCAGTCAGTAATTTTACCATTTTGCATACAATTAGTGATTCTATTACTTGTTATTTCTAGTTATGCTGTTTAACTGCAATTAAAGGTTAAAAAGGTTCTGTTATGTATTTCTTTTCGAAAATGTTTGCATCATCCACTATTATTTAGAACAAAGCCATACATACTATCGCTGTATAATTAAATACATTAGCGTACAATAATTTAGATGAAATGCGGTCATGTGTAACAGAATGCTGCAATAATAGAACACAGAAGTGATCTGAAACTAGTCGATAAATATTCATTCAATAACATATACCGGTTGGGAACGCGTGGGCTTGGTATACGAATATAAGAGCGTTCATAAAAATACCGAGACGATGCGATAAAGAGGAGGAATATTATGCAAGATAATATTATAACATAATATTATACTATGTATAATATAATATATTTTTCTTCTTTGTTGCAGCATTTCACTGGACGCTTTATAACCCTATACCAAGCCTATGCGTTTTCAACCTGTATAGTATTTACTAATATACATACACCCAAGCACTTTCAAATTAATTCAGAAATATAATTCATAACTTTTGTAGCTTAATAAGTGATCTTTTAGAGAAAAAAAGTTATTCAATTTTTTCAATATAATGTTACACCAATGGGAAAATCTGTTAGTTGTAACGGTAACGACATAGTGTGTAATTACGCGGCATTTCCAGATTGTGTAATAATAGTATATTATGGGACAAATGGTTGAAATAAAATTTCAACGTTGAGAGTGGTTTTTTAAAAAGTAACTCGAGACGTTGAAATTTGATCAGCCACACGTTGCATATACTATTTTTTTAGTAAGTTTTTAGTAAATTAATGCACTTTAGAAAAAATTACACATAAAGTGACATTTCTCTTGTCATCAGCAATTGAATGTCGAACAGTTTGAAATTCGAAATCCCGGTAGTCCGAAAATTTCAACCTCTAGTGGTTGAAATGCGATTTCAACCACCGTTATCACTTGCAAAATGAGTGGTTTCAATGTCATGAGTAGAAAATAGTATATTATGGGACAAGTGGTTGAAATAAAATTTCAACGTTGAGAGTGGTTTTTTTGGAAAAAAGTAACTCGAGACGTTGAAATTTTATCAGCCACGCGTTCCATATACTATTTTTTCTTCGAATTTTTAGTAAATTAATGCACTTTAGAAAAAAATACTACATTTAAGTGACAAAACATGACATTAAAGTGACATTTCTCTTGTCAGCAATTGAATGTCGAACAGTTTGAAACTCAAAATCGCGGTAGTCCGATAATTTCAATCTCTAGAGGTTGAAATGCGATTTCAACCATTGTTATCGATTGCAAAATGAGTGATTTCACTGTCATGAGTAGAAATAGTACATTACATACCGAGGCCGAAAGTACTCCATTTCTGTCGAGAGAACAATATAGTTTACCGAGAGGCGATAGCCTCGAGGTGAACTAGTTCTCGAGACACAGGAATGGTACTTTTGCCGAGGTTTGTATACTATTTTATTCGCAATCGTCCTTTAAATACCGAATTATCTAAAATTCTTGACAGATGCAAAATGTCATCGGTTGGGATTGGCATAACGTATGTCGCCACTTACATCATCAAATTCGATCGCATAATATTTCGAGGATTTTATTGAATAGGAGTATTTATAAATTAATAATAATACCTGGGTACTCGTTCTTTAGCAGCCAAGGTCCGCAACATTACCAAACATGATTTATACAGCCATTTATACACCGCATTTGGCGATGTAATTTTCTGCGCGCCACCTAGTAGCTGAATTTAAAGACACGTAGAGGTGCGAAAATAGGTCGTTTCGGACCATGAGAATGTCAAAGTTACAAACAATGATGCATTTTCGGACCTAAATGGTCAGGAATGGACTCATTACCAATACGATTGCGAATAAAATAAATTTATTGTCAGTGTTTCATTTCAATTTTTTAATGTAGGTTGTTGCTACACAATTCGCTGTCAATATTAAACATACGATTTAACTACTTGTTCTCGAAACAACCCATGAATTTGACATATCTTGTTGGTAATACGATATTACCTACAATGACCTTGACGGCATTAACGTCACAGCTAACTTAATTCTATTCAAATTCTTTCTTCGCAAATTGCATCGCCAGAATTCCAAGAAAATTAAGTTTTTGATGCGATTGAGACATTGAAGACTAGAGACAGAGTCAAAACATGGAGTTTTGTTGAAATACTTGTCTTCTTATCACGAAGCCCACTTGCACATTGCATTGAAATTTATCAAAACTGTCATTGGCAATATTATGGCTTTCTATCATTATCATCTGCCATCTGTCATGCTCTAACTTTATCAGTGATCTCTATTTGTTGACATCTTCATTCTGTTTAGCCCAACTGTTAAATTTATACCATCGTAAAGTTATATCATCTCCGCTGTAGAATTGATATCATCATCATTAATGAGCCGTGCAATTCTTGGAATTATAGCTTACGCCAAAGGCGTTTCCAATCCTATTATTGAGGTGGATTAATCCTCTTGTTTCTGGTTTTGTTTCATAGCTTGTTGTTGGTCCTGGCGCTCTCTGTTATTTTCTTCCATGCCTTCCGATCTCTACATTTTGATCTCCAGTCTTGTATTCCGATTACTTTTATATCTTCTTCTAGGGCGTCTTCCCATCTTTTCCTTGGTCTACCCTGTTTCCTGGGTCCGAGGGGGGTCCACTGTGTGATCTTCCTTATCATTTCCATGGGTTTTCTTCTCATAATGTGACCTTCTCATAATTGTAGTCGCTGTGTTTTTAGAAATCTAACGATATTTTCCCCTCCAAGTTCTTCTATTTCTTTGTTCCTTCTTATTCTTATTTCTCCATCTCTTATTTTATTTGGTCTTAGTATTATTCTCATGATTTTGCGTTCTAAAATTTTTAGGTCTTCTTCTTCTTTTTGGGTTAGTGATTTTGTTTCCAATGCATATGTTATGGTGGGACGTATCAGGGTCTTATAAACTTTTATTTTAGTTGATTTGCTTAATGTTTTGTTTTTTAGCAAGATTTTATTTCTGCCGTATGCCTGATTTCCTTTACTCTCCCTGGATTGTCCTACTGTGATTCCCAAATAATTAAAACTGTTGACTCTTTCAAAGGTGTGTTCTTGAGTTTTTAGCTGATCTTGTGTATACTCTGGTTCTTTACTTATCTTTATGTATTCTGTTTTGGTTTCATTAATTTCTAGTCCAAGTTTTTTAGCTTCCTTGTCTAGTTGTTCTACAGCTCTTACAATATCTTCTTTTTTGTTCCCTATGATTACTATGTCATCTGCGTATGCAATTGTTTGTATTTGGTTGATCATGATGTTTTTCTTGTCTATTTTAGTTTTACGCATTATGCTTTCCAATATTAGGTTAAATATAGTTGGTGATAGCGAATCGCCTTGTTTTACACCTTTATTTATTGCAAAGGGTTCCGTTAGCATTCCTCGAAATTTCACTTGTGTATTTGTATTTGTAAGGGTCATTTCTATCAGTGTTCTTATTTTATCGGGTATTCCTAGGTGTCCCAGGTCCCTTATTAGTTTTTTCCTGTTTATTGAGTCGAATGCCATTTTAAGATCTATAAATATAATGTGTATTTCTCTATTAAACTCTCTCTGTTTTGGATTATTTGCCCTAGAGTGTGTATGGCATTTATGGTCGATCGTCCCGGTCTGAAGCCATTCTGGTAATCTCCGAGAATATTTTATGCATGTAGCTTTAATCTTTTGGTCAGTAGGTTTGCTAAGATTTTGTAAGTGGTAGATAACAGGGCTATTGGTCTGTAATTTTTGCAGTTTTCTTTTCCCCCTTTTTTATATATTGGAATTATTATGTTAATGTTCCAATCCTTTGGCATCCTGTCTTGATTCCATATTTCTTTACTTAAGTGGCATATTCTTGCTTGTAGCTGCTGTCCTCCGTATTTTACCAGTTCTGCTTCAATCTCATCTCCTCCCGGAGCTTTACCGTTTTTTAGTTTAGAATTGATATAGTCCATTTATTTACGTACCCTCTGACTAACATACATGACCAGCAAACTTCCACTTTAATGAAGCTGCTTTAGCTTAGGGTATTACTTTTGTTCTTTCTTTTATACATTTATTGGTTTTAAATGTCATAAGTTTAGGCAAATTATAAACATTCCATTGCGCTTTGTGCCACTCTTAAATTTTGTATGTTCCTTTTGGGCATCACCAAAGCTTTCATGCAGTAGCGTAACTTCGGATTCTAGTCTTCCTACGATAAAAAGCTCAAGCCCTCCAATTTGAGTTTATGGCAATGAGCCAGCCGTGAGTCTCATAAGATGTCTTCTGCAACGGCCTCCAAAAGCCGTCTAAAAATAGCCCCAGAATATATCGAAAATGCCTGTAAAGAAATGTGTAGTTCTTGTACTTGTTACGACTTCTTCCAATGTGGCTGACTTTTCCCAATATTACGCAACGAAAAAAACTGAAGGCTTTCTTTCAAGAAACAAAACTACCAATAATACACATAAATAATAAGTCACCAAATAAAATATAATATGATTTATTACAAGGATAAATGATGTGTAGATAATCTTTAAGAAGACTAAATAACCTTAGCACTAATTAGCTAATGTTTAATTAATATTTATAAACAAACCAAAATTTAAGGAATGAATTTATGCGAGCGGGACAATTACTCTATACTTGTTTAGTACCAAAAATTAAATGAGTGCAACACAATAGTTCGCGAAAGATTAACGCGGCTACAAGTTCACTTTAGATTGTACAATCGAATATATGCCACAAGCAGTTGATAATTAGTTAATAATACTTTTTACGAAACAAATTCAACGGGCACAGTCGCAAGAATAATTCTAACAAAGTTTATATATAATTTACAATATGTCACACACTGGGAAAAACCATTTATATATAAAAAAGTTATATATTAAATTATAACAGATTATATTTACACAGAAGCTGAATTATATGTAACTCACGATACTATTGCTTTCTCCAGTTGTTGTAGCTTGAAGAAGTCCTCTAGGTAACGAAACTGTGGGAATGCCAGTAATTCGTATCGGTACTCAAAACGTCACCACAGCAAGCAGCCAGATAATTAATAAGAAGTGAGAAACTTAAAAGAAAAAAGAAGAAAGAAACAAATAGACCAAATTTACTAAGTATGCTCATGGTAAACATTCAGATAATACCTTCACTGGAGGGCGGTGTTGAAGTGTTGTTAAACTGCTACCAGAGTCGAAAAACTCAGCGATCAAAGAATGATTCCTACATAAAAAAGATAATTATAAGAAATGAGCCTAGTAAACTACAATTATTTTGCAAACCTTAATCGAACGTGTTCATAACCTCAACAGAACTTTAGTGAAAAATTCCTAAAAGGTATCCAAATTAAATGGAAATACACCGCCAGAACCACATTAAGTCCGCCAAAAATGCGTTTTCAATAAATTTACCAAAAGGAAAACGTAATTAAACTATACATGAAGGTACAAAAGCATAGCGATACAGGGTGTTACGAAATCAACACGTAAGTTTTTGTCATCAGTTTTCCCAGTTAGTAAACTATTATCGTCAGTTATTTCTTTGATTCGTCGTTAAAGTCTACCAACATGTGTTGTATATCTTCTTTTTTGTGTCTTAGTCTTCTTTTGATGATATATTCGTCCATATCGGTTTACACAAGGCAACAATAAAAGTATAACGATTCATTACAGAAATTAACAAACAGTACTAACTACAGAAAAATTTCACACTTTAAAAATCTACCCAATTTAAATACCTTTCAAAAGAGTAGTACGCCTCTGCTAATAATTTGCTTGCTTTTCAGGAAGATTTTTTATACGAATTGGCAAACTATTGTAAAATTTAGTCTTAATAAGACAATTTTTAAATTTTCTTTATACCTATACCTTGTCTCTAAATTAGGAACAGTAGAGACAAACAGGTTTATATACCTTAATAGAAAACATTTGAGTGGTAAACTTGATCATATTCCGTTCAATAAACGTTACATATATAATACGGGTTACATACAGTGAGATCAGAGTTAAAAATTGTTTACAATCCTTAAGAAAAGTGACGCATAAAAATTCATTGGCGCCACTAAGGATAAATTTTAGGATACAATAATACGAAATATAAATAAAACGACTGCCCAGCCAGCACACTGAGGTTATAATGACGTTATTTTTAATATCAATATCAATCGTCAATATTGGTCGACGACGTCATATGGCTAATAAATGATGTCCATAAGACGTCATATAATGGGACGTACGTAGACGTCTTCAAAATGACGTCTTTTGGTCGTACAATACAATACGTACAAGTTTCATTAAAAAGATATTATTTTAACAGGGGTCAACGAATACTGGTCATATTAACCCATTAATGCCCAGAATTATTATTTTTTTAATTTTGATATAATTTTTTGGTATGTTGTTCTTTTAGGTACTTATATAGGTGCACAAGTTTCAATTTTACAAAAAAAATTCGTTAAGTAGTTTTTTTTGACGTATAATAAATCATACGTCGGTCATTTAGATATAAGAAATATTCGTATTTAATAGAACAAAATTTATTTTTATTTAAAGAATATTGTAGTAGAACAAAGCAAAATTTATTAGTTACATATTAAAAAATTGATCATTTCTTATGATATAATCGGAAACATGACTCCGGGTGCAATCCTATGTTTCATTTGAGGCATGAAAACTTCGTGCATTTCCCACATTTTGCGCATCTTGCCTGCGTGTTTTGCTTGTCGATCCAATGTTCCCTGCCGTCGTAACGGATTTCTGGAAGTACCCTTGAAATTAATTTAGGTTTAGGACCAGTATTTAAAACTGGGGCAGAAGACTGCAAAACAGCTAAGACTATTCTTCTCCTAAACTCAAATAAAGAAATGTCGTAGCTCTTATCATTGACTCTCCGATAAAGATACCAACAATTGGTAACCACGGCGTCAAGGGAAAATCGAAAGATTGGCCAATACCATTTTTTTGCTCTTATGTGTGATCTATATAGACTTCGATTTTGGTCAAAGCGATTCACGCCCCCCATTCCTTTATTATAGTAGTTTATTATAGATGGTTGTTCGACATTTAATGATACCTTTTCCTTCTTGGACCACCTTTTGCATGTACCCTTTGTTTTGCAGATATTATTTTCATGTATATTTGAAGCCACTGTGACTTGGCTATTGTCATGCCAACGAGTCAGGGAAATATTAGATTCGTTGTCTTTGAGTACATAGTGCGTTCCACGTTTTTCTTTTTTCAGTTCTTTGAGTGGTGCATTTTCGACATGGTCGGATCTAATTGTGCCCACAAAAAGCATTCCATTTTCTGTTAGCGCGTCTATAAGCGGTAATGACGTAAAATAATTGTCAGCAAAAATGACACTGCCTTTCTTTAAAAAATCTAAACATAGTTTTTCAGTGACACTGGTCCCCAATGTCTTCCTTCAATTTTATCTCCAGCACCGGTGTAGGGGTCACATTTTACTAGATAACCATCGAATGTTGTCAAGCACCAGAACTTGAACCCAAAACGTATGGGTTTTCCTTGTATGTATTGTTTCATACTGTGCCTGCCATAGTAAGGCTCCATAGCTTCGTCCACCGAAAAATAATTTCCTAATGGCTGGATCAGCTCGGCAAAGACTTGATTTAATTTTTCTACAATAGGCCTTATTTTATATATTCTGTCATTCTTATCAATGGTTGAATTATCATTGAAATGCATAAATCTGTGAATTGTTTTAAATTTATTTCTGGACATACTGTTGCTGACTATAAATTTATGTATGTCAGGCCGAGTTTCCCAGTAATTTCTTCTTGGGGGGACAGGAGAATATCCTGACAACAAGATTATGGCCAGATACTTGTATATCTCTTCAGGTGAAACAATAAAATCGTGAAAACCTTTTTGTGCCGCGTATTTCTTACTCTCGGTACAAATACGTTCAATTATATCTTCATCAAAAAATTTTTTAAATAAATCTATCGGAGACAATTGTTCTATTTTTATTTCTTCTAATATATTTGGCGTGTTTCTTTCTAAAGCATTGACCTTTTGTTCATTTTTCTATTTCTATTTCTTGCCATTTTCTCACTTTCTTGACTTTCTTTTTGATACTTTTTTTAGTCTTCTCAAGTTTGAGTCTTTTTTGCAGATCTGCCAAAACTTCGTTTTCGCTGTCATTTTCTTCACTTGGAGTTTGAGAATGCTGGACAGTTAGCAGATTTTTGTCTTGTCCGTTATTATTTACAGTCACAACTTCTACAGGTTGTGCGAGCAAGCCTTTACCGAGATCTCTAATATTTGGTACGAACTCATCATCACTTGGTGCATCGTCCTGATCACTTTCTCTGCCGTCATCTGGAGGAATAATTACAAAATCTAAAGACTCAGCTTGATTAAATTGGTCGAAACATTCGTCATCTGAGTCCAAGCTCTCCAAGTAATTTAGCAGTTCTTCGGCATCTTTTGGATCAGACGGGTTGTATTTACGCCTAAAAAAATTGGAAGTGTTATTTACCCACGGTATGATAAATCATACGCAAAATATAAAGTTGCTTTTTAACAAAAAAAAAGTTATTCTAGGAAGAAATGATAATGAATGTATCAACACATATATTAGAAACAATTATTCTAATAAATATTGAATCTAAAATCAAAATTAACAACCAAAGAAAAAATCGTACTTGTGACTCATTTGTAGCAGTAACAATAGGTATCCTCAAGTGTCAGAACGTCTATTATCAAACAACAGTTGTTAACAACAATTGCCGCACTATTATTACTTTGATATAAGTCTAAATCAATAACTTCTTGACGAAATCAAACTTTCATACCATCAGAGCGTTTAAAACCTAACCTCAAACGGATGAATGTTTTACGTATGAAGAATCATACGCTGGGCATTAATGGGTTAAGCAGGTGATCACAATATATAGATATTTTGACTGTAGGATATAATAAATGTTATTTCCAATATTCAACTATTTATTTATAATTCCTGTCTTAGTTCTCGTACAGGACGTTTTAATGACGTCTTATATTGACATCTTTGGACTGTGACATAATGATGTCAGTTTTACGACAATTTGACGTCGTTACTGCCGAAAAACGGCGACATTATGACGTCAGTGTGCTGGCTGGGTGCAGGATAAATCTCAAAGAAATAAGTCTTATTTTCAATGCAAACTTTAAATATTGATTAATTATTTGAAATACACAAAGTATAACCTCAAAAATGTCACCCGACGTCAATAGGCGTTTACGAAAATTATCAGATAGTATCAGATATATACCTATGTACCGAAAGCGTTCGGAAATTGTATAACTGGTGCACTACCGGCACTCGGAAATCAGCCGGTATATACCCGTTTCATCATACCAGATATCATGAATAGAAATTTACCGGTAAACATAACTTAGAATTCAAGTTGTTTCATAGGTTTGTGTGGGTTTTTACGTACGTTTTCATTCTCCACAGTGAATATGAATAACGCGTCAGGGATATGTTCTGTCTGTGATATACAAGGAAACTTAACCACTATCGAAAAACATTTTAATGAACATACCTATGGCTTTCTAGGTTATTTTGTTATTAAAACGCACCGTAAACCTTCGAAAATGCATATACCGGTTCCATCTACCTTACGTATCAGCTGCTTACCGCTGGGAACTCGGTAGATACCGTACTATCCAATTCTCGTAAACGCCTAATATAAGCGACGTGCGGCACTGATTTATTCAGTGTATTTAATACAGGGATTTCAAAAATATCTGCTGCCAATGTACGCGTTGCTAGACTTTATTTCAAATTTCTCATGTAAACGAAATTATAACTCTGGCCGCTCAACAGAGATACTAGTAATAAAAGTAAGGTGGCGTAGCCACTTCATCAGATTGGCTACTGCTAAAAACCCAACTGACACTGAAACATTTTTGTATTCTACATGAACATAACCTCAAAAAACATAAGATTTTAATAATAAACTACTTCTAATTAATATTTTTGATATTATTTCAATTAAATTATGTATTAGCAATTTTAAAATATTTAATAGTACATGAAATGTTCAAAAACTAATCAAATAATTATTTGATGATGCTGATGTGCATCAAAGTGACACTATCTGTCACTTTGCCGTGTGAAACGGACTCCACAGTTTCGCGCGCTGTTTCAATTCGCCCATTAGCAAAATAGCTTTTATATCGCCCGCTCTTTTGTGGGCGTTATTATTACTATCTGTGTTGACCGGCCGCGGCCCGGCCGCCCGAGTATATTAAATTTACTGGGTTTCAACTTGGCTTTGTGAGAACCAATTACAGCAGCGTCTTTTTGCGGGAATAGTTCGAATCACTTCTCCTATTTTGAGACAAAGTATAGTTGAATGATTATTATCAATCTCGTGAACGTCAATATACTTTTGTATTTTTTGTTTGACATACGTAAAACTCTCCAGTACGGTATTCTACGACGAAAACTGTTAAGTTAAATATAACCACTTTTAAATATTTAAAACTTACAACAATCTAAGTTTGAAACCGATTATCCATGATGAAACAAAAAATCCAATAATTAAGGTACCTACCAGGTTTTCAATAGTAGAATTAAACTGCATACTCTTATTACGTTGTTGCCATATTTTTAAAAAGTACTTCCATCGCTTGTATTCTTGCGAATATAATTCGTGTGACTTAAAACAGTTGACACTTCAAAGACTGCTGAAATGGTTTATGTATGTTTATAAATTAAAAAAACAATGTTGGGCGATACTTTAATTGCTTGTACCTCTTAAACGAGCCATTGGAGAAGAATATGTTATTAGAGTTTTTAACTCAGTCCTAGAATACCGTACTGTAGAGTTTTACCTATCGAAACATTACATCTTGTAGAAGTGTAGCGAAATGGTATTCTGAATATAAACATTTCCTCAAATTTATTTCTGATATTATGTCGGTTACCAAGTCCAGTCATTATATATGCATAGAACCCTTCTTTGGATATCAAAAATGCCACTTGTATGTGTGGAGTTGGCTACAAGCTATGATATATGAACAAGAAACAAAGAAAAGTAAACAAGATTAACCAAATCTAAATCTAAAAAAAAAGTTGATTTTGATAGGCTTTTTGAAATTCGTTTACAGTATGTTTCCCGTGACAAAGTTGGATTCTTTCGGCAATTTCTGTAAAATATTTATTATAATCTCAGCATTTAGGGATTCTGTATACTGTTTTTTTAGTTTGATTTCTTTTTGACTTTATTATTTACTACAAGATCTAATAGCACACTCCGGGATAAACATGCCACATACCACAATGTATGATTGAAAACATCATTTTTTGTGCAAATTCCACAATAAATTATGGTTTTTGTACAATCAACGACTTGGAAAAAGCCCAGGATTTCTTCAAAAATGGTCAGAATAGACTCTAATAACTGTGTCAAAAATAAAAATAAAATTGCAGAGTAAAGAGAAGAGAGGAAACCAAGGTGTGTCTTTTTATTACCTAGGGACTCGTTGTGTCTAAAGCACGCGAATTTTTTAACACACTAGCAGCACTTTTCAAAGTTCGTGAAGCACACAGTTCCCAGCTTTGGAACTACTTGAAAAGGGGAACTTATGACGACCTATTAACATACAGTTTCATTTAATTCTTTACATGCAGTAAATCCCTTGTTAGCAATATTTTGTATGTTTTTTGCAAGTGAGGATGCTGCAATGTGAGGAGTGTTCAATTTAACAAACTTTATGCTGAAGATCATTAAACGTTTTCATAAATGCTAAATAATATAGTAGTTGTAACTATTACTATTGAGTTTGAGTCAACAAACTCGTATAGTGTTATTTTAACGTAGCGCACCTTATGAAATAATCACCAAGGCTCGCCTTTCGGAGACACAAATTGAGATATGCTCAATCAGTGCACTACAGAAGCTACCAGTACGCAATGGTGGGAGCAAGGTAAACATATCCAAACCTCTAGTTATTAACGTACTCACTCGTCGGAGCCCTCCTCCCGACCTAGGAGATTACCCCTAGTCCAGCTTCGGACTTTCCCCACAATGTGGGATCACTGCCCGACTGAATTCAACCTTAATATGGCTGGGCTTGGAAGGATATGCCACTCCGGTCTATCATGTTAAGGTCTGGTGTGCCCTCGTAAGCGCTTCATTTACTTCTAACTAAGTAGAATCCCGGTGTGAAGTTGTCTTGAGAAGCTATATGTATTCGCATCAATACCCTTTAAGCGTAGTGGCTCGAGACGGTTTCTTGGAATCACAAGACTGGAACTGCACAGCCATAACGTGATTCTCATACTCGCGTCTCTGAATTCAACCTAGTGGCATGCGGTTTTCCATCGGCCAGGGTTTACCCCCCCCCCCCACGACCTAGATAAGTCTCACTCGGATTCTCCTCCATCAGACTAGGTTAATCAGCGGGTGAGTTAGCACTATGAAAGGCTTCACTCGAGGCGAAAATCCAATCCCCCCCACACCATGTCTGCAGAGCTTTCTGCGAAACGTTAATGAGTATCTGTCGAGAACACTTACGTGAATTTCTACCACACTGAATTTCTGATTGTATCATCAGTTCTTGAGATTTCTGGGATTGAGTAGATACCAGTCAGTTCTATAAGTAAACGCCGTGTGGTCTACACTACTCCCCAAGCTAAATAATATACCAATATTTTCTCAAAGACGATAAATAAATTAATACTTTTTAGTGTCTGTAGGTTGTTCTCTCGATATTCCTTACTATTATTAAATTTTGGCCGATAACATCAATAATAATATTTTCGAATTATTATTATAAAAAACCGTACCTCTTTCTAAATGCAAGTACAATGTATTTTAGATTATGCATTTCTATTCTGAAACTTAAGTTGGTAATATTCGCGATGCAACATGTCACAAAATCATCTTTCGGGGTGAAATACAAATTACTGAACCACATTTTTAAAAGCAAAGTTAGTATATTCGATTAGTCGGGATAACTTATTCCTGCTGACTTATCAAAAAATCTGAAAAGGGATAAGCTTTATCAGATTATATAGATTTCCTCTAGTATTTTTTTAAGATATATGCGTTCAGAATCTAAACTGAAAGATGTCGACAAAACAATTTCCAATTTTAAATTTATCATGTTGGCAATCTGTAATAATGAGAAGTGACAAAACAGATTTGTTCATTCATGGGCTAACGATTTATTACAAATTATCTTTAATTTTCCATTTATCGATTACTATTAACTTTTACAATTAAAGAGATTAGGTACTTTAAAAAATGTATTTGCAGTACATGTTTAACTATTTATAGAAAGCAAAAACGATGTAATGTATTTTATGCGTGGTTAGATGCCTTTGACGCCAATTATTATTTATTTTCTGTTCTTGTTAAAAAATGTCTCGTTTCCATTTATGTAAATGTAAAGATCTATATTTATCTAGATTTAACATTTTCAAAACAAAAAATTTTTAATTAAAAGAGGGAATTTCATCTTTGTGTGTTTACATTTCGTAAGAACTAAATGCAATTAAAATGAAACGAGAAGTTAAGAAAATAAAATGAAGTATTACTTCTACACGAATCCTTTTAAATAGAAGTAGGAAAAAATAACTTTTCAATATTTTAAAGTCAATTTGTAAGAATCACGTAAGGTAAAAGGGGATTTAATTAATGAGAAAAGAGAATACAAATCGGATTTTTATTTTATATCAAAACAAACAAAGCTCTTTTATTTTAGATCTTTGTTGGCGACTTGGTGTACTATATTTAATTCAAAAGATAAAAGGACCCACGATCTCTAGTAACAAAGCTATAATAATCTCTTTTGTAACTTAACACTTTCATTACGTCCACGCATCTACTTTAGTAAGAAAGCAATTACAAGATTAAAAATAAGAGCTTGAAATAACAATCACAGCTAATATTTTATATATAAATAAATGCCGGAGCAGCAATCTGTTTTAATAAAGGTGTAATGGCAGTTGTATATCCCTCATAACCGCAATTTTCCGCTCATTTATTAAAATCGCTCTTTTAACTAACACATGAAAGTAAATTGGGAAACAACAAGCAGTGAACTAGAAAATTACTTCTAGTTTAAGTTTAACCAAGTCTGAAAGTTCCTGGAAAACGATACCCACTTACCATTTGTATTATTGACTCTCACTTTGGGTCATGTATTAAAAATATGTATATCGTCACAATTCATCAACATTAATATTATAAAAAATCCAGAAAACTTTTTAATTGTTTAGTAGATTCAGGTATACTCGGTTTCTTTTTTATTTAGAACCGTAAGGGATTATCCTGAATGCACAAATTGCTTAGAATTTCAACTCTTCTATTTCATCCTAACGCTAGCCCATGTTTTTTATATTATGACCGTGTCCTTTTTCTACTTATTTATGTTGACAAAGAGAAAGCATGCACGTAAGAAATTATAAAGTCGGCTACTGGTTTGCATAATGTTAATCCACTACGGTTTATAAAATCGCGTTCACCAACTAAATATACACTAAAAGTTCTTGCATTCAATATACAAGTATGTATAAGTATACAGGGTGACCATTAAGACATAGTCAGACTTTGCCAGTGGTTAGATACACATTAAAGAAAGAAAATTCCTATATACCATTTTTCTCGCACTTCTATACTTTTGGAGAAAAATTGCATCCAAGTTCAGCCTAATGTTCTCAAATTTAATAGTATGAAAGCACATGACACATATTTTAAATTTCAAGGTTATAAACAAATACTACTTGTTTTCTAGAATGTGCAAAGGTAGCGTAATAAAGTAATAAACCCGTCTTTATTTTGGACAAGTGTTTCGTAGAATAACAACAGATAAAGAGAATTAAATAAACAAAGCATGCAGAGAAACGACCTCTGGTTAGATATAATGTTTCAAAAACGTATTTTGTTTTGTAACTTGTAATTGTAAGATAATTTCATATTCTTTTAATAGGTACGTTAACTCCTATGTGTAATACAAGCAGGTCTCTGAATAAAAAATATTTTCGTTTTAATTTTGTTTACAGTATATCAAATATAGTGGAGTAACGCTAAGCAAAAAAATAGCGTTATCTCGAAACCGGTCCAAACTACTTCGATTTGAATAATTTTTTTAAAGTCTTGTAAATATAAAATACTAAAACCTTTACAAATTAGATATTGACGCTCAGAACGGGAAATGTGGTGAAACTCGAATAACCTAAAAATTTTCCAAGTGGTCCCGCACCGGTTGCCTCGACCATCTTAGAACAGGATAATTTTTGGTGTGTTATCACATCTATGTATTGGTAGTTCGAAGCCACTATTAATTTATTTTTATTCCTTTTGGTTTAAATAGCAAATAGTTTGCAAGATGCTTCCTTATGGGCGCAAATTCACCGGTTTCGAGATAAAAACGTAAGGTTACTCCACTAATAAGATATATTTGAAATTTCGCTGTAAAGTACTTATTACAAGAACATTCAAACCACAATGCGTGCATAAAATCAATGCGTTTTTGGGTCATTTCAATTTTAATGTTATTTTTTAGTATTCTATTAGTAGTATTATGGGTTTTGATTATTAGATTTTTGTTTCTGATAGCCGGGTGCCAATTGTGTTATTTTTTGTGCATGCTGTACTGTATTATTTTCTATTTTTTATTTAAAATAATATTTATTCCCAAAAAGTACACATACTATGTAATAAATAAAGGGTACCGATTTCTAGTGAAAAGCAATAAAATCATCACTGCAGATACCGTAAATATTCCTAAGAATTGTGACTAATATTTGGATACAGCTGCATTACTAATAAAATAATCAAAACAACCCGGTCAGCAAATTTTATTTTGAGTACATATTATGTAAGTAAACACTCGGTCAAGGTCAGGGCCTAACAATTTGCAAATCCCTTACACTGCAGTTTTTAGTAAAAGTACTTAAAAGTAGCTGTACTTATTTTCTATTTAAAGAAATTACCATCTATTAAGGTCGTTCTATCAAAACATAAGAAAGGTTTTACTAAAGGCACTTTATACTACTGTATTTAGATTTTAGACTTCCAATAAAATAAATAAAAAATAACAATGCCTATTGATGAATAGATTAAATTATCTAAAACATATCTTTACTTAATTAACTAATACATATCTGTTTATTAACGAATAACAAATCAAATTTAATGATATCATTAAATGGGTCGGTATTAAAATGATGTCATTTCTGCATGTTTTTCCTAATTTTAGAACACAGGGGAATCCCCCGGTTTAATAGAGCGTTTTAAGTTTCAACATTCAAAATGGAATGTGCACCGTCTGCAACCTTGTTGTGTTCATTCAACAGATGTCACGTTTTTGTACTGATGGTGTCAATTTCTAAAGCGTTTGCATTTAATTCTATTAGACTTAAAAGCTGACCTGCATCAATACACGTACTTTTCTAAAAACGCCGGGAAAATTTTCAAATTTTTCAAGTTCATTTAATCAAAAAAAGTTACTAAGGTTTTATGTTTCTAATGACCAGAGAAGCTTATCCTCAAAGTCCGATCACTGGGTACTGAATCACCGTGTATGGTGTGTATATTTAGTTTACATTTCCCAAGCAGCATAACTAGCAGTAGCTGAGATCGAAACTTTGATTGAGTAGTTGTTACATAACTACAACTAAATTTATAACCTTATCGGTTTAATTACTTCAATTCGGAATATTTTAGTAATTGTGTAGTTGTTTATACTATTTATTGGAACTATGTTGTTCCAATACTTCTAAGTATCTTTTAAAGTATGTGGAACGGTATTGCCACTTAGTATAATTACTTTAAAGCCGTTGCCACTTCAAAGTGCTATTATGATTGTAACAGTAACTTGCCCGAAGCTACTTTAAAGCAGTACTGAATGTTTCCGCCACCTGCGTGGAACCATTGCTTAACCCTTTAAAGTAATGAAAAGTAAAATTTACGTTTTTGCTACCCAGGAGAATCACTTTAAAGTAATTTTTCGTAAACTACTCCATCTCTATATTTACTTGTAAAATATTGGATGACATTAATCAATTTGCAATTTGTTATGATTGTTATTAGATGTTTTACTACATAACCTTCAATAAAAATAACAAATTGGTGCCAAATTGTGCCTTAATTGTTATGTATGTAATCTGAAGTTCGCAACATTTATTTGTAGTGATGTAACTAGCCAATGCTGGTTCGTCCGTCAATACCACTTGAGTCGGCTTGGACGACACACATCTTGTACAGTGTATGCATTGTGTATGTAATGCTCCCTGCTCACTCAATATTAATAAAGTTAATTAATGACAATAATTGAGTATCTTTTATTTAAACACATAAAAGAACCTAACAGGAATAATATAAAAATGGTTTATATCATATGTATCCACTTATAAGTATTTTTGTCATATTTTATTGAAGACATTTTTTATTAAAAAATATATTCAAAGGCGCGTTGTTATTTTTCGACCTATCATCATCACATTCCACAGAAAACTTGCAATGGTTTAAAATTTTGGTTTACTGGAATGACAAAAATAATCAAACAAATCATCGCTCTTTGTATTATTAAGTACATATTACAAATAAAA
The DNA here is from genome assembly GCA_929113105.1 of Agrypnus murinus. Lineage (NCBI taxonomy): Eukaryota > Metazoa > Arthropoda > Insecta > Coleoptera > Elateridae > Agrypnus > Agrypnus murinus. The sequence goes on from OV816026.1 coordinate 76,511,410, forward strand.
TAGTAATCCATTTTGTGACACGGTGGCAGCATTAGTATAGAAAATGATAGAATGTTTCTTAAGTTGCAAGAGAAAGAGAGAGTAACCACGCGACACGATGTGTCAAAGAGAAAAGAGAAGAAAAAAGAAGAAAAGAAGAAGAAAAGAAGAAGTTTCACTAAAGTAGCAATTACTACGCCGCCACGTATCTGCTACCCAAAAATTGTTCTCCATTTTGGTTCCAGGCACGTAACGAAACCCTAACAATTACGTGCTTATGACTATTGGCAAAAACTTAATAGTTCCACTGGTAGTTGCTGGTACGTAGCGATAACTAAAAATGCTGCTTATTATTCTTTCATATAAGGATCAAATAATCGAACAACAACATGGCTTTTATAATGATAGAACGGCAATTACAAATCTTTTACGCTTTGTACAATATATTTCAGAATTCTTAGATAACAGAGTACAAGTTGATGCCGTGTATACCGATTTCTCGAAAGCAATTGGCAAATTTCATGACCCTACATTAATCGAGAAACTCGAGAAATTTGGTATCTTTTACGTTGGATGATTCCAAACATATCTAACAGATCTCAGTTTGTCTGAATTAAAAATTCACAATCTGACTTCATAGACGTAACGTCGGGAGTTCCGCAAAGATCTAATCTAGGGCCGTTACTGTTCTTAATGTTCATTAATGATATATCGTCTCGTACTATATGCCGACGATTTAAAATTTTTTAAATCGGTAACTTCTTATCAAAGTCGTTTGCTATTGCAACGTGATTTGAATACTACAAATAAACTTTCAGTTGTTAATGAAATTCGTGATCTGGGTGTAATTATTGATTCTAAATTATATTTTGAATCCGATGTCGATTATATTACCAGTAAAGCTTCTTAGAGATCTTGGTTTCAGGTTTCGCGTTATGGCTAACTTCAAGAATATTGCTTTTTTTTCAAAGCTTTATACTTTCCTTTAGTCATAAGTCATCTGGAATATGCCTCAGAAGTATGAAATCCATTTTATAACAAGTTTACCGATCGTATTGAGAAAATACAGATTATATCTTTCAACAGACTTAACTTTAAATTCAACAAGTCGTTCTACTTACTTTAAACCTTATCCTGATTAAAATCTTCAAAATTGACAAAATATGGTTTATATAGTCTTGTAAATAGATGAATATTGTTTGAAGTATATTTTTTTATTTAAATTATTTAATAACTTAATATCCAGTAATTGTATATCCTATATAAACTTAAATGTAAAATATTATAATACTAAGCGCACTGAAGCACTGTATAAAATTGATAAGACTACTAAATATTTAATACTCTTTTTTGCACGTTCTATATATAAGGCTCTACTTTAGTCTCCCAAAAGAGGGAGTAAAGTAGCACTTTTACTTCCTGAGGGAGTAAAGTGTTTCCATGACAACAACAAGTAAACAACAACAAAAAGTAAACCCGGTACATGTTAGGATTTATTATCCTGAAACTATGTGATTTTGGCGTTTGCAGAGTTCAATTTACAGAATGACATGTAACGAAATTTTCGGAAAAAATTTTCGAAATTTTGAATTTTTGCGATTAACTCCTTTAGGACGTGCAAAAAATAGCGTATATACCACTGGACTAAAGTGCCTTTTAACCCCTCATGTGTTTATTTTCCTCGCTAACTCACATTCGGGATTAAAAGATGCACTTTAGTCCCTAGGTATATAATATACTATTTCATATGAATTCACCGGTAAACAGGGCATTAAGATCATACAATGTCCTGGTTGCCGAAATACATCTTTTTTTTCCTCACCTCAAATCTATACAACCAAAGTTTTATCTTTGTTAAATAATTATAGAAATTTAAATTTTTTTTGGGTATGATTGGCCATTTCAGTGTTTATTTAACCTCGTTTTTATTATAGTAATTTAGAAATACTACTTATCTATAACATTACTGATGTTATGGTTAGTTTTCTGTTACTGTCATAATTATTTAGTTTACTTAAGATAATTTCGTGGTGTCCTGTAATTGGAACTTTGTTAGTAGTTCTGTTTGGCGCGCTATTACTGTAAAATAAAAAACATTTAAGATTAATCTTGTGGTTTCTAATTTAAGGTTATTTATAGGTTTTTCAATGATACATCTTTACACTTCTTAACACTAACCATAATACATTTCATCACATTAATGAATAAATAAATTTCCAAACCGTGGTGCAATGTGCAGAGTCCTTAACTTCAACTACAGACGACGCTCATGTCTTAATCTTAACTAGAATCGTATATTAAAGCGCTTAACCCTTTACAGTTCTATTAAAAAGCAAACTTTAGCATACGTAATTGTGTATAGTATTTTTTTTTATTTCACGCCTACAGTACGGGGCTAAAATAACCAACTGCTAAGGTTATGTGTCCCCCATCTAACATGCAATACGAATACACACACCCATAGTTGAGGTGGCGTAATTTTCCAATAAGAAAAATCCCGTCGCCCCAAGTGGGATTCGAACCCAAGACCCTTGGAACACGAGTGATGCACTGACACCACTAGTCCACCGCCGGCCCAATTGTGTATAGTAAATGCTTCTTTAGAAAAAAAAACTGTTTTTCCTGTAATCTGTTGATTTGTAAGTAAATGGAATTAGTTTAATTAAAGTTTATCTCATTGTCAGACTATGAGTCCAAACACACCGAAACACATGTTGATCAGTTAGTAGATTAACATTTCTAACTAATATTCGAATTACATAATTTATGCTAAAGCAATGTGTCGTAGACAACAATCAGTTGAGTATTAAAGCACTGTATGTAAACTAATTTCTTTAAAAAAATTACAATTTATTTATTTATTTGATAATAGACGCAAGTAACGTACGTAGAATCGCACTATAGATAAGATCATGTTACATGAGAATAGCTTAAGATAATAAAACTCACGGGTTTCAAATTCCCAGCCTTCTGATAAATGAACGTTATCTCTATGAGAAACTTCTGTAGCATTTTATTCTCTCATGACCATGAAAACTGTGTAGGCGATAAGGTATAAATACCTCTGTTTTAATATTAAGTCTTTATAAATCATCATCCAACTCACAAGTCTTTATAAATGTGAGTATTAAAAAACTAGGTGTGAATTTTAAAATTGTTCTGCTAGTAAAAACATAAAGGCTCATTCGAGTTTTAATTAATTATTTTGCTTAATGTCATTTAAATGTGAATTTTAAAATTGTTCTGTTAAGTGTGTTAATTCAAATTTAATTATTTTAAGCTCGTCTTAAAACTTCGTTAAAATAATTACAGACAAAGTAATATTAATACATTTGTATCATTATAGTTTTCTACTAATTAAAAATTAATAAAATATATATTCTACGACTGCAAACGAAATATATAAATGTGTTTTATTATATTCAATAAATAAAGTTTTAAAAAAAAGCTTCGGCCACAGAATATAATTAAACTCGCAAAACCATGTTTTACAATGATATGCAATTAATTATTCTTGATCAAATGTATTACAAATACCTATAAGTGACTATAAAATGAGCAAGGCATAAAATAGGACATATAAATACGTAAAACAATACAAATGTTATGAACAAAAAATAAATACTTACAATGAAAAACAGTGTACAGTCACAGTATATATAACAATCAGTAGATTCACTTGCATGCTACACCATTCATTTTATTAATCCACCTTCGAATATCACGCCCATAACCGAAGTAGTGGACCGACGTTTATCGGCCGGCATCGCCGGTAAATAGAGCCGCATTCAATAAAATGTCTCGAACAAATATGTAAACAAAATCTCTTGTTATATAATAGTATAGTAAAATATGAAGTAGAATTATGTGTAGTGAACCATTTTATTGAAGTTGTTTTACTTATAGAATTTAATATATAAAGCGATAATCAATTTAGATATTTAAAACATTTATTAAACTTAGACTTGAAGTTAGAAGAGTTGTTTCTTGTTACATCGTTAATTACCAACTAAAGTTACATTATTCTTTCAAGCCATTAACCATATTCTTGCGCTGCAATAGTCATTTCATTTTATTTAGAAATAATTACGAACAAATGCATAGCTGTATACAATTTGAATACCTGTTCAACAAACAAAGGGAGAATCTAGGTCACCGAAATCACATACGTACAAAATAGAGGAGATGAAATCAATTTACACTATGATAATAATAATTAATAATAATAAAATTTATTTTCATTCATATTAAATTAAAGACGCAATGACAAACGAAATGCTAAAAAGTACAATCCTAACGCACGCTTTGACTTTTTTTAACAGTTGAGAGTAACAAAAGACGCTGCAGTTCACACCTGTTTATAAGGCGTTGACCTAGATTGTTGAACTCTTTTAATAAATCAGCATAAAAAATTTTATTATGTAGGATTTCGTAATCGCTTATTTGTTCTATTACGTGTTAGTAATTCAATTTTAAGCAACTGGTAAATATATACAAAAGTGAATTCTTAAATACGGCATTGTTTTTACGAGCGTATTTATTAAAAAATAATAGTATGTAGGAAAAAATAACCTGAAATCGGAAACCTGAAAAAGCTAATTGTAGTTCTTTCCGAGGTATTTTTACAGCCTTTGGCGGCACAACGACTAACACTATGCATTGTTTGCTGGCACTAATACTGCACGCCGGCTCTGGTAATTTCGATACGTTCTGTTGCGTGTTTGAAACAGAACTGCTGTCTGCATACTGCCGACTCCGCCAGCATGTAGTGTGGTGGATAGAAATTATTTGCGACAGTCACATTACTGTATGTTATATATACTGTGGTACAGTATATATACTAATAAATTTGAAAATTTATTTTTTAAAGCTTTTCACTCTAGTGTGCTTTTCCCTTACCCAAGCGGCCCGGATTCGACTTCCGCTACCGGCAGATCTGGTTAAGGTTTTCTGCAGTTTCCCTCAGCTGTAACACAAATGTGAGAATTGTGCTTATACCATCTGTTAAGCCGGCTGCAGTAGCACGTTGGGCCTATATAATAGTAATAATCGTCCTTCCCTCCCATACAAGCTTCATAGTCTCTGGGGCCTGGTTCGCCAGGTAATGAGTAGTAGTAATTATTATTATTAATTATTTTTAATTTTTATTTATTTTTGTTAAAAGTTCTAAATTTGATACAAGCACTATATAAATATTACAGAGCCAGTGGCAGACTAATTTATGTAAATATATTTAATACTGATCGCATTTAGCAAGACAAGAATCCAGATAGTATGTTTGAGCGAGAGCTCGTGCACCATGAACAGATAAATGCAATGAAAGAGTTAATTTAAAGAAAGCAGCTAGAAATTTGTTTTTTAGCCTGGGACAAGCAGTTTTACAAATATCACAGTTAGAATTATTGGTCAGTTTTCAGATTCTTACGATGGGCGAATTATACGAGTATACATAATAATCTGCTGAATGCCGTACTTGGGGGGGGGGGGGGATTTTAATCTGTGTGCTTCTGAATGGTACCTTTAAGTTAGCTAATTGAAGAAGTATTTACAGAATTACAACAGATTAAACTTACAACGATATATTAAGTTACAACCAATATAATTTACAAATAAATAGAAATGCAGAGGACTCAATTGTCATCGCTGCGGTACCCCAGGTAGCACAGAAATAGAATCGGAAAAAGTTTCTTGTTTTTCAATTGACAACGATTAGTTAAGTAACTCTTTCCTGATTACTGTTAATTGTTTATCGGCAAGCCTGCATAGTTTTACAGAAAATAGTTTTCCTGAATATCAATATCACCCGAGCAAGTATTATTTCTTCAAAAATCTGTTTGAAGTTTCATAATAACGAAAGTATTAAATACAGTCAACTCTGTAAACCACTATACTAATTACTACAAAAAGTACCTGGTATTGCAACCACAAATTTTATTATTTCTGATTTTTTGAGTTGTCATTAATATTTCACGACGTATTTATCAGCTTAAACATTCCTACAACACATTTTCTATACACCCTGAATTTATCTCTAACCGTCTCCTTCACTCTAAACTTCCGATGAGAAAAAACTTTTAATTTTCGAATTTCAATAAATACATATGTTAAGTGCGTATGGTCAATAAATATGAATTGATTGAAAATATCTTGAACGCAAAGTAAAACGCAAAGCATCACTAAACCTATCTAGCAAACTAATATGCAAATGCATTTAAATTTGACGTTTACCGACGACCTTAATTCTAAAAATTTTAATTAAACACATGGTCTGGTGTTATGTTTTCGAATTAGAGACAAGTAATTCTTTTTTCTATGTTTGTATATGTGTTTGTATACACCCGGCGGTAATAGAAGTAATATAAACTATGAAAAGCGAACTAACAAGTATGTATATGTATGTACCTATACTATTGGTAAAATTGGAATGTTAGTAACGATGAAGATAATTCCAGCTAATAATAGCAAATAGTTTATGGCGACATACCAGACTTTCCCCGGGTTTTCCCAAAGATTTACATTGGCCCCCACTACTTTATAAATAAGTTGTACTTCTCTTGCAGACCAAAATAAGTTTTGTCAAGTGCGATAAAAACAGTGTTTGCTAAATAATAGACAATTTGATCTACTACTCTACAGTGGGAATTTGCATATAGTAAGTGTGATGAGAATTGAAAACATCACGAGAAGTGGTGCTTTTCTATATCTCTACCAATTTCAAGGTATTCTTTAGTTATCAATGGACATTTCTATACTGTACCACATGAAAATTACGTCCGAGTGCTAAACAGAAAAGGAATAGTTGTCAAGTTTAGCAAACTGCAAGCTTAATTCTACCAAAATCAGATCAAACCATTCAAATAATCATGACAATAATCATAATCAAAGCATTATCCAAAGTTTTTGAAAGTGACAATAGTGCCAATGCGGAAGTAGTGATTTAAGTATATAGATTGATAATGTTCGATTATTTTTTCAAAAAATTGCAAAAACCTTACTAGGTATTCTGCCATTTGATTATGGGTTACAAGAGATATGATTATATTCTCAGAAATGATAATGAGTTTTAAACGTTTAGATTACGTTGCAAATTTTGTAAATAAGCGAATGGCTCGATTAAGAAAATTAGCAGTTGGTGAAGATCAACAAAGAACAATATTGGTCAATCTGATTCGATGAAACGGAAAGAGAAGAATAGGGTCACCAATGTTTTGGGAAACATCTCTAATATGTTAGCGTAGACTAGTAGCGAAAAAAATGTTAGGAGAATGTTGTGTACCAATATTTTAAATATAAAGACAATTATGTTGGGTATACAGTAGGGTGGTCCAACAAAAACGCAAAGTCGGAAATCTTATGCTCTCACCCCCTAGGATTATTGTATATCGAAAAAAAAGTACCCCTATTTTTTTATTTTGAAATCGGACAATGTTTAGGGGTGCCTCAAAGCCCTTAAAGTTTCCCATGTATTTTATATGGGAAAAAACACTTTTTCATAGATTTGGTATAGAATTTTAGAAAATCAATATTTTTCAATGGGACTACTCTGTTTCTCTTCAGAAATGTTCAGAGAATAACATCCAATAATTTATTTATCAAAATATTTTATATTAAAAAATAGTAATAAATATTTTTTAACGATTTTTCTGTGTTTCTTTCATTTATGGGGTTTTTTGTGGGTCTGTAAAAAATAGTTAATATAAAAAATCTAACAAATAAATTATTGGATGTCATTCTCTGAACATTTCTGAAGAGAACCAGAGTAGTCCGGTTGAAAAATATTGATTTTCTAGGATTCTATATCAAATCTACGAAAACGTGTTTTTTTCCCATATAAAATACATGGGAAACTTTAAGGGCTTTGAGGCACCCCTAAACATCGACCGATTTCAAAATAAATAAATAGGGATACTTTTTTTTTCGATATACAATAATCCTAGGGGGTGAGAGCATAAGATTTCCGGCTTTGCTTTTTTGTTGGACCACCCTAGTATACAGCACATATCAGGTATCAAAGATGCATTGAACGTCAAAATTGAACGTTTATTTATCGACAATCCATTTCTTTGTAGCGCACCTGATGGGGTCATCGGTCATGACGGAGTTGTAGAAATAAAATGTTCTTTTTAAGCGCGAGAGATATCGCCCATATTTGATAATCTGATCAAGTACATAAAATAGATAAAAATAGAAAAACCGTTACAAACAAAAAACACCAATATTGTATTTTCAAATCCAGGATCACTAACGTTGCACAGCTTCAATAGAATTAATAGAAATTGTTTATTTTGATGCCGATTTCTAAAATGAATATTTTGTTAAAACAATTTTAAGCAAGTTTTTAAAATTAAGATAGGAAATTGAAGCTTCTTCGATTTTGTAATGCTTAAATTAGCTTATTCAATAAGTTAATTATCGATATCCTTTGCATTAACTGAAATAAGTCGTATTCAGTCGTAAAAAAGTTTCTTCTAAACGCTCCGTTGCAGTTACTAATAGTACATCATAACATAACTAGTCCAAGTAACCAAGTAAGTAAGGGCGATAGACACTTGTTACAGTTAGTAACTCATAACAAAAGTTGGTGAAAAATCTTTAGTCAAGTTTGCCCTTAAGGTCAGTGCTAATTATGAGTGTCTAGTATTGGCCGTAATAATATCTACCACCTATCTTGCTACATGCTGTTTGCATAGGCGCCCGGAAGTGAGGGCAAGCCATTGCACTTGCCCACCCCCCTGGAAGTTAAACAATTTGGATTTTATTGAGAATTTTGTATAATATGCCGTTTTTTCTAGGCTTGCCACCCCTAGCATGTCGTTTATTCTAGGCTTGCCTTCCCCTAGCATGCCGTTCATTCTAGGCTTGCCCCCCCCCCTGGACAAATTTCTGCGGGCGCCTATGGCTGTTTTATTATTCCTACATTCGCAATTTCAATTTTAAATGAATATGCGCACTTAAAATGCAATAAAATGAAAAATAGCCAATAAGGAAAACTAATTGTTATATTAGATACAATAAGAATAATAATAAAAAGAAAGTATAACAGAAAACTTTCCCATTCCATTTTTGTTAATAATGAATTTTTGGGGATACTAACATTAATCCTCATACAGATAAAATAAACAAACAATGTATTACAATAATAAAGTGTTAGTTATTAGGCATTATTATCAAGTGTATTTCATAATAAAGGTTACAACTAATGTTATAAAATTAATAATAAACTACATATTAGTACTAGCAATAAAGGGTTGCCCTCACTCAATTGCGGCAGATAAATAGATAATCCGGAATGTTTATCTAATTATTAAACGCTTATTACGTTCTGACACTACTTTAATATAAATTTTACAGGTCAGATTAAACATAAAAGGTTTTTTGATCCAACCATATGTTTCACTTATAATTAGGATAAAATTAAAAGAGGGGAAGAATGTGATACTATGACTAGTTTCATGCATCAATTACTTTATATTAATTAAATTTCAGCATTTACATTTAACTTATGGTCTTAAACAGATAAATATTTAAACGCAAATGCTTAATGGAATAATTTGGGATATACGGTTCTAATATAAAATGTAGAATTATTTTCTCTTTCTTATGCCGCCATTTATTGAAAAAGCCAATCTTGTTTTGATTATTAAATAAAACGAATCCATTTTCTGATTGTCTTCGTTGCATTTTCTGAAAGTGTATAAGGCCAAAAACTTTGACAAGCGTGTTTCCAGAAGTAAAGTACTTCCACTGCACCTACTCCTTGTCAAGTTTCATCAAATTTTATCAAGGGGTTCCCTCACGCCGTTCCTTCAAAAGTTCTTAAGTATTCTTCTGTGGACGCGAAGGAACTGGCACTGTGAACGAACCCCCTCTCCCAATATAATTGCATGAAACTTGACATGGAGTAGATACAGTGTCAATAGTTTACTTTCGTAACAAGGAACAGCTACCTCGTAGCCCAAAAACAAGTTTCGGGTTTATAATATAGGACTATTTATAAATTAGGTATATGATTAATAATTGCGTCGCATTTTTGAAATTTTATTGGTACAACCTACTAATTATCTTACTAAGAATTCCACACTCGGGTATCAATTGTAACAAATTAAAACTTGTTCCATCAAATAAATAAATAAATCACTTGCACTAACTTGAAATATATCTTCCAGCAGAGACTTTTATTGATTCCAAACGCTTTCAGCGATCGTGAATGTTAATTGAATGTTAAACAGGAATATATAAACAATAAAAGGACGCCACCCAAATTGTTGTTATGTTTAAAAACAATATGAGATTCTACAATTTGGGAAAATATTTCCATTTAAAGATATTTGTTACTTGTTGTCATTCTTTGATTTCTAAGATTTATTTTATTGAATGGAACACCGACAATTTAATAGTAGTTATGAGTAGTAGTTTTAAACTTTGACTTATTTGTAAACTCGTTTACAATAATTCAATTCACCTTCGTGATATTTAATTTCATTAACACGACAGACTAAACTATAGTATAAAGCAATTAAGCTTTCCTGTACTGTAAACGGAACGAAAAAACACAAAACTATATCGGAAACTAACATATCTGCACTTGGCGGACTGTATCATATCTTATCTATGTATGTTTTAAAACTGTAATTTCGACCGAAGTCGACGCAAGTCGGGCAAAGGCCCGCAGCATAGGCTCGAAAGCCGCTGTTAGTCTGTCTGTCTCAGACTGGACTCTCTTGGGGATGCAAAATTATCTTCTCGCTAATATTTTTAAGAAAAGGTAAATAATCACCCTATCGAAAACTAAAGTGACGCACAGTGCACCAATAGAAAAATACATCTAGAATATTCCTAATTTTATTTTAGTAAGACGAAGGAGTACTTTCTCACGGGAGGTCTGATATAAAAAATAGTGTCTGTCGTCAGACTGGTTTTTATCTGTAACTTTTGAAGAATCTATACAGCAGACATGAAATAAGCACGTAGCGGAAACATATAAATTTGGTTTAAATGCATTTATACGTATTATTTTATCTATAAAACAATTTTATCTCGATATTTTTGCGACTAAAAACAAATGTATCTACATGGGAATGCCTGGAAAGCCTTGTTACAGCTGCCTCTAAACTAACGAAAAACGTTATTATGATCGGAATAAATTTGCAATTTTAAACTGACAAAAAGATATTCATATATACAGGGCCGTACTAAGATTATTCTTAATAAATACATTTTAAAATGTAATAAAATGGATCGTGAAATCTAAGGTTACACAAGGTACTTAAAAGAAAATGTATCTGTACCTGTATCTAGTAACATTTTGTAGGACACCTAAGTACCTACAGGTATTAGGTATATCATTTTAATTATAAAACTGTTTAGGTTAAAATTTCTCCGATAAAATTGTCAACTGAAAAATGATTAAACTTTTTTGATTTGATTCTACACACGTACAAAAGACGCAGAAAAACTCTACATTAGAATCTATTAGATTAATTGCTATTACCCATTATGGGGCGAACCAGGCTCCAGAAGCTATGAAGGTTGTGCGGGAGGGAAGGCTGATTATTACTATTACGCAGGCCCAGTTTATATTTATATTGTATTATCTATTAGGGTGGCCGTTATTTTGCAAAAGTTTGAATTTTTTAGGTCCCTCCACCTAGATCTCTTTAAGATGTCAAAAAACGAGCTGTGCGAAATTTCAGCCCATTTGGTCAATATTAACACATGCCACCGAGAGGTTAAAGTTTTAAATGGGATTTAACATAGGTTTGGTGCACTGCTACAATCTTTGTGGTATAACTTTTATCTTTCTATGTTTTAACGTGAAATATTGTATACTTATGTTGTTGAAGTTGCTTAACACGAATCGGAAGCCAAAAAAGTTTGGCAGTTTTTATGATATTCGTGTTCAGCAGTTCATAAATTTTCAAGTTAAAACGTAGAAAGATAAAAAGTTACGCCACAAAGTCTCCAGAAATGCACCAAATGCATGTTAAATCCCATTTAAACTTTAACATTTCGGTGGCACAGGTTAATATTGACCAAAACGGCTGAAATTTTGCACAGTTCTTTTTTTTGCATTTTAAAGAGATCTAGGGGGGGCTACAAAATTTTAACTTTTGCAAAATAACGGCCACCCTATTATCTATATAATAGTTATTTATGTATTAAGGGCATAATGAAGCTTTTATGGCCAGAAGCGTTATTTCTAAGCTAACGCCTCGGGCTAGGAAATGGCTGTAGGGCCATAAAAGCAAGTTATGCCCGCTATACATACACTATTTTATGCACAGATTAAGTTTTTATGTCAAATCTATTATTGTGTAAAAATATAATTAAATGCGTACGTAGGTACATCAAGCCGCTGTGCGGATACTTATGTGCTTATACGAAGTACGTTACGATAGTTACTATTCCAAAATATTTAATTTCAGCTCATTTTCATTGGTGAGAAGTTTACAAACTATATTAAGAACCAATCAAGTTCTACAAAAAGCTTCTGACTTTTAATTGAAGTTTCGTTATTGCCCGTCTGACCATAAAGAGGCCCTTGGGCCATAAAAAGACGTTTATGTTTAGATGAGTCTTGCAATAATAGTCTAGTTATAATGCATCTGTGCATAAAAGATATTAATCTGAGTGAGTATTGTTTGTAACCAAGGTACATGGCACTACATTGCGTTAAAGCACTTAAGGTAGAAAGTCACCCAAAGCTAGCTGCTGTATACGAATAAAATCAACAAATTCTAATTCACATATGTACAGTATAGAAAATCTAAAAATTATTTATTTGTTGTTTAGCACACAAAAATTGTCATTTTATATCAGAAAACAAATTAATAATGATAACATCGTTGTTCGCTTTACTAAGGTAGTATACATTGATGCGTAAGATTTGGCAACGCAATGTACGATCAGTATTTGACGTAAAACCAAAGTGATGTTAGAGTTTGGTAAAGATTATTGACTGCTGCACGTTAAATAGATATATGCTTGTTAAATAGAATATGATTGTGACCAAAAATTATTTTTTGATGACATTATAAAAGAACAAGCGTGTGGTATAGCTTCAATTTGGTCGATTCGCTGTCCTTGCCAAGTTGTCAAATACGTTCACACATCAGAAACATACTCCCCCAATGATGATTCTACAAAACGTCATGTTTTGAATATAAAATTTGCAGCAGGTAGACGATTCTTAATACTATTTCCTATTATCATTATCATTTTTTGTGTAAAACATTAATTAATCAAAAATTGATCTTCAACGATGATCGATGCCGGTATTGAGGCAAGGCAAATCAACGCGATTCTCGCATCACTTGACATGTCTGCTGTGAGCAAAACAACGTTGAAGCAAGCAGGGGATATTATACTGCCGTGCTTCGCAAGAAAGCAGTATCTCCACAACAGCAACTCAAGAAATATACCATATTTTTTATTAACATTCATTACAATTCCACATAGTATATTTCTAGATAGCAGTTTGTGCAGATACTGCTTTTTTGCTAAGCACGGCAGTATAGGGAAGTCAAGTAGCGAGAAAAAGTTGCGAGAAAGCTTTGCTTCAAGAGAGGGAACTAATAATAAAAAGGCCGTTTGTAAGTGTATCACTGTTTTTCAATATTGCAGTACAGAACTTCGATCCTTTTTATACACATATAAACGGTTACTAATGAACTTCATATTTACTCACTTATTAATCAAAAATTAGACTGATCTGTCTATTCAAAGTGTCTCTTTAATATAGAGTACGCACTCAGTAGTCCGCGACCACATCGCCGAACCACGTCTGGGAACACGTACAAGTAATGAGAAAAATCAATGTTAATGCAATTTTCATTTTATTTCATTCAATTTTATTTATTAAATTTGATTTCATCTATTTAATTTATTTATGTATATCATTATTTTCAAGTAATATAAAAAATACCAACATACAATTCATCTAACATATCAAATTTGAATTTCCGCGCGAAGCAACGTTGCAAGATCATATGATAGGGTTTTGCATGTGCAGGGACTTCAGTCATCAGTTTCCGGTTACAGCTGGAACACAAGTTCATAATCGAAATATCTCAATAACTAAGAGGTAAACTGCAGTTTTTTCAAAGCCAATATAAAATAGAATTTCTAAACTATTGTTACATAGTTTTTCATATACATGGTGAGTTGTTTAAATATAAAACTTTCAAGTTGTTCTTGGGCATACTGTGTAAACCCATATACATCAATGTATTTGACTGCAACTTTGTTAATCGTTTTCTCGGTACATACGTGGTGAAATGCCGTTTTTCGGCTATCAATCGAAAGAGCAACATTGAATTTACCAAATCATACTTAAATTCTGTAATTCTTGAGTTGTAAGGTTTGGGTGACTTTCTACCTTAATGCTCAACATTCTGACAAGTACATTGACTACATATTGTTTGTTGTTCTTTTATATTTATTCGTTCTTTAGTGGTGATTATGATTTAAAGTTTCAATTTCTGAGAAATAAAATGAATTCACTTTGTGTTTTTAATGCTTGTTTTTGTCGATTAGACAATGGATTTTATTAATTGCTAAATGTGACACCAGCAGTTTATGGAATATCCTTTGTAGACCCTAAAAGCAAGCTGTTGACTGTTCACCAAAATTCAATTTTTCGTCATTTCTTGTAACCCTCATCCCTCCCTCGGTTCTAGGAGAAAACATCACGCTACATAGATAATCTTCAGCTCATTCGCTAATATTTTGCTGACGACTGTTTGTCCATCACTATATTGTGCTCGTTAATAATTGCTCCGTACAGTTCGACCAGATACGCCCTCCTTTCCCCCATTTGTAATCTGATGAAACTTGGCATGAATGACCTACTGACCTAGGGGTACTATCCAGGAGTACAACCTGGAGTGTCATGATGATCTAAAATTCGGGCCGATTGCGAAATCTATCTTTCGCTAAATTTGGGTTAACGCAACACTGACCAAGATTGGATGTATCTGTAAAGGCTTTTTGTGATTCCTCTATTTTTTATCAATGTTCCGTCAACTACAATCCATTTTGCTTCCTTTTTATTGTAAACTTTATAAATTTTAGATAACTTTCTAAAGTACGTATGAATTTCTAGGTATTTTTATAACGGGTATTCCAAGTATTATAAAAATCTAATCGTAAACTTTCAGTGGGCAATGGCGTATGCTACACTTTTTAAGTAATATACCGGGTATTCCATATTCCCACCCCTGCTTCTTTTTTCTTTCAAACTATGCATCTTTAACAACTTCGCATTCAAGAAATAAAAATGCAACTACTTTATGGTTACTCAACAGTAAAAGAAAAGTTCCTAGATATTTGTATTTATTTTTATTTCAATTTTGATAGCAAGTTCTGTTCTTTATAACGTAAAAATCTGTTATAGTCCGTATTATCAGTTTATTGTCTATGTTTCTTTAAAGAAAATAAATAATAATAATACAAAAGAGCACAGTTGATATTAATTTTGCAGTGTCGTATCATCCCCGACATCGTCCAAAGTTTCTATTCAAACATTGTTCCCTCCATTTATAAATCAAAATTACATTTTAATTGCCTTAGATACCTTAGCAATTTATAGCCATTTAAGGTTCATTATTATTAAACTAAAAGAAAAATTGACCTGGAGAATATTTATAATGGAGTTTACCACCACTAAAATATAACAACGTATAAAATAGAAGCATTTTCACTTGGGAGCGCCCGCTTAAATTGGCTTTACTAACTTAGAAGAGAATCTACATTTTATGAGCTGCATTTTCAGGTAAAATATTGGGTGTTAAACTGTTTAAATAGCGCGGTGGTAAAATGAAAATTGTCTTCTAAACGATGATATAGTAATATACTTAATTACTTTAGCTTATGCCTTATTACCTTCTAATTATCATCTAGATTCTATTATTAATGCGGATTTAAGATCCCATTTCTTTTTCTTTTTTACTTCATCCTTTCGTATCCTTTAATGTTTTTGAATTAGCGTAAAGATTGACTTAACTTGTTTTTCTTAATTACTCATTTTCACACATACTGACTAAAAGAATCAATCAAACTAGCGATTTTCTTATTGGAAACTTGATATGCTTGTTAATGCTACAATTAAATGTTTCAGCCGCCTCAATTCTTATAATATTCAATATTCCATTTGTCGTATGTGTATGTATTATTCCGGCCATTTGACATTTATTCGTGTTTAAAATACAGTTGAACTTATCAAGAAGTATAGTCTACCAATATTTCACAAACCAGTTGAAGAGAGTTTTTAGAAAGAGGCGACAAAGGCTTAACGTTTCTGAATTCAAAATTCCATTATTTAATATTCCAGAGATAGATCATCGAATTTAATTTGTTATGTGTTTGGTGCAATTGAATAATTTAATACCTAGAAAAGACAAACGAAGAATTTCAAAGATTAGAAAATGAAAAATAAAAATGAACACTGGAGGAAAGCTGAGCTTTTAAAGAAACAATACACAATAAAGCAGATGTAGTATGTGGAAGATTTAAAAATAGCAAACATACCAAAAGAACAAAATGGTGAAATAATAAATAAAAGCAATAGTAGAAGAAAAGAAAGATTCCTGTGAAAAATACATACAAACTAGCGCACAGAATGATAGAGAAGAGTATATAAAAATAGAAATAGAGTAAAAGAGGCTGTCAAAAGAGTGAAAACGCAAGAGTGGAAGGAATTTGGAAAAATACACAAAACATACAAAAATAGATAGTAGAAAACATTCGACAAAAATGAAAAACTAAGAGGGATAGGAAGAAAACAAATAAGGACAATAAAAGATAAAACTAATCAATTAAAAGATCAAGATCAGATCAATCAACAAAGAAGAAGAAAGAAAGCTATTCAAAAACTTAAAATAGAGAAAGCATATGGAGGAGATGAAATAGCTCCAGAAATGATCAACTGGATAGGAGAAAATGGAAAGGAATGGTTATGGGTCATATGCAAAGAAGCATAAAACACACAAAAAGTACCAAAGAATGGGTAGGAAATCTGATAGTATCCATACACAAGAAGAGAAAACAAACACTCTGCAACACAACTATAGAGCAATATGCTTAGCTCAAATAAGTTTTAAAATATACACGAGAATATTAAAGAAAAGACTAAGACAACATGTAAATAGAACAGAAAATGGAAGAAGAACAAGCCGCTTTCAGACCTGACAGACCGATAAATGACAACATATAAAGAACAATAGAACAAGGGGAAGAAATGTTTACAACGTTCATAGATTTAAGATCAGCATTTGATACAATAGATATAAAAGAGATATGGAGAAGTTTATAAGATTTGGAAGTACCTACAACATTCATTAAAAAAAATTAAAAGCGTATATGAGCCAGTCAGTTGTAAAGTACAGATAGCAGGACAAAGATCGAAAGAGTTTAAAATAACTAAAGGTATAAAACAAGATGATAGTCTAAGCACACTATTATTTATAATTCTCGTGGATAAATTAACTAAAGACATCACAGGAAAGGTAGAACATCTGAACACCATAATTGGGAAAAAAAATCTGAAACCAATTAAAATAAGCAGTTTATTATATGCATATTATCATAATAGCAAAAAAATAAATAAAATGCGGGAGACTAGTAACTATATGGGCAAGAGAAATAGAAAAACAATGGATGTAAATACAAAAAAGACTAAGGTAATGATAGTAAATAAAAAACGTAAAGATGACCATAATAGCAAAAACATCAAATGTAAGGAAAAAGTATTAGAAAGAGTAACAGCATATGAATATCTAGGCAGTTATAATAATAATAATAATAATAATAATAATCATTACTACAACCCATAACCTTAACCAAGGCCCCAGAAGCTATAAGCTTGTGCGGGAGGGAGGGGGCGATTATTATTATTATGTAGGCCCAATGTGCGGCTGCAGCCGACTTATAGATGGAACAGCGCAAATCTCACATTTGTGTTACAGCTAAGGGAAACTGCAGAAAACCTTAACCAGATCTGCCAGCGCCGGGAGTCGAACCCGGGCCGCTTGGGTGAAAGTCCGGCACGCCAGACATTACACTACCAAGGCTGTTATGTGACGGAAGATGGAGAAATAGATGCCGAAATAACAAACTAACAAATCAACAAAAATCTACTACGCATTAAATAAAACAGTACTAAACCACAAAGAACATAAGAAGAAAATAACACTACCAATAATAACACAAGATAACCAATAATGAAGAAAATTAAAAACTAACAATTAAACTGGTATGGGAATATTATAAGAATGAAGCAAGAATAACAAAAACAATAATGGAAGCAGGAAAACCAAAGAAGAAAAGAAGAGGTAGACCAAGAAGAAAATGGATAGAGCAAATAGAAGAAGAGGGAAGAAGAAAAGGAAAAACAACAGATGAGATGAAAATACTAGCAAGAGATAGAAAGGCGTGGAAGAAATAGATAAGGGAGGACATCAGTGGCGTGCGGTCCATGGAAGCAATGCTGGCCTTGAGAATTTATTAAAAATAAAAACAATGCTAACAAACATACTTTTGTAAAATTATTCGTTTATTTAAATTGAAATATTTATCAAATTAAAGCTCAATATCAACTCTGTACAGCAGCAGCAAAAGTATAATTATTTAGAGTACTATTTTAAATTAGGCTCATTAAACTTGCACGGAAAGGTAATACCGATTCAAATGTGATACATACACTTGATATAAGCACTGCTTACAAATGCTCTTCTCTTAACCTTGGCGTGAATCAGCGAGCGTGGGGTGTTATAGTAGACGGATGCTGTTAACATTGTTTGGTCGTTATTTTTATTGTGCTTCGTTCCCAAATGTTTATTTATTATAATTTGGTTAATTGTTCGATTTAGTGTTACTTAAGTAATGTAAATCTGCCAATGAGACTGTATTTTGTCGCATTTTATTATTTTAATTTATAAGTTGGATTTTTTAAAGACAAATAGTTCTATTTAGTTTGCCTATATGCAAATTTAAAATTGTATTATCGTCACGACTGCAAATTCAACTGCTTCGGTGAAAGGTTCGAGTACCTTCGATATAGCCGAATCGGGACGGTTTTTTGTTCAGTTTGTAAATTATTAATAAGGAATTTTTCGCATACTGTTTTGGAGAGAAATTACAAATTATTAAGAAAGGCAGATCAAAACCAGATCTTTCAAATTTAACAACAAAGATTAAAACCTGTACCGGTATTTTGCTAAGAAAGACCGGAAAATTGATACGTAGTAGTAGATTTTTTAAATAAAGAATGATAGTCAACAAATTCCATAAATATAAAGTGTAAAAGTGCTTTTTTGAAAAACTTTTAAGCTTAATAATTATAACACTGTTTTTTATTGTACCTAGCAGGGGCGGATCCAGAGAAGTATTTTGAGGGGGAAATCTTTGGAAAAATAATTGTTTTAATAAATAATAATTAAACAAACATTATTTGTTTCTATTCTATGTAAACTTATTTCTAAATTGGGGGGGGGGATTATTCCCTCCCCGTTAATCCGCGCTCGTACCTAGGTGTATTATAATTAAAATCGTGGTTGCTTCCCTAGACTAAATTCTCACCGCACGCCACTGGAGGACATGGAACCACAATCTGACGCCTGAAAAGATAAAATGATAAGAAGAAGAAGAAGTTCCGAAGTTACAAGTTTTTCGAGACTTGTGGCCGGTTTCGCAAAGCTTGATTAAGTTCTAATCAACTTAATCATGATTAAATTTAAAATCTAGAAATATAATTGGCTAAATCTTAGGTCTCCTAAATCTCAGTCAATGAAATCTCTGGATTTCAAATTTAATCACGATTAAGCTAATCAGAACTTAATCAAGCTTTGTGTTGTGCATTAATGTTTTAGATCTAAAATTAATAATTTTAAAGTTCTGGAATGAAGGTTGTAGTCATTCAAATCGCATTCAGAGATTGAAAGTTAACTGCTTCAAGAACAAATCACACGATTTAAATATCATAGTTTCAGAAGTCCCGAACTTCAGACATTCAGACTTCATTCATTGAAAGATTCAAAATTTCCAGTTTTTAACGTACTATAGTTTCAGAGTTAAATTCGGAAAGTCACAGAAATTGTCATATTAGTTTCCCAATCTTCAAATTATATAGTTTCTACTTCCAGCATTTGTTTCATTGTTATCAAAGTTTCAGAGTATCTGAAATTCGAAGAGTTAAATAAACAAGTTTCTGATTTTCAAAGATTAATCAATAAAGATCAGACTAGTAACAGTCCTAACACTTACATACGTAAAATACCGTAGAAGAATAGTCAGATACTTTTCTACACTTCGTTTCACCTTTGGTGCCAACCTTCCAGCCTTATAGAATAAATTTTTAAGAATTCTTAATTCCATGGTTTCTTGCTTATTATATAGTGCGAGTGTAAAGTCTGGAACTATCGCAATAAATTGTTTATTAAACGTTTTTGAAAAAAATCCCCGAACACGTCAATTTTTATCTTAAATGAGACATATTTTACTGTAATCGTCACTTAAAGATCGTCTTTTGTTTTTGAGTTATGACGTAAGCGATAATTTTTTTAAATGGAAACCCTAATGTTTTATGGTGAATTTGGAAAAAGCATGAAATTCTTAGACCAAATATGATAAAAAAGTGTGATATTGTATTTTTCTATTTGGAAGATATTGTACATAATAGTAATGAAAAATCGAGAACACGTCAAATAGGTCAATGATTTTTGATAGCTTATTTACTGTTTCATTGCGAATAATTTATTGAAATTATTATGAAATACAAAAGAAACAAGAAATAACAAAGTAAAGAAAAACAATTAAATTAAATGTTCGAACTGACCACCATTTTGTGCAAGGCAGTACCTGAGTCTGTACTGAAATTCGTCACGAACTTTACGCAAAGTCTCGGGTGGAATTAATCTTATTTATGTGCGAATTCTTTGCTGTAGCTCTTCTACTGTCTGTGGGCGGTTTATGTAAACCTTACTCTTTAGATAGCCCCATAAAAAAATCCATCGAAGTTAGGTCGGGTGATCTCAGAGGCCACTCAACAGTTCCCCTTCTGCCTATCCATCTACCAGGAAAAATTTCATTTAAATAATTCCTAACACCAATAGCAAAATGTGCCGGAGCACCATATTGCTGAAACCATAATGTATCGCTTGGTAGATCCGGATCTTCATTGTTCGGATAAAGCACCGCAAGAGCAGGAATTAAATCGTTTCTTAAGAAATCCAAATACTTTTCACTTGTCAATGAACCCTCGATAAAAAATGGTCCTAGAATTCTATCCCCTACAATTCCTGCTCAAACGTTTTTGAGGAAACTGCGTGTGCGTCTCGTTCATCCAGCGCGAATTTTCAGGTGCCCAATATCGATAGTTATGACGATTTACTGTTCCATTAAGGTGAAATGTTGCTTCATCAGAAAAAATGATGCGATTTGAAAAGTCGCCATCGATATTGCACCGCTCCATCATTACCTCACAGAACTCTGTTCTGCGATCAGGATCATCTCCGTTAAGCTCTTGCACTAATTGAACTTTGTAGGGATGCCTTTATGTTTCTTTAAAATCTTTATAACTGACCTTTGCGGCTAGTTCTCTTGTAGTTCCATGGGGATTTTCTTGTAGAGACAACAGAATATCTAATTCGTTACATTCTTCGGTTGTTGGACGACCACCCCTATGGCGATCTCTCACATGTCCGAGTTCAGAAAACTTTCTTCCTTTTTTGGAAACTGTCGCTCTTGTGATAGGTTCTTTATCAGGATACTTGTTATTAAATATCTCACAAACCTCTTGTTGTGTTCTAGTACGGTCACCACATCCCCTCAATATTAAAATTTCAATTCGCTCTTTTTCAGTCAAATATCGCACCATTATTTACTGAATTACGTAAAAACCCCACAATAAAAACAGATAAACAAACTGATAAAGAACTGTCATAGTTTTAATGCTGTCAATTGTTACATGGCTACTTGATTTCTATTTTATTATTTTGTATATAAGCTTAAACAGTACTCATATCCTGGAAACGACAAAACAAAAATTACATTTAGCCTGTTTTTAAAGAAAAATCATTTAAATTAGTACAAGCTACTTTTAAAATAAAAGCCGACTTAGCCGAATAGCTTACTTAGCCGTAGCGTCACTTAAGTCACTGTTGCCCCAGCTTCGATTTCATTTGGCAGATTTATTACGGTTACAAAACATAACTTAACCTATTTTTAGTCGTGTACACTACTGTGGATCAGAATTACAATTTTAAAAAGCAATTTATTAAGGTTATGTGCAAAATGAATTTTACCGAAGCGGATAATTGTTATTTTATATTTTATGTCCTATAAAAATAGTATATAAAAAGGCGAAGTCATCCCCCAACTGGAATCGAAATTGGGGCGGCAGCAACTTATTAATCATCACGGCTATTATCACCCCGCTCTGGCTAACTGAACTATGGAGCACACCACACTTATTTTAAGTTGCACTAATTTAAATGATTTTATTTTTAAAGGGACTAAATGTATTTTTTCTACAGCTGTCAAAAAATGATGACATTTCTTCATTAATATCCGTAGGCAAAATGCCACATTGGTTTTGTTTACTTGACGACGTGCCCGAAATATCTTTCGTTTTACAGCGAAACATCTATGCGATTTATGCATATTTGAGTAATGTCGTTTTCGTAGCAACAACAAAACTGCCCGCTTTGCTCTAAAATAAAAGTTTCCTTGTGTTATTTCTTTATTATTTATTTTTTTGGTTATTTCAATAACGCTGTAGAAAAAACGTTGTGTGCAATTCGTGATCAAGATGACTTTGGTGGTCTCGAATGAGATTTCATTCTTGACCACCAAAGTAACATTTCTCGCACTAAATACACAAATAACTATTTTTGCAGTCTCAGGATATGAGTACCGTTTAAACTAATAAACAAAATTTTGTTTACTTGAGGAGCTCTTACAAAGGATTGTTTTTAATTTCAGGTTAATCTCGAAATTCGATTTGAAAAGTATTTAAATTTTTTACATTGTATTGTTACTATAGTAGCAGTTTAATTAATAAATCCTTTGGAAACACATATAAATGCAGACCGTCTTTAGAACGGTTGGTAAAACTGTAAACTCACCAGCACTCATTAAAATTTTGAAAATTTTGGCGCCTATGTTAAATGTTGCTCATTTACGGACTCTATACATATTATGTGGCAAATAGTTTTTGGACCAAATTTGAAATCGATAGTTTCAACATTTCAAAAGTTACTAGGGGAACAGACCCACGCGCACACACACCCACACACGCATGTGCGCGCGAATACACGCACCCAAACGCGCCCGCGGGAAATGCAGAAACAAATTTTTTGAAATTTATTCTGAATACTAGACCTTGTTATGCTACAGATATAAGAAAGCAAAAAGAGTTTTTGAAATTGAGAGCTCTAAAATTCTAGAATTTCAGTTTTAGTCTTTAAACTACATAAGTTTCGAATATTTTTCTTATTTGAGTAGAATATACAAATTTTAATAAACCCATTAATTAAAAATTAAACGTTTTAAAACGCAAATCAAAAAGTTTCAGAACTTTAACTTCTAAAGTTTTCAAAAATTTTAGTTTTTTGTATTGAAAATTTTCGAGTTCTCAAATGTCAAGATGTTAAAGGATCCAACATTGAGAATTTCAAGTTTTGCAGACTCAACTTGGAAATTTTACAGTTTCAATTTTAAATTGAGTTTAAAGTTTTAAAATACCCAAGTCAATGAATAGATTCAGAAGAAAAGCTAGTAGAAAGAACTTTAATTGCTTCAACTCTGTTATTTAGAAACCATATCAATTTGTTATAAGTAACATAAAGGCATGGACAATGAGAATGTGGACCGAAAGTGATAGTTGGACACCTCAAAAGTCTACCACGCAACGAAAAAACACGAAAAATCTCCAGCAAGGAAGATCTGAAAGGAAAACGGAAAATATGATAATAAATAACTTCTACGAAAAGATCCCACATATTAACTGCATTTTCCCTATATTCAGATTGCCCCTATTTCTTATTAATAGACTAAATTAGAGCTGTTTTGGTCTTTAATACGCCTAGGGAAGAGGTTACAAATGTACATACATAGTGAGTGCTTCGCTTAAATCTTTACATGTGAACGAAAAATAATGTGGGAGTGGTTTCAAAACTATTTTATTCACAGAATACAATACGAATACAGTCTAATGGAAGAAAAGCGTACAGAAAAATGTTAATAGTCAAAGAGTCTAACGACGCGACGTTGGCTGAAACTTTTCTTATGAACAAACTGGGCTTTCGGTGGCAAATTCTGATTCTTCGACAAAATTCGGAATTCAACATAGAAAACACTTACCACTTAATTTTGGCTAAAACGTACAAGACAATAACTCAAAAACCGCAAATAATAACTAGAAGTCATATAATGAATAAATATAAGATAGAATATGTAAGAATATAACTATAATAGATATACAAGAATAAAATAAAATACACAAATGAACACATAACGTGTATTAATAAAGTGAGTTTTTAATTAATATGAAAATATTTAACATGTTTAGTTAAATTGATACCTACAGGAGGCACCACAGTTATTTGATAGTGTTAATGTTATTTTCCGATCTAGTTTCTATTAATATGAAAATTAGAAATGTTAGATTGATACGTGCAGGAGGCACCACATCTGTTTGATGGTGTTAACGTTATTTCCGAGATAATTTATAAGCTCGAGTGATGTGTGTAAAATTCTCAGCGTGCTGCCCCTAACTGAGGAGAGCCAAAAGCTCGAAGCAGCTATCTTAGGGTGCCGTCTGTTAGTTATACACATATCATTAAATAAAAGTGAGTATAATAGTCGTCAATTTAACATTTTTAATTTTCATATATATACAAGAATATTTTTCACCAGAAAACTTTTGTGTGGATATGACTTCCGTCAACTTCAAGGTTTCTTTTAATTTTTTTAGCTGACAACATATTTAGACTTATTTCATATTCTGATTTAATAATAAATTGTTCATTGTATGTGTGCATTTATATCATTTTTGCTAAGTTAAGCCATGAATATGAGTTAAGTCAGTTAACAAGAAGATGTCCCGACGACAATGCATGTAATGTCATATCATATCATATGTAATGAAATTTATTGCCTTCTAACAGCATGACACTTCCTAGATGTTGGAAAAGTCATAATCGCTTTGGATCTTTAATTAAATTATTTGTTATTTGCAAAAGTAACAAAAAAAGCAATACACAAAGGTGATGGTAATTATATTACTTTTTTACCATACCCCGTATAAGATGAGATATGAAGCAAAATAACCGTGTAACTTTTATTATTATCTCAAAAAAACAAAGCCCCACACTTGGGCGACAATTATTACTTCCACTTTTTCTGAAACAAATTATTAATTAAAAATTATTAATAAATACACATTGCAACTAAAACACTGAAAATTGTCTAACGATACTTGTTTTACATTTTAATGCCCCTGCAGAGACATCTTATTAAATCGAAATATACTCGGACGTCGTGGATGTTAATCACAAAAGCTTCTGATTAGATAATGTCATAGCTTAATTTATATAAGCCAGAGATAATTATGTAATACGTTTTAAATATTATTTATTAACAACACATACATATATATACTTTAAGCGTACATTACATCTTGATGATTATGTTTTATATTACAAGTGGTAATGTCTATTGTTACATTTACGGCGACCTAGCAGGTCTGCCAACTTAACATGACAGATAATAGAACTAGGAACAAATAAAAAGATAGAGGGCGCTACTCAAACTGATTAGATGTTATCATTTAAATAAAAGGCAGAAAGCCCACAGTCTGGGAAAAGACTTCCTTTTAAAATTGATATGAACAAAAGTTATAATAAAAATTTAGATTATTGAGCCGAACTATCAATCTGTAAATTGAATAAAAACGACTAAACTTTCGACCAAAAGATGCTCAATATCTTTATTATTTCTTTAGATTATCATGAATTTCGTCTGCAAGAACTGTCTTAGACATAAGAAACGATATTAATTTGAATTTTTTACAATTTCGAAGGTTTATTAAAATATAGCTGTCCTTCCATATTTGACAATACCACATTTTAAACGTGGATATTGAATTTCAACTTAACCCAAACAAAATATTTCACTATACACAGGGTCGTACCAAGAAATTTTACTATAAGATGAATACTCAAATTCTTCAAAAAAGCATTTGTTTGTCGAATATACGTTCAACCATTTAATTAGATTACACCAAATGAAAGAGAGGAAATAATGTACTTTAGATTACTGCATCAAAGATGCAACAATGAAGATAAGTTAAATAGAAGAGAAGTTATAAATAGATTGTCACATAAAGTAGCAGTTTATCTCGTACAGACTATTTTGACATACTGAAATGATCTGCTCCAATTCATTAAAGTGCCTCCGGGGCATCAACCCTTATCGGTAAAATTTTGCTGGAATAGTCTATATTTATTTGTTAAATACCTACTTCTTTATGTAGTAAATTTACATAATTAACTACAGGTTTTTCATAATAAACAAAACAGAACATGTGCCCGAAAGCGTTTATAAATTCAGAAATAATACAGTTTAATAGTTACACTTAATTTTCTTGTTTTTCACTGTCCATCATTGTATTGTGTGATCAATACCTAATGAATGCATAAACAATGTTTTACAGTTGAAGTGACACAGCAAATAGCGAAAATGCTTTGCAGTCATCAAATATTTATGAAGTCATATACATTTCTATCATAAAGAGCTGTTCATCGTTAATTAGGGGTTGACACGACGACAATAATAAGTTTTTCAAGCTTTTGTCAGTTTCATAGATCGAAGAAAAAAATACAAAATAGATTAATTAAATAATTGCCTTATTTTATTAGTATATGTATTATCATAGGACTTTAAAAAATTACTTTAGTTGAGTAGATTATTGAAAATAATTCACTTCTAGACACATTAGGTTATGACCTTTTGCAACAATATTGTAGTTGTAGAGATGCACTTTATTTATGTGGTGATGTGCATTAAAATTATAATGATGCTTTTACAACAAAAAGCACATTTCGTGTAACCTTTTTGTGTTATCGTGTATTTTGACAATGAAATTAAATGACAATTAAATTAATGCAATTAGTACAGAAAGTTGTGAATATGGTATTCGTCCGTTTAAAGTCAGTAATAAATGACAATATTATTGACACCATAAAATACATATTTATGTACTATAAAAAGTATGTGTGATTGTACACAATTAAACAATACTCTACTTAGATTCTCTATCTTTTATTTTATATAAGTCACTTCTTTTTTTTTCTTAATTGTCAACCTGCCCTGGATTCCGTTCATCTAGCTCTACGTAGAAGTGGTAACTTCCAATCAAAATAACTTACTCAGAGTGTAGCTTCCGGCAGAGACTTCTTATTTATTCAAATTATTTTTAGCGGTCGTGGGTGTTAATCGCAAAGGCTTCCTGATTTCAGATATAATGCAAGAATAATTAAACAATATAGACGGCGCCACCTAAAGTGTTTGTTGTTATTGATATTTTTTCAGAATCTACAATCCGGGAAAAAACTCTTATGTGAATTACGTTCTTTGTCACGTATTGTTATTCTTTTATTTCCGGCCAATAGACTACACAGAATTTGTCGTGTCAAGCTATAGCAAGTAATTGGTGATTTTAAACTGTTTATTAATTTAAACTCATTAAGTTTGTTTAGCAACAATATAATGCACTATTTGTGTCATTACACATAAACAACAGTAAAATATTATACGAAACATAAAAGCATTAAGAGCTTCTACACTTTAACTTATTAGGAATCCCATTCTAAATACATTTTTACTAATTTATAAATCAAAACCAAGATACTTTATTGCGATTGTGAATGAAGTTCAATATATTTAATTACAAAATAATTTGCTTAACGAATGTTTGCTAATAATCCCTTTATCCCGGTACATTTATTTTTAACTTTAGTTCACCTTGACATCATAGCCCAGTCGGCAGACCGAGAAATAGCGATCCAAAATGCATCAAGTTCCAACAGCCATTTTATTATTGGAATTAGTTAGTTGCTCGATCCTGAATACAAAAACCAAGTTAGCGCGGCGGGGGCAGCTATTCTTCAGCTGCCTTCTTGATAAACGCGTTTTTGCAAATATCTCGAGAACGTCCGGTCCTACGAAGAAAATACAATAGGCTATTAATCACCATTAACCAAAAACAACACTATCCAGATGAAAGATGGAGGAACGTGAAAACGTCCTGAACGTCTTTAAAATACTGGATCTTTTCATTTTTAGACTTGTTGTCTTATTATTTTTCATATTTTACTAATTTTAGTCACTGCCGTACGATAAAATCGGAACCAATATCAAAACAAATACGACTATATTTTTATTAATGACTTCTAAGACAATTGGGAAAGTTAACTACAGCCCGCACAGTATTTTTTGAGCCTAAATTCCCAGAAAGGAGATAGCCGATGAAGTTCTATTCTCGGAACGCAATGGTCTACCACGGCTTAATATTCGCAAGCAGCGGCGTGCCTTGAAACGTAGATTGTTTGTAAAAAATATTTGCAATCTTGTAAGTCATGTGTTTTTATTTCTTTTATTACAATAATTTGTGACTATCATCTAGGTGGTTCTAGGAAAAATGCCCACAGGAAAAATACTCACGGAAAAATGCTCACAGGTATAAATGCTCACAGGAAAAAGCCCACACGGAAATATGCTCACATGGAAAAAAGCCCACACGGAAATATATTCACATGGAAAAAAGCCCACACGGAAATATGCTCACATGGAAAAAAGCCCACACGGAAATATGCCCACATAGAAAAAAGCTCACATGGAAAATTGCTCACATTTGAAGCATTATCTGAAGGTCAATCTCTTTGAAAATGTAATACCTTAAAGCTTATGGATGTCTACTTTCTGGCGAGGTGGTATTCAATAATTAACAAACAATGGGGTGTCAAAGAAGAAGGTTTGCGGTTGTTTGTACTAAGAAGTCTCTGTTAGATCTACCAAACTTACTAACTTATAACCTAACCTTCGCTGCATAGCGTTTCTGATTCTCTTATGCATTATTATCTTTTATGCATTATTATCGATTAATTATTGATTGATTAATGTAAGCATATTTCTAAGTGAACATTTTTCCTTGTGAGCTTTTTTCCATGTGGGCATATTTCCGTGTGGGCTTTTTTCCATGTGGGCATAATTCCGCGTGGGCTTTTTTCCATGTGGGCATATTTCCGTGTGGGCTTTTTTCCATGTGAGCTTTTTTCTATGTGGGCATATTTCCGTGTGGGCTTTTTTCCTGTGAGCATTTATACCTGTGAGCATTTTTCTGTGAGTATTTTTCCTGTGAGCTTTTTTCCTGTGGGTATTTTTCCGGTCACGCATCTAGGTATATGTTATTATACAATATAATAATACAATACAAAAAAAGATTGTCTTTATAGTAGCTAGAGATACTCCTGTAGCAGCTACAACACGGTTTTTTAATTCTCTTTTATTTTCATTTGGAAAAATTGTCTGAAAATAATTATACACTTTAAACACAATACCCTTTGACTGAGAATTAAATTACTTTTTTTTATTTTTCGCCTCCATTGATATATTTATTTTAATAAGAAATTACACTGAAAATGCACAGGACGATACACTCACAAATCACGGTATGCAAATGCTAACTGCAGGTGAACTGGTGAAACTCGCGACACCAATGTCTTTCCAACTCAGGTGTCGAATGCAGTTAATTCCCAAAAAAGTGACGCAGCGGTCTTTTGGGAATTTTGGCTCAACAAATATCGTGCGAGCTGTAGTCTGTAGCTAAAACATATTACTTTCAAAATTTGATCTTATTTATTATTTTTTGTAAATCCCCACAAAGGACATTCGGACTAAATGTTAAGTATTAACAAGGTAATAAACGCGCCTAGACAAGTTCTTCCGTTTCTGGAAGAAGGTTAAAGTACCCCTCTTCTTGTATTTTTTGTTACTTCTAATTACAAACGGAACGCATAACGGATACCAGCAACTCTAAATTCTCCACACAAAGGTATAAACAATAAACCCAATGAAACGACGATACCGTAACCGGAACTTTCTTAAAACCAAACTCCAAAAAATCAGTCGAGGTAATAGCAAGGTGTCCATCTTCTTAAAATTTAAGAAGGACAATCATAATCTAAAATTGCCCGTTCAATTTTGCGTCAAGCATGTCCTTCTTGTCACAATTAACAAATTTAGCAAAAACTTATCTAGTGCGTTTATTAGAAAAATGCAGAAACTGTAAAACTTTAAGACCAGAACACACTATCAGAATCCAAACCATAATAATGTCTCGTAAACATCAATTTATAGTTCTAAAAGCATTTTGTTCCTTTGTAAACATTTAATATGGAAGGTATTTTGCATCAGACTACAGTCTGTTGATCGTAATAACGCAGTCTATTTTGTTAAAAACAAAATACTAGTTTCTTAGTTTCGTATTTTTACAATACAATAAGCAAATATAAAATAAGAAATAAGGATATACGAACGAAGTATAAATATAACATATTTTAATAAATAAGAGTCAAAATAACTCTAACCCTTTTCATAAAGTATTTTCATGAGTGTATGATTTAATAGCTTAGTCTTCTCCGTTTCCTAAATTGGCACGTGCGCATGTTATTTGAATTATCAGACAGTGGCACAATTGGACTTAAATTCCGATATTATACATCAGAAAAAACAAAAACTTCTCATTTTTTTGTTTACTTTTTCTCGCTCCTTTTCTACTTTTTGGGCAGAACGTAATTTGGAGACCTTTATGTGATCTGCAACTATTTTTAGATTGTCTTATCTTTAAAAGATGCAGTCTTCTAACATTTTGTAACTAATTCCATTCGTTATTACTTTAAGTTGCTATATTGGATTTAACTTGCACCACTATGTACAGTACCTTAATTAAACCATATCTGGACTGTAAATGTAGTAAAGACACCGATTTTATGTAACAAATCGAGCAAAAGGATGTTAAAATTAAAAAGAAAGATTGTTCAGTCAGGTATCGAATATTTCTTTGCCAGAGTTCCAACGCAGAAAGTATATGCTTTGCTTGAACGGTTTACGTAAAATTATTACCAGCTTTATAATATTCCATTAATCTCAAAAATATCCTTTCCATCAGATCTTCATTATCCAGTGCTACTCCATCGTTTTATCAGACGTCATCCGTTCTGGTTTTATTGAATAGCCAATCAGTCATTTTCATTTTACTCCATATGGATTACTTGACCAAACAACTTTAATCTCTGCCCTTTATTATGTTTATCAAACATAGTTCATAGTCTACCATGAGTTCTTAGTCATGTTTCTATATTATTTCTCTTAACAATCAATTAAATTGATTGAGAAAAGAAGCTTTTAGAAATATTAGAATAATATAAAATACTTTTTCCGCAACTGTCAAGAAAGTGATCAGTTCCGTGACCCTCTTAAAACAGAAAAGTTGATCATTCTGGACTAGCCAGGTAAAGGTTTTACCTGACTAATTCAGTAATGCCTTACTTCCCTGCCTCGACAGAGACAGGGAAGTGGTGTCCTTGGAAACACCAACCTATGTTAACATGATATTGACCTCAAACTATATTTTATTGACTTTTCAGAAATTTATTACGTTTTTCATTTTTATGAATTTTTCTTGTCTTACCTGCTACTTCTAGTACGCTGTACTTTTTGAACAGTTATAGAAAAGATATTATACGTGACGAATCAGGAAAGTGTCACTAAAGGACTCTTACACAACTCGTCCTATAAAGTACCACTTTTCCGTCCAATTACGCAACTAACTGTCTTATAATTGTCTGGTCTATGGTACTCCTTTTTACTAGTTGATCATGTGATGTTTAAATGTACCCTTTGGTTAAGAGACCGTTGTTATCGCGGCCTTCATCCTACAAATTCTAACATTTTGAAGAAGAATCACTATACGTTATCCTCACTTGAGTGGAAAATAACGCTCTTTATTGCAGTTGCTCTTACAACAAGGTACTCCTGCAAAGACTATACGAAATTACTCACTCCTTCCTGAAACATATCCTCTACTCTAATTACTATTATTTCGAAGGTAACCATATTAAAATGATTTATTTGGTTTTTCGTCGGAATTTCATTTAGCGTTTTCAATGACTCATTTCTAAAAGTAACGTTTCTGTTTCATCGGAATCTCTCATTGTTACGTAATTACAATGGTCACAACTCTTCTTCTTCGTCCTATTTATTATTCAGCTCTTTGCAACAAACTAAGCTGTAGCGGGACAAAACAGCGTCAACATAAAGTTCTATTATAGTTTTGTAAAATCTAAACTGTCTTCTTGCGGATTAAGATAGTTCTTAGAATATCCACCACCTTGTTTAAGCGTTCGCATCTTTTAAAGTATAGCCCCTCTATTTCAAATAGTAGCAATACTAGTGGGGCAAACCTGATCCAAACTTTAATAACTCAATAAAAAGTTGTTCAGAAATTACAATTACGGAAGGATATAACATATTAATATGGTCGTTTTTACAGAACACAAATGTCCATTATGAAATTAATGTTAAATTGTGAATATTTTTGTGCATAATTATTAATAAACCTAAGATTTATTGTAAGACGGAATGTCAAATCTGGTAATATTCAATGTCGCCAATATCGTTCTAGTGCTTTTGCTCCAGTGGCGAGATCAATCGTCGCTACTATTTGAAAATGAAGGGGCTATACTTTAAGAGCCTGTTATCGCCGCCAGCGTTAATAATAGGAAACTTCAGAAACTATAAACACCTAAAGATAGCGCTACGGTCTTCAAAACGGAATTAATTTCTTGAAAACTAAAATTTGAAAATGTAAATAGAAACATTATTTGATTGCATCGCAGTTCTCTGCTCACAGTGTTGCCAGACATGGGTGAACTTTCAAAATATTTTAAGTTTAACTGAAATTTTTAATTTTTAAATGCCAAGGAATAATTTAAGGTAGTTGAAATCAAAAAGGGGAATATAAAACTGCTAAATATCTTTAAAAATATTTGTTCTTGCTGGTTTTAAGAAAAAGAAAAGTATTACTATATTAAAATATTGAAAATATATATTCGTTTTAAGAAATTAATCAGGACTAATTAAGAGTGAAATAATTTATTCAAAAATTAACCGTCACATGCTCTTAAGTAAAGAAAAACAACATTTACTTCGGAAATTTATTAAACAATAGTTAAAAGATTAGGAAAGTTAAATTATTTTTAAATGTCCCGCGAATATTATCACCCAACGCTTCCTGGTGCAGAAAACGTTCAACTAAAAATGACTGATTTTCGGCTGCCATATTTAAATTTCCGCGCGTGTACATCTATTTTTATTTCAATCAATACTAAATAAGTAAGCAAAAACATTTATCCATTGTCATAGATTTTGCTATTAAACAGTGTTATAATGGCTGTATTATGTTTAGTTTGGTTATTTTTTAAAAAACGTTAATTGTACAAGATTGGCGATGTTCGACTACGATTATAAAATTTATTTGAGATATCTACTCCTTACAAACTATGATCCACACTATCTTAACAGTTTAGCAATCGACATCATACGTTATCTTCCTAAAAAAACGATTATTAAAAGAAAACTGAATGAAAAACTTAAGCTATATTTTGACGCTAATATTTTGCGCCAATAACGTGCTCTTAGTTAGATAAACGTCAGTAAGCTATGGGTATTACGGATTATAGTTGCAATTGGTATGCTTTGACCGGTAGTACTCAACCATAGCTAGCTGATCCTTACATTCTTGAATTTTAGATTTAGGTTTATTGTTTTCACAATCATATATATTATTCAAACTGTTTGATTCAAATGCATTCATTGTTTTGTAGACACTTATTTTGCTAGTAATAAACTTTTAATAAAATATTTTCAAATGTTTTTAGTTAAAATACCGAAACACTTAAGAAACTGGTTAAGTACCGCCGGTATAAGCAAAACATTTAAACGCTTTCATGCAGCTATTGTTTTGTTTGTTTTTGGGCGAGGAATCAGGATGGCGGAGCATCCTTCGTACCTCATGGCACCGATTGCTATGATCATTTGGCCGACCCTACTAGAATTTAGCCGAATATGGAGGAATTCCACCCCCAGTAGGGATTTTTAACGTGCCAAACATCGCATTGACACGGGACCTACAGTTTTACTTCATATCCGAGAAGAAGGCATGTTTTTAATTTTTCTCCGCTATGAAAAATTACCAGCTCGGCCAGGGATCGAACCTGCGATCCTTGGATTATGAAGCAAACATGCAAACCACTAATCCACCGAGGTTGGCTCATGCAACTATAATCTGTAATACCGTTACCTTACTGACCATTATAGCCAAGCAACTAATGCGAAAGCCTAAACAGGGTGGTGGATGTTTCTAAAAAGTCTGGATCTCACTACTCGTGTACTTGGCAAATACGCCAATATTTGTGAATTCGACAAGTACACAAATGAATACTTGTGTAATTGCTCCCAGAACTTTTATATTTGGTAAACACTTGTACTTCAAAGATACATATACATTTTTAAAGAATCTATTTGTCTCAAGTAAAAAATGTCTTTGATTTGAGTTATATTTGCCGACCACCAACGGGAACGGATAATACCTGGAAAATATTAATCTTTTATTTGACACAAGCAACTGGAAGTAAACTTGTATTAATTTGTTGCTAAACTAAAAATGTAAATGTAGTGAAAACGCAGTTCATATAAAAAGAAAACATATTTAAAATTATGATACATAGGTTTTGATTACTTCACACATCTAATGTCGTTTTCCTCTCACTCCCGGGAAAACATTTCAAATTGCTTTAGCAATTCTTTTGTATTTTTAATGAAACCGGTCGCCTCCATAAACTTATGAGTCTCTAAAGATAAATTTTATTTCTTTTATTGTATTGTTTAATTTTTAAAACAACTATAAAATTATTTGTTTCTTTTCAGATTAAAGATGTTCAACTGGAGGATATTACTGATTTGCGTAGTACTTATAGTTATTTGTGCTGCACAAGATATGGAACTTCTCTCAAGACCGATACGACCTGAAAAATTCACAAGTCACGAAGAACTACAAGACTACCTTCAGAAGTTAAAGGCGTATCATTTACAAAATGGACACAGGTATATAAAAAAATTGGTTAGCTTCGTTTTGCATGTTAATGTTAATTTAATGTTAGACAAAATTCTAATATATGAACATACAAGAACACAACACAATCAGAAGAAATAAATTATAATCTGGGATCATGTAGATCAGTAAACTTTTAGGTTTGTTGTTTACATAAAAAGAAGTTTCCTTTGAATTTTCAAATTATTTCTTTTCCATTAATTTTTTTATAATTATATATTATAGTAAATGCAATTTATTTTTTTATGTATATATAATTATAACAGATTCCAAAGACGATTAAGTAATGCCTGTTTATCTATGATTATAGCAAGTGTGTTACAGTTGACCAGTGATTTAATGCATTTATATTAAAAATTAACAAATATCTCGGTGTTAACAAGTACATTTTCAATAAATTGCACGACACTTATCTTTAAGTGATACAGCAGAGTTACTATTTTGCAACAACGTGGTGATAATCAAAATTCAAAATCAATCAGTATTACAGTAGAAACTTCCTAAAATAACCACCTTTGGTACTGACCCAAAATGGTCAATTTAAGCAGGTGGTCACTTTGTAAAAGTGTGAATTCTTTATACACTACAATTTGCCCAAAACAGCCCACACTCGTCAGCATTAAAATATCCTCTGATATAAAGCCCTTTGCAAACTCTGTAAAACGAATAAGAAAATCACTTACTGTTGCGGAATCAGTTTCATATGCATCACCAACTAAACTTTTCTGAGAAATGTTTCGTTTCTTAAATGATTAGAGTCCACCCGATGCTTTAAAATTAGGCAAATTTGACTGCTGAGCAAATTAATGCCCTACTCATGAAGAATCAAGAGCCAAACATGGAATACCACAGAGGGCCGCTGATATATTGGGCGAGAACTGTAACATTGGAAAATTAATGTGTTTTTTATCAGAGACAGGCTTTAAAAATAGAATATAAGTACTTACCTAGCATAATACTGTAGACATAAGTCTGCAATGTAAATTATCTAGACTTAGAAATAATACTTACCAATAATAAATATTGAATTCCTTGTTGCTGTATCAAACCAAATTGTTCAATACAAAAATATTGTACCTCTTGTAAGTCATGCGCTAATAACCTACACGGTTGATGCGCTAAATAAAATTTAAAAAAAATTAATGGTTCTTCTTGTAACATTAGTCCAGAAAGACTTGCATTTACACCGCGCATTTTTAATAACCAATTTAAAGTTAATTGATTAACCACTTCAAATTCTATTAAACGTCTTTTTCTAAAGGAGTCTATCTCTAGGAGAGCATCTTCTTCGTAACGTTGTTGATATTCTAATTTTCTTTTTTTAATATTATTTACTGTTGTTTTGCTAATACCAAAATGTTCTGCTGTTTTTCTTTCACTGTGGTTTTCTAAAAACTCTAACACCTTTTGTTTTTCTTGCAGATTTAGTTCTTTTTAAACTTTTTTTTAAGTCATCTTGATCGCACTAATTAACACAATGGTTTCAAACAACAGATGAAACAAGACTGATTTTATAAAACAATTTTAAAACTATTCAAGGGTTGCTAATGTGAAAGTTTGCAGGTAATGAATTTCTCAGAAGCAAAAATAAAGTCTTAAAACTTGGAAATGCCTGAACCCAACTGGACACTATTAAGGGATTATGATGCATTCTTAGAAATTCTTTAAATGCAATTTACATGTACATGCCTACTTAAACTTTTAGAAGATTAGTTATAACAACTGTTATAAGTAGGTATAGGACTTGTATGCACTTAAAAATGCTGAAATATGCATCCACTTATGCACTATAAAAACGTGAAATATGAACTTAGAAATCATGAAATATGCGTTTATTAGAAATTAATAATAAATATATGCACTTTCATTATTAAAAAACACCTGTTTAGCGTTATTTACATTTTATTTACAGAAATTATTTTAATTAGACATCCTATGCAATAATTTAATTAATTATATTTTCTCAACATAGAGCGTTACAGTTCACAATGACGTACATTTTTAAATTTTCAAGTAACATATGCCTATTATTCCTAAATATTGTTTTATATTTTAAGAAACTCCGTTCCACATCTCAAGACGTAATTGGGGCATACTTAAAATTGTTTAATTCTACAAGCGAATAATGTTTTAGCTCGTCTAAAATGTCTTGGCCAGATAATGCATCGTTTATGCTTTTAATTAAGTGAAAACCAGGATTTTTGTCTATAACGGATTTAAATTTTTGTTTTATAGTCAAACCCTTTGGCCCTTTTACTTTATTCAAAGAAACGCCTAACAATTTTACATGCTCAAGAGATTCATCTAATGAATTTCCCTGACTTTCTAATTTCTGAATTACTTTAGCTAAACGCACAAAATATGTCAAAACAAACAATAAGTCTGCCCTCACCTCCTTAGTATTAAAAGCATCCTGTGCGCTTTGTATGCATAGTGCATCGTGCTTATTAAGTTTATTTACAAATGCTTTAATAATATCAAAATAAGTTGCATAATATTCTGCTGCAGAAAGCCAAGTACCCCACCTTGTTATTACAGGCTCAGGTGGGAGAGGCACTTTTTGAGCAGTTTCCCTAAATATTTGTATGCGATATGGAGCCTTACCAAAGAGTAGTATATTATAAGAGGCGAGACCTCGCGTGGCGTCTTTGATCTCAAGTCATCAGTTTCATTGACCTTGGAACGCTCGGCCCTTTAACTCGGTTGTATAGAAGCGCGCGAAATTTAAATATCCACCACGTCTCAACTCAACCAGCTAGCGTCCAGAGTTGTTAATTTCGTATGTATACTAGTTGGGCAGTATATGAGGGATGATTTTAATAAAACTATAAACCAATTGTTGTCTTTATTCAATTTAATTCAAATCTTTATTGTATATAAAGTTTTACAAACATAAAAAGCTTATTACAAGTGTTATGAAATAAATAAAGATTATTAAAAGTTTCACAGTTTTATTAAAATATACCTGACAATATTGTTTCGACAGCTATGCTGTCATTATCAAAGGTAATATAATTATAAACAAACACGTCGCTAAGGTAGATACAAAATAGGTAACTAGATAAAATAATAATAATAATAAAAATTAATAATAAAAATCATAATTAAACATCTAATACTTCCAGTAACGGAGAATTACTGAGCTCAAGTTGTTCATTCATTAAAGGTACCCTGAGTTTGTGTTTGTATATCTCAAAGGCTTCTAAAATGTCTAATTTGCGTTTGTTATTACAAAAATGTAGGAATTTAATATTATTTTGAGGAGTCATTGTGTGATTTTGTTCTAAAAGGTGTTTGGCGTAATTCGATTTTTCAGGATGTTTATTTTTGTAATGACGTACGTGTTCTTTATATCTTATGTCAAAATTTCGAAGTGTTTGTCCAATATATACCGAACTACAAAAAGAACAATTTAAACGGTAAATGCCCGATTTCATGATATCATGTGTTCTGTCTTTAGCATTAAATAAAAATGAAAAAGTGTTAGTGTTGGTTTTAAATGTTATTTTATAATTGTTGGTTTTTCTTAGTATATGTGCAATTTTTTCTGATATTTTGCCAAAATATATACATATTTTATATTGTATATTGAGATATACAAACACAAACTCAGGGTACCTTTAATGAATGAACAACTTGAGCTCAGTAATTCTCCGTTACTGGAAGTATTAGATGTTTAATTATGATTTTTATTATTAATTTTTATTATTATTATTATTTTATCTAGTTACCTATTTTGTATCTACCTTAGCGACGTGTTTGTTTATAATTATATTACCTTTGATAATGACAGCATAGCTGTCGAAACAATATTGTCAGGTATATTTTAATAAAACTGTGAAACTTTTAATAATCTTTATTTATTTCATGATTATGGAGTTCCACAAAATAAGGCTGGAAACAATAAACAAGCTTATTACAAGTGATTGGTAGATACATATATGGTATTCTCTCTCAACAATATAAAATATTTAATAATCAACTAATGATAACATTTCGCATGAATTGCAGTTCATTATAGAATGATATTTAGTATGTATTTAGTATACAAACTATAAATTACTTATTGAACGGTTTTTCACCAGTGTGAATTAACTTTTTCTAAGAAATTGTGCAGGATTTCGATATATACATTAGGCAAACATACTTAAAATAAAATATATAATCGCGAACAGTAGATATATACAGGGTGTTCCATTGAAAATAAAAATGTTGATAGTAGCCACAGCAATATGATTCACCCTGTATATACAAAACTATTATAAAATTAAGATTTGTTTTACACCAACCAACTTTTTGATATTCAACTTTTTTTTCGTAACTCTTGCTGTTTCCAAGATAAGATCATCTTGCATGGGCCACCGTGCTTTTTATAATAAAATGTTAAGTTCCGTAACTTAAGTTGTGACTACTAAGTAACTTGTATTTTAATCAATTTTAAACAAAAAAATGTAATGAGTATCTCGTGTCTCAGATCATGCTAAAGCTCGGCACATAACTGGATTTCATGAACTGTGCAAAACTCCATCCTGACTCTAGTCTGGCATGACCCACAGTAACTTCTCAAATTGTGAAATTTGCGTCAATTTGAGAATTTCATATGAATTGATAAATAAATTCATATCTCCGCAACCAATTATGTAAATTAGGTCGGGTTTTTGCATCTTACTTTTTGATCTAAACCAACAACAACACGTTTTTAACACAAAGTTTGTGGATGTCAAAGTTCATTAATTGCGACCATTATTACTTCGCTAGGTAATAAATTGTAGATGGCATTTTACTTATGGTTCTTTTTATTCTCAAACATCAATTAGAGTAGTAATTTAAGTATGTAATGCTTTTCAGTTTCCTATTCATTCAACTAAAAATCCTTTGTCGCAAAATACAGATCGAGCTCGTAAACGAGCAAAATTTAACCAATGACGATATTTTTATGGGGTTGACAGTACTTTTATATGAGAAAACGTTGTCAGTTAGATTAGCAGTGTTTTTTTTAACAAAAGTTGTAATAAAAGATTTCATCCATGGAAATAGTGAAAAAGGGGGTTTCCATTATCGTCGCAGCATTAACATCTTGTATAGCTAATAACATTAAGTGTGTGTCAACCGATGTTCAAGGCGGACGTATATCATCTTAGCTTAGCTAGCTTAGTGAAAACAAGTGGCGTTAATCATTTAATACAATTTAATCAATCACGTATGTAGTTCTGTTTTTTTTTTCAACTGTATGTAAATTTACAAACAACTACTCGATTAAAGGTATCGTCTTTTTACTAAGACTGCTGTGTTTTCCAGTTATAATATTCACAATAAAATTTATTTATAATACATAGAAACACTTATCAGTCACTTAACAGTTTATCGCTATGCCAAACATTTGCGGTATTTGTAATCTTGAAATATCAAGACAGTCTCCAAAAATCAAATGCTCATGCTGTCCTGTGTCTTATCATGCCAATTGTGTCAGCCTTACGCAAGATTGTATTAACATTCTTCAAGCATGGAAATGCTACAAATGCATTAATAAAACTCACAATATTGAAGATGATAAAAACTTGAAAAAAATTTTAACTGAGCTGCAGGCACTGCGAGATGAACAAAAATTAATGGCAAATTCGTTAGATAACTGCCATGAAA
Organism: Agrypnus murinus; assembly: GCA_929113105.1. Taxonomy (NCBI): domain Eukaryota; kingdom Metazoa; phylum Arthropoda; class Insecta; order Coleoptera; family Elateridae; genus Agrypnus; species Agrypnus murinus. The sequence goes on from OV816026.1 coordinate 76,552,256, forward strand.
AAATTGATACCAACAATCACTTATTAAAAAACCAAGAAGTGTTAATAAATTCTTGTTTAGAGAAAATAAATGCACTATCGGCTGAAAACGATTCCTTAAGAAAGAAAATGAAGCTCTTAAAGTGGAACTAAACTCATTAAAACAATATTCGAGATCCAATTGCGTCGAAATTGCAGGAATTCCTGAATCACCAGGAGAAAACATAATCAGTGTTTTATAAATGGTGTCTAACGCAATTAACTTTCCCTTAGAAACCTCCATGATAGACGCAGTGCATCGTCTAAAAAAGAATCCTAATCTGCCTACGCAGCCCAGAGGAATAATTTTAAAATTCGTTCGCAGAATTGACAAAGAAGACTTTATTCACCGTCGCAAAGTCAAACGTAACCTAACGGTTAATGACTTGCATGAAGATGTAAGAAAGCACGCCAAATAGAATAATACTATATATATTAACGAATCTTTAACCACCTACAATAGACAACTGTTAGCGAAGGCAAAAATGTACAAAAAGAACAACAATATAAAGTATTTATGGGTACGAAATGGAAAAATACTAATGAGAAGAACTGATGGTAGCCAGGTATTTGTGATAAAATCAACTAAAGATCTAAACGATGTCCATTAAAAATGAAGAATTCCATATATTATACCAGAATGTTAGAGGCTTACGTACCAAAACACACAACATTTATACCAGTTTGCTTGCCGAAAACTATGATGTTATTTGCCTAACCGAAACATGGGCAAACGACGCGCTTGTAGATTCTGAAATTATGGATGAACGCTATACTGTGTATCGAGCTGATCGCAACTTTCAATTAACTAGGAGAAGCAGAGGTGGCGGTGCATTAGTGGCTATCAAAAATAAATATCATAGTGAGGTGTTATTTAGATTTCAAGCGTTTTTTGAAGGATTGTGGATAAAAACTAAAATAAATAATGTGATATTAAATATATGTACACTTTATATACCACCAAATGTACCCATAATTCAATACACAGAGTTCTTTGAATTCTGCTTTACCCACTACGACATATTCCACTATAATACTATTATACTAGGTGATTTTAATCTACCAAACTTTATCAATGTTAACTCACATGGCGAGATTGAACAAGAGTTGAGCAACTTTTTAAACTTTCATAATTTAAGACAAATTAACCAGACATTAAACAGTATTGGTCGTTTGCTTGATCTCGTAATGGTGAACTGTAACGCTCAGTGTTATCGCTGCCCACTACCTAGTATTCAAGAAGATTTGCATCATCCTTCCCTTATTTGCACATTTCACTATAATAAACAAAATATGAATGCCACAGCAACATATTCTTTTTCTAATGAGCGTAGATATAATTTTAAGAGAGCAAATTTCTTGGAATTGTATCGTAAGTTATCTGTAGTAGACTGGCAACCGCTATATCAATGTGATGATGTAGATCAGGCAGTTGATTTATTTTACGGTTTAGTCTACAGTGTCTTCGACGATACAGTACCGCTATGTGGAACTGTTAATTTTAGATATCCTCCTTGGTTCTCACGGGAAATTATCTGTGACATCAAACGCAAGGGTCGAATCCATCGAAAGATAAAGCATAATACTGACTTTAGAATAATTGAAAACTTGACGTATGAATTTAATTACTTAAGAGCAAAAATCAAACAATCTATTATTGCATCCTACGAGAAATATATACTTGACACTGAGAATGCGATTATTAAAGAACCAAAACAATTTTGGTCTTACATAAAACGTAAAAAATCAACTATTTCTAACTCGGATACAATGATTTATAAAAATCGCAATTTAGAGAACAGTACTGATATTGCCGTTGCTTTTGCTACCTACTTTAAATCTGTTTATGCGGAAACACCTGCAAATTTCACTATTCCACGAAACGAAACCTTTAACATAAGTGTATTTAATATTTCGCAGATTGAGGAGAGTGAAATTACTGCAGTCTTGAAAAAGATGTCAGGTAAAAAAGCAGTGGGACATGATCAAATACCTATGTACGTCCTCAAGGGTTCGGATATTTTTGTAAAGCCACTTAAATATATGTATAACTTATCAATACAAAAGTCTGTTTATCCAAGAATTTGGAAAAAATCCAAAGTATGCCCAATATATAAAACAGGTGCAAAAACTGACAACTAATTATCGGCCTATAGCAATTTTGTGTTCAGTCGCCAAAGTATTTGAATCATTACTATCTGTAAGAATCTTTAGTCATATTAAACCATTTTTAACACCTTTTCAACACGGGTTTATTCCAGGACGATCTACACATTCAAACTTAATTAATTTTGTTGAAACTGTAGTGGATGGCTTTGACGGTAATTGCCAAGTCGATACCATTTATACCGACTTCGCAAAAGCATTCAATAAAGTAAATTATGACATCTTGTTACAAAAAATGAATGTTCTGGGATTCTCCAATAATGCATTGCAATTTTTTATTTCATATTTATCATCTAGGCGTCAGTATGTGGTTTACAAAAATTCCGAATCTCCCGAATTCGAAACCTTTTCAGGAGTACCTCAAGGTGCAAACCTGGGTCCACTCCTTTTTACTATATTAATAAACGATTTGCCAAATTGCTTGCAATATTCTAATTGTTTGCTTTTTGCTGGCGATGTAAAAATCTTTCGACAGATAAGCACCATTGATGACTGCATTAAACTTCAGGCAGATATAAATAATTTATATCAATGGAGCAAGGATAATTCTCTGAACTTTAATGTCGGTAAATGTTTTGTAATGCATTACAGCAAATCACCAAACTACGTAACTTTTACCTATAATATAAACGGTGAGAATTTGACTACAAAAAAATATACATAAAGACTTGGGACTCATTTTTGATACGAAACTTTCTTTTCAAAATCACATACTGGAAACTGCCAAATGCGCCTATAAGAATCTTGGTTTCATTATCAGAAATACCCATCATTTTAAAAATATTATCGCTATTGTGATATTGTACAAAGCTTACGTGAGAACTTATCTGGAGTATTCGTCAGTGGTTTGGTCTCCTACACATAATTACAAAAAGCATGTGTTGGAAGTTGTACAATCTAAATTTTTAAGATATCTATACAATAAAGTGCATAATGAATATCCTAATTTCTTGCCCTACAGTGAACTATTAGCATTATTTAATTTTATTTCTTTAGAAAATCGCCGTAACGTAGCCTCATTACTTTATCTTCATAAAGTTTTAAATAATTCTGCCGATAATTCGTTTTTACTTGAAAAAACTATGTTTAGAGTTCCTCGTGATAACTCGCGGTTACGAGATACTTTTTATATACAGTCAGCCAGAACCAATTATGCACTGTCAGCACCTGTAAATAGAGTTTGTACATTATACAATTCTATATCAGATAGAATCGATATGTTTGGCTGCTCTTACACTTCCTGTAAGATTTAAAATGTTGCTAAGAATCCAAGTGTGTATATGTTAATGACAGAATACAGATTATTGAAAGATTAGTCTTGTATTAATTTCAATTTCTTCATTTTAAACTTGAAAGTACACTTCGCATATGGTTATATATCTAAACATAGTGGTCCTTCGAAAACGGATTTAGTAAATATGGTATGTTAATTACAAGAATCACAAAAGCTACAAACAAGAACGAAAAAGTACAGTTGGCCAGTTCAAACTGCTACAAGGAAATCGATGACAAGTCGCATCACATTAAAAACAAGAAATAACTGGGCTAGCAGCTGCATCAACAACGGCATTATAACTACAAGAGTGTTAAAACGAAGACGTGCAAGTATATGCAATCAACTATTATAAGATACATTTGGGCAATCATCGATCTTAACTAAAGTGCAGAATGGATCAGAGTTTGAAAACATTAGTTGCTAAACGTGGAAGTTTAAAAGCGCAATTGACGCTGTTTGAAACCTTTTTAAAAGATTGGAATGCTATTGACAGTCCAACCCAAAAAGATGTGCTCATGTTAGAAAAACGATCAAATAAAATAGAACCTCTTTTGGATCTTTTTATTGAAATAAACACAGAAATCACATGTCTTCAGGAAACTGAAGAAAATACGGTTGAATTACGCAATTTTCAAGATAAATATTTTGAGGTTACAACAAATGCAATTGATATTTTAAATAAACTATCTGACAATCAATCAAATAATCAAGCAGGTAAAGCATCAAATTTATCTATTTGTAATAGTGAGGTAGGTGATTCTCGTAACATAAATAAGGTAAAATTACCAACAATCAATTTGCCTTCATTTAATGGTAAGTTTACTCAATGGCGCGAATTTAAAGATAAATTTGTAGCATTAATAGGAAAAGATCAAGGTCTCACAGAAATCCAAAAATTGACATATCTAAAGTCTTCTTTGGAGGGTGAACCGTCAGATTTAATTGCAGCTTTAGAAACGACTAACCAAAACTATGCGATTGCATGGAATAGATTAGAAAAAAGATACGATAACAAAAGGCGAATTGTAAATAATCATGTACAAGCTATATTAGATATAGGGAATATTACACGCGAATCTTATCAATCTTTAAGGAATTTAATAAACGTTACGCAAAATCATTTAGATTGTCTAAAAACTTTTCATGTTTCTGTAGATCAATGGGATGCACTTCTCATTCCTATTCTAGCATCTAAGTTGGATTCCCAAACAAATAAAGAATGGGAATCCAAGTTAAATAAAGAAAATAATAGTAAAGACAAGATTCCCACAATTGATGAATTTCTAGAATTTTTAAGTGTTAAGCAAAATACACTTGAAACCACACACGCCCGCATTACCGGCAAAGCTGATCACATTAGTAAGGGTAACAAGAATATGCGCGAAATTAAATCCTTGACAACAGTTACAGTCATTTGTGACAATTGTAAAAAGGATCATTTATTGCAACATTGTGATGCATTCTTGAAGTTAAATGTAACAGAAAGGTATAACAAAATTCGCGAATTGAAGCTTTGTATAAATTGTTTACGCAAAGGACATTTCATTCAGAAATGTCAGTCAACTAGATCATGTAAGAAGTGTAACAAGCGACACCATACTTTGTTGCATGCAACCACAAGTCAAGCTGAGCAAAAGGAAGTAGAAACACTTGCAAATTGTACAAATACTGAATTTTCTCCATCAAAAATATTATTATCCACAGCAAGGGTTTTAGCTATTGATAAACAGGCTCAATCTCATGAAATAAGGGTACTATTAGATTCAGCATCACAATCAAATTTCATCACGACACGTATGTGTAGGCAACTCAATTTGCAATCAGAACAGGTTAATACAACTGTTAAAGGGATAAATAATGGATGTTCAGTAATCAATCAGCGCGTACAGATTAAGATATACTCAAAACATAGTAATTTTAGTGCAGTTATCACATGTTTAGTTATTCCAGAAATCACATCCAATCTTCCTACCAGGTCACTCGCGGTTGACACATTTCAGATACCTCCACACATCAAATTAGCCGATTCTAACTTCTGGATATCAGGGCCAGTCGATCTCTTAATTGGGGCTAGTTTGTTTTATGAATTGTTGTGCGTTGGACAAATCAAAGAAAAGAACTCGCCAATTTTACAAAAAACCAGATTAGGCTGGGTGGTATCAGGCAATTGTTCACAATCAGAAAAATCGTCACAGAAGAATAAGCAGACAATCAATTGTTTAACATTAAATGAATTGCATAATTCAGTAGAAAAATTCTGGAGGGCTGATGAATTCGAATCTGAAGAAAAAAAATTATCAATTGAAGAACAATATTGCGAAGATAATTTTAAAGCTACTACTACTCGTGATACAACCGGGAAGTTTATAGTTCGAATTCCATTTCGGGATAATTTAAACCAATTAGGTGATTCCACATCAACAGCAAAGTCTAGATTCTTGGCAATGGAGAGACGTTTAAACAAGAATGCTGCATTTAAGCAACAATATGTAAACTTTATGGATGAGTATCTATATTTAGATCACATGACAAAGGTAGAAAATGTAAATGAATTAGGGTTTTATCTGCCACATCATCCAGTAATCAACAATATGAGTGAAACAACAAAGTTACGCGTAGTTTTTGATGGTTCATGTAAGTTAGATAACGGATTAGCTATTAATGAGACGCAATGTGTTGGTCCAACAATCCAAGATGAACTAGTTTCAATCATAGCTAGGTTTCGGATTCATACATATGTAATTACGGCAGACATAGCAAAGATGTACCGGCAAGTATGGGTGCATCCAGATGATCGAAAGTTCCAAAGGATATTTTGGAGATCAAATGTTAATGAAGATTTACAATCATTCGAATTAAACACTGTAACATATGGTACATCTGCAGCACCTTATTTAGCTATTCGGGCATTAATGCAATTATCATTAGATGTTGAAGTTATTTATCAAAAAGAAGCACACATAATCAGGCAAGATTTTTATGTAGACGATCTTTTGACAGGTTCAAATTCTATTGGGGAACTAAGAAATATAAAAGGTAATCTGAGTAGTATCTTAAATACAGGTGGGTTTGAGTTACGTAAATGGAAAAGCAATGTTAAAGAATTGAATGATAAATCAACAGACATAAATAATTCAGTATCACTTACAGAAAAAGGTAATAAGACTCTAGGGGTTTATTGGTGTCCAGATTCAGATACATTTTCATATTCAATAACACAAATCAAGGCTCAAACGCAGATAACAAAGCGCACCATTTTGGCTGCGATATCTCAATTATTCGACCCATTTGGGCTATTATCTCCAATTATCATAGTAGCAAGGCTTATAATCCGAGATCTTTGGAAAAGTAATGTAAGTTGGGATGAATCAATTCCTTATGACATCTACTCAAGATGGTTAGCGTTTAGAGATAAATTAAAATATATAGATCAAATCCAAGTTTCACGTCATGCAATCATGCCTCAGAGTCGAAGCATTGAATTGCATGCATTCTCAGATGCATCGGAACGTGCATATGGTACATGCATATATTTACGTTCGATGAATGATAATGGTGAAATCAAAGTAAGTTTATTAGCTGCCAAATCGAGAGTGGCACCCACGAAGTTTGTAACTTTACCACGCTTAGAGTTATGCGCCGCAGTCCTTTCTGCTCAATTAATTAAAAAATTTAAATCCTCTTTAAACTTACTTATCACAAGGGAGTACTGTTGGTGTGATTCACAGGTGGTACTGGGATGGGTGAGATCACGGGCAACTAACTATAACACATATGTAGCAAACCGAATAACGGACATTCAATCTTTGACCAAGCCAAAGGATTGGTGGTATGTAAAATCAGGAGAGAACCCTGCAGATTTACTATCTCGCGGGGTGTTGCCAAATCAGTTGGTAACATCAGGGATATGGTGGCACGGACCAGCTTGGTTATCAAGTGAGCACTTATCTCATAGTAAAACCAACATGCAAGGTGAATTACCTGAACAAAGAAAACAAGTTCAAGTATTTACAGTAATCACATTTACAGATGACATATTTTCAATTAAAAATTATTCATCTTTAACTAAACTTATACGAATTGTAGCATACAGCTTACGGTTTATTCAAAACTGTTTAGTCAATAGAGAACGACAGTATGGTTGTTTAACAACAAATGAATTAGATAAGGCATTAATTCAACTAGTTAAGATAACTCAAAGAGAATGTTTTGCTGAAGAAATTGCTAACTTAACAAGCAAGATTCCCATAAATCCAAAAAGTAAAATTTTATCTTTATCGCCATTCTTAGATTCGTCAGGAATTTTAAGGGTTGGTGGGCGGATTCAGCTTTCTGAGTTTGCATACGATAAAAAGCATCCAATGCTTATTCCAAAAAATCATCATTTAACAATATTACTTTTCAGAAGTGAACACAAATTTTTATTGCATGCAGGAGCAAGGCTTCTATTAAATAGTGTCCGAGAAAGATTTTGGCCAATCAGTGGTGTAAGTACTGCAAAAAGGATTGTACGTGAATGCATAAGATGTGTGAGGTTTCGAGGGCAGTTAAATAATCAATTAATGGGAAACTTGCCTCGTGAACGATTCTTAACAATGTATCCATTTCATTCAACAGGTCTAGATTATGGTGGGCCATTTCTTATAAAAGATAGGAAAGGAAGGGGAAGTAAGGTCTCAAAAGCGTATCTATGTTTGTTCATATGTTTTAGTACAAAAGCTATACATTTAGAGTTAGTAAGCGAGTTAACCACTTCAGCATTTATAGCGGTTTTGCGTAGGTTCATAGCTAGAAGAGGAAAACCATTGCATCTTTTTAGTGATAATAGCACAACATTTAAAGGAGCAACTCATGAGTTACAAAGGTTAGGAAATTTCTTGCAAGAGCACTCTGAGCAAATTCAAAATCATAGTTCTGCTTTAAATATTCAATGGCATTTTATTCCTCCCTATGCCCCGAATTTTGGTGGTCTTTGGGAAGCTGGCATAAAGAGCACAAAACATTTTTTAAAAAGGGTTCTAAATGAAACTGCATTAACTTATGAAGAGTTCAGTACTCTACTTTGTCAAGTTGAATCCATCCTTAATTCAAGGCCCCTCACTCCTCTTACCACAGATCCATCCGACATAGAAGCATTAACACCTGCTCATTTCTTAATTGGGAAAACATTTACGTCAATTCCGGATCCAAATATCCTAGACATTCCTATGGCACGTTTAAATAGATTTGAACACATACAAAAAATGACACAGCATTTTTGGGATCAGTGGTCAAAACATTACATTACTGAATTACAACAACGTCAAAGATGGAAAAGGCAGTCTCCACAACTGCAAACAGGAACAATGGTACTAATAAAGCAAGATAATGTACCTCCAGCACGATGGCAGCTAGGTCGAGTAATAGCAGTCCATCCTGGGAAGGACAATATAGTTCGTGTCGTGACAGTGAAGTGTTCTGGTGGTGAAATAAAAAGGTCTATTTCAAAAATAGTGATACTCCCAGTTCATGAAGATGATGAGAAGAATTAATTTATAATCTTTATTACAAATGAATACGTTTTATATTCTCGGTTTTGCTAGATAAAGTAATATTGTTATTGCGTTATGTTATATACTCTTTAACCAATTCTGTTTTGAATTATCTTATTATGTTTATAAACCTATTGATATTAATTTCATTTTATTAAAGGTGCATCACACATGTAATAACCAAGGCTTAGATTTAGTTTACTATAGAGCTTGTAGGTTTTACTTGTACCTTATCTTATTTACTGTATGTTTGTGACAGTTCTTTCTTTTGTAATGTTTAAATAACATTTTTGAAAATGATATTTCAAGGTGGGCGGCATGTAAGATTTAAAATGTTGCTAAGAATCCAAGTGTGTATATGTTAATGACAGAATACAGATTATTGAAAGATTAGTCTTGTATTAATTTCAATTTCTTCATTTTAAACTTGAAAGTACACTTCGCATATGGTTATATATCTAAACACTTCCTTTAAATACAAATTGTATTCTTTATTTGATAATTAAATTAATGTAATATTGTGGTTGCATTTTGGTAAGGAAATTTTTAACTACTATATTATTACCTGATAAGTATAATATTGTTTAAGTTGTTATTCTGTTACTTGTTAATATGTTACTTATGTAGATACTATATAGTAAATAACTTTTTTATTTTTGTTTAAAGTTAAACTTTCTTTTTTATTTAGTTAAATTGTGGAATTAATGTTACTTTAAACTAGTGTTTATTTTTATATTTTTATTTCAATTATTATTGTGTGCCGTTGACACTAATTATTGTATATACTTCAATTATATTGCTTCCTGTAATTGAATTCTTCTGTTGGAAGCTCAAATTAAATAAATAAATATGACCAGAGGGTCAGTTTAAACAGGTGGTCAGATTTACAGGTTTTACTGTATTTTCTTACTTTCTGTGTTGTAGCTTCAATTGCCGTTTACTTTTATCTCGTCTTAGTTTTCCATCCAGTTCCCACTTTGGTTACCCCCAAACAAATTTACTGTATTAAAGTGCACAAAAAGGTGTGGACTCAGCTATTAAGCAAAGTAAACAGTTACTTACTGCGTACAGGGTGGCCAACGCAAGATGATCTTGTACCTTATCTTGAAAACTGTAAGAGTTACAACAAGAAATTTATTAATGAATACTATTCATTAATAAATTTATGCAGAAACGCGGATTTAGACATATTTAAGCGTCGTGTATTATTATAATCGTTTAAATATAACTTGCATTATGTAAATTAATTTTTTTTAACTTGGATTTTCCAAAAAATAACAGGAAAACTGAATTTTTAAAGAAATTGTGTAGGATTTCGATATATACATTAGGCAAACATACTTAAAATAAAATATATAATCGAGAACAGTAGATATATACAGGGTGTTCCATTGAAAATAAAAATGTTGATAGTAGCCACAGCAATATGATTCACCCTGTATATACAAAACTATTATAAAATTAAGATTTGTTTTACACCAACCAACTTTTTGATATTTAACTTTTTTTTCGTAACTCTTGCTGTTTCCAAGATAAGATCATCTTGCGTGGGCCACCCTGCTTTTTATAATAAAATGTTAAGTTCCGTAACCTAAGTTGTGACTACTAAGTAACTTGTTTTTTAATCAATTTTAAACAAAAAAATGTAATGAGTATCTCGTGTCTCAGATCATGCTAAAGCTCGGTACATAACTGGATTTCATGAACTGTGCAAAACTCCATCCTGACTCTAGTCTGGCATGACCCACAGTAACTTCTGAAATTGTGAAATTTGCGTCAATTTGAGAATTTCATATGAATTGATAAATAAATTCATATCTTCGCAACCAATTATGTAAATTAGGTCGGGTTTTGCATCTTACTTTTTGATCTAAACCAACAACAACACGTTTTTAACACAAAGTTTGTGGATGTCAAAGTTCATTAATTGCGACCATTATTACTTCGCTAGGTAATAAATTGTAGATGGCATTTTACTTATGGTTCTTTTTATTCTCAAACATCAATTAGAGTAGTAATTTAAGTATGTAATGCTTTTCAGTTTCCTATTCATTCAACTAAAAATCCTTTGTCGCAAAATACAGATCGAGCTCGTAAACGAGCAAAATTTAACCAATGACGATATTTTTATGGGGTTGAAAGTACTTTTATATGAGAAAACGTTGTCAGTTAGATTAACAGTGTTTTTTTTAACAAAAGTTGTAATAAAAGATTTCATCCATGGAAATAGTGAAAAAGGGGGTTTCCATTATCGTCGCAGCATTAACATCTTGTATAGCTAATAAGATGTGTTGTTCTGGAAAGTGTTTTGATCGATTGTCACCGGGAATTCTGTTTAAACTCGAACCAAGAACATCAGTAACATCCTTCACTTCATTTGTTCATGGCCTATATAAATAAGTGTTAATTATAATTACACATGTAACGTCTTTTCGTCCACGAAATTAGGACGGAACGTTTACTGAAGATAAAGCGCGCTGTAGAATAGAGTTAATTCCGAATGTTTTGGGTATCTGCCTGGGGTCTTGCATTCTTACAAAAGCTTAGGCTATATAAATCATCTTCCATGACTGGGCATTCACATCGGCAAGTGTGAGGGTGGCAGATTTTACAGCCTAAAGGTAAAGCAGACTTTAAAGTATCATAGTCAATCAGTATCTTAGCTTACTATACTTATAATAATTGCTTCTCTGGAAGGGTCTTGTAAACCTGACATCATATTGGTTACCTAATTTAATTATGAATCTATTGTTAAATGTATTAATTGAAGATTCTGTTATCGGTAATATCTTTCCGTCGTCTTCGTCATGCACTGAAAGTACTGTCCCGTCAGGGGTTTTGTGTTGGGTACTGGATACTTAAGAATTCGTCTAGTTCGTCTGCACGTTGGCTATCGTCAGGGCTGATTTGTGGAATTACTGATTCTAATAAATCTATATCTTCGTTATTGTGAATTTCTATATGCGTAATAGCGCGTCAGCAACGTAGTTTTCTTTGCCTCTTTTATAATTAATATCGAAATCAAATTCACCTAATTTTAGTTTCCCATGAGTTAATCTAGAATTTAGTTCTTTTATTTTACTTAACCAAACTAAGGGGCTATGGTCTGTCTCTATAGTAAATTTTTTAACAAAAATGTAAGCTCGGAAATACTTTGTGCAATCTAGAATAGCTAATAGTTCCTTCTCTATTGTTCAATAATTTTTTCTGCGCTATTTAAAGTCCTAGAACAGGGGTTCCCAAAGTGCGGCCCGCAGGCCAAATGCGGCACTCAAACCCTAGAAATGCGGCCCCCGATGTCAGATCATCCGCGATTTAGAATTCATAAAGATAATTTAAAAATAAAATAAATTTTATCATATTATAATTAAAAATTGCTCAGTTAACAAATACTAAATTTTATATGTAATATATTTTGTTATTATATAGATTGTATATATTTTATTGTCTTAACGGTCGCTCTCAGCTGATTAAATCTTGATGTTGGTCGATGTCTCAGTTAAATTGAAAATTAAATGAAAAACTCATAGTCTTCTCCACCTTTATTTGTAATAAAGGTGGAGTAGGGCGTAAAGAAAGGAGTAGGGTAATAAAATCTAATAATAAAGACTCGCAATAAAGACTATGAGTTTTTCATTTAATTCTCAGCTGATTAGCTGATGAGTATTAATAAGTCCAAATTAAGATCAAATTTAACTGATAAACATTTGCAAGCGGTGTTAAGAATACATTCAACAGACTTAAAACCAAGACTCAATGATATTATTAAAAGAAAACAACTGCACAAGTCACACACTTCTAATTGAGGAATTTATTATTTTTTCTTTTTTTATTTGAAATTTAGTTATTTTTGTTTAATAATTTTTGAAATGTGTTTATAATAAACATTTTGTAATAAAATTAATTATATTGTCATAAAAAATTAGTATAAATCTTTCTGTTGTGTTTAACGTTGAACGTATATTTTTCACAAAACCTTTTTTGGTCCGCCAAATATTTAGGAATTTACAATTTGGCCCACCTAGGTAAAACTTTGGGAACCCCTGTCCTAGAATAATATCCAATTGGTCTTATATTTTGGGATAATAAGTTTAAAATGAATTTAAAAAGTTTTGCAAAATCCGGGTAAACTAAGATAGGGGCATTGACTAAAAGTTCCTTGCAAAGATGAAAGGCATTTTTGTAATCTTCATTTTGTCCTAAAAGTCCTAGAAACGACTTAATTTCTTTGGTGGTTTATGGAATAGGGTATTTTTGTATTGCCTCGATTTTCGTTGCATTTGCTTTGATACCTTCGGGAGTAATAACATGACCAAAGAAGGCTACTTCTTTCCTGAGAAATTCTGACTTGTCTAATGGAACTTTTAAATTATATTCGCAAAATCTCGAAAAAATTTGTTTTAAATGTATCAAGTGTTCGTGAAGCGACTAAGAAAAGATTACATCGCCCATGTAGACAAAGCATGATTTATGAATAAAATATTTTAATACGTTATCCATAACCCTTTGAAATGTGGAAGGGGCGTTTTTTAATCCAAAAGGCATTCGTACGTATTTTTAACGTCCGTTATTATCCGTAAATGCAGTTTTAAAGGTCCATTTCGATCTGCTGGAATTCTTGAACTCATCTAAATCTAGGGTGCTGAAATAAGTACATTTGCCTAGATTGTATAAGATTTCATCGATTCTAGGAATCAGATACTTATCCTCTACAGTCTTATCATTTAGCCTATGATAGTCTATTACTAACTTAAACTTTTTTTACCTGATGCGTCTAGCTTTTTCGTCTCGCTCCAAATAGGTCAACTATGTGGTGAGATTGATGGCCGAATGATTTTATTTTCTAGAAGCTTATCTATTTGATTTTGTATTTCCTGCTTTAGATTATAGGGGTATCTAAACTGTTTAATGAACACGGGTTCATTGTCTTTCATACGAATATTATGTTTGACCGCGTTAGTAAAAGTCACATTTGTCATCATAAAATACTTCTTTAAACTGTTTACAAATTTTGATTATTTTTTCTTGTTCCTCATTATTTAGGTGTTCTATCCAAATTAATTTTGAAATGTGTATATTTGCAATTTGTTCCGTAGGGGGATTAGTTAACTCATAATTTATGACTGGTTTTACTTCTAAACGTTCTTGAAAATTAATCTTGACTGTGGCATCGTATTCGAGAGGTAAAGTGCATATGCCTTTTTGAGAATACGCGAAACATTCTGGAATGACCATATTTTGACCTAAATAAATTTCGGAAACAATGACTTCACCTTCAACTATATTTACGGGTACTTTTCTGATATTGTTAGTAGTTTGGGTAGGTTGATTTAATTTTCTATAACTAAATTAAAAGTAAAATGGGATGATTATATTATTAATTTCTAATGTTTTGTTTTCGTAATTAATTTTTGCTTTAAGCTTCTGAAAATCTGAGCTACCAATTAAAGCTTCGTGTGCCAATCTATAATGTGAAAGTTAAATGGGGGTGATTTATGTCAAATTCTTGTAATATTGGAAACTGAATATTTTATCGCTAAATACTATTTTATTTAAACTTTTGACTGTAGATTTTTTCTTAAAAATGAAATTTTTAAATTTTGTTAATGCTACTCTACTATTAACAATTGAATGAGAAGCTCCACTATCTATTAGTATTTTTAAATCTAAATGGGGTAAATAAATGAAAGGTAATTTAGGTTTGTTTGAAATAGAATTTAGGTCTATAAATATATGGGGTTACAAAAATCTAGAAGAGATATAGCGATTTTAATTACTTGACGCTATACTGTACCATTTTCAACTTTTACATCATTTGTTTTTAAAGTAATGACGTCATCGATATTTTTTTAAATGACAACCTATATTTTTTATTGTCGATTTCGGTAGTACTTTTTATTCTATTTTCAACTGTATATAGTTTTCAATATGTTACATTTAAAAAATAGAAAAAACTGCCCTAAAGTTCGAATATTAAAAATTCTTTAAATTTGCAAAATGAATCTAGTCACCGTATAAAACAAAAACCTTAGTTACGGCTGTCAGAAGTAAACAATAAAATAAACGTTATTTTCTTGTTCTAAAGTAGAATTTACGTTTAGTAAACTATTTTATTAATAAAAACGGCGCAAATGAGCGAGAAACAGCGAATTGAAGTGTTAATGATGATTGGTTATGGCGACAGAATTCGAACACATCAAGAAGTGTGTCAACTTTTTAGAGAAACGTACCCGGATAAACCCATAAGTCAATCAACGGTTAGTAGGATTGAAAAGATTTTTTCGGTTGGTCGAGATTTTTTCCAAAAAATATATTTTAACGAAGTTATCGAATTTATTCGCTACTTTATTTCCACACTGTCTATGAATTCAATGTAGAATTTTATGGTAAGAATGGGTGGGTAGGTCGGGAAAGGACTCCGAGGAGGAGTTAGCCGGAGGAGATACATAAGTCATTGAGGGTGATAAATTGAGGTAATTCAGTGGAAGAGATAAGTTGTGGGAGTAAGCCGGAAAAAGGAGTAGATTGTGGGTAACTAAGGGAGTAAGAAAGGGTAAGTCAGGTTTGGTGGTGAAGGGGTGAAAGTCGGGGGTTAGATAAAACGTTTAAAAGTTCGACTGAGAATGGTAAGCTTAGTATTTTCAACTGTTTTTGTTCGATTGCTTTTATTTAATAAATATTAATATTAAATAATCGCGCTTGGCAACTCGAAGGCTTCAATAAATTAGCCTTTTGACCGTCATATTTTGACGGGGTTTCCATAGTGTAGTTTTAACTTTTATAAAAGAATTATCAAGACATTATGCTTTTAATTGCATTTTATTTTAGTGAAACTTGTGATAGTGACTTTTTTTATATGTATTTTGTTTCGTTTGCCACTGCATGCTGCTTTTTAGGCAGCATAACAAAAAAGTTCTTGGATGTAGTCTTTTTTGTCTAACGTGATTATCGTTAACGAACGAAGATCTGCAAATTTACTTTACGGTGACAAGGAATAGTTTTCCATTCCATCGTTGGTTGCCTACGTGTTGGCATGTTAGATACAACTAATTCATTAGTGTATCAAGTAAAAAAAATAAAAATTAAGTGTTATGGAATAATTATCTGCTTCACTACATAATTTTTTTGTCGTGCAAAAAATAAATTTGATTGTAAAGACTATTATTATCCAAATGTAATTATAACGATGGCTTCCGAAATGAACTGCTAGTGCTATTTCTGGCATATTCCCAATCGACCTACAAGAAGTGCAATATCGTGCAATTGTAGCTTTTGTTGGAATCGATTTCTGTAAAAGCAGTTCTTAATTGTACCTTAATACATTTTCTATGTTTTATGACAAATTTTAGTCTATTTTCTTTAACAAAAATTAGTTATGAGGTTTTTTACTTAGTATGTACCGCCGCGATATATATTTTTACTCTCAACTCAATACATAAAAATTGTCTCTAAATAGTGGAAATAGTAAAAAAAAGAAGAAAATATAGTTTTTTAAATGTGATAATACGCCTCGTGTTAAACTTCAATACTCGATTAATTAATTCAATTATTCATCATAAGGTTTCAAATATAAACTCAATCATTTTATTTGATGTTATTGAATAAAACCAAGAGCAAACACCGCATGTTTTATACTAAATGTATTCAAACATAACGCCATCCTTTTTATATTCACGCATACCTACATTTATGTTAGTTTATGTAATTAATACCAAATTAATTAATTATGTCAATAAAGCATTCTAGTCACCGTATCGTAATCATTAAATAAATATTCACACCAACTGGGTGGAGTGTTTTAGAGTTCAACGCAATTTTTGTAAACAGCAGAAACACTTATAGCCTCCCCACGTTAAAGGTAGATAGATAACAAAATCGTGTTATTGTAATTTTCAGCTTTCATTATTTTTTCTGCTATACGTTTTTTTTACTTTACACAATTTCTAAGGAGTAAAAGTATTTTGATAATATCGAAGATTTGATTTTCATTAATTACAGTTTAATCCATACATTTCTTAAAAATCAATTTTTAGCTAAATATGTATCAAGAATATCTTTGGTTGATTTCTTATTAATTATTATTAATTTGTCCGAAGATTCGTATATTCTTTACAGGCAGTGAATGACTTAATAATGCCCCTTCCAGCATATTTCAATGATAAATATTACTTACTTTTACAAATAATATAATCTACATATTTACTATATTTATTATAATAACCTGTTTTGTTCATTTTTCCAAATCAACTTCAATAATTGAATTATAGAAATTGACTTGACTGCTTATTACTAAATATTAAGTAAGGTAACACGTACTTTCATTAAATATGTATATCCAAATGTCCATCTGTTAATTTTTCCAAATCATTCCAATAAGTATCACTTACTTGTATCTACATTGTATAAACATCTTTATTGAATTTTTATTTTTTATCTTAGAAAAGTATAGAATATAAGTCATTAACATTACATTGAAATTGCTATTTATCTTAAATCTTTGATAATGACAGCATAGCTGTCGAAACAATATTGTCAGGTATATTTTAATAAAACTGTGAAACTTTTAATAATCTTTATTTATTTCATGATTATGGAGTTCCACAAAATAAGGCTGGAAACAATAAACAAGATTAAATCTTATTATTATTTTCTTCTAGTATTGTTATCGTTCCTGATTCTTTTCCTTAGAGTTCCGTCTGCCAGTTGGTACCGCTAACGCTACCAGAAGGCCTATTGTAGATCTAGAAGGCTTATTGTACTCACCCTATAACAAGTTAATCACGATCAGTGTGTAATAGAAGTTCCTTGTATGAATAGATTTCTCAGCTGGATGTGTGATGAAGTCTTGAAAATGCGCTGTCTTTTTAAACCCAACGCATGGCAGTTGCATAAAACATGTATAACTGTTTCTGGTTCCTTGTTGCAAAGTCTACAAGTGAGGACTCCATTAAATTTCCCGATCTTGCACAGGTGTTCCTTAACGATAGCATGCCCTGTTCCTTTAGGAAACCCGTAATGATCTAGAGTTACAGCCTACTTAAGAGAAAAAGTTTTGTTGTTCTTTTCTGGCAAGTTCTGTCAGTGAACGCCTAACTAGTATGGTTGTGTCCTGGTCGATTAGTTCCGTAGGTGCTGTGCTGAGTGCTGGACCAGTCGTTGACATAGACTCGGACTGCACTTCTTGGTACTTCCAAAGGCAGGTTCTGGGACAGGAGAAACCTCAGCGGGGGCCTGCTTGGCTAGTTTGTCGGCTTCTTCATTGCCTTCAGTTCCGGAGTGACTTGGGGCCCAATTAAATTAATTATAGTACAGTTTAATTTAGCTAGATAGTGCCTTAGTTTTTATTTTCGTTGGGCAGTTGAGGCAGGGAAGTTGAGCAAAATTTAGTTGTCGAAAAAAAACTGTGCGGGGGCGCGAGAGGGGGTTTTTGTAAAAAAGTGGTGAAATTGAATTTTTATGTTATTTGTAGCGGGACATCATTCGCTAGGTTGTGACAAAACTGTAAATGGTTACATCGATATTTAAGTTATCAAAAAAAACATTTAAGATATTTATTTGCATTGTTGCTTACGGAAACTCCTTCTTTTAAAGTCGATTTTCTCGAAACAGCACTTTTAAGGTCTAACAAAAGTATATTTAACACTTAATATCTTAAATGTTAATGTTAAATCTTCTTTTGCGTTGATCTTCTGTGAACACAATGGTACTTTTATTTTTGTCATAGGTATAATAAAAGCGAAGATATCTGCAAAACAATGTAAAGAGTACCGCGTCTCGTTTTTGCTGTTGTTTAACGAAAAAGGATTTTAGCACGCTAATAATGCATAGTTGAAGTTATGTCTCACCCACGGTAAACAAAATATATGTTCTTATGCGTTTTACACATGGCATATCATACACAGTGGCGTATTTATTTATTATTTCTTTCTTAAATTCATACAAGCAAAGATATCCATCAATAGCTAAAAGCCGTCCTGTTTTTACATATTTACAATTAGTAAGCTACAACTATATTACAGCAGTACTTTGTATGTAACCACAGAAAATTTGTATGTAATAAGTTAACTAAGAATATGTTAACTAAGAAATGGCAAAATAAAAAAAATCACATCTTAGATTTAAAATTATTTCTTAATAAAATCATGGAAATATTTAGGTACCTACACCTCTTTTCATGGATTTTTTGCAAAATTACAATGACAACTCAAACTCAAATTAATAGTATATTACGTTATAAGTCCGGTAAACCCAAGTTTACAGTAGCGAGTTGAAAACGTTTCGGGACGAGGCGACGAAGGAGCCGAGTCTCGAATGTTGAAACGAGCTACTGTAATGGTTTACCGGAAGTATGACGTAAGGCGTTTTATTTCATACTGCCTCACATTGTTCATTTTTTAAAAAAATGCATTTAAAATTTTCAGTCCGATAAAATTTTTTACCGGACTCAAATTAGATTTTCAGTCCGGTAAAATTTTTTACCGGACTCAAATTGGATTTTCAGTCCGGTAAAATTTTTTACCGGCCTTGTAACGTAATAATTCATTTACCGGACTCAAATGAGTCCGGTAAATACCCTTTTACCGGACAGTATGAAATAAAAAATACATATTGTGCAATTATTTATTAACTATTGAAAAGTAGAAATTAAGAAGGAAAAACTGAGTAAACGCATTCAGTCTGAATACTTGGAATTCCGAATCTGATTCGATGTCTGCTTTTGGTAAACCATTTTCTTTTTGTTTTTGCATCCTCCAGGATGCAAAAGTATGGGCAATGAAACCTTGACAAACAAAATTAAAAAAGATACACTAATAGATCCAAATTTTATTTTACAAAAATGATATAACATACATAACTGCTATTGTTTAATAAACGAAACAGTTTCGACCGATTCAAATTGTTATAATCAGTTCACCTCTAGAAAACACTAGTTCTGAGATTCCACCTTCATTAATGCTAACCACAACAAAACTCTTTTGGGAAATTTTTCTTTTTGAATATATTTCACCGAATTTTAGAAACGACTGTGCTTCATAATAGTCCTGTGACTGCCATTCAGTGCCATCTAAAGTAACATATGCCTTATCATTTTGAATAACAATAACATCTTCATTAACTTTGAAACATGTGATTACCATGTGTTGTAATCTTTCTTTCAGAGTATTTTATTGTGTCATGGGAACCTTTGGAGCTGTTTGTTTGTGTTTTCTAGATATATTTATGGATTCTAATTATTATTTACAGCAGTTTTATGAAAATATGGTTTACACCCCAGCTCACGATAAGATTCAGCAATCTTTCCCACCGTAATGCGTTGGCAGTACACGTTGCCCTTCTTTTAGGGCTGAAGTAAGTACCCTTCCAGTGTTGTCCCTTCTTTTTGATGGTATTTCTTTCTTGAATCTTCTAATGTTAGCATACATGGTACTTCTTTTTACTCTTAGTTTTAAGTACTCAGTACTCTACTTTATCTGACTTCTTCGAATTTGGATTTTATTGTAAACATCAGTTTTCTGCACAATTATTTTGATGCCATGGTTACAACACAAGCAGCTCAAGCTTATGAGGTTTTGTTTTTCAAGGAACATGCATTAACTTTGTACCATTAACTTTGTTTTATTCAAATATTTTGTATAAGTGGCATTATTTCAAGTTTTCAAAGTTTTGTCCAAATTTCTTTGCTTATACGTTAATATAGTTATGAAGGCATTCACTGATAGAAAACGCTCCGCTGCAATAGTACAAACACTTCTGCTGTTCGAATTTTGAAGGTTGTGTCAATTATTAATAAATTACTTTAAAAAATTTGCCGTTTGTGAAATATTTATACAGGCAGGTCAGGCTCTCTACCGGCATGCAGTGAATGCGAGGGTTTACAAAATCCCATTCTCCAACCAGCACGTCGATGCTGTTAGCGTTCCGTGTGCTTGTTTAGATTTGTTTAAACTGAATGAGATTGTACTTTGGTGGCTGAGATTGTCATATTTATCTATACATCTAACTATCTTAATGATCTTCATTTAAGTTTTAACAACACAATAATAGAAGTTATTAATATTAAAACAAAAATAATATCAGCCGTTGCCTTATTAGGTTTGTATCTTTTTATACGAAGCAACAAAAGTAATTCCCCAATTGTAAAAACGCTATTGAAAACAAATATTTTCAAATCATAACATAATTCTAAACAAATATAAAACTCTACAAGAACGAAGCCGCGAAAATCAGATAAATAACAAAAAGCCAGCAACAGTGGACCCGGCAATGGATACTTGTTAACCGCGTTCATTACATAGCCAAAGTTGAACCAGTCTGTATAAAAATTAATAGTAGGAACAATAAATAATGCTTATTTCCGCCTTCTATGTAAATAACACTTTATAAGCATTTATGGTAACTACATAAATAAGTAAATGAGTAGCTACAACTATAGCCCTGTAAATTTTACAATGCGCATTTAAAAAAAGCTAATAAAGCTATAAATTGTCCAACCGCCGTACAAAATGTCTTTTTATAGACAATATACAATAAATTAATTAAAAGAACGCTGTGTGATGGTGGAAATAAAACTTTGTTGGATTATGGAAGCTAGCTCTTCGTCCTCGCCTCACAGACTTTCCAGCTCGCCAGTAAAGATTATTTACAAAGCTTGCCATGTAAATAGCTATTCTTTACACGTGCGATGATTTAGTATAAAATCATTTATCATCATTTATTTCCATAATTTATTTATATCATTATCAGAAATTCGGAAATATTTTACCTATAATTAATTCTACTAATGGCTAAATCTTTTGTACGGTTTGGTGACCGTGAGATCACTCAAAACCTTATTCAAAACCAAGTTCTCTTGATCTGTAATTTTTAAAGGCGGTTTGCAGCTATCTCTTTGGGTTTTGATATGCTCTAGGTCTGTCCATATTGAAGGTAGAGCAGCCAAGCTTGACAAAGACCTTCGGAGCATTAGGAACTATATGTCTGAAAATGTCAGTCTTTCAAGGTCATAAGTTAGAGGAACTTGATCATGAGTTATTTCAGGGTCACCAATCTTGGCCTTACAAAGGATTTAAAAGGAATAAAATACACCTTAAAGGAGTTTTAAAACACTGTGAACTAATAAATAAGGTGACCAACCGTCTTGTTTTGGCCGGAACGGGTTTAGTATTTTGTCATCTATTTCGATTTTCTTCGCGCGTTCGAATGATTTTTTTCCCTCGCCTAGAGGCGCTTTAGAAAAAGTTATATTCTTACGGGCTAAAAACGTTTCGTGTAGGATCACTACATCTAGTCACCTAGGCCGCGCTGGTCGATCAGAGTACCGCAAAACGCCACTTTATTGGGGCAGAGAAGGATGATTTTTAATAATGGACAAATAAAAACCACGTTTTACGTATTAGACATATTAGAGGTTTCATCCTTCAGGATAAGAAAAACTTTTTAAAGTAAACGTGAATTTGATGAAATGCAATCAGATACAAATAATGAACAATTTTGTGCTTCTTTTGCCCTAATATGGCAGCGTTTTGCGGTACTCTGATAGACCAGGCCTAGGTACTAGATGTAGTGACTCTAGTCCAGTGGCGTAATTACCGCCAAGAATAAAGTAGGGATCCCAATTTTAGAAAAACATCATTTTAATTTATGGTAACGTTATTATAACAACAGTTTAGAAACATTAATTGACTACAATACTTACAATAAATAATCAAATTAAGCACCTTTTGTTGCTTGGTTGTAGCCTAAACAGTGAACAAATTCTGTACATTTCTAATCGTTTCGAGAAAAAAAATAGCTCAGCACTGATCGGATTCTCAAATCTACCTCCACAAGAAAAAGTCGGGGGCGTTAAGCCTGGTAACCGGTCCGGCGTTTCTATTAAACCTTGTCTTCCGATCCAGCGCTTGGGAAAGACGTAATGCGGAGATGCGCCGTATTGTTGAAACCATAGCTGTTCTTCAATTAAAATAATGATTTCTAAAATTTAAATCTCTATTTTATTCTTAAAAACATTCTTAAACTGTAGATATGCTGAGATAAGTAAGCTCTATCGAATTCTGGTGAAAGAATTAGGGGTTGCTATTTAATAAAATTGATTATGACGTCTTAGCTCAAAAACAATTGAACATAAAATTGAACGAAATTGTGGAAAACGGTCTTTCCAAAAAATAAAAATCGACGTGTATTGGCGGTTTTCGCAAAACTTTTCAAAAATTCGTTTTTGTTTGACACTCGATATCCCTGACTTGTAACACACTGTATATGAGGAGCGCAAACGTTAAGTTTCGCAGAGACGCGTCCAAATTTCACGTAGTTACGCCACTCATTATGTCCTGTTTTTCTTCTAGGAAAGTTGGTAACCTTGCTGATAACTTAATAAGACAAATACTGTCTTCTGTTACTGTCACTTTAAGTGCCATCGTTAATTTTGAAACTCGCCCCTAAGTGTGCATTTTGTTCCCATTTGCTCCTGCTTTAACCTTAAGTTTGTCTTCCTATTGACTCTGAAGTATTTGTTACTTATAATAATAATTTATTATTTATAGTTTATTTATAGTTTATACAGTGTATTTCGTATTAATGAGGGTAATATTGAAAAAGAAATTTCACATTCATATTGCCTTGGGACCTCCATCGACAGTTGTCAAAGCGAGCCTTAGTGTAATACAAAATAATGCAATACTTACTTTATAAAAGTCCTTGTTTTGTATAAAAATCTATTCTACAGCCAGTACAATATTTGTTAAGTCAGAATACCTAAAAATCCGCTACGTCACTATCTCTAAATTAACCGCACACGACACCCGAGCTGGAAATTTTTCTTTGTTTATTCCTTTTTTTGTATTGTATTATTGTGTTGTATAATAACATGTACCTAGATGATAGTCACAAATTATTGTAATAAACGAAATAAAAACACATGACTTACAAGATAGAACGTCATCGGCTTTTTCCATTCTGGGAATTCGGGCTCAATAAATATCGTACGGGCAGTATGTTTAGTTACTTTATTAGAACAAAACCGAGTTTTTTAGATTATTTGCATTAACAAATGTGGTTGTATATAACTTTGAATAGAAAGTTTCATTAAGATCTGGAATTAAAAAGAAAAGGAAGAATATTTAAGACAATATTTTTCTAAAAACTTCTGTTTGTGTAAATATTGTAAATGAAATATAAAATACACAGGGATTGGAATTTGCTAAACAATTTGCATGTAGATGTGTTCGTATTTAGTTAATAGCAAAATGAAGCTAATTTTTATGGTTAACTTTTGTCAGCAGGTACGGCAAACGCTTTTCTCCGACGCTCCCAGGAAAACTTCATCCACAGTTCTTACCAGAAAATTGGCAAGACATCTATGAAATCGTTAAGCATTATGAAGAGAACTAATAAATTATAAACTATAGGTATTTCTGATTTCTCCCACTCGACAATTCCATGTTGTACTTCTGCTAATAAACCTTGTATTTTATGTTTTCTTAATATATTCAGTATTATTTTGTTATCAAATGACGATAAATATTGTATGAAATAGTGGCAACATTATTGATAAAAAATATGACATGTAATGGTTGTAATTACACAATGTTCTCTATTTATTTGTATTGTTGAAGTTGTATATTTATTAAAAGATGTATGTTAGTACTACAATAAAATGAATGTATGAAACAAAAAAACATAATTTGTTTCAGACTTTTACTAAAAAAAGACTATTTCAAATAAATAATAAGCAATTTTATGTACTGCTGTGTATAGGTATACATTTTTTAACGTTTAGCTTCAAAAGCTTGCTCCTTTGTCTATAGAACATTCCCTTCACTTATACATATTATATGAGCGAAACAAATATGAACTATTCAACTAAAGTGTCTTAAAGCAGAACAAAAAAATCTAAATGGAAAGTTATAAATTAGTAATGAACCAATTGTTATTTTTATTCAAAAGCTGAATTAAATCTCTTAAATGTATCAAACATTGCAGATATAGAAAATATCATTCATCATTTATTGAAGGGCTATTCAGTGTTAAGAGGTATGAAATAAATAAATATTAATAAAATGCGAAATCGATCACTAAAATAGGTCGATCTCGCGGATTTCAATGAAAATCACTTATGAGGTAGCACTCAACTAAAGAACATAACTTTCATTCATCAATTTGCTAAATTACGCAGAACTTCGGAAATATTCAAACTGAAAAAATTATCAAAACTGCTTGCACGCCTTTACAGAAATATAAATATCTCGAAAAGTATTTACCCTAGAACAAATATTTTTTTGTATATTGCTCACCCGAAGACGGGCTTTTTGGACAGGCTAATAATTTTTTGTTATCGAACGTATTTTTATTTTTTTCTAAACGAAATATTTTAAAAATGCAGAAAAATCGGTGTGGTCACATTTTTAAAAATCTGATAAGAATTGTACAGATTCTTTGAACATTTCTGTATTGAAATGCAAAATGGCAAGCTGGACGTTTTAATAGTTTTGGCAGGGCAAATCTCTAAAGATCGCGTTGCAGACAGCCGGCGCACCATAGATCACGGTCAACCGGCACAAACCGCATTCGCTACCTTCTAGTTAATAATACGGCCCATATTACCAGCTTAACTCTTAGCCTTAACCTCTCAACTAATGTACATAAGATACATGTATATTTGTGTGGATACGACTAACCTACTAATTAGTTAATTACTTATGTATTTAAATCGATTACTTCGGGTGTGTTACATAAAGTACTTTCCTTGCGGCTGTCCAAGACCATAAAATATAAGGCAACAGCTTTTTTAATTTAAGTTTTAAGGTCAGTTGGGGTAATTGGTCCATAGATATACAATTCGTTTGCTTTTTTTTTCTTTTCTTTAGTTATTGGCTTTGGCAGAGCCAATTAGCCAGCCTAATTTGAATTGGACCTATGCTTCTAGTTTACACTTAACACAGAACACTGGGATACCAAAAAGGATCTGGGAAGCGTTAATGAGGGTCATCATAACTAAAGGAAAAAAACCAACAGGAGAAGACCCTTGGAAAGGCAACAAAAGAGTAATAGAGTGTTAAATCCTATATCTAATCTAAATGATTAATAATTTATATTTAACGTCTTGATTCCATTGTTATACGCTGTATAAATATGATCAAATTTCTATTTTGGCTTGTTTTAAAAATTTGTACAGGGCTAAATAGATGTTCAGATTTCTTGACGATAGTAAACAACTTAAGTTTATAGGTAATTCAACATTGCTTTTTATAATTTCGTTGAACAGGTTATTTAAGTAGATCGTATTAACCTCGCATTCAAAAATAATATGGTGTAATGTTCCTTCTGCGCCGCATCCACATAATGGACTCTCTGCAAGACCTATCTTGTGTATGTGGTGAGGGGATTTTCCATGATTAGCTCGTAAACGACAAATTGTAGTCACAAAATGTTTACTATTGACTCCCCGATACCAAATCTGCCGAGGGAGATTGTTTTCTAGTTTCTTATAACTTTTTCCTTGAGCCCCTCTCTGATACTGATCAATCCACGAGGCCAAAGCTTTATGCTTTATAGATGAAATAACATCCGATTTGGCAATGTAAAATCTCTCCCGAGGTGGGGAATTAGCTGCGTCTTTAGCATAACTGTCGACAATCTCATTGCCTGTAATTGAAGCATGCCCTTTTGTCCATACAATTACTACTTTTTGGTCGTTGTTTTTGATTTGAGAGTATATATCTGCAATGTCTCTTACAATAACGTTATTATTTAGGTATAAGTCTAAAGGTTCTAGTTTGGTCACAGCACTTAGACTATCTGTAATTATAATTATTTGATTGTAGTTGTGATTTCTCACATATCTTAAAGCATCCCTAATGGCTATCAGTTCTGCAGAATAAACGGAACAAATGTCGTCCAGTTTAATTTGAATATTCTGATTTGTAAACTAATCAAAAATTGCACATCCTACTTTGTTATTCGTTTTCGAGCCATCTGTAAAAATTAAATGAAAATCTGGCCATTTCGTCTTAACATCGTACTTAAATGCCATATTACGGACGGACTCAGGTAAATTTGAATAATCTGGTAGCCTACATGTTGCAATTTCTTGGGCATACATATCCAACGTAGAAGGAAAGCCTAGGTGAATTTCGTTTTGTAGAATCATGTCTCTATACCCTAAAGTGTTCAAGTATGATGAGCCAAGAAGTGGGTCTGATTTAACCTTCCAGTAAGGTTTCGGTAGCACCAGTAAGGATAACTGGTGGAGCTTATCATATAAAGGAGACTTTTTCTCAAATAAACCTACAACGTATTTGCTAGTTATCATTTGTCGTCTAATATCGAGTGGCATGACCCCGCTTTCTGCGTGTAGAACGTCTATGGGGGTACTTTTCAGTGAGCCCAGACAAAGTCGTAAACATCTGTTTTGAATTATTTTTAATTTGTTAAGATGGCTATTACATGCTGACCCATAAAATACTGAGCCATAATTGATAATCGGTTGTATATATGAAAGGTAGACCAACCGAGATATATCAGGAGATGCTCCCCATTTACTAGAAGATATTGATCTAAGTAGGTTAAGGCTTTTTTCGACTCTATTTATAAGATAAGAAATCTGATACTTCCAGTTGAGTTTCCTATCGAGCCAAACTCCAAGAAAACAAATTTGATCTTTGTACGAAAAGTTACAATTGTTTAATTCAATTTCATTTGGCAGTTGGACTCTTCTTCGAGTGAATGTGCAAACTACTGATTTTGATTCAGATATGGTTAGATTATTGACACTGGACCATCGATTAAAACTTTCTAACCCTGCACTTAAATTTTCTTGTGTAGTGGCAATATCCTTAGCTTCTGTATATAAACAAATATCATCTGCATATTGCAGGACTTTGATGTTTTCTTTAAAGATATCTTCAAGGTCCGAAACATATAAAATGTACAGAAGGGGGCTAAGGATGCATCCTTGAGGAAGACCTAGTGATGTAGAACGAGGGCCAATGAGATTTTCACTGGTTTTAACATAAATACACCTATCTCTGTAGAGGTTTATAATATTTCTAACAAAGATTTCAGGTAAACCAATTTCCGTTAATTTGGTTTTTAGGAGGTGAAGCTCAATACCATCATAAGCACTCTTAATATCGATAAATAGTGCCGTAACTGAGTTATTTTTTGAGAAGGCAATTAATATGTCGGTTACTACGCAGCCAACGCTGTCTATTGTAGATCGGCCACGTCGAAACCCAAATTGTGTTTTAGGCAATAAATTCTTTGTTTCCAAATACCACTCTAAACGCCGTTTAATTAGTCTTTCATATGTTTTAAGTAAACATGATGCCAGTGATATTGGGCGATATGAGTTTGGTTCATTAGGAGGTTTATTTGGTTTCAAAATGGGTACAACCACATACTTTTTAAAGCTATCTGGGTAAACTCCAGTTTGCCAGAAATCGTTAAAGATTTTTATCACCATTTCCTTAATGGAGGCAGGCAGATGAATCAGCTGTAAATAATGAATGTTATCCAAACCAGGAGATGAATTTCGTTTGGTATTAAGAATTTTATTCAGCTCATTAATAGTGAAAGGTTTAAGTATGTCATTGTATGTATTGTTTTGATCGCTTTGAATTGTTCAGTCATTGTTTACTGACATGGGAGCGAGGGAATCTAAGAATCTTTGAACCCATTCATCTTTCCTCACAATATTTGTATTGCTAATACGTCTGTTCTTAAGCTTATTTATTTCCCTCCAAATATTAGAAATAGGAACATTTTTATTTAGACCTCCCACGTAACCTTTCCAACTATTTCTTTTGGCTTGCTTAGTAATTCGTTTGACTTTTGCATCTGATTTTTTATATTCCAAATAATTTTCTAAGGAAGGTTGTGATTTATATTTGTTTAGGGTAGATTTCTTTTCATTTATTGCAGTTTGACATTCATGGGTCCACCAATGTTTAGTTAAGTTATTATTTATTGTTTATTTTCTAACTTTGGTATTGCAAAATTACTGGCTTCGTGGATAAAATGCATTAACGAATCAAAGCCTATTATTTAATTTCTTTTATTTTCAAGATAAGACTCATATTTTTCCCAATCCGCTTTTTTAATGTTCCAAATTTTATAAGAATAACACTTTGTCTTCTCAGTATGGTTACTGGTTTCAATCGAAATAAGAAAATGATTTAAACCTAACGTATCGTTTACCACTTTCCAAGTAAAGAAGTGACTAATCTCTGGTGTGGTTATGGATAGGTCAATGGCTATTTTGTTATTATTAGGTGGTGTTAGTAAAGTAGGAGATCCGTCATTCAGTATTACCAAATTATTAGCATCCAAAGCTTCGAGTAAATGAATACCTTTTGAGTCAGTAACGTCGCAACCCCAGGCTACATGATGGCAGTTAAAGTCTCCAACAAGTACAAAAGGTTTGGGTAAAGAGGACAAAAAAATTTCCCAATCTTCTTTTAATATAGATATTTGTGGTCTATAATAAATACAAACGAAATATATTGCTCGCTTATTAACTTCAACCTTAATCGAAACGCATTCTATATCTGAATTGATATTAATTAAGTGGTGCTCTTGATATCTAATATTTGTTTTAATTAAAATAGCCACACCCCCGTAGCCGTCTCTTCGGTCTTGTCTAAAAGTATTGTAACCACTGAAATTAACGTATTTTTGTGTTTTAAACCACGTTTCACAAATAAGTTCGATATCGATATTTTATTTAGTTAAATATATTTCAAGATTTGTTTTATTGGCTATTGCGGATCTTGCATTCCATTGGATAAATTTCATAGCGTTTGTTGGGTAAACTTACTTTTAATAGTATCAAAAATTCTTTCCAAATCAGCTTGACTTATACTATTCTGACATTCCAAATTGCCTTCTCGAAAGGTTTTCAGAAAAATACTAATGAGTAAGTTTCCAGAATTTTCCTTAGTTTTAGGCATGACTTTATTTAGGTTGTGGTACTGTGGAGGATAAGGGTTTCTAACAATAGGAGAACCTCTATAATTTAGCGAAGATTGTTTTAAAATTTCTTTATGCCTTGAAAATAAAGGAGATTCAACGAGAGGAGATACTGCTTTTCTTTTCTTAGTAATTGCTTGGGATAATCTGGGAAAATCTGTTTTATTTAGGACAATATTTTTATTAATATTATACAAGTCGTCTTGACTAGGTGCCGAAGGTTTTGTATTGACTAAGTGATCATGCAACTTAACTGCTTCCGCGTAATTATTATTTTTAAGTTCTTTAAAAGCATCTTTATATGAAAGGTTATTATACGCTATTATTTGTTTAATCTTCTTTTGGTTATCAAATTCTTTACATTTGTTCAATTCGGTCGATAAATGATTCCCCCCGCAATGAAGGCAAATTGTGATTTCTACTGGACAATTTGTAACTTCATGTCCTTCTTCTGTGCATTTGCTACACCTAACTTTACTTTTACAGTTTTTCCCAATATGGCCAAAGCGTTGGCGCTGATAACATATGACAACTTTCTGTACATAAGGTTCAACTGAACAAATAACTTTATGTATTAAAACATAACTTGGGAGGGATTGACCTTTAATTGTAATAATAACTGTTTGAGTAGGAGTGTATTCTTTTTTTTCTTTATCATTTAGTCTAGTCATACGTTTTACGTCCATTAACTTAAAAGGATAATTTTCTGGAAATTTAATGATTCTTTTAAGATCTTCCTCATCAAGACTTGTATCTACATGTCTAATAACTGCTTTTCTAAATAATAAAAAATGTGGAACATATACCACAATATTACTTGGTTTTTAAAAATTGCGAATCAATCAATTTATTTGCAGCAATATGGTTTTTTAACGTTACTTTAATTTTATTACGGCCTATGGGTGTTATTTCAATCACATAGTTATCTAAATCTTTATGATAAAGAAAAATTAACTTACCAACCGTCATTGGGTGTAAGGTTTTGGAATTATCTTTGTTTTCTATATACACCTGATACGGGCCTATATCTGTTTCTGTATATTTTAGATTTACTCGACCTGGATTGCCACTTGTTGAAATATTTTTATTTGCAATATTTTCGGTTTCCATATTGTGTTTGTTTTTATCGGGGGGATCACCCCCGCTTGCTTCATCCATGGTAACTTAATTAGTACCTACACACTTTCCCGACTTTAAAGCGACCCCTAGAAGCTCAATAATATTGCGCAATAATATTGTGCAATATTATTGATGCACCCTCCATACAACTCAATAATTTATTAAAAAATTGTGCAATAAATATTGTGCAATAATTCACTTTATAACAAAATGTTGAGTGACACGAACGCTGCTTGTGTAGCTATTGCTTTGGTTCTTTTTAATTAAAAAAAAAGAGAAAAAAGGAAGAAGGTAGTTAAAGAAATGATATATGAAAAGACAGAAGTATACTCATAAGAATTTAATGAACGATTTAAGAGTTAGATTATGGAAATTTGTATTTATGAAAAATGTCATTCTTGATAAAAAGTTTTGCTTCTTGTAAGACCCCAAAAAATTAAAACAAATTCACGTTTTATTTTACTTGCTCCATTTTATAGTCCATTTTCTGTGAAACCATATGAAATTTTGCACTAAGTTCAAAACTTTAACAATAACCTAGTGGGTGGTATGTCATTATTAAGCAATAATTCTCTCAAATTAAAGTATTTCTAATTATAGTGGAAAAATGTTATGAGATTGGTGGAGGCTACGTCGAATAGTTGGTGTTCATTTTTACTTAATGTTAGTTCTTCTTTATTATTTTTGTTATTGATTAGAAACAAACGATTACTGTTGCACAATTTAAAAGAATTATTGCTTAATAATCACATAAACGTCACCTACTAGATTATTGTTAAAAGTTTTGAAATGCAAAATTACATATGGTTTCACAGAAAACTGACTATAAAATGAAGCA
This sequence comes from Agrypnus murinus, assembly GCA_929113105.1. Lineage (NCBI taxonomy): Eukaryota > Metazoa > Arthropoda > Insecta > Coleoptera > Elateridae > Agrypnus > Agrypnus murinus. The sequence continues at coordinate 76,584,170 of OV816026.1, forward strand.
GGTAAAATAAAACATGATTTTTTTAATTTTCTGGGGTCTTACAACAAGCAAAACTTTTTATCAAGAATGACATTTTTCGAAATGTAAAAATAATAAAACTAAAAATAAAATTTTTTCTCCTCTTGTAAACTCAATCCGTGGACACACTGTATGTATACCCTTGTAACTTAATGTTGTTTCATATTCCACAGGGCTGATAGCGACTTTTATACCTCAATACATTCATTTATAAAAGCCTTTTCGTCAGTTTTAGATCCACTATATTTAGCGGTCGTGAAAATGAATTAATATTGTGCAATAGTATCCACAGACAGGCCAATATTTTACATAATTTCAAACAGTTTTAGATTGACACAATATATTGCGCAATCTTTCAATATACGCTCCAGACGATCAATAATATTGCGCAATATCAATTATTGCACAATATTATTGAGCGTCTAGGGGCCGCTTAACAACATGAAAAACTTTGTAAATAGTGTAGAAATTCTAAGTTAAGATAAATAAAGTTAAAGAGCTATATTCGATACAACCGTCGTACTTGAGCACGATCAACCGAAAAGGAATTCTTTTGCTTCAAACTCTTTATCTCATATTTTATCGTGAAGTATAAGTTTAGGACCTTGTTTTATAGTAACTTTAATATATTTCCAAAAGAAAATGTAAAGATAAAGCAGCTCTAATGCCAACTAGTGCATTTAAAAATATTTTTTAAAAACATGTCCGGTGGTTCCAGTTACCCAATAGATTGGGGTAAATGGCATCGTCTATATTATCCACATTACTTTATATGTTCTGGGTAACTGGGACGCCCTAAGGATATTAATTAAAATGTCTCCAGAAAATTAGGGCTGCAGTAGGAATAGTTCAGGAATTATCGCAGTCGGAAGAGTGTATAGGGTAAAGTCGATAAAACTAAAAATTCACGTAATTCTCATAGACGTTTAACGATAGTTTTAGTTTTTATTAAGCATAGTTTCAGTTACCCCATCGCTCCAATTACCGCAGCTGACCTTATTAAACATCAGAACCTACAATAGAGATCGGTAATAGTTATTTATGGTACAAGTGAGTTCAGTAAGTTATTATGATAATTTTTGCAGTGGATAATATCATTAACTCACTTGTGCCACAAGTTCAAATATTGAATTTGCAATGATTCTATAGCTCAGTCTATAGTTTTTAACGTTAATAAATTTGACACTCTAGCTAGATAACTGGATTTTAATAATATAATACAACGTAAGCTGGTGATTGGTTGCTACCTACAATAGCACCTAGTCTATTGCTATCTAAGCTATTGCATTATAATATTTTAGGGTCTTTGATGGCCGCAAGAAAAATGCTTTATGTAACACACCCGGAGAAATCGATTTAAATACATAAGTAATTAACTAATCAGGAGGTATAATCATATCCACACATATATACATTTATCTTATGTACATTAGTTAAGACCGACCGCTGGAAATATAGACGGTATTATTACTAACTAGAAGGTAGCGAATGCGGGTTGCGCCGGTTGACCGTGATCTATGGTGCGCTGGCTGTCTGCAGCGCGGTCTTTGAAAATTTACCCTGCCAAAACTATTAAAACGTCCAGCTTGCCATTTTGCATTTCAATACAGAAATGTTCAAAGAATTTGTACAATTTTTTCAGATTTTTAAAAATGTGACCACACCGATTTTGCTGCATTTTTAAAATATTTCGTTTAGAAAAAAATAAAAATACGTTTGATAACAAAAAATTATTAGGCTGTCCAAAAAGCCCGTCTTCTATTGAGCAATATACAAAAAAAATATTTGTTCTAGGGTAAATACTTTTCGAGATATTTATATTTCTTTAAAGGCGTGCAAGCAGTTTTGATAATTTTTTCAGTTTGAATATTTCCGAAGTTCTGCGTAATTTAGCAAATTGATGAATGAAAGTTATGTTCTTTAGTTGATTGCTATCTCATAAGTGATTTTCATTGAAATCCGTGAGATCGACCTATTTTAGTGATCGATTTCGCATGGAATGACCCTATATTTATAAAGTTCCTTTTAGATCGTTTAAAGTTTTCAGCAAACATAGAATAGGTGACGTATTTTATAGATTTCAAGATAAAAAGACACAGTCAGAATTTCGGGAAATCTAACGCTCCACTGAAAAAAAAAATTGTTGTCTGGGGAATTCCAACCCCAGTAGGGATCTTCATCGTGCCAAACATCGCATTGACACGGGACCTACAGTTTTGCTACCTATCTGAAAAGAATAGTCCAATTACTACGAATAGAGTTTTTGTTTCAAATATCCTTATTTGTGTTAATCGCTTTATTTTGTCGTTTTAAACAAATATATTAAAAATCGAGAGTGAGATCGCACCGGTGTTAAAAGATATTAAAGGTCAAAATTTTGATTGCGAATATCTCACTTCCTATGGCTTGGAGGCCAATTAAGGTTATACAAATTAGAGATAATTACATTTCTGATAAAAAAGGTTATATTCATTTTGTACGTATAACGAACCGTTTGTGAGATATACAGCAAAGAATATGTATAATGTACTACGTTGTATCCGTTTCCGAGCCACCTACGACGCAGAATATAAAGTGGTTGGTTTTCTTTAAAACCACCGAAAATTTATTTTATTTCATACTGTCCGGTAAAAGGGTATTTACCGGACTCATTTGAGTCCGGTAAATGAATTATTACGTTACAAGGCCGGTAAAAAATTTTACCGGACTGAAAATCCAATTTGAGTCCGGTAAAAAATTTTACCGGACTGAAAATCTAATTTGAGTCCGGTAAAAAATTTTACCGGACTGAAAATTTTAAATGCATTTTTTTAAAAAATGAACAATGTGAGGCAGTATGAAATAAAACGCCTTACGTCATACTTCCGGTGAACCATTACAGTAGCTCGTTTCAACATTCGAGACTCGGCTCCTTCGTCGCCTCGTCCCGAAACGTTTTCAACTCGCTACTGTAAACTTGGGTTTACCGGACTTATAACGTAATATACTATTACCGGACTGAAAATCTAATTTGAGTCCGGTAAAAAATTTTACCGGACTGAAAATTTTAAATGCATTTTTTTAAAAAATGAACAATGTGAGGCAGTATGAAATAAAACGCCTTACGTCATACTTCCGGTAAACCATTACAGTAGCTCGTTTCAACATTCGAGACTCGGCTCCTTCGTCGCCTCGTCCCGAAACGTTTTCAACTCGCTACTGTAAACTTGGGTTTACCGGACTTATAACGTAATATACTATTATTTCATACTGTGTCACATTTGTCAGTTTTACGTCAAACTTTTTAGTCCAGAACATGCGATTTTACGGTCTAGTATGCTTGTAAAAAATTTTACAGGACTTGTGACTGTAATAGTATATTACGTTATAAGTCCGGTAAACCCAAGTTTACAGTAGCGAGTTGAAAACGTTTCGGGACGAGGCGACGAAGGAGCCGAGTCTCGAATGTTGAAACGAGCTACTGTAATGGTTTACCGGACGTATGACGTAAGGCGTTTTATTTCATACTGCCTCACATTGTTCATTTTTTAAAAAAATGCATTTAAAATTTTCAGTCCGGTAAAATTTTTTACCGGGCTCAAATTAGATTTTCAGTCCGGTAAAATTTTTTACCGGACTCAAATTGGATTTTCAGTCCGGTAAAATTTTTTACCGGCCTTGTAACGTAATAATTCATTTACCGGACTCAAATGAGTCCGGTAAATACCCTTTTACCGGACAGTATGAAATAAAAAATTTTACCGGACGCAAATACAATCAATCAAGTGGACAATGTTTTAGTACGTAATCAGTTACCATGGAAACTCGTTCTTCATAGATGTCCATATTTTGCATTCGGAAATTTATTTTATATAATTTTTTTTTAAATTAAACCAATATTCCAATAATTGCAGTATGAAATAAAACGCATTACGTCATACGTCCTGGAAATGGTCTTACAGTCTCGTTTCGATGTTCCGGACTCGGCTCCTTCGTCGCCTTGTCCGTAACATCTTACTCGACTGTAAAATTCCATTTCCAGGACTTATAACGTAAATTACTATTTCTTTTTTTTGAAAAACTTTTGTACGCAAATGTTGAAAATGGCGTGTTAGCCATTATTTTGTTAACTGCCTTTTATTAAATTAATTTAAACTTAAACCTAATAAAATAGTGGTGTGCCATAATCAGGCGATCGCATATATAAGATGTGGAAGGAGTTATGCTCGATCCTTTCATGAATGATCAAGAAAATATTACTGGACTCATCATATGTTCGATGAGAGGAGCCCTTCCGTAAGGAAGAACTACGGGACATAACAAGTAAGTTAGTTACCCTCAATTATTTCATCATTGATAGCATCACTGATTGTACCTTATGTTCAACCCTTTGACACACAAAGATGAATTCATTTTTAAAAGATTGACGCCATTAAAAGGACTCATACTAGTATAATCATTAGGGTGGCGGTTATTTTGCAAAAGTTAAAATTTTTTAGGTCCCCTCTCCTGGATCTCTTTAAAATTTCAAAAAAATGAGCTGTGTAAAGTTTCAGCCCATTTGGTCAATTCAGCCCATGCCACCGAGAGGTTAAAGTTTTAAATGGGATTTAACATGGGTTTGGTGCACTGCTAGAAACTTTGTGGCATAACTTTTTTATCTTTCTATGTTTTAACAACGTGGAATTTTGTATACTTATGTTGTTGAAGTTGCTTAACACGAATCTAAAGCCAAGAAAATTTTGGCAGTTCCGCAAAAATGCTAATTTTAGTAAAGTTGGCCGCTTTTTTGACAGCTGTAAACTGTCAAAAGTTTTTCTGGCAGTTTGAATTTTATCATATTCGTGTTCAGCAGTCTCAACAACATAAGTATATAAATTCTCAAGTTAAAACATAGAATATAACATAGATAAAAAGTTACGTGACAAAATCTGTAGAAATGCACCAAACGCATGTTAAATCCCATTTAAATTTTAACCTCGCGGTGGCACGGGTTAATATTAACCAAATCGGCTGAAATTTTGAACAGCTCATTTTTTGACATTTTAAAGAGATCTATGTGGGGAGAGCTAAAAAATTTTAACTTTTGTAAAATAACGTAATCATACTAGAAAATCAATACAGTCCATTAGTACTTTTCTACAAGGTCTATAAATCTTTTTCCTAAAGCAAGTACTAAAACATTGCAAGTACAAGTATTTAATAATTTTATCTGCACTTTTGTAGAAAATAGCTCTAGAGACGGGCCATTATGAAACATGACAGTCTTACAGTAAATTATACCTATGATTTTTATGTTGAGATTAATGTTAAACTTTGACATAGAAATAACAAGTACTTTTCTACAAGGTCTACAAATCTTTTTCCTAAAGCAAGTACTAAAACATTGCAAGTACAAGTATTTAATAATTTTATCTGCACTTTTGTAGAAAATAGCTCTAGAGACGGGCCATTATGAAACATGACAGTCTTACAGTAAATTATACCTATGATTTTTATGTTGAGATTAATGTTAAACTTTGACATAGAAATAACAAATCAGTGGCAACCCGTTTGTATTAATTCGTAGTTAGTAGTAGTAGTGTATTAATGCTAAACCGCAATATATTTTTTTCAATTCTTTTCTTGTTATTGTGAATCCAATATGGCTGACTGTTCCACATCAAGGTCCGTTGATCCATGCATAATTATATCCAAAGTAAAGGTTATCTCACCAATTTCCACTATTGGCTTTTGAAATGGGCTCAAAAATGGCACCCTTTTGGCGGCAATTTTAATTTCTCTATTGAATTTGTCAAATCAAATATTTACATAACACACAGAAAAGGTTACGAATATTTTAATTAAAACAAATCAATAATACTATGTATTAACTTATTAACAAATAATATTTTTAGGCATCCGAATTATCTTCTGTTATTGAGTAATATTAACTACTACTACTGAATAAAACCACGAAAACATTAACACATTAAAAAATGATGGTCTAAAATGGCGAAGATTTATTGGTTATATGAACAAAAGTTATATGAACAAAACAACAACAACTAAAGCGATATTTTAACTGTGATACAACTAATTTATTAATGGTATCCCCTCAAACAGTATTTGAGTTTCTCTTTTTTGTTATCCAAATATGGCAGAAAGCCATATAAAAGCCGTGGACGGAAATCTAACTTTTGTAAATGTCTGTACAGAATGGAGTATGATGCCAGTGGATGCTGCAACTATTTTTTAAGCTTTTGTAACCTTTCCAACCAGCTAGAAATTAAGAATATATTAAGTAGGTAAGTGAAAATTATCCTGCAAATCGTATTTGTACTGCCATTTTCAAAATTTCCAGCGGCCACATCGGTGTTTTTAAAACCTGATGTGAATAGTGTCTCTGTTCCTTCTAGTATCTGCATGAGAATGTGCTGTAGTATTATCTTTTAAAGTATATCGAGGCTCTCTCTTTCAATCCTTCCCCACTCTTCAATTATTTTAGGCTTTTCTTTAACATATCCAGTATTATTTGATGATTGTGTTTGGCAATTAGATGGCCTGTTTCCTTGATTGACTTTAAAAGTTTTAATTTTTTTTATTAATTGCAACTACATTTATCTCTTCATTTAATCTTTTACGTTTCTTATTAACTGTAACTATATTAGAAACGTTAAATAACGTAGGAATTGCGTTTCATTTCAATATTTACCATTCATCTTTTCTTCTTGTTTCAAATTGCGTTTCTTCAAAATGAAACTAGGGGAAATGTAAAACGGTAATAAAAGAGTGTGTAATCTAAAGACTATCCTTTCTCTATGCTTAAATAATTTATATTATTTCTACATGTAATTTTATTAAGACTCAAACTTGCTTACTTTACATAATCTTGAGTATTCAGTAATTCCCAATTCTGACTTCTACGCATATTTATCTACAACAAATCTGTCTTATTTTCCTATCTTTTGGAAAAAGAAACAAACGTGCACCATTCCGGGAATTGCTAGAACAGTTTGGTGCACTACAACCAGTCATTTTTTGGGGAAAAGACTTCGGCGTTTCACTTATGTCAGAAACTGACAGATCGAACTTAGGCTCAAATATGGCCGTCTCAACTTTGATGAGATTACTTGGGCCGCTGAACAGATATAGTAATAAAAAACGCCTACAATTACCCCCTCTTTGTAACAAAACCTTTCTATTGGTAGCATTCAAATATACCGCTCAAATTGAAAGGCATGTTTTATTGTACCAAAAAGATATGAATTCGTTTACTGTCAAATATCCAGCAATCACTTGTTAGTTGTGCGTGACGCTTGTATAACTAAAATTTTCGTTCATTCATTTTCGATATTCTGTATTTGTTTGTTTGTTTAGTTTCCCGTTCTTTTCTGTTTTGAGTGTTCCCGTTTTCATTTTTTGTGTTTTGTCATTATTTCGTTCTTTACTGTTGTTGTTTTAAAATCCAAGAGATATGGCCCTTTCTCCTCCAAAAAAACGGCCGCGAATGCATTTTTCGGTGTCTGATAAAGCATCCATCCTAAACATTTTTAAAGCGTGTCAAGAAAAACATCCAACTAATTCGAAAATTGAAAACGTCGAATTTACTGCAAAAGCGGCAGGTAGGCAATTGTAATTTTATTTTGCTTATTACGTATTGTGTTATTTCTTCAATATCAATGTTGTAAATATTCATTCTATGACAGGCGTGGGTGTTGCAAGTGTTTATAACGTTCTTCGAGAATATAAGGCTGACCATAAATTCAAGCCGCCAAAGTCATATCATCGAAGTAAACCCATTTTGGACAACATTGATGAGGGCATAAAAAGTGGAGTCAGACGAATAATTCACCAATTTTATCTACGAAACGAACCACCAACAATAGCAAAAATAATGCTTGCTATTAATGATAACGAAGAACTGCCAAATTTAAAAAAAAAAACTACTTTGAGGGCATTGCTGAAGGAAATTGAATTTCGGTAAATATACAATAAGTAATGTTATGTCATTATCTAAATTTATTATTGTTGAAGGTATAGCAAAAGAAAAAGAAATGGAATGTTAAAGGAAAAAAATGAAATTCTGGCTTGGCGACGACATTATCTCCGGGAAGTGCGGAAATTGAGGGCAGAAAGGAAACAAATTTATTACTTAGATGAAACGTGGGTAAATGCAGGTCATACAACGCAAAGAATTTGGCAAGACACAACCATAACTACAGCAAGGCAAGCTTTCCTACAAGGGTTATCTACAGGACTGAATAATCCATCTGGCAAAGGAAAACGTCTTATTGTGTTGCACATTGGGTCAGAATAAAGATTTGTAGAAAATGGCCTATTTTTGTTTGAATCCAAGAAGACTGGCGACTATCATGAAGAAATGAACGCCGAAGTCTTTGAAAAGTGGTTCCAAGCAATATTGCCGGCTTTGGAGGAAGGAGCAGTGATAATTATGGATAATGCCTCATATCACAGCTGAAAAGTAGAAAAAGTTTCTTCTTCTTCAGCAAAAAAGGCAGAGGTTCAAGCTTGGTTAAGTAAGAACTCTGTTACATATGAAGCCGATATGGTTAGAGCTGAATTATTAACGCTGGTGCAACAACACGCACCGGCGAAAAAGAAATATGCTATTGACGAATTAGCTATAGCAGTTGGTCGTAAAATTCTACGATTGCCACCATATCACTGCGAACTTAATCCTATAGAATTAATATGGGCCCAAATAAAAGGAGAAGTAGCAAGAAATAATACCAACTTTAAAATCCAAGATGAACGAAACCTACTACTTACTGCAGTTGCTAATGTTTCTTCCGAAAATTGGAAGAAAGCGATATCACATACTGGAAATGTGGGAAGCTGATTTAGCAGCGGATATTTTGATCGAACCATTGATTATCAATTTGGAAAATGAATCTGATTCATCAACGAGCTCGGATTCTGATTAATATTTATTATGTAATTCATTGTGTGTACATATTTTATAGTTTTCATTTGTATCCTGTATTCGTTTAGTAGTTGCAATCTCTGCTCTATATTTATATTGCTCTCTAATCTGCATTTCTATTTTGTATAAAACATTTTGTGCCAAAGATGTATATAGTTAAAGCATGTTTGTATGTAAATCCATTTTATTAATAATTCACAGACACAATAAATGCGTTTACAAACATCGCATTCACGAACTTTTAATGGCAATTTTATCAAATTAATAAAACTGAAATTTTTTAAAATGTATGGTTATTATTTATACTAGCATTTCTGGAAGTGCCATTATTCTATTGTAAATTTAACTTTCACATAAAACCAATCAGAACAATCTGTGCTGCCTTGATTTTTTTTAACTATATCTGTTCAGCGGACCGGGTTATAGGTATACATACACATGAATGGACCTTGTTCCACATCAGATAACTCAGAACAATAATGGCATCTTTACTTATAAATCCTAAAAGTTTCATGCAATTCTGTTTATATTTTATTTTATCTTAAAAATCAAGTGAACTATTGCTTTTAATGTGTTCCTCTAAAATGCCCTTTTAAATCTAATTCCTCTTATTATATTCATTAAAATCAGCACGTTTTAAAAGAGTCTACCATAACTTCTATTAAAATTTTCTAGCGCTGAAAGATCTACCTTAAAACCTTTAGAAACCGGCATCAGAATAACATAACCTAGAAACACAAATATGGCAATAGCACAGCTTCATATATTATAAGCGTAAAACAGTTTTATAATCCGGTAGTATTAACTTCTTGGAGATAGTTTTATAAAGCTATTATAAAACCACATCATGGTTTTTAATTCTCAATACGAGCATAGTCGCTTAACTGGGATTTGACAGCTGTAAAGTTTTATAAAAGGTTTGATTAATGCCTTTATAAGTCAGTCATAAGCCATTGAAGACTTATTTAGCTTTAAAGAGAGTTCTTTAAGAACTTTTTAAAGCAATTTTTAAGACAATATAATCTTTAAGAGTAATTGACCTGTATTAAATTCAGTGTTGTAACAGATACATTTTTTTGTGTATCTATTTTTTATAGATACAGATACAGATACTATCAGAAAAATGTACCTAGATACAGATACAGATCCCTTTGCTGTGAAGTATCTAGATCCAAATACAAAACCTAACATAATGTATCTAGATACATTTGTCGATACTTTTGTTACTATAATCACCCTGAAAACAAGAACTTCGTAATCAATTTTTTGTATTTTAATATTTTAAAATAAATCATTAAAACATTCCAAACATATTATTTATGTAGATTTTCTATCTTCAGCCTTGGTGTTGTGCAGAATTGAATAACTTGCATAAACTCTAATGGTTTTCACTTTAACAGAAGCCAACATAGCCTAGATTATTACTTTTGATAAACTAATTTCAAAGTAATAGACGTTAGTGCAATTCACACTATAACAATTTGTCCTTAGTACTATTACACCACAAAAGTCGCTAAACCTGCTTTCTTTTAGTTACTCTCCCTGTAACCAAACAGATTATACTTACTCTTTAACATATTTTCAAACTATATTCAATATATTCAAACTTTACTTTGAAAGTTCTCAAATTGACTGAAAAACATATAGGAGTGTGTAACAAGGCTGTAAAGTTTACTGCCTTTACTATACTCACGGACTCATCTACGGTTTGCCGTGATCTACAAGTCCAGTAAAATATACACTCCAGACTTGTTACGTAAATATTAAATAACTATTACATGTAATAAAGAGTGATTTCTCTTTATTACATGAATTCTCTCCATATCTGAAATTATGGTACATTTTTATCTAATTATGGTACGTATGGTACAAGCTGTAAATTATGGCACAAGTATTACGATTATGATCTGTGATTATGATACAGTTGACACTACTGTCCTGGGCGGTCAAGAATGTCTCTTCCTCATAAATCGGTAATATCATCATTCTGTAATAATATCCATTGTTTGACGACGTGACTGCTATCTACTTGATTTCAAAGCAATTATTAAAAAATTCTATTATGTTCGACGGTTTATTTCATATCATTGATGATAATGTTTGTATTATCAAATTATAAAAATATGAAAATAGTATCTGCACAATACAGATACACAGATACTACAGATAATGTATCTAGATCCAAATACAGTTACAAAATTTTCTAGCAACCAAAAACGCAAACCAGCGTTTTGGTTGCTGCGACCAGGTTGGCGATGATGCATTAAAATTTAAATAACCATCTTAAAAACCACCAACTCGAATTTGATCATAAACATATTTTTAAAAAAGTAGTTTTTATTACGATCAAAAATTGAGAAAAAGGTTGATTCAGACCGGCGGCGGTAGCGGATCCGCTCCTAAATCGCTTTCCTTAATTTTAAGTTTAGAATCCCACAGACCAACGCGGTATAGCGGGAGCGAGCGCGATGCGTAAAATGCGGGAGCGCGAATATTTTGTTCATGTATACCAAAGCGTTGCGGGATTAAACTTTGTTTGTTTTCGGTTACCTAGTGGAGTACTTGCAATTACCTTTAACAAGACTACTGTTTTATTAAATTTATTTTAATCTAAGTTTTCTTCATCGAACGAAGAAGAAGCTCTTTCTAACCCTATTTTATTCCATATTTTATCGCATTTTCTAACATGTTTGTAATGCGTTGTTACGGTTAGAGAAGGGCAGAATTATGATTTTGACTGAAACAGCGCAATTCAGTGCAACCCATTGAGACTGCAGGTTACAATTACCAATTGAAAAATAACAAAACACACGTAAATGTAAATAACACGTAAGCATTTCATTGTAATTAGTCTTTTATTATTATATTGAAAAGGACACTGCATTCTTAGTGAATACAGAATACTTAATAAACTAGCAACTCTATCTCTTAGATTTTATTATCTATTAAATGTTTATTAAACATTTATATAAAAAGAGAAGTAATGTATTCAGATACTTGTTATATAGAGTGTCACATGTACAGCTGATTTCAAATAAATTTAGGACCGACAGTATACCATAGTGTAAATGTTGCTTTTTCTTTCCCTTTATGTTTAAGGGGGCGTTATTGGCGCGAAATATTAGCGTCAAAATATATCTCACGTTTTTCATTCAGTTTTCTTTTAATAATCGTTTTTTTAGGAAGATAACGTTTGATGTCGATTGCTAAACTGTTAAGGTAGTGTGGATGATAGTTTGTAAGGAGTAGATATCTAAAATAAATTTTATAATCGTAGTCGAACATAGCCAATCTTGTAGAATTAACATTTTTTTAAAAATATCCATAATACAGTCATTATATCACTGTTTAATAGCAAAATCTATGAAAATCGATAAATGTTTTTGCTTGCTTATTTAGTATTGATTGAAATAAAATAGATGTACACGGCGCGAAAATTTAAATATGGCAGCACGAAAATCAGTCATTTTTAGTTGAATGCTTTCTGCACCAGGAAGCGTTGGGTGGTAATATTCGCGGGACATTTAAAAATAATTTAACTTTCCTAATCTTTTAATTATTATTTAATAAATTCCCGAAGTAAATGTTGTTTTTCTTTACTTAAGAGTATGTGACGGTTAATTTTTGAATAAACTATTTCATTCTTAGTTAGTCCTGATTAATTTCTTGAAACGAATATATATTTTCAATATTTTAATATAGTAATACTTTTCTTTTTCTTAAAACCAGCAAGAACAACTAATATTTTTAAAGATATTTAGCAGTTTTATATTACCCTTTTTGATTTCAACTACCTTAAATTATTCCTTGGCATTTAAAAATTAAAAATTTCAGTTAAACTTAAAATATTTTGAAAGTTCACGCATGTCTGGCAACACTGTGAGCACAAATTTTTGTTTTAAAGAAATTAATTCCGTTTTGCGGACCATACCGCCATCTTTAGGTGTTTATAGTTAATGAAGCTTCCTATTATGAAAACTGGCGGCGATAACGCGCCCTTAACACCTGTTTTGTAGTTACCTATGAAAATGTAATTTAAAGCCTCGTTCACACGCTGTTAAAATCGCAAAAACTACTCGCAAAGGCTTGCCCTAGATTTATTTGAAATTAACTGTACATATAGTCTAATAAGAGCTAGCGAACACGACCGCTTCACAGTTCCGTAATGGATAAAATCCCTTTTATTATCTGTATCCATAGTATATGAGTAGGAAAAGAGATCAAATAGTGTGATTAAAAAATGTCACATTTGAAACACATAATATGTAATGGTTTTTCTAATTTTTATATGAATCAAAATACTGAAAAAATACGATAGAAGACTTGCCAGACAAATATTCCTCTCATTAATTAGTGCCAGATCAGTACTAATTAATTAATTACATATTAAAAGATTTCAAGTATAAGAGCATTGTGAACACATAAGCAACCAGCCGTACATAAAATAGCGTAAGTTTATTAACTTTTCAGGGATGAAATCAGTGGAATCTTGATCTGTCATTTTGCAATCACATTATACAAGGATCAACTATACTTAGTAAAGAAGACAAACATTATACTTATACTTAAAGCCTTTTAATAATTAATTAATTAGTGTTGATCTGGCACTAATCAGATGAATATTTGTGTGGCAGGTTTGCTATCGTTCTTTTTCAGTATTTTGATCCATATAAAAATGAAAACCAACCATTACATATGTGTTTTAAATGTGACATTTTTTAACTACAATATTTGATCTCTTCCTCCATAAATCAGAGGGGTTGTCCTGTCAGACAAGGGTTTCCCTACTCATATACTAAGAGATAATAAAAGAGATTTTATTCATTACGGAACTGTGAAGCAGTCGTGTTCGCTAGCTCTCCGACTTATATAACAATATGAAAACAACCGGCAAAACCGTCGCCATCCAGCTAGCCCGTGCAGTATGAATGCTCCAAACCGGAAACCGCACATATTCTTCCACATTTTAATATAATTGAACTTAGCTTTTCTTCGATTTTCCTTTTCTTCATTACTGCAGGCTACAGTTAGCTTCTTTAAAACAAAATCAGCCAAATCCCTCCCTGTAGATTATTTTCGAAGGTTTAATGATAACTTTGACTGTACTCACCCCGTTAGAGTGAACGGACAAGCAGTCGTTGGAGATGTCGGACTTCACTAGTATCCGAGACTAGCCCGAAAATAGAGGGAGTCCAGTCGTTAGAGGTGTCGGGAAACACTAGGATTCGAGACTAGCTTGTGGACAGACCACACGGCGTTCGCCCTTAGAACTAGTCGTTGTCTACCCAATCACAGGCTGTGGTAGTGGTAGTGTGTGTCAATGTGTGGTAGAGTTATGCCGAGGTTTTTCGTTTACGTTTCACCGAAGTATTTCTCAACGATGACCCTAAAACGTTGCGGAGGGAGCTCTGCTAACAACGGGGTCCGGTGTGGGTGGATTGAATCTTACCTGACGTAGGGTCTTTTATGGAGCTAAGTATCCCGCTGTCTGGCCTAGACGAATGGAGGAAATTCAAGTGAAGTTTATCTAGGTTAGGGAGTTCGCTCGCTAACTCATGGGAAACTGCATGCCACCAAGTAGCGTTTCGGAGGTGACCGTACCGGGTCTGGCATATGCTGTCAGTTCCAGCGTCAGATTTCCAGAAATCGTCTAGAAACCTACACTTAAAGGGCGTTGATGCGAAGATACATAGCCTTTCACGTTCAAGACAACTTCACCTTAACGGGTACACACAGTCGACGCTACTTTGATGGGCCCTTAAAGTAGCCTCGAAACGAAGCTCTGTCGAGGGCGCACCAGGCCTATAACTGGGAGATCGGGGTGGCGAACCCATTTAAAACCAAGTCCCGCCACATTTGAAGTTGGATTCGATCGGGCAGTGGCTCCAACTAAGGCTTGGTGAAAGAACCTGTGGTTCTGATGTACCTAACCTAGGTTAGGGATAGTCCTAATGCTGGACGAGGTACTTAGCCCCGTATGAAAGAGGACGGGAGGTGCCGGCGGGTGAGCACGTGTTAAGTCAATCGCTCCGGTACTAGCCTGGTTAGCTAGTAGAGGGTGGATAGGCAACCTCGCTCCGACCAGTGAGTAACTGGGAGCAATTGCTGTGCAATTGCGCGCTGATTGAGCGTATCTCAATTACTTCCTCCTTTGGAAGAAACGTGGGGGTATGTTATCACGGGAACCCCACGTAAAACATACATGTAATAATGTACTCACCCTGTTATATTTTGTTCCCTGTTGTCATAAATGCAGGTAACGATAGTTTCCCTTATTGTGAATTCAAATAGGCACCCTAAATACCGCTATTAGAAAATTGGGGTTTTAGTATTTTGGCACGCCAGATCACGCATTTTACCCACTGTGCGCTGATTTGAATCAACCTTATAAAACAGGTGTGCTCGACTTACAAGTTATCTTGATTTGAAGAATTATGTAGCCAAAAAAGAGATCACTATTACTTGAAGTTGACTGTACACAGTATTTTATATTCAATAATTAATAAATAGCCAGTCTCGGTGGATTAGTTTGCATGTTTGCTTCATAATCCAAGGGTCGCAGGTTCGATCCCCGGCCGAGCTGATAATTTTTCACAGCGGAGAAAAATTAAAAACATGCTTTCTTCTCGGATAGGAAGTAAAACTGTAGGTACGTGTCAATGCGATGTTTGGCACGATCAAAATCCCTACTGGGGTGGAATTCTACCAGATTCGGCTAAATTCTAGTAAGGTCGGCCAAATGATCATAGCAATCGGTGCCATGAGGTTATGATTATGTACTTCCATTTTCCATTTCAAATGTTTAGTTTGACTGGACTATTATACATTCAAATAAAAGAAACATAACTTTCTATTATTAAAAATAATTAATATTTAATGCACAGTAAATATGAAAATTAAGTATAAAATTTATAAAAACAATAACATGAAAAAGCAATGTAAAACCAGCGAAAATAGAATAAAACCCAAATTTAAAAAAGAATAATTTTAAGGTTTACTAGAAAGAAAAGACTTGTGTTTCTAGTTATTCGTGGTCGTCGTCTGATGGTTAAACTGCTCGATTAGGGTAGTAAGACGATTTGAGCTTCCCATCGAGTTCCGGTATCAACCATAAGTTTTAGTTTTGTGTATTATGTTAATATTAATCTGTTGATTACATTATTTAATCAGATTCTTTTATTGGAATATAGTTTCTAGAAACAGTAAATATCTGAATATTTTTATATATAAAGTTTAGACTGGCAGTAAGCAATTTTTACAAAACGACCTAAACAAAGGAATTCTTGCCAGCTGGTTCTTTGAACTGACAAATTATATTTGCTACCTGGGTGTTGTTCAATAAGTACATTTCCTGTTTGTATCATTCTATTTATTTTAAAATTAGAATTTTTGTTTTGCTTATGGGGTTATTTTTCCTTACTTAAGTATTAAGTACGATTTGAATATAAAGTATTTGTAACTAATATTAGATAAATAAGAGTGTAGGTAACCTGCACCCATGTAAACATGCACGACATAATGATCACGAATGATGTCAAAAAGACGAAAACTAAAATCATATTTTAAAGTCCGTTTTCCATACGACTTTAAAAACTTCACTATCACAAAATTGAATATTTAATAATCATTAACAGTTATGAAAACAGTTGCCAAGATGAACAAATAATGCGTTTCGACCATCAATCCCCATACGCACTCTTGTATACTCATGCCCGCTATAAGCGGGCTATCTCTCCTGCATTTATGACGAACCTGTTTTATGGTCTGTCGCTTTGTTTCCACCACAATCTCGGTCTAGCTTTTTTAATATACCATACTGAGGGTGTTATGATAATAATATATAAACCCCAGCTTTGTTATTTTACTTTAAATGGTTAACGTTATGAAAATCTGACGGAAACTTACGATCCGCGAACACGTCTGTCAATTTTTTATTTATATAGCAGATGATTAACTTTAACATGGCAAAGCACCAGATTGTTATACTATTTTTTAGTACTTTTTCTCCAACCTTTAGGGGCGCCAGACGTCGCACACTGGGGTCCTCTCATATAAGTAAGTGCTCAAAATAGAAATTCTAATTTGTAGCCATTTGAAAAAAAAACTTAATGCAGGTATGTAGATAAGTATTTGACACATTCATATGCTAAATATTGAATCGGTGAGACGGTGACAGTTGTCATTGCGAAGATATGAATGTGACAAGTTACTCTATTCACTCGGTTTTTCGCAGTTTTATTTTCTCTCTTGAAAATACTCGCGGCTTCTATGTGTTATTTCTTAAATTCTGTAACGGATTGTTATAAATAACACTATGTCTCGTTTAGAGCAATGTTTGTAGATAACATTATCAATTTAAACAAACTGTTTTAAACGATTACTTTTGTTTTAAAGACCAAAATTTAAATCAGGTCTATTCTTTCATTACAGGTAACTTTGAATAATTTTTCTTAATTAGCGCAAAAGCGTTGTTGATATTTTAGTATCACTGTAATCTACGGGCTTTTGTTGTTATGAAACTGAACAGTTTTGCAATACGTTGTTGCGTTAAATAAAAAAAATCTCATTTTAAGTTGACTGGAATGAAATAATAGACGTGATTTAGTTTTGGTATTTAAAACAAAAGTAATCGTTTAATAGCTATTTATGTAACAAGTACATAATGTAGGACATTATAGACAAGCCCAGTTTATGGCCGAGCGAACGAAGCGAGCAAGGCCTATAAAAAGGGAGAGTCTATAAGGTCCGATTATGTAAGAGTTGCATACAAAGCTTTATGTTCGATTCCTAAAATTGGCTAATTATCAAAAAAAATCAGTTTATAAATTTGACATCTATTCTTGACAGAAGAAAATTTGACATGTAATATACAGTTGTCATACTTTATTTTACTACTATATACTTTACTAGGATAATGGGCCCTACGGGCCTAAGCACTTAAGTATGATAGAAATAGCATTTATCGATTTTTTTTAAAGTAGGTCAGTATTTACATGACCTACATAAATCTCCAATCGATTCTCTATCGATAGAGCACATATTAGTACCAAATAACACTCAATAGCACTAAATAGTACGATAGAATCAGCATTTATCGATTTTTTAAAACATAACCTAATTTAAAAATTTTTAAAACATAACCTAATTTAAAAAATTTTATAGAACGCCCTTATAGAACGCGAGAATGGGGCTCGGACACACATACAAATCAACTTTAGTAGTATTGGATTTTACTACTACCACTTTGTTTTACGAGTACAATAATAAGCCAGTTCACTGCCGCAAAACAATACAATAAACAGTACTTTATAATGCAATCGGACATAAAACAGTTTGTTCAAAGTGATAATGTTATCTACATGCATTGCTCTAAACGAGACATACTGTTATTTATAATAATCCGTCACAGAATCTAAGAAATAACACATAGAAACGGCGAGTATTTTCAAGAGAGAAGATAAAACTGCGAAAAACCGAGTGAATAAAGTAACTTGTCACCTTCATATCTTCGCGATGACAACTGTTACCGATTCAATATAGCATAGGAATGTGTCAAATACTTGTCTACATGCCTTATTATGTTTTTTTAAATGGCTATAAATTAGAAATCCTATTTTGAGCACCTACTTATATGAGAGGTCCCCAGTGTGCGTCGGGTTCCCGTCTCAGTATATTTAAAAGGACCTTCCATAACAGTTATACGCTTGTTAAAAATACTGTAAACAAACCCGTTGCTGGCTCTTGGACTATAAGTATATATTCAGAAAATGTATATAAAACAATTACTGTAAGCTCCATTTTAATCCGATATCATCTGTTATTATACTTATGTTAAAACAAATTAAACATTGTTAAGTATAGTCTAAAGCCTGCTTGATGTATTAAAGTATAGTTAAGAAAAGTTTGTAAACATCCAATTCAGTTAAACATCACCTCACAAGTAGTCGTAGTCGTATGGAAAACGGATTTCAAAATATGATTTTAGTTTTCGTCTTTTCGACATCATTCATTCGTGATCAATTGCCCAGCCAGCGCACTGACGTTATAATGACGTTATTTTTAAGTGATTATTGGTCGGCGACGTCATATGACTAATAAATGATGTCCATAAAATGTCATGTTATGGGACGTACGTAGACGTCTTCAAAACGACGTCTTTTAGATGTACAATAAGGTCGTTTTTAAACTTCTAATATTATTATGATCTATCTAGGTAACCAAAAAGTGATATATTCCATAAAATATTTTTTATTTTTACATTTGTAGAATGTAAATAGAATACATTATTTTACTGTTTTCAATATTCAATTACACTATTTTTGTATTGTCAGGTCCACTGATGCACGAGAGACAAATCTAGCAACACTGTTTTACTTTATTTTTTTACTGAACGGTACGTGACCACATACTGCAATAGAAACTGCAACAACGTGTTTGGTGTATTTGTTTTGCTCTTTAATTAGTAACGTTTCTACTTATTATTAAAGTTGTTGACGTACTACCTACATTTATAGTGTATGTGTAAGTGCAACTACTGCATAATAATTGTGTAGTTTGTCACAAAGGGTGAGCATTAATAATTACTTGTTCCGTCGCATTACAACATAACCTATACAACTTTACCCGCTCGATGATTTTGTGAGATTACTATTAGTAATAAATGAATACTAATGCAATGATTTCTTAGTACTTACTAATATTATTTTAGTATCATCAATTATTCTGCATATTGTTTTAGCAGCTTTTCAGTTAGTAAATGTTTACTTTTGTTTAATAATTATGAGATGTTGAATTAATAGAAGATATGTATGTTCTCTTATTGAATGTTTACTTTTGTTTAATAATTATGTATGAAATAGTATATAATAAATATTATTTCCAATATTCAACTATTTATTTATAATTCCTGTCCTAGTGCTAGTATAGGACGTTTTAATGGCGTCTTATATTGACGTCCTTGGGCTGTGACATAATGCTGTCAGTTTTACGACAATTTGACGTAATTTTAATATGTCATTTGACGTCGTTATTGCCGAAAAACGGCGATATGACGTCAGTGTGCTGGTTGTGTGATCATTATGTCATGTATGTTTACATAGGTGCAGGTTGCCTACACTCATAATGTGTTATTTATTGGTAGTGTAAAAGAAAATAATTTTTACTGTTATAATAGAACAATTATAAGATAACAATTCTAATTAGAATAGAATAATTAACAATTTTTATATAAAACACTAGTTGCAAATATTTCAAATTCAAATGGTATTTAATATTTAAGTAAAAATAACCCCATAAGAAAAACAAAAATTCTAACAGGTTTAGAATAGAAAGATAAAAACAGGAAATGTGTAATAAAAGTCACTTCATTCATTTGTACTTGCATTTATTCACAAAAACCCAGGTAGCAACTTAATTTGTCAGTTCGAAGAACCAGCTAACAAGGATTCCTTTGTTTAGGTCGTTTTGTAAAATTGCTTATTCCCAGTCTAAAATTTATATATAGCAATATTCAGATATTTACTGTTTCTAGAAACTACATTCCAATAAAAAGTCTGATTAAATAATGTAACCAACAGATTAATATTAACATAATACAAAAATATAATTTATTAAAAATACTCTCGAGTACTGGAGCTCGATGCAAAGTTCGAATCGCCCTCCTACTCTAAACGAGCATGGAAGTCTTTTCTTTCTGGTAACCCTTAAAATCATTCTTTTTTAAAATTTGATTTTTATTCTTTTTTTAACAGATTTTACATTTCTTTTTTATGTTGTTGTAAATTGCTTTTACAACAAGAAATTCTCCCCACCCAATACTGGATGGGTTATTTGTTTGTGGTTGCAAGAAAAAGATATAAGGAGTCTGTGTGAAAACATAATGTTTATTGTTGTAATAGTTGACAATCAAGTCCAACCTGGCTTGTTTGATGTTCTCTGCCGATTCCGCCAACATCCCTATGTCTTGACTTCGGACATCGAAAAGATGTACCGTCAAATCCGAGTCAATCCAAATCAAACGTTCCTCCAAAACATTTTATGGAGGAATTTTCCAGAGGAGACTTTAAAATGCAAAGATCTTTCCACTGTTACTTATGGGACAAAATCTGCCCCTTTCCTAGCCACAAGAACATTAAAGGAAGTAGCTTCAATCTCAAGGGATCAATACCCACTTGCTTCAGATGCACTATTGCATCAAACATACGTTGATGATGTCCTCTACGGGTGTTCCACTCTTGATGAGCTACAGACTGCTTATCACCAATTAAATGAACTTCTAAATTCTGCTGGATTTCACCTACACAAATGGTGCTCCAATTCACCCCATTTTAGAGATCATTATTGCGAAATCAAAACCCCTATTGACTATAATGTACATATGGAGATTACTTTTGATAAAGTACTGGGCTTATCCTGGAATACATTTTCAGATATGTTTTCCATTTCTATTCCTGAAATCATTTACAGCGATGATCGTATATCAAAGCGAAAGGCATTGTCCACCATCGCTCAAATGTTCGATCCTTTGGGTCTTATTGGTCCATTTATCGTCATAGGCAAGATTTTCATGCAACTATTGTGAATTCAAAAAATATCGTGGGATAAGCCTAAGTTCTGCACTCTATAACGAATGGCAGAAATTCATTAATTCGATTAATGTCCTTGAAAATTTAAAGGTTCCACGTTGCTTGTTTTTACAAAAATCCATAATCGAAATCCAAATACATGGTTTCGCAGACAGCAGTCTAAAAGCTTATGGTGCATGTCTTTATTTTCGGACCATTTATTCTGATAAAACTGTAACGTCTGTTCTAGTAACGTCGAAATCCCGAGTTGCTCCTATAAAAACAGTATGTCTCCCGCGTCTAGAACTATGTGCTATGGTGCTTCCTTCTAAAACAACCCAAAAAATCCTTGATGTATATAAGAACAGATCAACCGTCACTTTTATCAATTTATGGACGGATTCTCAAATAGCCCTCTGTTGGATCAGTCTCATCCTTCACGCTGGTCCATTTTTGTGGCAAACAGAGTGTCACAAATCCAAATAATATCATCCAACTGGCAATGGCGTCATGTTAACTTCTCCGATAATCCGACAGACCTTTTGTTACGAGGTGTGTCTGATCCCGACCTAGTGAATTGCAATTTGTGGTGGCATGGATCGACCTTCCTTTCCAATCCTAACCTTAATGTATCTAAATTCAATTCAAGATTAACTCTAACTGATATTCCTGAACAATGGAAAACCGTACTGCAAATTGTAACTTCTAAAGGGATTACTGAAGACAGATTTTGGCAAAACATTTTTGTAAGATTCTCACAATTTACCAGATTACTTCATTCAGTAGCATACGTCATTCGATTCATTTCCAATATTAAATATCTAAATCAAAAATTCCTCAGTTCTTTAACCGTTAGTGAAACCGATGCTGCTTTAGACCTTATTATAAGAAAACTTCAAAACCAATACTTTTCTAAGTAAATTTCAGAGTTAAAGGCCAAAAAACCACTCTCTAATAAAAATATTCTATCCCTAACTCCAGTGTTAAATAAAGTTTCCGAAGAACAAAAACACCCTATATTACTTCCTTCTAGAAATCATGTAGTGTGCTTAATGCTCACACACGAACACAAACGTCTGGGGCATGCAGGATCTCAGACCGTCCTCTCCAACTTCCGCCTAAGATATTGGCTTTTGAATGGCCTTCGTGAAATAAAAAGGTTGAAATAAAAATTACCAGACCCTTCTTAAAGGTAGGAGTAGATTTCGGAGGCCCTTTTCTGATTAAATCATCCAGATTACGTAAAGCCCCGGTTATCAAATGCTATATAGCCGTTTTCGTGTGTATGGCAACGAAGGCGGTGCATATCGAACTCGTTTCTTTCTTAACAACAGATTCGTTTTTACTCACTCTTAAACGCTTTATTTCCAGGCGAGGCAATCCCTCTGTCATCTACAGTGACAATGCTACCAATTTCCAAGGGGCCCAAAATCAGCTCAAAGATCTTCGTAAGTTTTTCCAAAATGCAGAAAATGTCAACCATATCACTACCTATGCTAACGAGACTAATATTGAGTGGAAATTCATCCCTCCACATAGTGTTCACTGGGGTGGTATTTGGGAATCAGCCATAAAAAGCACGAAATACCACCTCCGTCGCATTCTAGGAAACGCTCAATTGACATTTGAAGAATTAAGTACCGTTCTATCCCAGATTGAGGCCATTTTAAATTCACGGCCACTGTCTCTTGTCCAATGATCCCACAGACATGAAGATTTTAACCCCTGGCCATTTTGTAATTGGCAGCAGTTTGACCGCTTATCCTGAACGCGATATTACGCAAGTATTTGAAAGTAGACTTTTATTATGGTAATGATGCTCCCAATTCCAACAAATACTTTGGACACGATGGTCCATAGAATATTTAAATCGACTTCAAAATAGACCAAAATGGTTATATCCTTCAGAAAATCTTCAAGTCAATGACCTCATCCTATTAAAGGAGGATAACGTCCCTCCTCTAAAGTGGCCACGAGCCTGTATAGTCGAAGTTATTCCTGGCCCTGATAATAAGGTGCGAACTATTAAACTGAAAACCAGTGATGGAATATTTATTTGATCAATTACAAAGATTTGTCCTTTGTCAAAAAATTAATTTTTGTTTGTTCCTCTTTTAACAAGTTAATTCATTTTTTTATGTTTTTTTTTCTTCTTATATAGCTGAGGTTCTTTTCACTGAATCCTATTTACTTAGTAATATTCTTGTTGAAGTCAGATACTTCAAAAAGGGGCAGTATGTTGTAAATTACTTTTACAACAAGAAATTCTCCCCACTCCAATACTGGATGGGTTATTTGTTTGTGATTGCAAAAAAAAAGATATAAGGAGTCTGTGTGAAAACATAATGTTTATTGTTGTAATAGTTGACATTTTATTAGAATTAATATTGAAAAACGTTGTAAAATACAACTAAAGAAATTCTTCATTACTTTGAAAGTAAATTCATTTGTTCTGTTAATTTCATAGGCAAATTGACAGAATAAATTAATTTACTCTCAAAGTAAATTTTATCTAGGAAGTAAAAAGTTTTATAATACCGGCCCTAAATCTATTATTCGATATACCGACCCTTCTGAACCCAGGTAAACCAATTATACTGAGTTGTACAGGATAACTTAGAGAACAATAATCCGAAAAAACATCGCGCCGGTCGCCGGTAATTAATAAGAAAAACAATGTTAAATGGCTATTTTGAGGTTAGAATGTTATGATGTTAGGTTACAGTTAGTAAAAAAGTTGGCTGTATTTACGTGAAAATGGCTTAAAAATGGTGTTGTTTCATCTGATAAGAATATTTTATAATTTTTAACTGTTTTTATGACGTTTTTCGAACGAAAACCCGTAGCGCTTGGTATTTCCGTATGTATGCATGTACGATAGGGGTCGGTATATCGAATAATTACCAATCTTTGTACAACTTTGTCAAGTACAATTAAAGAGACTTTCCTAATTCAAGTGGTTGTTTTTTATTGACAACATATCCTACCAGCGACAGTCACATTACATCAAAGGAATCTGGTAAGGCAGCTCCTAATGTAAAGAAAGGGAAAACTAAACCCAAACTTCAACATATTGCGGTGTATTTAACTAATAAGAATTGCGTCACGTTCGGGGCAAACATAAAATATATGCGATGATCTGTAAAAGTAAAATAAAATATGTCTACCGTTCCAAATATAAACATAAATTATATACGGTGGATTAAAATGAGAATACACCACAGGTATTTTTCTTTATTCCACTCAGCTAGCTCAGGTTTACTCAGTAAAACATAAATTATTTGAATTACGAGACTCTTATTAATTCTTATGCCTGGAAAGGAAGAAAAACTTATGTTGTAAACACTAAAGCTCCTGCAAGCTGGACAACCACTGCTAAACTCTGAATTCAAAAGAAAAGAACACTGGATGCTTGTATTTGCATCAATTAAACACATATATAAATTTGAAAACACATAAACTATATTGAACGAACAAAATAAAAATTCGAATGAAAAGTCAATGTAAAAAAAATGTTATTCAAACTAATACAATTAATAATTGAGAAATAAATTCTCAGGCTTGCTCAAACGTTATTAATAGTTGTAATGGCCTGACATAGGGCCAATACGGTCATTCATTTGATCAGACCAACACAAATCAAATTTTACTTATAAATAAAACTGTTTATCAAATAAAAATAAATTTTAATTAAAAGAAATTTAGTTGTTTTATTTAATTGAAATCAAATAAATTCTCAAAAGAACCTAGTAAACTGAACCAAATAAGTTTATATTATTAAGGATGAACTTTATAAGTTACTTATTATTCATGAGATCAACAAAAACCAATTATTATGACCAACCTGGTATGTTACGAAATAATTTCCCTTTTATATAATAATCCTTTAGTGGTAACACTGCTGTCATACGCATCAGCTGATTTTCTGTTTCTAAAATATCTATACAAAGATAAATACAATCAGAATTTATTTAAACAATCACGCTCACTTTATATAATTGTGGAACAACACTAATATCTTTTTTTAATTCTTGAAATTGTTTAGGTAACACTTTAATTTAATTCAAACTTTATTTATACATGACATTTACGTCAAACACATATGGTTGAACTATCTAACCTCAAATTAATTACAGATATTTATCCGGAGTCGGGCATAGGTTTTGCCTTGTGTTTTGTCGACTAATTTTGTTACAATTTGCTCCAGCTTATATACTTTATGCCAGAACAAAAACCGACGATGACATTTTTTCAAAACAAAAACACCTCAAGTAAGCTTGGTGACGTCACTAATCCCGCACAGCTGTTATTAATTAGCACTAATCCTAATTCTATGATTACAGGATTGTAGCCCTTAAAACAAGGATCAAAAAAGTATAATACATCCCATGTCCAAAAATGTATCGTAACGAAGGTATTAAAGAAAAACGATTGACAATGTACAAATCTCGTTACGATCTAAATACATATGAAATTCAACAAATCAAGGTTCATCCTTTACAAACTAGTTACAGAAATACACAATTCAAGTAATACAAATAAGTTCTCCATAGGAGCATCTTTACAATTTACTACAAACATAAATTTTTACAGTACGAACTACAATGAATACACCAATTAATGCATATGCAAGTTTCAGCTGAAATATTAATTCAAAATTAATCAATTTATGATCAAAATGTCCAGCATACAGTACTCCAAGCACTTACATCAAAACAATGGTGAGGAAAAATAGGATAAGAGTCAATAAGAGTCACAATGATACGAAACGACACGATTTAAACCTTCAGTAATTAGAATGGTCAGAAATTTTATAACCAATTTCAAAAGTTAATTGCATTATATAAGTCATAACAAGATTGACCTAATTTATCTATTTTCAGTTAATTAACAACGTGAAACTGAGCTGGTCTCCTGGAATATAAAAAAATTTATCCAACGTTAAACATCGTAATCTCTAAAATTGAATAAGGAAATTACTTCTTCCTTGCAAGTGAGGAAACCGTCCCAAAGTGTAACTTGGGTTGCATAAACATATTTATGATCAAGCAATCTAACTAATTGATATCCTTGTAAAAATATGAAACCTTTTATTTATTATGCATAAGAAATCTAGGTTATGTTTGCATGAGATTTTTATTCTTAATTTTTAATTTAAATATTAATGAACCTAACTGTGGTCGTATATATAACCTTTATATTAATTGTGCCTATAACATAGCATGTCTCTCTTTCAATTTAAATTTGATATATGAAATGTTTGTTTTGACACTTCCGTTCTGTCATTAATAAAATTTTCAATACGGTGATTTGATATCACCGCAATATGTTATTGTTTTTATTAATTTTATACATAATTCTCATATTATCTATACATTAAAAATTAATTATTTTTAATAATAGAAAGTTATGTTTCTTTTATTTAAATGTATAAGGTGTGTTGCATACTGAATAGGCGCACATAGGAGGCGATACATTACTTATTTCTGTAGCTGTGCATTTAAAAGAATTGTGTACAGACTAATAAGTGGATAATTAACAGGGTCCCAAATTTAAATTATTCATGGATTATTGGGTAACTTTAAAAGAAAGAAAAGACAATTTATAATAATAAGTGTGTTTTATTAACATTAAAAAATGCACATACATTTAATAATATATGTAATGTTTACATGTTTTTAAAAATCCTATTCAGCAAAGTGCTCAGTCTTGAAAAAATAAATTGTTTCTAGATTTTAGCCTTTAGTGGCAAAAATTCCTAGTGTTTTGGTTTTTCAATTTTTAAATGTTCGTGTGAAAAATCTGCTGAATTGTATGATGATGATAAAAATTCATATTTAGTACAAAATAAAATTCAACTTTAAAAGCGATGTGTTTTACATCAATGCATAAATTAACAAAGATTCCAAAGCTAATATAGAAATTAAACACTGATTATTAAGTTCGATGGAGCAATAATTTTGTTTAGAAATTGTCTTGTAAACACAAATAATGCAGCTACAAGTTTTCATGCACCACATTTTTTCTACATGTAACACCTATAGTACAATTTAATAAATATAAAAATATTGAGTTATTCAATCTAAACATACCACCGACAAGTGAAAACAATTAAAAACTCCTTATTGATCATATAATAATATAGTTCTTCATCAATGGATACATCTTTTCAATTTCTCATTTTGTTTCAATAAAAATATCAAATTATCGAAAACCACACTTGCATCAACACATCTTTCGAAACATTCAGTCAAATGTATGTATATTAGCTACTTACTCAAGCAAGCAAAGACTTTTGGGTCTAACATTAACTGTATTCTGTATAAATGCTTTCAGTGTCATATATAACAAGCAAAATCTTGAATGGAGTTGATTGTACAGATCGTAGACACGATTTGTAAATTGTAAATCATCAGTCTTGCTTATTGTTATACATGCTGTATAACAATCCTCATATTGAATTATACAGAAACCGTAGTTACTAGCTTTAACATTATTACAAATATAATACTATTCTACTTAAAATCATCATTGACTTACTATTAAAAATCATTCAGAAGCAGCATGTATCGATGATCTACAAGAATTAAATTAAGAAAAGATTTATTATCCCAAAACATTATTTTTGTATAATACAATTTAGAAAACTAAAATGAATTAATTAGTTTTTTAATTTTAATCAAATTAAATTAATTCATTTTTATTTTCTATAAACAAAGGTAAAATTGTCGGAAACTCTTTTTTTATATATCACAGGCATTTTGAGGCATACTAACATTAGACAAAATGAAATAATTTGCAGAACTAAACCATAAGAAGTCATCAATCAAACAAGGTGTTTTTAAAAACAATAAAATGAATAATATAATATTATGATGATATCTAGCACTTACAATATACTAATAAGTTCCACTTATGCTTAAAAAGGTTTTATATTTTATATATTATATAATATTATATCACACCTCACTCATATGTTCACAATTGGTTTAATAAAATACTAATCTGATAGGAAAATACAGTAAAAACAAAAATATACCTAATTCTCACATAAACCCTGTTCATCGGTCATAATAAGTTTATGAAACATAGATACTTTCAAGTTCCAATAGTCGGTACTGAATTAATTTGACAGATAATTCCACGTTTGAATTTTCACGCAATTAAGGTGGCTCTAGCTTTTTCCAGCAGTTACACTACGTAACTGCTGCTGTAGCTACTCATTGTTCGATGTAAATAAAATTTAGAACTCAGATATGTTTACATTATAGGAAATACTAGTTGATTAAAAAAATACAGGTTTTTAAAATAGTCCGACATAGTGATAGGTGTCGGGAATTTAATTTGGGAATTTATAAAAATCACCGATAAATTCCCGAAAAATGGAAATTAATTTTTCATACTCCAGTAAGTGAAATGCAAGTAAACGCGCATCAAAGCGTACACCGCCTAATACAATTTTGCAAGCTAAGATCTGTTACCAGGCTGATGTGATACTACTACATAAAAAGGGTAGTACAGAGATATGTAAAAATTACTGTGGTATCACACTGCTGAGCACTAGCTATAAAATTTTAGCAACAATAATTAAAAATAGACTAATACAATATTCAGAGAACCTTATAGGCGACTACCAGCAAAGATTCAGAACAGGAAGAAGCACAGTCGATGCAATACATATACTACAAATGGCCTTTGAGAAAGCACATGAATACAACATAAATCTACATCTCATCTTTATTGATTTCAAATAGACTTTTGACTCGATAAGACAGGAACAAAATGCTGCAAGAACTTATCAATCTAGGAAATACCATCAAAGTTAGTAAGACTGGTGAGAATGACACTAAACAATAACACGATAACTGTTAAATTACAAGATACAGAAGCTGATAATTTCACAATAAACAAGGGCGTAATGCAAGATGTTCTCTCTACTACTCTTCAAAAGTATGCTAGAAGCAATAATGAGGAGATCGAATCTCCTAGGCAACATTATCACCAATATGACTCAAGTAATAACTTATGCTGATGATATTACTATTATCAGCAGATCGAAGGATGAGCTAATGAACTTAAGTCGCAGAGAATTCTGGCTTACTCATCAACGAAGAGAAAACGAAATACATGTATGTTGGGAAAAATAGTGAAGTTAGCAACATGTTAAGAGGAATCCGTACGATAGTCGGTCTTCAGATTCGTTACCCTATCCCCACTGTAATTTTTAATAAAGGGAATGGTGGAGAAATAACGAATTACCATGAACTTTCTTTTAGTACAGAAGTCCGGCCACCTTATTACCACGAGGTTTCTCGATTCGTTAGCGAAGGGGAAGTTTTGTATCGGAGCGGGGTGCACGATGTTTTGAAAATATGTTTGCAGGATATTACTGGATTTAACGTAGCTCTTACACTGCAAGATGCGGTAAAAGGGGGAATGGATTATGTATGTACGTAGCTCTTACATATTTTGTCTTACAATGACGAAATTTGACAGAAATATTGTTGAAGACTTACATTACGATTTGGTCAGACTCTTTTTTCTAATATGTTACCTAAATTCGAGTATTCTGCACATGAAGATGTGCATTTTTCCATAAGTTTATAATTTATTTTTAACTAGAAATTAATCGCTTTCCTCAATTGCGTCTGACGGAATTGTAGAAGAGGTGTTGTATGTTCTAACAAAAAAAGAAAATCTCAAACATATTGAATATCAACGGTTGTACAGCAGATCCAGAAAGCCATAAAATCGATACTATTTTCATCGTACGGATTCCTCTTAAGGGTAAGCCACTTTGAATTTGAACGTGTATAAACCTTCAACTACATAGGCTGCGAATTAGGCAACAAAAATGAATATGAAAATTAATCATAGATTGAAGAAAGGAAATGCAAAGCATACTATAGTAATAGAAACTTATTGTCCAATAAGAAGCTAAGCAGAAGAACAAAGTTGAAGATTTATAAAACCATTATTAGACTAGTGGTGGCCTACACTGCGGAAACCTTAGTCCATCCTTGTGGAGAAGAAGAAGCATTAAGAGAATTTGAAAGGAAAATCATAAGACAAATACTATGCCCCATCTTACTCAACGGAGATCAATACAGACCAAGAATGAACCATGAAATTAGGAAAGATTTGGATGGTGAAGACATTGCAACCTTCATAAAAGCTCAACCCATAAAATGGTTTGGGCACATCATGAGATCAAGCGAAGACAGACTGTTGAAGAAGATGACACAATGGTTCCCTAACCTCCCTCGAAGTAGAGGACGTCCAAGGAGAAAATGGAAAGAAGACGTGCTGAGACACTTGAAAATAATTTGTGTTAAGAATTGGAGTAGAGCAGTGCATAATAGAAGAGAATGGAAGAAAATAGTGACTAGTGCTAAAACGCACTCCCAATTATAAAACAAGCTGTAACATTAATTATTTTTAGTGTATAAGTTATAGTGTAAAGACACTACGGAGTGATTCACCTTAAATGAATCTATATTACATTCTATATAGGATGGGCCATAATCCAGCTGGATTGCTGTGCCATAGAAGAAGATCTGTTACCAACACATGGCCGGTTCTAGCGTTAAGTAAAACTTTTAGTGTACATTTATCGTTCATGTGCATTGACGTGTAGTGAATTGAACTTTTTTTCGAACAGTTTCTCTATAATGGACCTGTTTTAAAGCAAAAATATAAATTCCTGATAAAGTGGGAAGTTCAGGAATATTCTCAGATATATTTCCAGGAATATTCCCCAAAAAATGAATTTACCCATCACTAGTCCCACAGTCCAATTCCAAGAATATCAGTCTTTCAGTTATTGCTGAAACTATAATAGCTACCTAGACACCACATATTAGAGAGTTAATTAACTTGACTAGAAAAAACATTATAGATGCACAATCCAAAACTTAATGGGTTTCAAAGCTTTGTTTTCATTGATGAGGCATTGTGTTTCAGAATACTCATATCTCTTGTTAACCAATCACTTTGATGGAAGATTCTACCATACAATTGAGAAAAATGCATCTACGATTCAACGGTTGTGTATTAGTATAAATCATGAAATTTTTTAAGTTGGTAGTAAAATCCAATAACTAAGTGGTCTACCACATGCATAACGCTGTATATATTTTCCAAATATATTTCAGCAATGACTAGTATTACAGTCACATAGTATGTTTTCTTGCTTGGTCCAATTGTCTTTGAGAATCCTACCATAATCCGAAAAATCCAACCCTATTGATTTGAAGAAAAAGTCAATGGTTGGCACGTTAGTTGTTTTAAGGTTTTATTATTGAGACTTTTGACAGATTCAAATGCTGTTTTTTGCATTCGGTCCCAACATGGGTAACCTATAAATTAGTGTATTTTCGAAACGTTTTGAAAATTTAATCTCCGATCCCAGAAAAGATCAAGCAAAGTTTTTTCTGTATTATGTATGTTAGAATATTGCTATTTTCCAAATAAATATTACTAATCTTGTGTCATCTGTGGTCTAATAACGTAACAAGGAAATTTTAAATGTTAATTTCAAAATCACAATCAAAACAACTTTCCAACTTTACAGCTAGACAGCCAAACAACCTGTGACCTTACTTGCTTAAATACCTACTGCTTGAATTGAGGTCAGAATTTTCGTACTGTATTTTTTAATGCAGAAAGACTCATGCCTCGACTGTCTACTGTGATTTGACCGTTCTGGTATCAGAAGCAATTTTCAAGAACATCCAGAAATATACCTATAAATAATCCTTGTCGGAACCGAATACTGGAAACCACATTCGATTCTGGATATGGAACCAAAATCTACACATAAACATGTCCAAATGGCGATTTAAAACGACTATAGCTATTGACTTTTTCAAAACTCTGAGAAACACGTCTAGCCATATTGCATTATTCTATCATTATACCAGAATTAGCCAGATTCATGATTTTAGATGATTTTTTTTGAATTTCTATTACACTAGGACCGTTTCCTTTACAAAAACGAAAACATATGAAATTTAAACTAACATTTGTAAGGAATGAGCATTTCAAAAGCATCAGAAATAGTGGATCCTACCAAAACCAAAATTAAGAGTAATAGATATACATGTAATAAAAAGAAGTTAAAAATTAACCTTAAAAAAAGTATCATTATCAGCAGCGGTTACTGTATACTCTTTTAAATGTTCTGTTTGCGAGCGGCAAGCATATTAACTAGTTGCTTCGTGGCCACTTTCATGGTTACAATTATTGTTGCTTGGTAACAGAACATCCAAAAGGGTACATAGTAACCACCGGATATCATCATTAACAAAAATGTACTACACTAATATATATCAGACTAGAGTTGCCAGATATCGTATATTTCACTCTTGTCTCATATTAAAGTGTCAATATGACACAAAATCTCGTATATTTGAAAACGAAACGTATTCATTCATCCTAAGCTTTCGGCAGTGTAGTGCCTAGCATGCCGGGTTTGACTCCCAGGACCGGCAAATCTGGTTAAGGTTTTTCTGCAGTTTTTCTTTATCTGTAACACAAATGTGGGATTTGGGCTATAACGTCTAGTCGGCTGCAGCTGCACGATGGGCTGCGTAATAATATTAATCACTGCATCCCTCCCGCACAAGCTTTAGCTTATGGGCCCCGATTACTGGTTAGCCAGGTAATGGGTTGTAGCAATTATTATTCTATTATTATATAATATGATACTTCATAAGATTTACTTTAAAAAACATGTACATTTCCCAAAAAGTAAAGATTTGAAAATTTAAAGCTGCTAGCAACCCTTAAGGCAGAGATGTGCATCTTGTTACTTCTCATATAGTTTACTACTAATAATAATAATAAATAATAATAATAATTGCTAGAACCCATAACCTGGAAACCAGGCCCCAGAAGCTATAAGCTTGTGCGGGAGGGAGGGGGCGATTATTATTATTACGTAGGCTCACGTGCGGCTGCGGCCGACTTACAGATGGAACAGCGCAAATCCCACATTTGTGTCACAGCTAAGGAAAACTGCAGAAAACTTTAACCAGATCTGCCGGCGCCGGGAGTAAATCTCGGGCCGCTTGGGTGAAAGTCCAGCACGCTAGACGTTACACTACCAAGGCTGGTTAGGGATAACACTTTTTAAGAAACCCCCCCCCCCCAACAAGTTCCTATACTGTATTCAATAAAGGAGCAGAGTGATCACGTGAAAACTGCATGATAGGGGTGGAGTTAACAGAAGCCCTTATCACGATACACAAATCTTCTACATCTATCATACCACTGTATGATAGGCAACAAAGACTTTTGTTGCCCATGCAAATCGTTGAACTCCCATTTATGTCATTTAAGTCAAGCATGTTTTTACGAACTTTAGTAAAAATTGATAAAGTAATCATATATGTCACACCGGCTATGAAAAGGTTCCGTCATGGTGTCGTAATCACATTAGTGGCAAATTGCATTATTAAAGTATGGTATTAAACTTGTTTATTGTTTCCAGCCTTATTTTGTGGAACTCCATAATCATGAAATAAATAAAGATTATTAAAAGTTTCACAGTTTTATTAAAATACAACCTGACAATATTGTTTCGACAGCTATGCTGTCATTATCAAAGGTAATATAATTATAAACAAACACGTCGCTAAGGTAGATACAAAATAGGTAACTAGATAAAATAATGATAATAATCATAATTAAATATCTAATACTTCCAGTAATGGAGAATTACTGAGCTCAAGTTGTTCATTCATTATAATCCGAACATGATTGACACTTTAATTAAACAAAAAGATTATAGGTTAGCTATCAAAAGAATATATCCCATTGACAATCAAACAGAAGACACAAATTACATATCTATACCATATTTTGGCAAAATATCAGAAAAAATTGCACATATACTAAGAAAAACCAACAATTATAAAATAACATTTAAAACCAACACTAACACTTTTTCATTTTTATTTAATGCTAAAGACAGAACACATGATATCATGAAATCGGGCATTTACCGTTTAAATTGTTCTTTTTGTAGTTCGGTATATATTGGACAAACACTTCGAAATTTTGACATAAGATATAAAGAACACGTACGTCATTACAAAAATAAACATCCTGAAAAATCGAATTACGCCAAACACCTTTTAGAACAAAATCACACAATGACTCCTCAAAATAATATTAAATTCCTACATTTTTGTAATAACAAACGCAAATTAGACATTTTAGAAGCCTTTGAGATATACAAACACAAACTCAGGGTACCTTTAATGAATGAACAACTTGAGCTCAGTAATTCTCCGTTACTGGAAGTATTAGATATTTAATTATGATTATTATTATTATTTTATCTAGTTACCTATTTTGTATCTACCTTAGCGACGTGTTTGTTTATAATTATATTACCTTTGATAATGACAGCATAGCTGTCGAAACAATATTGTCAGGTTGTATTTTAATAAAACTGTGAAACTTTTAATAATCTTTATTTATTTCATGATTATGGTATTAAAAATCACTTATAAGGTTATGATGTATGTATAAATTGTATAGGAGAGAGAATCTTTATTGTAATAAACCTTTACTTTAAAACGTTGTAGTTTTTGAAAAAATTGTGCTATTAACATTTAGTTTTCACCGTTAGAATCTTGAAAATTTATTGTAAATGGTGTTAGAACTAACTCAAAATTCTATATTCACCCTGATGGTACTTTTTCATAGCCCCCGTCACATCTATGTATAATTGATAGCATTATTTAAATTATATTATTAACAATATTGCAACATTAATTGCATTAAATAACATTTGTTTAGTTAAAAAAAGTCGCCAGCTTCGATGGATTAGTGATTTGTAGGTTTGCTTCATAATGTAGAAGTTGTTTATCTGTACCATTTTTAAAACTTCTGGTAAGTCCTCTAATAAAAGCTTGTCTTTTACGCTTTATATTTTCATCTGCCCACACTTTAGAAAAGGTGTGGCCGACGTTCTTCCATGTCTCATCAAGAAAGTAAATTGTCCAAACTTTAATTCTGTACCCTTCAAATGTACGCAAATACTGTCTATGCCAGGTCACGCATCTTTTTTCTCCAATAAAATACTTTTTTGGTTACGTTTCACATATCTGTCAACAAGTGTATTAAAGTATACGTTATATTAAAATGAAATGTTTTACCGAAAATTAAAATTTTTAATTATATGAAAAAGAATGTCGTCCTCTTAAAACTTGTTATATCTTCGTTCTCTTGAATTGCTCTGTGAATATCATCTAAAGATGGTATTTTACTTTTAGGAAAACATCCATGAATTGTTTGGTGAATTAAGTTCATGTCGTGTTCGTCGACGTTATTAACAATGGAATTTCTTCCAGTAGAGTTTTTAGAAGGTTGTGATTTTTCTGCCTCATATTCTTTTTTCACCTTGAATGTGGTGCTTTTAGATACTCCTACATTACAAAAAATTCTAAATAAATACTTACAATACTGTATAAAAAGTAAAATAAAACATAAAGAGGATATGTTATCATAATGTCAAATGAATGCCAAATAAATTATTTTTCAGCTGTGTGTACTTGAGCTTGCTACAACCAATAAGAGGAAACTCGGGAGCTACCAAGCAAAGATTAGAAAGCTAAGATTGGAAGCTAAGCGACGATGTTGCAGGTATTGTTATCTATAGTCTCAGGGGAAAGCAAATTGGTCCTTGTTTTGAGGCTCTCCAAATTGGAAGAAAAAAATGGTCTTGTGTTTCATAGTGAAAAATTGCTGCAATAATAAAAATAATCATCCATAACATACTTATTTAGCATTGCCAAAGGATGTAAATATATAAGCATCTTTTGATTGTATTCATTGTTGCTCTTCGGGATTACTTTCCTTTTTGTTTCAGTGCAAAGAAATAGATTAAGTTCGCTGCATCACGGGATGATTTATTAAAACATGTAGTAAGTAGTAGTACAAAAAAAGATTTCAGGATGTGTAGAGAGCATTGTTTATCAGAACAATTTAAAACTTGCCATCCACACAAACTATTAAAGTCAAAACAAGTACCATGTATTAATCGACCATTTACTGTTCATAAGGAAATGACAGCTGTTACCATTAATGGTAAACATATACATTTTGTAATTATTAAGTTAACACGTCATAATAACCTATAATTGAAATTATTGAAGATTATAATTTCCAGATAATAAGTTTATACGACTTTTGCTTAATGCTTTCAGATGACCTACCGAACATGTTCAAATTTGAAACTCCTAATGCTTCGCAAACTTTAGTTCCCAATGATAATAATATTTCCAACAATAAGAACTTCCAAAAACAGTGCAACATTACTGAAACTTCCACCAATTTTACTCAGTCAGGAAAAGTCAACAGTCGATAACATTTTCATCTTGAGACAAATACAAGAAAAGTGTAAAATAAGAAATTTCCAGCTGTAGCTGCTGCTAACAAATTAGAAGAGATAAAGTTCTAGAAGCTATAAACTTCTAGAAGAATACAACAAGTCATGTAAGTGAGAAAGGGGGGTTTTCAAGGAGCTTCAACACAAACACTGGGCTGAAACGGGGTGATCCCATATCCCCTCTGTTATTTAACATAGTCCTAGAAAATATAATACAAAAAAGCAACATAAATACCAAGTACGACATTCTATCACAATCGCATCAATGCTTAGTTATGCAGACGATGTAATATTAATATCAACAATGCAAAAAGAATTGAAAATGCTAATGAGGAACCCAGAAAATGAAGCAAAAAAAGTGGGTCTACAAATAAATGAAGGCAAATCAAATTACACGGTGTTTGGCAAACAAATGCAGAAAACGAAACAAGACCTTGTAATAAAAAGTATAAATGAAAAGATTCAATAGAAATTCAAGCATATAGAAAGTGCAGTATATTTGGTGATAAAGGTAAACAATACAGGGAGTTTAATATCAGAGATTGAAAAGCGTCTGGCAGCAGGATTGAGATGTACGGACTCTTTAAAATTTAAAAAAATAAAAATACGCCACAAAGGTCAAAAAAATATATAAAACAATAATCAGGTCCAACTAACCAAAATCAAGCTGCAGTTGTTCCTTCCCCTGACCAACTGAAACTCCCATCACGCATCTTCTGCGGACTTACTTCGTCGACGACAGCAATCATTGATGATCTTTAGTTCTTACATTATCTTATCTCGCGCATCATATTTTAAAAACGTTTTTCCTTTTGAATGTCACACAAAAGAGCGGCCATTCTAAAAGTATTTCGCTTTGCTGCAAGGTAGCAGCTGTCATTTTGCAACCATTAAAAATTTAATGTGACCCAATATTGGGTCAAGACTCTTAGGTTCAGAAATGTTGAATAGGATTTTCAAATTAGACGATTCATATATTTTAGTTTTTAAACCCGGTAACTCTATATCGGACAGTTTATTAGAAAAAAAAAAACTTGACAAAACATTTCCACTAATTAATTTAAACAAGAAAATAAGTTCCGGAAAATAAATTACACTAAATGATGAATGGAATTTAGCTACAAACTAAAGATAAATAAAAATATACAAAATGCTAAAAAACTCAATGCCCAGTTTTTGTCTAATCACCAATTTGTTAACAGAGAAAGGAAAAACTAAACTAAAAAAGAATTGATGCAAAAAAACTAAATTCATCACCAAAGAAATTCTAAGAATTGAGAAAGTAACATAAAAATAATTTTTGAAAAATGGTTTAAAAAAAACAAAAACTACTGCAAATAAAAAAACTACATTCCAATGTGTGTTTTCATTTTCCTAAATAATTCTCTGCGCACTCAGCATATATCTGGAGTGTGCTAAAACTATTAAAAATATAGTAATTGTACCTTAGTAAACAGAAAAGTGAGAAATAGAAATGGATCAGTTGCCATCGACATTTTTTTAAAATTATTTTAGATTACAGGTAACATATTTTGGTGCTAATTTTTTTGTAATGGATTGGGTAGGTTGCACAATACTAATTAGGTAGTATATTTATGTAACAATTTTCACCTTTCCAAATGCAAGTGACCCATTTGAAATAATTTGGTAACGTAAATTTAATATTTGCCAACTAAAAGGTTATGTTAGTGGTAAATCATTTATTAAGTTATTTTATTGATGTCACCATACCACCTACTAGGCGGCATGTGGAGATAAAGTCTGTTACCTTAGAGAAGGTGACATGCACGCCATCAATTCCAATGTATTCTTATGTGCGGACAATGGCGAGCTGTCCCTTTCTCTAAGAAAACATATGTTATCTTGCAGAATAAATACAGAATAAATAATATACTGCATTAATAATGCAGAATATTATTTTTTTGTGTTTTTAAAGTAGTTTTTGCGTAAAATATTTTTGTAGTTTTATTTATTTTTAAATAAATGTTTTTGCAGAATGTTTTAATTGCATTTATGTACAAATATAACATTGTAACTCTACAGACACAGTAATCCGGAAACTGTGATGATTCGGATTGCCCCTGTTTTAATTAGTCCGAATTAGCGAGCTTCACTGTATTATAAAATATAAAGTCTTCAATCATTTCTATTATCACATTTTTGTTACTCCATACCATAAGGTTAGGTACACATTCTATTTTTCTAGTATAGGTAATTCAAAAAGAGCTCTTAAAGCATGTCCACAAAAATAAGATCCAAGTTGTTTTTTGACAATCCAACTCGAGAATTTTTAACCAATCAAATTACAGAATTTTTCAAATTGGAATCAATGAAATTAGTTTATAGTGAAAAAACCACTAATGGTTTTTTCACAGTGAAAAAATGCATGTCAAAATGAAATGTCAGATTTAATTAAATTAATATTAACTACATACATAATGTACTATAATAAATAAAAATTTGCTCGATGGATTGTCAAGCCGAATTCAACTCATAGTCTAATTTTTTCTTGCAAAATTTGTCATTTAAGACGTTAGTAGCTTTTGCTTTTAAAAAATTACACTCGTCTCCTTTGTCGACTCGTGTAATTTTCGTTGCAAGAGCTACTCATTTCTGAAATAACAAATTGTCAGAAAAAATTAGACCACTTGTTAAATTATATATGATAAAACAACTATGTATTTACAAAAAAATGTGCTTTCAAATATATTACAAATAATATTACAACTAATAATAATAAAATAATATGTATAAAAATGTGGATGTCTTCAATTTGTAATCATTAATTAAAAATGTTACGAAAATTATTATTTTCAAATCTTGCGCAATTACCACCTGAAAATTTGCATCATGTCCAAACATCTAGAGGTCTAGGACAGGTCTAGAGGTCATTACGTCACACGAGAAAGAAGGGGAGATAACTAGTGCTGTGTTTAAATTAATGACGATATTGAGTCAAAAGCTTAGATTATCTTTGATAAGTTATTTGCAAGCCTATTACTTCTTATTAATACACATTTAATATTTAAAAATGATGA
Source organism: Agrypnus murinus (assembly GCA_929113105.1). Lineage (NCBI taxonomy): Eukaryota > Metazoa > Arthropoda > Insecta > Coleoptera > Elateridae > Agrypnus > Agrypnus murinus. The sequence continues at coordinate 76,624,094 of OV816026.1, forward strand.
TCAAAAACTTATCAAAAAATAAATGTCCTTCAACTAATAAGGAGTAAACAAAAGAGAAAATGTTGAAGGTAACTTGCTAAGATTCTTGACTCAATAATTCTATTATCATAACCACAACTTATTAGCTTGCTATTAGCAAATAGAAACAATTCACAGAAAACAGTTTGTATCAACAGAAACCATATTATTAGAATATATACTGGATGTTCCATTTAAAAACAAAAGTCTGTCCAGCACTTATTCACAGAACACCCCTATAATTGTAAGAAAAGTTAAAAGGTTAAAAAAAGCAATGTGTTCAGACTTTTTTTGACAAAAGAGGCCATTTCAAAAATAGCTAATTTATTCCAAACTTTTAGTTTGCCATGTATGTATAATTCCATAAGAAAATAATGAAACACACAATGCATGTATGAAACAAACCCACTTCAAAAGTGACCATGCTTATGTAATGATTTCACTTTATCGGATATATTGAAGATTATCCCATATGATATAGGTCACATGGTCTCCTGTGTCACATAATTACCATTGTAAATCCACCGTCATCAAAATTTATGGAAGTTTCAATTCTATTAGCATGCATTATGATTAAGTTACTTCGAGTGATTTTAATCGAGTTCTAAGCTATATCTGATTTGGAAAATAGATTAGGTGTTGAGAAGCCACAAACAGTTGAACGTAAAAGTACTATGCTTCATCTTTTCAAAATCCAATATACATTTGTTGTTATATCCAAGAAAAATATATAGAAATATAATCTTGCTTTAAAACAATCTCACTCAACAGACTTCAACAAAGTATTTGTTACAATAAAGCTTAAGGTTCAATAATAGCAAATAAAAGTTAGAACAGCATACTATATGTACTTAGTAGTATATACTAATATTACACTAAGCTAGGTCATCATCTACACAGTTCGATTTTTTTGTCACAGCAGTTTTTTCTTTTAAAGTAATGCAATTGTCAGCTAATAAAGACTTAGCATACTCTTACTTTTTATAAACGCTAATATTTTCTCTTAATTCACGCCCCTCAGTGGCCCCATTTTATTACATATCAAATGAACAGTTTATTTAATGCACAATTATCTTGCGCCCGTAAACTCTTTTTCAAAGTGTCTCGAAACTCACAACTATAATTACTATAAACAATTATAAATTTCATTGCTGATAAAAATCTACTTACTTAAATATAAACCGACATATACATTTTATACTCATTATAGATTTAAGTTTCAGCACTGTAAAGGTGTTATGTTTAGGTTTTTTGTTGTTTGTGATTTTATTAAGTTATTTGCTAGGATCCTTCACAATATTTTTTTTTCAATAAATTACAAATAGATACGTGGTTGTATTAAAATTGAAAAAAGCCAACAAATGTGGGAGAAGTATACATGACTATACAATAATGGAAAGATTTCTTTTAAATAAATTATGTACTGAGAAACCATATCTTCATATTCATGAGAGATTTCTACTTTTAAAAGATTATATTCAGATATTCATGAGAGATTTCTACTTTTAAAAGATTACATTCAGAAGTTAAATCTAATTGCGATCATTCGCTAAGGAATAGTTACAGCCAGTTTTTAAGTTTTTTGTACAGTGTACGCTGTAATTCAACCTGATTTATGGACTGGGCAATTATAATGTTGAAAAATGAAATGTTCTTGATTACATATAATGATATAATATACTTACATTTACATTGTAACAAAAGCCGTAAAATCGGCTGCTGGTTTTTTCATCATTCCTTAGCGAATGATCGCTGTACACTGTAACTGTACATAGATATATTTTGAATTAAGCACAATACTTTTTATCTGAAAGTCTATTCAAACTGGAAGACATGTTACAGATTTTCAATTATTAAAAACTTTATTGATGAGGAATTCTAAGTAACATAACCATTTTATTTAAAAACAAAAATTTTTCCACAGTTTCAAAAATCTTTATTCAACAAACATTAATACTGTAGAATAATAAGTCATTTTAGAATGAATCAAATATTTTATAATAACAAATCTGTAATTAAATGATATACAGAAGTGTGTTTAGTTCAACAAATATTTAATTTAGTGTATCAATTAATATAATTTGAACTGAATGGATTTATAACATTACTTCTTCTAACTTACTAAATTAAATTTTGTAATATAACTAATCGTTCTGAAGTGTAGTACTCTCGTGTCCCTAAAACCCTGAAACTAAGAATGCAAAATTTGTTTTGGAATTCTGAATTTTCGACCAGCATTTGAAATTTCAATTTTTTTTAATGGTTTATGGTTTAAATGGTCATACTTCAATGGTTTATAACACTAAAACTCTGGAATTTCAAATTTTAATACAGTAAAACCTTGGATTACGAGTAACTTGATTAACGAGAGATGTCTTGCATTACGAGTAAAATTTTTAATACGTATACACTTTGTCTACCGAACGTCACGTCATCACAACTACATATTATCCACAATTGAAAAATTTGTGGTCAATCAACACGTCATCAACATCTGTGTAAACATATACGATAAGATAAAAGTGTAAACAGCATCTAATGTTACCTCGACTGTTAAAAATGTCAGCAGATTTTACATTTTAACATTTTATTTGTCATCGATGAATACATACACCCTAAAAACAGGTTATAATTAAAAATTTGATTATGTTTTAAGTGTCATAGTGTAATGGCGTCATTTAAAGAAAAGTAATTATGCAGATTTTTAGTTATAACCCGTTAGAAGTACAAAATAGGGAAAATTAAATCAATTTAATCAAATATGTACACATTAAGCATCATGTTAGCTCTTCTTAAATAAAATCAATTTGTGACTACTGAACCTTTCAAACTCGTCTGCTGTTTATCTTATCAGTTAAATTACAGAGGCGAGCGTGTGATCGTTTGTTTTATTTTTACTTATACGTATAGTATATGTATTTTTGTATCATTTTTATATGAATAATAAATAGTTGTGGAACGAGTCATCCAAGTTTCCATTACTTCTTATGGGGAAATTTGCTTTGATTTACGAGTGCTTTGAATTACGAGCACATGTCCAGAACAAATTATGCTCGTAAACCAAGGTACCACTGTATTAACAAACTTCAAATGTTTTTCAGGCATTGAATCTTTGAAGTTTAAGAGTTAAGAATTCTAAAAATCAGTAGTGATTAAACTTTAAAATTTGAAATGTGCAAGAATTTGAACTCTCTAAATGTTTGAAAGTTGGAAGGTAGAAAAAACAAGAGATTCAAAACGAACATGCACGAGAACAATGCGATGATATTTATATAAGGAATAAGATAGGAACCTAAGATTGGAAAAAGCAATTTTCAGGTTTGTACAATCTTACAGAAAAAAATTAGTCGTAAACCTCTAGCCATGACACAAGTCACAAATTGCTGTTAATTTGCACTACACAAAATACAAAACTAAGAAAACAAATAAGAAAGCAATACATTATCTTGATGCAATTATTAAGATGAAATATTGTTCAATTCAATTTGCTAACTTCTCACAATACCCTGCTTGTGCATTAAACAAAGCAGCTGATGATGTCCTTATAAGATCAAAATTAGATGCATATACTTTAATTTCCTTTTTCTCGAAAACAGGTTTTCAACCATTACATTACATCGCAAGCTACAAATAGGAAAATAATTTTATACATAATATATGAGCCAGTGGTACATGATTGGCAGGATGCTTTTTTGTTGGAAAATTCGGCCACCTCAACTATGAGTGTGGTGATTATATTGCATGTTAGATAGGGAATAATAACATTAGATATTGGTTCCCCCATAGTGTAAGCATTAAATTAAAAAAAAAATGTATGAGTCAAAATTTCTCAAACGGATCACCCAAATTCGTTTGAAAAATGTTTATAAAAGTTAATACATTTTTTCAATAGTATTCAACATGCTCAACATTAATCCAGATGCATTTTGCAAAAATATTTTTTTTGTAAACAATATTCGTTATTAAAGTTTATAGTCAGTTTTTTGAAAAAAAATATGCTACAGAAGTTCTAATGAACAAAAATTTCTCATTTCATCGTTATTTCAATCATCATTAAACACATATTTGTAGTGATTTTTCCTGATTTGAAAAGTTGCATTTTAGTCAATTATTTATAACTTTGTTTATAACAAATTCAAGTAAAACTATGTTCTGCGCCTTATTTCGACTCGAAAAAAAAACTACAAATACTTCTTTCGTTTCTTAAAAATATGCCGTTGAGAAAAAAATGGCCCGAAGTTAAAAAAAAAGTTATTTGAGTTTTTTCATCGTCGCGCAAGGCTTGCGAGTAAGCTGAGACTTGCCATGCTCGCGTCTAAACTATCCTTCTACCAAAAACAGAATTATGCAAAGTCCTCGCTGTAATCTAGATGATAAAATAAACAATAAATGAGCTAGAAAGATTTAGAAGCGGAACAAACTGATTTTAATTAAAACTAAATGTAAAATCAGCAATGAAAATCTGTTTGTTCTAGCATGTCACTTAATTTTTAGCAACTTTTACATTTAGTTTTAATTAAAATCAGTTTGTTCCGCTACTAAATCTTTCTAGCTCGTCTATTCTAACATCTAGATTACAGCGAGGACTTTGCATAATTCTGTTTTTGGTAGAAGGATAGTTTAGACGCGAGCATGACAAGTCTCAGCTTACTCGCAAGCCTTGCGCGACGATGAAAAAACTCAAATAACTTTTTTTTTAACTTCGGGACATTTTTTTTCTCAACGGCATATTTTTAAGAAACGAAAGAAGTATTTGTAGTTTTTTTTTCGAGTCGAAATAAGGCGCAGAACATAGTTTTACTTGAATTTGTTATAAACAAAGTTATAAATAATTGACTAAAATGCAACTTTTCAAATCAGGAAAAATCACTACAAATATGTGTTTAATGATGATTGAAATAACGATGAAATGAGAAATTTTTGTTCATTAGAACGTCTGTAGCATATTTTTTTCAAAAAACTGACTATAAACTTTAATAACGAATATTATTTACAAAAAAATATTTTCGCAAAATGCATCTGAATTAATGTTGAGCATGTTGAATACTATTGAAAAAATGTATTAACTTTTATAAACATTTTTCAAACGAATTTGGGTGATCCGTTTGAGAAATTCTGACTCGTATACATTTTAAAAATATCTGGAAACACAACCATATATTTGGGAAATGTGCACCACATTTAAGTTTTAAACTATTTTTGTGCAAATAAAGAATTTCCTGTTGATTTTGTGCTTGGAAATAGCTCATCAATTAAATATAGCAAAAAATGTGTGCTATTAAGCTATAAATTATATTAATTTTTTGTAAAATAATTGATTTTTTAAATGTACTGCTAGATGTTGAAAAACTACACTCGCATTGATTACATGACTCATCGTTTATCTGAAAAAGATCGATTCAATGTAAAATTTAAAAAATAATAAATAAGCATACATATTTTATGCATTGTCATTTAGCTGAGTTTGGACTAAAAGAATGTGGTGGCAATAATCATAAACAAACGTGTTATTAGTAAAGAAAATTGTAAGGCACAAGTATTGTTTGCCAAAGAATAACAACGCAGGTCCCAGGTGCAGTTTTACAGACAAATTAAAATTTAACTGGTCATAAAAGCAAGCATAAAAGTTAAAAATAACAAAAACCTAGAAATTTTAGAAATGTCAAAAATTGGCAACCAATTTCATGAATTGTATAATGTCAATATTGGCAAATATAACGACAATCGCCCTGTGTAATATTTAGCAAAATTTTTAAGAGTAAGATATTTCTGTATTTATATCCTTGTTTAAAGTTTTCCGATTTGAATATAATTTTACACGTTACATTAGGGCCTTTTTTCTACAAAATGTATCGAAAAATGTAATTACACATCATATTAAAAAGGACCTCCTACAACAGTTTTACTATAGCTACCATATAACAATACAGGGTGTTGCAAATTCAACACTCAGGTTAAATTGAGGTAAGTGAATTGAAAAATTCTCGTTTGTTTTTCAGATTTAAATAAAGACTGGAATTTAAAAAAAAAATCATTCTTTCCTGACTTTAGTTGAAATAATTTAATATAAATCATACTTTCCCACTGCTAATCTTTCTCCTCTATTAGATGGTGTCCTCAGATCTTGAACCTAACCCTTTGTCTTCGGATTCCCACTCTCAGTTTATATTTTCTAAGTATGGAAGTGGATTGTTTATTTCATGTTTCAGGTTGTCCTTCAGATTTCCAAAATCCATGATGTATCATACTTACCAATAAATTCACAAACATACATATTTTCATAACACAGTAGTCAGGATCCCTCCATCTCTAATTAACGCGTTATCTCTTACGGGAAAAGTCTACATTGCTGATTCATCACTAAAAGTGATAATTGTTGGTTTTGGAAGATCGAAAGTTCCTAAAAAATGAATAAAGATGCAGATCCGTATTAAAGAAAATTAAGCTGGAGACCCAAAGATACTATACATGAATTCACCATAATTCAAGGATGCCCGATCGAATGGTACAAAAATTGAACATGTCCTGCTTTTCTATAATGTAGAAAAGCGATAGTATAGTACAGAAACTGAATAAGCCTAGGATATGTTCAATCTCTGTAGCGTATGTCTTATATATCTAGGATGCGCTGAAGTAAAAACAGCTGAGCTGATATCAAATGAAGCCATTGTTGAGTCGTTTTGACATATGCAAGTGATATTTTGTTGAGTGAAGTTCTCTATGCAAAAATGTCTAAATCAACTAGTGACAGTGTTTACGAAGAAGAAAGTGAAACTGAACAACCTAAGAAACAGTAAAAGGTATTTCCCACTGACTTCACACCCACTCCAAAACTGAAAGATTTATGAGAGCGTTATGAAGTATATTGAGAAAGAATTTGACGAATTTTACAATATACTAAAATAGCCCATGAAAGAGAAAGAGGAAGTGCAGTGAAAGCAGACAAATGTTTAAAAATATTTTTATTTCTATTACTTTAGGATTTTCAGATTTCTTTTGTTAATATTAAATTCAGTTGTTCTTTTGCCACAAAATAGTTTCTTGCGTATTCTTTGCAGTTTATTTGCAATCAATGCAGAATCTGAATATGTCCACGTCTTATATGCATTTTTTTTTCTCTTAGAATACAAAACTTTAAGTATATTGAACCATGTGATCTTACCTAAAAGATATTCTTTCATATCCCAAAAAGTCACGAAGGTCCATAAAAGCAACATTGAGTAATTCAGTTTTTCTCAAAATAAGGTGGTTGGAACATATTCAGTTTCTGCATTGACCGATTCAATTGTAAACTATTGTCTAGATTTATCTAACTCTCTATCTCTTATGTGTCTAATTTGTAACACCCAGTATATGTATTTTTCTTATAATTTCAGCATCGTTGTTCAACGATTCCAAATTCCTAGTTAGTGTTATTTACTAGTTACCACAGGGAATTATTAAAGTAATTGAATTACTTTAATTTTAGTACTTCAGTTACGTCAGCAATGGAATTAATTTCAATATTTAAATTTCATTTAGTATATCAATTACATTAAATCTAATTGATTGAGTAATTGAACTACTAGCAAAAGTAATTGATTATACTGAAAAAATCACGAATCAGTCACTAAGGAACAATAATTGAAATTTGAAGTAGGTATGTACTGTTAAAAAAATAAAGTAACTGATATTTGGTGTATTTTTCATTATAGTTGGTAATTAAAGATCAAACAGTTTTAAATCAACACATTGAGCAATAATATGCAGAAATGCAAATTTCAGGTTGAACGAATAAGCTAGCAAATTTGCATGAACAGCGGCGCCCTTATGTTCTGTAAATTAGTGTTTCATGTGTTATCAGTGCGTCTTAAAAGAAAACATGTGTACCACTGCTGGCCAATCAGTTGAGTCTTATGCAGATTTTAATGACTTGATGTGTTGACTTGAACCTGTTTGAACTTTAGTAATTGGGACTTCAAACATTTTCACACTGTAAGTAAGTCATTGTGACAGCTCTGATCAGTCACCACGTTTTAATCCTATCAAGAATCTATGGAATAATGTAGAAGCTAGAAAACCATCAAATCTTAATAAATTCTACAAAGTTATTCAAGAGTCTAAATAACGTGTCTAAGGAACAATGCATTAGAATGTCCCAAATGTATAGTTATTTTTGTTTCTAGAATTGAAATGATGCTTTTGCATTCAAAAGTAGAGATTTTTGCCTTCAGCATGCCATAGAACTCATTTAAGAATGCAAAAGCATTGCGCATTTAAGATACAAAAAACTTTTTTCGAAAACTTCATAATAATATTAAGAAAAACTGATTGAAATATAAATTATAGAACTGTCAATATTAATTTATTTGACAGTTTATGAATAATTATAAAATTAATCTCCATCAGATATGCTCTGAATTGATGCATTTTATTCAAAAAATGAATTCAAACTCATGGATACGAAGTATCTCACATCCTGTTTACGAAAATGTATTACTTCATCCATTGAAAACAGAATGAAAATATCAATATTTTTTGACAGTTCTTTGAAAAAACATTTATTGAGATGTGCAAATAAATATAGACGGCACTGTACAGAAATAAAATTAGACAAAATAACGTCGATATTCGGTAGGTGATTATGCATGTAACCAATGAGATGCATGCTTTAATTGTAATATAACCTATAAACCATCCAATATGACAATTATCCTACTGCATAATTAGATTTAATAAAACTCCGCTAGAATGCAGATCAATCATTGACGTGTTCCAATAGTTTAATATATCACACCTTCTAATTAAATTATTTATCTAAATTAGTGCTTATTTCACAAAGATATTATTGCTTTTCAATATAAAATGTTATTTTTAAGATTGCTTGCCATTATAAAATGGAAAGAGCTGCCAACTGTAGATTGCTACAACGCAAGAACAGGAACTTCACTATGTTCTCCAAAGGTAATAGAACAGATATTGGTATAAAAAGTGCAAAACGGTACAAGTACTGCATGTGGATGAAAGCTATAATGCATGATGAAGGTAAGAATTGTACTACAGTAATGTGGTAATGGATAAACAAAACACTGACATCGTTTTTCACTTCAAAACATCATAATTCTACTTATAATCTACAAAGCGTAAAAAAATTAATGGGTATTTTTCTATATTTTTAATAGAGGTTAAGTAAATATGTTTTAGATTATACCGAAGGGCCCAAAATTATATATAACAGACATGAGTGGAAGTGAATAAAGTCCATGCTAAGTATGAAACAAAGAAAGACATACAGGGTGTTATCGATTTTGTAACATAGGGGAATAGCAGGTAAAAACACAATTTCTTAAATATTGACTCCCCTAATTATTTTAGAGGAAAAGTCAGCAAAGTTGTAGACCTTATTGAATACTGTTCAAAACACCTTCACTTTAGCATCTGTATTAGATAGTCTCTAAGATATATGTGATTTTCTGGTATAGGAAATTAACATTGTAAATCGGAAATTCACTAATAGCAATTACCGCGTTAGATTTAGACATTAGATGTAAATGCAAGAATTATTTAGAACAGTTTCATGAGGCAAAATCACTCATCAGAATGTTACAATTGCTACCGGTGTGGAAGAAATAGATAAGATTTCTCAAAGGAATTTATTTTTATAAAATCTTATTAGCCATGACAATAGTTGTCAAATTAATCTCAAGAATCACTGATAGGCATTGAACTATATATAAATAACTGGAATGGATGCCTTGTGTAAATAGCTGAGACATTTGAAATTTTATGCAACCCGCCGCAATGTAGTATCGTGGTCCTTTTCTAACTCAATGATTCAGATTAAACATTTGGTCGCACACAAAATAAAACTTAATCTACGTTAAAAATCAGCAAAAAGTTTCACCACGTGTCCTTATAATGCAGGTAACATAAGTTAGAAAGAAACGGGAATACTACATTCTTGTCTGTTGCCCCTGACACAACGTTTTCTGATTTAGCATGCTTGCGCGTCCCTTCCAGTTATTTATATAGAGTTCAATGCTGATAGGTTATGTCAGCTTTTGTATTATAAATTTAAAACATATAAGAATGATACTAATATAAGAAAAAACATTTTAATCTTATTATGGGGTTACATTATTTATATTATTTAATGATTATAGTAATTTGACAAAATTAAACAACAAACAATAAAAAAAGCAAAAACGAGAATTAATTTATAAAATATGTTCATAATACAAAAGCATGACATAACCTCTATGTGATTTTTGAAATTAATCTGACAGCTATTCAGTCCGAGTATGTATCCATTAGAACTGCATTTAACGTATACGTTATAGCATAACAGCTCGTGATAACGGCATAGCTGTTACATTTATAGTACGTATCCTTCGGAAGCTGTTATTAGTTTAACGCATATGTTATTTGATCCACGTTATATTGAATTTAACGATAAATCTAAACATCGTCGATTTTGATGCCGTTAGTAATAAACATACAAGTGTTAATCTGCATTAGTTTATCTAAATTATTTTATTTGCTCTAGCTAAATCTTTAGTATTTTCTTGTTTCTGGAGCGAATCGTTGCCATAAATTATTATTTTTTTTATCTGACATGTTAGTTTTGCCAATTAACAATACTTTATTTTTTTCAATAAAGTTTAATACATATGTATTCGTACTAATTTTTTGTGGTTTTTGCCAATCGTTTTGCCATTTTTTTGTAATAATAATACGTGGGGCAAAACACGCGGGGCTTATAGGCAAAACAGGTACTAATATTGTTTACGCACTAATTCTAAACTACGTACTTACTAAAAGGTAAAATTTACAAATTATTTATAACATGTTGGATAGATAAAAATATCATATAAAACATCTGTTCTTTTTTAATTTCTAAAAATTCAATAAATACGTCTTTGTCATATCGGCAACAAAATTTATTTCCATATAACAGATGTGATTTTAACAGTGATTGTAACGTGGCGCTTTAATTGTGGATACATTCTAAAGAATTGCTTAATTCTCGTTAAGTAGCCTGTTATTTGTACCTGTTATTCCTAAGATAACACATGTACGTTAAATGAGTTCGAATGGATACATACTCGGGATGATTGTCATGGTTAATAAGATTTTATAAAATTAGACTTCTTGGAGAATTCTCATGTATTTCTTCCACACCGGTAGCAATTGTAACATTCTGATGAGTGATTTTGCTCCATGAAACTCTGCTTAATAATTCTTGCATTTACACTTAAGGTCTAAATATAAAGTGGCACTTGCTATTGGCGAATTTCCCATTTACAATGTTAATTTCCTATACCAGAAAATCACTTATATCTTGGAAACTATTTAACACAGATGCTAAAGTGAAGGTGTTTTGAACAGTATTCAATAAGGTCTACAACTTTGCTACAGTAATTCTTTCTCCAAAATAATTAGGGGAGCCAATATAGGCTGAAACTGGTATGTTTTATAAATTATGACTAACGTCAAACAATGTTAGTTAATACAACTGAACGTATTTGTAACTTAAAATTAAAGGAATAATAACTGAAGCAAGAGTAAAATCTCATAACTGCCACTGATAATGCCACTCATAACCACTGAGTAGAACGCCGTAACAATAAACATAACTAAATAGAAACAGTGAGAGACGTGGCCTCCCCACTACTCTTCAACATCGTAGTCGACGCTATTATGAGGAAAGCATTCGAGGGCAGACGAGGAGTACAGTTCGATATCGATCATTCAGTGACCGACCTCATGTTCGCCGATGACAGCGCCATCTTCACAGACAACGACATCGACGCAACGAACACCGTTTATGATATTGCTCGCATCGCTCAATCGTACGGCTTGAAAATCAATGTGGACAAGACCAAGGTGCTGACGACGGATGGATCGCAGGCCACCGTTTACCTCGAGGGTGTACAGATCGAGCAAGTGCAGGAGTTCAAATACCTTGGGTCGATGGTTCAGGAGAAGAAAGTGGCATCTACAGCGGAGATCCACAGCAGGATCGGACAGACAGCGGCGGCGTTCGCCTATCTCAAATGGTGCCTGTGGAAGAGGACCAACATATCCACGAAGACCAAAATTCGCATCTTTCGGACGCTGATTTTGCCAATTCTCCTCTATGGACCGGAAACCTGGACCCTGCTCAAACTGGATCTGGACAAACTCGAGGTATTCCAAATGAGATGCCTGCGACAGATCCTGGGAATTTCATTACGCGATCGCATTACCAATGAAGCCATTTGGACAACATGTCAACAACAACCAACCATCGGTGAACAGATCCAGCAACGACGATTGAGGTGGTTTGGCCACGTCTACAGAATGGGCGCAAACCGAATACCACAAAGACTCCTCTGGAAACAGCGACCCGTCCAGTGGAGAGTTCAACGTACCGCGCCAAAGAAAACGTGGACAAAGCAAGTAGAAGACGATTTGAAGAACCGGCGTCTCGACCTCAGTCAGGCTAGAACCACCACTATGGACCGGAAAGCGTGGAAAGCGATCGTAGAACAAGTCCGAAATCCTGCGGCACCTACAGCAGCGTACTGGTTGCGTGGGCAACCTCCTCCAGCCGCCAGCTAAGGATCAAAGAAGAAAGAAGAAAAGAAATAGAAACAGTAAGTTAACGTAAAAACCCAAACTGCAGTGTTTTACTGATATGCAGACATTGCAGCAGAGCTCATAATCTTGGGCAAGTTCTTGAAAAGCTATTGTAAGTGCTTCTTTGAGTTCTTCCAGATTACTAGGTTTACTTTCTTTTTAATTCATGCCTAGACAGTCAGACTTGGTTTGTTTAAGCGTTTTTCTACAGAAGATGGGCGTTTTCAGCAGCATAATGAACGCAAAAATTTCGATTTATGCTTCCATTTAATTTAAAACTTGCCTCATCAGTCCAAATGATTTTTCCTAGAAAATGTTTGTTTTCGTCCATTTGATTTGGAAATGCAACACAAAAATGTTTTCTATTTCAAAATCGGCACCTTGTAAAAGATGCGTTTCTCGTGGTCTATAAATTTTAAATTTGTTCTTTTTGTAATTTGTCTAAGCGAAGTTCTAGATAGACCTAGCCCTAGAATCCACATTACAGAAAGCAATGTTGGTGATGTCCATTTGGGGAACACTTCAGCACAATGAGCTAGTACTAACCTTATGCTTCCATATTTATAATACAGTTGGTACATTATTCTCCTCTGCAGTAAGACGTCTAGTCATTTTAATTTTTTACCTTTAATGTTTCAAGATGACATGTAATATTAATGTCATAATAATTTTCTAATCATACAGTTTTGGCCTACTACAATATTAGATACATATATGTATCTCTTTCTTTCATACTAAGTATGCGCTTTGTTCGCTTCCACTCATGTCGGTTATAAAGAGTGATCATTTAAATTTCAGATTAGAGTAGGCGGATGTCAACAATCATTTGGTATTTTCTGATTAATAAAATACATGACTAAAATTTCCATGGTTTGCTATATCTGAAATTTAAATTATCACCCGATATAGCCCCATCGGTATTTTCCATCATACTCTGTTCTTAAAGTTTTACAAATAACTATGTTTTCTATGTAAAAGCATAGGAAAACTAATAATTTTTTTTGTTTTATTTCTTGATTTTGCACTGTCTCAAACATAACATAAATGTATTGTGGTTTGTTCGGATATTTTAATAGACAAAATATATGCTTCAATATCTTGAAAACATGCACTGCCAGCCAAAAATGCAGAAATTATTAAACTTTTTGATTATGTTAAATCAGTGGTATAGTTACAAATTATGGGGGGAATTTTTTTTATTCATTATTTTTTGTAATTTGCAATCAAAATATCAAATCTTTAATTATCATCGGAGCCAGGAAAGATGAAATAATAAGGATTAATATTGTCAAAAAGCTCTTTAAATCATAGGCGTCCATTATATTGTAGCCGACTAAATTAATTAAAGAAATAATTGAAGGGTCGGCCGTAACAAAGTTGTATGTAACAAAAGAATTTGAAGAGCAACACGAACTTTCAACAGACTACAACATTGTTACACGGCATACTGTAAATTCACGCTTTCAAAACCAGCATTCCGGAAATCTGTTTAAGAATATTTTATATCTCTATGACCAACACCTTCCAATAGGAATATACTAACGTTGTTTCTACGGAAATACCGCATTTTAGTATAATGTTACATACCACATTGTTATGGCTGACCCTTCAATTAACGAATTTACTGAAATTCCTAGCCTATTTCTGTCTTACAAACACATACACTTATTCGTAAATAATTTGATTTATTTGGTTAACCATGAGGTGATTTCAGAGGGTGCATAATTACATTTATAGATTATTTATTCAACCACCATGAAAAACAAGCAAAATTAATCAGAACCTAAATACAAGAAGTGATTCATATCCCTTAAATGATGGCATAGGGGGGTGTTGGAGGATTAAATAATCTATATCTAGGTCAGGTGTCGGTAACCTATGACCGCGGGTCATCAAGTGACCTATTTGATAATTTCAAGGGGCCCACTTGAGTGCAAATAAAAAATTATAAAACATAAAACATGAAACGAACGTTATGAGAAAATATAAATAATAAGATTAACATTTTGGTTTGACTACAAAATTGCAGCAATAAACATAGGCAAAATACAGCGACATTGTCCGAAATGAAAATAGCCATTGACCCGAAACGCCTTCTTAATAATCACATTTTGGTTGATTTTGACCTGCAGCCAAAAAAGGTTGCCGACGCCTGATATAGGTAGTTTGTATTTTTAGTATAATAAAAAAAGTTTATAGAAAAATTTATTTTTGTACTTCGACAATGACATTATTAAAAAGTACGCCTGCACTTATTGTTTGAAAAAGTTGTAATTGTAGATGTGAATGACATAGCACTCATCAATTTGTGGATTTAGGTGTTAATTCGCAGACATGTAAACTGATATTTTTAAATAATAACAGCTCATGCATATTGGACCAAGAAAGTAGTAAATAAATTGCTTTTTGTATTTATATTAAGTTAAAATAATTTCATATATTGGACAGTTGTGAAAGTGATATATTACATAAACATTTTACTGGAATTTACAATCTATGATAAGGGATATACAAAACTATAGGTTTTGTGTGTGAATTACATACACTTTGGACACATTTTCTTATCATTTCACCTTTCCTGACTTTGGTTATTATTTTTAATATCAACACAATGTTTTTTTTTCTCTCTTTTAAAATAATGAAAAATAAAAAATGTTATGTTTTTCCAACTTGGTTACCAGAAAGCAATAGGACGTTCCAAGAGATGACAGATTCCAGTGTGTATAACATCCCCTAAATGTATTAATAACTTTACATTGGAAATAAAAAAATGTCAAACTTTATGGGGTCTTTAAAATATTTCTTTTGTTGCAAATTTTAAATGTTATACACTCTTATGTTGGTGTACTTCTTTTCACGCAAAGATGGCCACATCGTTCGCGTAAGCTTACAATAAAACTTATCATTTCATTACTTTTCATTAGGAGAACTAATATCTTAGGCCATATATGTCCTTCATAATTAAATTCCAGAGAATTTTGAAAAATTTTATTCTTATTGAAACATCAAGGTATCATTTCACGCCAATTTAGGATGACTATGCTCAGTAAATGTCCTTTACGAGTATTAGTGAAAGAGATTTTTATCTCTACGATAATAATTGAACTACAGGGTTAGTCAAAAGCAGCACCATCTTTTTAAAACTTCAGATTTCCCACCAAGCAAATAAAATTAAAACAATTTATTTTGTTTAATTTAAATGTCATATTATCAGAAGTACAATTTTGTGAGTTTTATGCTCAATGTGGCTATAATAAAAGTGTAACATTTCGTCAAAAGGAAGAGAAGGAAAGGAAAATCTGGCATATGATTTATTGAATTATTGAGAGGTTCGGCAAAGTACCAGAAATTAACAGGACACTTAGAGTTGCTAGTGATAGAAATTTGGATAAACTACAGCCATTAATTAAAAACAAACCTGTATTCCATCCACAAAACTTGCAGAGTAATTTGTTCAGGAACCTCACAATCATCTGTACAGCGGGTGAAAGAGAAGCTGTCAATTATATCGTTTACACAAAAAACTTCACCAAAATATTTCAAAAATCAAGTGCCATTAAGGAGTAAGAAAATTTATCAGAGGCTTAGAGGAAAAAAATTGTAATGGACAATGAAAGTTATATACCATGCGATCCTGAAGAAAGTTTTTCATGACAGTAAATTTAAAGTCTAGATTTCCTCGCAAATTTTTGGTGTGGCAGGCAATTAATTCCAGATAGTAACGTTTCGGAGCCCTATGTAACTAAAGACACAATTCATTCGGAGGCAGTTGTATATTTTAAAGAAATATTTGGTTCCATTTATTGAAAACACCACACAAAAGAAAATTTAATATTTGCCCTGAGTTAACACCTGCCTATTATTCTGTAAAGGTGCCTCAATTCTTAATGAGTGCTGGTGTTTTGTCAAACCACAATCAAATACGTCACAGGGTCGGCCCATAGAAGAATTTTGGGCATTAGTAAAAAGAAAACATTCTGGAAGGATCATGCCAATCAAAAACACAAGAGATTTCCAAAAAAATTAAAAAATATAACTGCAGAAGTAGTGGCGGAGTTTGTGCAAAATTTAAGGATAGGACTGAAACAAAAAGTACGATTGATTTGTAGAAGTGGTATTTACAATGTTTTAAAATGAGTTACAAATAAATAGTACTTTTAGGCACATAGGTGCCCACAGAAATTTGTCTAAGGGGGGCAAGCCTAGAACAGCATGCTACGGGGTAAGCCTAGAATAAACGGTATTTTATACAAAATTTTCAATAACATTCAAATTGTTCAACTTCCAGGAGGGGGAGCAAGTGCTCCTCCTTGCCCCCACATCTGGGCGCCTATGTTTAGGCATTATGTACTTTCTTGAAATAAATTGATTTCCAAAATGGTGGCTTTGCTTATGGTTATGACTAACCCTTTATTTCTTTACTTTATTTTTATGAGTTTTCGTTATTAATTTGGGTTGATAAGATAAAGACAGAATCCTCCATCACTTGTCATCCAAGTTTGCAATACAAATATGCTGCAATTACCATACTTTTGACCAGCAGTGTATAATAATTTGTTGAAATAACTAAGTTCATCAGATTTTCAGTTGAAGCGTTATTATACTGAAAAACCAATAATAAAAATTAATATTTAGTTGTTTTTTAAGTTTTTATTTGATGTTATAAAACACATAAAAAATGTATTCATTATTAATTAGAATGTGTAAACCTATAATTTCATATCTACAATAGTCACGAAGTTCATCTTGTCTCTTTACAAATGTAGAAATTTGCTAAATCCTACATATATGAAATGCTATATTTCAAAAATACAGTTTTATGTTTTAATAATAAATAATATTCATTAAAATAATTACGTGGTCACCAACAGATAATTAAATTGTTCTAATTGTAATACTGTCTAATGGTTGAATGAAACAAATACGTAATTATTTCATATCCTAAAAGACTATGAGACATATCAATTCTTGCCAAAAAGAAAATGTTTTTAGACAGTGACCATATAATTATCATTAGTACTACATGCTGTTCGAGTTTATTTAAATCTTTTTCTTGACATTTTTGCTTTTTATTTAATACCTTGAATAGTATACTAACAAACAAGATATTTAAACTTATATTAATTAAAGAATTAAAAGAATGAACATATAAAAATAAATTTGCAATTATAAATAATTTTAAACAATAAAAGAAGAGAAAAGATTTTATTATAATGTGCCTACATTTTCAACTCTTTAAACATTAAAGTGCAAGTATAATTTATAACAGGCGATTGATTCAGTATACTTCATATTGCCTTACATTTAAAACAGAAACTTCTTTAGTGGCAATCCAGCCAATTAAAATAAATTGCCGCCTTATGAATTAATTAATTCTATCTGTTTATAACACTTGTAGTTCAAAGATGGTTTAAAATTCTCAAATCTGATTTTTCATCATCATCATGTTATTTGGATACATGAAAGCACTAATAGGTGCTTTTGGTTTTCTGATTCACTGCCCCACTGTGTGCATGAAGGTATCAAATTTTATTTAAGAATGAATAAAGAAAAGAAAGAATGAATAAAAAGCACCATAAATTCTCGGCCCAGCAGGGTTCTACAGGTGCCAACATGTTCACGAGCCAACGGTTGCGTCATAGCTGAACATATAAGAGGCCTACACTATATATATTACGGCTAGAAGTGTAATAGATTTTAGTAGCCACTCAAGGAGTGTGACGAGTGCATGAAAATGTCGCAGCTAACGAAAATTGAGTACCGCATGGTCATTAAATTTTTAACAAAAGAAGGGCACACACCTAATCAAATCAAACAACGTTTAGACGGCGCACACTGGTGTAAAACTCACAAAAACGACGCGTAAGGGTAGAAAATCAAGTTCTTGGAATCCTTAAATTATATGTCAGGTGTTATTAAAAATGAGTGGGGGCATCTTTTATTCACGAACTTGGAACTGATAAATACCCATATACTGACATAACACCCCCGTACTTGGTCATTTCATTATAGCGCTTAAAAAAAGCATACTTGTGCGTTAATTAAATGTACACCCAGTTAAACAGAATGGTTAATTTGCTAGTAGAAAATATGAATTTAGATTTTCAAGGTAAGTAATTTTAGCCTATGTTACAGTTATTCCGCTTGTATTTATTACGATGTATTAAAAATAAGTACAAAGATTAAGAGTTTTTTTTTTAATTTTAGCAATAATCTGTCATAAGTTTTGATTCCATCTATTCCTGCATTCTAATTTATACATCAAAGAGAAGCATCTTTGGTGAAGATTTCCTGAAAATTTCAGATCCCCCTAGACCCCCCTTCCTGAGTTAGTAATTTTTAGTTACTACTGCAATTTATAGTTTAATTAAAATTTAACATAAAAAGTGCAACAGAACATTCTTTAGACAATTAAACAAAAAATAAATGGTATCCAGGTTTTTCTTGCACAAGTGGAAATTTAATTTTAATTGTCGTTACTCCTGCAAAACAGTTCAAACATTGGTAAAGAACAGTATTATGGCAAGCATTGTTAATTGACATAAACGCGATGCGCCGGTTTTTCGTCTTTTACACCACAGTGCGGCGTTTATGGTATTTATCTTCTTCATATTCCACTGTTAAAAAGTGGTCAAAATGTTTCCGTTTGGGGCCAGAATCTCTTGAAGATGATGAGCACACCGGTCGGCCAATTGATGCGATAACGCCTCAAAAAGTTGCAATAATTGAAGAAATGGTTTTAGAAGATCGCCGTGTGTAAGTTAAGGAGTTAGCAGTGATGTCTGACATTTCGAAAACAAGTGTTCGCTGATTTCACCATGACCATTTAAGTATGAATAAAATTAGTGCAAGATGAGTACCGTGTCTTCTTTCTGCTGTTCAACGTCAACGTCGCGTCGAATGTGCGCGCTCGTTTTTAAACTTGTGTGGAGACGACCCAAAGCCGGTTTTGGAGTCCATTGCCACTGGAGATGAAACAATGGTTCTGTATTATGATCCTCTATCCAAAAGGGAATCGATAGAATGGCGGCGATCCGATGAACCTCGTCCCAAAAAGGCGAAAGTCGTTCAATAGACAAAGAAAGTTATGGCAACAATATTCTGTGATTGTGACGACATTTTACTGATTGATTTTAAAGAACGCAAAACTACTGTTAACAGTACATATTACGCGTCTTTATTGCATAAATTGAGAAACAATATTCGTGAAAAACGTCGAAGAAAATTGACAAGAGGGGTTCGATTATTACACGACAATGGACCCGTTCATACTGCCGCAATCTCACAAGCTGCCATTCCCGAATTGAATTGATTATATTGAAAAATAAAAATTATTATATTTTACCAAGTTTATTTTTTCTATATCAGGCCGAGAATTTATAGCGCTTACCTCGTATATACGACATTAAGTAATACAACATGTGTAGTCCAGGTAAATGGAAAGATATCTGAAGATTTTATAGTAAAGAGAAGAGTGTTTCAGGGAGACCCACTGTGTGCTATTCAATTTAATACTAGAGAAGGTGATCAGGGATAGCGGAATAAACAGAACTACAGTCCATTCGCCGAGACCTCTTGCACGACGTAAATATACTTAAAGTTAGCTGGCCCTTGAAGCCTCATTTACGAAGATGCGCGTTTGCGTACAGTGTGTACTTAACTCGCCTTTACGGTTGCAGCGTAATATGGAATGGAAAGTGATTGCATTATACGTGTTTCCACATTTATGTAAAGTAGTTTAAACGTTAATGAGATCACGTGCGCGCCGACCAATAGCATCGCTTATAGTTTGTTTAGTGCTAACTTCAAGCGTATTTACGCCTTGCGACAGGTCTCGGCGAATGGACCTAAGAACACTGTTCAACAACAGCTACCAATGTCTCGCATGTGCGGACATATTATAAAATTCGAACAGGTGGAATATTTAGGAGTTTTAATAGATAACAGGTGTGATGAACAGCAGAAATCAACTTGGCCATCGCCAAAGTAATATACAAATTAGCTTAGACCAACATTGATATATGTTAATGAGGCATGGATGATGACAAAGGAGAACCAGATGAAGGTAAAATGTTGGGAAAGATGATTTTTGGTGAGAAAATAATAGACGATATATGGATAAGAAGGGTCAACGCAGAAGTTTATGAACTCGACAATGAACCATGCATAACCAAAGTCATCAAGGCTAGCAGACTGCGGTGGCCAGGACACCTAGAAAGGATGGATAGTAATAAACTTGTAAAAACATTAATTATTATTTCTTTATATTCAATCTTTACTTTGCTTCCTATTTGCATTTCTTCTTTAGCCATTTGCATTATTCTGGTTTGTATTTCTCATTCATTTTTTGTCAAGTCATTTTCTATGTACATTTCTTTTACTTTTAAGTTTGTGTTTATTTGCGACAATAGCTTGTTTTTGTGGTAGTTGTCATATTTTATGCATTTTCGTTACAGTTACTTGCATTTTTATTTCCTTATTTATAAAATGTTCAATCTCTTCCGTTGTACTTTCATCGCCGAGTTTCTCAGTTTTCATTCATGGTAAAGTCTTCCTAATAGAATAATGATAAAGGTAGCAGTGATAACTAGGAATCTAGCAGTGTTTGTCAGTTTTATTGTTACTACTAAAGGTAAAAGAAGGATGATTTCTACATAAAATATTAAGAAAATTATTGCAATAAGAGGAATTGAAGAGAAAATGGGATTCGAGCTGATGATTTACGGTCAAATCCACATTCAAATGGAAATCTTTTCTCTCGGTCAGCGAAAGTTTTTTTAGAGATGTATTTACTTCTGTACTATAGACATATATAAAAAGCGGCAACATCCAATATAATCAACCTCATTTAGAAATATATAACTAACAATAAGTACTGAATGTGTATGAGAAAGAGAGGCTTTGTTTCCATCTTGTTCTTTTTTCTTGTTTTTCTATTGTTTCTTCCATTTTTCCAATTCTATCATCCAGTTGTTGTTTCTCTTGTTCCCATACTTCTTCCTTTTCTGTTAACTCTTTTATTTGCTTTTTCAGTTACTCTAATTCTTTTTTATTCTCTCGAAATCCATTGTTCATTTCTCGCCTCATTGATCTAATTTAATTTAATATTACTTAATTTTTTTTGCGGCCTGACTGGCGATCTTTCCGTCTTTTTACTTTTCTCAAATGTGTTTGCTTCATCTTCGTGTTGCCTTCTTTTTTTATTTTGATCGTTCGTTGATTCACTTTCACTCACTTTTCTAAATTTCACCTTGAGTTCTTTTCTAGTGTTAATATTTCTTTATGATGTCTTGCATTTTTTTAAATTTTATTTAACACTGCACTGTAGTTTTTAGGTATACCTCTATTTATTATTTACATTTCAAATTGTTTATCATATGTATGTACGTCACTTATTGTGCTTGTTTTCGTAGCCGCTAGAACGTCGCTGTCACTTTCTTATCAAGTGCCTTAAAGTTCTACTCTTACCTTTATTTACGTTTCTGACCGCACTTTTTTGTTTCAAATTGTTATCTATCATCTAATTAATCTACCTCTTTACTTATTTTGGTTTATTTATCCACAAACACTTTATAATTACTTAAAAGTTCTTCACTGAATCAAAGCACTGAATCAAAGAGTTCTATACCTGGTAAAAATTTGGAATTGATTCGATTACAAATAACAGATACAGGGGTGTCAAGCTGTGAAGCGAAACATACTGTTAATGCGAGTATTGATCATGTCTAGAAAGTAAATTTCATTATAATATAGATAATTTAATCGTTTATTACAGATTTCGTAAGCTATTTCCTGTCTTCTCAATTAGGTATAAATTGCTCATAAGAAATCTTAAAAAATTTCAAAATTTTTTTTTATTTACAACAAAACCTAACAGTTGTTATCTAAATTAAAACAACTAAACAAACTTTTTCATTTAATAATATCTACATGCTCGTTGAAATACAGGTGCTTAAGCTCACATATTACTTGAGGTACCTATTATCAGTAACCATCCCTCAAAAACCCTTTTTATGCACACTACTGAGTCCCATTTTCAATTTACCTTCAATCAGTGCCCACAAGTCATATATTTATAACGGCTCCCCAAAAGTTATTATGCTACTGACTTCTATAAATTGTGTGCCATTGAACTCCTCTACCACTAGTTATTCCTTAGAAGCATTCGTAACAGTTTCAGAATTTCGATTACAGATGTATTATAGCTGATGTATACATACAAACTTTTCTCATTTAATATGCCGGGTCTGAATTTGCTTCTATATACATGGCACTTGCAAGAAGGCAACCCAAGTGAAAGACTTGCAATAAATCATGTAGAACCGGACTCACATCTTTTTAGTCTCAGACTCCATACAGTAGATAAATGCAGAGATAAAATATTTAAACCAATTATCTCAAAACATTCAAAAAATCTTCTTGAATGCCTGTTTTCTTTAAATAAGTAAATCTTATATGCATAGATAATAATCTTTAACCCCTTATTACCTTTCCGTGTCAAGGTGCCGGGCACACCAAACTACAGAGTGGATATATGGGTGTGAGACGAGGCAGCGGAGCCATGTAGGGAAGTACACTGCGCGTGTAGTTTACTCATCCGAGTTCTTTCTGGAGCAAACTCAACTTAACTCTGATAAGCAATATAATCCACTACAACCACCCTGACGGCTTGTAAATCTTATATTAAATATTATAATGTCACATAAAAGGCCAAATAAACAAAACAGCCAAATAATATCTCTAATATTAAAAAAAAGATCCAATTTACAAAATTAAATATCACATAACATAATTTTTAATAATCTTATGTATATTTTAATTAACTTTAGATATTATACAAAAAGCAAAAACATTTTGTCTATAAAATAGAAGTAGTCTTTCCTCAATCTTCCTACTTCTAAATCACAAGATGCGTCACCTCGATAAGTAGCACCATCAAGAATTTATATAAAGGAACAATAGGTAATAATAAATACAAGTTCATGTTTCTGAACATGCATCATTACAAATTGTAGATCATTAAATTTGAAATTACTTCAATTCTTTACTAAAATATCACTAATTAATTAATTGTTAAAGTATTAAATAAAGCTAAGAGTTGTGTAAAAATAATTTCGTTATACGTACATATTCTATTTCAAAATCATAAAGATCCTGCTCTTAATATTCAACATTATTTAGTACTACTTGTTTTGTATTGCAATCAAGTTATCATCAAAAGAGTGTTATTAGCTCTTTTAAAAATCACTCTTATAAGTAATTAAAAATTAAATTGTTCCCAGTATCTTGGACAGAGGCGAATATTAACGAATTTAGATCTACAAACGACTATAAATTATAATTACATAATTTATACATCTAGCAACTGCCCAGCTAAATGTACTTAAATCAGTTGTTTGCTACAATGACAAACATGTTTTTATAAATTCAAATCCTTGCAAAAGTATGATCTCAAACCAAATGTTCAGCCACTGATTAATAAACTAATAGTCGAAATGTTAAAATATTTTCTTACTAGAGTAGATAATTATATCTGTTAAAGATATGTTTATATTAGAGACAAATTAGCTATGAGTCAATAGGAAGAAGTTACCTGAATGAGCTAAAAGACATAAAATAACTTCATTCATTCACATGACCTCTCACCTAGTTTCAGTTCTAATTTGTCTTTAATTTACCTGTACCTTAACAAAACACCTTGACTATCAAATAAATAAGTTTCCTAACAACTATGATTAATAAGGAAAATAAAATAATAAAATTAAACCTAAGTATCGTTTAATCAACGATTACAGCACCATTATGATTTTTAATCATTCTAAAAAAGTTAAAAACATTAATTAATATTGTGAAAGAACCTGACAGCCTTGCAATGTGAATGCTATCATGGTGGTAGATGATAGTGGAAGCCATGGGGGCTGCTATCTCATAGAATCGCACAGCATCTACAATAGCGTTGACGAGAACCACCAGCGGATGGTGGTGGCGTGACCGGTGCAAAGTATGCATGTACTTTTATGTTTGGTAAATGACTCTGCAATAGATACAACATTTAATTAAATAAGACAAACAAGATTTAGTTTACAATACTTACTCGTAGTCTTCTAATACCAACCCTTGTAATAAGTTGGCAATCGTAAAGCTCGACACGTTGCAAGTTGTGGCACGAAGTGAGATGCTCTAGGGAAGCATCAGTGACTAATGGACAATTGTCTAATTCTAGCACCGTTAGATTTTCAGCTGCACATGGTGACATAGATAAATGTCTAATTCCTTCATCAGTTATTAACTCGCAATGTGATAATGTCTAAAATCTTATTGGTTAAGTATTGTAAATTTTATCTATCAAATTTAATCTTACCAAATATTCAATTCTAGGACAACCCATAGCTAAATGTATTAGAGTTGCATCAGTTATTAAAATGCATTCATCCAGATCCATTTTCTCTAAATAACGACAACTCTATAAAGTAAAAAAAAATCAATGAATTTTGTTAATCTACGTAATTAAAAATATTAGTCCATATTATTTTCGTATGATTCAGAGAGGGCCTAACAATACAACGTTTTTATAATAGTATAAATATTTAGTAAAAAAGCTGGTCTCTAATGTTGAATCCTGGCATACAAAAGGAAGTTAGTGTGTGCACTCAACCTACTTCCCATATGAAAGTGATGGGCTTGTGAAATTACAACACTGATGTAACATGTAAAGCACTCTATATGCCGATAAGAAACTCGAGATTTATACCTTGATAATTAAATGAAAAAAATTAATCATCCACACGATTCACATCTGTCAAAACAATACAGACTGGGAATAAACTGAGATGGCACATAGTACAAAATATCAGCGGCGTATCATAACTATATGTAGGGATTCAAGGGGAAGTGACAGAAATCAAGGATGCAACTGAATGCTGCACTACCCTTGCATGACCCACTTGCAATAGGTAATACACACGTGATTCCAGATACCTATGACCATCTCAA
This sequence comes from Agrypnus murinus, assembly GCA_929113105.1. Lineage (NCBI taxonomy): Eukaryota > Metazoa > Arthropoda > Insecta > Coleoptera > Elateridae > Agrypnus > Agrypnus murinus. The sequence continues at coordinate 76,649,705 of OV816026.1, forward strand.
GCACGATTTGTGATGACTAATTTTTTTATTTTTCAAGGTATAGATGATCTCTAATAATGGATTGTAAGGACTGTGCTTTATCACAACACTATAAAATGGTAACCACACATTGTATTTGACGAATTGCCAATACGTATTTTGGTAACAATTTTACATTTTATGGCGAGAAAAAGGTAACATCGTTACCAAAATATGTATTGACAATTAGTCAAATACAATGTGTGGTTAGGAGACACCATAATATATAGTGTTATAGGTGATCTATCAGTTATTGACCTTACCCAGCAAACATTCAACCGACGACCTGACTAACGATACCGCTGGTACTGGCAGCCAGTGTTTATTCATCATAGGATAGACATAGATTTCAGGTTATTTTAAGTAGTTGTAGACTGTATCCAATATGGGTACTAATCCGGCGCTGGACATTTGCTGAAAGACTGCTGGAAGTTTCTTGTCCTTGCATGATTTATTTAAAATCGACGTGGTCAATTAATTGCCTGTAAAGATTTTCTACTATAAATTCTACTTAATAGTAGAAGTAAAACCAGTAGAATTTCATATTCCATTTTATGATGTCTGTTATATATCAGATAACATGAAAATAACCCTTTGTATTGTTTGAAATTTCAAGTAGACAACATTTCCCTCATAAAATAATAATAAAAATCAAAAGATTAATTAAGGTTTCACAAATTTTTAATAAATTCTCAACCTTACAATTGCTTCGACATTAAATGTCATTATCAAAGATAGATAATATTGATAAACAAACACTTTGCTAAGGATAAATACATACAAAAATTAAATATCTAACACTTCTAATAAAGGAGCATTACTAAGCTCAATTTGTTCGTTCATTAAAGGTACTGTGAGTTTATGTTTGTATATTTCAAAAGCTTCTAAAATGTCTAATTTGTGTTTGTTGCTGCAAAAATGTAAGAATTTGATGTTATTTTCAGGTGTCATTAGGTGGTTCTGTTCTAACAGTGCTTGGCATAATTAGATTTTTCTGGGTGCTTATTTCTTCAAGAGTGTACGTGTTCTTTGTATCTTATGTCGCAATTAATAAGTGCTTGACTAATATAAACCGAGTTATAAAATATTACCCTCGTCTAGTTAACGCAAATATATTGTGTTATAATTAATAAAATATTATAGTGACATTGTAAAATTTCTTAATTTCCAACTGCTCTATTACATGTATAAAAGAAAGTTAAAGTAATTAGATTTGCTAGAAGAGTTGAGAAATAAAAAATAACCATTTATTTGTAAATGATCAAAGAAGATTTACGAACACCTCTATAAAAATATTTTCTAGGAAATTTTTAAATGGTTAGGATTATATAGTAGGGTCAGTCGACGACTTTACCCAGGCAATTTAGTCCCTCGGCTGTCATCAGACAGAGAAGCCTCAGTTGCATGAAAGTCTAACAAAACGAAACACGTGTGCGCAGCATTCTTCATTATGGAAACATTAACGTTAAAACTATTGTACTCATGTTTTATTTACTTCAAGTTCTGATTACACTGTACATAATGTACATGATAATAGGTGTCTACATAAACTTAATGTAATTAAAAAAAAAGGAAAATTTAATTATAGAAAACATTTTATCAGATAAATTATACAGAGGTAATTATTTTACAGGAGTTGGAACTAAAAGTGCAAGCATTACAACCTTGCATTAAAGAGAGATTGAAGCAACTATTATCAAATTATGATTTCAAAATGCTAGTGACAGTGACGGTGGTTGAAACAGGAACAGTAATAGGTGATAATAATTATATAGTTATAAAACTGAATGTTTTAACATCTCACTTGCAAATATGTAGATAAGTACCTTTTAATTTTTTATCTGAATCGTTAATTTTATCAGTAATTTTTTTCTGTGAACTTGTAAAAAATGTAGGTGTATATGTACATTGTGTAAATAATTACATACTAGTATTAGTTATTTTCAATTTTATATTCGTTAGGGTATATTAAGAGTATTCATTAAATGATTTATTATCATGTTAAATTTTTTAAACAAGTTTGTATAAGGTGTATAACTTAAGTATACATACATAGTATGAATATTATCTATCCATTTTGTCGCATGTACTTGGTTTTTATTATATTAAATTTTCTATTAAAATCTATTTTAAAATTTATAAGCTTGATATCAATGTAGTCTTAAGTTCCATTTTATTGGTTCTTCATAACATTTATTTAAATAGGTATAGTTTGTTTAATACTAATTTGTAATACTTAGGTTCTATTTTCTAAACGTTGGCAAGCATGATTTGAATCGTTTTGTTTTATGGAATATTATGTGTATATTGTAATGCCCGCAATATTATTTAAGTCTAATTTTGTGTTCGATTACTAAAATTTTACATTATTAATTTATAGTGTCTATTAAATATAAATAAACAATAGTTTCTATTAGATGTCCTATATGCATTGGCCCAATGTAGTTCTCACTGCATTGGTCATGTACTTCGGTGTTGGCTGGCTAGTGTAGTGCCACTGCTGGCCCAATGCTCGAATGTTTGCTGGGTAAGGTTTTAATTAACAAAAAAATTATAAGTAGCAGTTAATTTACCTTTTTTATATAAAATAGCTAAAAAAAACTACATGTTAATGAAATCTAATTACTAAGTTGCATAAAGCATTTTAAATAAAGGTAACAAATTAATGAAATATTTTTTCCATGAAATGCACTAAAAAGAATTCAATTACTATAAACTGTTAAACTCAACGAGCTCCTTTTGTGACAACTGCTCTCATCAAGCACTGAACACAAACTGATTTGCTGTAGTCAACATTGCTAGTCAACTACATCATGGGTATAGTATACCATAACTAGAAGACCTGTTATTTATTAGGCATTGACTGAATTGTATAAAATATATAACGTTTCAACAAAGCAAAAGTAGATACAAAAATAATGTCCATTTCTAATAATTGCGTAAGAGGCTATGGTCAGCTCTCGGATGCTGCAGTGACAACACAGTTAACGTCCACTAGGTATAGGCTCATAAGTTTTAATTAAATACATGAACAAAAAACCACAAGTTACAGTTTTTCTTTTTTAGATTAAAAAAATCAAAATATAACTTGCAACCTTTTTATGTCGCAGGTCACGTTCATAAATAAATTATTTTGGTAGGCCACAGTCTTGTAAATTTAGGCATCAACGAGAGCAAATGAGATTGATTAACAATTACTACGTTGTAAAAATAAGCAAAAAAGACTGCAGTGGATAAAAGCCCATAAAAATTGGACTTTGCATGATTGGAAGAAAATTTTATGGACCGATGAGTCCAAATATCAAAATTTTTGGACAAAAGTGTAGGGTTTTGGTGCGAGAATCTCCAGGAGAAAAAATGTTGCCGTATTATATAACACCAACAGTTAAGCACTGGGGAGGTTCCGTGTTAGTTAGTTTGAGGCTTTTTCATTCACTGGAACAGGTGATTTAGTTAAGATAGACAGAATAAAAGAGAAAAGAAAATTACAGATATATCATCGAAGAACACGCTATTCCGTCAGGCCTACATTTAATTGGTCATAATTTCGAAATGATGCCAGATAACGATCCTAAACACACAGCAGGCTCAAGCCCTCAAGATATGCCCAGAATAGTCCAAGCGGTCATCCCTGCAAAGGTGTTTTTTTTTTATGAAAAAAAGTATAATGTTGTTGGCAAAAATAATTAGTCTGTGTATTCTGTTGTTTTCGACATCCATTGTAATAAATAAATGTTTGCTTAGATTTTTATCGTATTAATTCTGGTATTATAATAAATATTTTCTAACAGTAAGGTTTTTCATTATTCTGAACTCCTGGGAATGGCAGTTAGTAAAATTGAACTTTACATTTAAATTTGTAATGTGGGGGCACAGTATATATAACAATCAGTAGGTCTACTTGTGTGCCGGCACCTTTCATGTCGTTAAGCCAGTTTCGAATACCACGCCCATAAACGAAGCAGTGCACCGAAATTTATCGGTCGACATGGCCTACGAATGCCGGTAAATAATACCCAGAAATGTATTCAGTAAAATGGCAAATTTTTCTCACATTAAAATCTCTTGTTATGTATATAGTATAGTAAAATAGGAAATAGAATTGTGTGAATCAACAAAATTAATTGATGCCTTTGGACAATTAGTTTGTTATTAACTGAACTTAAATTAACGTCCATAATTGAATATTCACTTACAAAACGAAAGCTTTATTGTTAATTATGTTTCAATATAATTATCTTTTTACTACCTTTGGATGATTTAAAACTTCTGTTAACGTCTTTTAAAGTGTAATATACTCGCAGTCGAGCATGTAAATGATGTACTATATTATTATTATTATTATATTTAAAATTATTGCACGGATGTATAAATGTTAATGATTTGAAGATGGATACAAGGCGTTTGACCATATTTTAATTTACACAAATATCTTGGAAGTGTTGTTCAAAAAGTATTTCCATAGATGAAATAAATTGAATAAAACTATGATGCGGCATATATAAACTTTCATCCGATTTCTTGAATGTTTTTTCAAAGTGAAAATCGCAATTTCGTCCAACTCGGTACATGCATTAGCGAAATTTACTCATGTTTAGCATGTATGTATCGATAAACATTTTTTTATCAAATAACCGCATATATATATCGAATAAAGTTTTTTTCTAATTTATCAGAAGTTTGGTAATCTTTGTCAATTAAAACAATCTCTGCATTGTTTCCTGATTCTGTGTTTATTCATTCCGTACTACGGGGCACTCGCACTACACAATTGGGGTTATCCGGCACTGGCTAATTTGATGTGCTCGTTTGCGTGTATGAAGCATAAATGTTCTCTACGTACTGCCAGCACATGCCAGCATGTTGTGCGGTAGATGGTAATTATTTGCGAGAGTCACGTTACTGTATGTTATTATACTGTGGTGGGGATTTAAGGGATGCTGAAGTGTATTAATACCTGTTTGAAATAATTCTCAGAAGGTGCTGGTTTACCGCCTGTGCGTTCAAGTGTGAACAATAACTTTTAAATAATAGGTCAATTTAAACCTTTTACCAGCATATGTCATAAAAACAGTAATACTTTTAAAATATCTATAAAATTATATAGAAAGACCTTTAAAAGGCTTCGTATTTACCAATATTTAAAACAGGTAATACTTTTCTATACAAAATATTTTGTTATTGTTCTTTTATGAACTTTGCCTAAGTGTCCGAACTTCCGTGAGCGGCAGTGTGTGTTGACTTGATGTTAACTGTAACATATATTGTTGAAAAGATCATAAGTAACTTTTCAAAAATGCATTTTTGGTGTTTAAATTTATTTAAAAAATAGCAAAAGCCAAGACTACTCTGAATCAAGTGAAAATCCAACACGCAACTTTATATCTTACTCTGGCTAAAGCCTGGAATGCAGCATCTGTAAATTGAGAACAGCCAGCCACTTCGAGAGTTGAGAGAAATGGACACTGCTGAGCTAAAGCTATTAGAGATGCATCCGTTAATTGTGAACATCCAGAGAGGCATAAATAGTGTAGTTTGTTGCATTTTTCGGCTAATACTTGAACAGCTTCATCCCTTATATTCTAAACATAAAGGTTTTGTTACTAAAAAGAATGTAATAGATTAGTTTTATACTAAAGGTGTTTGTAGCTTTTTAAATGATTGTCTGCAAAGAGAACTAAGCTGACTAACTAAGTACAAGTGAATGACAAATGCAAAGGCTGCTTTAAAGAATTGATTGTCAGTTAACAGCAGGGCCGACGCTCAATGCTTTTGTGCTTGTGGCAAGAAACCTTATGATTCCTCATGCCTAATTTTTAAGACATTTTTACAGTTGCCAATACAAGAGTTTTATTCTTTTTATGTAAAAAAAATATGACATAGAGAATTACATATAAAACTGTCTAATAATAATTATAAAAAGTGCCCTAAAGTTTATCAGAAGAAAAAAATTATTTCTTTGACATACAGCTAACAATCTAAGGAAAAATTGTAATCATTTAAAAGAAGTATTCTTGAAAAGTTATAGGAATAGGGCATCAGGTTTGTAATCTTAGGACCGGAAGTAATTGCCTTACTTGCTACCCCATAACGCCGACTCTGGTTAACAGTTACATATTTTTAGTACAAATAAAAAACTTTGCAGTATTATAAAAGTGTCATTTAAATTGTAATATTAAAAAAAAAAAAGTAATGTACAAAAGCAAGAAGTCTTACATCATTGCATGGTTCCAGCGCGGAATATTAAACAACACTACATAACATGCTTTTCTTATTTGATTTATTAATGTTGCAAAATAGCATTTACATAGGGTGTTTAGCACTTTGATATTACAAAATCCCCTGACCTTCTCAGGTTTTTCTGGTCTACCAGAAAATTAAACTTAATTTAAATAATACAATTTTCTTGTTTTTTTCTTTGAATCAGGAAATTTTCAGTTCCATAAACAGGCATTAGTGGTCAACCAGGTCAACATTGACTCATCATGCAAGGCAACACAAGAATGTCGACAATGTAACTGTTGACTGGAAGAGAACAGTAGTGATTCGAGATGAAGGTCCATAGTACTAAAAGAAAGTTTTTGTTGGAAATTTATTATCAGGAGCCTTATATAGTTCGTAACATTGTTTGAGTCAAATAGCTTCTCAACCTTCGAACTGAGATATGAAGAATATAATGAAAAAAATCTCTTCAGTTCACAAGAGATTTGTTTTCTTTACGAATTTGTAATTAATTTATCGCTAATTTATAAGTTATCACTAAACGATCTGTACCCAATCACTTTAGATTTATTTGTAGGGATGGTAACGATATCAATATGTTTGCTATATAATACCAATAAAATGCTTTCAATATATTTTTGCACTACCGACCTGTTTTTATGTGTTTTCCAATTTGTTATTTGCCACAGTAAGTTGATGTTACCGAATCGTTCCTGGTTGCTATGACAAGAAAATAACCAAACTGTTATAATTCATAAAGTGTCTGCGTGCTGTTATGAAAATAAATGAGTATAAAATGATTAAAGTAGCATTAATTACGAAAATACAGCAAGACATACCTAACCTTGCTTTTGTAATTTAGTGACAGCTAACAGTTAGAATTTGACATTACAAAAGTGAAGTTAGTATATTTTGTGATATGTCCACAATGAACATTTCGCAACCAACGTCGACGTTAAATAATAAAAAATTCATTATAAATACATTTTTATTTATTGTAAATAGTGTCATTAGTGCTTACACCAGATATCGAAAATTGGAAAAACTCGACCCCTCAGGTCTCGTTTTTCCAATTTTTTCTTTCTCTATTTCAAAGCACTTGCCAGTCTCGTATCGTAATATACTACAATAGTGGCTCGATTATGTGAACTAATTAAAACCAAGCTTGTTCATACAAACGAGATGTTCACTCAATTGAATGTATTCTTTAAAATGGCTTTATTATATTTATTAAATTAAGGCTTTACAGTCCTCGTTTCTACAGTCCATTAAAAATGCTGATTTTTAAAAACATTATTTAAGGATTAGGCTTCGCTTTAAAACAAATGTCGATAGATAAAACGGTTCTCGATAATATTATTTAGTTCGGAATCATGTTCAAATAACTAAAATACGAAGGAATTTGCTCTAATTAAATAAAAACCTTCAAACGTTTATGCCATATTATATTGTTGCTTTTATGTTTAAAAACAAAAGGTATTATGCAACTGTTAGACAATGTAATGCTCTAACACTGTATCGTTTTGAAATTTTTTCCTCATCAATAGCTTTGCGAGTAAATGAGATTTATTAATTAAAGTATAGGCAACCAACACTTCATCATACTGTTATTTGAAAGTAGGAAATACGAACAGTGAATAGGTATAGGGAACAATAGAAGTAGCAGGTAGTCGGTTTACCTTTACTTAACTTTTCGGACAATAGCAAGATAATCCCTATTTGTCATTTCAGTTTGTGGTTTTTACAATAAGGAAATGTAAATACTACTCAATGAATTTGGCCGAAGAATTAGTAGTATCCGAAATATAATTTTTTGGTACAGCTACGAACAAACTCGTCAGCTGATATTATACTATGCTTTTTCTAGAAAATAAGGTAACACAAATAGCTGCAGATATCAAACAGAAAGTGAAGAAATAAGAATGCATCCAGCACAAACTGGGGTACCAGTCACGGCAGATCTACAGTTTGTAGATTAGAAACGAATAATCGTGTTTGAAATAAAGTCAATAGGGTCGTTGCATGGAATTTAGATTTTGACATAATTTGTAGATTTTGTTAGTATAGTATTGTTATCTAATGAACAGGTCCAAATATAATCGATAAATGCATTACGATAACTTAATAATACGAAGTTTATATATTTTCTGTTCTTTTCTACACCGCTGACGTCATCATACTATTCAAGATGCAACGCGATTAAGTACAATGCATGCAAGAATGATGATGTTGTTGTACTAGAAAAGGACAGAAAAATTTAAAATTGTTAATTGAATATCTCGTTAACAGCTGCGCTAAAAATTTTGAAAAAATTACGTAGTTATTATTATTAGTTAAAAAATTATTACTAGTTCTGTAGAATATACAAACGTTAGGTTTCAAAATTGTGAAACGACCCTATTTCAAACACATACTTACTTCATATTGCGTATTATGGCAGTATAGCTATTTTGTAAAAATCAAAGTAATAAATGAAACCTATAATTTGAAATTTAAAAAATTTACTCAAAGATTCAAAGTCAGTAATACACGTATATAGGTATTAATTATAATTAATATACATATGTACACATTAACATACTTAAATATTAAAATAGTTAGTACAACTATTATTAATAAAAGTAACTAGACAGATAAAAACAATAAATAACTTTCAATATAATTTAATTTCACAAATCGTTTTTTATTATTTTTCAAACTGGCATATTTCTGCTTTGCCTGGAGTCTACAATCTCCGGCAACAAAGCAAATAAATAAAATGTAATTAAATGATTTTTCATATTTTGTACCCAGAAATCGTGGTTTATAAAATCTTCTCAATAAATAAGTCTTTGGAAGTATACACCACAAAATAGCAGATACTTTTGTTTGATACGTGTAGCTGACCCTAAATCTGGTACATATAACAGGTCCCCCACATGCCCGGTGCTACCGTTGCTACGGCAACGGGGCCCGTGGGCCAAGGGGCCCGCAAGGACGGGGAAAAAAATTAAAAAGTAGAACATTTTTAATAAATCATAGAAAGAAAACAAAAATTAAATCACTAGGACTAGATTTATGTGTATCAATCAAATATTACATCAGAGTAATATAAATTGATTCATTGGATATGCAGTGCGTTGCGTACAAAACGTGTCTGAATCTACAACAGCTGTGAGTAACTAAACACTGTCTATAATCTCTTAAAACTAGTTTAAATGTGTGTTTGATGAAAAATAATTGTAATAAAGGTTAAAAAATGTATATTGTAAAAAAAGGCCAAAATTTCTTTTTCTGGTAGTAAGAGGGGGGCCCATCATGACTTTTAGCAACGGGGCCCAGGGAATAATGCGGGAGGCCTGACATATAATTATGGTTATTTTTTAATTTGAAGGTAACATTTCCTTCCACTGGTGAGGTTTCTAAATAAGTTATTGTTTTTTTTTCACAGCTTCTTGTATACTATAATCTCTAGACGCGTACGGACATTTTACTTCCAGAATGGCGTTGTCTCCTACTAATCCGTCGGGAGAAGCTCCAATAAATGCATAATATTTATCAATAAAAAGTCCACATTCTTTTACTTTTAAATTCGTTTTTTTCATGAAAGCTTGCTTCGCTTCTTGCTCTTTTAAAATGCCATATTCCAAGGATTTAGATTTCACACTTTTTGAATTGTTCAATAAATTGTTTACTAAATTACTTGTACAAGTACTGTTCCTCATTTTGCATACGGCACCAAAATTACTAGCAGTAATTGGATTTATCCTCTCTTGCTGCCATATAGGATTTGTATTTTGCCCGATAGTATTTTGAAAAACTTCCTTGCGGTCAACTTTTGCTAATTGTATCAAAAACTTATTTTTAGCTGTAGCCAGTCCGTACTCATTTTTATTGCGTACCTCTTCTACTGCCCCATAATCCTCGTCTTCGTTATAAATAATTTTTGATTTTCTTTTCTGTCTGTGAATTCTATTTCTTACGAATTCTACATAAAGTTTGGTATATATACCAACTTCGCCACCAAAACGTCCTTGAACAATATCTACAAATGCACCATTATTGTTGTAAGAAATGGCAGCCGCTTTACATCTAGCTACATATGAACCTCGTTTATAAAAATTAATTCTTTTTCCACCCACCAACTTATTTACAATTGAATTATAATTTTCTACACAGTTTGTGTCGACGTCAATCAGCAAGCTAGAAGCATTATTAACAACTCGCATTAGGGCAGTCTGAAATTCCTCAAAAATTGTTTAATTTTCCAGGTCGACATAATTATTAGATTCTCCAATTTTTTCTCCGTTACAAAAGTATTTATTGGATCCATCGTTTTTTACGCACCCCTGGTGGTCCCCAAAGATATGGCGTGGTCCGTTGATGAAATCCGTTTTCAGATCTGCTGTTTTCTCTGTCAACGAGGTATTTTATTTTTTCTGTATTTTACAGCACCCACAATGGCGGTTCTGAATCTTAGTGTATTTTGTTTTAATAAAGATTTTATACGCGGATTTATTCTTGATCGGATGCTTAATTCTTTTATTCGATGGCAAAAATTGCGTAAAATGTGGTTTCGACATTCCACCTTTTCAATGAAAATTTGCGGTCCGTAGGGTCTAGCTTCTCTTATTTTTTTAGCAACACTGCTATCACCATCTCCAATGAATCGCGTGTACCTTAAATTATGCATCTCCATTGAGTTTCGAAATCCATCTAATATAATAGCCGCTTCCATAGACGTGGAAGTACCAGACCAATTCTTATAACATTTGTGTTCTGGTATTCCTTCCGAATTTTGTTTATGTTTTACACAAAAAGAACAATACTTATTTTTTACAGCTATATACAGAATCTTCTTTGTTCTGGTTATCCAATTGTATTGTTCCAATTATACAACCTACACCGGATAATGCATTATAATTAGTCTTATAAGATCTTTTAGCCCAAGCTCCATCCACAATTACAGTTGTAAAAGGTATTCCATCGGGACCAACATCACCCGCTTCTATGGCTAATCGCGATTCTTCAGCGCCGGCTAACAACAATTCATTAAAACAAGCCTTATCTATTTCTTCTTCCACTTCACTGTGATACTTTAAATAAGTTTTAGACGTAATAGCAGGTATATTTAATGAAGAACATATTTTACTTAATTGTGCGTGACCAATGCCTACTGAAATTGCACCACAAACAGCAGATTCATTAATATTGACACTATTGTGCCCTTCCGTAGAAACTGTCTCCTTTTTATGGCACACTTCACACTCAAAAGTCAAAACACTTTTCAGTCCTATCCTCTTCTCAGATATTAGATTCATGTTATAAAAACTACAGTCGAATCCAACATGCTTTAATGATCTAAAAATGCGATTAGGTCAACAATAAGCCGTCCACTAATATTCTTGTGCAATTCTTGGGTATTGTTGCTTGTGCTTTCTAGAAACAAATTGGGCAATTCTTCGAAAGTGGGAAATCCGTCGTAGGATCTTCTCGAAAAATCTTCTTGGGAAACATCAGGTGGTTGCGAGAAATTTCCAGAGTTTCTACAATAAATTTTTTAATGTTGCTTAATTTTCAGTTTTCAAACCATTTAATAAATTAACACGATTATGTATAAACTTACCTTGCTTTAGGAATAAACGGATTTATTTTTTTTAGTAATTTTCTTCTACTTTTTCTTCGAGCTGAACATGTTAATTTATTTTTTGCATGCAGTCCCATTTTCTAGTCAATCCCACACCCACTAATTTAAATACAAACACACACTAAACTGAAGTACGCGAAATAACAATTACTAACTACCATAGAACGGGGTGAATAGGGTCGCTGAGGTGAATAGGATCGAAAAGTGGGAATTTGTTAATAAAAATCACAAAATCCAAATAACTCAAGAAAACCCTTCTATTTGACCTTGATGGGCTCCGTATATCAATGTCACATAAAGGTTGGTAATATCTCGTTACCAGCAGTTGGTAGTATTGAAAACCAATACATAATCTAAAGGCATTGTTAGTCAGCTGTTTTCGTGGGTGCAAAAACTTTGAAATTCCGAGCTTAAGAGGCATAAACTCGAAGTAATTAGTAGTAGTGACTCCAACAGGTTAGTAATTAAGGAACACGAAATAGTTTTAGTTCATTTGTATGTAAAAACAATTTAGGAAAAATATTTCTAATTCGCTGCACGTTTTTAGGTTACTGGGGTGAATCGGATCAATAAGTGGGGTGAATAGGATCAATAGCTGGGGTCAATAGGATCATGAACTGGAGTTAATAGGAGTAATACCTATAAAATGCCTAGAGATTATAAGCCTAAAGTAGGGGGGAAACATTACAAGAAACAAAACCAAGATATCATTCAAGAGGCCATAAATGATATCAATAATGGTTACAGTATAAGACAAGCCGCTAAAAGACACAATCTTGCTTACACCGTGCTTCAAAGACATCTCAAAAATGAAAATGTTAAAAAACAAGGAGGTCAGACAGTGCTGAGTGAAGCAGAAGAAAGATATATTGCAGAAAAGTTACTCATATGCAGCGAGTGGGGTTACCCCTTTGATACATATGATTTAAGATTGCTTGTCCAACAATATTTAACTAGAGTTGGTAGAGTTGTTCCCCGTTTTAGAGATAACCTTCCGGGTAAAGAGTTTACATATAGCTTTTTAAAACGACATTCAAATATGTTATCTGAAAGAATGTGCCAAAATATAAAACGAGCTCGTGCTGGTGTTACTAGGGTAACTATTACAGAATATTTTGAACGTCTTTCTGCAGAATTAGAAGGTATTCCCCCTAGCCACATCGTAAACTATGATGAAACAACCCTTTGCGATGACCCGGGTCGCAAAAAAATAATTGCGAGGCGGGGATGTAAGTATCCCAAACAGATTATAAACCATAGCAAATCGTCCACCTCAATCATGTTCGCTGCTTCTGGTAGTGGAGAATTACTGCTATGTTATGTGGTGTACAAAGCCTTAAACATGTATGACTCTTGGACAACTGGAGGACCATCCCGTACTAGGTACAATCGTAGCAAATCGGGATGGTTCGATAGTTACTGCTTCGAGGATTGGATACATTCCATTGCCATACCATATCTGAAGAAGTTACCTGGCAAGAAGATATTAATAGGTGACAATTTATCGTCCCATCTTTCAGTACAATCGATAAAAGAGTGCTCAGAGAACAATATTAGTTTTATATTTTTACCTAGCAACTCCACCCATTTGACGCAACCTTTAGACGTTGCTTTCTTCAAGCCATTGAAGGTTGCATGGAGAAAAATAGTTGAATTGAAATTGAAAAGGGACCAGGAAGGAAGGAGTGTGGTATTCCTAAAAATGTCTTTCCCGGTTTATTGAAAAAGCTGCTTGAATCTATTGACGCTAACAGGTCTAACAATATAATTGCTGGGTTTGATAAATGCGGAATATTACCCTTGACTGCTGATCGTGTGTTGCGCATGCTGCCTGTAGAAGATCCAGTAAATGAAACCCAAGAGAATGACATCAACAACTCCTTTGTTCATATTTTAAAGTCTATGTGGTATGATGAGAATCAGCCCAAACAGCGGAAAAGAAAAATCAACGTTTGCTGCTGGTAAAAGTGTGGCAATTGACGATGTTGAATCTTCTGATAACAGTAGCCAACATTTTAGCACTCATGATTCAAATTCAGATATGGATTCCATGTCTGACTATGAAGAAGAAAATGAAGAGCACGTTACTGTCGGAAATGAAGAGCATCTTACTGACGAAAATGAAGAGTTTTCTCAGCCGTCGCCTATCAACTCTGTCGTCTCTATTAAATTACACCAAGAATCTGTTTCCAGTAGCCTGCTTCCTATTAATGGAGAAGACATCAATATTGATGACTGGCTACTTATAAATTTACCTTATTCCACTAACGATAAAAGAGAAGGTACATCCAGGTCTTTCAATAGATTTTATATAGCACAAGTTGTGAAAATAAATAAAGACGGGTACGAAGGAAATTTCTTACGCAAAAAAACTACTCGAAATTATTCTGGTTATGTTTATACATTTCCTGATGTAAAAGATGAGTATGAGTTTACATTTCAACAAATTGCCGGGAAACTAGAAACTCCCGGAAGATATGGAAGAGGTCTCTTTAGATTTAAAATTAATTTACATGAATATAATAAACAAACGAAATAGATTGTAACAATAAATGTTTCTATTTAACTTTGCTTTTGAATAAAATGGTACCTTCTAGATTTTTTATTCATAGTTGACGAAATTCTCTGATCCTATTCACCCCAAAGGAAGGTGAATACGATTAAACATTATAAAAACATGGCTGATTCTATTCACCCCAATGGCAGGTGAATAGGATCAGTGAATAAAAAAAATAGCATCGGAAATGAATGGGCCAGGTACAAACTGATGTTTTGATATGCATATTAAAATTCTATGCTTATTACCTAGGGAGTTACACAGTTTCAAAGTTCAAAAATGATCCTATTCACCCCTTTCTACGGTAATCTAAATTACATTATTCTACTAAATACTACACTATTTTAAAGTAAACTGATAAATACAAAAATACAGAAAAAAATATACGCGATTATAACAAAACCAACAATTAGGAGATGCCGAAAAATGATATGTACATCTCAAATTTGCAAACGTTCAAAGCAGTAGACACATATATGATACGTTCTTTCAGAATCGCTCGGTTTATCTAGTCGTAAATTTTTAAAAACGGCAACTAGAATAGTAAACTAGTGAATAAATTAAGGATGGCTCTTTACTTTGGGGTAGGCATATTTATATTTCTCACATTTCTAAGAAATTGGATAGTTTGACTACCGGGATTTTACAAAGAAAACCATGTTTAATCCTTTTGCTTAATTCTAGATATCAGTAAAACGTCATGGTTAACAATAGTAGCACCTTCTTAATCTTTCCGGCAAGTTTGCAAATGTTTAAATTATTACCTATTGCAGTAAGATCTGGGCACTTTTAAGTGACCCGACTATAAATAACTGAGCATTATTATGCTGGCATGAAATTTCTTAGAAATTGGAACCTTTTAGGTGAAGTAAACTGCTACTTAACGTAATGCTTACCAAATGTTTAACCCTCTCTGCCTACAGTTCAATTATTCTCTTTATAAATACAATTGAAAAGCAGGCAACTTTACATACACCAAACTGAAATTTTTAACAAGGAGTGTAAAACCTTAAGGGGGCGTTATTGGTGCAAAATATTTGCGACAAAATATAGCTTACGTTTTCATTCAGTTTTCTTCTAATAATCGTTTTTTTAGCAAGATAACGTTTGATGTCGATTGCTAAACTGTTAAGGTAGTGTGGATCATAGTTTGTAAGGAGTAGATATCTAAAATAAATTTTATAATCGTAGTCGAACATCGGCAATTTTGTAGAATTAACGTTTTCTAAAAAATAACCAAACTAAACATAATACAGTCATTATAACACTGTTTAATAGCAAAATCTATGACAATGAATAAATGTTTTTGCTTACTTATTTAGTATTGATTGAAATAAAATAGATGTTACATGGTCGCGGAAATTTAAATATGGCAGCACGAAAATCAGTCATTTTTAGTTGAACGCTTTCTGCACCAAGAAGCATTGGGTGGTAATATTCACGGGGCATTTAAAAGTAATTTAACTTTCCTAATCTTTTAACTATTATTTAATAAATTCCCGAAGTAAATGTTGTTTTTCTTTACTTAAGAGCATGTGACGGTTAATTTTTGAATAAACTATTTCACTGTTAATTAGTCCTGACTAATTTCTTAAAACAAATATATATTTTCAATATCTTAATGTAGTAATCTTTTCTTGTTGTTAAAACCAGCAAGAAAAACTGATATTTTTAAAGATATTTAGCAATTTTATATTCCCCTTTTTGATTTACCTTAAATTATTCCTTGGCATTTAAAAATTAAAAATTTCAGTTAAACTTAAAATATTTTGAAAGTTCACGCATGTCTAGCAACACTGTGAGCAGAGAACTGCGATGCGATCAAATAATGTTTCTATTTACATTTTAAAATTTTAGTTTTAAAGTAATTAATTCCGTTTTGCGAACCGCAGCGCCATCTTTAGGTGTTTATAGTTTCTGAAGCTTCCTATTATTAACACTGGCGGCGATAACGCGCCCTTAAATACATTTTATAACTGAACTACACTGCCTGGTATACAAAAATTATTACTAAGGGATTATTCATACATGCAAATTCAACAAAGCCGTACATTTCGGTAATTTATTCTGTTCATTGATTTGAACATGTTGATTGTTTAAATTTTTGTTGTTCATCTAATAGAGTATTCACTCCAAGGAGTGGCTACCATATATCATTTATTATATTGATATATTGATACGATATATCAAATCAAAGATGTACCAAGTTATGTGGTTAGATGCATTCAGTACTGTGATGATCACCGGTGTCTTGGATAAATTGTAGTATCCATGGCAACAAATGTAAACAAGAAGCCAGAAATAATTAATAAACCAGAGTCAAAGCATTCATTCTCTGGTCTTTAATAGTACAACAGGGTTCGGAACAGATATACCAAAACAAAATATGTAAATATGTACATCAAATTTGAAAAATATGCAGTAAATATGTACCTACCCGCATGACTCCATAAAAAGAAGAAATTCTCCAAAAGAATTTATTCGATTAACTAATAAACAACTTTAATAATAAAAAAATATATAGAAACAAAAACATCAATTCTATAAAAAATACTGAAATAATAATAAATACATAATAAATTTCAAAATAAAAACATTACTATAAAAAACTAATATAATCAGTAGAGAAGAGCAAAATAGTTGGCATTGCTTTTGAAACCCTTTGATGACGTTATTTTCATTGACATTATTTTAATACTTCTTGTAGATTTCGATAAGATAAAATTTAGTACTGATATTTGAAATAAATTTGTTAAAATCGTAGCCACATGCCACTGAATATTTATTTCTTTCAATGCAGGTAATCCTAAAAAAAAATATGGCATTTCACTCGACAGCTGCAGCAGTTTCAGATTTCATAAACTTACTTGCATAAACAATTTACAATCAATTTATAAATGTAAAAAATTAAATGTTAAATGTGAATGCTAATTAACTATAAAAATAAAATATTGTTTTGAGCATATTTTCCCAGTGTTGTTGATATGCGTTCTGTGTGAATCCCCATTCAGCAGCCTAACTGTGATTAGTCTGATTTATGTAACGTTGATTTATTAAGTTATATCTTGATAAATTAATCTCGTAATGTTATGATGATTAGTTCAAGTTCGGAAACAGCCACTAATAAAAAAACTATTGCAGACTATATTTCTTTTGTTGTATTTTGATACATTATGTATACAATAAAAATATGAAAATTTATCATTTTTACTTGCTGATATATCAGTAAATTCCCGCTAATTCGATATGATACCGATAATCGGCGGCAGTTGCCGATTTACCGATAATCGGCGGCAGTTGCCGATTTACCGATAATCGGCGGCAGTTGCCGATTTACCGATATCAATATCGGTATAAAATTATGTCGATTATGTAAATTAGTTTCAAAATGTATATAAATATGTATCGATCCTAAAAATATGCACTCCAAACTAAAATACGTAGTATTTCCGAACCCTGGTACAAGAACCAAGCTTATATACCATAATTCGTCTTTTACTCGACGCAATACAGATGATATTACAGTACCGTACTGCCACAATTAAATTACTCCCTGCATAACAAGTTGTAAAGAGATAATGTATTTGACTATTTGTTGGTGAGATAACAATAAACATAAATAATTAAAAATTATTAAAAAATAAATAACTATTAAAGTATTTAAGGAGTACAAAACATTTAAATTCTAATATTTTCGCTATTGATATATCGAAAAAAAGAAAAAAAAATCAAGTCAAGCTTCATTTTGCTCGTAATAACAAAATCTACAATTATACAGTATGATACAAGGGATTTTAAGAAGTTACAGGGCTTGAACTTAATATATAAATATACATAAAAAAATATATATACAGTGGAACTTCTATTTAGCAAAGTCGCTAAATCCAAGGAAAAAAGTTCGTTAAATAGAAATTTCGTAAAATTTCAAAATTATACTAAATACCGTATTTTAATGCTACCTTTCTTTTTGCATCCATTATCAATTTCATTTAAAATTTGCATTTTTTTCTAAATACTAATTATTTAGTATTCAGATACTAATCTATTACTTCAAATGTTATTTATTTGTATGGTAAATATAACCTCAAATACTACCATAAATTGTTTTTGATGTCATATAAAATATAGGTCAGAGTAGAAAGTGGGTGTTTAAATTTATATGCAATCTGCTAATTAACATACGTAATATGTCATTGAAATACAATCTTTTTTATCAAAGATACTTTACAATCAAAGATTTTTAACTGTTAGGGTCTTTTGATTTGTAATGTTTTTAAGAATTTAAAACTAGCCATTTGAAGCTTGTCGTAATTTTCTTAAAGTTGGCACTAGCATGGTGTTGTTAGAAGATTTGCAAAATAAATGCTAATCAAACGTCAAACATGTATTACTTTATACACATTAAAAATAAATCATCCTAAAACATGATATTGACATGTAGAACATTTGTATGAGATGAGATGAGATTTGTATGAATTTCAAAAACCTTCACCATTTTAACATTAGATAAAAGTTTGACAGAAAGCAACATAACTTAGCAACTATTTTTCATAACCTATAGTAGAATTCAGCTAAGAATAAAGCGAAGGATGGTATAGAGCAAGCTTGACCTTAGCGTTGATTGGCTAAAATACGAGGCACGTTCACACAACTTAAAAAAGTAAATTTGTGCATAAATTATGTGTAAAGCGCCGTTTCAGTTCTACAATAAACGTTACGGCTTACGTTAGCTCAACTACGAAAATATAACTTATTGTGTGTATAAAAAGAAACTATAATTAATGTACATTCATAATTAACGTGACAAAATGCTCATTAATTAATGTACAAAGTTTTAAATGGAAGGGGAAATCGGAAATTTATACCTAAAATCCGGCATGTCTAAGATAGTAATACTGACAATTTTCGAGGTTATGGTTTAGTTCGAGTTTTTCTCAAGTTCTTTATAATTTTTAGTCCTAACAATAGTTCTTTTAGAATTTACCGGCGCTATTCTTATTAATGTGCAGGTATGATGATTTATGTAACAATCTTAATTGCAGTTTAAATAAACGTAATAATATTTTAGTATGTACCCAATTTTAATTATGGCTGAACGGCAATTCTTCAAAAATCCAAAAGGAAAAGTAATTCCTAATGGTCAAAATTGATGAAATGGTGAAAAGTGGTGGAAGAACCATATTAAAATTACCCCCTTATGTTTGTAATAAATCAAATTGAGTTGATATGGGCACAAGCGAAACATTGTGTAGTATTACATGGTAGCTAAGATCCGTTTTACACGTCAGAGAATTATAACAAAAATTCTAGCCAAAATTTTGCCGAAAATTTTCAGCAAAATCCTAGTGAGAAATCTTTGAAGTGTCAAACAAAATTTTTACTCCGAGATTTATAGCGAAAATTTTCGCTAGAATAATATTCAACTCGTCGAATATTGTCAAGAGATTTGGTGAGAATCAACGCGAGAAAGTGCGCACAAAACGCGTGTAGTGAGCGTGTGCACTACATTGGTATATTTTGTTTATAAAAATGCTTATTTTGCATTTTAAAATATTAATAAAACATACATGCAATTATAATAATGCTGAAAATCTACTAATATTCCATCGCTAAGCATGTAGATGTTTTTAGGTATATATTATTTATTCAAGTGGATAAAATGTGAAGTGCCATATTGCTTACAGTGACAGGTCCAAAATTCGTTAAATCTGTTATTGTATGTTATAATTTGATGTTAAATTGTACCGTATCCTAAAATAAAGGTTAATTAACTATTTATAATTGTATAGAAAGTATATTTAAAACCCTTAAAATAAATTACATGAAAATATCATGCATGTTTATCAATAATATCCTTATTACAATTTATGAGTCAACAAGATATCTCTGAATACAACAACTATTTTTATACGACGTCATTCTGTGTTTACAATGAATGTTCCAGCTGTGTTGCAAACACACGTGCGTATGACCATAATTTAGTTTATATTTTCTCGGTCGTGTAAAACGTGATAAAAGAGAGCACCAAAATATTATTTGCAAATTTATTGTAAGAATTTTACTGAAGATTTTGGTTATAATTTTTGTTATAATTCTCTGATGTGTAAAACGGGTCTAATAATACATACAATATATATGTGGACAAATCCTCCTAATCAAGGAATTTCTACTGTTCTGCAGAATGATGGAAAGATTGCATAGGTATACCACATAATTAATAAAGAAAAACGAAGGTGGGATTTAGACGAAGTAGTAGAGGATATTGTGGAAAAAATATTATAAATTTAGGATCGGAAGGAAAATTCCAACCCAACGAATCAGACGAAGATGTTGATATTCGGCCAATATAAAATAACTTTTAAGGTTTTTCGAATCATAGTGACATTATAGTGTCATAATAGTGTGCATTATTTATTAATTCTATTTATAAATTGTTCATAAGATACACTGTTTTCAAAGTATAATTGATTTATGATCTTTGCAATGTTTCCAAGGTATAGCTATTTTTTCCATAAACGGAAGTTTTATTTTCTTTACTTTTTCCGGTTACGATCAAATACAATGAGTAACCAAAAGCATCATTCAATTTGTAATTTTTTTCTTTATAGCATTCCTTAATAGCCTTATTGTAAACTAATTAGGGAGGGTTTGAAATACAATGCACGTAAAACTGTATTGTGCGTGAAGCAATTCTACATTCTGTATAATTCTTTAATAACAATAGAATTTAATAATTCTTATAAGTCTCTTATACTGTTTTGTTATTTTGACTTATTGTTAGTATTGCGTGCATTTTTTGTTTGATCCAATTCTATGTTAATCATGTTGCTGCTGTTGAGCAGGTAATCAAAAGAATTGGGTGCATTTTAATTGAATACTTTGTAACATGTTTAAATTTTCGACTTAATAGAAATGCAATTTTAAATGCATAAATGGTAAAAAAACCTTAGTACGGCCCTGTATATTACAATATATTTTCGGTGGTTAAAAGTGCAGACTTCATATTAAAGCCAATAGTGCTTTCTTTAATATTCAAGGTTATTTCCTAAGTGTTCTCACGGTTACGAATTGTTTTCTCGTAGAGAAAATATAGATAAAATTGAGTTTATAAAATATCCAGAAATAATATTGTCCTTTTTAACAAAGGAATATAATGTCAAAAAAGACATTTAGCTCAAATTTATAGTTCCTGTACTTGCTTATCAGCAATTTGTATGAATAGATTTTTCTTAACCCAGACAAATAAAAAAACGGTCTGAAACCACATTTTTGAATATCAAGTTTAACCCTGCAAACAGATTTTGAGGCGGTAAAGTCCCGCAAAATTAAATAGAATGTTCTAGAAGGATTTTATGTGTTTGTTCCTTATTAGTTAGACCCATTCGGATAGGCTGGTTTAAATTTCCCTTTCTTCAAATTTATACTTAGAACAATATTTTCCCACCCTCAGGAGCCAGTTGAAGAGAGTCAAATCAAGTCTGACTATGTTACAAGTAAGATTGATGTGACTTAAATCCAAAATAGGTATTCATTGATTGACATGAACCAAAGGATAAGATAAAGACCTAGATGGTAGAAATTCTCAAAGCAGACTGAATTGCTGATTATGTGTAAAGAAGTGAAGGGTACATTTCACAATAAAGTAGGATTGCCCTTTCTGTGTCAGTTTGTACAGGTCTTTTAGGTAAGACTGTTCCACAGCATAAAGCTTTAAGAATTGTTCTTAGTTGGAACTTCTAATAATCTTGGAAACCTTCTAAGAATCTTTGCTGTAAAAATTGTGGTTTATAATTAATGCCACCACTATAAATCCGTAATATTATCGAATTAATGCAGTTCATAAACACGAATATTTTTAGTATGAAGCAATATTTCAAGAGAAGTTTAATTATAACAATTACACTTCTTAAAATTTAAGATTATTTATAGAAACAATATTTTTAATAGATTCAAATTTTCATTGAGGTACCAAGATTTATTCTATTTCAAATCAATCTTTTCATTTGTGTATAAGAGGAAAACTTTGTAAAGGCTACTTTGCAACATCAATATACAGGGTGAGAGTTTTAGTGTGTTACACAGCCATATCTCAAAAACGATTTTGACTATCTGAATGCAATTTAGGTAGCAAAGTGTAACACTTTAAAATCCTCACCATGTAGAAGTTCTAACTTGTAGATTCAACATCTAGATCTTAATACAACTTAACTAAACAAACTTACACTACAACCAAGTAAGTTGACCACTTCAAGATGTTCACAAAATCTTGCTAAACATATAACAGCTCTCGATGTAATCTGTCGGCATCCCTTACTAATAAAACTCCTAAGTTTAGGGCAACCCCTAGCCAGTGCTTCGACACCATTTTCCGTAATATTACTACACCAGCTAATATTAATGTGAGTTAATTGTGGACAGCCATCACTTAAGGATTTAAGCGATAAATCTGTTATAGCAGCACAACTATCTAAGTTTAATTTTTGTAATTTAGAACAATGTTTTGCCAATGATTGACAAGTAGTGTCTGTGATTTTTTTGCAACCATTTAAATTTAAATCTTCCACGTTTGGACATAATTGAGCTAATGTTTTCATTGAGCCGTCGGCGATTGACTGGCACCCGCGAAGTGACAGTTGCCTTAGAAAGCCTCCACATCTTCTGGATATGTTTTCTATAATGGGACCCTGCATAGAATTAAAACAAAAAAATTAGAAACTGTCCAAACAACCTTGAGAAAAAAAAATATAAATATGTACCAATATGATATAATAAAAATCTATATACCTCTACATCCTTTTGGAAATCAAAGAGGTCAATTCTTTGCCAATTGGAACCATCCAAAGCTAGAACGTTCCATGATTTAGAAACTTGGGCACATCTACATAATGAGACCACATCAAGATAAGAAAATATTCGTAGTATTAACTCTTTTGGTAGTTTTTTATTAATAAATGCTTCATCGTCTGCAAATACTTTGGTTAACTGGAAAGAAAACAGAAATGACACAAATTAATAAAAAATTTATAACTTTTTTTATGTTTGGCTTAAAAGTAATTTTATAATTTTTTACTATCAACAAAGCATTTCAGAGATAATAGTCAATGGTCAATGATGACACGGAAGTTTTTAGTTTCAGGCTGTCAGCCATCTAAGAACTTTTGTGATCAAGTTGCTTTTAAAATGTTTAACTTTATTTTGCAAGGAAAACACACACTGATAAAGTTACTGTGTCGTACAAACCATAAACTGCTTGACTAAATGTGTTTTTAAACACCCTGCAAATTATTGAATAGATATTAAATACTGTACATTAGTGGTTCCCAAACTTATTTTTTCGCAGAACTCTTATACGATTTCCCAAAGATCATGGAACCCTTGTTACACCTACATTCTAATGTCATTAAATGAACAAAAGCTGTTCAGATACAGAATTTATCAAATTATTTCACGCAGATGCAGCATACATAGTTATTACTTTAAAAATGCATAGTCCTTTTAGTTTTTTAATGCAATTTTTTGTAAAATAAATTCTTTTTAAATTGTAAGTATCATAAGTTTAATGTTAGCCATTATTAAAGAACTTATCTGACAGAACCTCTAAATTTGTTCATGGAACCCTAGAGTTTCACGGAACACACTTTGAGAATCACTGCTGTAGATGATTACAGGAACCCAAGGTCCCTTAACTTTATAGGTTGCCTCAGTGAGTATTAGCCAATGAGCGCGCGAAACGTCAGAGGGCTACCCATTCTCTCACTTATATTCATTTGATATATGGCATCCATCTCTGTCTTATAGCTTTTTCACTTTATTTTACAGCTTTAAAAGGTACATTTTAGTATGCAATGAAGTGAAAAACTGCCTTGTATGCCAAAATGATATTAACTTTATATTTATTAAATAATCTACTTGAGGCATTACTTAAAGAAACTAAGATAGCTTTAATTATTGACGAGAGTGCATTATTTTGGTCTATATATGTCAGCAGCATGCCGCTAAAGTTAACATTAGTCGTTTTCTTTTTCATATTTTGATTAAATCTAAACAATCATAAAAATTTTAGCATGATTTGAGAATGCTTTGTCACAAAAGAACAATCCCAATATATCTAGTTAGTTACAAGTGAAACCTTTTGTATGTTACTAAGGATCCGTAACTGTACAGGAAACAAAAAACCTCCGTGATCACTTATAACTAGTCTGAAAGGCGGCTAATATTGATAATGCTAATTTATTGAGTAACTTTGCTATATTTGCTTATTTGTTTTATTTGCTCATCTTCTGCTTTCCTTTTAATGCCTGTTACTGAACTTTTTAATGAAATTTATGATATATATATAACAGCTTCCTTAGCTTCTCTGGTTTTAATTAAACTATTATTGCAAACTGCAACTGTACATCTTTCTCTCAGCATAATACTATAAAGTATAATAAAACAATCAGAAACAAACTGTCAACCTGAATACTTACTAGAAATTAAATGGGGGAAAACAAGACACTAGTAATTGAATTTATAAACTTATAACTGTCAAGAACTGACTTTTTTACTTCAAACAAATAATAATAATAATGTTTATTGATATAGCAAATTAATTAACATGATACAATGCAATAATTTACAAATTAATAATAAATAAATTAATAAATTTGCCCTGACGTTTGACAGTGACTGCGAGCGCTGTATAAACACAACATGAGTGCAAGTGAGAACAAATAGGTCGATGGGTAGTCCTAGGTAGTGCTCTGACGTATTTGTTTCCGCCCTTCCGTCTCAAAGAGGGGTCCACTAACTGCTCTACTGAGATAACCTATAAAAGTTAATGGACCTTGACAGGAATCATCAAAAATTAGTAAAAGTCACATGACCAAAACAAGTGTCTTCACATAGAAAACATATCCTGTATAATATAATCTATATCACTAGTGGTGTAACATTTGGATTTGGCAACCCAATCTAATTAATCTTATGTTTTTGAAAATAAACAGATTATGAAATAAATCTATAATGAATTGTTTAAATTAATTAACATAGTAATAGATAGTTACAATACATTGCAAGTGAACTAAAAAGAATAATATTTTGAAAGGAATTTAAAAGTAACACAATATTCATCTTCGCAATTTTAATTGCGTGGTTTACGTTCTTACTTGATTTCTCTGTATAAAAAAGAACTTACCGAATATATACATTAAATTAAAAAAAAAATTAATATTTCAACCAAAAGTCACCATGGTGTCATTACAACACCCACTAAGCAATGTGGTCGTTGGAAAAGTCTCATTGAGTGTATGGGGCCATTTTTGTAACCTGCAGATCATGTCAAAGATGGCAACAGTGAATGATCTAAAGGAGTAAAATAAGAAAATGTTGCCACTTCTGTAATTTCCAGGTCACATTGAAGTCAAGAAACAGGTTCTCTCACAACACCCGCAAGACACATACTGCTGAAAGGATTATATCAACTAGGTTAATAAAAAGAAGAAGCTGTGTGTCGCCAAGATTGTAGGCTTGCAGATCACATAACTGTAAAGCTGCATAAATCATCAATTTAGTTACCAGTTAATTGCAGCATATAGGAACTGTTAGGCCACCATCCGGACAAAGATAATGCCGAGATATCGCGACTTTCTTAAAGCCCATAAAATCATGTTGTAAAACCAATTTTCCACAGTTTTAGTTGTCCACTTAGTTTTCCATTTGTTGTTTCACCTTGAGCGCACTGGGGAACTACCCCAGGCCCTGCGGTGCCCAATGTTTGACCCGAAGGTCGAGGCTAGGAGTTAGTCCCTCATATTGGCTTATAGGGATGCAACGTTTAAACGTGCAACCTTTAAATGACCGTGAAAGCCGCAAACGTTTACTAGTTAGCGTAGATAAAATACTTGTCGTAGGAAACCAGCATGCGTGGAATATACAGGGTAATACGAAGTATACCCATAGGGGAGAATTTGTCCCCTAAAATTAAAGTACATGATTTATTGGGTATTATTTACAGGAGTGTGAAATATTTACAAATATCAATTGGTTTTTTAATATATTGATGCGTGCAAGTGTCAAATTAACATTTTTTAGATATATACCAAATACCTTGTTTTTCACCTTTAAACATGTTTTAAAACATTTAAGATGCACGTTTAAATGTTCTGTACAAATTACTAAACATTGCATCCTTACTGCCATATATACCATTTCATTCTGCAGGAAAAACCTTTAAACAAAATGTACTAATATTTTTATACAGGGTGCCCATTATGTATGGAATATAGTATATATCTCAGTAAATATCGACTTTATAAAAAAATTTGTTATATAAAAGTTGTTTAACATTTTATTTTCCATAATAAGATAGCATTAAATTGTTTTTATTTCAGAAAACAAATGAGTAATGAATAACACTTTAATTTTTTTAAATAGCAATGTACCCTTTCATTAGGCTCATTTGATAGAGATTTTTTTTCTCTTTTCGATGACCTAAAATCTTAGTACCCTTATACCAGAAAACTTTTGAAAAAAACGTAAAAAATGTTTATTAAGTTAATTTCACCAATAACATGAATCTAGATATCCGAGATCTCTTTCATTTGTCTTAACAATTGATTGTAGGCTTTTGTTTGTTTGTTTGTTTTTGGGCGAGGAATCAGGATGGCGGTGCATCCTTCGTACCTCATGGCACCGATTGCTATGATCATTTGGCCAACCCTACTAGAATTTAGCCGAATCTGGGGGAATTCCACCCCCCAGTAGGGATCTTTATCGTGCCAAACATCGCATTGACACGGGACCTACAGTTTTACTTCCTATCCGAGAAGGCGTGTTTGTAATTTTTCTCCGCTATGAAAAATTACCAGCTCGGCCGGGGATCGACCTGCGATCTTTGGATTATGAAGCAAACATGCAAACCACTAATCCACCGAGACTGGCTTTGTAGGCTTTTATTGTGACAGAAGTTTGTTTATTTAATTAAGTTGTTGGTACATGGAAAAATAAAAATGGTTCATTTAACAGAAACTGAACGTATAGGAATTTTAATTATGGTCAGTTATGGGGATCGCAAACGAACACAATTAGAAGTATGTGAAATTTTTAATGAGCGTTATCCACATCGAGAACCAATCACCCAGTCAGCAGTTAGCAAAACCTTGAAACGGTTTATGGAAACTGGCAATGTTAAAGATCTGGTGAAGACTGGTCCGCAGAGGTCTGCAACAAATGAAGATAAAAAGCTCGATGTTTTAATAGAAATCGAAGAAAATCCAAACATTTCAACTCGTCAGTTAAGTTTAAACCATGCCGTAAGTAAAGGTTCAATACAGAAAATATTACATTCAGAAAAATTACATCCGTACAAACCGACTTTATTGCAAGAATTATCCGAAGATGACTACGATCGACTTGTTGAATTTTGTGAATTTATGATGGAGTGAATCAACAACAATCCAGATTTTCTTAATAACATTGTTTTTTTCTGACGAGGCTACGTTTTGTTTAAATGGAAATGTAAATAGGCATAATTGTCGATATTGGGCCGCTGAAAATCCCCATTGGATGATCCAAAATCATACCCAAACACCACAAAAATTAAACGTATGAGTGGGAATTTGTGCAGATCACATAATCGGACCTTTCTTTATTCGTGGTACTCTAACTGGTGACTGTTATTTGCAATTATTGCAAGAGCAAATTATTCCAGCTTGCTAAGCAAATCTTGATGATCTTTGGTTTCAACAAAATGGAGCACAGCCCCACTATCATTTAGATGTACGGCGATATTTAAATGTGGTATTTCCGGCCCGTTGGATAGGCAGAAGAGGGTCTGTGAAGTGGCCTCCCCGATCTCCGGATCTTACACCTTGCGATTTCTTCTTCTGGGGATATTTAAAATCAAAAGTGTATACAAACCGACCCCAGAATCTGGCCGAATTAGAGTAATGAATACAAAATGAAGCTGCAGCAATTTCTCCCAGATCGCTCAGAAATTCTTTTCAAGCTTTTCGTGATAGGTTGGGCCACTGCCTTGCAGTTAATGGTGAACATTTTGGAGACTTATTGCCATAAAAACCATTTTATTGCTAATTTCGTTTTGTCTTCAAGCTTTATAAGACGTACATAATGTTCTGTTCATTTGTTTTATTTTGTTTTGTTTTGTACATTATGTAGATGCACATCTGTTTATTTAAGGGTAATAATTCGAGATACTTTACGATCTCGGATATCTAGATGCATGTTATTGGTGAAATTAACTTAATAAACATTTTTTACGTTTTTTTCAAAAATTTTCTGATATAAGGGTACTAAGATTTTAGGTCATCGAAAAGAAAAAAAAATCTCTATCAAATGAGCCTAATGAAAGGGTACATTGCTATTTAAAAAATTAAAGTGTTATTCATTACTCATTTGTTTTCTGAAATAAAAACAATTTAATGCTATCTTATTATGGAAAATAAAATGTTAAACCACTTTTATATAACAAATTTTTTTATAAAGCCGATATTTACCGAGATATATACTATATTCCATACATAATGGGCACCCTGTATAATAAAATAATATAATAAACAAGTACTAATATTTGCTTATCTAGTTGTCCCTTTTTAGGGTGGTTTAGCTATTGTTACAGATCTGCTTCTTCCGCTGTTTGCTCTTTCAAGTCTAATATGGGAGGTTCTTCTGGCTTTGATTTACTGAATCATGTAATTACCTAAGGAAATCTGTCGTAGGTACATACCTATGGATAACCTGATGCCTGACATATCGCATATATACAGTATTGGAAAAACTTCATCTAGAGATTGGATTTTCATGTGTGAGCAAAGGAAAAATAGTCAATAGCAATACATATGAGATAGATATTATGGCATACTTGCCAAATCTATCTAAAATATAGCAACTTTTGTAAGGTTGGTGTTATAGCTAAAAAATTTTAAATATAATTGACATTTGTCATTTTGACACAATAACCTAAATTATTTGAAACTTTTTAAAGTCAACAATATTTGTACGTTTTGTAACTAAAGATAAACAACGGATAATTCTGCTGCAGTATTAAAAAATATTTTTTCTATTTGTGTCTATAATGTCTTAAAGTTGGTAGCATTAAAAAAATAATTGAAAAAAACAGAAAATTGACAAAAATTTCGCTCAATTTTCTGTGTCAATGAAGGAATTTTCAAATGTCACATCAGTGTTGTCAACTACCACAAAAATCCCTAAATTTTTAAATTGCGATTTTTTTATTTAAAAAGGGAATAAAAGACGCAAAATAGAAAAAATAGCATAAAAAACTCGTTTCATGTCATTATTGCACTCGTCCTTTAGAAAACTCGCCGCAAACGGCTCGTTTTCCAAATTTGGACTGTGCAATAAATCTTGCCTTATGAAACTCGTTCTTTAATATACTATTATTCTTTAAACAAAATGAACAATTATTTTATAAAGTAGAATTAACTTAACTATTTAATAAAATACACAATTTATGTTATTGTGTCAAAATGACAAACCTCAATTATATTTAAAAATTCTTAGGTATAGCACCAACCTTACAAAAAGGTTACTACATTTTAAAACTTAGCAAGTATGCCATATTGCTTATCTTTCTCAGATAGATTGCTATTCACTATTTTTCCTTTGTTCACACATCACACAATTTCCAACAGAATGGATTTTGTATGGCACCTTTTTTTTTTTTGTTTAGTTTTGGCTTGATCTGAAGGTTGCAGACCATTGTGTGCTACATATTCTTAAAAATATGCTGTTTACTGGATGTTGTAATGACACCATAAAATGATTCTTGACTGTGAATTATGGTCGAAAGGTCAGCAGCACACAGTTGATACAATGATGGCTTTTGGTCTGGACCTTTGGACCCTGTTTCTTTGGTAGAATGTTACAAAAAGATTTAAAAACTGAAACGATAGATACGAATCTCCAGTTTTATTTTTTGCAATGATAACAATGTTGACTGTTGTTCTTTCTTACATTCATTAATGTATTACGTCTAGATTGTGAATATTTGATAAACCCTGTACATAAAGTAAGTGAGACTTCCGTCAGCTTTATAAATTTTATGGTTACACCTAACACAGCAATGATAATTAAAATGTAGTAATTAAAACACACTGTACCTTGTCCACCATTGTTATGTTTTTATAAAATTATACTTCTATATTATACTACACTTTACTCTTTACACACATAAGTATAGTATAATAACTGAAATAAAAGGTTAGTTTTCTGACCAGTCACAACAAAGCACAATAAAATGTATTTCAATGGACGCCATCATCTGGTCTATTATTGTCTTAATAGTCTTAAATTAAGAATTATCTTTATTAAATATTTAAGCAAATGATAACTGTCATTATAGAACAATAAGCAATGTGGAAATCAAGATAGGATTCTGCCTACCTGCATTTTAATAAAATGAATATGAATATGACACATCAACAGGTGTAGTTTACAAACTGATTGGGTACGTTAGCAATTAATTGATTACAAAATTAAGCTATATGAAGAATTTCTGATATTGACTTTTTTATCAAGTGTTAAACAATGCTACCTCATTAATGTTTGAATTCATCATTCAACAACCAATGTTTACATTCAATCACTTTTGTATTATAAATTTTCTATACTTATATTAACAGTAACATACTAATCTATTTTGTTTTTTGGTTTACTTATTAATAGATATTATCTATACTTTCCAAATCCAGTCATTTTATCATTGTTTACACTTGAATATAGTTAATTATTCCCTCGAGACATATTCTTAATGAAGTATTTTATCTAGGTAACAAACATATGTTACCAAATTTAATAGAAGCAGCCTTATTAATATACAATGCAAAAACAACAGACATTGTACAAATTGGGGAAAAATGCAGAAATTTTTCAAAAGTTATTCAACATTTTTAAACATAACGGGTGTTTCCTAAAAATCTGGACTAAAACAGGTCAGTCATGCTTCGCAGTTATTTAAATCTAGGCGGCTTATGTTAGTGAAGCAGTAGGCATTTGTTATTCTTAACTGTCATTTGTAAGTTATCACATGGTTTGCCTGGTTTAGATAATGGCTTCAAAAAAATTAAGAGCCCTTGGCTAATTGTACACCTTCAAACATTTTTCTGTCAAACACGTGTCAAAATCAACAATATACAGCATTCTCCAACATTTTAAGAAGGGGTTGGTTGTTGATAGAAAAATGAGATCTGGTTGCAAAGCTGTAAAAGCTGTGAACAATCACTCGATTTCATTACATTCATAAGAATCAAGGAAACACTGAACGTCTTCTGGCCTGATCTTGCTAGCTGCCATTATGTCAAGATTATTGCCAACTGATCATTTGTAATAAGAAAATATTAAATTTGTCCAAAAAGTAGACAATCCTGCTAACTGTCCTGAAGCTCGTTCAATTGAAGACTTTGGGTCATTATTAAAGGGCCATGTTTATGTGAAAGGCTGGAGAGCGACAAATATTGACCAGTTAATGATCAGTATTAACTACTCTGCCCTGCTAAATCAACGTATCGCAATAATTTTTCAATCTGAGATAATCGAAGTTTTTGTGATATACAATGAGAGTCAAAATAATTTGTTCATTTTTAATTGGAAATAACAAAAAAATATATTGTGCTGATAACTAAATTCTTGATAACAATAAAAAGAGGAGGCTTTGGAAATATTTTGACCAAAATGTGGTGGTGGTATTGAGTTTGCTGGTTTTAACCCAATATCACACATCTTTTCATAAGTGACTTATCATACTTTAGCTTACATGGCATGGTAAATATACCAAAATTAGTGTCAAACTGAAGTAGAAGAAAGAAATCACTTTTCAACAAGACAGTGCAATCTGTCATGCTGCAAGAATAGATATGAAGATCCTGCGACAGACATTTCCAAATAGACGAATTTCTAGAAATGGTGATCCTAATTGGCCCCCTAGATCTCCTGACATTACTGGGCAAGACTTTTTCTTTGGGGATATTTAAAGAGCAGAGTGTTCAATAGTAAGCCTACAAATATAGAGGAGCTCAAAAGAAATATTTGCCAAAAGATTAAAGCTATTCCACAGGATATGCTTCAACAAGTTATGGCAAATTTTGTTCGTCGTTTAGAAGAGAATCTTACTTTAATCTCTCATAGCGTAACAAGCTCGCCCAGTCGGTCTCCATGGGTCAGTGGGTAGAGATGACCTGTATAGACTAAAATGAGTGTGATTGACCCAACCGAAAAAAGGGGGGTCGACAGAAGCTAGAGACGGTGGCACTTTCTTATGTTGTAGCTCTCCGTCTTATTTTCCTGCGCCACCGTCTCTAGCTTCGGTCGACCCACCTTTTTTCGGTTGAGTCAACCACACTCACTTCGGTCTCTACAGATCATTTCTATCCACTGACCCATAGAGACCGACTGGGCAGGCTTGTTACGCTAGTGAATTTAAAAAAAAACCACAAAAACCCAATTCGTGACGGCAGGCGGGTCTTAGCTTCAAAATGAGACCACCCACAGCTTTCAAAGTGGTCTGGGGGCCGAGAAAATGGGACCGGTAGCTTTGTCTTCATGAATTAGTATATAAGATTGTATATTTGATAATTGATAATAATAGTGATATTTCATTACTGTTTTTGAAATGTATAAAATACTAAAATACATCCATTTTTCTTAGGAAGTTACAAGGCTAGCAGAAGCGACCAAGAGAAATGATCTTATTTGGCGAAGAGAAGTAATCGAAAACCTGCTAATTATGTATTTTTCAATGTACTTGGGTGTAATAGTAATAGTAATACATATTTCATTAATAAATTTTCATTTATCTAATCTGAGATGCTTGAATTTTAAGTTAATCCAGATTTCTCTTGAGCATCCGTTATTTACTTATACCATGGGTGGTTCTTATTTAGGTCATGTTGGGATTTCGGTTTTGACGAGTGCCCATTTGATTAAAAAAAATAAATAAAAATTAGTTTACCTAAAAGTAGCATCAATGGTTGTTAATATCATAAAATTAATTTTCAAATTTTGTTTCAACAGTCTGTTCCAGTGGTCCAACATACCGGGTGTCCACTCCCAAAGTCAATCATAGGCAATTAACATTGTGCATTTTACTTTTATGTATATTGCTATATTTTTACTAAATCAGTAGAAATTAAAGTATTGAACAGTTTAAATAGTTGTTATTCAATTCAGTCATACGCTAAAATGAAATAATTTGAAAAGCATGGCTTGACATATTTAACAATAGTCAACTTTTAAATTAGTATTTCAAAATAAAAATCGTACTCTTAATAGTATTATTGGTATTATTTGCGCAATAGTTTTCTCTTTTTATTGATACAATCATCTTTCTTGTAGTTGAATTTGGCAAGCGGGAATCACCAAAAACATTAAATACAATGTTAAATGCATATGTTCGAGTTTGAGAACGAACAAGCTGTATACATAAGAATCAAAACAACTGTGTATTTTGTAAATAGGAAACTTCTCCTCGTTATATTGAATGATTAGAATAGAGATAAGAAGTTCGTATAGGTCTTAAAATTTTTTTTAATCAAATGGGCACCTGTCAAAACCAAAATTCCAACATGACCCAAATAATAACCACCCTAATGTACTGTTGGTTCCACAATGATCTAGGACAGCAAGGCTAATATGATGCTATTTTTTACATTGAAAACAAAAAGAATAAAACAGCATCATGTTAGCCTTGCTGTCCTAGATCATTAATATATAAATATAAATAAATAAATAAATCTTTATTTATTCTACTTTCTAATTTACATATTTGGAATACATATTTCAATTATAGAATGGGATAGGATTCAGCTTTGCTGATCTTTCATCCTACCCCAGCCGAGCAGGTAGATCCAAGTTGGAACGGGCCACCCATCCAACTTCTGACCGCGTCCGGCTATACTTTACCCACACGATCATTGTGTGGTCGATAGCTACACTACACTACCTGCTCGGATTAGGAAATCAATAGTACATACTACACGCTTCAGGCACAGTATACTATTTCAGGTATTTTTAAAATCCCAGTTGGCTTTTTTGCAAGATAAAAATCAATTCACAATTCATCAAAACTGTACAATTGGCTGCCTATTTTTTTTTGCAGGTTATGGTTCTAGTTTATAGTGATGGATATTTTAGTTTTAGGTTATACGATCGCAATGCTGATGAAATTTATAGATGAAGTGTTTAAAACACATAGTTATTTGATGCTTCATTGTAGTGAAATGAGTGTTGGCATTACGAAGACCTGTAACTAAATATTTAGATAAAGAATTAATTGCAGTAGTAAAATTTGACACTTGTTGCGAGTACTTGATATCAAAATTTATATAGTGGTATTAGTATTACCAACTTAGTGCATCAAATATCAAGGCTACTGCAATATCAAAAGAATTGAAAGCGTGTATGGTTATGGATTTTTTAAGCACTGACATTCTCACATATGTATATGCTACTACCAATCAGAAGTGCAGTTGTTTGTCTATTCAAAAGCATCAAGATTCTAGGATAACAAAGACAATCAACGCACAATAATTTATTAAAATGGTGTACCAATTTCTTCTAGGAATCTGATGATAGTTTTCATTCCTATTCTGCTTCTCTTAAGCTAAAAAGTTTTAAAATATGAACTGTTGTCTGTAAAAAAAAGAAATTAATTATAAATGGGACATTCCACGTCAACTGGGCCACCTGAATAGCCAAAAATTAAAGCTACGAAAAAAATATTCCAGGGTGTCAATTTGTTTGTTGAAATGTTATCTTTCAAATGCAATATTGGCACGGCCATATTGGAAAAACAAAAATATGATGTACAGGATTAATTATACACTCAATAATACACTTTGGCTATATTTTGATCTATTTCCAACTTATTTTTGATAAGTGGAATAAAAAATCAATTTTGGTCCATTTCCCGGTCAAAATTCTCTCAAAATTAGCATTTTACGTTATATTGAAGGATCCAGGGCAAATTTCGACTACGGGATCGTGTTCAGCTCGTCAAGATACGGCGAAAATGATATGCCTGACCTTCGTATTTGGACTTTTTGAAATTCATGTAATTTTCGATTTTAGCCATATTGGCACGGCCAAGATTAATTATACACTCAATAATACACTTTGGCTGTATTAAGATATATTTCTAACTTATTTCGCTTCCTAATCAATTTTTTAAAAATCTTTCTCAGAGTTTGTGTTCTGGCCAGTCATCTTGAACCACCATTTTGTTTTTTTCAAGGGCCACATTGCATTTGAAAGATAACGTTTCAACGAACAAATTGACACCCTGGAATATTTTTTTCGTAGCTTTAATTTTTGGCTATTCAGGTGGCCCAGTTGAAGTGGAACGTCCCAAATATATAGACTAATTAAAAAAAAAACAGAAATGAAGATTTTAAATTTGGAGTACTGACTTGAGCTTAAACTATCCCATTGTATAAATATCAATTTAGTAAACTAAGCCATAATTTTGAACTAATTATAAACTATTCACTGACATACAGGGTTATTAACATTCGTTGCAAATGGAATTTCGAAAACCATAAGAAATACAAAGTCGGTTATATTAGGCAAAAGCTCCACAATTGTAAGACCATTTCAAAACCACTTAAACACTTAAAATAAATCATAGGTCACTAGATGTAAGCAAAAAACAAAAACTTGTCATTATCTTCTTTTTTAATATATTGGAGACTCTTTATTAGAAGAGTCTGAACTTTTGCACATAGCCATAGCTTGACATTCTGGTTGTGATGGCCGCCTTTGAAAAATATTAAACCCACTATTTTTTGAGCAGTGATAATCAACTTTTTTTTCTTATGGACACCATATTGGATTTTTACTTCATCAGTTAGTAAAAGAAAATTACAAATGCATCACAAGCAGTATCACCATTAGGTGAAATAAGTAATTTGCATTTAAAATACATTTTTGACTAGTCGCCTATGAAAATTTGACAGAATGTTGACAGAAAACAATATTGTGTTGTTATTTGTAATTAAATGTTAGGGGTCAATCTATACAAAATCAACGAAATGAGAATTAATTTGTTGCTTCATAGTTTAAAAAAAAATTAAAACTTTGCTAAAATGTTACCATATGTCTAGAGCAGTGATGGCGAACCTTTTTGAGAAGTGGGTCAAATTTTGTTCATTATTTGTTTTAATACCAGTCCGTGGGTCACGAAGTCAGTGGCGTCAATTGGAGGGGGGTAAAAAGGGTACCAATAATTTGGAAACACCGAAAATTTGTCAACAGAAAAACTTGACAGTTGACCTTTTTTTAGTTTTCACTTTAAAATCCTCTAAGAACTTTTGCAAGTGAAAAGCAAAAAATAAAGGTCGAAGTCAAAAGATTGATATCAATGGGGTGACACCATGAATTACCGCACCAGGTGACACCATGCCCAGTGGCGCCTCTGCACTGAGTATTTGAATGAATATGTAGATACAGATATGTATATGTATAATAAAGTTGATAAAAGTATACGTATTTAATGTGAAATCTGTTGTTACTTATTTCGGGATAGTTTCTTAATATTAGAAATGTTAGAGAATCAGTTAGTCAGCGTCTACTTGGAAATATATAATTTTTTAAATTTGTATAAATTAGATATTTAGGCCCGTATTCTTGAGTTTCTCATAACAAGTCTCGCATACGAGATGACGTAATTTCTACGTCATAAAATGCAACTTCACCAATCAAATGTTAGAAGGTAATAGAGAATTACGTCATCTCATATGCGAGACTTGTTATGAGAAACTCAAGAATACGGTACATATACTCTAATTTTTTAATATTTTCGATTTTCTGTTCTCTTTTTTATGATATAAAAAATAAGTTTATAAAAATCAACGCGTGGGTCATTTACAAAGCCTTCGTGGGTCAGTGTCTGACCCGCGGGTCATAGGTGCGCCACCACTGGTCTAGAGAATACAAAACAAGGATTATTTTATTTTTATCCCTTTTAGTTTATTTTTGGCAGCTATTTTTGCAAAAAAACATGTTTTGCAGTAAACCCCATAAATTTTTTATTTGAAAAGCTATCAAGTTCAAACCAAAGGTTTTTTCTCAAAAAAAAAAACATATGTGTCTGTTTCTTTCTGAATCTGTTTTTTTCTTCTGATATTGACATAATTTCGGATATTATGGGCTTATTGAAACTGCTAATAGTTCCATTTTAATAATATGAAGATTTGCTCTTAATATTTAATTTATAACTTTAAGGAAGTTGTGGTGGGATAGTCCGAACCAAAAGTTATAGAGCTGTGCTATTTTGACAAATAGAAATAATTACATAGTTTTGCTTCAAATAATTGCAGTTTAGTTATTATTAATATATGTTTTTAATTAATTATTAGTATTTTTAAAGTCAGAGATTAACTTTTGACTGTCTAGTCCAAAATTAAGAACGTGAAAAACTGACAAAAAAAAAATTATTCTAACCAGGAATTTCATTCAAGTTTACTTTTTTATTAGTAAAAATACGAAAAATATTACTATGTAAACACTTAAGAAAGCCGACCTCGGAAATAACAAGGCAAGCTCTTGAGTACACCGTCAAAAGCAAGAAGGAAGCAGGACCGACCTAACCTAACATGGAAAAGAAATGTATTGAAAGAATGTAAAGCAATAAATGTAACATGGAGTCATTGTAGTAACAATGGAGTAATTGTAGAAGATTAATAACCTTCAATCATACGACCTAACCGCACCTTATCGAATTTGTTATGTTCGCAACTTGTTAAAATTTTGTTAACTCGAAGTTACAAAATGCCGCCAAAATACTTGTAACAGTATACTGTGTGTTTTATCAACTCTTGCTGTAAAAACAAAATCAGTATTTATAATGCATTTTCTATTTTGGATAACTGTCAAATTTTGAGGTTAGATTTCTAACCTCAAAATTATAATGTAACCTTAAAATTTGACAGTTGTACTTAAAATTCATGAATTTCAAGTGAGGGAAACGAAGACTACAGGATTTCTGGCCCCTGTCTTAAATAAACAAATTGTTTATTGTTTGTGGTTAAAGAATTGCTTAGGTTAGAGCACAATGTTATTTAAAAACAAAAATTAATTTTCTGTAAAACATGTCTTTATGTTAGTTAGAATTAAAGCAATTAAACATTTACATACATACATTTTTAAATAATACACTTCATTATATTAACGATTTAGTTTTATTATAACTTAAAAATAATTAGGTATACAAAAATGATGCTAAAGCAACAAATTACAGACCTGCATACAGCTTTGTTTGACTGTTTCAACGGCCATGCTATTGTTGTTTTCGCTGAGCTGTTCGAGGTGCTTGGTTTTAGGTCGCCACCAACGGCGTGTGTTACAACCTTCTACATCTACACTTCTCTTCTGACTTTGTGTGCGAGCAGACTAACATGCAAAATAATTCAGATACACACATAAACATACTGTGCACAACTAAAGTAACAAAAAAAAACAAGATAAAATATTAATTAACAAATGGTGCAAAATCTCTTAAATTACATAAAAATAACTAGATTTACAATGACTTATACAGAGTATAAAGCCACGCTGTATATTTATATAGTGTTTCAGTGTATATTTATACAGAGTGACTCATCGCTACAGAATGTCGTACTATTTGTACCACTACGTATTTCTTAAACTGTTGACAATTTCTCTCAAATTTCAATAAGCCAATGAAATTCAAAATTGTGTTTATATTCAACGTAACAGGATAAAATTACAGCGATGATTTGCAGCAGTGTAAATTATCCTAAAAGAAATAGTCTGATAAAATCCCTCTTGTGCATGTTGAATTGCTGATAATTTTCATGTGCACGCACTCGTGAAGTTGATCAGCAGTTTGACATGCACTCAGGATATTTCTACTGAAAAACATCCAAATATAGGATGAAACCAGAGTTGCTACCCTAATGAAGAATCTACAAATGACCCAAGTCAAATAATTTCTTGATTTTCTTTAATATACGAGGCAAGTTGTATAATTATTGTTGTCCCTAATATAGGAGCAGAAGACTTGATAGAATCAAATCATTTACATTGTTAACCGACCACGAGGTTGACCCCGAAAAGGTCAACCTCCAGAGATAAAATTCAATGTTCAATAATTCTTCAAAAGACTTAAACCAATGCATTTCAACAGGTGTGAAATTCATGTTATAATACAAATTACAATTGCCGCCAAACTACGATGATAATGGCTTATTTATTAAGACTTATATTAAAAAATGTGTACTGTAGAATGAAAACTGTCATTCAGTGCATGTAATTACGGCAGTGGTTAAGGACAATAATGTCAGTAAGTTGTTTTAAATTGCAATTCAATGTTATTGAATAATAAAAAATGTGTAAGGGCCGGTATTATAAAACTTTTTACTTCGTAGATAAAATTTACTTTGAGAGTAAATAAATTTATTCTGTCAATTTGCATATGAAATTGACAGAACAAATGAATTTACTCTCAAAGTAAATTTTATCTAGGAAGTAAAAAGTTTTATAATACCGGCCCTAAGACAACTAAAAATCGATTAAATTAAAAGGAATTGTATCTGAACTTCAGTAATAGTATTGAATTAAATATACAATTTTTGTCATGTCACAGTACGTAACACATGTGACATTATACGTAACGCCTTCAAGATTGACCATTAAGGGCATCTTAAAACAAAACTATATTAATGGCATTATTTTTGGTGTTTTCACTAATATTGAATAAATAATCAACTTGTAGGTTTTTTATGAATAGTTCGCATAACTATTGCAAAACTTGTAATTATCTAATATTTCATGTCTCCATTTTGTTACTTATACGTAACGCACGTTTTAGCTTGATCTGCTCGTAAACGGCATCAAATATAAAAAAAACCGAAAATATTTTTTTTAAGAACAAAAAATGCATCAAATTAAAAGTTTAGTTGCTTAAGAATAATTTCTGGGGATTCGCTAATCATAAAAATCCGTCGAAACGCGTCACGGTACGTAACCGCGGAATACGCGATAAAGTAAATATATCATTTCCTCTTGACTTTCAATAGGTACAAGCAACAGACTGCAACTTAAAAGATCTAGGTGACTTATTTGGCATGCACCTTATCAGTATGTGTGTAGGTAATTGTTGAGAAAATTGGAATAATAAATTCCTCTAACGAACAATTTCAGATAGGAAGTAAAACTATAGGCCCCGTGTTAATGCGATGTTTGGCACGATAAAAATCCCTACTGGGAGTGGAATTCCCCCAGATTCGGTTAAATTCTAGTAGGGTCAGTCAAATGATCATAGTAATCGGTGGCATGAGGTACAAAGAATGCTCCGCAATCTTGATTCCTCGCCCAAAAATAAATAAATAAAAATAATTATGATTAATAATTTTGCAGAAATTATTTTTTATTTCTATATCACATGGCAAAAAAAATTTAAATTATACCTTAATAATTAATAATAATAATAATCTTCATCGTTAGCCTGGATCAAAGATAAACAACTATATCCGGAGACAGAGGGTTTCTTCATGGCAATCCAGAAGAGAGTAATGGAAGCCAAAAATTATGAGAAATACATGTTAAATGTGGTTGACAAATGTCGAAAATGTGGTGAAAATATAGAATATGTTATAGCATCTTGTCCCACACTACCCGATACAACGTATTTAGGTAGACATAACCAACTTGCCAAAATATTCCATCAACAATTGGCAATTAAACACAATTTGGTAAAGCCATCGATACCACCCTATTACAAATATTCCCCAACAGCAATATTAGAGTCGGATCAATATGTTCTATATTAGGATCGGCCTATCATAACCGATTGTACAATCGATTTCAACAACAACAACAGACCAGATATCGTACTTATTAACAAAATAGCAAGAACAACTGTGATAATTGACGTTGTTGTACCATTATCACATAATTTTAAAAGAACCGAGACTGGGAAAATAATAAAGTTTCTCATACTTTGTTATTTTTTCAGTCCTATTCTACAAATTAAAATATTTGTGGCAATAAAAAAGGTACAAACATACCCCTTTGTAATGTCGATAGAAGGGGAAGTCTCAACACATTTCGTAAATAATTTAGATAAGCTACAACTGTCGACAACTATACTAAATGTGGGCCAAAAAGCAATATTACGACAAACTGCGCATATAGTTCGAAAGTTTCTATCTTAGAACAGAGCAAGGAAAAAGATGAATTTCCTCCCCTAACACTTAACTTCAAAACAACCTAAAAGTCAGTGTATTACTAGCATCAACTCAGGATTTAAAAGTTAAAAGAAAAGTAATAATAATAATGAGATTCGTGAAAAACAAAGTAATAAGCAGGAAGCTAAAATTAATGAGCTTCAAAAAAAGATAGTAAAACAGGAGAAAGTAATCAATGTACTAGAAAGAGATATCAAAAAACTGAAGAGTTAAAAATATGAAAAATATGAAGAGTTATTGGATAAATTCAAGCAAATGATCAATAAGCTAAGCAGAAACCTTGAGATAAATAAAAAAATTGTAAGCATTAGAAGAATAGGATTATACAGAGCAACTCAAATGAAACCCGTATTAGTAGAATTTTACAATTCAAATTGGAATAAAAAAATGGAGATACTCAGACAAGCAAAAAATCTAAAAGGGAGTATTAGCTAAATAATAACCTAACCCAACAAGCAAAAGATAAAAGGAAAATATTGCTGCACCATTTAAAGAAGCTATACAAAAGGAATATAAAGTATGGAAGGAGCAAGACCGCGGTCGTAGCAGAGTTAATTGAAAAAAATATGTAAATAGTGACTAAATTTTCTTAAAATATGTACTTTTTAGCGTCTTTTTTTTTAAATATGTACCAAATATGTATGTAGTTTATAAAGAAAAATAGTATATTATTCAACATGCATATAATGATGGCTATTAATCACTAGGGCGAAGTTTAAGTTTATTAGAATCGGCTGAGCGAATACTCGCCATTATATGCGAGTCGAATACTATACTTTGTCCACAACTGTTCCATTCAATTTTAATTCGATTTTTTTATTCCATATATGTTTACGAACTGTTTACAAGCCTTTGTAGCTCAGTGGGTTAGCAATCGAGTTTGTGACGCAGAAGACAAATCCTGTGGTTACGAAGATGATGCATTTTTGTATTCACGGTTGAAGTTTATCAGGCAATATAATATACCCTTCTCAATAGTACATTCTAAATTGCTAATAGCGCGCTACGCTAAACAATAATGGTTCTTATTACCTGCACGACAAGGCGCAATTTGCGTTTATTTTCTTAATAAGTTTCGTCCAAAATGGCTTGCGTTTTACAATCGCGGTTGTAAATTTTGGAATTTAAAACTTGCTAACAAAATACGTACTTTTAGTGACTAAATGCTAAAAATATGTACTTTTATGCACTAGGGTAAAAAATATGTATATGCTGTGGGTAAACCAGGTCTAAAGGTTCAAAATTGGTTTTGTAAAGACTTTGGTAACTTGAAATCCCAACAAGTGCAAATCTCTACGACCTTATACCCTTACTTCAGAAAGTAAAGTTTCAATTTAATAGATTCACTCCATGCCTGATCTTATCAGTTCTGTATCAGCAGTTAGTCACAATTATTGATAAATTGGAAGATTTTATAAATAATTACGATTAATAATTTTAAAGAAATTATTTTTCATTATATTTAATTAATTAATTAATTAAATCAATTTTTCATTCATTCCTATTTATATTACAAATTTTAAATATATAGCTCAATCAAGTTAGCATTTGTCTGAGCAAAAATTCCCACCTTGCTGGATTTATGCATACAGCGAGATATTGCTGTTTTAAACAACCTCCCAAAAGTCCCTTTCACTATCCCTTTAGCAAAGTTTTTTACAAGGGTTGAAATGGAATGAAATTACCCCATTCTTCTCTGAATCTCTTTCTCGAATTTATTTTTAAATGAGATTGTTTGTCCAAACAAAATTGTTTCCTCTGTAACCTTAGTTTCCTCTTCTAGTAAGCATACTAGGAGTCCATTTGTAGGAGTATTAGTCCAGTCAAATGGTGTTCAAAAATGGCTTGAAGTGG
The DNA here is from genome assembly GCA_929113105.1 of Agrypnus murinus. Classification (NCBI taxonomy): domain Eukaryota; kingdom Metazoa; phylum Arthropoda; class Insecta; order Coleoptera; family Elateridae; genus Agrypnus; species Agrypnus murinus. The sequence goes on from OV816026.1 coordinate 76,693,203, forward strand.
CAAGTTCTGGTGTAATTATTTTTTGTGGCTTAGTTTACGGTTTTTGGGGTGTTGAATACGAATCTGAGGTTGTCCAACAAAAATTTTCACGGCAAATATGAGAAATCATAAAAAAATACTAAAAATCACAGTTTTCTTTTGGTTTTTGGCTTACTACTTGAAAAGTAAACTTTTTACGCAAAAGGAGATCCTATATTAAAATAAAGACCAGAAAATTACCTACAATTCATGTTCTTATAATTTTTGTTGTACAACGTGTGGTTTTCGCGCAAAGGAGCGTTGAAAAACCGGTAAAAATAAGAAATTTCCGGGAAATAGCAAAAACACATACTTTTACTGCCTTTCCGTTCATAACACTAAAAGTAAGCATTTGCTAACGTACCTACTTATTATAAGGTTATATATTATTACTATATTTATAGTTATATTATTATTATATAGGCATATTAATATAGGTATAGACTCTCTTCGAGCCCTTTGTTGTTCGAGTGCTTTATTTCTTTTGCAGCTCCTCACCTTTTGACGTGTTGAGCTGGCGGGCATGCTGAAGAATTTCTAAAATACGAATTGTGCCTGTATCCATTGTCTCTTTTCGACGACTGTGGTATGCGAAAAAGAACCAAGTCTGCTTTATACAAAGCATTTACACCAACTAAACAGGCAAACCTCCAAGGGTGTGTGTATATCATAGATGGAGGATATTTGCTGCATAGAGTGGTGTGGAGCAGGGGTCAATAATTTTCATCAATTTGTGAAAGTTACGTTTCATTTGTTAGGTCCACGTACAAGGACAGTGCCATAGTTGTGTTCGATGGTTACCCTCAAGAAGATAGTTGCAGAGGTACTAAATATACTGAGCGAGCAAGAATATCACACAAACAACCGTCAGTAGATTTGATGTTCGACGAAACAATGGTGCCTACAGTACCACAAGAAAAATTCCTAGGTAATATGAAAAACAAAGAGCGTCTGATTTTGATGTTGATGGACAATTTTGTAAAAGCTGACATTCACACAAAGCAGACACAAGAGGGATTCGGATACACTTATTGTCACCACAGCAATAGACCTTGCACAACATAACTCTGTAGTTATCGTGAGTGAAGACGTAGATTTGCTGGTGATCATGATTTGTCGCTGTAGCGGCGTACATTCAAATGTATACTTTCTAAAGCCACGCAAAGGGACAGCTTCACCACTCATTTTTTTCTCCTGACTGCAAACTTGATCGATCGATAGCTAACAACGTATTGTTTTTACATGCCTTGGGAGGCTGTGATACTACTTCAGCCTCGTTCAAAAGTAGGAAAGATGCGGTTTCTTCAGATTCTCAGGAAAAACCCTGCATTAACTAAGACCATTGAGATTTTTAAAGACCCTATGGTAAATGCTGATGCAGTTGCTGGCCATTGTTTTTTCGCCTCATTGCATAAATTGGCTGACAAGGAAGCCACGTCATTAAACAAATTGAGGTATAAATGCTACCTTAGGTCTGCATACAATACATCCGCCCATTTGGCGTCCCTATCTCCTACTGAGGCTGCAGCTCAGCAACATTCCTTGCGGGTGTATTTTCAAGTTCAACAATTGCTTGGGAATGAAAAAGATCGTGAACAATGGTGTTGGAGAAAAATCAAAGATGGTCTAGAGCCAGTAACCACGCTACAGCCACCAGCACCTCAACCTGTTTTGAAACTTATTTCTTGCAAATGCAAGAAGACCTACCAGAAAAGCTGTGAATGCAAAAAAGCAGGCCTCAAGTGCTCCACTACTTGGGTGAACAAAGTATAGGATAATGTTTACAGTGAAATGCTTACTTTTCATGTTATGAAGGGAAATTCTCTAAAAAATGTGTTTTTTTGCTATTTTCCAAAAAATTACTGATTTTCGCCGACTTTTCAAGGCCCCTTTGCGCAGAAATCATATGTCGTACAAAAAGATGAGACGAACAGAAATTGTAGATAATTTTCTCGTCTTTATTTTAATATAGGATAACCTTTTCCGTAAAAATCTTATTTTGGAAATTATAAGCCAAAAACCAAAAACACCTGTTATTTTTAGTGGTTTCTTGATGATTTCTCATATTTGCCAAAAAAGATTTTGTTGGACAACTTCAGATTCGTGTTCAGCACCCCAAAAAACATAAAGTAAGCCAATAAAAACAATTACACCAGAACTTTCCACTTCAAACTACCATTTGACTGGACTATATTTGTTTTGTTAAAGTTAATTTGGATGTCCACTTTTTTGCTTTCTATAGATAGTTTGTTGTGAAATCATATTTTTCATATCATGTTGGCTTGTTGCAATAAGTACATACTGTGTCATCTGGAAAGCATAATAGAGTGGAAGCCGGCTGCAAAAAAGAAACTATGTCATGGGATTGCGAGATGACGTAATTATGTAGGAATAGATCATCTATAGTATGTTAAAGAAACAATGGTCGGCCGTGCTGGATCTTGGTAGGTTATGACGATGATGTTATCACTCTCAGGCCGATTTAGTAAATACAAAATTTCCTGTACCAGAACATAGAGAACTTAACTGGGAAAATGACATAATAAAAAAATACTACTGCAGAATAAAAAAAGAAACCAATTGTTAGAGAAGTTCTTCAAAGTAGCAGCTGATCATCGGAAGAAGAAATGAATATTTCCTCAAGTGACAGCGATATTGAAGAAGATTATGAGAGCTTCTTAATAGTAGAGCTCAAACCACCTTAGAAGTTCAGGACATAAAATTACAGCCTTTAGAAGTTGGAGAATGTACATTAGTGACAGGAACAGGGGAAAAAACAGATACATTATTATATTGTCGAGATTATGCAGCTAAAACCTGATATCAAGTTACTTACCTCAAGAGGTTCTTGAGCACAAACAAATTTATTAAGGAAAATGATGCGATTTACTGAATTGAAAAAGAAAACAATTATGAGGCTGCCAAAACCGGAGTCAACTGGGGCTTCCAAAAAACAGAAAGGCATGTTACAGTTTGGAGTAGATTATTCGTCTTAATTATCAATAAAAGTATTTAGACTGTTTTTTATTTAAAAATTTTTGCAAAATTATTATTATATTCTGTTGGTGCTTCAAGGTACAGTACACCCAGCTCAAGGTACAATTCATAGTTGTATCTTGGGCCTAATCTATAAAAAAATAACTTTTTTTTTTTGAAGTAATTAATTGAAGGGTCGGACGTAACCACGTTGTATGTAACATTTTGCCGTCTGACAACGTTGTACGTCTGCTGTCAATTCGTGTTGCTGTTCAATCCTTTTGTAAAATACAACGTTGTTATGGCTCACCCTTCAATTATTATCTCGAATTTGACGAGGACGTAAGATGTAATACTAGTCTCTTAACATGTGCCTATTTTGGTGTCTTCATTTTCAAATCTACTCGGTTTTAAATTTTTTGAAAAAATCGGGCTCAAGGTACAATCCCCTCCCCTGTTTTCATATCTTTTAACCAAGTGATTTTTATCTACTACACCCTAATTAAAAATCTCTAAATTTAACCTTACATTTCATCATTGATTATTTTTTTTAACTTATACTACTTGAAATGCTTCCATCTATAATTACAGCTTCTGCTCCTATAATATCTTGATACAAATCAAACAGTTTAAAAAATACTTCGTGATAGTTGAAGACACGACACTCTGTATGACTGGTTTTTCTTGCGAATGAATTTTAAAAATTAAAAAAATTGTTTATTCATAAGTTTGTTATAAAAATTTACCTGTAGTCTTTTGTTATTCTTGGGTTCATATTTTATCTATTAGCAAAATTACTTTCCCCATATATCCTTAATAAATAATAGATAACTGTGGACAAATTCTATCTAAAAATTAAAAAGTTATTTTGGGTCGATGATCTTAACGACAAGTCCACATAAAAAAGTTCAACGCTCTAAAACCAAAGTTAATTACCTACAACATGCAGCATGTTTGTTTATTATAGGTTTTTGCAAATTTGACAGCTTACCAATGGATCCTTTCTTTTTTTCGCACCAATTCGATCGTCTTTTTTTTATGTTAATACAGTAGTACCGTTTGTTGTCGACAAAATGAGGGAAAACTATTTATAATGTAACATCCGTTATCAATACAAAGCAAATAAATTCAAATCCAAGACGTAAAAACGTCATTATTTTGCTGATTTATTTAATATACAGTCCGACATATTTTATCAGAATAGTATAGCGGTGCACACGAACAAAGAAATTAAAAATAAATTTCCTTCCACACAAGTTTTCTTGGCGAATTTAATAACACAAATCGTAAATCATGCGTGAACAAATACGAAACTATTTACAAAAATGCAGGAGATCGCTTGCCCTTTGACGTTTACTAAATCAGCTGATTTCTATCAAAAAAGTGAAATATGCATATAACACCTATTTCAGGTACAATAATTTCTAGTTAAACGTGCATTACATTAGCATCCTACCTCAAATTTATTTCTGCTCGCATAACTCATATTACAAACACGTTAAATAACCTGTCAAATGCACCCCAACACCTTTGTTGTGCCGTGCAACAACACCAGCGTACACTAAGTTTTGTAAACGGCTAGTATCCTTACGACCTTGGCTGTGAGATCCCATCAACCAATAGGGATTTGGCGTTTTGTTTACGGGCAATGCTATTGGCTAGTGAAGGATCAAAACAAAAACACCCCGCCACACTGACTAACATACAGAAAGGTCGATGTACAGAAAATACGTGCAACCTGCAAAAACATTTATCGAAAACTTTGTCTAGACTGTGTCTGGTGAATCTCATACCGTATATGTGTATTTCATTCGATTCTGCAAATTTGACTTCCGTTAACCCCAACCGGATGTCAGACACCCGCTATTGGAGAATATCTTGTAAAACAAAGCACCAGACCAAAAATGAATAAAACCGCGCTTTCTGCTGGCGATAATTTCTATAGTCTATTCCAATGTAAATGTAATTAATATATTATCTGTTTTAAATTACTTGGATTTCAACAAATTAGTTGGAAACGAGCTCGATTTTATATTTAAACATTTTTATTACACAAAAAAGACTGCCTTTGATCGGTATTATTTTATTTTTATTTAATTATAAATGTCATTTCCAAAACAACAAATTGGTTCAGAAAAAATGAAAACGAAAGCAATTATCGCAATTTCACAATACAATTAAGGTCCGCATTTAAGTTTACGATAGATAAGTAGGCTTTTTCCTATTTTGCCGATAAGAATCAGTCAATAATAATAGTTCAAAAAACACAAAGAGTTAATCATCATAATGAAATCATTTTACGGAAGAATTCTGACTTCGACTGCAGCTATTTGTATTTCAGATATCGTTTTAAATTTTAGTATGACTATATGACATATAGCCAATAGATGTGTAAGAGCAAAAAAACAATTTTGAGCAACAATATCATTTCTAGACGTATCAATGATTATCGAGTGAACCCTCTACTTTGGCTTTCCCGGGGCCTACCCCGTAGTATAAAAAACATCATGAATTGTAACTGGAAAGCTTACCATATCAGTAACATCCAAACTCATTAAGTTATTAAAATTTGTAATATTAATTTGTTACAGTTTATACGAAAACTGCAAATTATTTTAAGTTTTAATAAGAATTTTTAAATCCCCGACCGTTTATGCTTATTTAAAATGCTTATTTTCTACCAGTGCCTTTAGTTAACAGTAGTCCTTCTGAGTCCTACCCTGTTGTAGAAACATTTATAACAGGAAAAATGTTCAACCGTTAACTCACAAGTTGGTTAATAGTATTATCCAGAGGCGTATTTAGAAATTTTCTCGGGGGGGGGGGGGGATTCTATAAAAATTCCGAATCACAATACTTAGATTTTCACATAACATAGATTTTGATACTATTTAGAAAATCTCGGAGGGGCTTCAGCCCGATAGCCCCCCCCCCCCACCTAAATACGCCACTGGTATTATAATCCCAAGCAGCATTTTTAATCATCGCTACATACTAGCAACTACTACTGGAATTATTAAGTTTTTGCCAACAGTCACAAGCACGTAATTGCTACGGTTTCGTTACGTGCCTGGAATCAAAATGGGGAACAATTTTTGAGTAGCAGCTACGTGGCGACGTAGTAATTGCTACTTTCGTGGAACTTCTTTTCTCTTTCACACATCATGTCTTTCTTACTCTTGCAACTTAACAAATATTCTTTCATTTTCTATACTAATGCTGCGATCGTGTCACAAAATGGATTACTATTATATTTGTGATACATACTTAATAATATAATAAGCGATGAAATGTTTGATTATTTTGTCGTTCCAGTACACCAAAATTATAAACCATTATTGCAACTTTTCTGTTAAATGTGAAGATGATATTGATAGGTCGACAAATAACAACGCACCTTCATTTTTTAATGAAAAATATCTTTAATAAAATATGACAAAAATACATATAAGTTGATACGCATGATAGAAACCATTTTTATATTATTCCTGTTATGTTTTCTTATGTGTTTAAATAAAAGATACTCAATTATTGTCATTAATTAACTTTATTACCCTAATAGTACACATTGCCCGATGGACGTTCTTTTTAGGTCCATTGTAGGTACTGTAGGTCCGAGGATGTAAAATGGACGTCTGCTGGACACTCGCACGAGGACGTTTTTCAGAAGTACAACAAAAGACGTTCAGCGGAGGTTTGTTTTGGGTCCATAGTAGAACCTTAAATCCCAGGACATAATAAGGACGTCTGGCGGACGTTCACACGCGGGCGTTTTTCAGAAGTACAACAACAGACGTTCAGCGGACGTTCGTTTTGGGCCCATAGTAGGTCCTTGAATCCCAGGACATGATACGGACGTTCACTTGAGGACGTTTTTCAGAAGTACAGCATAAGATGTCCAGCGGACGTTTGTTTTGGGTCCACAGTTAAGCCCAGGACAAGATACGGACATTTGGAGGACGCTCACAAGCAGACGTTTTTCAGAAGTACAACAAGAGACGTCCAACGGACGTTTGTTTTGGCCCCATAACAGGCCCTTGAGTCCCAGGACATGGTACAGACGTCTTGCGGACGTGCACATGAGAACGTTTTGCAGAAGTACAGCATAAGACGTCCAGCGAACGATTGGTTTGGGTCCATAAAAGGACGTTCATAAGGGAACGTTTTACAAAAGTACAACAAAACATGTCCGGCAGACGTTCGATTTGGGTCCATAATACGTTCTAATAAGAATTACAAAATGATTACAAACAAACAATTTGTAGATTAAGATTAACAATTATTTTAGAAATCTATTCTAACAAAAGATGTCCACTGGACGTTCAGTTTAGATCATGGTAGGCCCGTGACTTCAAAGTCATAAAAAAACCGGTCTGAACTTCAGATAAGGATCTTTTTTTAAGAATAGTCTGTTACATGTACATATAATTTTGAGAGCTTAACAAGGACCTCTATGAATACACATTTTTCTTATTGTTATTAAATACTACATTATGTAGTTCTCTAAACAAAGAATTAAAACTATTATGGAATATCCGAAAATTGCTTCTCCCGTGTTTTAAATTAATTATATTTTCTGTACTTTATGGAATACCCTTTAATATACTAAAGTATATTAATATAATAATAATAATCGCCCCCCTCCCTCCCGCACAAGCTTATAGCTTCTGGGGCCTGGTTTCCTGGTTATGGGTTGTAGCAATTATTATTATATTATTATATTTCATACGTTCATACCATCATAAACTCATTAAAAATATTTTCTTTTTAATTAATACAGCTATTTAAATTTCTCCGCTAATATAAAAATGAGACAGCATGTGTGTGACGTCAGTATGCACGGGTCATAAAAGACGTACTACGCAAACTCAGTGCCAACAGTAAATCCCCGTAAAGCCATTATAAGCCGCCATTCGGTTTTCGGTATTTGTTCTCATCGTTTTTGTCTTGCAGTTTCTGTTTGAACCAATTATTTATATATGCTTTTTTAACATCTATTTAATCAGTCTTTTACGTTATGTGTTTTTAGTAAATAGTGTAAAGTGCAAGGGTGATTATTAATATTTTATCACATTCCTTTCATTCGTTTATTATTATTATTGTGCAGTAATAACGGTAATAAATAATTGAATGAGTAACTCACCAGCAAAATATTTATGGTAACCTGCAGTATTTTATAGTATTTTAGATTGTTAAGTAATAAGGATTTATTATTATTTTCAGAATATCTAAAGCAAATTATATGAAGGTTGAACATGACTGAAATAATAATCTCTTCACTTGAAAAATGAAATATAAGGTATATAAAAAACACAACATAATGAAGAAATCAGAAAATATATGGGAAAACTTGAATTTACCTTTACTACGTGAAAATAATGAACTTCTACTGGAAGTTGAACAATTTTTGGGAGATCCCTTAAATATGCAAAAATCTGTAAGTAATACTTTTTAGAATATCACATAGAAATTACGTAGAAATTAAATAGAAAAAAAGATATCAAAACTGTCCTCCGTTTAGCCGTGGTGGAAAATGGAAATTGTAAACCCTTTAGAAGTTCAGTGGTGAATCGTTTTTGTTTGGAAAAACATGTATTAATTAATTAATTAACGGTCGCGTTCGGTTGGGAATAATTAACTTAGAAATTAAATTGAAGTATATCATTATTTTGGGGATGTATTAGAAATTTTTCGTACTAAATTCAGTAACTCGTAACTTACTTAATCTATGTGTACGATATGTTAATTTAAATAAATGAGTGATATCTAATTTGGGATTACTTTGTTTGGATTATTTCATTTACAAAAGGTCAGTAGAATTTATTCATTAATTTATGTAACTGAAGGAATGCAATAACAAACTCTTTTGTATTTTTGTTGGCAATTCTTAATAATTTATTGATTTAGGATGACTACTTTAATTGTTATACTACCCTTGTGAGACGATAACGTCATGTTATATTTTTAATTTTTATTGTTTTTTAATAAATTTCAGTTTTTTCTTTTATAGTTGTTTTACTGCGTATCATTTAATAAATTTGCTTTTCAGAAGGATTAGCCTAAACTTTTGTGTAACTTTGTTTAATGCTTGAGAATTGCTTGGTATTTATTAATATACATTATCTAATCTAAAAATCATTGAATAATAATAAGTAATATCAAATAGGCATAACCTTTGCATTAATAACATAGTGTAGGTACAAGGGAGCAACCCCAGGACGCAGTGGGCAGCTATAAGAATAGAACCAGGTGCCTTGAACGTCAGGTTACCTACCCGAGCGGTACGAACCCGCTTCGTTGGCGGTTGAACCCGCCACAGTGTCAGTGGCGTAACAAAGAACTGCGCCCCCCCCCGCAAAATATTTCTGGAGGCCCCCCTATATACATATATAAAAAAAGGGGGGGAATCGAGGTTGTTTTCAGGAATGATAAATCGGATAAAGAAGAAATTTTTATTGATTTAAATTTTTTTAGAATTTAATTAATTTAATTATTATTATTAATCATATACCCTTCTACCTTACGGTGTCGGGTTTAATATAAAAATTAAACTAAGAATTAATTTACTTAATACAAAACATTAATAAAACAATTTACTTCATATAAGAATACTTATAATAAAAATTACACCATTATAATAGTGATAATTAAATAAAAAATCGTATTCTAGCCGTAATTTGATACATAGTTAAAAAAAATAAAAAAAATAAAACCAACGTTTGAATATTTATATTGAATATTATTATTCAACAGTAAAAAAAACCAAAAAGAACATTCTGTGCTACAATCTAAAAAAAAGATTTTTCGTCGGCTATTAGCATCTGCAAAAGTATGAATAACTTTATTCAAATATATTGGGTGCTACTAGTTGATTTTAAACTGATGTATCTGAATAATAAACACCCCCATGAAAGTAGAGATAATAAGTGAAGAAGGGTTTTTCCTTTGGTCACCCTGGCCAACCATTATTCCCCGTATTGACGGAAACCGACAGGATGAAGGATCGTAAAGAGTAATAATAAACACTATAAACAGATTATTATTGTCATAACCGCTATCAATATTTGTCTTGCAGTGTAATTAATTATATACAAAAAATATATAATTTAATAGAACTTTTGAATTGTTATCATCATATTAATTAATATACGATGTTTTTAAGGAAAGACGTTTTTTTGGAATTTATCAGCATTGTAATTATTTTTTACGAGCATAATTGCCCTAACTGTTATTATTTCACTGGATTTTTTGCTCATAAATGCAAACCTGCAGTCCTTTTTTAAATATCCAAGTAGAAATATCACAAAAGAATGACAAGGATGCGCCAAAAATGCTTTCACTTTTATTGCCAACATCTGTTTGTTAAAACCAAATTCCAGTCCCTTGTAGACTTGTACTTTTCTAAGAGATAATAAAAAGGGCAGTTTTAAAACTTCTACTAAAGTGCATTTTATATTTTACTTAAAGTAATAAAACGATTTATTTTTGCTCTTTTTGCTGAATATTAATAGTAATAGGTGGTAATGGCTCCAGTGTCGTCACAAACTGGGGGCTTTTGAAATTCGAGGGCCCCCTAATGCCCGGGGCCCTCCCGCAGCTGGGATGCTGCGGGCCCTATTGTTACGCCACTGCACAGTGTAAAAACAATGTTTTATGCTTATTTTGCCGTATATGTCGTATGATACTGAATTTGCCTTCGAGGATTAATTCTTTTTGTAAATTTTACTTTCTGCAACGTTGCAGAAATCTTACTCAAAAAATCAATGCACAATGATATTATTAGTGAGAGTTTGAGGTGTAGGGTGTCTTATATTTTTTTATGTTCGCAATATCATGTCATAACATCCTGCACATACAGACTTTTTAGTTCTTCTATAATTCTTTCTTCTTTTTAGCACAAATTTATTTAACACTACTGAGTGTCTGATTTTTTTAGACTGATCTGCTTTCCAAAGTTGGAGGAGACAATGTGAACAAATTTGTAAAAAGAGCTTGGAAAAGATTGCTGACAAATCATGATAAAAAATGAAATATCTCTGAATAGGCTTCAAAGATAAGAACTTTTCTGCTCTTTTTATGGCCACGCTAATTAAGGGTAAGTAACATTTTTAATGTATCATGATAAGAGGGAAGCGTAACCTTGCCAAATGTATAGTTGATGTTCAATTTTGTGCAGTCGCACGTATAAAATCTTGAAGAGCGACCATCACATCATAATTTTATAGACACAGCTGCACAGGATAGAGTAGATAACTGCCCTTTAGCAAGGTCTGCCTCGCTCTGTTTATGATCAAAGATGATAATAAATGTACAGAGTAGATGCTAAGCAGTTGTTAACATAGGGAATATGCATATTATTGATTTCTAAAAGATTTAAATTTTTAAAATTTTCAGTTTTCTCAGAAATCCAAGGTAGAGGTAAGAATGTTACTTCCCTATCTCAATTTTCTATTCACTTGTGCTCCTTTCAATTTAACTAAATATAGTATGAAAATTTAAAGTTCTGGACGGACTGGAAATTGGCACCTGCCGATAGAGTATTAGAAAAGCTAGGGGAGGGGCATTCATTTCCCGATGATTCAACAGTTTTCTCTTTGTGGTCGTTCAAAGATCGTAAAGTAGGAATTCAAAAACAAAATAATATACAGGGTAACTTATTAACATTAAAGTGCAAGTCTCTGTGATATAACAGTAGCACACTGCTCAATCTTTTTTTATTATCGTAATCTAGTATGAAAAAATAAAAGTATTTGCTAATTTAATGGATTTCATATTTTTAATAATAACAAAGTTGCCAAAAAAAGCTACGGATCTAAGATTTATGTTTTTCAAATAAAACATCTGAGTTTTATATTGTATTTTTGGATTTTAAATAAATCCATGTATGACCCGATGCCAACAGAGGTTACTATGTACTGTTTTGGATATTCTGTTAGCATCACGGATGCAACCCGTGTAATCGGCTGCTAAGCAACCAGTTAATATATACTTGCCGTCTGCTAACAGAACATCCAAAAGTGTACAAACCGTCACTGGTTTAGGCATATGGCATTTTTCAATCTTGAATACTGGTATTGCATTGATAAAAGCTATGTGCACAATATGTTAATTATATTTGCATTTATTTTTAGGTGCTGCTTTAAAACCGTTGCTGAAAAGTTGCACCGAAAAGAAAATAGAAGACACTTTCAAAAGATACTTGAAAAGAACCTCTGAAGTGGCTAAAAGTGAAGATAGAAGAAGTTGGATTTTTTAAATTTTGATAATGATTCCAAACAGTTGAATTTACTTTTTATTTTAAGTTTTTATGCTGTATGTTTACATCATATAATCTATGTAATAATTATATTATTGTAGAAAAAGGATTTATATTTGTTAAAAAATTGATTTTTACCAATAATTAGCTTGCCATTAATTAGATTCCTATATAATTCGAAACAACCTGAAAATTTTGCAACTTTGAGAGTTGTAGATTTTTGTGTTCTAAATGAAATTACAAAGCTTGATTTTTCCAACGAAAGCCGTCCTTAAATCCCTTTAACAGTTTTATAATTTTTTATTATTATCAAGTACATATTGTAACATAGATAAGTTTATATTGTGCTAAAAAAAAGGATGTATACTGATAAAAAACGTAGTTAGATAAATCGAAAAATTATTCAATTTTTAAAATATTTATTACCTAAACCTAAAATCTATTTACTAAAATCCAAAATTTGTTTGTCAGTGTGTTTGTCCCTTCATAAAGTCGTCCCATAGTCTCACTCGTAGGTCTCACTCCCCAAACCACATATGGCTCAAGGCATGAACCTGAGTGGTGCAAGAGATCAGTCTGGAAGGAATGGTAAGTAAACTAGAATTAAAATTGTAATGTCTAATTCCAGTTTATTTTCTAAAGAATTTATTTTTGATATCAATCAACCTGTAATTATTTATTAAATAAAGTGAAATAACTATGAATAGTTGGACTGGAAGAACTTGGGACTGAAGTCCCAAGTTAAAAGTTCGTTCTTGAAAGAGAAACCTTATATAGGAATCGAAATTACTTTTGTGTACAGGATATGACGTTTAAAAATAACTTTCTTTTATTTCCTCTTGTGTGGTTTGTTTATTTTAGATCCGTGCACTGGAGGACTGTAAAACATCTTTGAGATATTCGTCAAGTCGCCGGCAAATATCTATGTGGTGTAGGGCATTGAATCGAGGATTCATTAGGTCCCCTTTGGACTTAACACTCAACACTCTTAAAATATCCAGCAAATCCTCGGCTGACGTATGCAGAACGTCTATCTGACACGTTTTAAGAACATCCAAGTTTATGACGATTTAACTTCCCATGGACATCCATAGAAGTCCGACCCAGTATAATCAAAAGTCTATTACGTCTGTTGGACGTATAATGGAGGCTTTTAAAACGTCCGCCCGGGACATTTTAAAAACGTCAGCCCGGGACATTTGGACTTCTAGTGGACGTTCATGTAACGTCCCACGTTGTATAAATCGAACGTCTATTACCACCCTTGGACGTTTTTAAAACGTTCAGCAATTTCTTGGAAGACGTACGCAAAACGTCCGTCTGGAAAGTTTTAATAATGTCCAACTTTGTGACATTTGGACTTCCCATGGACGTTCATATAACGTCTCACGGACTATAACCGATCGTCCGTTGGACGTTCATTAAGTCCTCCGAGGACATACAAAGACGTACGCAAGTTCATGACATTTGGACTTCCCGTGGACGTCCATATAACGTCCCACGTAGTATAAATCGAACGTTTATTACGTCCCTTGGACATAATATGGACGTTTTTAAAACGTTCGTCAAGTTCTTGGAAGACGTACGCAAAACGTCCGTCCGGAACGTTTTAATAATGTCCAACTTTGTGACATTTGGGATTCCCATGGACGTTCATATAACGTCCCACGGACTATATCCGATCGTCCGTTGGACGTTCATTAAGTCCGCCGAGGACATTGCTCAAACGTCCATCGGACGTCGGTGTGCTATTAGGGTAATATTGAGTGAGCAGGGAGCATTACATACAAAATGCATACACTGTACAAGATGTGTGTCCTCCAAGCCGACTCAAGTGATATTGATGGACAGGCCAGGATTAGCTATGTAACTATAATTACATCATTACAAATAAATGTTGCCAACTTCAAGCTCATACATAACAATTCCCTAGGCACAATTTATCACCAATTTGTTATTTTTATTGAAGGTTATATAGTAAAACATCTATTAACAATCATAACAAATTGTAAATTGATTAATGACCTCCAACATTTTAGAAGTAAATACGGAGATGGAGTAGTTGACGAAAAATTACTATAAAGTGATTCTCCTGAGTAGCAAAAACTAAGTTTTAGTTTCAATACTACTGTCAGGTTCCGTTACTTTAAAGGGTTAAGCAATGGTTTCAGACAGGTGGCAGGAACTTTCAGTACTACTTTAAAGTTTTAAAAACACTAAAGTAGCTTCGAGTAAGTTACTGCTACAATCATAATACCACTTTAAATTTGCAACGACTTTAAGGAGGTTACAGCGGATCTTTGCGGGGTGAAGGGCAAGGGGATATTTCCTATGCTTTTACATAGACTCTAACAAGAAATACCAATCGATAAAAAAATAAATTAACATTCTTAAAACTGAACAAAATCATTTTATTATGAATGCCTAGAATGCATTTATTAATTATTTGTATATATTAAAATAATTTAAGTCGATTGGAGTGCATTTGTTTAATTGTTGAAAGTGTAAATATAAATGTAAATAGGTTAAGAATCGTGGCAACACCTCAAAGAAATCAATCGATTTTGTTGGTAGCAGTGTCAGGTTTCAGCTTTCGATTGAGTTGACATCCTAACCTCCAAATGTCAATCCCAAAATATAAGTGGAAACATATTGAATGTTTTGTAATTTTGTATGCAATTACAGATGGGAATATTCTATTTTTTAACTTTTGTATAGTCTAAAGATTACAATCTGCTAAGCAGATACAAGAAATATATAAAAAGTTGTTGAAGTTTAATACATATAAAATTATTTGTGTTTGTATTACTGATTTCGTGGATATTCTGATTGTGACAATAAATTGTATTCATCACATTGCAAAAGGTAATTTTACATTTTGCAATATCTCCGTCGAATTAACATTTGTATTCTGATATTATTAACGCAGAAGACTGAATTGTTCAACATAATTTGCTTAATAAAATATATGATTATTAGTTAATACAATAAAATATAGATTATTATAACAGTCATTATATGTCATCTTTCTGTTCTGTTATTTGAATTCGCGCGCTATGAGGTGTTGTCACATCTCTGCTGTCTTTCCACATATGTCGTGAAAAATTCTTGTTTTGTTTACTTTAAATTATTATTGTGCATTAACTAGACACAAGATTTCAAAAATATTGGGCAGCATTGTTCTTCGAATATGAGAGTATGTCATTTTAGTTTTCTATCAGATTCCCTACATTTCTTCATCCTAATTTTTCGTTAAAACTGCTAAAGGTTAGATGGTCTCCATAAGAGCCCATGTTAAATTCTGGATTGTATTTTCCATTTTTCTCGGTAATGGTACACAAGGAAATTATAAAAAAAAGTTACCGAATAGAATAAGTGACAAAGAACTCGAGGTTTAAATTTCACGTCATTCTCTACATTTTTACATTTCGCTGTATCCTCCTTAAAATAATTATACTAAGTGGCAATACCATTCCACATATAGGGTGATCCAAAATAACACAGGACTGTTTGAATTTACCGCCACGGTATATTATTGTCACGTTGGCAACACGAATATTTTTCGGATATTCTTATCCTTCTTTTATTTTACAGTGGCGTCTGAAAAATAATATAGCCTATAAACTTCATTAATTTTAAATAATAAGCTTATACTTGATAATAAAATCGTCTAACAACCCGTAGTTCTGAAAAGAACTGTTTTGTAAAATAAGAAAACAAGAAAAATAAAACAAGAATTCAATGAAAATCCAGAACAACATGGTAAAGCACAACGATGGAAACGAGAAAGTGACGAGTTGTCGCTGTTATTTGACGCAACATATTTCAATAGTGCTACACTAACAACGTGAAATACACTAAAACCTAAGGCGTCAAATTCAAACCATCCTCACTCAATTTGAATCTCACTGATCTAAAAGCTACTCAGAAGTAATGGAACTACATAGCTACAATAAATAGTATAAACATCTACACAATTACTAAAATATTCCGAATTGAAGTAATTAAACCTATAACATATATTATGTAATTAGGAGATCAAGCGATACTTTAAATCGGAGAAGATGTATTATAACGCTGAGGCGCCAGCCGAGGCGTTATAACATCTTCGAGGATTTAAAAAAGCTTGATCTCCGTATTGCATAAGTTGTTTTATTTTATTTCGTATTTCAATCCTAATTTCTCCCTTTTAAAATTCATCAGAATTTATTATAATGAAGCAAGTTGCCTTGTCTGTGTCATCATACGCGTAACCAAGGAGATAAAAAGTAGCATGTCACGTGCGGCTGTTATGCAACATCGAATGATTTTTACGTTGCAAACAACAACGGAGATCAAGAACGTCTTGAACTCCGGTGTCATTGACAACGGAGATAAAGATATACCTTATTTTACTAATTGTAGTATACAGTGTCTGCCATAAAGTTGGATCCATATGGGAAGTTTTTTTAATATTCTGCTTGGAAAAAGACTTTGCGGGGCAATTACTTCTGCTTCTAAAAATACTTGAAATACACCATGTAAAAGTTGATAGGTGACATTAAGTATCTGTCAAATTCACCATTGTTTTTTAAAATCGGCGAAAAATAACCTTATTTGTTAAAATTTGGAAAAAATTTATTAAGAAAAAATGTTTCTAATGACATTTTACGTTCATATACCGAGTTTGAACGAGATATTCCGACAAGGAAAATTTTGTTTTTCAACATTTTTTGATACACCCTGGTAACTGATTATTTTTAAATCATTAAAAACGTTTTAAAAAAGTTTTTCTAGCAATATTGGATATTGTAGGTACTTTTGACAAATATTAAAATTATCAAAAAATAAAATGGACTATTCAACTCACATGTCATTTATTAAAAATTGACCAATTAAAATGCAGCATTTGATATTTTTAATCCAATGAAAATGAATTGTATCGACAATTCTCACTAGTAAAAATTGTCGACAATTTTCACTAGTGATAACAATCGACAATTTTAATAAAACACAAATATTTAACAACATTTATTTTTGAGTATTGAACGTACAATTATTAAATGTAACATTGCTACATTTATGAAAAACAATTTGATTTTTTAAAGCGTGTTCGTTGAATAGTCTCTCGAATACCATAAGTAGTCAAAGTTAAGTAGACTATTTTTGTGGTGCTTAACACTCATGTCTATCATGCTTGCGAATACCACTCGTGCTGCGCACTCGTGGTATTTAAATGCAAGCATGTTAGACATTCGTGAAACCACCACAAAAATAGTCAACATAACTTTGACTACTAATGGTATTATAAGTGACTATTCAACTCACATGTCATTTATTAAAAAATGACCAATTAAAATGCAGCATTTGATATTTTTAATCCAATGAAAATGAATTGTATCGACAATTCTCACTAGTGAAAATTGTCGACAATTTTCACTAGTGATAACAATCGACAATTTTAATAAAACACAAATATTTAACAACATTTATTTTTGAGTATTGAACGTACAATTATTAAATGTAACATTGCTACATTTATGAAAAACAATTTGATTTTTTAAAGCGTGTTCCTTGAATAGTCTCTCGAATACCATAAGTAGTCAAAGTTAAGTAGACTATTTTTGTGGTGCTTAACACTCATGTCTAGCATGCTTTCGAATACCACTCGTGCTGCGCACTCGTGGTATTTAAATGCAAGCATGATAGACATTCGTGAAACCACCACAAAAATAGTCGACATAACTTTGACTACTAATGGTATTATAAGTGATTATACAAAGATTCGTATATTCGATTCGTCATAGTTACCGCAATATAACCGTTGCGAATACGTGGTATCTAAGGAAAAATGCATATTCTTATTGGTTCATAACGTTATGAATGAAATAGTCAGTCAGATATTGTAATAACCCTAATTCCATTTTATGTACAAAAACTCTGAATTTTAATAAAAGTTTCAATGTTAACCCACCCTAATGTACTCATGTATTCCACTCTAGTATATCTATTGCAATTAAGTATTACTCTCATTGCTTTATTTTGTAGAAGTTGTAATTCAAGTCTCCTTTATTCCCCATAAATAAAACAGTAGCAGCAAAACAAAAATGTATTAGTATTAAAAACTAATATTTTTGATCAAGTTGACAAATAATCACTACATCTTCCCAAAACCACATTTCTTTTAAATATTTTTACAAATGTAATTAATGTGTTCATCAAATTGTAATTTTTTATCAATAATAATACTCAAATATTTATGACTCTAGTGTTTCTACGATCTTACTATTAACATTAACTTCAAAATTATTAAATACCTTTAGATATCCAGTCCCTTTACCAATAATTAACAATTTAGTTTTATTTCCCTTTGAATACCAATATTATCCCTCCCACTAATGTGCACAACCATGTTGTCAGCAAATGAAATTTACATTTATAATGACCTTAGTAACATCGTTAATATATAGACTAAACAAAAGGGGTCCTAAAATACTCCCGTGTGGTACCCGGTATATTAATGTTAAGTGAAAACTGTAAATATATCTTTTACAATAAAAAAAATGAAACTAGAAATTGTACTTGTTTATTTAAAAATAAGGTTTAAAACTACACTTCAACTTAAAATTATATTTAAATGTTCATATTATTATTGTATAATTCCTTGTAAGGATTTACAGGAATATATCTTAGAAGTGATTCTGCAATCTCACTTGCAAAAGGTTCCGTAACACGTTCCAGAACGGCATTAGTTCCAGCATTGCGTATGTTCAAAAGTAGATTTATTATTTGGCTTTCGTTAAGAGGCACAATGTCTCCCACATTGACTGTAGCACTAGCAATACTTCTGCCAAAGTTAATGTCTCGAATTGAATGACTTTCAACTTTACTTGCTGGTACATTCCATAAAGATCTTTCATCTGTACTAGAAGTTTAAGCGATGTTTAAATAAATATATTCTAGAGCATACAGCAGAGCTCCAACATGCCTACAGATGTCGCTTGCACCTGCCATGCATGTACAATGTGGAGTATTAACGCCACCATCAGCAGCATTGCACATACACCATACTTTTAATGCAGGCTCGTTCATTCGTTGTGAATGTTCTACCTAAAAACTTTAAACACTTGTACATCTATTACTACTTACATTTGCAGTCTATTTTTTCATTGATCTAGAATGACCCACTTTCAATACGAAGCTAGCCTAAAAATATTTATAAGATGTTAAGCTCTTATAGGCTTTCATTTGCTGATTGGTATAAAAACTTGTTAAAACAAGATAACTAACTATGTCAATACCTGACACAGGTGGGAAACTAGCAGCAGCGTAACTAACTTGATCTTCTCTTACAGTGTATGTATCAATTCTATTTATTAGAGAGATCTTTTGTAAATATCTATTTGCTATGTCTGGGGCTTCATTTTCCAGCTTTTTAAAATAGTTAGATACTCATCATACTGACTGAAATAATAATAAATTTTACTGTTAAATTAAAATTAATGACATAACCTAATAAATACCTATCTTGTTTTCTTAAACATATTTTTGCCCTTGATGACAAAAGGGATGATAAATCTGATTTTTTGCATATTGATAATAATGAAAGTTGACTTTTCTTAAGCACTTTTTTTAATTTGTAAAAACATATTTCAATCTCCTCTGAGGTTATTATCAACAGATACTACGTTTTTCAGATTTCTTTAATATTTTGCATAAATCCTTTTAGCCAGGACACATTTCTCAACTTACCATTAATTTATATACATAAAACAGATTTATTTTACAGGGAATTTAAAGTAGGTATTTTCTGAAAGCTATCGGCAAGTAAATTTTAAAATTGGCGCCATTAATTTTGTGTTTGACCTAGGTAGCAAACAAATTGTCAAATGTCAAGTCCTGCGATGTCAAACAAACGCCAGATCGCATGTGGCGCGAGACGCTCGTCTAAATAGTGCAGTTTTATTTTTTTTAATTGTATCTGTCGAAAGTACATACATATTAGATTTAAAAGTGTTATGATAATATACAGGGTGTTTTGGAAAAGATGCCTTTCCCGTTAAAGGGCAATAGAGAAACATGTGTAGAGTAACATCTTACTAACAATTTCCTGAAATGCCCCTTTGAAATGACAACCCCCCTTATAAAAATAATAGGCACGCCACTGCAACATAGTAGATAAAATTGTATGAAAATTATGCCTATTAAATAGTACATACTTTTAAAAGTCACCAAAAAAATAATCATAATAAGCCCAAACCGGATAAATGAATTCTTCGAAATTGCAAGCAAAAAAAAGATTAGGACGTGCTTTTAAAACGTTTTAGCTAAATAATAAACAAGTCATTTTGACCATCTGTAAATAACTGTTGATGACTCAGATCTTTAAAGCTTGTAATTTGTAGTAAGCAGTTTGTTGTCAACTTTCTTTGTGTTAAGGTGGTCGTGAACTTGAGTTTCGATTACGTATTAATACACGTTTTAAGTGGGTATTCCACACGATGTTTTGCCGCGCAGTTTCCCCATTTAGGACAAAACGGCGGGGAAACTGTCAAGAAGAGCTACCTAACGAATTGTTGGTTACATTACAGTTTATATTAGTTTAGAAAGAGGTTATTGGTTTTAAAATTCATTTACAGATCTTTTTAATCGAGTTGATAAATAAACTAATAATAATCAAGATATCTGATTCACGTTATTATTCTAAACATTTTATAACTGAAGTTATTGAAATCTATAAAGGTTTTCTGTGCTTATGGAAAGTCAAGAGTAGTGATTATAAAAACAGAAACATTAAATGATCGTCTATGCTGTTACTACTCACTAAGGCGGCTACTACTATTAAACAAAATATGTATTATAAGTATAATAATAAGAGCTGTAGGAAAACTGGGAGAGAAGATGCGGCTAAAACAATTCATGTGGAATAGCAAATTTATTAAAAATCTTCCCTGGCTGCTTCCCTGCTGGGGAAACTGAACCTCTTCCCACGTGGCAAAACATCGTGTGGAATGCCCACTTTAGAATTAATAACTTGAGTGAGGTGGTGTTACGTGTATAATTAATCGTAGTTAGTTACTGTTTAGATTATGGCAGAACTAAACACGCCTGCTGAATGTACGGAACTTTTCAAATCAACCATTTTCAAAAAGTACACTCCATATACCGCGAGTGCAATTTAGTCAATGGCTATTGGAACGCAAACAGGAAAATTCCTAGTTTGCACAAAATGTTTTACTCGGGCGGGTGTTTACACGCCCACATTTTCTGGTCAATGACGTGTTTGACGGACTCCCACTATTGAGCACCACTACACTTTGACTTTCGACAGGTACGGGAGTTTTTACTCATTTTGTTAAAATGACATTCGTAAAATGAAAAACAGGCAATGTTTCCATCACAATTAGGTCAACGAACGTATGTTACATTTTATTTACCGACCTTAATAAATGATCAAGTCATCAAGGTAGTAAGTCACTAGGCAACCGTTGCTGAAATTCAATTCTGTTGTTTCTGTAAATTGATACGTACGTAGCGGAGGTCAGTTACTATTGTTTCCTTTATCAGTAATTCAGGGTCAACATCTTACAAACAATCCATAGTCGACTCGTGACTTGTAAAAGATACGGAAAAATCCGAATTTCTTTTTATTTTTTATTTTTATTTTATGAGTTTTGGGGTCTCTATATGGTCACCTTTCACCCCCTTAAAGCATTGCATATTTGTCTAGAACACGCTGTATACTACCAATTCTTCGAAAGTTAATTTTGACATCTTTAATAAAATTCGAAGCTTATCGAAACCTTAAATGAGTTTGTATAGTATTCCCAAGCAGCATCTAAGTAGCAGTAACTGAGATCGAAACTTTGATTGAGTAGTTGTTACGTAACTACAATTAAATTTATGACTTTATTTCATTTCGTATTTCAAACAATTGTTTATACAGTGTCTGCCATAAAGTTGGATCCATATGGGAAACTTTCTTAATATTCTGTTTGGAAAAAAATCTTTGTGGGGCAATCACTTCTGCTTCCAAAAATACTTAAAATACGCCATGTAAAAGTTGACAGGTGACATTAGGTATCTGTCAAATTCGCCAATGTTTTTTAAAATCCATTGTTAAAATTTGAAAAGAATTTATTAAGAACGAATATTTCTAATGACATTTTACATTCATATACCGAGTTTGAACGGGTTATTCCGACATAAGGAAAATTTTGTTTTTTCATATTGTTTCATACACCCCGGTAATTGATTATTTTGAAATCATTAAAAACGCATTAAATGAGTAGAAAGGCAACAATTGCATGGCGTATTTTGCTAATAGTATTGGATGGTGTAGATATTCTTGACAAATATTAAAATTATCGAGAAAAAAATGGAAGGTTCTGGATTATTTTCCAATTCCCAAGAAAATAACTCATAATTTTATTAATATTTTTTTATTAAGCCATCTTTCAATAATACAAGAATTGTTGTAATAATAATTTATACAAATTAACACTAAACTACTACATAAAAACTTAATAAAAAGAGATCAATAAAATTATGCTTATTTTCTTGGAAATCGGAAAATAGTCGCTGTAATACAAACCTTTGTATATTCACCCGCATGAGACTAAATTGTTAAATTCCAAGATATCCATGAAAACTCCATAAAAGTCAAATAATTTATTAGCAAACAACGCAATTTTTTTCTAATTGTGCGTTTTAGACTGGTTTTTATTTTTGTTGCAAAATGAATCGTTTTGGAACAAACTCTACAGAAAATATCGATGAACTAATTCAAAATAGTAAACCAGCAATTGTACGTTCAATATAAATAATAAATAAATATTAAAGTTGTTAGTATATTTTTTATTCATGAAATAGTCTACTTGTATACAACTCGACGATCAAAAATACTTGAAACTCGACATATTTCCTAAAAAAATGCAGGCAATATGTCTCGTATATTCGAGTATTTTCGATCGTCTTGTATAATATATGACAATTTAATATTAGTAAATGATATTTACAATACTAGGTTTAACAATAATTTTTATTTAAGTCGAAGAAATCCATCAAAAGCACAAAATTCAACTTTTTATAATGGAATTATTCTTTATAATCAATTGCCTGAACGCATCAAAGGATTAATTAAAAATATTTAAAAGTGAAAGAATTCTTTATATCTGTCATCTAGTCATATATACAACACATATGTATAACTTCCAAAAAGCAAATATCCCTCGATATCATATCTGTAAATTCAGAATATGCATTAACCTTCCGACGCTTTTTCCTTCGTTCGTATTTTTCCTGTTTGGTTGTTATTGCTGTACCTGCTGTTTTACAGCCCAAATAAATACTGGGAACCCAATCAGGATTTAAATTGTCTTCTGAATCAGCTGGTTTTCCTAAAAGAAAAAATGCAAATTAAAACATTTTTTAATTTTAGAAATGTTCTAAGTTTCAGAATGAAATATGTTATATGCATACCTGAAATAAAGTGCTTGGAACACACTCTTGTATATTTTCAACTAAATCTGCTCGTTTAATAGCATTTAGCCATTGTCTTCTTCGTTCAACAGCTAAATCGTTTAGATGTTGTTTATGTTTATATGCAGTAACAGCAGGAATTCTAAAAAATCTAACTACATCTCTGTTTGATCTATTGGTACACCCAACTACTGCACAAAATTAAGGCATTTTAAAACTCTTTTGTTCTACAAATATAATTAAAATTATTTATGTTACTTGAATGCCATACACAACAAACCTTTGTTTGTCCTCCAGGAGCCATATTGAATTTTATTTGACAGCTGGTTGAATTGCTCTATTGTCAAATCCTGTGATGTCAAATGGATGTCAAATAAACGTCTGATCACATGTGGCGCGAGACGCTCGTCTATTTAGTAATTAATACCTTTATATTAAAGTGGGAAAGTAATAGATACATACATACTATATGAATATGTAGTTGACGTGGTTACAAACCGAGGGTCTTTACCCCGAGGTTTGTAAGTCAACTGAAAATAAAAAACACGAATATCTCTCGTGGTGCATACAATATTTTATTTTATACAGCATAGCATATTTATAAAATTTAATTTCTTAATAACATTTTATAAAGAAATAACAATAACATCAAGGATTGCACAAACAATTGAACAAATTTAGTATTAGACAAAAGAGGCGGAGAAAATTGAGGTAGGGGATTCGAAAAATCCCTAGGAAAATATGAGTCGCATTTCATATTTTGTATCTATGATGAAGATAAACAATATCATGTTGATAAAAAATAAAAGAATTTAATAATAATAATTACAGGCCTATTTCTATTCTTTCTAACAGATGATTCAAGTGAGGTACAAGTATATGTTAACGCCTTATTAGTTTTTTTATTATTAAGATAATGGGTTCGCTCAAAAAATAATTTTAAACAATTTATATGTGGTTTTTGAAAATTCGTTTATTATACAGAGTGATAGAAAAAGGTGTCTTTTTAAACTGAATGCTCTACCTGTATATTTTTCAATAATTGTCTTCACTATTTTCTGATTTCAAATATATATACTTATTGACGAGTGACTTATTATCACTAAAAGATGATAACCAATTGAATATTTTTAATTTCAGAGCAACTTAATAGTATATTATGTAACGAGGTTAGAATGGAAATTCGATGCGAGTGGAAGGTTCCGAACGTAAGCTGAAAGCGAGCGAGAGGAACCACGAGCTTCGAATTTCTATTCTAACGGAGTAACAGACCGTGCTTTCTCCAAGACCACAAGAAAATTTAAACTTAGCAGTATTTACAATTTGAAAACCAGAACAATAACCTTAAAGAGTATGACATTTAATGTAAACAATGAAATCAAGGCTAACCGTTTTTTATTAAACTGTTATAAAATATTCATTCCATATCTAGTGATAGAATGAAATACATGCAAAACACAAAAGTAGGGTAGTGTTTTAGAATATTTATTCTACAAGTTAGAATATTAAGTTTTTATTATCAAAATTCATTTCAGAATCTACAAATTCCATAGTGGTCGTGGAGAAACATAATTTATTGAAGATTTTATACATTACAAGTACCTATATTATTTTTAGGCGACCACGTATGAAAGTAATTAATATCGAGACATCAGCCTACTATTGAAAGTTGTTGTTTTCGTATACTAGCACGATATAATATCGCACGGTCATATCCCCCAGTAGCACACCATATTTCTTTAATATTTAAAAAATATAAAGGTAATATTATATGTGTTTTAAATATTTAAAAGATTAGGAAAGTATTTACAAAATATTGAAAATGAAATATTTAGAAATATATTGATATACATATTAAATAAATATGTTATTTGTGTGTAATTTTTAATATTTTGAAACGTATATTAAGCAAATCTTTTTATTATATACTACAATACATATTTATTGGAAACATTGATGAATTGTAAATCTTGCTTATGATCGTGAGCGATCGTGTGTCGTCGCGTATGTTCGTAGAAGGCAGGCAGAAGGAAGATGCAACGACGCCATTGTGAATTTGTATGGTTTTTCCTTTTTCATCAGTTTTGTGTTTTTTTTTCGGATTTAACTGTTTTATGTAGGTATGTATTGATATTAAACCATAAAGTATTTACCTAAGAAGTGACTATTCTACTCCTACGAATAAAAGAGAGCCTGCATATCCACTGAAAAGCTGCTCATCATCAAATGGTAATAATACATATTACAAATAACATGGTTATTCAACCAGCTACAGATTGCTGCAACTTTGACAAAAAAGGTATGATGATTATAATAAATTTATACTTTTTCTAACGGGTGATTATAAACCCTCAACATCTCAGTTGTGAAATTTAAAACGTATGTGTCGTATTATTACTCAAAAACAATAATTTTTTGAACATCAAATAAATTACATTAATTTATTATATGTCTAAAACAGTAATAAAACACATAGGTTTTAAATTTCACAGTAACTGAGATGTCAATTTATTTTCTAGAGTTCAAAAGAAAAACCTATCAAAACTAAAAAAGTGTGTTAAACCTTCATTGTTTTTACCGATACGATTATTATTATGTTATTAAATATTACAGAAGCAGCAACCCTAAGCCCAACTACTAAACAACTGAAGCACGTCATCATAGCAGCTATTAAGAATTGGTTAAGACATACTTCGAGAAGATTAAACAACAGCTAGTAAGTGCTTTTTTTTACTCATGACATTGAAATCACTCATTTTGCAATTGATAACGATAATTGAAATCGCATTTCAACCACTAGAGGTTGGAATTTTTGGACTACTGGGATTTTGAATTTCAAACTGTTCGACATTCAATTGCTGACAAGGGAAATGTCATGTTTTGTCACTTAAATGTCATAATTTTTTCTAAAGTGCATTAATTTACTAAAAATTCGGTGAAGAAATAATATATGCAATGCGTGGCTGATAAAATTTCAACATCTCGAGTTACTTACTTAACTTTTGATTTTTAATTTTAATTCTTTTGGTTGAAGTAACTCATAAAAAGTCTGCTGAGTTTTATGCTTGTATACTGTTTCGAAAATATTCGATTAATTTTACAAAATGCTTAATATTGTCGCCCCACATAATGGTATTGGGCTTGACTACATCAAATTAAGATTTTCTTAACAAGCATTATTTTTTCCTAAAATAATAAAACACTTCAATTTGTTGCAAAATTTGACTACACTAATATGGTGACTAGAAGTACAGCTGTTTCAAAAAGTCCATTTTCATTATATAAATTTCCTTAAAATATGTTGCTGCGAGAGATCGACTATAACCATAACGTCTTTGACTATATATAACCCTAAATCTTTTTTTTTATTCTTACAGAAAGAAGAATTATGAGTCCCAAGACAAGCTTCCTATTGAATAATTATCGAGTATTTATATATTTTTACTGAGTGAATAAATTCTTTTTGCTACAATATATCTTTTATTCTAGTCCTATTCCATGAGATAAGAATTATATCCTTAATATACCAACGAATAAACTGCTATTTAATTTAATATTTCCGTTATAATATAATTATTGAAGTCTTCAGGATGGATGAGAAGTTATTTTTTTATTGGATTGTCGTGAATTAAAATGAGCAGTGAATATTTTTCTCAGGCATATAATCCTTTTTGTGATACTACCTGCAATTACAATTAGAGAAAAAAAAACATTTTCTTGTTGACGGTCATTTTACCATTTCAAAAGAATATACGTATTTAATTCAAACCCAAGTTTTTTATTACTAAGTGTAACTCTTATGCTAAATAAACTTCAAATGCAATTTTTGTCAAAAATTTTCGTATGTTACACTTGTTAGAGAATATGGTTTCATAAAGAGAGCAAAATTCTCTTTTTAGTAGAACAACATGTATAGGGTTTTATTTGAAAAGTTTAAATGACCTGAACAAGAAATGAGTGGTGAAAAGAAAATTGAAATTCATGTTGCTATAGAGCATAATTTGCTGTACAAAAATATTCTTAAAAACATTCTAATAATATTCTAGGAATATTATATGAATCAGCAATATAACATTCATAAGATATCCTAACTATAGTATGAACAAAAAATAACTCCATCAAAGGTGCCTTTGGTATTATGAACTCGTATGTGTATTAATAACACCAGAAAATTATATCAAATTAATAACAACCGTCACTGTCAAAGGACTCTGATTATTTTGTATAATTTTCTAGTGTTATAATAAACATGGCTTCAAAATCCTAAAGGCACCTTTGATGGAGTTACTTTTTACTCATACTATAGAATGTTAAATAAATATTATTAAAATAACATTGAAGAAATATTTTAAATAAGATATTAGCTAAATATTTAGGTGGATGTTGAAAAAGATATGTTTTAAATATTTGAAAATGAATATTTATATAATATATCTGTGCTATTGGGGATATAACATTCATAAGATATCCTAACTAGAATGTTAAATAAATATTATCAAAATAATATTGAAGAAATATTTTAAATAATATATTAGCTAAATATTTAGGCGGATGTTGAGAAAGATATATTTTAAATATTTGAAAATGAATATTTATATAATATATGTGTGCTACTAGGGTCGTAACGGTACGAATTTATTCACATAATCCAAACGGCTTTGCTTTGTTTGTTACTATGACTACGATGAAGTGCATTTTTACAAACAACGATTGTTTGTAATTATTTAACATTTAAATCGCTTTAAAAGTTAATTTATTTGCTAATATATCAATTCAAACAATTCATTGAAGTGTAAAAACGTGTAAATACGTGTAAATGATGGAAAGTTACGATGAAGTTAATTCAGACTTGGACTGCACTCCGCCAGAAATTTTAGAAGCCGCAAAAGAAAATACTTTGGACCTTTTACCGGCAAAATCAAAAAAGCGGTATGAATTTGCTTACAATCAATTTATGAACTGGCGCAAACAAAAGCAAATTAATTCATCTTTTTCTGAAAATGTCTTTATGGCATATTTTGGTGAACTATCGACAAAAATTGCACCGAACACGTTATGGACTCAATATTCAATGTTAAAAAGCACTGTTAGCATTCACCACGATGTAGACATTAAATTAAGAGCTTTTATAAAACGCAAATCGGATGGATACAAACCCAAAAAATCCAAAACTCTGACAACTGAAGAAATAAATAGATACCTTCATGAAGCACCAGATGACACACATCTTTTACAAAAGGTAAGTTTATAGTTATTTCCATTTACCAATCATTGTATTTACGAATTTACGTTTAGATTTGTTTCTAATATTACCAATTTTCATGTTAAATTTTATTATTCTTGTTCTAGATAGTGTTAATAGTTGGAATTTGTGGCGCCTGTCGAAAACATGAATTGGTACAACTAACGGTCGATAATATAAAAGATCTAGGCTCTGCTGTGCTCATTCAAATCCCTGACAGCAAAACGAAAAGAGAGCGATCTTTCACTATTACTGGAGAATTTTACAAATTTTACAAGAAATATGCGGCTCTGAGACCATCAAATTTAACTGAAAAGCGTTTTTTTTGAACTATCAAAATAAAAAATGCACCAAACAAGTCGTTGGAATTAATAAAATTGGGAATACTCCTAGAAACATCGCTACTTATCTCGGTTTGCAAGAACCAGAATTATACACTGGTCATTGTTATAGACGCTCCTCTGCTACGATTCTGGTAGACGCTGGAGGTGATATCACTACCCTCAAACGTCATGGGGGTTGGAAGTCTACTTCTGTAGCAGAGGGCTACATTGAAGAATCGGTGCAAAAAAAATAAAGATAGCTGATACAATAGTTAACTCAATAGAAAATTGTGCGTCTTCATCATCGTCATTACCGAACACGATAGAACCAGTCCGTGAACCAGAACTTCGATTAAATGCAGATGCCACACCATCAGAGACAAAAAAGCAAATAGAACAAACTCTTCAAGCTTCCCAACATCCCATCATTTTTTATAATTGTACTAATAATAATATAACAATAAATTTTGTAAATGAAATAAATAAAAACAATTGTTAAAAATTAAATTTATTTTATGTGGTCGCCTAAAAAATAGTGTTCATAACTCTTTCGAAAGTGTTATATCGTCTGCTCGTGAGATTTCTGCACTCGCTATTGCTCGTGCATCAACATTCTCACTCGCACGATATAACCAACTTTCGACACTCGTTATGAAAATAACTATTTCATTATAGTACATGTAATAGTAGGTAGCTATGAAAGTAAGAAAGTAGTAGCTAGTTTGACATTTCTTGGTTTCACGAATGAAAAATAATTTGTGTTTGACGTTCTTTCCTTTAGGTTAAGAGCGCATAAACAATTACTATGTGTAGTAAAGTCGTAACAATCACTCTTATTACGTTGTTGTTGGTTCTACTTTATCGTAAATAAAATATACCTACTATAGCATTTTCTATGTTATAAGGAGATATGATTATTAAAATATGAATTTTACATATATCTGACGGAATTATAATAAGCATTTGACGCTATAATTTAGTTAATATAGAATATATTTTTATATTTGCGTATGCTAATGGCTTCATTAGGACACGCATTTTGCGTGTCCTAATAGTAGGTATTGCGGCCGTTGGCCAGACCCCCACTCTTTTTATGCAAATGACCCGCGATCTAATTAATATTCAAATGAGACGTGGTCTAATTAAATGCGCGAATTAAATTAATTGATCTAATTAAATTAATTCACGGTATCATTTACATATCTCCTCTCTCATTTACATATATCATTTCTCATATGCATGCGTGAATTAAATTAATTGACATATATCATTTCTCATATGCATACGCGAATTAAATTAATTGATCCAATTAAATTAATTCACGGTATCATTTGTATATCTCATCTCTCATTTCTCATATGGATGCTCGAATTAAATTAATTCACGGTATCATTAGTATATCTCATCTCTCATTTCTCATACGTATGCTCGAATTAAATTAATTCACGGTATCGTTTGCATAACTCATTTCATTTTTATTTGTCAGCTCTTTTCTTTCTCTCTCATAAATTTATTTTAAAATAAATCATTCCTATTTGATATTTATCTATAGGTCACCATGTAATTATGCGAAAACAATTTAACATGTAGAAACGTAATAATAAAAATTTATTTTCAACCATACAAAAGTAACTCTAAAAGTTACTGTCAATCACCTGTCGGATTATCTCTGTTGCATTAGACCTGTTTAAATATACGTCATAAACATTATTATTTTAAAATAACACAAAGAAATCTGTTAGTTATTATAAAAACACTTTGTCTTAAGTAACAATTATTGTTTTAAAAAGTTAATGAAGCGTACATCTCTTAAAATTTATTTCAATAATTCCGATAAATATTTATAAATAAAACTTAGAAAAAAGGAATATTGTGTAGTACCATTTTAAAGTCAAAAAGCTTTTACCGTTTTAAATTTTACGCTTTTCAACTGCTGCCGTTCGTAAATGAAATTATACTTAATTAGAAATGTAAACGTCATACGGCTAACATTTAAAATACGTCCGAGTAACATAATTAACACGTAGAAATTTGAAATGTATGTTAACCTTATCGCTATACATAGTAAACGCTGATAAATAATATTTAACAGGAATCATCAGGAATTTACAAGATAAACATTCTTTCCCTCTTATGTAATAGGTGTTAACCCGTAAAAGCAATTATCAAGTTGAAATATTTGTAGGTGCATTAATCATTTTCGTCTTTTAAAACGACATCTTTACAAGAATAATAAATTATTGTTTTAAATAAGTATTGACAATAACTAACCCTTTGTGTTAATCACGAGTTATTCATGAAGAAACTTCGCGGAATTTCAATACAGATGTAAAGGTTAAATGGTTACAACTATATTTTAAATCCCTTTTATTTATTTATTTAAAAATTAAAAACTTAACGAACACTCATAACAAAAGGAATAGCTTCTCGAAGATAACACACTATTGAATGACAAATTTTGAAATGTATTGTTGTTAAAAACATAAAACTTAGAAAAGGAATATTGTGTAATACCCTTTTAAATTCAAAAAACTTATTTGAAATCTTGTAAAGATATTATAGATGTTTTAAGTAGAAACGCCTATTAGTATTATATTACAGGAACAGAATATTATAGTCAATCATTAACATCTTAAACCGCAACTCTACAAAACAATAAATTATTGTTTTAAAAAGTAATGACAATTACTCAATACATTGTGAAATAAAAAATCAAGAATAAAATACATACACGGATTAAACTAAACTATATATATTAAGAAATATTAATTACGGTTTTTATAGCATCTTACAGGAAAAAGATTACAGTCAATCAAGATCACAACATATATCATTAACTAGATATCATAAATAAATAATTATATATTGAAGGTAGAGTAAAGACATGAGGATATCCATCGTTTGACTAATGTCTATTTATTAAAACGAATAAGGTATGAAATGTAACAGGTAGTCTATTCAATGAACATTGCCTAATACTTTTATGATTTTTCTAGCCTATAGATCAGCAGTTAGAAACACGGGCCTGCTAAATGCCTGCAATTCACCTACCCTATCAATATGTTGTACAATTTTAGATATGTAATGTATACGTTTTGTTTCTTACTTAAGTCTATTTTGTTTGTATGTTTGTAATATTTAGACATTTACGAAAATTAAATCAAGTTGAACAGCAGATTACTATTTTAAATTTAATAGATCATACGAATTATCTTACCCTGTTCTGAATGACTGCTTTGTATAAATTGTGCATTGTTTGTAAATGCTCTCTGAACTAAAATATTCATATATGAGAGAAATGTTATATAAGTCAATACAGCCCTATAACTATCATTTATTGAGCTATACAAAGAGATTTATATGTACGCTAAACTAAAGATTAATAGAAGTATTGCATTCCTGATATCATAAGATAACGATAAAACACATGATTATTCTTAGACTAAGGTCTAATTTAGGTAGTCAAATTGTAGGTAATCGAATTGTAGGTACATATCATGATGTGATATCATACAATTATATTCTAGTAAGAATTGTAATAAAGTCACTGCTATAAATAACAACATTCTTTATCACGATCATCTATCATTATCATAATCATCTAATGTCATGCAGAGTCAGCAGCTAGCTCATAAGTTCGTATATGCGAGAATCGGTATTATATAACACACACATCAGTCTACATTCATTGCTCTAATATTGATAGGAACTTTCTAGAATCTATAAAGTTGTACTACATATATTCAACTAATTTGAATATAAAATAACTGATACTCATTATACTTCTATGCACACAATCGAGGTATCAGTACACTCCAACCGCGTGATCAAGATTGTAGTATTCAAATCAAGCATCACTAAACGTATTCTTCATATATGAAATCATAAAATTCGAGTCTAACTACTGACGAGGTGAAAGAATAGGTGCAATCGGTTTATACCCATTCCAGGCTCCCTATGATTATTATAAATGTCTTAACAGAATAAAAAGGGTGTAATGAATATAACTTATAGGATTTAGTCAAACTAGAAGAATATCGATATATCCTACGTTGAGAAAATAATTATACTATGTAAGCATCGATACGCTACATATGATTGCGAGCCTGAGTATAAGCATAAACCCTATACTACAGATTTTTATCCTTTTTCATTATATCTACTACAGACGAGGTGAATGAATAGGTACATTTAACATGCGCATGCTACAATTATCTAATTTTCTAGTTTTCTAGATGTAATGTAATTTTGAACAGATTTTAACCCTTTTCGTTATATCTACTACCCCTGTAAGCGATTTCTACATATACGTTCTTATTGTTTATACACCATATAGATATTCGTAGCATCTAAAGTAAACTCTTATTTAAACGTTATTTTACAATATATCATACATTTCAGCAACTCCGAAATATGAAGATATGTAATAATATACTATATACTTTTGTAGGATATTAACTCGTATAATTAATACTAATTTGTAATTATTTTCGATACCTTCGAAATATAAGTCTATAACATATCTACCCAAAGATTCGCCGACAAACTTACTGAGGATAAAGTGGTCGATCTCAACCAAAAGATAGCGAATAAAACTCTGTCTCTAGGATTGGTTTACCTAGGTAAAGTAAAGACAGAAAGATATCAACCGTATGCTGACTGTATGTTTATCGAAACGAATAAGGTATGAAATGTAACAGGTAGTCTATTCAGTGAACATTGTCTAATACTTTTTCTACTGATTCTTCTTCTAGCCTATGGATCCACAGCTAGAAACACGAACCTGCTAAATGCCTGCAATTCACCTACCCTATCAATATGTCGTACAATGCAAACATTTAATATTATTATTATTAAAATCTTATAAATAAAAAACGATAAAAGAAGTTTATAGTTTTCATTTATTTTTATGTTAAACATATACGGTAGCAACATCTAGATCGTTGTATACAAATTCATATATGAGAGAAATGTTATGTATCTCAATACATACCTAAAACGTATTCTTCGTATATTCAGTAAGAGTTCCCCATTTTTTTTTCTAGACATTCGAATTTTGAACAGCTTGATAATATGTTTTCTCATTTATTCATAATTAGGGTCAAGTTGAATAAAGTACATAAAAGTTAACAGGTTAAAATAGAAATTCATTTTGCTACCTTTATATGTGCTAAGTAAAATAATAAACAGATATTTCGAAAATTTTATGCATTCTTGAGAGAACTGGGGTATAATATTTAAAAACACAATGTAGAAAACATATCAGCAGAGAAAGGGAATACATAAATACAGTATGTTTTGTGTGATGAGTTGTCGTCAGTTTAAAAGAAATAAGTTCGTCGCCATATTTAAACGTTATTTTACAATATATCATACATTTTCAATAGCTTCGAAATACGCAGATATGTAATAATATACTATATACTCTTGTAGGTTATTCAACCTATCTATAGTAAACTCGTATGATTAATAATAATCTATAACCATTTTCGATACCTTCGAAATATAGGTAGATATTTTCAAGTTTTAATTCGTTTTCATTAATTAGTAGACGTAACAAGGCATTAGTTTTACCACAAGAAGAAAGTACACTCAAAATTTCTCTCCAGGAAACAGGTAAAAGCTTACCATGCTTCTTATCACCATCGGAATATTATCGAGAAACATGATCGTTGATCGTCTAAGTTAAATATATTTAGCGACTTCTTTTGCTTAATAATTTTCATTATGGTATATGTATATGACTAGTCACAGTTTCAGCAAACGCATTGTATTCTATCAACGAATCATGTAAAATTAAGTAGTATAGATTAGTTGTATCAGAAAGTGAGTTGACCGACTCAAACTCTAATCTCTAAATTCATGAATACCTTATACACACGATATAACTACGATGTAAGATTACGAGAGGGCACATGAAGAAGAGGGTATGTTGTAAGTCGGTTCTGAATTTCTTAAAACATTACTCGAATATCAAAAATTCGTAACGGCGATGCATAGGTTTAATACTATCAACAACTCATATAAAGGAAATGTTAGATTGTTAACAGTTTATGGGCATTAATCAAAGACTATTCTATAATGATGTATTATTTATTTATAAATGTTACATAGTATAGTAGCTAAATACATGACTGACTGAAAAAGTTATTTCTATTAATGATGACTATTGAAATCGATCTGTCACTAGCTTAACCTTTTAATTTCCACTTTTGACCAAATTATAGTTAATCTGATCAAATATTGCTTACAAAACGGAGCTCTAATCTAATGTCTACAGTAGAATCCTTAAAACTCTCTATGAAGTTTTAGAATTGTCGATTACTAAGACACCCGTTTCTTCTACCTTCTTTAGTAAATTTATACTGTTAGCTTCTACTTTGTCAACTGTTACTAGAATGCTGTTCTTTAGATCCTTTACCTCGCTCTATGTATCTGTAGTCATTACAATGAAAGTTTGTAGTGTTGTGTCGAATTGATGATTTGATTTGAAAATTTAATAATGTAATTTATTGTTTAAACTAACCCTTGTTTACTTCTATATATGTTTAATTAATATGTAATTAGTACATCAAAAATATGTTCTTAATATGTTTTTCAATTTCCTTATAAATATAACTATATATCATTGAAATAAAACGTTATTAAAATATTAAAAAATAATTTTACTTTATCACATCCTAAATATTTACACGACTGATCACCTTTCTCGTCAGCTTCTTTTCAAACAATTGCAGTCGTTTATCATAAACCTAGTGGTGAGCTTGTATTATTCGTATTGTGCGTGTATGTGCGTGTATATAAGCTATATTGTGCGTGTATGTGCGTGTATATAAGCTATATTGTGCGTGTATGTGCTTGTATATAAGCTATATTGTGCGTGTATATAAGCTATATTGTGCGTGTATGTGCGTGTATTTGCTTCAAATTACGCGTGTATCTGTTTGAAATTGTGCGTGTATATGCTTCAAATTGCGCGTGTATCTGTTTGAAATTGTGCGTGAATATGCTTCAGTCACGACACGCTACGTGATAGTATTAAAACTTTGACCTCGCTTTGTATAGAACTGTCTAGGCCAATTTTATGGCTTCTTGCTAAAGCAGATTCTAGATCGAAAAATTTTGATAGATCACCGCTCGTAGACCTGCAAAATTTGTTATTTACTCAAAGAACCTCACAATAGTCGTAGGATATATTACTTTACATTCTATTTAAAGGAAGATCTACTCACTCACTGACTCCTTTATAGTATTATTATTAGTATACTTATGTATTACTTTAGATATAATTTAGTATTATATATCAATATGAAATGTATTTTCTTCTAGATATAATTTAGTATTATATATCAATAGCTCCTTTTGACAGAACACTACCTGAATTGCTACTGCTACTGCCTATGTTATCATGTTTGGTTTTTCTAGTCAGAGATCCATCATCTTGACATATTCATTTTCTTTTATACGAAAAATAAAAACATTAAAACATTTATCGAATTTTCATAAAACATATACAATCATTTTTAGTATGACTGAAAGCGTTTACTGAATATAAAATTTATATATTTAAAAGACTTCCTGCAGCGTGAAAGAATATATACAAATGTACTACAATTACTTTTATCAAGTGTTGACATAAATGAGCATGCAGTCATGTATTTTATCAAACTTTTGCATGTTTTGTATGACAATAGCTTAGACCGTCACCCTTAATTAAACAGGACTAGACGCCGTTCATCGTTAGGTTAGGACACATGATTTTAGGTTAGTCTTATATATGCATACAATCAAACTACCTGGAATAAGTAGATGTAGGTACAATTAAAAAACAATAAGTTTTAAAGACATTTATTATATTATATTTATTATACATTATATCCAGATGTAATAAATTTAAGTCTATCATCTAAATCAAGGTCGTTCTACAAATCTACAATAGTTTTCCTATTAAACATAAACTAATTCATTCAAAAATAAATCATCCTTATATCTACGAGAAGAATTTAACACACTTAATAAAATATTATTGTCTACAAGCGTTGACCTAACTTTTATAGCCTCATCCAGGAGGATTAACCTGGATTTCGCAAGGGTAGGGATGTATTGACAATCTTTTCGACCTCACCTCTGTCGTTCATTTAAAACTTAGGTTAAAGAAAAGTTTTAATTATTAAGAAGTACATAGTTTTATACTGTAAATAGAGTGTAAGATGTAGTTTTATACTTGGAACTACGAAAATTTAGAAATATATATTATATTTTTTGAATTCAGTGACAATTATTTCCTGTATATTACCTAAATTTATTTAATTTATATAGATTTTATACTCCTTCAGTTATTGTGTAATATTAAAACCATTTTGCCGCCAATATATTCATAATTACAAGTATTTTTAACTTTTGATGTTTACTCTTTTTGTTAACGATTTATAATATTTTTTATAACAAAACTGAAAATTACAATTTTCTCCTAGATAGACCATTGAATTTATTATAGAAAAATGCATCTACTATATTTGTTACGACTACTGCCGACTACTCATCTATCTTAGCCATGTAGGAATACACTTTTTTTAATCAAATTGATAGGTATATTGGATACTGTAGTGATCGGAGCCCAAGGGAGATACATAGGAGTAGTAATAAAGTAATAAAATGTCGACTCTTCCTAATTATTTATTGCTATTTAATCTAATGGATAATATTTATGGTTGGTGATCATCAAAGTTGGGTTATTATTATCTAAGATGAATAATTAGAGGAAACTAGCACTTACCTCTAACTTTGGCATCTAGTTAAGCTTATAATTGTTGATTAGCATTTGCTTACTTATTTTTTTTTATGACCTACGTTGTGTTCGTAAAAGAAATACCTACGTTGTGTTTAGGAAAAACAAGATATACCTACGTTGTGTCTAGTTCTTAAATGCACCAAAGAGTTATTTGTTTTGTTTCAAGTTTGCTTATGGTGGAGTTTGTCTTCAAACTCGTAAGTAATGGTTGAATTCAGGTAACTGAGATTCAGGTAACTCAAATTCGTATTCGAAGTGTACCACACACAGGTTTGGAGTTAAATGGAATGAAACACTGAATTTTCACAACAGAAATGTACAAGATTTATTTAACAATCACCACGAGGAAAGTGTTACAAAAATATTTACGGTTTATTTACAATGTCGCCCCTATTTTTTAGGAGTCTTGAAAACAAACAATTTCATTTTCTGACTTTACTTTGAGTTATTTAAAAGTTTGGCTGAAAGAAAAAAACTGAAAAGAAACCTAATGAAACACTGAAGGGTTCTGGTCAAAATTATTGCGCCCTGATCAAGTTACTAAATAATGATCAATTTATTTCGACTAAGTCCGATCTTTCGAATTAACACTTTCCTATCTTTATCTGTTCACCTTGTGATTATGGTTATCTCCTTTATGAGATTTACTTGATTTTATTCTTTATCTTATTTTAAATTTTATAAGAGCTGGTCCGGTACTGGTTAAATCTTAAAGGATAATTTCTTTAGAATTTTCGCGTGTTATGCACGTATTGGTTAAGCCATGATTGTATTTGGTACTTCAATAGGAAGATTAATAAACCAAGAACTGACGTTTAAAAAAATATGGTTATTGTTTAACTGTTGATGTTTAACTAGGATGTGTAACTAGGAAAAGCCGAAACAAGAGACTTTACATTCGAATCAAAATAAATGTTAAGGTTAATAATGTTTACATGCCAGTTAAGTTAGTCTAACTCAAATGTAAATAAATTTTGAGGTTTCCTATATGGAAACTAGATTTGAACGGATGAGTGCCGGGCTCCAAGTAAAATCACAGCACTATCGTACTTTTGAGGAAATTTGGTAAAATATTTTATAAGCTAAATGCTGCGCGATGTGACAATTCGCAAACCCGGATAGCTAAGGTGGGTTTTCACACACTTAAACTACCTGTTTCTTCCGATCAATGTAATTTGTAATAATTGTACATAATATAAATCCCCCGTTGGTTCCAAGTAGTAAATTTTTGTTTTGTTTTTTTGTTTTGTTTGTTTTGGTTTTACTTAGTTGGAACTTACAAGTGTGCGTGTGTGTAAAGTGTATGATCAGAGAGGGTTGCTCAAAGTCACCCGAGAGCGATTTTTCCGCATTAGGAAAATCGGTCTAGTTACGCCTAACTAAGAAAGGAGTAACCCAAAGGGTTAGAAGGTTAGACGGTGTAGTTGGAGGTTGTAAGATAGTAGAACTTCAGAGATGTTTATTTCTCAAAATTGCTCTACCCACTCTCGTTGAGATTTGGTACTAAAGGGTTGAACTGGTGATAAATTAAAAACAATAAATTATAGAATTCCAATTACGTCCCTTTACAAAGAATCTTGTATAATGAATGGCTGGACTTTAACTTGAAAATTAAATTTAAAGAAAAGTAATTTGAAACAGTTTTCATTTTCGGACCAGTCTTAGACTTTCGAAATCTTTAGTTATCACAAGGTAAATAGATTTATGATTTAGAATTGACTCACGTTTCGTTGGCGACCAGATTGGTCTCCGCGGTGATGATTAATCCAAAATTGGTTTACGCTGCTGGTTCGCTGGCTGTTGCTTACGCTGATCGTTCAAAATAATCCTTTGAAATTTTCACTAATTCACAATAATGCCCTAACTAATATTTAAGTTTGAAACTTAACGGAATTGCACTAATTTTAATTTTACACTAAACGATCACGTTACTAATAAAACTACCCGATAAGCTTAAGTAATTTTATTACTTAAAGTTTTCCTGACTTGAAACTAAA
The DNA here is from genome assembly GCA_929113105.1 of Agrypnus murinus. Lineage (NCBI taxonomy): Eukaryota > Metazoa > Arthropoda > Insecta > Coleoptera > Elateridae > Agrypnus > Agrypnus murinus. The sequence goes on from OV816026.1 coordinate 76,733,266, forward strand.
CACCTAACGCACGCGAAATTTAGCTCGCACAATTTACAACTTTCCGTTAAATAACTTTCCTAAAATAAATCGACACAAAATTTAATTAAATTAATTTGTAAAATTAATTAAGATTTGTGTAACGAATAGATGAAAAGAATCTCGAAAGATATTTGCACCGATTCAGTAGTCAAAAGCGACTATCCACTTCCTGCGGCGAGGGTGTCTTTTATAACCTTTTTTGGTTTGGGTGGTTGACACTTTAGTCTGCTGTTAACAAAACTGAACCTTTTTTGTATAGGCGTTAATGACCAAAGTCCCTTCTCCTATCATTACCCCAAATTGAAATTTTAAACGAATTTGGAATATGGATTGGCGTGTTTCATTAAAAATATGATTAGTCAAAATTATATGATTGTTATTTAAGAAAAACGGAATTTGTATCTAGATTGTCTTTTGTTTGAATAACAATTTGTTTTCGGGTTTAAGTAGGTAAATTGTGTTTCGAGAAAATTCTTGAGAGGTTGTTAAATTGACTGTGATCCTCATTTGAACGATGACTTTCCGAAATTACCCCTTTTTTTTTTCGCAACTAGCTTAAGTTAAGTCAGTTTCTTTTTCGTTTCTCCCGGTCTTGTCTAGAGGGGGTTGACGGTCTGTTTAGCGGCTGAAACACGGCTTCTTTCTTTAATAACAATCGTAATCAATCATTTAAACAAACAAAATGGTAATTCAAAATTACGAAATGATGTTTTACAGCATTACATATGTTCTTTTAAACGAGACATTTGACAATGACACTTCAAATTAAATTATTGACTTATGCATGGTATTTCAATTTCTAATTCCCTTTTGAAGATTCATAACATAGAATGAACTCTATCTAAAATTAGTCTCTATTTTCGTCTTTTTCAATTATTTACTTATAGTCAAGTTTGGTTTGTTAACTGCGCAATGGATATGTATGTTCGGCCATTCCTTTGTTATTAGAAAGGCCCATATGTAAAACACACGTGTACCGTGTCGAATCAGGCATTTCCAAACTGCATGAGAACTCACGTCCCGACAAAGATTTTCGACGAGGCCTGCACCAAATTCTCGGACCCGCTGTCATCATAAGTCTTCGCGTTTAGCCCGACTTCTGGAAAACCTCCTAAAGGTATCACATAACACGTTGGTTCCCGGAAATCGGCTGTCGATGTAGGAAAGAAATAGTAATATTTAAGACTGCTTGCGCGTTTTTAGTTACGCCCCTCGATTTCTGAAAGATAATATAATTTTTAGAAAAAATGCAAATTCCCGACTTACTACAATACTTTTTACGTTTTTTTTAATGTTTTAATTTTTATTTACGCTATATAAATCGAAATCTGCCAGCCGCGGTGGATTAGTGGTTTGTATGTTTGCTTCATAATGAAAATGTCGCAGGTTCGATCCCCGGCCGAAATGGTAATTTTTCATAGCGGAGAAAAATTTAAAACATGCCTTCTTCTCGGATAGGAAGTAAAACTGTAGGTCCCGTGTCAATGCGATGTTTGGCACGATAAAAATCCCTACTGGGGGTGGAATTCCCCCAGATTCGGCTAAATTCTAGTAGGATCGGCCAAATGATCATAGCAATTGGTGCCATGAAGTACGAAAGATGCTCCGCCATCCTGATTCCTCGCCCAAAAGTAAATAAATATAAATAAATAAATCACAGTAAACGTAATATTTATAAAGAGGTGTTGGATATAATAATTTATGTTTCCGATAGTGCACTTACTTACGGAAGAGGGGGGAGGGCTTCAAAAAAGTGTGATAGAGTTTGATGCGGGGGGTAGGGGAGCGTTACGTACTTTATGTATCACACCTAATACTAATACTTATTTACTCAAAATATTCCATGAGGTACTTTTATTGGCCTGAAAAAGAGTTATAAGAAACAGATTCCTTTCAATGATAAATATTATAACTCTTCCTTTTAAAAATTAAGCCAAGTCAACCATCAACGCAAATGATTAACGCCTCTTGTTGATATTTCTCCACAGGCTACGCTATATGTTGAAGATGATAACAAAAATAAGCAAGGATACTTCACCTGGTTTTTATATAGAAGTAGAAAAGCAAAACATCAGAACTATTTGATTTAATTGAATGTTGAAAGAGTGTTTTAACGTGCCAAGTAATAGATTTCACTATGTGTAACAACACATATGTTTGCCGTATCCATAAGGTTAGCGTGAGTCCCCTTGCCTCTCACGGAGTGGGGTGCTTGACTAAAGTATGTAGTCCCCTTGCTTCTCAGAAAGTGGGGTGCTTGATTAAATTGAGTCCCCTTGCCTCCCACGAACTGGGGTGCTTAATTTAATGGAAGTGTATTATGATCCTACGGGTAGGCAACGAATTTCTGAAAAAATTGTTCCTACCGGTAGGTGCTTTGTGTTTCTTTAAAAATTCACCTTTCGGTAGGTGAATTGTTTTTAAATCATTTTTCACCTACCAAAACTTAACCTAATTCAACAACAAAACCTAATCACGAATACATTTTTGTAACGTAACTACATAGTTACATGGGTCATTTTGACATATTTTTAAATTAATCAAATTATACATGCTCATTTCAAAACTAGAATGCGGTAGAATTTGTCAGACAAAATCAGCAAAATGTAACAGTTGCTTACTTTGTTTCTTTTAGCATGTGTTATTATTGATCAGGCTTCATTAAAAAAATGGTTATGTATTAATTGTAAATGCTAATAAGGCGGTCTAAGGTGGCCAGATTTCTTCAGAATCGATAAGGCGGTACATTAGGGATAAATAATTTATTAAGCAAGCTTTTCGAACAATTTTTGAATGATTTTTAGATGTGCAATTCCATTGACCGAAAGCTCTGATTTTTAATAATAGTATCAAATTCAAACAGTCCTTCAGCTAACGCTAACTGCTTTTCTTTTCCAAAATTACTTTTACGGAAAAATATTGTAACTTAGAAGAAGAGGCAGCAACATTTACATATAGTTTATGCTTATCGGTAGCCAGATGCTTTTGCCCAAGTAGCGCTGGAATAGAAATTCATATAAAAATTAGTGCCTCTAATCCTTTTTGCATGCCACAATTAATATTCCAAAGTGATGCTTAATGGAATGTAATAGTTACCTGCATTTCGGTATATTTTTGGCGCGTTACAATTAATACGTAAACAATACATCTTTTTCATGTCTTCGTCATTGCCAAGAACAGCTGTTGTTAGTTGAGTGGGCTTCTCCTATTTTACAGGTTTTAATTCTGTTTGATAATAAGTGTGATTGTCATTATATAGATGCAACTATACGGTTATTTCTTGTAATTAATGTTAACGCAGCGTTTGTATTTAAACCCAAATAAAGTGTGCGATATTTATTTGTATAATTGGCACGGTCAAATCAAATTAAGATAATTGATATCTAGTTTTTGAAAAGAAATATAAATCCGTTAGATATCAATATTAAATATAGTTTACTGCAATTTAGAAGTTAGAAGAAAATTAATTAAAAAGTTTACATTTACTTTTATTGTTTTAACCAACAAACGTAATGTAACTGTTTTGCTGTCTATGTTCGTCAAATCATGATTATCCATGAAAAGTGGGACATTTTGAAGATTTTGTGGGCACAGGAACAGGTGAAACAAAAGCGAGACTGCCCCGCCAAAAGCGATATCCGCCAAAATATTTCCATAATATATTATTTTTGTAATAGGTACAGTATACAAAATATATTTACATATCTTTCAGAAAAAGTCTGTTTTTGTTTTTTTATATCAGACAGTACAATTCCTTTAAGCTTTATATAGATACAAACATTAATAGATATAAACGTTAATATAACAAATCCGTAAAGCGGTAGGTGAAAAATTATTTAAAAATAATTCACCTACCGATAGGTGAATGTTTAAAGAAACAAAACGCCTACCGTAGGAACAGTTTTTCCCAGAAATTTTGCGGTTGCTATTATATAAATAATAGTATATTATATACCAAGGTTGTGAAGAGTTTTTTCTAGAGCCGAGCATTATTAGATCCCGAGATGCGCAGCATCGAGGGATATAAGATGAGAGGCTCTAGAAAACACTTCACAACCGTGGTGTATATATAATTTTTTTCACTACTAGTACTTTTATTCCTTTTATTCTTCTCACATAAAAAACGTACTATCGCGATCACGGATTTTTTCCTGGATGCCAGTGTATAATGGGATGAATTTTTGCCCCGTGTTACACTAAAATCTGGATTATTGACTAGTAGTCAATAATAAAAAATTATTTACCACTAGGCAAGAAGGCTAACTTCACAAGGTGACAACAGACTAGATAATAGTATGTTTTAAAGCTAGTAGTGAAAAAAAATGTTTTTTCACTACTAGCTTTAAAACATACTATTATCTAGTCTGTTGTCACCTTGTGAAGTTAGCCTTCTTGCCTAGTGGTAAATAATTTTTTATTATTGACTACTAGTCAATAATCCAGATTTTAGTGTAACACGGGGCAAAAATTCATCCCATTATACACTGGCATCCAGGAAAAAATCCGTGATCGCGATAGTACGTTTTTTATGTGAGAAGAATAAAAGGAATAAAAGTACTAGTAGTGAAAAAAATTATATATACACCACGGTTGTGAAGTGTTTTCTAGAGCCTCTCATCTTATATCCCTCGATGCTGCGCATCTCGGGATCTAATAATGCTCGGCTCTAGAAAAAACTCTTCACAACCTTGGTATATAATATACTATTATGTCCGATTGCATTATAAAGTACTGTTTATTGTATTGTTTTGCGGCAGTGAACTGGCTTATTATTGTGCTCGTAAAATAAAGTGGCAGTAGTAAAATAAAGTATATATTAGTAAAATAAAGTATGGCAACTGTCTATTACATGTCAAATCTTCTTCTGTCAAGAATAGATGTCAAATTTATAAACTGATTTTTTTTTGATAATTAGCCAATTTTAGGAATCGAACATAAAGCTTTGTATGCAACTCTTACATAATCGGACCTTATAGACTCGCCCTTTTTATAGGCCTTGCTCGCTTCGCTCGCTCGGCTATAAACTGAGCTTGTCTATAAAGACCTACATTATGTACTTGGTACATAAATAGCTATTATGTCAGATTGCATTATAAAGTACTGTTTATTGTATTGTTTTGCGGCAGTGAACTGGCTTATTATTGTACTCGTAAAATAAAGTGGTAGTAGTAAAATAAAGTATATAGTAGTAAAATAAAGTATGACAACTGTATATTACATATCAAACTTTCTTCTGTCAACAATATATGTCAAATTTATAAACTGAATTTTTTGATAATTAGCCAATTTTAGGAATCGAACATAAAGCTTTGTATGCAACTCTTACATAATCGGACCTTATAGACTCGCCCTTTTTATAGGCCTTGCTCGCTTCGCTCGCTCGGCCATAAACTGGGCTTGTCTATAATGTCCTACATTATGTACTTGTTACATAAATAGCTATTATTAGGGAGTACCCCACCGTTAAAGGGAGCGGTTCTTTCGGCAGTAACGCCGTCAAATGACGTATTAAAATGATGTCAGATTTTCGTAAAACTGACAGCATTATGTTACAGCCCAAGGACGTCAATATAAGACACGTTGTTCACACATGTTCAAAAACGCCATTAAAACGTCCTATACTAGGACTAGGGCAGGAATTATAAATAAACAGTGGAATATTGGAAATAACATTTATTATATACTATTTCATAAATAATTATTAAACAAAGTAAACATTTAGTAACACAAAGAAAATTTTCTATTAACTCAACATGTCACAATTATTAAACGAAAGTTTAAACATTTACTAACTGAAAAGCTACTAAAACAATATTATGCAAAATAATTGATAATACTAAAACAAAAAATAATATTAGTAAGTACTAGTATTAATTTATTAACAATACTAATCTCACAAAAGCGTCGAATAGGTAAAATTGTATATAATAGGTTATGTAGTATTGTTGTATTGTGACGGAACAAGTGATTGTTATCCTCACCCTTTGTGACAAACCACACAATTATTATGCAGTAGTTGCACCTACATACAGGGTGGAGCGCGGTAAATTGCTTTTTTGAAATTCTCGCTGTGGCGGCGTTGTTGGTCGAAGAGAGGGGAGGGTGGGCGTGCTTTATAGTGACCGACGGGAGGTTTGTATTCATCTGCTGTCATCAGTTGCCATAATTCAGTGGATACGTGAGGAGCGCTCATTTTGTGTTGAAGTGTATTTCTCAAATTTCCACTCGATCATTGCAGTGCAGCGTGCTTTTCGTTTGCGATTTGCAGTTCCCCCACGCGGACGTATTCCTGGACGGTGTGGTGCGCCATATCACAAGTAGGCATCATTGGCCCTTACTTTTTCCAGGAAAATCGTCGTGCTGTAACTGTGAATTTGGATCGTTACTTTTACGAGAGTTTTTCCAGCCGGCTTTTGAGGCAATGTTACAGGATATCTGGTTTCAACAAGACGGTGCCACTGCACACACAGCGGGCATTGCCATGAATTTTTTGAGGCAAACGTTTCCTGGAAGGCTTATCTCTCGGATGGGGGATCTCAACTGGCCCGCACGCTCACCATTAGCCCCATGCGATTTTTTTTCTTTGGGGTTACCCGAAGTCGAAGGTGTATTGCAACCGTCCCAACACCCTGGAAGACCTACAGAACAATATTGAGGTTGAAATTGCAAGAATACCAGAAGTGTGGATTGTGAAGGTAGACATTTGCCAGATACATTGTTTAAAATCATGTAATTAGAAACTTCCATTATTGTCCAATATGAGAAAAATAAAAATGTAAGTTTCTAATAAGTGTTCATTATTTTTTTATTTCATTCCCAAATCAGCAAATTACCGTGATTGCTGTTAAAGAAAACTATATCCAAACTCTACTCAATTCATTTAATAACTTCCAACCAAAACTCCAATTCACCCTAGAAATCCAAAACAATAACAAAATAAACTTCCTAGATTTAACATTAATTAATACAAACAATAAAATAGAAACCATCTGGTATACCAAACCTACTTGGTCAGACAGATACTTAAACTATAACTCCCATCATCCAAAAAATTACAAGAAAAATGTAGTTATAAACCTAATAGACCGTGCTATGAAACTCAGCGATCCAAAACACAGAGCTGAAATTTTACAAAAAGTTAAACAAACCTTAATAACTAATAACTATCCAAAACAATTCACAACCCCCCTTATAAAACAAAGAATTCATAAATTATACAATAATAAAAAACTAAATGAAAATCCAAATAAACAAACTACTCCAAATACCTTTATATCTGTACCTTACATACAAAACTTATCCGAAAAAATTCAAAAAACATGTTCCAAGTTTAATATAAAAATTTGCCATAAATCATACAATTGCCTAAATAACCTTTTCACTCAGTTAAAAAGCAAAATTCCGCTAAAAAAGAAATCTCATATCATATACTCAATACCTTGTAATAATTGCTCAGGAAATTACATAGGAATGACCAAACAATACCTAGAGAACCGTTTAAGAGGGCATAAATCTAACATAAATCAAACACAACAAACTGCCTTAACTAAACACATAATAGAAAAAAATCACACATTTAACTACAATAGTACAAAAATCCTCACTACAGAAAAAAATTACCAAAAACGAACAATAAAAGAAATGATCTATATACAAAAAGATAAAAATAACATTAATTACCGAACTGATACCCAATACTTAAGTCACATTTATACTAACCTGCTAACAATTTAACTAATACCTACCCTAATTTTACTCTTCTGTTTCTTACCATATATGTCCATAATACTAAATGAATTAACCTTTACTTCAGTTACCAATACTTATTTCCTTCCACTTTGAATTTTTATAAATGATAACATTCACACAAAACAAACTAAACCATTACTTTCTTTCCTGTCAAAATGACAAAACAAACCAACTTGTTTCAACAAATAAACAACATGTTAATTAAATAAATCAATACAAATAATAACATATCATAATAATTAGCCGTCTACGGTACGTACCTTTTTTATTTTTAAATGTCTATTGTCTTTATTTTATGTTATTTACTTATACATAGAATTTTATAAATTGTACATTTTAAATTGTTTTTAGATGAAAATAAACTTGATAAAGAAGGAAACCCTCCTTCGAAACGTCGTTTAATACAAAAAACTTATTTATTATTCACCTATGAACTAAAGAACCAAAGAAAAAAAATCTAAAAATAAAATATAAAATTATAAAACATACACTTACCTGAATTTTGTCATATATGACATTAACTTTTGCCTAACTTGTAAAAAATCATTAATTTCTTGTGTACCCGAACGGCTACATTGATTCATCATAATTAGCTAACCTGATTGGTTAATTAGTTCGTATCATTTATTCTTAAACTATTTTAGCTAAAGTTCATATTTACTTAGTTTTGCAAATCATAACTGCATTTATAATAATATATTTATTTAGGGTTGAATAAACTCAAAGATACAACTTATTAAAATTTAAAATTTAGGTTTTAGGTTTTTGCATACCTAACATGAAGAAATTGCAAAATTTAGTTTCCCACGGGAAATGGAAGTTGTAAAACGTAAAACATTTCCTTTTTGCTAAACTCTGAAATTCTATATTTTATTCTTTCATATGCGATAAGGCGACTAACTGCAAGGCGTGCAGAGTTGCATTTTTCTAATATTAATCAAAAGAAAGTAAGTTTTGTCTTAGAGTTTATTAAACACACGTACACTGTTAATTTAATTAAGTTTGTCTTGCCATCTATATTGTTTTCCAAATGTTTACATTTTTACATAGGGTTCTTGTTTAAGTCAGTTCTGATTAGGTCCTCAAGAAAGAAGGAACTCACTTTCGGTTTAAGTTTTATAATTTTTCAATTTTCAATTATTTAAATTCAATATATTACTTCTTTCTACGTGAAAGTAATAAAACTTCAATAATTTATGTTGGTTGTGAAAAATAAAAATAAATTGACTTACTAATTTAATTAACAATAATAATGAAACTCGTCTTTAATTAATAATTATAAACTCTGTTTATATTATTTGAATTACCTCTCTCCCTTTCTGTAAGAAAGCGAAATTATAAGGTAAGTGCACTCTTTTATTATCTAGCCCAGCATTTCAACCCCTGGCCTCTGACGACGACGCTATCAACTATAATTTATACTTAAGTTTTCAGCTTAGGGGTACGTGCGGACAGGGTTACACTTGTTAGTATATGTGATGCGGAAAGCGAAAAGGGGCCTAAAGTCGGAAAATTCGATTTTGAGTTATTGACATTTTCGAAAAGTACGATAAAAAAGAAAAACTTTATAAAAAAAATGGCGCGGATATCTCAAAAATTACGGATTTTACAGCGTTTTGGAATTTTTATTTCAAAAATTGCTTTTTGTGGGAAAACGCGCACAAATTTTTCAAAATCGACTTTTCCCCATTAAATTAGGTTGTTATCCTATTTCCGGTCGGAAATTATTTTTTTTATAATTTGGGTTGGTAAAAGAGATATCATCGTTTCACAAATCAAAAAAATAAAAAACATCATTTGTTGACCCCAACCTCTTATTTTGCTTCTCCTGAAAATTCACGTATCCGACTTTAGGTCCCTTTTCGCTTTCCGCATCACATATATTAGAGTTTCTGAATGAACACTTTAACTGTTATTTTCTTAGAATATAAAACTGTAGAAATGAGCGTAACTACCCGGCGCAATGAGCTTTAAAAGCGAGGGATATGACGTCACACTGGTCGCCATTAGACACCATCTAAATCTGCTTTTCTCTCAAGACCTGGCAAATACGAAAAAGGGAATTAGGGAATTACATTTCATAAGTAAGTATTCGTTTGTTTAAAATAATAAATATAAAATTTATATTCTAACCGCCAATGGAAATATCATTACAAAACCGGAAACACCTACTCCGCCATATTGACACCCCATCCCAGTTGTATGTGATAGTGATTATGTTCCTTCCTACAGTTTTATATTCTAAGGTTGTTTTAGAGTTAGAACAGCGATGTCAAAATCTATCTCCTTCTAGGTCAAAACTAAGCTGTCGGAAACAAAGATAGTCTTTTTACTTTAGTGACAAAATTTAACGGCTGTCATGCAGTTATAAATTTTAGGTTATGCTGTCATGTTTATTTTTATGCATGGCATACTGACTCGTAAACATATGTTTATTGTGCTCTGTCTCCATGGGTAAAGATTCCTTTTACGGACTAGCCCGTTATGAAGCCCGTTATAGTTATTTACATTGCAAGACCGTTATTTAGAACTTTACGTGCGAGCATGGTAGCTAACAAGCGAGCGATCAGCGAGCTTAATATCTGTGCGAGCACCAGTGGCGTAACAACCGCCCCGCAGACCCTGCGACGCGGGGGGCGCAACCCTCTGAAGGGCGTTGCTTTCATGAAATTTTATTTCCTTGGGAATAAAAATTTTAAAACAATAAGCATTGGAGGTGAAACACATTCTAAGGACTATTCTACGGTAATAAATTATTATTAATTATTTAATATTTTATTTTAAGCAAAGTTACCTACGTGTAATTGTATACAGGCTGTCTGATTTTTCGTTGTCCAGGTTATACCTGCTGAAATGTAAGGCTGACTGTCCGCGAAGTCCTTTTCTACTGTGAACTATTAGCCTATTACTTTTTAAATATACAATAGGCCGTAGTAATTGTCTGTTAGGTAATTGTTTCATGTTTTATTTGTACGAACTCTAGGAAGTTCCTTCCCGCCTTTGAGACATGCCGAAGCATGAATTGAGATACGCTCAATTAGCGCGCATTGCCACTACACAAAACAATGCTACCAGTAACTCACTGGTGGGAGCGAGATACTATCCATAATCTACTAGCTCTACAGGCTACCGGTACCGGAGCGATAAAAGTGCTCACCGGTCGGCTCCATCTCCGAGGAGGCTGTGAGGGACGTATCACACGACCAAGGAGATTTCACCTAGTCCAGCTTCGGACTATTCCCCCAACATACTGTCCCAAGCTGTTGGGAGCCACTGCCCGATCGAATCCAACCTCAATTGTGGCAGGACTTGGTTTTTAAATGGTTTTGCCACCCCGATCTACCAATACATAGGCTTGGTGAGCCTTCGACAGAGCTTCGTTCGTAAGTACAGCTTATAGACTCCCAGTGTGTACCTTGTTGAGGTGAAGTTGTCTTGATTGTGAGAGGCTATGTATTCGCATCAACTATCCTTAAGCGTAAAGGCTTTTAGAGCTTCTCCCAATCACTGTACCCGGCTGCAGCCCGAATCATAAGGTGGCCAGGATAGCTCCTAAGCACAATTACCTGGCGGCATGCAGTTTCCTATTGGCATGAATTTACCCCTTCACACCAGGATAAACCTCACTTCGCTTCTCCTCCTTAAGATTCAGCCAAACAGCGGGTTCCTCAGGTGACCATAAATGACCTTAGTCAAGCAGCGGGTTCCGTTTGGTGAACATAAATGACCTCCTCCAAGGCGAGACTCGAATCTGCCCACACCGGTATCATATTACCAGGGCTCCCCCTGATCGGTATGAGTAACCGTCGAGAATTCTCAAGAATTTCTCTACCACACACTTGACCTGACTGCTTCATCCATTACCCAGTCATGTTTCCATGCCCCGTATCCAGGTTCCAAGGATAGGGTAGAAGACAGCCAGTTTTACGGGTGAACGTCTGCCGTCTGAACCTGCTGAAATATTAAAATTAAAGGAAAAAGTTAAATGAGATACTATTGTTTAGCATAACCTGATCTATAAAATAGCACAAAAATTCTTTTTTGTGGCCAAGTTATTTTCCGGAAACATATCCAACTTTAATTTTTTAAATGGAACATCCTGTGTATATTTGCGGAATTAAGTTCTAAATAGATTTCTATTTACAATCATATATCACAAGTGACTTTTTGCTTTTAAATTATGCCGTTCACTGATACATTTCCAAAATGTCATAGCATAATTCACATTATTGCAGTGGCGTGCGGTGAGAATTTAGGCTAGGGAAGCAACCACGATTTTAATTATAATACACCTAGGTACAGGCGCGGATTAACGGGGAGGGAATAATCCCCCCCCCCCAATTTAGAAATAAGTTTACATAGAATAAAACCAAATAATGTTTGTTTAATTATTATTTATTAAAACAATTATTTGTCCAAAGAGTTCCCCCTCAAAATACTTCTCTGGATCCGCCCCTGCTAGGTACAATAAAAAACAGTGTTATAATTATTAAGCTTAAAAGTTTTTCAAGTAAGCACTTTTACACTTTATACTTATGGAATTGGTTGACTATCATTCTTTATTTAAAAAAAAAACTAATACTACGTATCAATTTTCCGGTCTTTCTTAGCAAAATACCGGTACAGGTTTTAATCTTTGTTGTTAAATTTGAAAGATCTGGTTTTGATCTGCCATTCTTAATAATTTGTAATTTCTCTCCAAAACTGTATGCGAAAAATTCCTTATTAATAATTTACAAACTGAACAAAAATCGTCCCGGCTATATCGAAGGTACTCGAACCTTTAACGATATATAACGATAATGAAATTTTAAATTTGCATACAGGCAAACTAAATAGAACTATTTGTCTTTAAAAAAATCCAACTTATAAATTAAAATAATAAAATGCGACAAAATACAGTCTCATTCGATTTACATTACTTAAGTAACACTAAATCGAACAAATAACCAAATTATAATAAATAAACATTTGGGAACGAAGCACAATAAAAATAACGACCAAACAATGTTAACAGCATCCGTCTACTATAACACCCCACGCTAGCTGATTCACGCCAAGGTTAAGAGAAGAGCATTTGTAAGCAGTGCTTATATGAAGTGTATGTATCACATTTGAATCGGTATTACCTTTCCGTGCAAGTTTAATGAGCCTAATTTAAAATAGTACTCTAAATAATTATACTTTTTGCTGTACAGAGTTGATATTGAGCTTTAATTTGATAAATATTTCAATTTAAATAAACGATAACCATAATTTTACAAAAGTATTTTTGTTAGCATTGTTTTTATTTTTAATAAATTCTCAAGGCTAGCATTGCTTCCATGAACCGCACGCCACTGCATTATTGGGATGATGAGAACCCTTGCAAGATTGTTGAAACTTATGCGTAAGCACGTTTTCCAATTAATGTATGGATATGGACAACAAAATTTAGGACCTCATTTTCACGATGTGACCTACGACAGAATTTATTATTTTTGCAAAGCATCAATCTAATACGACTAAACGTGTGGTTTCAACACGACGGTGCCCCTCTTCATAATACAGCTGCATTAACAAATTGTTTGAACAATGAATTTGGTCCAAAACGAATCGGTAACAGAGGACTTGTTTTGTGACCTCCTATGTCAGCTGACTTGTGCATTCTTGATTTCTTTGTATGGGAAAAACTGAAAAACCAAGTGTATAAAACTCCTCAAAATGTGCAGGAACTTCAAAATAAAATCACTGCAGCTAGCTTGTTAATTACACCTACAATGCTGCAAAAAACCGAAGGAAAGTTAATCAAACGGGCCGAAATAGGTTTAGACTTTCATGGTGGGCAATTTGAGCAGTCATTATCAGAAAATTCATTGTGTATTATTCAATTTGTTAAATAGCTATTTATTACTTAATTAATTAATTGTATAATTAATTAATTAATATTACTTAATTTATTGCTTAATTACTATAGTAATTAAATAAAAGCTGTTATAATTTTGTAACAGAAGAGTAAAAAGAAATTTATTTAGAACTTTATTGCACAAAAATATACAAAATATGTACTTTTCCGGAAAATAAGTTGGCCATAAAAAGAGTTTTTTGGACTATTTTATAGATCAGGTTATGCTAAACGAGTCTCTTATTTAACTTTTTCTCTACCTTTAATATTTCAGCAGATATAACCTGGACAATAAAAAATCGTAGGGGCACGCAATCTTATGTAGTTACGCCACTGGCGAGCACGTAAGGTTCGTGTAACGGTCGAGCATTGTACAACGTTCTATGGTATGCTGACTCGTAAATCTTTAATAAATAATTCTTCCATTTACTAAAGCAGTGCAGCAGTACGACACAATACGTAAGATATACAAGAACGTTTTAAATAAATATGTATGTTGCTATGGTATTGGTGATAACGAGCCCGTAATAATTTTTATTTTCCCCTTCTATGTAAATGGCACTTTACAGGCCTTTATGTAAATAAGTAAATGAGTAATTACAGCCACAGTCCTGTAAAACTTTACGGGCTCCTAAAAGAGACCTGTAAAATTTTACAATGCTCATCAACAAAAAGCTATGGCAACTAATGTGTTGCTTAACCACAACACCATGGCAACGCCTAGCTATAAATTGTGTTACCGCCTTTGATTCCAAAATGTCTTTATAAAAAATAAAAATAAATAAAAAATAAATATAAAATAATAAAATAAAAAATAAAAAGAATTCATAAAAAAATGCTGGTGATGGTGGAAATACAAGTTTGAACGCGACACGCTTTGCAATTAATCGTTACTGAGCTCGCTCCTTCGTCACTCGCCCCACAAACTTTCCAGATCGCCCGTAAAAATTAATTTACAAAGCTTGGCACGTAAATAACTATTACGGGCTACCCCATAATAACTATTAATGTGCGCATATCATTTATTTACAGTTTATAGAGAATTTTTAAAACTACTATTAAGTACCTATTATCAATTTTAAAATACAAATTTGGAGTTTTTTTTTATTGAAATAGCCCTAACAGATGAACAAAATATTCGTATAATAAAATAAGCCTTGCTATCTAAAAGGGAATGCTGCATGCATTCTGAAATCTTTGTCCTGTCCTTTATCTATGAAAGAACTTTTTTATTTTCAGAAATTATTTTTATTTATTCCTTTTATAGTCTTATTCACGTCTAAATCAATAGGTTATTGTATTACTATTAAAACAAGTAAAATAAACATATTTTGCAGTTATGTAGTCCAGGGTTGTACCTAAATGATAGAGCTATTAAAAATTAATTATAATGTACAGGTGTTTTTTATAAACACACGAAGTTTATACATTTCAGCGATATTCTTTTCAATTTTTTTAAATGGAGCACCTTGTATATTATTTTATTTCTAAACTGGTACATCAATTCTCTACACTTTTTACGAACAATGCCCTATACCTAAAAATCAATATTTTTAGAGATATCTTGACAATGAAACCGTCTTTCATGCCGGTTTCACGCCAAAAAAAAGGTAACATCGTTACCGAAATACGTATTGGCAATTAGTCAAATACAATGTGTAGTTAGGAGACACCGTTAAAATGTAGTAGTGTGATAAACCACAGTCCTTACAATCTATTATTATTTGTGTGTATGATATACGCTATCGGGAAAAGTGACGGAAATTGTTTGTTGACATCAAGAATCTATGCGCAATTTCTTCATCCAGACAGAAGACATTTCTGAATTTCGTGTTAGCAGAAATCGAAAGATTGATTTGAAAGAACAGGTAGCGTGGAATGGTGGAATACGAGAAATGCATAAGAAACCCTAGAGTGTTGACCAAACAGAATATGTTATCCGTTAAATGATCTGTTGTGGAAAATCTACAACTTAGTATTAGAGAAATTAGTAGAGATTTGCACGTAGCAAAGTCTTCCGTGGGAAAATGTTAAAAAAATATTTCACCCGTACCACATACAAAGTCATCAGGATTTAATGGATAATCATTTTAACAACATGATTTTAACATTGATTTTACAACAGTAAATTACTGCCGATGAGCACAAAAGAAATTGCAAGAAAATGAAAATTTCTTTAAAGTTCTTTTTACGGGCGAATCGTCATTTCATAGAAATGGATTTGTAAACCGTTACAGTTTTAATTATTACGATACCGAAAATCCACACTTAGTACAAATCAATTACTTCTAACAGAAATGGAGCCGAATGTTTGTAGAGGCTTTATACATAATTCTGTTGTTGGACCGCATTTTGAAGCGATTAACTGGAAATGTTTTTGTTTTAATTTTTAATTGAAGATTTTCACCGTCTTATAGCACATGTTCCTGAAGAAATTAGAAATGAAATGTGGTTTCAGTTGGATGAAGCTACACCATATCTTTTAGGCGCGTTCGAAGTCGCACAAATATAATTTTTCCAGAAAAATGGATAGGTAGACAGCGAGATTGCCTAATCTCACAGAAATGGATTTTTTTTTTGTCTGGGGTTACGTTAAATCGCTAGGTTAAAGTATACCGTACACAACAAGCGCCTAGTCGGAGCACGACCGGACGACGTGATTGGCCACGCGGTGACGAATCAGTTTTAAATTCGCAAAGGCGCGCGGTAGCAAATTGGAATGTAAATACCTCCTTATATGTATGATTGTGTGTTGTGCATTTTACATACGAATTGATTGAAATTATTGAAAACATAATGGGAATAATAAATTTGCTCTTCAATAATACTTTCATTATCTACAATTGTAAATTAGAATGCGTCAACAAACAACCAACAATATGTTTACAAATTTATACTCTTTTTAACTCGTAAAGAAAGATAAATCATACGGGTCAATACCAATAAAAATGATGCGTAGTGGTATACCAGGCATGTTTTTACAAAACAAATAAAATAATTAATAATTAAAAAAATAACATACTTTCATTCATAAATAAAGACAAAATGTAAAAAATGCACTGCTCCAATAAATTACAACTCCTTTTCTTAGTGTTCCCCTCAGTGTAATCTTGATTGAATAGTTGAATTAAGAATATGTATGATCATTCAGATGTTCAGATCATTCATTGGTCAGCACTGTATTTCTCAAATTTTGTCTTTATTTATGAATGAATGTATGTTATTTTTTCGTAAAATCAGCAAACTCAAATTAGTATACATGTATATTGTGCAAATATGTAGTTATGTAGTCAGACTTCGTAACTTGGTGTACACGGTTTTTTTGCATATTGTAACTTTAGAAATTTGTCCTAAAAGAATTTATGTAAAAATAAAAAATCAGAAATACAGTATTCTTTGACAATAATCTCCAAGGAGATTGAAGTTTGTTTTTTTTAGAAAAATAATTACAAAATAATTGAAACAATGCTACTTTCCTTACTATTTTTCATTAAAAAAAGTCAACTTTCATAATCAATATAAAAAAAAAGTTTTTTGAAGTAATTGCTTTATTCGTTTTATATCAAAACATGCCAGGTATACCACTACGTATTTGCTATTGCTATTGACCCGTATTGTTACGTGTTTTTTACGAGTTAAAAAGAGTTTAAATTTTCAGTTTTCTAACATATTGTCGGTTATTTCTTGACGCATTCTAATTACAATTATTATAGGTAATGAAAGGGTTAATAAAGAGCAAATCATGCGGGTCATTACATTTTCAATAATTTCAATTAATTCGTATGTAAAATGCACAACACACAATCATATAAGGAGGTATTTACATTCCAATTTGCCGCCGCGCGCCGTAGAGAATTTAAATCTGATTCGTCACCGCGTGGCCAATCACGTCGTCCGGCCGTGCTCTGACTAGGCGCTTGTCGTACACATGCCACGACAAGGGAAGATATGAAAATTCGCATTAGAGAAGCGTTTCAGGCAATAACACCAGATATGTTACAAAATGTAAGGAATTCGTTTCCAAACAGGCTAGAAACCTGCATAATTAACAACGGGCGGCATTTTGAGCATATATTGTGAGTATACGTATGGAAACTGAATAAACAGCTTCCTATTGGAAGTTAAAAAGTTACTTTTAGGTATTGACTACGTCTAAAATGCAATTTCTCAAATTTTGTATTTTGGTTAGGATTAGATTTTAATTTTTGTAAATTTAAGTTGATTACATTGAAAAATTATTAGCTGTCAAAATTAAAAATTAATATTGTCTTGGTTAATGAATTTTATTTGATTACCAAACTAAGCACAGAAGTAATGCAACCCTCAAATAGATATGTACTTCTCAAGTGATTAATTAAATTTAAACTTTAAAAACAGGATATTTTACAGTCACCAATGACTGTACCATACCTATAAACAAATGCTTTAGCACTGACGCATGAATGTTGGAAGTAGTTGAGCGACATATTAAAGGTAAGATTTTTTTGTTAAAGTTTATGTTTTGGTGGGTTTTAGATAACAGACAGTAAAATGTACGATAATTTGCCACTTAAGAAGAACAAGTTAAGATATCTTAGATATCTCTAAAAATATTGATTTTAGGTATAGGGCATTATTCGTAAAAAGTGTAGAGAATTGATGTACCAGTTTAGAAATAAAATAATATACAGGGTGTTGCATTTAAAAAATTGAAAAAATATCGTTGAAATGTATAAACTTCGTGCATTTATAAAAAAACACCTTGTACATTATAATTAATTTTTAATAGCACTGTCATTTAGGTAGAACCCTGGATTACATAACTGCAAAATATGTTTAGTTTACTTGTTTTAATAGGAATACAATAACCTATTTCGTTACCGTAGACAGTGAGCAATTTCTGACATTTTGATGAATAACTTGGCAACGCTGCAACGGAAATTAAAAATATCAAAGATCGCTAGAAAAAGAATTTCATGTTTCAATTCAAATATGTAAAAATATACAGGGTATTCCATTTAAAAAAATTAACTTTTTCTTTGCTATACTTTTGTGACACTCTGGATACACGAGAATATTTTCTAAATATGCATCATGGTACCCCATTAACATTCCCCACCCTAAATTTTCCAGAAGATTAATAGTATAAGCATTGGAGAAGAATCCCACACTAAATGGACACCCTGTATATAATAAAAGCTTAGAATAAAAGATATTTTATTTTAGAAATTACAGCAACAAACTTCGGTATAGCAAGAGCAACTGTGCCATATTTATCTTCTGCAATTTCATACTTTAAAACTCAAAACTTGGCATTGCAAGTATTTTCCTGCTTTTAAACAACACCCTGTATTATCAGAAATAGCTTCAACATATGTTACAAAATTAAAACAAAATCGACATATCAAAGTGTTTTTATTAAAAATTATTCATTGTGATATACATACATTAATTCCATTTCAGCGCCCAAAATAAACAGTTTTTAACTATTTAAAGATATTTAATCATTAAGAAACTAAAGGACTTAACATCATAATAATATATAATAATAGTATATAGAACGAGTTTCATAAGGCTGGATTTATTGCACGAGTCCAAATTTCTAAAGGACGAGTGCAATAATGACTTATGAAACGAGTTGTTTATGCTATTTTTTCTATTTCGCGCCTTTTATTCCCTTTTTTAATAAAAAAATCGCAATTTCAAAATTTAGGGAATTTTGTGGTAGTTGATAACACTGATGTGACATATGAAAATTCAAATTTTAGAGTGTAGTTTTTGCTATGGTTTTTGACAATTTGCTGTTTTTCATTTTTTTTTACTGCTACCAACTTTGAAGTTGGGCTATTAAACCACTCAAATGAGCTATAAACGCAATGTTTTGGGTAATTTAATAGCTTTATTATAGAGGCAAAATAGAAAATAGTATATTAAAGAACGAGTTTCATAAGGCAAGATTTATTGTAAGAGTTCAAATTTAGAAAACGACCCGCTTGCGGCGAGTTTTCTAAAGGACGAGTGCAATAGTGACTTATGAAACGAGTTTTTTATGTTATTTTTTTCTATTTTGCGTCTTTTATTCCCTTTTTAAATTAAAAAAAATAGCAATTTCAAAATTTAGGGATTTTTGTGGTAGTTGACAACACTGATATGACATTTAAAAATTCATTGATTGACACAGAAAATTGAGTGAAGTTTTTGTCAATTTTCTGTTTTTTCTCAATTATTTTTTCAATGCTACCAACTTTGAAAAAGTTGGGCTATTAAAGCATTCAAATGAGCTATTAACGCACTGTTTTGGTTGCTTTAACAGCTTTATTATAGACGTAAAATAGAAAATAGTATATTAAAGAACGAGATTTATAAGGCAAGATTTATTGCACATGCCCAAATTTAGAAAACGAGACGCTTGCGGCGAGTTTTCTAAAGGACGAGTGCAATAGTGACTTATGAAACAATTTTTTCTATTTTGCATCTTTTATTCCCTTTTTAAATAAAAAAAATCGCAATTTCAAAATTTAGGGATTTTTGTGGTAGTTGACAACACTGATGTGACATTTGAAAATTCATTGATTGATAGAAAATTGATATGAGTGAAGTTTTTGTCAACTTTTCTTCTTTTTTCAATGCTACCAACTTTGAAAAAGTTGGGCTATTACAGCACTCAAATTAGCTATTAACGCACTGTTTTGGGTGCTTTAACAGCTTTATTATAGAAGCAAAATAGAAAAAGTATTTTAACAACTTATTTAAGATAGATAAGTAAATTTCGATAAGTGTTTGATAGTATGAAGTTTGCCATGTGATTCGACGTAGTTAACTTGATTTTCACAAACTTTGACTTTTGTGCCATAGTTATATAACATAGTTTGTGCCATGGTTATATAACAGATGTGTAAATACATATGTACATATGGGTATTTTTCACTAACATGAAACCTTGACCAAACAAACACCCATATAGTATATTCTATGTGCATTATTCAATTATGTAATGTACATAATGTTAACGTCTGTACAACTGAAGAAATAAAAACAAAACATTTATTAAAACAGTTTTCCACATTGTAAAATATACGTTATTATGACCATTCACAAAATTTTGAATGACAAGGCTTATGCATAACCTGTTCCTTTTTCGTACTCTTCTCAATTATACTATTAACAGACCAACCAGTACCTATATGACAATAGTCTGTACAATACATTCCAGGAGGAGCTAGATCCTGCCAAGCACTAGATCCTGATAATGATTCTGGGAATTCAATCCCATTTTGGAATACATATGGATACATATTTGAGAACGATTGTCTAACGTAATTTCCTGAATATTCAGACTTTGCACCACTACAAAAAAACTAATGTTAATTTTGACTACAACAAATCTAGGCATAAAAGCTTACAGATTCGGCACTCTTTTCATTATATTCCTTACATGCATGTCTGTAGGATGGCGTTTAAATGGTATTCGATCTGTCATCGGAACTTTTTTCTTACATACCAAAGGTTCTGTAGCAGGTCCATTTCTGGGTCCAAACCCTTTTACCTGCAATTATCAATGGGAAAATAAATTTTATTGTAAAAGCTTTATTTTAAAAATACCTTTGGGTAATTAGAAGCATCATAAAATGTAACAATATCTTTTCTGGCAACTCCATTTTGTTGATTTATTGTAAATGGGATGTGTGTGCCCCTGTTTGTTGTTATGTACGTATCTAAAAATCTAAAATAGCCTCCTTGTTCTGGAGGAATTGATGGTTGTTCATCTCTACCTAGAGCCTTAAGCTGTTAAGAAATGAATATTAATTATAATTACGTATACTATGTAAATGAAACCTAAAATACGTACTTCACATTTAGCATATGGCTCAGGAGGATACACTTTTTGATTATCAAATGTTATAAATCTTGGATAATATTTATCTTTCATTTCTGAAATGGTTATTTCTTTGGGCGGTGGAGGATTTTTGAAAATCTACAATTACAAGTAGTATATATTACTTTTACTATGATTATTAGTAGTTTTATAATAATTACTTTCTCTTGAACATTTCTAGCAAAATTAAGATTGAAAAATTTTGGAGGTCCTTTCATCTCCAAATTTCTTATTGGAAATTTAGTTCCATAAGAAGAGCCATAAAGAGATGTAACTGTAACATCTCTAATTGCAGGATCTGATTTTAATAATTCTGGTTTTATTCTTGCCTTCACTCTCTATACAGAATTTTTGTTAAAAATTAAGATAGAATTAAAAAAATAGAAATGTGACAATATCTTACACAATCGAATTCTTGAGCCACATTTGGAACAAGCCTATGATATAATCCTGTAGATGTTCTGTAATCTGTACTTTTATTTGCCACAATAGGAACTCCATAATCAATATTTCCTAAACTATTGTTGGTGCAAACAAATGGTTCACGTACCATGATGAATTTTATTTAAATGTCTATTCCAAATATCTGTGTAAATATTGTATTGATATATTTTTCTAAACCAGAGTTTGTTTAACATTTATATAGAATTCCTTAATTGAATTCACAAAAAAAACTTGTATGTAGTCAAGTTATATACCGATGGGGCCAATACTACGTGAGTGGAAGCGAACAATGTGAATACTTAGTAAGAAAGAAAGTGATACATATAATGTATCTAATATTGTAGTAGCCGAAACTGTACGTTTTGAAAATTTTAATGTCATAATAACTTTTATTTCATACTGTCCGGTAAAAGGGTATTTACCGGACTCATTTGAGTCCGGTAAATGAATTATTACGTTACAAGGCCGGTAAAAAATTTTACCGGACTGAAAATCCAATTTGAGTCCGGTAAAAAATTTTACCGGACTGAAAATCTAATTTGAGTCCGGTAAAAAATTTTACCGGACTGAAAATTTTAAATGCATTTTTTTAAAAAATGAACAATGTGAGGCAGTATGAAATAAAACGCCTTACGTCATACTTCCGGTAAACCATTACAGTAGCTCGTTTCAACATTCGAGACTCGGCTCCTTCGTCGCCTCGTCCCGAAACGTTTTCAACTCGCTACTGTAAACTTGGGTTTACCGGACTTATAACGTAATATACTATTATTTCATTTCGTATTTCAAACAATTGTTTATATACTACAATGAGTAAAATAAAGTATAACTTGATCTCCGTTGTCAATGACACCGGAGTTCAAGACGTTCTTGATCTCCGTTGTTGTTGGCAACGTAAAAATCATTTGATGTTGCATAACAGCCACACGTGACATGCTGATTTTTATCTCCTTGGTTACGCGTATGATGACACAGACAAGGCAACTTGCTTCATTATACAATAAATTCGGATGAATTTTAAAAGGGAGAAATTAGGATTGAAATACGAAATAAAATAAAACAACTTATGCAATAAGGAGATCAAGCTTCTTTAAATCCTCGAAGATGTTATAACGCCTCGGCGTTATCATACATCTTCTCGGATTTAAAGTGTCGCTTGATCTCCTAATTACATAATATATATTATCTACGACTACTTGGATAAGTCATTATTAGGTCACCCATTGACAGCAATTTGCATAAGATAATGTTAAAGATTACCACACTGATTTCATTGCGTAACGCTTTTTTATTTATAAGAAATACACAAATATAATGTAAACAAACAACTACTTATTATAAACATTAATAACAAAATCTTTGCATTTTCTTAGCACAATACCACCACCCGCATCTGCCTCTACTGCATCTTGTGTTATCTCTAAAGATTCAACGTTGCAGTCATTACTCCTTGAAAGCTGCTGTTCTCCTAGGATCTTAACTGCTACCTGCTTTTTATTTTCTAATGTAGAATCGATGTATCCCTCGGCAACCGTAGTCGACTTCCATCCTCCATGTCTTTTGACCATCAAGAGATCTGCGCCATTGTTCGCTAATAAAGAAGCTGATGATCGTCGGAAGCAGTGTCCCGTGTATTCTTCCGGATTTGATAATTTTAAGAACAACGCGATCTTTTTTGGAATACCTCCAAAAGTGTTTATACCTACAGGATGTTTTATACAGATTCCTTTCCTAGATCCAATAAAAAATCGACCGTGGTCAACGTGGCGGGGACGTAATTTCAAATATTTGCGAATTATTTCGACTATATTTGTCCCTTCGTCGTTACCGGACGTAACAAAAAATTCTCGCGAGACTTTGGTTTTCGTGTAAGGAATTTGTACATGAAAAACCTGCCCTTCATCCTTGACATTTTCATTTTCACGAAGCAGATAGGTAAGTTCCTCTTTCCTGCAGGCTCCAGCAATCCCAATAATAAGGGCAAGCTGAAAATAAGTGCATTTAACTTTATAAAACGGTTCTCAAGATATTTTGAACATTCTTACTTTACTCAGCAAAAAGGTTTCATCATCAGCTTCCTTCAAGAACCTTGCAATCTCTTCTTTGGAAAACACTTTCGATTTTTTCGGCTTATACCCATCTGCCTTTCGTTTCAAAAACGCAATCAACTGATTATGCTTGCTAATGTCAACATTCTTTTTCGCAGATATCGTTGCTCGTAACATAGAATAGTAGGCCCAAAGACTTGATGACTTATACATCTTCGATAGTTCTTCAAAATACGCTAATAATACTTTCTCGTTTGTATCGTTTTTCACACCCTTTTGGTTGCACCACCGAATAAAGCGTTCATAAACTTGTTCGTATTTTCGTTTCGACTTTTCTGGCAGTAACAATGAAACTGCACTAGTTGCAGCGTTTTCAATGTCTGAGGGCAAGTCTTCGGAATCACTCGTTTCTTTTTTTTTTTGGTTAAACTGATAATATTCACACCACGGAATAACAAACTGAAAAATTACATCGTTTTTGACACAACAAAATTGGTTGTCCTGGTAATGAGCAAATGTTTTCTATCTTAGCATTTTGATTTTGAATGAGAATTATTGGAGCAAAAAAATATTTTTTTAAATTTATTGCAGTCGTAGATAAAGTTTTGTACATCAACTCATGGGATAGAGCATATTACAGCACACGTGTGGTTACAGATGAGACTCGGGCTGACGCCCTCATCATCTGCAATTCCCACACTTGAGTGCTGTAATAATGCTTCTATCCCACTTGTAATGTAAATAACTATTATATAATTGACTCACATCTTTTATATAATGGGTGATTATATAAAAGTTATAAGAGTTGACGATAGTAGTTCTTAATACTTGACAAACCTTCTCTTCCAAACGAAAACAATGACGGCAATCCGTTGGACAGGGTCTTCTTGAAAGAGCATCGGCATTTCGATGACTAGTGGCCGCTCGATGTTTCGTGTCAAAGTCGTATCCTTGTAATCGTTCGATCCACCTTGCGACCTGGCCTTCCGGATTACGGAATTGTAGGAGCCATTTCAACGCAGCATGGTCCGTCCTCAATAAAAACTTCCGTCCGTACAAGTATTTGTAGAAATGCTCAACGGACTTCACGACAGCCAATAATTCTTTTCTGGTCACACAATAATTCCTTTCGGCTTTCGACAAAACTTTACTAAAATAGCCGATGACCTTTTCTTGTCCATCCTGTATCTGAGAAAGTACACCCCCAATGGCCAGATTACTTGCATCTGTGTCAAGTATGAATTTCCCTTCTGTCCGTGGATAGCTCAATATTGGTGCTGTTGTCAAGGCACGCTTCAACTGTTGGAAAGCTGTTTCGCACTCTCCGCTCCAAACGTACTCGCGCCCGTCTTCAGTTAACCTTGTCAGGGGCTTCGCTATATTGGCAAACCCAGGGACGAAACGCCTGTAGTAGGTACATAACCCAAGAAAACTACGAATTCGGTGTTCATCTTTTGGTGTTGGCCACTCTTGGACTGCACGGATTTTATCGGGTTCGGCTGCCACTACATTTTGTGATACGACATGCCCGAGATATTTCACCTCCTTTCGGAATATGTGGCACTTTTTCGGACTCAATTTCAGGTTGGCTGTACGCAGTCTCCGGAACACTTCCTCCAGAGTTTTCAGATGTTCACTGAATGATTTTCCAACTACGATCACGTCATCCAGATAGACCAGGCAAGTCTTCCACGACAGCCCCCTCAGGATGGTCTCCATTAGACGCTCAAAGGTGGCCGGAGCGTTACATAGACCGAAAGGCATAACTGTAAACTGCCATAGTCCGGAACCAATAGTGAACGCGGTCTTCGCCCGGTCTTCAGGTTCCATTTCAACTTGCCAATAACCACTCTTCAAGTCCAAAGTCGAAAACCATCGTGAACCAGACAGGGTATCTAACGTGTCGTCGATGCGTGGTAAGGGATAGCTATCTTTCTTGGTCGCGTTATTGAGCTGTCGATAGTCCACACAAAATCTCGTTGACCCGTCCTTCTTACTGACCAGGACCACCGGTAATGCCCATGGACTGCTGGATGGCTCGATGACCCCTTGTTCTTCCATATCGGTAATAATCTTCTCGGCTTCTGCTCGCCTTGCTAGAGGTAGACGCCTCGGACAGGCATAGAGTTGCCTGTATTGATTTTATGTTTTACTATATCTGTTCGTCCCTTCTGGCTATCGTCAAGAGCGAAGATATCTTGGTATCGGTGAACCAAACCCTGTACCTCTTTCACTTCCGTTCTATTTAGGTTTTCGCACGAACTAACAACCATACCCACTAATTTTTCACCATGGTTTTTGGGCACCTGTTTTGGAACATCAGCCATACACCTGGCTACTCGGAATACTGGCACACACTGTCCCACAAGGGTACTCTTCTTCAATGTCAACGGATCCACATTAACGTTCATAAGTCTCACCGGTACTGTCTTTCCAACCTTGATCAGCGCTTTTCCCACCAGTATGCCACTATGGATCTTCTTATAATTATTTAATCTTATTATTTAATTTATCGTATTATTTAATCTTGACAAATGTAAGCAGAGCACCTGTACACAACATGATAATAAATACCTTATCTTATCTTCTTATCACAAACAGGCTCCATCATTCGCACACATCCTACCCGAAGATCTCCATCCAAACCTGCCTCGACAACCATCTCGCTTTGACCCGGCAATATCACATCTTCTGTCAGCAAAACCCTTACGACAGGATGTTCTCGTGGGTGCAACGGAAGTTCTTCGTTACCAACCTTCAAAACACCTTCCTTCAAGTCCAATGTAAAACCAAATTTTCTCAGGAGGTCCATTCCCAAGACGAAGTCGTCAGTGATGTAGGCTACCAGCACCTCATGATCACGTTCTTCACTTCCAATGCCAATCTTCATCTTCACCACTCCGCGTGTTGGTATTACTTCGCCCGTGGCTGTACGGAGTTGAGTAGTTGTCTGTAACAGCTTCATATTTGTTCGTAGAACGTTAGGGCGTATGATGGACTTTGTCGCCTCCGTATCAATGAGTAGTGGAACAGTTCGATTAGCAATTTTCCTATCTACGAACAAACTGCTGGTACTATTGTTTGGTGTTACGGCATGGATGGTGATCTCCGGGGCATCTCCACTCAAGGTCAACGTTCGCCCCCACTCGTCGATTCCCTTTAGTTTTCCGACGGCTGAACTTGTTTGGGTTTAGGGCAACGGCGTTGTATGTGCCCTTGTTCGCTGCAGTTCCAGCAACGGGGTCCTCGAACTTCTTGAGGATTCCTCTTACGACTATCTTCCTTCTGAAGAACTCTCATTAGTAACTCCTCTAGGCGATCTTTCGAACCTTCTTCTTCTTCGGCAACGGTTCGAACTCGCCCGTGGCCTCGGGACGCTTGCTTTGCGGCTTCAAATTCTAGAGCATGGGCAAGCGCATCATCAGTCGTTTTTGGTCGTGCCAGCCTTAAGGAGTGCTGTGTTTCTCCGTCTCTTAACCCATCAATGAAGGTCTGCACAGCGAGTTGTCCCAGAAATGAATCGGGTGCCGTAGGATACGCCAATCGGACAAGCCGCGCAACATCGGCTTCAAACTCCTGAAGGCTTTCTCCATTCTTCTTGACACGATTCTTCACTTGCGCGTGATACACCTGTTGAAGATGCGCGTCTCCATATCTCATCTCCAATCTAGACACTAACAACTGGTAATCATTTTCTTGTCCTGTTGGGATTGTTTGCAGGACATTCGGCGCGTCTCCACGCAAAGCCACAGTTAAAGAAACGGCCTTTTCCTTGCCTGTCCATCCGTTAGCCCCAGCGGCCGCCTCAAATTGTTTGTAGTAGGTGTACCAAGGTATCTTTCCATCGAACGTGGGTGGTTTTAATTTTATCCCTACGGCAGGACCCTTTTCTTCTTTAAGTTGTTTCTTTACTTCATTAAACGACCACTAAAAAGTTGAGGGAAACCGTAGTTGACTCATTCTATCTTCCAACATTTTAGTTACGCTATCTTTCTCAGTTGTTGGTGGTAATTGCATTTGGGCCATTTTCTCTTCTACCATCTTTATTACCCTATCCTGTTTCTCCAATTTAATTTCTAATAATCCTAGCGCGCTGGAATTTTCCAACAATTCTTCGAAAACTTTATCTTCTAACGCTTTGACATTGTCCAGCAATTCTCCTTTTAAGCCTTCTAGAACTGTCTTCGGACTTTTCTATTAATTCTTCTTTAAGCCTTCTGGAATTTTCTTCAGATTTCCTGGAATCCTCCAGTATTTCTTCCTTTAGCATTCTAACATTTTCTTCGACCCTTTCTAGTAATTCTGCAAACCTTCTAGAATTCTCTTCGTGCTTTTCCAGTACTTTTTCTTCCAGTGCTTTAGTATTTTCAAGTAATTCTTCTTTAATTTTACTTAACAACACATTAGTATCAATTGCGGGTCCAGGTATTTCGAAGCGGTAATTTTCAGAATCTTCCTTCTGTTCTAAAAGCCATTCTCTTAGCCGATTTATCAAAACTTCTTTCTTTCCATTACTATATAAGTCTCTCTCGTCCAATTCCCGTTTTAAATCTATCACTAAGGGGTCTATTCTGTAAGCATTGAGCGAACCGTTCACGAGCGGTTATAGTTGTTTGAAAGGTTTTTCGCTCTAAAGCTATTCTGTAAGCAAACAACCACCGTTATGCACTCATTAGTGAACAGCGCACCCTTCGAGATCCAACCTTTCACGAACGGTGGCAGATTAGTCGACGTTAGCCAACGTTCGTGTTTATTTTTATAATTATAAAAGAAATTTTATATGTGAAATTATTGTATTAATTTTATCAGAGTATGTTAAAATGGAAAGTAATTTATTTAATCTAATTGTAAATGAATCTGAAAGAATAAATATATGACGCTAATTAATATCACCTCAAAAACTTGGCTGAGATGAATCAAGAATTATTAATAGCCGCTTTAAGGAGATAGTAGCAATTATATACTTTGAATAAATTGTTATTTCAGGTAGTAGGTACCTACCTCACCAGAGGTGGTCTTAGATCAGATGAAAAACCACCTGTAATAAAAATTACAAAAGGATTCTTATTATTAAAAATAATCTCTTAAGAAGGTATAATAATAGTGATAGAATATTTCTCAATGAAATGGGAGAAGAAAGATTTACTATTGCAGGTTGATAATTTTACTATTGTTGGGGTATTTTAAACATTTTCAGGAATTTATTTGTAGAATTTTCTTACTACATTTGAATAGGGTTCTAAAAAAATAAAAATAATTATAGGTACTCATATTTTTAAATTCTTGAAGTAATTGAGAATTAGTAAACAGTATTTACACTACCTATTAAACTTGCCGAAGATATCGTAATAAACTTATATGTAATTAATTTATGTTTCTTTTGTATTTTTTCACTTATGGGTATGCAATTAAAGTTGGTAAGTTTAGTTAAAACCTATATTTCAATCTTCGTCAGGGTTAGATCAACTTTAACATACAACCACTTTAAGTTGTCAATTAATGTATTAAGATTATTATATTAATACTAATAAATTCCTAACGAAAATCCAAAACGGATCGAAATATACGTTTAAACTAAACTAACTTTAATTGCATACCCAAAAGTGAAACAACACATTAAATAAATAATTAATAAATAAATATTAGTTGTAATTAATTTATTTCATAAAAACCAATTCAAACAAAGGACTAACTCATACTTTTAATATTATTAATAATAACTATACAAATACATAACTATACGACATTTTTAAAGAATTGGCGCGCGTTCTCCAGAAATAATAAATATGGCATGCGCAATATATACTTAAAAAGGCGAAACTGTATCTATATTAACGGCAAAGATGTATTACCTTTTTAGAAAACGTTAGACAATCGTTGAGAGTGCGCATAGCTCAATGGTTGGTGTTACAGAATAACCTATCTATCGATTCTCGTTGAAGCTGCCGCTGAGGAAGTCGCTAACGATCGCCGTTCACGAACGGCGCCATTCGTGAACGGTTAGTTACAGAATAGACCCCTAAGAGATCTTTTAACAATTTCATCACCATTTTAATTGTTTGTTGAAATTACGTTTAACACTAAAAATTTATTCTCACAGCACTTTATTTAATTATTACGCGATTTTATTTATTTTAAAACTCCACACCTGTAGCCACTGTAACGTTTTTTTAAAATAATAACCAAAATGCTGTTTAAATTCGTCTATTAATAAAGAGAAGATTATTTACAATGCACTTAATTAAAAACACTATAACTATAAACTATTTAACAAACTAAAGCATTTAAATAAATGCTAGGTATTTACAAATTTATATGAGGACTATTTATATAAAACTATTTATGTATTACAATAATTATTAACTAATTATTCAGAGTACATTTCAACACGACGCCGGTTAAACATTAACTGCCTCGCTTCTACTCGCGAACTCAATTTATATCTTTCATACGATGACTCATACATCTAGAATGTTCGATGACGTGTTGATGAGTAAATACACGCAGCTGCCGATGAGCCACGTCGATGAGGTGTGTCGATGAGTCATACTTGCACGTGTTATTGATGAGTTATACAGTTGATGACTCATACATCTAGAATGTTTGACGACGTCATATGTGGGTTTACTATTCGTTACAATAGTAATCTAGCACGCTATATTGACATTGACAATTAATGTAATTTATTTGACATTCAAGAAATTATTGTCATGGGGTAATAAAACACATACGTTTTACGTTTCACAGCAACTGAGATGTCGAAGGTTTATAATCACTCGTTATAATTTTGGTTCCATCGGTATTTTCCATAACTTCTGGCTTAATCAGAAATTCCGACTTTTTTACACAGGTGTTCCGTATTGTTATGTTCAAACTTCAGGAGTTTAAAAAGGCTCAATTCTGAGAGTAAAAAAATCACAAAAGTGGTACATCAATTTTTATTTGTTTCGAAGATACAGGGCTATGAAATTATTTTGCAAAGTAATTCATTTTTTAAAGAGCAACACAAAAAACGAATGAATTAGTGACTAACTTAAATTTAATGCTTAATTAATTTTCAATACCCTTCTTCCCTTGCATGTCTATGCCAATAGATGGGGTGACGCGTCTTATTTCCCGCTTGCTTTCGCATATTTCTTGGACAAGAATGCGCTCCAATAATTCTTCTCAGGTGTAATTGATATTTACAAAATTCTGTATGGCAATTACGAAATGTGGTGGTGCTACATCCATTTGAAGCCACATGTCCCTTCATATTATGAACATTACATCTTCAACATAGGTGCCAATAAGTTTGTTTGATTGGGCAAGATCTAGGTTGCGGTTCCAGGTAGGCTTTTCTTGAATTATGAATACCTTTCAAAAATTAACAGCCTTGTATCTCCAATACCAAATAGATCTACCAATTTTGTGCTTTTTACACTCAGTATTGAACCTAGTTAACACTCCCAAATGTTGAACATAACGATATGGAATGTCTTGTATGTATTAGATAATAGCATTATTTTAAATTAAGCCTTTAAAATTATTTTTAAGGATCAGCATCAAGTTTTGTTTTTTGTTTAATATGTTATAAATGATTATATTCTAAAGATTTTATGTTTATATGATGAATAGGAAATAATGTTCATTTTATTAACCATAATACAAACTTGATAAAGAATTTCAGCTCATTATACAAAGCAGAAAAAGCTAATCCCTGTTTTAGAATCATTTTAAAGAATACTGATTTCATTTCAAAGTTTTTTAAAACGCACTCAAAATAAACAATAATTTGATTAGCTTTTCTATATAAATTCTGCAATCATATTCATTACAATACAGACTGGACCATTTTTTTTACCACAATTTATTAGATGCCATTATTGCAGAAATTCTTCAAATTAACATAGCACGTCTCAGTGTGAATCACCACTATGGTTTGTAATTGGAAATATAGACTACATTGTATGTAATTTCATTTGATTTTGTAAAACAATAACATCAATATATTGAATTTCATTTCTATGCATGAGAATGAACTACACTCCATCCGATATCATTTTTGTTCCTGCATTGTTGTTAGAAAGGTTGTGCAGTCAAAAAAGAAATTACGCCAAGGCGAATCGAGAAATAATTAGCAGGCTATCAAAACGTTTTAAAAACGCATTCACCCACAAATTTGGATGGTAAGTTTTTTAAATGCTAATGTACTAAATAGAAAATTAAAAATATTTTAGAAGTTATTTCCGATTTCAATGATAATTTCCAAAATTAAAACTCATTCAATCACAACTATTCATGCAGTACCATGTCACAAAGATCATCAAGTTTATTTGTTATTAGCATCGAAGATAAGGTAGAAAATAGAACAAAAAATTGATATTGAAGATTGTGTTCTAGTTACTAGTGTTATGTTGTTTACATTATATTGTAGTTAATAAAGATTCTTTAAAATGTCCTGTTTAAACTTCAATTAATCGTTATGCTACTGGTTCTTTAACATGACTTTCTTATTCCTCAGTTTGGGTTAAGTTAATGAAACTATTTTTAAAACTTAATTGTTCCCACTATGTACAGTTACAGCCAGAAAAACCTGGGTGCTTATTTGAGGTTACATAACTTTTTTTGTAAATTTCTTGTAGATCAGGCTTTTGATCTACTAATATTACTATCGATACACAGTAGCGTCGCCTACCTAATAATTTCCAATGTGACTTTGGATTTAAGATTCAGAATTTTAATTGATTCATTGAATAACAATAATCTTGACATCTTGCCCAGATTTTTTTGGCTGTAACTGTACAATTAGATCATTATATACTAATTGAAAGTAAAGAGTAGGTATATAGCTAATACATAGTATTATGCGAAAATAATTGATTAGCTTACAAGCAGAGACAGTACTAGACAGGTGCTTCGCATAAAAAGTGTTGAGCTTGGATGTTTTAAATTGTAATTTTGTGGAGAAATGACCCTGTTGTAATATTGTTATTAAATGTCCACTAAATTCCATGTTCAATTCCATATAATACATTTGTTCAAAAGTTAATATCGTTTTCTTTGTACACTTGTGTTGGACACGTCTCAAGCAGCGCACTTTATATTCATACTAAAATATATTTTTTCTACAGCCGTCAAAAAATGATGACATTTTTTCATTAATATCCGTATGCAAAATGCCACATCGGTTTTGTTTACTTGAAAATGTGCACGAAATATTTTTCACTTTAGAGCAAAAAATATTTCTTGCATTTATGCATATTTAAGCAATGCCGTTTCCGTAGCAACAACGAAACTGTACATTTGTGCTAAAATAAAAATTTCCTTGTGTTATTTTTTATGATTTCTTTTTTACTTTTTCGGTTATATCAATAACGCTGAAGAAAAACACGTTGTGTGCAATTCGTGCCCGAAATGACTTTGGTGGTCTCGAATGAGATTTTGATTCGACTACGCCTCATCAAAAGACTTTCATTATTTTTTTCATTTCTACAATGTTTCGCAAGGAGCCTACCGCGGCTTCAATCTCACTGATTAATAGTGGTTTATGAATACCATAAGACGTTTCATTTAATTACCCAACCAAATTCCTGTTGTAGAACATGTTAAAATGGCTCCTAATCCACTTGAGTCAGTTTCCATACAAATCTTGGCAAGTCACTGATGAAGAATGTCTCATTGTGATTTGTATACACTCAAGAATCTGAAAACTACACCCAAGTTGCCCCGTTTTACGGTACACATTTGTACTGTTTGTCAAAACAATCATCTTAAGCAATCTTTTAAAATTAAAAAAATGAAGAACAATCTGTGACACAATTACTTACTTCAAAAATTATAAATACCTGCTGACCAAACGAATCAGATTGTTTTTGAAGTTATAATCAATTTGCATAATAAAAATTTACAACCATTTAAATGCATTTAACCACTTTTAAATATCATGAATCTGTCATAATAATTATTGATTAAACATCGAGAAGTAACTATGGATATTCTTAATGAAGGAAACCTTTATTTACTTCAATTTTATTTTTTGAGAAGGTTATAAATTTATACATTCAAAAATTTTGAACATACAATATTAAAAACACAAGAAAAATGTCTTTGCAATCAAACTCAGAGAGTGAACAAGGAAATGGTGGATCCCCTGAGCCAGCAGCTAGCTTTAATTCTTTAGATGGTTAATAAGATAAACTAATCTATTTTGATAATACATTACTTTAATTTCAAATTTTCCAGCATTAAGTGATACTGAATTAATTAAAACTGTAGAAGATTTGGAAACTGAAATAAAACATCTAGAGCTAGAAAACCAGGTTTTTGAGAATTTTTTATCAAAAAATGATCCTGCACTAATAGCTGGTACTAAATGCCTGTGCAACCTAAATAGACAATAAAATGACAAAAACTTATGAAATTTTAGGAATGGCACAGGTTCTGGAAGTAGCTGCTAGAATGCAGGGTCATGCTCATTCAATATTGGCACCATCTCCACTTACTGACAGAAGACTTACAAGTGAATCCTTAATAGCATCCAGTAGAAGAACTGAATCTATTGCTAGATTTCCTACTACAACAGCTTCTACGGCAGAAAGAGGCCCACGGTTGGTAGCTTTGTAGTATAGTTAAGTACAGTTTATGGGTCCAATTTATTAATCCCAGTTTCTGGATTTCTTAATAGCATTATAATGAGGATAATTATTTTCTGATTTCTTTTTCAACATCTAAGGCTGTATGATCCCATAAATTCAATCAAAAACCAAAAAACTATTTCCCAAACCTAGGCTCTAACTTATATTGGTCTGGAATAGCTTTGTTCAGTAAATGTCATATACTGCATAAATGTGATATAAATTGTATTTGGCCTTATCTATAAAATCAGTATTGCCGTATGTGGCCACCTTAATGTCCCTGAGTATTCTAGATTTATAGTAAAAAGTGTTGTAAAGGACCCCGCACAAATTGAATGGAAAGTGGGTCCCGGTCAAATTGTCTGAAAATTGAGTATGTTACAGTTCTCGACTTTCTGAACAAAAGTTCACATACACACAAATTGATCCTATGATTAGGATCCAAGATACAGAGGGCTGAAGGTTGATAGTTTGGCTATGTTACTGATATATTCCTAATGTAGTTTCCAGATCATGATCTCAAGAAATCAGTAATCTGAAAGAAATCTATCAAAAAATAAGTTGTAAATAGGTGTTGAGAGGTAATATATTGGTCATTACCATGAACCTTACAAGGTCAATTCAAAGTCAAGTTGATTTTTTACAGGTAAATTACTGTTTTTTTAATGTGGCCTTAAATAGGGGGGTGCAAGAGTTCGTACAACTTTAGATATAAAGTCAGTTAGCTTGCCAAGGTTATTCAAAGGTTATGAGTATTTACTTGCCCTTGACTATAAACTGTTAGAGCAAATAATCTAGAGTGTATAGTACTCTCATATCTTGATTTATTGTTTTTTATGTTATTATATAAACAAATTGTAAAAACTGTCATGCATTGTTATAAAATGTACTTTAAACAGTATTCCCATTAAAAAAGTTGTTCTTGTATTCAAGCAATACTCTGTTTTTATTGTACATTGCTACAATTTATCATAAACCTTAGTAAGCTCTCACACAGGGGCAATGCGCAAACAGCAACTAGAAACCGACAATAAGCAACAGACAATATTATTTTGGCCAGCTCTCACACTGCAGTAACTGATTCCTTTTAGTTTGTGTAGCATTCTCAAACAATCATGTCATCCTCTAACAACTCTGGATATGCGATTTTAATTTGGTGGCATTTAAGGAACATAAATTTAATAACAATGAATAAATTAGCGAAACTTGAATTTATTAACAGATTATTTAATTATATTAGATTATATACACCGTGTTCGTTGTAACATTTGCTATAGGGAATTAGTATGGGAAATCTGAAATATGCCAAATAGTTCGTTCTCAAATAAAAGTCGGTGAAATTAATAGTTGCAGTCGATAGATAAGATATTCTAACGTATTGTCCAAAAATATTACCTTTAATAACAATCCCAATTCTTCAGAAATTATAAATTCATGAATTAATTGCAATATATTAATTTAAAATTCGAAATGCTAAAAATGGCTCGTGGAATGAAAGATCGAATACCGTTGACAGTAAGACTTTTCTAATTTTATTTGTCATTAATCTTTAATTTAATAACAATTTAAATAATTTGTTATTATTCTTTTATTCGAAAAACGTACAAGAAATAATAAATTACAAATAAAAAATAATGATAGCCAATTAATAAAACGTGAGTTCAAGAATTCTCATTACGTATTTATTTCAAATTAAAATAAATAAAATGTAAAATAAGTACTTGTTAATACTGAAACATTAAATGTAAGTAGTAACTCCGGCAGCCGCCTGAGGCTATTAATTGTTTTTCCAGGAAATTTAATTATTTTTTACCTTGAGATTTAATTGTTTTTACCTTCCGGCGTTTTTGGGGCAGCTCGGCGACTATTTGGAAAAATTCCGCTAATGACTGTGACGTTTTTTTTGTTTTTCTATTTTCGTTCAATGTTGTCAGCTGACAACCCAAACTTGGTATAAAAGTATATGTTAAAAAATGAACTTATTACTTTTTATTCGAAATTTATGGTGGTAAGTTATTTTTATTTTATTATTTTCTTTGACTTGGTTGTTAATTTATCTTGTTATGTTTGGTTAGATATCTACAATGTCAACAAAAAATTCAACAAGTGTTAAGGAAAGGAAAAGCAGATGGGGTCCCTACCCTGAGCGAGGAGGCCGTGATGTATCTGAATTGAAACCAACCGCTTCTTCACCGGTCTTTCAAGCTAACATTGAGGATTACCGGAGTTTCCAAAACGCTGTAAGAAAAGAATATCGTATAACTGTTGAAAACAACACCCTGCCTGCAATAATTTATGAAAAGTCCCGTCTTCTTTTAGAAACACAGCTACTGTTAAACAATAGTGGTTCAAAGTACCTACATATAGGGTTAGATCCTTTTTGTAATTTCTCAGTGAGTATACGAATTTTGAAAAAAGGTATTGATTGTGGTGTATGCTTTACTGAAGAAACCTTCAACAATTTTATAGATGATCTTAATTATATTTTAATATTGTCACAAAATGGTAATGAAGAGTTAGACGGATATGAACTCGACGATTTTAAATTGTATCGTTTTGGTACCGGATGTGTGAAGTTTAGCCCTAAATCAGACAACGGATTCAATCTATATATAGCGGATTCGAGTCTGCTAAATTTACTGAGAATGAAAAATTTCATAACGGTGAAAGTTAAAAACATCAAGAACCACCCTATTCGTTATGCACAATTTCAACAAGATGTGCTGGAAACAGCAATCGCCTGTCGTACGAAAATACTGGATACTGATAGTTTGTTGCGAGTGTTAATCTCCAGACATATAGACGATATTTTATTAAACGAGTTAGTGCTTAAGTTTAGTAATTATTTGGTTAATGAACTCCAGAAATATGTTATTTGTAATTATAAAGATTAATTGTATGTAACTGACCTAATAAAAAAAAACGCTGTCTAGCTATTTTATTGTTTTTTTTTTTATATATATGTATATATACATTTCTATACTACAAATCGTCATTTAAGTGTTTAATTTCGAAGAATAAGCATGGAGTGTCAGTTTCACCATCCGTTTACCGCAATTATTGCGGGGCCCTCGGGTTGTGGAAAATCTTATTTTGTTATGAACGTGTTAAAAAATTTGAAGCGAATATGTAACGCAACTTTTGAAAAAGTTCATTGGTTTTACGATGAATGGCAGCCTCTTTATAAAGAATTAACTGCATTAGTAGAATTTCATCAAGGTTTACCAGATATGACTTTATTCGACGGTGTTAATCCTAATCTAATTATTATAGACGATTTAATGAGAGAATCAAATGGAGGTGTAGTAGATATATTCACAAAGGGATCACACCATCGAAACATAAGTGTGCTTTTTATTACACAAAACATATTTCACCAGGGAAAAGGACAAAGAGATATCTCACTAAATGCTCATTACATCATATGTTTTAAGAACCCCAGAGATGGCGCTCAAATCCGTCATCTTGCTCGACAAATATGTCCTGAGAATGCTAAGTTCTTACAAGAGGTATATGAAGATGCTACAAACGCTCCACATGGATATTTACTATTCGACTTAAAACAATCTACACCTAATATGTTAAGATATCGTACATCAATATTTTCAGAAGACGGAAGTTGCTTTGTATATGTCCCAAAGAAAGGGTATAAATACAAAACACATGAACAATAATTAATCATTTTAACACAATGTCTCATACAGTAAGAAAACATTCTGAACTCTTAAGAGCACTTTCCAAACTAGATTGTAAAGAAAGGGTTGCTCTTTTGAAAACTGTTGGGGATAAACAAATTCACTGTGTCTGTGAATGCATCTACAACACTATAAAGCGACGAGTACCGCTGTCTACAAAACAGAAGTCAAGATTAGTTCGCCATAAAAATATTTTACGTAAGCTTGTAAAGCCTGGTGGGTCAATAAAACAGAAGCGAAAGCTGTTAATACAAAAAGGTGGAGCAATACTTCCTTTAATTTTAGCACCAATTCTATCAGGTTTAATAGGAAGTTTATTTAAATAAAATTATGTATCACGCTAAAAAAAAATGGTGTTAGTGCCGCCTGAACTGATGCAGAGATTTTCAACATCTGAAACTACAGAACCAAAAACTTTATCACATCTAGATAATGAAATGCAAAAAGTGTTAATCTCTAAACTTACCAATCACGATAAATGGACAGAATATTATCAAGCGTTACAAAGATATTTACATTTCACAGACAAGACACGTCAACCTATGAATATTCCTATAGAAACAGAAACTTTACCAACCAGTCTGACTCAAGCCAGTATTATGGCAACTGTACCTATTACTTATAAAAAAAAGGCTGAAAATCTTTTCCGGTATTTAACAAGTGCAGGCGGATTAAAATGGGATGATAAAGGCGAAGTCAGTATTAAAGGACAAACAGTACAAGGCTCAAATATCGTAGATCTATTACACGATGTTCTAAGACCAAGAAAACATACTAACCCTCACGGTTGGATGCAATTTGCTGAATATATAAAAGAAATTAATGTCCCGCATGAATTGATTGGAAACCCTAAACGACGTCATGTTACACTTGCTTCTCCGCGCAATACTAACTTAGGTGCCGTGAAACGAACATCTGTTTACGATTCACCAGATAAATATACTCTGGAAGAAAACTATCAAGCTGATTCTGAAAGCAAATTTCCTAACATTCGATCCAGCACTGAGAAAAGGAAAAAATCACGAAGATCATCTATTTGGGAAAAATTACATTTATAATGGATCTTTCTGCAGTCTACTACGATCAGTCACACCCTGTCGGTTTTTCGAGAATTAATTTATTAACACATACTGTAAAACAACCACGTGCACGAGTACAAGAATGGTTACAGAAGCAAGACGCTTATACTAAACATAAACCTGTTACTAGAAAGTTTCCTAGGAATAAGTACATTGTAAATAACGTAGG
The DNA here is from genome assembly GCA_929113105.1 of Agrypnus murinus. Lineage (NCBI taxonomy): Eukaryota > Metazoa > Arthropoda > Insecta > Coleoptera > Elateridae > Agrypnus > Agrypnus murinus. The sequence goes on from OV816026.1 coordinate 76,772,826, forward strand.
GGAATTATGGCAAGCAGATTTGTGTGATATGAGAAGTTTAAGTAAACATAATGATCAAATAAACTACATTCTTACTGTAATCGATGTCTTTAGTAAAAAGGCTTGGGCTGTTCCTTTAAAAACTAAATCAGGTAGTGAAGTTGTAAATGCATTTAAACAAATATTTGATCAAACTGAAAGAACCCCTGAAAATCTTCAAACTGATAAAGGAAAAGAATTTTTAGCAAAACCAGTACATTTTTTAAAAGCGAACGATGTTAATTTTTATGAGACCAATAACCCTGACGTAAAAGCTGCAGTAGTAGAACGTTTTAATAGAACTCTGAAAACTTACATGTTCCGCTATTTTACTTATGCGAACACTAATAGATATGTTGATATATTAACTGATTTAGTTACAGCATACAATAACCGATATCATTCAAGTATAAAAATGTCACCGAACGAAGTTAATGATGAAAACATTCTTCAGGTGTGGAATAATTTATATAGAAAGGGTGTAGGGGAAAGCAGAAAACCTAAACTTAAAGTACACCAACACGTGAGAATTAGCAAAACCAAAAACATTTTCGAAAAAGGATACATAAACAATTGGAGCGAAGAGATTTTCAAAATACGTAAAGTTATTAATCGAAAACCGCCAGTGTACCGGATTAGAGACTTGAATAACGAAGAGGTGGAAGGTGTTTTTTATGAGCGGGAACTTCAACCGGTAACTATTAATTCAAATACTTTGTTCAAAATAGAAAAGATCGTCGACGAGAAAGGACGTGGAAAAAACAAACGTTTTCTAGTCAAATGGTTAGGCTACAGCGATAAGTTTAATTCTTGGGTGACAGCTTCAGACATTAAACAAATATGATTCAAGAAGAATTTTACCTAACCTTGCTAAGCAACAGCTCTATGAATTATTTTCCCAACAACACAACATCAAAATTCACTACTCAGTTACCAAAAAGGATAAGATTGGATGGAAAATGGGCTGTAGGAATAGTCGAAATACAATACCCGTGTTCATTTTTATCAGTACCTAATACAGAAAATTTAATTTATTACCGAACACTACCTCCTAATGAACACTTCGATAAAGCTTATATTGAACAATTGTTACGTGAAGCAACGGAGCATTTTAAACAAGATTCGAAAACGGTGTATAATGATAAAAATGGGTGGTATGTATTTTCCATTCCCCAGGAAATTACGAGAAGATTGAAGACATAATCACAAAAATTAACGATCACGTAATTTTGACTAAATTGCTAAACTTCGATTATAATGAAATGACCAAACGAGTGTCTATCAATATAAAAGAAAAACTAGCGTATCTAGGAATATCTCAAAGGCTCGCGCTTCAACTAGGATATAGGCCAGGTATTAATTTAGCTAAACATCCATACACTTCACATCCTGCAAATGTATGGATCAGATTGCCATCGCAAATGTTTGTGTATGTCGACATAGTGGAGCCGCAATTAGTTGGGGATGTTTTATCACCTTTATTGCGAATAGTCAGCATTGATTCAGGTAGTTACATTTACGGATGCCGTAAAAGCATAGTGTTTTCTCCCACACATTATATACCTGTGATGCGGAAAGAATTTGAAAATATGGAAATAGATATAAGAACAGAAACTGGTTCTTCGATGCCATTCGAGTTTGGAACGTTCACTTTAAAGCTACACTTTAAAAAGATCGCTAAATAATGGATTGTCCATATCAACAATATTACGCAAATCAAGCAGGAAGTGGCATCGGTGCGATCTACAGAGGTGCCCCGTATCAGAGAGGCCACGGAATTGGAAGTTTTCTAGGAGGTATATTTAGAAGTATTATACCACTTTTCAAAACCGGAGCAAAAGTAGTGGGAAAAGAAGCATTAAGAACAGGAGCAAACATCTTAGGAGACCTGGTCGAGAATCGGACGCCATCTGAAGCAATACGCGACAGAATGTAAGAAGCAGGTCGAAATTTGAAACGAAAAGCTGTTGGCAAAATTGAATCTTTGATGGCAGGATCGGGATATAAAAGAGCGCGTCCGATGGTAATATCTCAGTCTAGACGCGGAAGTAGTAAGAAAAAGGTTTCAAAACCGAAAGTGAAGCCGTCTAATATCTATAACGATATATTCGTATAATAATGGCTTTTCTACATGCTCAATCATGTGAATGCATTAAATCGGAATTAGATTTATTTGCATTACCATCTACGCAAACTAGTATTGAAAACGGGCAGGCCGTATTTTACAAGCCTTTATCTTCAATCAGTGACGATGCACCGTTAGAATTTGTTGTGCCTGGAAATGGATCGGATTATTTAGATTTAAGTCAAACTATGTTATATCTCACAGCAAAAATTGTGAAAGAAGATGGTACAGTGTTGGGAGATAATGATACTCCAGGACCTGTAAACAATTGGTTACACAGTTTATTTACTCAAGTGGAGGTATATTTAAATCAAAAATTAGTTTCACCTCCAAATAACACTTATGCATACAGAGCATACATTGAAACTTTATTAAATTACGGAATAGACTCTAAAAATTCCCATCTATCATCATCGCTATGGTATAAAGATACGGCAGGAAAGATGGACAATCATGCAGCTGAAAATGATGGGTTGGATAAGAGACGGTATTATACATCGAAAAGTCAAGAAGTTGAAATGATTGGACATATACACTCTGACTTATTTAATCAAGAAAAATTTTTAGTAAATGGTGTTGAAATGCGAGTCAAATTTGTGCGATCGCGTGATTCCTTTAGTGTAATGTCTGATGCTGGAAGTACATTCAAGGTGAAAATATTAGAAGCTAGTTTGATTGTTAGAAGAATGAAAATAAATCCGACGATATTGCTCGCTCATACAAAAACATTAGAATCGTCTGCTGCTAAATATCCAATAACACGAACAGATGTTAAAGTTCTCACAATTCCTTCCGATGTACAAAGAAAGTCATTGGACAATGTATTTCTTGGACAACTACCGAAACGATGTATTATAGGATTTGTATCTAATTCAGCGTTTAATGGTGATTACAAAAGAAATCCTTTCAATTTTCAACATTATAAAATAAACTACTTGTCTTTGTATGTGGATGGTCAACAAATACCTTCTAAACCATTACAACCAAATTTTACTACAAGAGGAAAATTCGTACGCTCGTATCATACTCTGTTTTCTGGTACAGGAATTCATTTTCTAAACGAAGGCAACAATATTACTCGTTCAGAATATCCTTACGGATATTGTTTGTGGGCGTTTGATTTAACACCGGATCTATCAGCTAATATGACCACTCATTGGAATCTTGTTAAAAACGGGTCTCTACGTATTGAAATCGGATTCGAAGAATCTTTGATAGAAACAATAAATTGTTTGGTCTACGCAGAATTCGACAATATAATTGAAATTGATAAACACCGTAATGTGGTGGTGGATTTTAGCTAATCTGTTTCGTTTTCACGTTACATCAGTTGAAGTTGAACTTTTGAACAATTATGACGGCCTTTGTGGATTTACAAGGTTTTAGAGATAATTATAAAAGTTTTATACCAAAGGAAGTAGCAGTTATATATGCAGATGGAGGTAAAATAGCACATCTGCTTATAAAACCACCATATCCATTAGAAACCTTGTCAAGAGCTAGAAGAAAGGAGGTTTTTTATTTAGAGAATTATCACCACGGAATTGATTGGGCCTTAGGGTATTTGAATCTTGACGAGTTTCAACACCAATTAACAAAACTACTAGAAGAATTTTCTACAATCTATGTGAAAGGAGAAGAAAAGAAGCGGGTTTTAGGATTTCTTTCAAAAAAAATTATCAATTTAGAAGATATTGGTTGTCCGTCTTTAAATAACTTAAAGCAGAAAGTTATCGCTGTACATTGTTTTAATCACAATATTGAAGAGGCTGTATGTGCGATTGAAAACGTTTTGCTGTTGTTAGATTGGTACAATAATGAACACGAACGAAATTCTTCGACTTTTGAAAATCATCCCGAGCCCCATGAATGCAATGAGACATGTTTATGCAGCTGATCAACTTCCAACAAAGATTTCAAAGCCGTGCGCTATAATTGCAAATACTGACCCGTCTTATAGACCTGGACAACACTGGATTGCATTTTTTATTAATGATAATGGTTATGGTGAATTTTTCGATTCATTTGGAAGAGTCCCCGAAGGAAGTCATTTAAAATTTTTAGAAAGAAACTCAATCTACTGGAGGTATAATCCAAGAATATTGCAAGACTTTAGTTCAGATGTTTGTGGAATTTACTGTCTTATCTATCTATATTTCAAACTTAATAATGTACCCACTTTAGAATTTTTAAATATTTTTAGTAGTAATCTGCTTGAAAACGATGTAATCATAAAATGTTTATATAATTATTATTTCGAAAAAATAAATTTTATATAGTTATACATGTGAAATAAAAATACATGAATAAATAAAATGTTGTTTTATTATTAGTTACAGTAAATAAGTTTAGTAATTTTAGAAAAAAGATATAATCATAAAATCATTGTATAATTATTTCGAAAATAAAATTTTATGTAGTTATACATTGTGAAATGAAAATACAAGAATAAAAACAAAATATCTTATTATAAGTTGCGGTAAATAAGATTAAGTCATTATCATATAGTACAGTTTAAAATAACAAGCTAATTTTGATTTTACATCAAACATTCTCAATTGTTTACTGGTTTAAATATTTGATAGAAAACAAAAAAAAAATTAAAAACAGAATTTACTAAAGAATGCTAAAACACATTTGATAAATAATAACTAAAAAAAATCCTGATTTCTGATAAAATTATCATTATCTGTTAGTAAAACTGTACAGTAAATACTCGTATAATATTCAAAAGAATACAAAAGTTTAAAAGTTTAAACTATCAAACATTTTCAATTGTTTACTCGTGTAAATATTTGAAAGGCTGTAAAAATTAAAACAGAATTTATGTACTAAAGAAAGTTTAAAACACACTTGATAAATAATAACCAAAAAATATAATTTCTAGTTTCTAATAAAAATAATATAATATCTTAAAAGAATACAAAAATTAAAAAGTGAATATAAAACATTCTTTGTAAAGCAATTGGGTGACCTCATATTCCCAGATCTCGTGTAACTCAAGCACCTTATAACCTTTTTCGATTGCTTTACGGAGCTCGTCAGCGACATAAGTTCCAGTAAACTTACATTCATTCTGTGTATGTGCGCAATCACCTTGATGTAAACTTTCCCCGCAAGTTCTACATAAAATGAACATTAATTTACAGTGCATTTTCATAGGAAGTACAGGGTGATATAGATTGGTAGGTGGAAGTATGGTGCATTTTACTATTCCCTCTACGGCGTCTAAGGAGAGAAGTCTGCAGGCTTCATCTCCTACATGAATCTTTGGGTGCCCTACAGGGTATTTCCCATATTTATTAGAGAATGGATATAATGAACATACATCCAAGTACCTTATCTTTTCACCTGGTACAACCTTGTGATGAAGTTTTACGGCGTTTGTACGACCTCCGAAAAAACAGTCTCTGGGATTCAAAGGCACGCTTCTAACAACATCATGATCTTGTAAAAAATTTACAGCAACCGGGTTAGTTTTCAAATAGTTTTTAAATTTGCATTCCCACATTTCAACCAAGTTATAACCGTGAGAACGAATTCGGTTTGCTGTGGCTTCCGTGCGTTCGCGTCTGTTAAACATACTATCGTCTTTGAGGTTTACTAATTCGCAAGTTTGGTCAGGGTAACATTGTTCACAACCATGCCAGTAACAACCGTGAAAATTGTAAACAGTGTTACTCTGCGCACAGAAACCATCTACCAGCAATCCTTCTCGCAATCTAACTTCTCGACTATTACCAGCGTGCTGAATTTGAACCCCGTTATTGTGCTCGAGCCACAAGAGCCACTTTATTGCAATATTTGATTGCTTGTCTGCCATTCTATACCCGCCATGAGGTAAAATGGCAATTGAGTTTTCTTTGAGGAAGTTTCTTCTATACACTAAACTGGTACACCCTGCAATCGTACAAGCTTCACGGAAAGGATCAACCCTGTTACTAACCATATATCTCTTCCAAAACTCGATGCAAGCTTTACGTAAGATATCAACATCGTCAATGCAGTATTTAACAATTTCACGTTTAAAGTCAAACACTACATTTTTCGATGTTTCCCCGTTATACCATTTGTAAAACTCGGATCGAACTTTAGTAGACATGTCGCAGACATATAATAGTGTGGACTTGGAAGAGGTCCCACATAATTCTCGTTTTCAGGTACGTTAAATAAATGCGGGAAATAACCTTTGCTGTCAGGAAAATTGAATGTTTTTGGAAGTTTGCTTAAAGGCATCGGCATGAAATTTAGGGAATCAATAAATTTTATGTTATTACACTTTAAAGACATAATTTTTGTTCTGTTTGAAATAATTTTAGGGTTCCAATTTTCCTGGTTTTTCATTATAGCTTGCAAAATGAAAGATCCGTCATATCCTTTCATATTATGTGCCAAAGCAGTAACATTACATTTATCTGATAATTTGGAAATATATCTTAATAAACTATTTACAGGATCTTCCTTAAACACATGTTGACGTTTCCCACAATATTCACATTCTTGCTCGATATCGTTAATATTGATGCACGAATTGCAAACATTCTGGGCCACGCACAAGTTAGGCACATATGTGTTAGGAAGATTTCTATAATTAGTGTTCTGCAAACATTCGAAATCATAAAACACGAAAATAAATTTTTTTGAAACTTTTTGCTTATCCTGTTTATTCTTTGGCATATAACATAAATGTGAAATAAATAAAGATTATTAAAAGTTTCACAGTTTTATTAAAATATACCTGACAATATTGTTTCGACAGCTATGCTGTCATTATCAAAGGTAATATAATTATAAACAAACACGTCGCTAAGGTAGATACAAAATAGGTAACTAGATAAAATAATAATAATAATAATAAAAATCATAATTAAACATCTAATACTTCAAGTAACGGAGAATTACTGAGCTCAAGTTGTTCATTCATTAAAGGTACCCTGAGTTTGTGTTTGTATATCTCAAAGGCTTCTAAAATGTCTAATTTGCGTTTGTTATTACAAAAATGTAGGAATTTAATATTATTTTGAGGAGTCATTGTGTGATTTTGTTCTAAAAGCACCTAATCACATTTTATCCAAAAAACTGAACCAGATTATTAACACGATAGGTTACAAATCGAAATACTCTGTTAGAAATTCATTAGAATTAGTAGATAAGCTGCAAAACATACATCTTCCACCACATTCAAAACTTGTTAGTTTTGATATTTGCAACATGTTCTCCAGAATACCACCACAAGAATGTATTCCTTTATTAGATAGTTTCTTGATCAAAAGGTTAGAGTTAATTCAATTATTTGACCTTTGTATAAGTCAAAATTATTTCACTTTTAATAACATAATTTATTTACAAAAGGATGGTTTACCTATGGGTAATTCTCTAAGTCCTCTATTAGCTAACATATTTATGGACAAGTTTGAAGATCGAATATTTGAATTAAACCTCTCTAAACACATTATCTTCTGGTTTCGTTATGTTGATGACATTTTAGCTTGTTTTGACAGTTCTTTTGAGGTTATCAATGCATTTTTAATTCTTATAAACAATATCCATCCTAATATAAAATTTACACTAGAAACAGAACAAAACAGGGCTATAAACTTTCTAGACTTAAATATCAAGATTAACGCAGACAATCTTTTTGAATTTTCCATATACAGAAAACCAACACAAACAGACATAACAATACCAAATGAATCTTGTCACCACAATACACATAAAATAGCAGCATACAGATCATTAGTACACAGAGCTTTAACTATTCCACTAACAAAATCAGATTTTAGCAAAGAGATATCAACCATTAAACAACTAGCACATGCAAATCATTATAATCCGAACATGATTGACACTTTAATTAAACAAAAAGATTATAGGTTAGCTATCAAAAGAATATATCCCATTGACAATCAAACAGAAGACACAAATTACATATCTATACCATATTTTGGCAAAATATCAGAAAAAAATTGCACATATACTAAGAAAAACCAACAATTATAAAATAACATTTAAAACCAACACTAACACTTTTTCATTTTTATTTAATGCTAAAGACAGAACACATGATATCATGAAATCGGGCATTTACCGTTTAAATTGTTCTTTTTGTAGTTCGGTATATATTGGACAAACACTTCGAAATTTTGACATAAGATATAAAGAACATGTACGTCATTACAAAAATAAACATCCTGAAAAATTGAATTACGTCAAACACCTTTTAGAACAAAATCACACAATGACTCCTCAAAATAATATTAAATTCCTAAATTTTTGTAATAACAAACGCAAATTAGACATTTTAGAAGCCTTTGAGATATACAAACACAAACTCAGGGTACCTTTAATGAATGAACAACTTGAGCTCAGTAATTCTCCGTTACTTGAAGTATTAGATGTTTAATTATGATTTTTATTATTAATTTTTATTATTATTATTATTATTTTATCTAGTTACCTATTTTGTATCTACCTTAGCGACGTGTTTGTTTATAATTATATTACCTTTGATAATGACAGCATAGCTGTCGAAACAATATTGTCAGGTATATTTTAATAAAACTGTGAAACTTTTAATAATCTTTATTTATTTCATGATTATGGAGTTCCACAAAATAAGGCTGGAAACAATAAACAATATAACATAAATGTCTAACGGGTTTTTCACTTTGACAAACTGTACAACGTTTAAATCCGCATTTATGTTTGTTCTTATCGTTAATCCACACTGTATGTAAACAGGTTTGACACCTTTGTAAAACTTTACACAATTTCTTAGAATGTTGCATGAAACAAACATTCCCACGAAAATCTCTATTGCATTGATCGCAATGTATTAAATTTTTACTGAAATTACATGGCGGATTAGAATGACAGCAAGGACAAGTATATTTACAAAATAAATGATCTTTTTTATTGTTGAAACGTTTGCGACACAGTTCACAGTAATAACTGCACGCAAAAGCAGAAGTGAAATTAGTAATGACGTTATAATGTTCATTTTCCAAAATTAAATTTAAAACTACACGATTTTCTGATCTAGGTCCCTCAAAATAAACAGAATCACCTTTACGACTGTCATATACAACAATGGTAAACTCACCCAGGTATGCCTGAAACAGGTCAATATGTTCTCTAGTACCTCCGTTGCTTAGATCGACATTGGCTCTCGTGCATAAATCGGATACCAACGTTTCCATATGGGGTACATCGGATTGTCGATGTATATCATTGTTGACCGTCCATCTCATGGCAAGAACCAATGCCCGAGCAAGACATAGATTGTCCTCATTGGTAACTTGAAGAATACCGGGTTTGCGTCTGCAATATTCTTCAAAGCTAACGCCTGTTAATCGAGCTCGAGAGGGACCGTAACCAACAGGAATCTTGATACGGTCAACCCGTAACCGCATCTGATCTCTAGTGAAGAACTGTGCGTTGCTTTGAAGAATTTTCTCCAACGTTGCCATAATGACATCTACATCCAGCTGATCTACCCGACGAAAAGAAATGCCTATCGGACGGTCTGGGAAGCTGTCGTTAGAGATGACCATACCTATACGGTCGATAGGGTTGGTGTTCTTGGTGGTGTGTGTGATCAGCTCATTAAAGGCGTTCTAAAAATAAAGATACGATTTTATAACTAATGTAAATTAACACAGGTTTTATATCTACTTACACGAAGCCAGAAGATGGGGTTAACATCTTCGTCTACTTCTTTAAAATTGAACAGCATGGTCCTGGCTTCTGTCTTAAATTTCTTTATATGTTTAACGCCTTAGCTGATCACGTCCACATATTGGAACTCTTCTCCTTGACCCCTTTGCGCTCCGTATAGGTGTCGATCATCCTCTCAGACCGAGAAAGCGTGGTAGGCTAAAACATAATTTCAAATTAGGAATATCGTCGAAATCTTTAAATTTTAAAATTAACTTACAATATTCAAAGTACGCGATGATAACGGTACATCTCTCGAGCTTGACGCCACTCCCTCGCGATAGGCAGGAGGATGTGGCAAGTTCTAAAATAAAAATCAAACATTTAATATTGAAGGTGATGATTGCTTTATCAACTCTAATACAGCTTCAAAAATACAGTTAACATTTTGTTTAAATTACATCAGCGTGAAAGCAAATGCATAATTAAATATTGAAAAATCTAAATTAAAAAGAAATTATAATTTAATAATAATAGTGAATTTAACTATACCTCGTTGTTTTGCACGCCACCCTCAAGCTGACTAAGCCTGAAATCCTCAACACACTGCAGCTGACTGTCCGTGAAATCTTGAGCATTCTGTATAAAGAAATTCTTATTAGCATTTTATAATTTTAATAAAACTAGTTTAAAAATACCTCATCAACCTGCGTACCTCCTCCAAGCTGGGTAAGTCTGAAATCCTCAAGGCACTGCAGTTGGCTAGTCGAGAGATCTTGGGGATCCTGTATAAAGAAATTCTTATTAGCATTTTATAATATTAATAAAACTAGTTTAAAAATACCTTATCAACCTGCGTAGTTCCTCCAAGCTGGGTAAGACTGAAATCCTCAACACACTGCAGCTGACTCTCCGTGAAATCTTGAGCATTCTGTATAAAGAAATTCTTATTAGCATTTTATAATTTTAATAAAACTAGTTTAAAAATACCTCATCAGCCTGTGTACCTCCTCCAAGCTGGCTAAGTCTGAAATCCTCAAGACACTGCAGTTGGTTAGTCGAGAGATCTTGGAGATCCTGTATAAAGAAATTCTTATTAGCATTTTATAATATTAATAAAACTAGTTTAAAAATACCTCATCAACCTGCGTAGCTCCTCCAAGTTGGGTAAGGCTAAAATCCTCAACACACTGCACTTGACTAGCTGTGAAATCTTGAGCTATCTGCAGCTCTGTAAGATTGGTATCCGGCTGATAAAAAATAGAAAAAACGACGTTAGCATTTCTAAATATTTAGTTGGGAAAAAACTTACGTTCTGAACGCTGTCATGTACCATTTCCACCAGACTTGTTGATGGAAGATCGACTCGCATAGATTCACCAGCTCTCTAAAACAAAATGGTAAAGTTAAAAAGTCAACTATTAATTTACGAATAAAATCACTTACCTTAAACATTGCTACACACTTTTTTAAATCTTCCAGAAACTCCATATCATTAACGGTGTCTTTGTTAAACAACATTTTCTCAAGAATTGTATCATAAGCTGTTATGATATCGGTTGGAGTTGTAACTATACGTAGCTGTACCATGGATAAAATTTGTTGTGCGGAGAAAGGATGGAAGGCCATTTTCTTTTAAATTGTTTGTCAAACAAAAAAATCAACGAGAATAAATAGTTTTCAACGCACACGTGAACTATTATAAATGAGGACTTTGTTTACTCTTCCACTATTTATATGTAAGCGTCTAGGGAAAAATTTCCAAGATTCCCGAGTGTGTTAATTAAACTTTATTTTTGAAAACATATAATTACTCGAATTCGATTTCTGATATAATGAGTTTTCTGGTAATTTCGTATGTGTAACCCTCTATCAAACTAATAATATCAACAACGTTAACGATTTTAGAATTAGCCGGTTTTAGAAAGTCAACATTTTCTACCATAAATGAGTCAAAGATTTTTGAAAATATTCATGCTTAAATATTTAAAACATAACACCAGACATTGTAATTGGTTTAATTTCTGAAAGGGTACGTTACTATGTTAATTATAGTCGTCGAGAACACAAGAGATGCATCGAATACCAAATAGATGCTGTATCACGTATATTCCTTATTTAATAAAAACGTATACAAATCATATATTTTTAAAATGTGTCACCCAAACCTCATTAAATATAACATTAAAGCTCTTCAATATCGTTAGAAAACTACGGAGAAATTTGAATTACGTAGAGGTTAATTGCCTTGCACGCAAAATTTTTTAACAACTTCCTAAAATGAATCTGTTTCTTTTTATTATGCTACATACATATATGCACATTTCTTATTTAGACAGTCTTTAATTACATCAGCCACTGACCTGAAAACCTTGGTTTATATTTCGGCCACAACCATATAAAACTACCTAATAATTCCAGTAAATAATAAAAAAAATAATAATTTACAAGTATTCCTTTATATACTAATAGCATAAATAACAGTTTGTTATACACATACGTCTTTATGTTTTTAACAAATGCTGAATCGTCACGCCTTGTATACAAATGCCACTCTCTCTTGATAATAATAATGCAAGTATTGCTCTACATTGACATGATAAAATCGGCTTTCGACATGCAGGCATATCGCCGGCAACAAAATATTAACGCAACCGGCAACGTTTTTGTAGAAGCGATAACATGTTGCTCCAATGTGAGACGTCTGATTTAATTCAATGTAAACAACCCGATGGCGATACTGTTGCGTGTTTCCAATTGCTAGTTGTTGATTGCTCATTGCTTCAGTGTGAGAGCCCCCTTATTACAAGGTAATTTTTAGGTGAATTTTGGCCATGTGAGTTTTTTTAGTAGGAACCAATAATTGAATCCAGAAAAATCAATCTGAAACTTGATTGAACATCTTGTAAATTCCTACATTATCAATATCACTTAATACTGAGCTGCAATATATTTATTCAGGAAATTAATTTTTCTCTTCATAAATACTCAACCCACAGTACCAGTGATATACAGTGCGTACTAAATGTATGGAACCGGCCTTGTTATTTCAAAACTATTCAAGCTAAATCGATAAAGTTTGGTATGCATGCTGTTTACAAAGCCTCCTATTATTTCCACAGTTTTATTATTTTTTTTAATTGACAAGGTCGGGAGCTGCACAGCCAACTTGATTTTTTTTAAATAGGAAGGGGGTCAAATCGCATACCGTTTGAAAGGTATTTTCAAGTAGAATTCAGCGACATGCCACTTGCCATAGTTATCTCTAAAGATAACTTCGCTATTGTAAATTAAAGATTGGGAGTTTTATGGTGTTTAATGTAACATCTGATTGTTGAAACCGTGTTTTAAGTAAAGTGCATCTAGTACAAGAATGGAACATTTATAAGCGATGCTCAAACTGTTCCCCATTCGCCTCTCGGCAGTAATAAATTCAATTAGAAAATCCTTAATTAAAACGAAATTAAAACATAAGACTATTTAGTTAGATTTATTGTTACGTACCTGCCCAAACATCAACTTTTTTTGGAAATTGCGTGTGAGCTTCGTTCATCCAATGAGGATTACTGTCTGCCCAGTATCTGCAGTTTTACTTATGTACTTTGCCATTTAGCAAAAAAGTAGCTTCATCAGAAAACACGATATTATGGATGAAATGTGGATCAGCATTTATTCGATGCATAATTTCTTCACAGAATTCTAATCTTCTGTAGAAGGTCTTCATTTAATTCTTGCACCAAGTGTACTTTATAAGGGTGAGATCTTTGACGCTTCAAGACTCTGCAGACGGAAGACTTGGATATATCATGATTTGCTGCTAGTTGCTGTACCGAAGCCCTTGGCGTATTAATAACATTTACAGAATTTTCATCCTTTGTTGCTGTTTTTGGATGGCCAGATTTTAAACGATTCTTTACAGTACCTGTTTCCGTAAAACGCTTCATTGTTTTAGTAACCGTAGATTTGGCGATTGGGTTGCGGTGAGGATACGTCGCATTAAACAAATCGCGTACTTCTATCATCATCAAGATTTCTATAAGTTCTTTTTCTGTAAGATGCTCCATAATTTAGCACTTCGGGCACAGTTTTAAGCTTTTGACATTCGGTAAACAACATAAACTAACCATTGTTTTCAGCGCTAACTGGATCTTTAGTTATCCATTTAATACCTACTCCCAATCTTTAATTTACAATAGCGAAGTTATCTTTAGAGATAAATATGGCAAGTGGCATGTCGCTGAATTCTACTTGAAAATACCTTTCAAACGGTATGCGATTTGACACCCCTTCCTATTTAAAAAAAATCAAGTTGGCTGTGCAGCTCCCGACCTTGTCAATTAAAAAAATAATAAAACTGTGGAAATAATAAGCTTTGTAAACAGCATGTATACCAAATTTTATCGATTTAGCTTGAATAGTTTTGAAATAACAAGGCCGGTTCCATACATTTGGTACGCACTGTATGTAGACAATGCAGAGAAAATTCAATATTTTTGATGTTAATTTTAAAAATTAAATAATGATTTTATATGTAAAAAATGAACTTGACCTTGCATTGACCTTGTAAGGTTCATGGTCAAGGGCAAGTAAACAGACATGACCTTTGGGTGACCTTGGGAAGCCAACTGGCTTTATATCTGAAGTTGTTCGGACCCATGAACTGCTCTATTTAGGGCAATATTAGAAAACAGTGATTTACCTGTAAAAAATCAACTTGACCATGAATTGACCTTGTAAGGTTCATGGTAATGACTAATATATTACCTCTCAACACCTATTTACAACTTATCTTTTGATAGATTTCTTTCAGATTACTGATTTCCCGAGATTTCCGAGCCAAATTATCAACCTTCAGCCCTCTGTATCTTGGATCCTAATCATAGGATCAATTTGTGTGTATGAGAACTTTTGTGCAGAAAGTCGAAATCTATAACATTTGATTTTCACATTAATTTTCAGACAATTTCACCGGGACCCACTATCCATTAAATTTGTGTGGGGTTCTTTACAATTTTGTAATCAAATTACAACAAATTTATTTTTACTGTAAATCTACAATAATAAAAGCTTCAAAAATTTTATTACAAAAATTTCTAACAGTGTAGGTATCGAGGTCAGGTTAAGGAATTTACGGGGGGGTGTACAAGCGCCCTCCCTTACAGTACCTGTGCTTTTAAATAATCATTTGTAAAATCTCCCCAAGTAAATAAAATTTTTTGTTTCTGTTTATCATTTTGTTCATTAGTTTGTGAAAGTGGTAAATTATTGTACATATCGACCCCTTTACAAAATAATGAGTTCATTGTAGAACGATAATTATATTGAGGAATATAAATGTTAGCCGAACCACTAGTATAATGGTTATGAATATTATGATGAAATGATATAAAATTATTAAAGTATAATGGAGTCTGATTATTCAATATTTTATAGAGAAAAGTCATGGTTAACAAATATATCCTCTTAGACACTGATATCCAGTGTAAAGTATCTAACATAATCACCACTGGAGTTAATCGGTTACATGATAAAATAATTCTCATGCCACGATTTTGTAATTGTGACATTTTATTTAAATTAAATTGATGCAACAGTGATCCACAATAATCAAGTGAGGTAATATAATGGACTTGTAGACTGTAAGTTTAGTGTTTATTGATAAATTTTTTGCAATTCTAGAGAAAAAATATAGCTTTTTTGATATTTTCTTAACAAGATAATTAAAATGATGTTCAAACTGTAACAAATTATCTAACATAAAACCAAGGTATTTGACTGATGTTACAATTTCAATCTGCTCAGTATCTATTGATAAATTTATATTATTTATATTTAAACAGTTATATTTATACCTTGTCGTAAAAATCATTCCCTTTGTTTTAGCAACATTCAATTTTAATTTATTAATTTTTAAATATTTAGAAACACTTTCTAGAACTGTATTCATTTTTTGGACAGCTGTGTTAATATCGCTGTCAGTGCATGCTAACATAGTATCATCAGCAAATAGATTTATAAACTCAGAATTAACAAATAAATTAATGTCATTTAAGTAACATAAAAACAACAGCGGGCCTAACACACTTCCCTGGGGGACCCCTAGATTAACATCTAGTTCTCCAGAAATTACCTTTCTAATCCTTACTTTTTGTTTCCTGTTACTTAAGTAATTTTTAAGCCATTTATAAACCTTACCTCTAATGCCATAATGATGTAATTTTTCTAATAGAATATTTCTATCTATGGTTTCGAAAGCTCTTTTAAGGTCCAGAAACACTGCTACAACATATTCATTTTTATCAATAGCTGTATTTAAGGTACTGACTGTAAGTTGCAGTGCTGTTTCACAGGAATGTTTTTTACGAAAGCCAGACTGATTACATATTAATATTTCATTTAGTTCAATATATTCCAATAATTGATTATATATAACAATTTCCAATATTTTTTCCAAAGGAGGTAGTGTATTAATGGGTCTATGATCACTAGCTTTAATCGAATTGTTAACCTTTTGGATCGGAATAATTGTACTTACTTTCAATACTGTAGGAATGACAGATTTGTCAAGTGAAGTATTGACTAGATTTAATATTACATGACCAATCGATTCAAAAATCACTTTAACAATCTTTGCATTCAATATTACATTAGGATTACATTTATTATCTAAAGATAACACAACTTTTTGTAAATCATATAATGTTAACAATTTAAATTCAGAAAAATCTTTATAAACATTACTGTTTTTATTTGACCAAACTTCACTTACTTCAATATTGTCTACTATTTCTATTACACAGTGGCGTGCGGTGAGAATTTAGGATAGGGAAGCAACCACGATTTTAATTATAATACACCTAGGTACAGGCGTGGATTAACGGGGAGGGAATAATCCCCCCCCCCCCAATTTAGAAATAAGTTTACATAGAATAGAAACAAATAATGTTTGTTTAATTATTATTTATTAAAACAATTATTTTTCCAAAGATTTCCCCCTCAAAATACTTCTCTGGATCCGCCCCTGCTAGGTACAATAAAAAACAGTGTTATAATTATTAAGCTTAAAAGTTTTTCAAAGAAGCACTTTTACACTTTATACTTATGGAATTTGTTGACTATCATTCTTTATTTAAAAAAAAACTACTACTACGTATCAATTTTCCGGTCTTTCTTAGCAAAATACCGGTACAGGTTTTAATCTTTGTTGTTAAATTTAAAAGATCTGGTTTTGATCTGCCTTTCTTAATAATTTGTAATTTCCCTCCAAAAAAATCTCTCTGCGAAAAATTCCTTATTAATAATTTACAAACTGAACAAAAAATCGTCCCGATTCGGCTATATCGAAGATACTCGAAGCAGTTGAATTTGCAGTCGTGACGATAATGCAGTTTTAAATTTGCATACAGGCAAACTAAATATAACTATTTGTCTTTAAAAAAATACAACTTATAAATTAAAATAATAAAATGCGACAAAATACAGTCTCATTCGCAGATTTACATTACTTAAGTAACACTAAATCGAACAAATAACCAAATTATAATAAATAAACATTTGGGAACGAAGCACAATAAAAATTACGACTAAACAATGTTAACCAGCCAAACAGCATCCGTCTATTATAACACCCCGCGCTCGCGGATTCACGCCAAGGTTAAGAGAAGAGCATTTGTAATCAGTGCTTATATTAAGTGTATGTATCACATTTGAATCGGTATTACCTTTCCGTGCAAGTTTAATGAGCCTAATTTAAAATAGTACTCTAAATAATTATACTTTTTGCTGTACAGAGTTGATATTGAGCTTTAATTTGATAAATATTTCAATTTAAATAAACGATAACCATAATTTTACAAAAGTATTTTTGTTAGCATTGTTTTTATTTTTAATAAATTCTCAAGGCAAGCATTGCTTCCATGGACCGCACGCCACTGCTATTACACTATCAATGAAATATTTGTTAAATTTTTCTGTTATTTCATCATCAGTTCTTACAATCATATTACCACCCTTACTTCAAATTGAATTTGCCTAGAAATTTCATTATAATTTGTGTTAACCATTTTTTTTAACGTTTTTCACATTTCCTGAGGATGATTACTAAATTTATCAATTTTCTTAAAGTAATATTCAGTTCTCTTTCTATTTAGCAAAGTAACAACTTCATTTCTATGTGTTTTAAAAATTTCCCAATTTATTGCTCTATCTGGTCCTACACTACTCTTAAATAGGTTATAACATGCATCTCTTTCTTTTATTTTACGAAAAACTGTTAAATCAAACCAAGGAACCTTGCTCTTATAGCTATTTATTATACAAGTGTCTTATAAGGCAAATAAGTCACGAAAGAAATGTTTAGCCACGAGAGCTTGCTCGAGTGGCCTAATTTTTCTTGAGTGACTTATTTGCTGTTAAGACACGAGTACAATACATAGTTTTATCCAACACCTCTATCTGTAAGAGTTCTTAAAAAATCAACAAAACCCAAAAATTTTATATCTACAAAGATTAGTAGTAGTCTATGATTTGGTTGCCATGTTGTTGACAACAAATTTATTATTTGAGAAGATAAAGGATCCTATATGTTGGTATATGTACCAGATACAAAAACATATGTTTCACGTAGCTTTACGATTATGGAAGAAGGATTTGCAGTTAATGTGCTGGATATTTGTAGAAAATATATGTCTCTCCGACCTAAGAATATTTCTCACAACAGATTGTTTTTGTGCCATAGAAATGAGAAATGCACAGTACAGCCAGTGGGAATAAATAGTCTATCCAAAATACCATCAGTAGTAGCTGATTTTTTGAAATTACCAGAATCAGAGTCTTACACAGGACACAGTATGAGACGCACATCAGCGAGTTTATTGTCCAACGCTGGAGCCGATCTTGGTATGGTCCAACGTCATGGCCGATGGAAGTCGACAACCGTGGCACAAGCGTATGTTGAAGAGTCAATTTCGAGCAAAATAGACATTACTAAGAAGATACTGGATGGAAATTCGGAAACAGAAGGCAATGTTATTGTGAATACTGAGAAGCAAAAATCGAATGAATGTGGAAACAACATTGAAGTGACAAAAAATGAAGCAAATAAAGTTATCTTTCAATATAAATGTTAACGTAAATCTCAACAAATGATTTCATCTGAGATTCCCGTTTCTTATAATTGTAATTTTATGTATTGTATTTTTTGATGTTCAATAAATTGTTCTATTTTCTGTAAACTGTTGAATTATATAAAAACAGTTTTATTATTGATTCATAAAACCACTTGTGTTTTATAGACCCCATAATTCAATCAAAAACTTATCATTGGAGAAATATTATTAACTACTTCATGACAATTCAACTGAATTTCATCAAGAATTAAATCCACATTACTAGAATTTAATGACCATGTAAATGACAGTAATGTTATTTTTATTGCTTCCAAGTTATTTTCACTAAAATTTCAGAATTCTTTGACAATATTATAATTTTCGCACCGATTAAAAATATTAACAGAAATTATTAAATGATCAGCAATAACAGGACTAGTATGTACAGTAGCCTTAAGATTGTTGAAATTAGATACTACATAATCAACAAACAACAAGTAATAACCTTATAAATATTTTAATACGAGCCTGAACACAACATTCAAAAAATTATGCGCTATTGGGGAATCCCCTGAGCTTCCACTCCCCCACCTAAACGATGATAGAACAACGTTGTCATTTGTAACAATGTTTACTAAAAAATTCGACCAAAACTACATGAAATGAGTCACCCGCATAATAACCCATTCATATCCACCTAAATAAACAATATGAATCGAAAACACGTTCATTTGGCATCTATCACCACATATCAGTAGCCCATCGCAATCTCTACTCCTGTTTAGGATAGTTACTCTTCATACAACTGCATAAAAGGTAGTCGGGGACGCAACTGAATGTTGCACTACCTTCGCATGACACGCTTGCAGTGAATGGTATTAATTTTTATTAATACTAAAAATAAATCTGCTATTAATCAAAATCATAAGTGTTTCAATGCAATTAAACAAAAGAAATTAATTCCTTCTGAATTTAAATTAAACCCCTCACTCCGGGATGTTTTCCTACACATACCCATTCTTCGAGGGCGGGAGGTCCATTGAGATTTTTAAGGGGGTCACAGACCAAAAAGTTTGAGAAACACTGCTCTAGTGGTAGGTGATCAAGCATGCAACTAATGAGACGCTTTAGTTGTAACATAACATTCCAACATGACAATAAACGTTAACAGAAAATATTTGAATAGTAAAATAATAAGCTCTTGTTTAGAGGAAAACATGTTTTTTAGTCTATGTAGTGCAGAAGAGGATCTTTCAGCTCTAAGGGTCCTATTCTGTAATTTAACGTTATATTACATTATGTATAGTAACATTATGTTATCTAACATGGTCTTATGAAAAACTTATTCTGTAAAATGTACGTTCATGGTCCCTCTAGCGTAACAGCAGACGCAGACATTTTTAGGTTTATATAGTAGAATAGAAGGTTAGGTTTGTGATCTTTACATAGAATCTTTACTTCATTCGTTGTGGTTTTCGTAGTTAAATGTAAATGTAAAATGTACATAAAAAGGTTACAAAATTTACATATTTATAAAATAATTTAAAAAAATTACTTTCATTCGCTGAGGTTCATTTAATATGATTAAATCCATATTATTACCTACATGTAATAATAAACTTAGGGGTTCATCCTACTAGCAGTATAATATACATATACCATGGCAATTCAATAGACAACAGCATTCATGTACACCTGAAGTGATGATATAAGCTAGAGTACACGCTTGCGGTGCCGCTGCACTATCCTCATAGTTAGATGAACCCTTACGTAATTAATGAATGTCCGCTAAACCCTAAACCTTAATTGTCAAATATGAAGTAACATTACATAATACTTTCAGTTTTTCATATGTAATGCGTTCAAAGTTGTAACAATATTTATGAGACTACTAGGTAGAATAAATTTAAACTGTATTATATTTTTTTTCGTAAGAGCTGCTGTGTGGCCCAAAATATTATTACTAACAATTTTCTAAGTTTACGCTATTGTCCAACACAATAAAAAACGTGACTTAAAAGCCCATTCACTCAGACACATTTTATTAACACATACTCACATTAGAAAAAGTTACTACTAGTGTGTGGCAGGGTGTTTAAAACGAGATAACAATAAAAATATCAATTTTTAGTTCGAAATTTTTTTAAATTTCTAGGTTTCTTTTAGTAAGCCATATTTTAGGTATTTTAGGACAAGTGGGAGCCCTGCACGCTTATACTGCAATTTAGATTTTAGGGAACAGAGCAGTCGTTACAGCAAAAACTGGAAGACATAGCTGTGCATGGTAAGAATAGTGGCAAAACCGCGTTGAACAAGTTTATCATTAACCACTCTGCTTTTTATTGATTGGAGAGGAATGGTGGTGGTGGAACATCCCTCGTACCTCATGGCACTGATTGCTTTGATCATAGCTAACTAACCCTGCTAGAATCGGCTAGAAATTAGCCTAATCTGGGAGAATCCTCTTTGTAAAGATCTCTAAATGTGCCAAACATTACATTGATACAGGGTCCACCGTTTTACTTCCTTATCTGAGAAGGCATGTTTTAGTTCTTGTCGTTTTAAGAAATTACCAGCTCAGCCAGGAATTAAACTTGTGACCCTTGAATTACGATATCAACGACATTCTAACAACTAATTCACCAAAGTCTAGTTAGCAGTAACATTGCATTTTTACAATTACATATTTACCCTATTAGTCCAGTCAAATTAGAAAAAATAGTGGAAAGTTGAGGGAAGTCCGTGGATTTTTGGATAGGCCTTCCTGGAGGGCTGTTAAATAACCCCTTAAAAGTCACCGTCTATAGGTGGCAAGCTCGAGGAGATAATGAGGGTAAACCACGCCCCCAAACGGTTTTTGTCGTTTTTCTCGGAAACTACTAGGTTTATCGAGATGAAAGAGATTAGGTAAATTAGTTTATTTAAATCCCTACCAAAAATGCCCGAATGTTTTTTCGTACCTCGCCTTCTTTTCGTGTTATCGAAGAAAGAAGATATGTCATACATAAACGAGCAATTTGCTGCAGTAAATTTGCTCAAGGAACTTTCGGACGTAATGTTTTGTGGCAGGATTAAACTGCCAGACTTCTTCAACAAGAAACTTGAATTGAGCCAGGAAGCAAAATATTTAGGTATCATCCTAGATTCGAAGCTAACCTGGAACCCGCAAATCAGAAATGCCATTAATAAGGGCAAAAGAACCCTCATGGCAACAAAGCGAGCCCTGGGCAAAACCTGGGGACTTCGACCACGCTTAGTACACTGGCTGTACACGGCTGTGGTTAGACCTAGAATAAACTATGGATCGCTGGTTTGGTGGACAAAAGTAGAACAGAGGCTAGCCAAGGAGCTATCAAAACTTCAGAGGCTGGCCTGCCTGTGTATTACGCGGGTAATGAGAAATACCCCGACAGCAGCTCTGGAAATACTTCTAAACCTGCCACCGTTAAACATATATATTACGGAAGAGGCAAGAATGGCGGCTTTCAGACTGAACTACAATGGAAATTGGAAACCCAGTCATCTTGATGGGCACACCAAAATTACTTCCGTTGTAACCAGCCCACTGCTAGACATGAGCAGTGATACTATGCCTGCTAGGCAAAACCACACTAAACCCTTCACCACTCTCCTGGAGTGGAACGAAGGGCTATTACAACAAAGTCGTCAGGCAAATAAGCTAATCTGGTATACGGATGGCTCCAAAACTGACAGTGGCACAGGTGCAGGAATATTTGGGGAATCACCTCAGTTTGCTGCCTATGCATCGCTGGGGAGGTTCGCCACTATCTTCCAAGCCGAAACTCATGCCATAGACATCTGTGTACATGAGAATTTAAAAAGGAACTACCAAGGTAAAGGAATCCTTATCCTTACAGATAGCCAGGCCGCCATAAAAGCCATAGCTAGTAATCGTACTAACTCAAAATTAGTATGGAAATGCCGACAAAACCTAATAACCCTTTCAATCCACAATAGAGTAACCCTGATGTGGGTCCCGGGGCATAAGGGGATTAGTGGCAATGAGAAAGCTGACTCCTTGGCTAAGAAAGGAGCAGAGTTACCATTTATGGAGCCAGAACTCGTCTTTGGAATTACCAACAACTTTGCTCGAAACTGGTTGAAAAGCTGGATAAAAAGACAGCACCACAACCATTGGAATGCAATTGAGGGGCAAAGACATAGCAAACTGATGCTAAAAACAACATCTGACAAATTGACTGATGACATTCTGCAATTAAGCAGACAACAGATTAGGCTGGTGACAGGCCTTATAACTGGACACTGCAACCTAAGGAAGCGTATGCATAGAATGGGGATTGGTAATGAAGAACCCATCTGCAGACTCTGCAATGAAGAGGACGAAACAGCCTCACATGTTATTTTCGACTGTGAAGCCCTGTACCGATGGAGGTTTGCACTCCTCGAAGGAGCTTTCTCTCGTGAGACACTCATAAGGGAGGACCTGGTAAAGAGGTTACTAAGCCTAATCAGGATCACAAAACTCTTTACCGACTAAGTGACAAGATCAGAGTACAATAAGCCTAAGGCCGCGGTGCTGGGTTCTTACCCCCTTCATATGTCACATACAAACAAACAAACAAACAAACAAACAAGATCTTGGTATTGTCCACATTTACAATTTAATATTGATAGAGTACGTTGCATGTATGCTATATGTGGAACAAAATCTTTATAATTATCTGTTAACAGACGTTTTAAGATAGAAAACACTCTGCGTTAGTATCTTGGTTGCTAGTTTACAACAAAATTACACTTACATAAATATTTCTAAGGATTTCTAAAAAAGTGAAACACCCTGTACGTATTGAGTTGGATACAAAAATTGACTAGCACAGTGTACCCTCCTAAGAATTAATTTGCCAATACGAAACTATCATCCGACTGGCACCAAGGATAACGATATCGCCTGCTGGATTTTGCCGAAGAGATGCTAAGGTAACATACGACTGGACCATGATCGCGTCCGGCTCTTAAAGAATTTTTCTTATCTATATCATGACGAATATGAGACCCTAAAAGGTCACATCCGAAAGTTCCTTCAACAAATTTACTAGAGCAAATTGCTCATTTATGTATGACATATCTTCTTTCTTCGATAACACGAAAAGAAGGCGAGGTACGAAAAAACATTCGGGCATTTCTGGTAGGGATTTAAATAAACTTTAATTTACCTAATCTCTTTCATCTCGATAAACCTAGTAGTTTCCGAGAAAAACGACAAAAGCCGTTAGGGGGCGTGGTTTGCCCTCGTTATCTCCTCGAGCTTGCCACCTACAGACGGTGACTTTTAGGGGGTTATTTAACAGCCCTCCAGGAAGGCCTATGCAAAAATCCACAGACTTTCCTCAACTTTCCGCTATTCATGAAAATTTGTTCTAAATTGACTGGACTATATACAAATCTCAATAAAATATCTTTTACATATAAAAAGAATATCTTTATTAACTATTATTCAAATTAGTACAGTTATCATCCACATATTCTAATATTAAGTCTTCGCCATCTATTATAGTTTGTTCTGATAATAGTGTCTCTAACTTGTTAGATAATAAAGTAGATAAGACTTCACCGGACTTATGAAATAATCTAAGCTTCGGACAATTACTTACATTATTCTTATTTAAGACTTTACATTCTTCGGCAATAGCATCAATAGCCCTTCCTGGAAAGTAATTAAATATTTACTTTCTCAATCTGAACGCTAATGTTAATTAGTAATAATTACCTACTGTCCATGTTTTAGACACAAATACTGGTGAGGTTTTATTTCCCACATCTTTTGGATGTTGAACATTCAAGTAAAGCCTGTCTGTGAATGGAATGGTTTTTAAACCTGTTGCTTTAGCTTTGATGCGCATTAACTGCACTTTATTTGCCATTTGCTGGGTTTTTGGCTTTTTTATTGCTTGATCAATTGTCTCGTTCAACTATAGTTATTTATTAAAATTACAGAAGTATGCTACACAAGAACTGTTAATTTTACTTCCAACGTACCTGCTTATCGATTCGAGATTTAACATCATTAAATTGCTTGACAGGAGCTGTAAATTTTTCAAGATCTGCTGCAAGTTCTTCCGAAGTTTTCTCAGTACATTCTGTTATATGTCGATGTTCAATACAAAAATGTTTATTGCATTTCTCACAAATTAATGGTACATAGCTTTTATTTTTACACGATAAATAAGAACAAACGTAATTTGCTTCTGTATTTGTTGAAATTTCTACACTTTGATTCTGTGTGGTCGAACAATCTACAGTGTGTTTAGGAAAATGTTCTGAGCAAAATATCTTACCACATTTACATGTTAGGGGTAAAAAATCCAATTGTTTACAATTTGGTTCTGAACACTGTTGTCCGACATTTGGTAGTTCCATATTTATTGAAGTTCGCTAATTGTGCTAAGAGCTATATCACTCCACTTCTGCTCTTGTTCTTTTAAAGTTAAGTTAACGTCTCCGTTATCTGCTTCGGGATCAGGCAATTCAAACGTAGGCACCTTGATATCGTCTTGTGGCAGGGTATCTGCTCTCCAGTTATCATCAACAAGATCTACTAAGTGACCATCCATAGACACTTGGCTGTCCATGTCCTTCCATACAAGAAATCCGCGCAATTCGAGGAGTTCTACAAAAATTTTAACAATAACAAAAGAAGTTAGGTTATTATATAGAATTATGGTGATATTGTTTAATGAAAGAATTAAGTTATTGCTGTCTGCACCTTCGATTGGTTAGTTTACAGCAACTAACAAAATATTGAATAATATTTACCAGCCTTTGTAGAAAATACTGACAATGCGATTTAAGAAGAAAAGATAGTAAACATAACCTAGCTTTTTATCATTCAGCAAGATTTAAAAGAACGCTATGACTACAGGCACGCTAACGTGCCACGCTTTAAAACACTAGAGGCACGTGTAGTGCGTCATCACTGCACGTACGTCACCACTTAACGTGCCTCTTATTTTATTTTCAACGGCACGCAAAACGCCTATGCAAAACGCAAACGTATTCTAATATGATTCTAATAACTTCTAACCTCGTTCTTCCCTGCTCGTTTTGTTCGTTGGAGATTGTTTGAGCTATGTGAAATATAAAGTAATTTAGTTAATAATGGATAAAATTAGTGACATTACTAATAAAGGTACGTACATACACTGTTTATGCCATTTTAGGGGTGGCTGAAGTTAGCATCAGATTTAGATTCAGATTCACATTCCAAACCTTCAAATTACAATCGACCAGATGAATAGTGTAAATTAGGTACATAGTAGCGATGGACAAAATGAATTTAACTAATTATCTACAAAGCCAAAAATTGCAAAGAACAAACGGAAATAAGTGTTGGTGATGTGTTTTGGCCCCGCTTACATATTAGTGGTAGTAGTAAATACCCTAAACAACCCTTAAAATCGAAATAAATCAAAAAAGCTTCCTCAATGCATTCACATCCACACCCAATGGGTGAGATACATTTAAAATTAAATTGCCTATTCGACAGTGAACACGCCTCACCCCGTGCGCGAATCAGTAAACTAAATACGGCCCAAAGCCTTGCAGATGTGCCACCACTTTGAGTAGTTTATGACGATCGACTGCAAGAGTGTTACATATTTAGGTTTTAATGCTGTAAATTTTTTTAAATGAAATTGAGTTTAACTTTCAATGTAATTTTTTTTGCTCCTCAATAAAAAAGCGCTCATCAAGTTCTTAGTTCTTATTAATGTAAAATTGACCAAGATCCTATATTCTTTATAGGCGATAGTTAAATAATCATAGGTAAACAGAACTAGTTTATCGGCATAGTAATTAGTTACCATTAGCGAATTTAAATAATTGCAACAATTCAAGTATTTAGAAAGATTTTTTTGGCCTCCTGTATTTTAAAACGTTTGTTTCAATTTTGTTTACGTCAACTGTAGCTTCATATTTACGCATGATGTCGTAAAATGACAAGCGAATGTGGTAAAAATACTAAAAAACTCTGGGCAATTAGAGATATTTAAGAAACCAACTATTCTTGTAATAATTAAGTTTATGTAATAAAATACATGTTACCTAAGTTATTATTAAAAATATTTCGGGCTTTAATAGAAAAAATTAAAATTTAATTAATTTAAATCGCCGCAGCGCCATCTATTGTACGTTTGGAAACTACAAATGTCATCCAAGAGCACACTATTATGTGCATGTTTTGAATTATTTTTTTTTATTTTCTATAAAACTTGTCGGCCAAAAAATCTTATACAAATCTCATGCGTCAAGTCATTTTACAGGGCTCCAACTAATAAGGCACTCGCCCTACGGGCTCGTGCCTTAAACAAAGTTGTCGCCCTGTAAAGTTCGACTTACCGCATTCGAGTGTAAATAGCTATTTTAACATGAATAAAAGTGCGAAAAAAAACAGCATCGCATTGTTACACATCAATCGGTTGCTATAGGTTTTTTTGAGAATTTATTAAAAGAAGAGTGAAAAATATTAGTCTTGAGATATCGGGGTATCTTAATTATTGCAATATCCTTCAAGTACAGCTTACGGTACACTGGTACAGTTTTACAAGATTTTCACGTGCCTTTGAAAATAAAATAAGAGGCACGTCAAGTGGTGACGTACGCGCGTCCCGCAGTGATGACGCACTTCACGTGCCTCTAGTGTGTTAACGCGCGGCACGTTAGCGTGCCTGTAGTCATGGCGTTAAAAGAAAGTGTCTACGCAACCGTCGAACGGTTGAATAATAGTAATTTTGAGTAAAGATTACACCTCAAAAGTTTTAAACGGAAGCGATTAACAATACATATTTAATAAATACCATTATGAATCGAACTACAAATTTTATTTATCTATTTAACACTAGTATTTTTAGTCATTATTTTAACTAATAAAATTGTTTGTAATAATAATAAACTAAATTCTATGTAGTGTCGCCGTTTTATTATGTCTCTGGAGTGCTCCATTAAAAAATAGATTAATTCTTAACATATTTAAAAGTTTGTTTCATCTGTGTGTCAGTTAATCCGTCCGAGTGGATTTTTGGAATTTTAAAATTTTTATTTCATATTCAGATAGAGCATCAAAATGTAGAAAAAGATCTATGACACACACCAGTTAGTTTCCTTTCTTTTAGCAAAAAAGTAATAATTAACAACTTTAAAATTTATTTTCTCGTGCTCATGCTTTTAAGTTGGTTTTGGTATTGCAGTTTGCTCACTTTTCATTTATTTTTTATGAAATGTATTGTTTATTTTGCTTATTGGTATTACGTTTTTCGTTTTTTCAGCATTTTTTTATTTCTTGATGCATATGATACATAATTAATTTATGTATTGTTTATTTTGCTATTGGTAGTTTTTAACACCATAGTAGTATTTAATTTTTTGCAAATTGCAATTTTGATGATTATATCATAAATTGTGCATTTGTAATTCTGCCTACCCAGAGAAAATGGTACGAGCCGCCCCTGCTAAATATTACCTAAACAATACAATATTTATAAAATTAAATACCTTAACAGTTTTTTATCATCCTAAGTAGTGTTCGTACAATTCTTTTCACAAGTTGAAGGATTCGAACTCTTGACACTCAAAACACCATAAAAGCTTTAAACAAAGCTACAATAACAAACTGCTGAGCTGCAACGATGCGGGAAGAAGTCTTCTGGATTTTTAACTGAACGTTATTAGCGAGATTCCTCAAACTTTAACATACTTGCTTGCAATAACTGCCTTTGATAATAAATTCTTTATTATTCTTCTGACTGGAACGGTACTCGAAATTACTTGAATGTTGCTCAAAATAATTAAGGAAATTATTATATAACAAATATTCATTCGTTATTTGCTATGTTTCCAATAATTCAAAAAGACCAATGTAACAGTATGAAAATCCCCTTTTCTTATACATGGGAATTAACACTGAGTTCTAATGACAAATGTCCGGCAACTAAACCATTCTTCAATAACTGAAGAATCACGAAGTAACTATATTTAAGCGGTACTGTAATACTATATTTTTATTCGAACAACTCGAAAAACTAAACGGCACTTTAAATAGTTAATTTGTTATTTTATAATAAACAAATCGAACGGTAATCACAACATACCCAAACGGAAAATTACTAAATTCACTTGACAGGATTTAAAATTATACCCCGCCGAGGCACGAGGCACGCTCCCGCGCAAAAACTTTAGCTGGACTATTTGCAACTATACTCTGTAAATATTGAAACTGAAGTGAAGTGTGTCTCGGACCAGCAACTGAACGGAAGTGTCTGTCTTTTGTAAAAGCTGAAGGTTATATTATTATAATTCGCAGGGTGCAAATCGAGTACACCAATCGAAAGGACGCCCGCCCGAAATTGAACAAATCAGAACTAATGTAGTCCACGTAGAGTCAATAGGTAGAATTTTCTTAGTGTTTACTACTAGACTCTGGCCTTAAAGAACCAAGTACTACGCATTTTATGTTTCCCCGGACAAATAGTGCAATGCAGATGTTTGTTTGTTAAGACTGCAGACGCTTCAAGTTATTATTTTTTTAACACATAGCAAGCACGAAATTCGATAAAGGTGACACTTTAAGTTTATCACGAACCATATTTATTAATAGTTTTCCAAGATTTTTAACAAAGAAGCCACTTTAACCAGTGTATACATGCATAAATAGAATACAGAAAGAAATAATTTATTGCCCAAATATTTTTTATATTTCTAAGAAAGTTCGAGACACAGCCTTTTTTAAAATAATTTTTATGGGGTTGTTTATACCAAATGCTAACACAAGTTTACATTTTAAAAAGAACGTAAATTTGCAGAACCGGACTTAAGATTTTTAGTGAATATGTAGACAAAACTACATTTGTTCAGGACTAATAAAAATATACCGTTACAAACTGAGATATTTACCCTATAATGAACGGCTATCAAAATTAAAAGTAACTTCTCTCACCGAAAGAAGATCTCGAGGTGACCTACTTGAAACTCACAAAATATTGCAAAATCACTATTTATGTCCAGACCTTAAACAGATTTTTACACAACATTCTAACAGTGTAACTTGTGGTCATTCACAAAAATTATATAAATCTGTTAATAAACTACCAAGACAACACTACTTAAGCATTAGAGTATGTAATGACTGGAATAACTTATCCGAAGTTACAGTGTCTTCTGTTTCATTAAATAGTTTTAAAAATTCCCTTGACAAAGAATTGAAACAAGGTTCACAAAATTAAAATTTTTCTATTTTAATTTGTAATTATTGTAACTGTTTATTTATGATTTATTAACTTTATTTACCTATTTCTCAGTTTTTATTAGTATTTATCAGTTTTCCTGTTAAGCTTATTATTTTTCACGTGTTCTATTCCTAATTTCCATTATTAGATCAAAATGATTCAGTTAATCTTGGACTATTTTGACAGACTGTGTATGTGTAATGTTAATGATTATTTCATTCTAGGTACTTCGTTTTTGACCAATCGCAAGGCTTTATTTTTTGGATTACAGCGATAATTCGATAATTTTTTATTGTCCTTTTCGACTGTTTTTATCTTCGTGACAACGCTGAAAACTAGTGTCACATGTGTCCCATTTTTTACTTTCATGTCAAATACTAATCTTTATGTTAATAAGTAGATGCTTAAATAAACAACTGTATCATGAAATAATCTTACCGAATTACATGCTCGTGCTTCTGAAATTATCTGTTGTAATACTCAAGTTGATTAAAACGCAACACTCGTGTCATTTTTTGACAAATTTCCCTCCGTTGCACGTCGGGAAATTAAAACGTCAAAAAATGACACTCGTGGTTGCTAATCAACGTTCGTATTACAAATCGATAATTTCGAAGCACTCGTGTAATTACAAGTGATAATATTATTTATTTCATACTGTCCGGTAAAAGGGTATTTACCGGACTCATTTGAGTCCGGTAAATGAATTATTACGTTACAAGGCCGGTAAAAAAATTACCGGACTGAAAATCCAATTTGAGTCCGGTAAAAAAAATTACCGGACTGAAAATCTAATTTGAGTCCGGTAAAAAAAATTACCGGACTGAAAATTTTAAATGCATTTTTTTTAAAAATGAACAATGTGAGGCAGTATGAAATAAAACGCCTTACGTCATACGTCCGGTAAACCATTACAGTAGCTCGTTTCAACATTCGAGACTCGGCTCCTTCGTCGCCTCGTCCCGAAACGTTTTCAACTCGCTACTGTAAACTTGGGTTTACCGGACTTATAACGTAATATACTATTATTTCATACTGTCCGGTAAAAGGGTATTTACCGGACTCATTTGAGTCCGGTAAATGAATTATTACGTTACAAGGCCGGTAAAAAATTTCACCGGACTGAAAATCCAATTTGAGTCCGGTAAAAAAATTTACCGGACTGAAAATCTAATTTGAGTCCGGTAAAACATTTTACCGGACTGAAAATTTTAAATGCATTTTTTTAAAAAATGAACAATGTGAGGCAGTATGAAATAAAACGCCTTACGTCATACTTCCGGTAAACCATTACAGTAGCTCGTTTCAACATTCGAGACTCGGCAACGTTTTCAACTCGCTACTGTAAACTTGGGTTTACCGGACTTATAACGTAATATACTATTTTGTACGACCATGCTATTTCGGATTGTTTACCATACTTGGTTTTAGAACAGTAGGTTATATTTACTGGTTGCTAAGCAAAAACGCGTCGGTAAGTAATTACTTACCGTTCAGTTCTGTCAAAAACAGAACGGTAAGTAAATTATATGTAATTTATAAAATAAATGCATGATCTTTAAATGTCTCTTTCGCGAGAAATCATTTATTTTCTAAATAATTGGACTATTTAAAAAATGTATGTTGTTTATTTAAATTTGCTCAGGCTTCTTCAATATCCCAATTATGTTCGTTTTCAGATTCACTCATTCTCACGAGTTTGACAAATATCGTGACATTCAAAAATAATAGTAATTACAAACGTATCCATGGTAACGACAAAACCTACTTAATGTTTGGTGGATATACAGGACAAAAATAAATTATCTTAAATCTATTTTTTTTTTGGGATATTTCCTTAGTTAATACTTTTGTATTCATAATGGTCGTACAAAAAATAGTATAAGCATCTCAAACAGTAAGGAGTTTACCGATCTCCTCCAATATTGGCGACTTCGCTTCGTTGTCGTCGATCGGTAAACTGTCCTTACTGTTCTTGATACTTAATATACTATTATTTCATTTCGTATTTCAAACAATTGTTTATATACTACAATTAGTAAAATAAAGTATAACTTGATCTCCGTTGTCAATAACACCGGATTTCAAGACGTTCTTGATCTCCGTTGTTGTTGGCAACGTAAAAATCATTTGATGTTCCATAACAGCCACACGTGACATGCTGCTTTTTATCTCCTTGGTTACGTGCATGATGGCACAGACAAGGCAACTTGTTTCTTTATACAATAAATTCGGATGAATTTTAAAAGGGAGAAATTAGGATTGAACTACGAAATAAAATAAAACAACTTATGCAATACGGAGATTAAGCTTCTTTAAATCCTCGAAGATGTTATAACACCTCGGCTGGCGCCTCGGCGTTATAATACATCTTCTCGGATTTAAAGTATCGCTTGATCTCCTAATTACATAATATATATTATTTTTTATTGTATTGAAGGTTTACTTTAAGTTTTTGTTTTATTTAAGTTTTGTAACGGGGCTAAATCAGCTATGCTGCCTGCCCTTCTCTTATAAATAATAATAAATAAAATCCCAGCCCAGATATTAATATTTGAGGTTATTGAGTTCTGGTAGAAATATTAATTCTTAGGTTTTCCTCAGCCCAATATCGCGTATTTTGAACATTTAGTTCATTATTCAGTATAAAAGTGCACTCATATCTATGAAGTAAATGGACGACAGAAAGCGGCAATCATTGTTAGAACACTCTTGCTTCTACTTTCTTCGCCAACAACAAAAACCACTTGATGGGAGGCACAGGCCTTCCTTATAGGGATAATATTTGTACTCTTTTAGTATCTTCCATACGCGCGATTTACATGAACCTACTTCAACAGAATTTTACTTTAAACTGTATATTTTTATTTTTTCCATCGACAAAATATGTTCTTCTGTGTGGCGAATCATTTGTCGATTTCCTGCGATATAACTAATTATCCGATTTTTAAATATTCTGTTTTAACAATAATCAATAATATTTACTTACCACCTTAGCTTTTGATTCTACAGAAATATTTGCACATCGATCAAATTTTTGTAGATATTTTTGAATAGTGCTTACAGAAGGTACAGGTCTGGTATTACAATTAACATCAAACAAATCTCTAACTCTCCTCAAACTAAAGTCACTGTAACATGTTTATTTTAGTTTTCTCTTTCTATTGATACCATTATCTTTTTTGTAGTTGAATTTGGCGAGCTGGAATCGCCAAAAACGTTCAATACAATGTTCGAGTTTGAGAACGAACAGACTACGAGGATGGCCTGAAAAGTTTCCGACCTTAACCTGAAGATGGCAGCACTCGTCAATAAAAGCACGGTCTACTAGATTCATATAAGCTTCGCTTATATACGGCCGTCTATTTCCAGTTTTTTCATTGTTGAAAATTATTACAGATTCGTACACGGCCTACTAGATTAATATAAGCTTCGCTTATATACGGCCGTCTCATTTCCAGTTTTTTCATTGTTGAAATTAGGATCCAAAAATTACAGATTCGTACGTTAAGTAGCGCCCACTGCCGGTCATTTTGCAACAAAGATGGTTTGTAGTCAGACTGCAGTCATTAATTTTTAGGTTATACGTCATGCTAGTAATTGTCATTCCCTATTGTGTAATAAATACTTCATTAATTTATTGGTATTTGTACATACATATTTGGATATAATGTATATAAATATGCCTAAAATATGTTACAGTAGGAACTAGGAAACCAAAATATCCTACATAGTATAATAAAATTTAGAAAATTATACTGAGTTAACGCAGTGTTTACTAATGCCCAGTGGCGGATTTAACACTTAAGGGGCCTGAAGCGTTACAAATTTTTGGGGCCGCATAGTATAAATCAATTACAATTGATTTACAATTTATATACCTTTTATCATTTTATTAAAAATTAAGTAGGTACATATATTGATTAATATACTAAATACAGTTAATTACGTACTATCTTTACGGGTGAGCTGGAAAGTTTGTGGGGAGAGCGACTAGGGAGCGAGGTCAGTAAGCCAATGAGGTCAGTAAAGATTAATTGCAAAGTGTGTCGCGTACAAATTTTTATTTCCACCTTCACCAGCTTCTTTAAATTGAATATTTTTTATAAAAAGACATTTTATAATCAAAGGCGGTAGCACAATTTATAGCTAGGCGCTGTCATGGTGTTGTGGTTAAGCAACAAATTAGTTTCCATACCTATTTGTTGATCAGCATTCTAGAATTTTATTTCATACTGTCCGGTATATAGGGATTTACCGGACTCATTTGAGTCCGGTAAATGAATTATTACGTTACAAGGCCGGTAAAAAATTTTAC
Organism: Agrypnus murinus; assembly: GCA_929113105.1. NCBI lineage: Eukaryota > Metazoa > Arthropoda > Insecta > Coleoptera > Elateridae > Agrypnus > Agrypnus murinus. Next base: position 76,807,308 of record OV816026.1, read on the forward strand.
CGGACTGAAAATCCAATTTGAGTCCGGTAAAAAATTTTACCGGACTGAAAATCTAATTTGAGTCCGGTAAAAAATTTTACCGGACTGAAAATTTTAAATGCATTTTTTTAAAAAATGAACAATGTGAGGCAGTATGAAATAAAACGCCTTACGTCATACTTCCGGTAAACCATTACAGTAGCTCGTTTCAACATTCGAGACTCGGCTCCTTCGTCGCCTCGTCCCGAAACGTTTTCAACTCGCTACTGTAAACTTGGGTTTACCGGACTTATAACGTAATATACTATTACAGGCCACTTTTACGAGCCCGTAAATTTTTACAGGGCTATACTTGTACATGTTACCATAAATGCCTGTAAAGTGTCATTTACATAGAAAGTGGAAATAAATGTATTTTGGACGTCGTGTTGTTCCGCCGTTGCTTTTTTATTAAAGGAAGTAAATCATAACCTCAATTATACAAATACAGTGAATACCTAATCCTTCATTTGTATGTAATTTTAAATAATAAATTCCGAAAATAGTTTTAGATTTCCATGTTATAGATCGGTTATTCTTAATGCATGGATTAAAGCCATTAGAAGGATATACCGTGTTTGAACGTGCACGTAGTACGTACATATTATGGCCGTGACCAAAGTGACCCGCCGAGATACTAGGGCGGTCGGGAGTCGTTCGCTGTATGTACGCACTTTACGTCTCAGGATATAGGGAATTAGGAAATTATAAAAGCTATTATTGTTTTTATTGTAATTTAGCAATAATAATGAATACTATTAATATATACTAACAATTCTATAATGATATTAGAATTAATTAATGTCACGTTAATTCAATAACAATTTTATAATAACTTTATATACTAGTAATAACTTAATACGCTAGTAGTCGACACAGAGCTCAGAGATAAAGATGTCGCTCGGAAAGCGGAAGGTCCAGGATTCGATTTCCAGCCGGGATGATAACACTGCCTGCATTTTAATACTTTATAAAATGATAAACTGATTTTGGGTGTTTCAGTGGTGCAGATTTCAAATCTGTTTTCGGTTTTTCTCTATCACGTAAGGTTTTTGAACAAAATAGTAAAACAATCGCAAAAATAGAGATATTTATATGTATTTAGGGTAAAAAGGCAAAGTACAAAAGATAACAAAAAAATTACAAAAATCATAGAAAAAATAGAAAATAACATACATTATTCCTTTACCTTTTTGGAGAGCCTTTCCTGCTTGCTGGAAAACTTTCTTTACATTGTTTTTCTTGTATATTTAGTTTTTATAGGATACCAAAAAATGTTCCTGGAGCAAGCGAATTTTTTCGCTTAGATGGATCCTAAACTCTCGAAAAGATCTTTTGGAAGTGCTAATTCTATAGCATTCAGTCGTTTAGTTCGTCTTGAGAAAATAGCTGCGGTTTAAAGTTTCTTGAAAATAATAGTTTAAAAATGCCAATTTCTGCATCTATTGAAGATTCGCAACACTAGACTGCAATGCTTTACGTGAAACTGGTACAGGTATATCAGCATCATGTGGAACTGGTCTCATTGCCGGCTGAAGATTAAGATAATTAATATATTTATGAGTTCTTGTGTTATTACCCTTAATATCACCAAACAAAAATACCAGTCGTCGGTGAATTTCGTGGTGTGATTCTTGGTTCTCTCGAGATCACTGATATTCCAAAACGCAGACTTGTTCCTTTAAACCGATGCCTTAAGTATGCTCAAAGTTTATCGGTATTTCTGTTCTGAAAGTTTCGCAAATGAAAGAAATATTTAATTTGATTTGAGCAACAAGAAATATCACAATGTTGGTGTACAAAAAAATGTACGTGATGGAAACAAAAATGGGTTTATTTTAATCAAATATACGTCCTAAGCTAAAACAAATCAAAATGATTTAATCACAAATTTCTCGCAGGCCTGTGTAATTTTTCTACATGGATTTGCATTCAAAATATAATCTAATGTAAAACATTAATTAAACAAAATAAATTAACCTTTATGTAAAAGTTATAACTTTGTACATTTCAAATAATTAGAAATATTGCATGTGTTGACATCTATGGCATTTTAATAAAACCAATGAAAATACGAAATCATTTTCCAGGGTCATTTCCATATAGTTTAGAGATTTGAGTTATTTTCATGGTTAACAGACTGTGTGAAATGTGTTATTTTCTATAGTTGTAGATAAATACATTTATTTCATAATCAGTTCTTTTATAATGGAACTTTTCTGCTTTTAAAAGCAGCAAATTTATCAATAATATTTTCAAAACATAAATTTTGCGTAATGACATTTTCAATAAACATTATTGATAACTTTTTTAAATGACTTTGTCCAAGATTATTTCCTAAATATTTTTTTATACGTTTAATTAAGAACGGAGAAAGATCGTTCTCCAGTTGTGGTACAGTTCTCCTTCCCCGAATGTCAAGTCGGACGAACGCGCAGATTTTAGTAGAAGGCATTGAAGGCAAGTATTCGGAGCGATAGATATGATACATTTCTTCCAGGTCTGCGGCTAAACAGTATATTCCGTAACAAAACTTTACCTATCGCTCTGAATGCTTGCCTATTCGCACGAAACTTTATTGCGTCGACCGTACACCTGCCTGCACAAGATATGAACTGTTTCATATTTCACTCTTTGCGACAAAGTGAGTTCCCAGGCCAATAATTTTTAATTGTCGCGTGTCCACTGCGGTTCTGGACAGGGGTCGTCTGCGGGGCCCCCTGACTTGTGGGGCCTGAAGCTGCCGTTTCCAACGCTTGTGCCTAAATCCGCCACTGCTAATGCCCCAATTCTTAGACTAGAAACATTTAATAACTACATGATAGCTACAGTATAAGTAAGTACAATTTCATATTTCGCAAATTACAAATGCTCTTTTGGGTTTTGTAGCACTTGAATTATAACAGCATCACACAGCATATGATGTAAACACATAATGTCAATGCACGATCTACGAACTGAAGCTATGATTAGAAGTATTAGAAGTAGGTATTCATGGAATGATGAATTCCCACTGTGGCAGTCATTACTAAAAATAAATATTTTTTAGACATAAGAGCTGATGATATCTACTTGAATTTTAAGACCAATCGTTTCAGTAAAATAAATATAAAACTGACAAAATTTGTCTCATAAGGCATTATCTTTATATAGAACTTGGTTTATATGATATAAATCAAAAGCGATATCGGAGAAAGTATTTAGAAATTTTGAAGGGCGGTTAAGAATCTAGGATAACGATAAGTAAATAACGATTTGCGTGTCAAATCTTAACATATTTTATAGTAAGAAGGTAGAGGAAGTGTTCCAGGAAGAAGATGGAGTTTGAAACTTTTCTGAACTAACTGAATGCATGATCTAAACGGTATAGAATCAAGTCAATACTATTAAACTTTTACACACATTCCATACGAATACGTGTCGAGCTATACGGGTCTGAAACTTGGACAATAGCAAGGAGTAAAAACAGACGTATACAGGCTTTTAAGTTGTGGTGCTATAGAAAGATGCTAAAGGCGCGATGGATTGACCGAATATCGACCAATGAAATACTAGAAAAAGTACAAGAAGAAAGAAAGTTAATGTAGAAGACCATGAGAAGCAGAGATAGATTAATATGACATACTTTAAGACCTTCGGGTATTATCTAAAAATAATAATAGAAAGCATGATCGAAGGAAAGAACACCCTAGCTAGACCTAGACTGCAATTTATACTCCAAATAAAAGAAGACTTAGGCTGCTCCAGCTATAGAGAATTAGCTATAGAAAAATACCATAAAAATGGTGTATTTGTAAAGTTTTGTAAAGTGTACAGATTCGTACGTTAAATGACGCCCACTGGCGGTAATTTTTAGATCAAGGATTTCTAGTAATTTTACAACAAAGATATTTCAAGTCAGAGCTCAGTCGTTAATTTTTAGGTTATACTTTATGTCAATTGTGTCAAACTGCCTCCGATTAAAGAATGTTTATTCGAATATTAACAGTAATTAATAATAATAAATGTCTTAACAACGATCACATATTATTAGATTATGCATTAAAAAACAGTAGGTACATTATATTACATTACAAAACGTTACATTAAAATTTTATTTATTACTTTATTTTATTATTCTTTCGACGTCTTTATTTTTATAAAAAACCGCTGCCAGTCCTCAAATAAAATTGGTAAGCAATTTAAAAAAGTTACACATTATCTACATTAAAACTAAATAACATACTTTAACAACCACTTTACAACTACACCTATTTTTATACTCTCTGTCTCCTCTCTAAGTAGTCAATCTTGTGGATTGGTTTATCTCGGCACTGTATATCTCCATTCTTTTCGGTATGCTGCCATACTATCAGTTTTTTTTCTCTATAGTCAATTCTGTATAGCTGGATCAGCCTAAGTTTTTTTTACTTGAAGTATATATTGCAGTCTAGGTCTAGCTAGGATGTTCTTTCCTTTGATCATGCTTTCTATTATCATTTTTAGATAACACCCGAATGCCATAAAGTATGTCCTAGTAAGCTATCTCTGCTTCTCGTGGTCTCCTTCATTAATTTTCTTCTTGTACTTTTTATAGTATTTCATTGTTCGATATTCTGTCAATCCATCTCGCCATTAACATCTATCTATATTATCACAACTCAAAAGCTTGTCCTTGCTATTGTCCAAGTTTCAGACCTATATAGCGCGACACTCTATACGAATGTGTGTAAAAGTTTTATAGTATTAACTTGATTCTATACTCTTTAGATCATTCATTTGGTTAGTTCAGAGAGATTTCAGACTCCATCTTCTTCCTGGAACACTTCCTCTATCTTCTTACCACAAAATCTGTTAAGGCATGATACAAAAAATCATTATTTAATTATTGGTATCCTAAATTCTAACCGCCCTTCAAAATTTCTAAATACTTTTTCCGACATCGCTTTTAATTTATATCATGTAAACCAAATCTTATATAAAGATAATGCCTTATGAGTCAAATTTTGTCAGTTCCATATTTATTTTACTGAAACGATTGGTCTTAAAACTCAAGTAGATTTCATCAGCTCTTATATCTAGAAAATATTTTTAGTAATGACTGCCACATGAGACTTCATCATTCCATGAATACCTACTTCTAATCATAGCTTCAGTTCGTAGATCGTGCATTCACATTATGTGTTTACATCATATGCTGTGGTAATTCAAGTGCTACAAAATCCAAAAGAGCATTTGTAATTTGCGAAATATGACATTGTACTTACTTATACTGTAGCTGTGATATAGTTATTAAGTGTTTCTAGTTTAAGAATTGGGGCATCAGTAAACATTGCGTTAACTCAGTATAATTTTCTAAATTTTATTATACTGTAACGTTCTTTTTAAAATAATAACAAAAGTGCTGTTTAAATCGTCTATTAATAATTAATATTTATTTACAAACACTAAGGAATACACTATAAATTAACGCTATGATTATAAACCATTAAAACTATTATTTACAGACTATGAATTTCTAATACAACATTTATCTTTACATTTACTATTTATTTCGTGATACACATTCTATTACTCGCTGTTGACTGACCCTCTTTTATCCGCAAAGTCGATTTTATACCCTCATATAATCGTACCAGAAGCCGCTAGAACCTACTATGTATTTCTCGAAGGCGCTAGATAAACCGCGTCTGGTTTACATTCTTGGTGCGATGCGTCATTCTCTCGAATGCTGTAGAATATTCCATTTGTTGTGTGAAGAAGAGGTTCTTTCTTTTTCTCTCTTGTTACACTGCCCCCCTCTTCAAGTCTGTTCTGTCCCAGAACAGGTTTTATGCTCTGGTTCCTGTAGAACGGGTAATGACGATATCGACAGTCTTCACCTCGACTACACGTTCCATTACGGTAGAAGTAACAGTCTACACTCTTCGTTGGCCTTAATGCGGGCTGTGGGTCAAAACTGCAGACGAAGATCTTGACGTCCGTACCTCTAAAGACAACTTCCAGCATGTTTCTAACGATTCTCCAATCCAGCTGGGCCCGCCCACAGCCGAGTTTGAGAACTGCCAATTTGTTAATTCCTCTGGTAAGCAACTCGATCCTCAAATTCCATAATGCCCTCCACAAGTCGGCGTAACTCGGTTTCTGGTAGTAAAACTGCTTGGTTACCAAGTAGTAAATGGATCGGTCATGATCAGGCAAGCGTAATGATTTACCAACAGAGGGATTTTGTTCTCGAAGTTCATTCAGCCGTCCAAATTTATTTCTAAACACTACTGCGATCCCCCTGGACATACGGAGATCCTCGGAGACACAGTGGGCAATGGAATAATCACCAGGGACCCGGAAGAGATCTTGTTGCATCTCAGTCGTGACTCCGAATCGCGCTTTTCTAGTTCCAGAAAACGCATCCATAAATTCTCTGAAGGTTGGCTGATCATCTCCAGGCCTTACGGTATTAATAGCCACCTCAGCCTCGTCTTCCCGTTCCGGGACTGCGTCATTATTTCCCTCATAGTGCGCCAGACGATTGGAGTGTACCACCTTTGGTTTCCCTCTTGGCAATTTCTGGATGCGATAAATCAAGTCATTTATTCGTTTCTTCACCTGGTATGGGCCCTCCCAATTCCGCTGTAACTTTGGAGAATAGCCACGACGTCTTTGCGGGTTGTATAACCAGACAAGCTCTCCAGGTTGAAACCCTCCTTCTTGGGCTCTCACATCGTACGTAGCCTTCATCCGGTCACTCGCGATTCGACTATTGTTTCGGGTTCGGTCGTGAATATCCTCCAACTTCTTCTTTAAGTTGATGACATAATCATTCCCGGCTACCTCCTGCTCTATAGGTGGAGACCCAAATTCCAGATCACACGGTAACCGTAACTCGCGTCCAAACATCACAGACGCTGGTGACTGACCGGTTGTTTCGTGGACCGATGCACGATAAGCCATCAGGAACAGATGCAGGTATTGGTCCCAGTCTTGTTAATGATCGGAGACGACCTTGGCCAAATATTTGCCCATTGCCCGATTCATGCGTTCTACCATTCCATCGGACTGCGGATGTAACGGTGTGGTCCGAGTCTTGCGAATGCCCAACAATCGACAGACTTCTCCAAATAGTACAGACTCAAAGTTGCGGCCTTGATCCGAATGCAGCTCCATGGGCACTCCAAAGCGACTGAAAAACTCTTTGACTAGTAGGTCAGCAACAGTCGCAGCTTCCTGGTTTGGTAGGGCATATGCTTCTGGCCATTTGGTAAAGTAGTCCATTGCCACTAATATGTATTTATTCCCATCGTCGGTTTCGGGAAATGGTCCGGCAATATCTATAGCTATTCTTTCCAGAGGACTATCCACATTGTACTGCCTTATAGGTGCTCTTCGTTTCCCCAAGGGTCCGTTACCAGTGGCACATAGTTCACATTTCCGGCACCACTCCTTCACGTCTTCTTTACAGTTGACCCAATAAAAACGCTCCCTAACTTTCTCCAAAGTCTTTTTCACACCGAAGTGCCCTCCTGAGGCACCGTCATGGAGATGTCGCAATACTGTAGCCACTCGGCTTCTTGGAACCACGAACTGAGACCTAATGGTGGTTCCATCTTCACTCTCCAGTACTCGCTTCAGGAGATCGTCTTCCACCTTCAAGGACTCCCATTGGGCCCAATATGCTTTGAGCGTTCTGTTGAAAGGGCTGACGGCCTCCCAGGCAGGCCTTTCTCCCACGCACTTCCATTCCAGTACCATTTTTAGTTCGGGATCAGCCTTCTGCTGTCGTTGCAATTCTTCCGGCAACCAATTGTCGTTGACGATGGTAGTTCTTAATACTCGGCAAACCCTCTCTTCCAAGCGAGAGCAATGACGGCAATCCGTTGGACAGGGTCTTCTTGAAAGGGCATCGGCATTTCGATGACTAGTACCCGCTCGATGTTCTGTGTCAAAGTCGTATCCTTGTAATCGCTCGATCCACCTTGTGACCTGGCCTTCAGGATTACGGAATTGTAGAAGCCATTTCAACGCTGCATGGTCCGTACTCAATAAAAACTTCCGTCCGTACAAGTATTTGTAGAAGTGCTCAACGGACTTCACGACGGCCAATAGTTCTTTTCTGGTCACACAATAATTCCTTTCGGCTTTCGACAAAACCTTACTAAAATAGCCGATGACCTTTTCTTGTCCATCCTGTATCTGAGAAAGTACACCCCCAATGGCCAGATTACTTGCATCTGTGTCAAGTATGAATTTCCCTTCTGTCCGTGGATAGCTCAATATTGGTGCTGTTGTCAGGGCACGCTGCAACTGTTGGAAAGCTGTTTCACACTCTCCGCTCCAAACATACTCGCGCCCATCTTCAGTTAACATTGGGTAACGGTGGTAACATTAACCTTGTCAGAGGTTTCGCTATATTGGCAAACCCAGGAACGAAACGCCTGTAGTAGGTACATAACCCAAGAAAACTACGAACTTGGTGTTTATCTCTCGGTGTTGGCCACTCTTGAACTGCACGAATCTTATCGGGGTCGGCTGCCACTCCATTTTGTGATACGACGTGCCCGAGATATTTCACTTCCTTTCTGAATATGTGGCACTTTTTCGGACTCAGTTTCAGATTGGCTCCACGTAGTCTTCGAAACACTTCCTCTAGATTTTTCAAATGTTCGTTGAATGATTTTCCGACTACAATCACATCATCTAGGTATACCAGGCAGGTCTTTCACGACAGCCCTCTCAGGATGGTCTCCATTAGACGCTCAAAGATAGCCGGAGCGTTACATAGACCGAAAGGCATAACTGTAAACTGCCATAGTCCGGAACCAATAGTGAACGCGGTCTTCTCCCGGTCTTCAGGTTCCATTTCAACTTGCCAATAACCACTCTTCAAGTCCAAAGTCGAAAACCATCGCGAACCAGACAGGGTATCTAACGTGTCGTCGTTGCGTGGTAAGGGATAGCTGTCTTTCTTGGTCACGTTATTGAGCTGCCGATAGTCCACACACAAAATCTCGTTGACCCGTCCTTCTTACTGAACAGGACCACCGGTGATGCCCATGGACTGCTGGATGGCTCGATGACCCCTTGTTCTTCCATATCGGTAATAATCTTTTCGGCTTCTGCTCGCCTTGCTAGGGGTAGACGCCTCGGCTGCTGACGGACAGGCATAGAGTTGCCTGTATTGATTTTATGTTTTACTATATTTGTTCGTCCCTTCTGGCTATCGTCAAGAGCGAAGATGTCTTGGTATTGAACCAAACCCTGTACCTCTTTCACTTCCGTTCTGTTAAGGTCTTCGCACGAACTAGTAACCATACCCACTAATTTTCCACCATGGTCTTTGGGCGCTGGTTTTGGAACATCAGCCATACACCTGGCTACTCGGAATACTGGCACACACTGTCCCACAAGGGTACTCTTCTTCAATGTCACCGGATCCACATTAACGTTCATAAGCCTCACCGGTACTGTCTTTCCAACCTTGATCAGCGCTTTTCCCACCAGTATGCCACTATGGATCTTCTTATCACAAACAGGCTCCATCATTCGCACACATCCTACCCGAAGATCTCCATCCAAACCTGCCTCGACAACCATCTCGCTTTGACCCGGCAATATCACATCTTCTGTCAGCAAAACCCTTACGACAGGATGTTCTCGTGGGTGCAACGGAAGTTCTTCGTTACCAACCTTCAAAACACCCTCCTTCAAGTCCAATGTAAAACCAAATTTTCTCAGGAGGTCCATTCCCAAGACGAAGTCGTCAGTGATGTAGGCTACCAGCACCTCATGATCACGTTCTTCACTTCCAATGCCAATCTTCATCTTCACCACTCCGCGTGTTGGTATTACTTCGCCCGTGGCTGTACGGAGTTGAGTAGTTGTCTGTAACAGCTTCATATTTGTTCGTAGAACGTTAGGGCGTATGATGGACTTTGTCGCCCCCGTATCAATGAGTAGTGGAACAGTTCGATTAGCAATTTTCCTATCTACGAACAAACTGCTGGTACTATTGTTTGGTGTTACGGCATGGATGGTGATCTCCGGGGCATCTTCACTCAAGGTGAACGTTCGCCCCCACTCGTCGATCCCCTTTAGTTTTCCGACGGCTGAACTTGTTTGGGTTTAGGGCAACGGCGTTGTATGTGCCCTTGTTCGCTGCAGTTCCAGCAACGGGGTCCTCGAACTTCTTGAGGATTCCTCTTACGACTATCTTCCTTCTGAAGAACTCTCATTAGTAACTCCTCTAGGCGATCTTTCGAACCTTCTTCTTCTTCGGCAACGGTTCGAACTCGCCCGTGGCCTCGGGACGCTTGCTTTGCGGCTTCAAATTCTAGAGCATGGGCAAGCGCATCATCAGTCGTTTTTGGTCGTGCCAGCCTTAAGGAGTGCTGTGTTTCTCCGTCTCTTAACCCATCAATGAAGGTCTGCACAGCGAGTTGTCCCAGAAATGAATCGGGTGCCGTAGGGTACGCAAATCGGACAAGCCGCGCAATATCGGCTTCAAACTCCTGAAGGCTTTCTCCATTCTTCTGGACACGGTTCTTCACTTGCGCGTGATAAGCTTGCTGAAGATGCGCGTCTCCATATCTCATCTCCAATCTAGAAACTAACAACTGGTAATCATTTTCCTGTCCTGCTGGGATTGTTTGCAGGACGTTCAACGCGTCTCCACGCAAAGCCACAGTTACAGAAACGGCCTTTTCCTTGCCTGTCCATCCGTTGGCCCCAGCGGCCGCCTCAAATTGTTTGTAGTAGGTGGACCAAGGTATCTTTCCATCGAACGTGGGTGGTTTTACTTTTATCCCTACGGCAGGACCCTTTTCTTCTTTAAATTGTTTCTTTTCTTCATTAAACGGCCACTCAGAAGTTGAGGAAAACCGTAGTTGACTCATTCTCTTTTCCAACAGTTTAGTTACGCTATCTTTCTCAGCTGTTGGTGGTAATTGCATTTGGGCCATTTTCTCTTCTACCATCTTTATTACCCTATCCTGTTTTTCCAATTTCATTTCTAATAGTCCTAACGCACTGGAGTTTTCCAACAATTCTTCGAAAATTTTATCTTCCAACGCTTTAATATTTTCCAACAGTTCTCCTTTAAGCCTTCTAGAACTTTCTTCAGACTTTTCTAATAATTCTGCAAACCTTCTAGAATTCTCTTCGTGTTTTTCCAGTACTTTTTCTTCCAATGCTTTAGTATTTTCAAGTAGTTCTTCTTTAAGCATTCTAGTATTTTCAAAAACTTTTTCTTCCAGTGCTTTAGTATTTTCAAGTAATTCTTCTTTAAACATTTTAGTATTCTCTTCAGATTTTTCCAGTAATTCCTCTTTTAAAATTCTAGAATTCTCTTCAGACTTTTCCAATAATTCCTCTTTTAAAATTCTAGAATTCTCTTCAGACTTTCTAGAATTCTCTTCCATTTTACTTAATAACAAATTAGTATCAATTGCGGGTCCAGGTATTTCGAAGAGGAAACTTTCAGGGTCTTCTTGCTGTTCCAAAAGCCATTCTCTTAGCCGATTTATTAAAACTTCTTTCTTTCCATTACTATCCAAGTCCCTCTCGTCCAATTCCCGTTTTAAATCTATCACTAAGAGATCTTTTAATAGTTTCATCACCATTTTAATTGTTTGTTGAAATTAATTTTAACACTAAAAATTTATTCTCACAGCACTTTATTTAATTATTACGCGATTTTATTTATTTTAAAACACCACACCTGACAACACTGTAACGTTCTTTTTAAAATAATAACAAAAGTGCTGTTTAAATCGTCTATTAATAATTAATATTTATTTATAAACACTAATGAATACACTATAAATTAACGCTATGATTATAAACCATTAAAACTATTATTTACAGACTATGAATTTCTAATACAACATTTATCTTTACATTTACTATTTATTTCGTGATACACATTCTATTACTCGCTGTTGACTGACCCTCTTTTATCCGCGAAGTCGATTTTATACCCTCATCTAATCGTACCAGAAGCCGCTAGAACCTACTATGTACTTCTCGAAGGCGCTACATAAACCGCGTCTGGTTTACATTCTTGGTGCGATGCGTCATTCTCTCGAATGCTGTAGAATATTCCATTTGTTGTGTGAAGAAAGGTTCTTTCTTTTTCTCAATTGTTACAATACTGTGTAGGATATTTTGGTTTCCTAGTTCCTACTGTAATATATTTTTGGCATATTTATGCACATTATATCAAAATATGTAGTACAAATGCCAATAAATTAATAAAGTATTTATTACACAATTAGGCAATCCAAACCACGCGGTAGAAATGTCAACAAAACTGACGTTGGTTGGCACACATGGCGACAGGCTCCATAACCAAAGCATTTATTTTGTTGGCGTTGCAGTGTTTGATCGTGTTTTTAAGTATTTTGGTGTGTTTTTTTTATTAAATAAACTGAATTTTTGTATAATGGACAGAGAATATCTTCGAAAATTATCAGCTGAGATGTTGGTGAAAGGTAGGTTTAACAATTTATATTCTTGTTTACCTGTGTAACCATCGTTTTGTTTTTAGGTATTTTCCAATAAGGCAGGCTCCCCTATTAATAGTAAATGTATTAGAAACTAAAACCACTAAAATTTCCTTTCTCAAAACGCTGAAGAAGGTTACTTTTCCATAAAGTTTTAGAAACTTAGGTACCATCAGTTATAAAATGTTTGTTGCAGACTCTCTGATATTTTAGCTTTAATTCGGTTAAATCATCACGCTTTATAGCAGCTATCCATAAGGACCTGCGTGTTTTCGACAACTCATTTTTATGTGGCTTATTTGGTAAACTCAGTACGCCAGGAATTCTATAAAACGACATAGTGTCACAATCGCGTCGACTTCCGCAGTTAACAACAATACAAGTCACAGGCATAATAATAATAAAGCTCTCTAAAAACACTGGAGAAAAACAAACAACAAAATTAACTAGAAAACACGAATATAAATGCTCTTTCCTCGCAAGCTCTAATGGTTGTTTTTGCACTCACTACATGTAAAACATCAAATCTAGTATGTGCATACATGCATGGAAAAATTGAAATTGCGCACTCGTGCTTGCAAAAACTCACAAAAAACACTGCGTTAATGAGGACTCTCACTACAAATCCAGTTTTATTGGGGTAAAGTTCAGTTAATGAGATAGTACTTTACCTAATTATTCAAGCAAAATTCGTTTGAAAACACTAAAAAACCTTTAATTCAAATTGGCAAATGACATTACTTGCAAATTGACAGAGTTGTGAAAAATTATGGTCATGGCCTTCTAGTTAAATTTCAACACATTTTAATCGAAATTGGCAGTAGTTCAAAGTTACGTAAGTAGTAAATTTAAAATACATTTCAAAAATTCGTGCAAAAAATAGAATACATGATTCGTGCGTTAACAGAATTTACAAATTCGTGCCGATTGCTTTCCCCTCGTGTGCTACACACACTCGGGTAGCAAAAATCGGCACTCATTTGTAAAATGTCTGTTACCGCACTTAACATGTAAATTACTATTACATACATGTGTGCCAACCACTGTCATTCGGAATTAGATTTGACAGGTCGTTGGATTGCCTAATAGGAAATGACAATTACTCATATGACGTATAACCTAAAAATTAATGACTGCAGTCTGACTACAAACCATTTTGATTGCAAAATGAACGGCAGTGGGCGCCATTTAACGTACGGATCTGTAATTTTTGGATCCTAATTTCAACAATGAAAAAACTTGAAATGAGACGGCCGTATATAAGCGAAGCTTATATGAATCTAGTAGGCCGTGATAAAAGCTAGGGAATGTAGTTGTGCATCTTTTGACAGGTACTCACCAAAATTTCAGCCATTTTGGAAGGGCAGTTGTTATTTGACAATCGTTTGAGTGAGTCGATGTGAGTGTTTTTGTGAAAATGGAAAAAAATCGAGTATCGAGCTGTCATTAAATGTTTGTTTTTGAAAGGCAATACGCCTACGCAAATCAAAGATGAGTTGGACTCTGTGTATGGAGACTCTGCGCCATCATTTACCACAGTGAAATTTTGGGCAGCTGAATTTAAACGTGGCCGTACCAGCTTGGTAGACGATGAACGTTCGGGACGTCCAAAAACTGCAACCACCGTCGAATAAAAGTGAGAGAGATAGCAGAGGCTATTAATATGTCCAAAGAACGTGTTTGTCACATATTGAATCAAGATTTAGGCATGAGAAAGCTTTCAGCGCGTTGGGTGCCGCGTTTGCTCACGTTAGACCAAAAACGTGTTCGAATGAATATTTCCAACGCTCTGTTGGCGCAGTTTAGTCGCAATAAATCAGAGTTTTGGTGCCGATTAATTACTGTAGATGAAACTTGGATACACCATTATACGCCCGAAACAAAAATACAGCAAAACAGTGGACTGCGAAGGGGGAATCGGCTCCAAAAAAAAAGCAAAAACTGTTGTCGGCTGGGAAAGTGACGGCGACTGTTTTTTGGGATAGTCATAGAGTTATTTTAGTAGATTATCTTCAAACAGGAAAAACCATTACAGGAGCATACTACGCATCATTACTTGACAAGCTGAAGGCAGAAATTGCGGAAAAACGGCCACATTTGCAGAAAAAGAAAATCCTGTTTCACCAAGACAATCTCACACCTCCGCGGTTGCCATGGCGAAAATCCACGAATTACGGTTTGAACTGCTTGACCATCCTCCTTACTCACCAGATCTAGCCCCAAGCGACTTCTTTTTGTTCCCTCATCTAAAAATTGCGCTCGGAGGACAGAGATTTTCGTCAAATGAGGAGGCAATCACCTTCATGAACAATTATTTTGTAGAGAAAAACGCCGAGTACTATTTGGACGGGTTAAAGAGATGGGAGCATCGCTGGGAGAAGTGTGTAGACTTACAAGGAGACTATGTAGAAAAATAAAAATAAATTTAAAGAAAAAATGTCTTGTATCTTTGTTAGGTCGGAAACTTTTCAGACCACTCTGGTATATAGCCAACCTCACGGTACATCGTTTCTTGCCTTAATAATAGAGTTAAAATAAAAATATACTTTTCTATTGGTTTTATAATAGAAAAAATACCGTAGGTATCTCACCATTATCATCTTTAATTGTACTTGTCGAGTTTTGTACATATTATTGTTTCAAGAACATAAGAAAATTATGTCAGAATAATAATATAGGAGTAAACACTAAAGACACTACTTCTGGATATTCAAAAATACTCTACTAAAGTTTCAACCGCAACTAGAATTAGCGGAATTTTATTAGTTATCGTTTCTTTACGTAATACAATGGTTTTCGTTTATATTTTCTAGGTGAATACGAATTCACAGGAGTATGTACTCTTGGTATCGGAAGCATTTGTTTTCTTTTGCTCAATTTCGGTTTCTCAGGAATAGATTGATTGGCTGGAGGTAAAGTAGGTATTGGCGATGTTGTGGTCGTTGGATCTGTAGAACGCGGTAAAACTGTAAATAGATTAGGATCCAATTTGTTCAACGGCACTTCTGGAAAGTCACTATCTTTCTTTCGCCGTTTATCTTTTTTCATTCTTTCAAGCGTTTTCTTAGTAGATGTCGAAAACGAAGGTATTATCATTCTAAATATATTTTCGGACCATTGTGGCAATCCCTCAGGTGTATATGCTAATTGCCACAACGGAATTCCTAAATGAGCAATTGCCATACGAAAATAGGTGGTGATATCATCTGCCAGATAATAGAAATCCATAGCTGGTGTAGCTAACCAAATCGAAGGCTTGTAGTTAGGGTAAAGGTAGACTAATACAACTTTTCCTCTTTCAGGTAACACTGCCAATTCATAGATTTTGCTCTCTAAATTTAATCTAAGCAAAAAACGATGCTTCACTACCGTGATTCCTGAGTCGTGTGTTGTTTGATATCCATAGACTCGGTGTAATTTTTCTATTTGATTTATTTCTACTTTACCAACTACCGTTTCTTTATCTTAAAAAAAATAATAAGTCACATTTTTTCTAAAGTCTCGTCCTTACGTACCACCAAATGCATATGTCCACTCAAACAAATAACCATTAGATGATGAATAGAACAGACGGAGATCTTCAGATAAAGAAACCCCTTGAGTCTTTTCCCAATTGTATATATCAGAAAGTACCAGAGGAATTGTTTTTCTTAAATATGTGCGTTTGACGTTTACACATTTAGACAAAGCATCAGCAAGTCCGAGAAGTAAGTTTTGAAAGTAGGTAAATTCCGATACTGTGTCTATTTCAAAGTGCATTGTAAGGGTTTTTTAGAAATGCTAAAGATTTTCATGACAGTAATAACATGACAATATAAATACTAATACCAACTGCAATAAATTGAATTTTACTTATTTGCAAATGCTGTATTCCATTGGGTTTAATTTCAGCGGATATTGTTATACGCCATGCTTCTGCTACAGGGTTGTTATCTATCTAGCGTAATAAGATTTCTTGCTAGATTTAGCGCAGCTATAAAACCAGGAGGAGTGGATAGAAGGACGTGCATATGCTAGGGTTTCTTGATTGTTTATTAAAGTTGCTTCTTAGAGTTAAAGTAATTTGTCACTTTGGCATTTTGACATTTTAAAGTCGGAATTTATCAGTGGCGGACGTTGCGTTTCTATATTCAAAAATTAAAAAGAAAGAAAATGCATTCTTATATACTTTATCAAATGAAAATAGTATACACAGAGTGCAAGGGGTTACTATGCGTTAATTCATCAAACGGACACCAAAAGGAACAAAAAGTCTATACAACTTTGTTCTAGGAGGTATCACTTTTTTAGAAAAAAAAATTAAAAAGTTATAAACTTTAACATCATTTTGGCGCGTTAATAACATTAGTTTAATTATGGAGCTTGTTGTGCTAGATAAGATGCATCTTCTGACAAAGCTCCATAATTAAATTAAAATTAGTAACGCGGCAAAATAATGTTGAAGTTTACAACATTTTTTATTTTTTTCTGAAAAAGTGGTACTTCCTAGAACAACGTTGTATCAGACTTTTTTGTTCCTTTTGATGTACTCTATCACCCCTTAGAATTAACGTATAGTAACCCCTTTCACCCTGTATTTACAACCGTTTTAGTTAATTTTTTGTTCTTATAAAGGGACTTTGCTTAATATTTTCTTGCGAATTATCAGATTTTATTAAATACTTTCACGAACGCCACTGATAAAGCACGTAATTGATACGGTTTTATTACGTGCCTGAAACCAAAATGGGGAACAATTTGATACAGATACGCTGAAGTGACTTGTCTGGAACTTCGTCCAGTTACGTCTCAGTTACATTAAGGCTACGTAGCGGGAACGTGACGACATAGTAATTGCTATTTTCGTGGAATTTATTTTTTTTAGACAGTGTGTCGCGTCGGTGCTCTCTCTTTCTCTTGCAAAAAGAAAATTTTCTCTTTCTCTTAAAAAATATTCTACTATTACTCTCTATATTGCTATTTTATTTGTAATAAGTGCATAATAATACCTAATGAGATGAAATGCTTGATTATTTTGTCATTCCAGAATATCAAAATTATAAATCATCGCAACTTTTCTGTTAAATGTGATGAAGTGACGATGATAGATTGAAAAATAACGACACGCTTTATTTAAATATATTTTTTAATAACAAATGTCTGTAATAAAATATGACAAAAATACTTATAAATTGATACACATGATAGAAATCACTTTTTATATTATTCCTAAGGCACAATTTGACATCAATTTGTTATTTTTATTAAAGGTTATAATAAAACAGTTTTTAACAATTATAACAAATTGCAAATTGATTAATAGCCTCCAACATTTTACAAGTAAATATGGAACAGTTTAAAAAAATTACTTTAAAATATTATTCACTGTGAAATGCGTGTCTAAAGTTTGTGTCACTTAATTAGCAGTAACGGGAACTAAACAAATTCTACTGCAAGGTTGTTGTTACCATGAAAATAAGTTAAAAAATTCTGGAACTTTCCAGTGACTCCTACTATAAAACGAAGTCAACGTTTTCGTAGCCACTTTCTAGTTCCTAATGTGCTCAGTGCTCACTGTGTCACTGCAAAGTTCCTATTGGAACTTTAAAGATGTTTAAGTCTAACCTCACTTTAACTGTAACCATAAACATTCTATTTTACTGCTACTTAATAATTAGGTATCGCATATTTTAAGATTGTGATAACCAAAGAAAAAAGGGGAATATACTCCACCTTTGTTCTCTAGAAATGGGAGTAAAATAATATTTTATGTTGGTCCCAACATTTAAAATGTTCACACCGAGCACTGTTAAGGTCGGATGCAAATAATTGTCCTGATGTACGAACATGGAAAACAAAGCTACTTAGAACTAGAAGTAATGGAACTACATAGTTCCAATAAATAGTGACAACTACATAGTTACTAAGATATTCCAAACTGAAGTAATTAAACCTATAAAGTTTATAAACAACTACTAAAGCAAAGTTCCGATCTCAGTTACTGCTACTTAGATGCTGCTTGGGATACTAAACGCATTTTCTAAGATTGATAAGAAATCAACACAAAATTTAAGGTAAAACTGTAAGGTTTCAAGCTGCTATACAAAAAGAGTTTTTGTAAAAAGATTTCGTAAACCGTAAGTTCTTAGTGGATTAAATAGATACCCGGCCATTTTTCATAGTGGAGGAAAATAAAAAAAAATGATCGTATAAGAATACCGAATAATATTACTTAAATAATTGACATTTGTTAGATCTTAAAGGACATTTTACCGTCATAAAGAAATTCTCCAAAACTCTCAAATTTTTAATATTTTATGACTCCATTCTGATATTTTGTAAGAGCTTTCTCTTTCAATTTAACATTTTATGAGTAGTAGATAGGCTACCTGCGTTCTGGGACAATCCTTATGGAAATTAACATGGGAAATCGCCAAGGTCCGATTTAGCGAAAAGATCACAAATCCAAGATGGCGTCGGCTCGCGACTCGAGGTCATCCGCGACTCGGTCCGGCGCGCGACAGCGCACACCTGTGTAAGATCTTGATATCTACACGATTTCATGTTAAGACAAGCTTGTAGAGCTATTATAAATACATATTATTTTAAACTTCAAACGTGTTTAAATTGTATTGAAATGTTGTGTTGAAGTGTTAACAACAAATCAAGGTAACCTTTATCATTAGTTTTATAACTTTCTTTTAAATACCGTTGCATAACTATTATAAATATTATAAACATTATTAGAAACATAGATCCGAAATATCAAACTAGAGAATTATATTAGTTGAAGCCTCCATAATAGCAGGTTTTCAATAAATACTAGATATAATTAATCAGCTTCATTATAAATTTAATAGAAAGCATTATATTTTTTTCAAGTCAATTCTTTTTATGAAAAACAGTTCGTAATAGAGTTTACTTTAAGGATACCTTATACCTACGCTTATTGAAAACAAATAATAGGCAAGCAGATAACATTTTAATAATTTTGATCTAATAAGGTACTAAGCTGATTAGGACTCCTTTGCAAATTTATCAGGCTGAATGTAATTAGAAAATATACTTTATCGCTTACTAATTAGATTATTATATATGATGTTAACATATAATAAAGACACTAAAGTACTTTTAATAGTAGGTATTTGCCTATCAGAACAAGATATCATTAGGTAGGTCATTAACGCATTTGTGTATCTAGCAGCTTATCATTATAAATAGTATACCTCCTGTTCCGACACAGCCAACAAAAAAATAATCAAGATTGAACTTGTATGTATTACGTCATTACCGTCTAGAACCAGTAAGATCTATCCTGTTTATCGCGGTTTTGTCTAGAAAAAGACATTAACCTCATATCATATAATCCAACGAAATCATCAAACATGAAAAATCATAATGGGACAATTCATACTATACATATTTTATAGTTTTAAAACGAAACGCATTTTTCATATTTCTACGAAATATTAACCCGTATATCATAATCTGTTTATCTCAATTGTTAAAAACAAATAGATACCATCCCTTAAGAAGTTGACTTTTTTAGTTTTACCGTGACCCTACCTAGGCAGAAATGAGGTTTTCTAATAACTGTAATAAAAATTTAACGAAGCTGAAAGCATCATAACAAACAGCATGATTGAAACCTTATAGTAAAATGATCTGTATTACCTGTATGTACTGATGCTATTAGAGGTCGCATTAAAGAATCTCCTCTCTCGACATGTAGAAATCTGTATTATCGACGACCTAGGTAATGCTAATAGAGGGCGTCATGAAGAAATCTGTATTATCGACGACAACGACAGCTCGATAAAACGTTTAAAATTTTGAATTTGTCATTCTTGAAGTCACCATAATGGATTTCCCGCCCTTGAATTTTATATTTCACATCTGACTAACCACGTGATCAAGACCGCTGTATTTTAATGAAACTTTCTACCCAAAGATATCATGAAATTTAAAGAAAGCAACAATCGTCAATGATATCAACGAGTTTTGCAAGCTCGACTAACCGATATATCTATGTCAGTAGCTACCCTTCGTGAAGGGCTTTCAGATCTCCATGTTAAGAAAATTACGTTAATAAATACACAAACTCTTGAATCACGTTCAGGGATCGGAATGGTTTCTAACACTAATATGTATTAGTATCAACGGCTGAATTAACTATTTAAAAAGTGAAAAACTAGTTCTAATGCAGAAAAATAACTTACCATTTGCGCTTTGTAATACCAGATATCACTTTAAATTAAAACATCTTAACCACCGCACCTCATCAAGAAGGAATATTACACTAATCATTTTTTTAAATTTAAAACCGCTCCTTATTAACACAGCTATACAGTACCGCGTATAAGGTACCGCGATAAACTGAACTCAAGTATCCGGGTCTCGATGACAAAAAGGAAACAAACACCCTGAGGCTATGTCTGCATTTTTTTAAAAAGGCCCAATTTGTTCTCCAAATCACTAGAAATATGTGGAATTCTACCTGCTTAAAACTCAAAACAGGTAAAAAATTCTCCCTTTCTTAACGTAATTGTTCCAATGCTTTGCCGTCCTCAATATAATCTTTTTCAATCTTCCTTAAAGATAGCTTTTTTGTGGACTTGAAATCGAGATAATTATCAGATTAAAATGCATCACTATACCCCAAAAAGGTCGGATTGGCTACCTGAGGCACGATAGCAGGTACTAATCCTTGAACATTTTTAAAATCCTTGTACAGTAAAAACAAAAGAGTATGGTCGATGATGGTTAGGTTTTAACTTATTTCCTTTCCGAATCAAAATACTTAGATTTTCACATAAAATCTTTAGGGCGATCTGTCACTTTTCTTTTTAATAAACAAAAATTTGTTCCGACACGAAATTGCTTGATAGATGATATCAGAGATTTACGAGAACTGAAGTAACTTTGAACGTAGTATACTATCTCTCTCTCTCTAACACTTATGCTTAAATAATACTATCTTTGTCAGTATCATATTACTCATAAACGTGTAAAGTGGATCTTAGCAGGCGTTTAGTATTTTAACAATTTTATGCACCATCACATATAGGTTAGAACAAAAACAGAATTAAAAATAACATCCATTTATTAGAATAAAAAAGGTATTACATTTAGGGATGCATACGTGATTAGTAATTTAAATTAGATATATTGGCCTGCTATAGAATCAACTTAATTATTATTTTGTTTGTTAAAATGCGTCCTGTGTAAAGCTTTATAAACCTAATCCATGTGTTCGTTTTCCATCCATGATTGCTAATAACACGTATACAATCAACACCGGCTTAAGTCAACTTGATCAGAATAATAATTTTGATATTAAAAGAAAATTCAACGTGATTTACGATTTACTTCAAATTAAAAAGCTCACTCCAGTTTATATATATAAGGGATATAATTAAGTTAATTAAAAGAGAACCCTTCTTCTACTTTGGTAGTGTAATGCCTGGCGTGCCGGACTTTCACCCAAGCGGCCCGCGATCGACTCCCGGCGCCGGCAGATCTGGCTAAGGTTTTCTGCAGTTTTCTTTAGCTGTGACACAAATGTGGGATTTGCGCTGTTCCATCTGTAAGTCGGCTGCAGCCGCACATTGGGCCTACATAATAACAATAATCGCCTCCTCCCTCCCGCACAAGCTTATAGCTTCTGGGGCCTTGGTTTAGGTTTAGGTTGTAGTATAAAAAAAAAGGTTTTACCTGTGTTCTTTTTACCTGCCTGGTATTCTACGATCAGATAACGCTTGAACGTCCGAAATCGGAATAATAAACATGTTTTTATTTTACGTTACTGGCATAACATACCTTCTTCCGTAAGTTACTTGTAAATAATTATTTTTAAAAATTCAATTCAACTTTCCAACAGAATGACTCGTGTATATAATTTAAAATTTCATCATTACTTTAAAAACAAATGACGTAACAGGTTGGAAATGGTACAGTATAGTTTCAAGTAATTAAAATCGCTATACCCCTTCGAGATTTCTCCAAAAAAAATTAATGTTAAAGAAGTTATCGAATTTACCCGCTACTTTATCACCTTATCACCAAATAACGTTCAAATACAGAAGCTAATTCTGAATGAACCCAATGAACATGTACTTTAGCTCAGTTTAATCAAGGGATTTCTTCATTTCAAAATCTTTTTTTTGAAATATTTCATATATGTTGGAATGAACTTACAACAAGTATAGATAATTACATACCATCATTTTTATAATTTCATATACTTGAAAATTGAATATATATATAGTGATAGATGAATACCTCCCTATTCGTATTATAAATTACGTCCCTCACAGAGCAGGTAGTAATAATTATTACGATGAAAGGGAAACTTGTATTTGTTAGTCGTCGAAAGTACGGTCTTTTAGCTTTATTCTGGTTCTGTTTCATAGATCGGTTGTTCTTTTGAATTGATTAAATGTGGTCCTTAGTTTAATAAATATTTCCATTTATTTATGTCAATATAGGGTCAGATGATTTAGTTTAGCTTTATTAAATTTTGCTGTTTAGAAGACCTAGAGATATTACGTACGAAAAATATTTCATTATGATTTGATTTCATCAAGGTGTAACGGTTAAAGCATTATTACGCAATCATGAACGTACATACTGAATTCATGCAACAAATCTACGTATTATTCAACAAGCAGCCCTGATTTCGAACAAAAATCAATCTTGATACCAAAATTAGTTGATAATATTGAATTTAATAACTATTCAAATACGAGTAATAGCTGGCGTTGAACGATTTGGGGAATATTGGAGACATAACAAGTACATAAAAAAATTAAGTTTTAGTTTAGAATATTCGAGGTTTTAACTATTCACGCAGCTATAAAAGGGCTGTAATCGTTTCAGATACAATCAGTCGTACACGAACCAAGAAATTCGTTAAATTAGTATACAGGTAAAGCCTTATTTTTAAATTTTAATACCTTACTTTTAAAATTCTTTAATAAATACTTGTTAGTTTTCCTATTCTAAGTTGTTAATATAAATTGTTTAAAAGTTTTAGCCAGTAATAATAACATCGCTTGTTGTTATAAAAATTCTTTTTCTCTCAGGTAAATCTTTATCGATAGGTCGATCGATACCTCAATTTTGAGCGTAATACAATTTAATTTAACCTTATGTTTTGTCTTATTATTATTCCTGTGTAGACAGTTTAATAAATATTCAAGTAACTGTCTTAAAATTGTATGATATCCTCATTTCGTCTAATTAACATATGCCAGTAGATTTGCAGCAAGAGTTCTATGGCAATCCTTATGGAAATTAACATGGGAAATCGCTAAGGTCCAACGTAGTAATTTTTGGTCAATTTCATAACATATGGGCTATCGTTCTCTTACAGGAGCGTACAAGAGAAAAATATGAAAGAGGGTTTGAATTAAATGTTATAAATCAGGTCAGGGGCAAATATCTCTTAATACTCACCCTGCTTCTACGTTTATGAATCATTTTTATTCCTTTTCTTTATTATTAACATATTACTTTTGATTAACTCACATTAAATTGGAATGTATGTGTAGGAGAGATATACTAAGATCCTTCTTAAATGATACAACATAGTATATTACAATACAATATGGTTTAAATATACAGCTACCATTCTCATACATTCGAACATAATTCAACATCTATATACCTATAACGGTCAACAGGTAGAAGGACCCGCATTTTTCCCATATATTGCCATTAAAACGTAACATTTTAACAAAATTTCGAATAAAATTAATCGCTCCCTCTCTCTATGTACTTCTTATTAAGTATTTAGTTCATATGACAATCCGACCCTACTTAAATGTATAGGTAATTAGTTAAAATTAATTACATATAATAATTTACTCCAACATTAAAATTTTTAAATTCAGCTTTAAACACGTCTTATATCTTCGTTCTATCAATCAAACCTCACTCTCGTCTGCAAACGCAGGTAGAAAAACCCACTTGAAAGAAGGAATCTCTTTTTTAATTATTTCTTCCTGCACCTTTCGTATTTTAAAAATATAAGTTAAAAATAAAGTAATTACCTAATGTTCTGCCAACGGTCAACAGTTAGAAGGGCCCGCATTTTCCCATATATTGCCATTAAAACGTAACATTTTATTTTAATTACATAAATCTAATTAATTATATAATACCCATAAATAACATTCTATTAATAATGAATTGAAAATATATACAATTAAAATTTAAAATACCTTTCACGACTGAAGATATACTAAAGGTTCTCTGTGGATTTTTCTCAGGTAGAAAGGGTCACATTTGTAGGCAGGTAATAGCTACGGTACTCTTAAAACGCACCAGTCTATTAAATACTATTAAATAATTGCAATATTACATATATCATTTCCACATATCTTTCGTAAAATTCAGTTTATCCACAAAGAAAATTAATTAGTTTGACAACTCTTCACGTTAATAAAGGATAATTTATTATATACTATTATACATTCAACACCAGGTGATCAGTTTGTATCAACGATTTAAAAAGATTTATTAATTTCTAGTTCGAATACGAAAACATAACGTATTATTGTATGTTATGAGGACCTACAACGGGTCTATTAACGAGATAAATAATAATGATAATTAATTTGTAACGCCTAATAAATATGAGTGTTTTTAAAGGATAAACTATTTAATAAAGCTATAAACGATAAAAATTATCGAAACAATTGTCAGATAGATTAGCATTTTTGCCTGTCTGAACAAGATATTAGATAGGTCATTAACGTAGATGTTTACCTTACAGGTAGACGGATATCATAATATTATATCAACATTTTTACCTCAATACAACAAAGGATGCATACAGATAACCTCTGGACATCACGGTCGCGGGGAAAAGGGACTGAAAGCGATCTATTTTAATGTAAGTTATTTCTAAGAAAGCAATTCATTTATCCAAATCACACTTTAAGGGTCGTTAATACTCTCGTCTCTATAATACTAGATCTTAAAAATCTAATTTATGCCGGTATTGGTTATTTGCATCTTCCTATTATTACAGAGCTTGAAAATAGCTTCTTCTTCTTAAAAATGGATTACTAATTAATATCCCATTTATATTTACGTAGAAACCGCACGTAATATCCATTAAATTTTAAAATTGAATAAGATTGTTGTATTGAGGTAAAAAGGTTGATATAATATTATGATATCCGTCTACCTGTAAGGTAAACATCTACGTTAATGACCTATCTAATATCTTGTTCAGACAGGCAAAAATGCTAATCTATCTGAGAATTGTTTCGATAATTTTTATCGTTTATAGCTTTATTAAATAGTTTATCCTTTAAGAGCGCTCTCTACGCGCCGTATCAGCAAATTACCTATCACATCGTTAAAAATTGAGATAGAAAGATGCGATTTTTAACAAAATGTTTTAAAAAATTTTCTTTATGTGGCAAAATATCTAAAGAAAATTTTTATTAAATTTTTGATTTTTATTTTGTTTATTTTTAAATATTTTTGACTTTATGACATTTTGCCACATGAAGGTATTCATTTTATAATTTTCGAGCGGAAAGTTTTGATCAGAAACCTTTTAACAATTAAATAGCAAGTAATTCCCATAAATTTCTTAAGCGCTCAATAAAGTGGCGCCATCCTGTTATATTTCGAAACTAAACTCGGGTTAATTTTATGTGGCAACACTGGACATGAAGATTTGGCGTTGGCAGCTTAAGCGATAATTTAAATGTGGTTAGTTGCAGGATCACCTTTCATTAGTTAATTCATAACAGTTATATAAATGTAATATCAAACAACAACTGCAGTTTAAAGATTTTATTTAAAAACACCTAAGTATTTTGTTCCTGCTTTTACTTGCAATCATAATCTTTTTTAATTTAGACGCAAAAAATTCCTTTTTAGCCATAATTTTACGATCTCGGTACTTGAGCATAATATACGAATTAACTACTATTAACAGCAAATGAAAACATTTATTAAAAAGCGAGAGTAAATTAATAGGGTCGAATAAAAGTATTTAGTCTCGTCTCCACGAAATATATTTAAAACAATAAATTTTAGAGTTGACTGCAGTTTCGGCTTACTTAAGTCATTCCCAAAACATTTTAAAACCAAAATATTTATTAGGAACAAGAAACATTTTTTGAACAGTCTATGTTTTGTTATTAGCAAGTTGTAGAAGACTTGCACTTCTCATGAATTTTCTTTAATTATAAAAATCATGAGAAAAAACTTTAAAAAGAGAAAGAAATACAAGATATCAGATTATTCTATTTCCTGATCATGTAGTAGTTTTAATTTTCTTTATATATTTAAACATGGATTGTTTAAAAAAATGTTTCTTCTTCTAATAATACATATTTTTGCAGTCAACTTTAAAATTTATTATGTTTTAAATTATTTCGCGGAGAAGTTAAAAGCTTTTATTCAACCCTATTTATTAACATTCAACTCCATTAAAAGAAAACGATGGACACTTTCGAAGATTTAATAAAGCGATAAATTATAAGCCACTACCCACAAGGTGCAATGGGTATTAGTTTATTTAAAAACTATAATTTTTCTACTCCTGGTGCCCATCGTATAAGCAATTTACCTATAACATGGTTATAAATTGAGATAGAAACATGCGGTTTTCAACAAAATCTTTTAAAAAATGTTGTCTATGTGGCAGAATATCTAATACTTTTCTAAAATAAATTCTCGATTTTTATTTTCGATATTATTAAGTATTTTTGACCAAAACATTTTACTGCAAGGAGGTAATATTTTACAAGTTTTAAATCTAAAAACCTGTCCATAAAACGATTAGCAATTAATAGTTATTTATGCACAGATGCATTATAATTAGACTATTATTGCTAGATTTATCTAAACATAACTGTCTCTTTATGCCCCAAGGGCCTCTTTATGATCCGACGGGCAATAATGAAACGTCAATTAAATGTCAGAGCTGTATTTGTAGAACTTGATTGGTTCTTAATATAATTTGTAAACTTATCACCAATGAAAATAAGCTGAAATTAAGTATTTTAGATAGTAACTATAGTAACGTACTTCGTATATATGCACATAAGTATACGTACAGCGGCTTGATGTAACCTACGTACTCATTTAATTATATTTTTTACACAATAATAGATTTGAGATAAAAACAATCTGTGCATAAAATAGTGTATGCATTTCGGGCATAACTTGCTTTTATGGCCCTACAGCCTTTTCCTAGCCCTCGGCTGACGCCTCGGGCTAGAAATAACGCTTCTGGCCATAAAAGCTTCTTTATGCCCTTAATACATAAATAACTATTATGTATTAAGGGCATAAAGAAGCTTTTATGGCCAGAAGCGTTATTTCTAGCCCGAGGCGTTAAGGTAAGTACCCACAGCAGCGGATCCGCAGGCGGATGTCATACGATTGGTCGGTTTGAGTCGATTTGACTCAAACTGACCAATCGTATGACATCCGCTGCTGTGAGTACTTACCTTTAGCCGAGGGCTAGGAAAAGGCTGTAGGGTCATAAAAGCAAGTTATGCCCGCTATACCTACACTATTTTATGCACAGATTAGGTTTTTATCTCAAATCTATTGTTGTGTAAAAAATATAATTAAATCAGTACGTAGGTACATCAAACCGCTGTGCGTATACTTATGTGCTTATACGAAGTACGTTACTATAGTTACTATTCCAAAATTTTTAATTTCAGTTTATTTTCATTGGTGATAAGTTTACAAATTATATTAAGAACCAATCAAGTTCTACAACAAACAGCTCTGACATTTTGACGTTTCTTTATTGACCGTCGGACCATAAAGATGCCCTTGGGCCGTAAAGAGACGGTTATGTTTAGATGAGTCTAGCAATATTAGGCTAATTATAATGTATCTGTGCATAAACATATTAATTTCCCTTATATACTGATTATATGGAATCTTTGATTTTGCTATGCTAATATATTAGTTTATGTTCTTCTATTCTGGTAGAACATAACATGAAGATTTTTTGAGAAGTTGAAGTGTTTCTCTTGAGACTTACTTTTATATAGGGTGTCTCTAAAAGGTCTGTACAAAATGCTAAGACATATTCCTGAGACCAAACTAGGACGATTTAACCAAACTTACCTCTATCCAAAAGTGCTTCGTTAATGCGCTATCGAATGTCAAAGATCTTGAAAAAATTTATATTTTTCTAAATAACAAAATATTGCTTTTGCGCAAGATGAGAGTATGTTCTGAAAAACTAGTTTTTTGACAACATTTTTTTAATAGTGGGTGTTACGTAAGATCATCTACATGTAAAGGAGCTCAAGTTTTTTTTAACGGTTTGGTCAATATTTTTCAAACTTTTTCTACAGATAGATATTCTAATTTCCAACATTTTTTGTCTGTTGTTCCATCTTGTTGTCTACCATAGTTTAGGCAAAAAGAATTAATTTGATTTGCTTGCTATTCACTGCTGCCATACATTATAGTTAGTTAAAACTTTGCCGAGATATGTTTTCATGCATGGTGGGGCACGCGTTCATTTCACATTTATTATCCGTAACCATCTAAATCAACTATATCCGAATAGATGGATCGGTAAGTGAAATCATGTTCTCGTAAACTGGCCACGTCGCTCTCCTGATATGATGTCTATGGATTATTTTTTATGGGGAGCTTTAAAACCAATGGTATTCTCCAGACCTGTAAATACGGAAGAGGAATTGTGGAGACGAATTCAAAATACGACACACTAAACGACTAAAAGACGATGGCGAAATGATGAAAGAGTATAGTTTAATTTTTTTATGTCGTATTTATTTTTGTATGCATGTAAATGGTAGCCACTCTGAACATTTTCTGTGTGTTTGCATTAGATTTACCAAGTAAGATAGTTATTGTTTTATTAACTTTTCTTGAACGCCAACACACTTTAAATTAGATACATTATGGCTGCAGTGCATGGCATGCAAACCAAATTAATTTTTCTTGCCTAAACTATGGCAGATAGCAAAATCCAACAACAGACAAAAAAATGTTAGAAATTAGAATATCCATCTGTAGAAAAAGTTTGAAAAATATTGACCAAACCGTTAAAAAATCTGAGCTTCTTTACATGTGGATGACCCAATGTTTATCATTCAATTTTTTGAAGATCTTTGACGTTCAATAGCGCCTTTACGAAGCACTTTTGAATAGAGGTAAGTTTAGTTAAATCGTCCTATTTTGGTCTCAGGAATATGTGGTAGCGTCTTGCCAAGACCTTTTTTATAAGACAGTTGGTAATATTTAATAATAACTAACATGTAGGTGAAGCGATGAAGACAAGAGAGAAGCGACGAGATTCGAATATTGCAATGTATTTTGAAAAGAACTGTAGGATGTCATATAGTTGGACAGTAATTTTGAATTACCACTCAGTCACTGAGTCGCATTACCTGTTGAAAGTCCATTCCAGTTTGTAAAGCATATGTACTAAGGTTTACAATACAAATACTTTATTTTAGCATAAAATGTGTGACAGAAGTTGTGTACAAAATTATAAAAGTATTATTAAAGAATGTCAAGAAATAAGAAATGTCGATTTTAAGTCTTTTAGTGTTATCAACACAAAAACTCTAATGCCGAATATTTATGGCCATTTGCACTAGCTTCGGTTAATCCTAATCGAAGATTAATTACCATATAAGTAATATACGTTTATCAATACAATCATATCCATAATAATTAGGGCTAGCGTGCACTATGAACTTTTTTTCCTCTAACAGTTTAGTCGACCGAGTGAGATAGTTGCAACATACGGAGATGCGCACATTTACTCAACTTTCCTGTTGAATCTTGTCAGAAACCAGAATACGACTGAACTGTTGGCCGACACACACCTGGATTTGAATATCTCGTGTGCGCACTAGATGATTACATAGGCAAGGAACTTCGCTTGGACACTCATTATTACTGTGCTTGAAAATCTCTGCGAACATTGTGGAACAATGTGACTGGATCAAAAATGTATTTATTTATTGCTTATAGAAGATCCAGTAATGTTTAATACTTCGTCAAAACTTGTGATGCTCATTCTATGGAATCCCAAAAAACTCTCAACTCCTCGTAGAGTTGAAACTGACCCTCCAATGTAAGCGTTGGCAGGTTATTGGATGAACCCAATATCTTCTGTTTTGATTTTCTCGGTGTCTAAAGCTAAAATCGCGAAGCAAACTATCTCTACCAAGTTCATTTTGAGAATGGAATACATGACACAACACAACAGTTTACCCGCATTTGTACCAACCACACACATAGTGTGCCCCCAGGTGCGGTACACAAGAGGAAAAACTTTTTTATTATTAATTTTATAACAAAGTCATTCTCTATGAAAATTTTTGCTTGATTCAAGATTACTAAAAAGTATAACGGAATTTTTATATTACTTATAATAAAATAAAAAATTTAAGAAAATGCATTTTTTCTAAGGAAAAAAACGACCAATGTAAGTCTGTATTTACTATATTTTTTATCATGATGTCTTGCTTGAATCAATGCAGTAACAATCAAATAGCAATATTAATAATATTGAGAAATATTACCTTATTTCATTTTACATACGATTTATTCAAGCAACGAGATTTTATTTTTTGAAGAATAATGAACTTAGTTGTCTTTTCTTTAAGAAATAATGCATTTTTTTATTTTCTACTTTATTCTAAGTAGGTACCTAATATTAAAATTTCGTTATACTTTTAAGTAGTTTTAAATCAAGCAAAAACTTTTATAAAGAATGTCTTTTTGTCATAAAATTAATAATAAAAGTTTTCCTCCTGAGAACCGCATTTGGGGACACACTGTATGTACTATTGGTTTCATAACTATCTATATCGGACAGCAAGGCTCATATGGTTATTTTTCTTTATTAGAAAAAATGTTAAAAAATAGCATCATATTAGCATTGCTGTTCTAGATCATTATGATACCAGTTAGTGGCAATAGTACTCAAAATGCAGTTTCAGGATTAGTAAATATAAATAATAATAATTGTTGATTGGTCAATCAACATAGAATCACTGAGAATAGAAACAATAATATTTCGACTGGCAAGCTCATTATGGCTTTTGTACGAACATATTTTTTGTTTTAGTTTAAACGAGTGAAACAAATTTTTCATAATATGTGCTGTAACTTTCTTGCAGATTGATATGATGAATAGATTGATTGTAACGCGTTTGGTTAAAAAGTTTTAGAATTTACAACTGTCAAATGATAATTATAAATTTTTTGTTTACGATTGATTTCAAAAAACTTGCCTACTATATAACCTTGTATATAACTAAAAGTAACCAAATAAAGTGCATATATAGTAGTCCTTGATAGTCACTATAGTCACCTACAGCGAATTCCAACGAGATAAAGATGTAAAATAAAATAATATTCATTTAAATAGTTATAACAGTGCACCTAATTATGAAAGTCATAGTTTAAAGAAAAAGAGACTTTCATAACGTGCTATACACGACACTTTTTTGCATAGGTATTGTAAGCTGAGAAATTTGTCTTAAAAGGATTTATGCAAAATTAAAAAAAATCAGGAAAACATATTATTCTTTGACAATAATCTCCAAGGAGATTGAAGTTTGTTTTTTACAAACATAATTAAAAAAGGTGCTACTTTCATTAGGATTTTTCGTTAAAAAAACTTTCATAATCAATATGCAAAAAAGTTTTACTTTATGTTTAAATCTATGATTAAGAAAATGAGATTTCGTCATCAATATGCAAAAAAAAGATATTTTACAATACTTTTTGTTAGGTGCTTATTACAACTTAAATAAAGTAGTATGTATTAAAAGGTTCTTTTTATAATTTGTCTGTTTTGCTTTTTCTATTTTTTCAATATTTTATGGTAACCTGGAAGAACTATTACCTAGCATTTTAATTCAATAAGAAGGATGCTGCCACCTAATGACCTAAAGTACTTTTATGTATACTCGTATTAAAAATTGGTTAAAATCTCAAATCCGCAATACGACATCCACTAATAAAATAATTAGCATCCAAACAAGTTTAAAGTGTTACTGAAGTTTATCGAAGGATATAACGATATAAGATGCAGATTGCAGTCACGTGTTTGCGCTATTGCCGTTGTAACATTGACGGCCTTGCATCCGAACAAAGAAATTTAAACGTTACGCGTCTTCAGCACTCGATAATTTAAAGAGGAAGAAAGATGCCATAATACAGCAAACGTCTTTTCTTAATTATTGAGTTTGTGGATGGTGAGGGGTGTATTGGTGGCTTTCCATACTTTGATCAGCTGAGCTACAGCGCTCTTAAAAACACTCATATTTATTAGGCGTTACAAATTAATTATCATTATTATTTATCTCGTTAATAGACCCGTTGTAGGTCCTCATAACATACAATAATACTTTATGTTTTCGTATTCGAACTAAAAATTAATAAATCTTTTTAAATCGTTGATACAAACTGATCACCTGGTGTTGAATGTATAATAGTATATAATAAATTATCCTTTATTAACGTGAAGAGTTGTCAAACTAATTAATTTTCTTTGTGGATAAACTGAATTTTACGAAAGATATGTGGAAATGATATATGTAATATTGCAATTATTCAATAGTATTTGATAGACTGGTGCGTTTTAAGAGTACCGTAGCTATTACCTGCCTACAAATGTGACCCTTTCTACCTGAGAAAGATCCACAGAGAACCTTGAGTATATCTTCAGTCGTGGAAGGTATTTTAAATTTGAATTGTGTATATTTTCAATTCATTATTAATAGAATGTTATTTATGAGTTTTATATAATTAATTAGATTTATGTAATTAAAATAAAATGTTACGTTTTAATGGCAATATATGGGAAAATGCGGGCCCTTCTAACTGTTGACCGTTATAGGTATATTAATGTTGAATTATGTTCGAATGTTTTCAAGAATTTTTTAATTCGTTATTAATAAAATTATATCAATTATCTTAAATTATTATTATTGGCAGAACATTAGGTAATTACTTTATTTTTAACTTATATTTTTAAAATACGAAAGGTGCAGGAAGAAATAATTAAAAAAGAGATTCCTTCTTTCAAGTGGGTTTTTCTACCTGCGTTTGCAGACGAGAGTGAGGTTTGATTGATAGAACGAAGATATAAGACGTGTTTAAAGCTGAATTTAAAAATTTTAATGTTGGAGTAAATTATTATATGTAATTAATTTTAACTAATTACCTATACATTTAAGTAGGGTCGGATTGTCATATGAACTAAATACTTAATAAGAAGTACATAGAGAGAGGGAGCGATTAATTTTATTCGAAATTTTGTTAAAATGTTACGTTTTAATGGCAATATATGGGAAAAATGCGGGTCCTTCTACCTGTTGACCGTTATAGGTATATAGATGTTGAATTATGTTCGAATGTATGAGAATGGTAGCTGTATATTTAAACCATATTGTATTGTAATATACTATGTTGTATCATTTAAGAAGGATCTTAGTATATCTCTCCTACACATACATTCCAATTTAATGTGAGTTAATCAAAAGTAATATGTTAATAATAAAGAAAAGGAATAAAAATGATTCATAAACGTAGAAGCAGGGTGAGTATTAAGAGATATTTGCCCCTGACCTGATTTATAACATTTAATTCAAACCCTCTTTCATATTTTTCTCTTGTACGCTCCTGTAAGAGAACGATAGCCCATATGTTAGCGTGTATACGTTGCGATGGCGCGCGTTGAGTCCGGTCGCGGATGACCTTGAAATTGACCAAAAATTACTACGTTGGACCTTAGCGATTTCCCATGTTAATTTCCATAAGGATTGCCATAGAACTCTTGCTGCAAATCTACTGGCATATGTTAATTAGACGAAATGAGGATATCATACAATTTTAAGACAGTTACTTGAATATTTATTAAACTGTTTACACAGGAATAATAATAAGACAAAACATAAGGTTAAATTAAATTGTATTACGCTCAAAATTGAGGTATCGATCGACCTATCGATAAAGATTTACCTGAGAGAAAAAGAATTTTTATAACAACAAGCGATGTTATTATTACTGGCTAAAACTTTTAAACAATTTATATTAACAACTTAGAATAGGAAAACTAACAAGTATTTATTAAAGAATTTTAAAAGTAACGTATTAAAATTTAAAAATAAGGCTTTCCCTGTATACTAATTTAACGAATTTCTTGGTTCGTGTACGACTGATTGTATCTGAAACGATTACAGCCCTTTTATAGCTGCGTGAATAGTTAAAACCTCGAATATCCTAAACTAAAACTTAATTTTTTTATGTACTTGTTATGTCTCCAATGTTCCCCAAATCGTTCAACGCCAGCTATTACTCGTATTTGAATAGTTATTAAATTCAATATTATCAACTAATTTTGGTATCAAGATTGATTTTTGTTCGAAATCAGGGCTGCTTGTTGAATAATACGTAGATTTGTTGCATGAATTCAGTATGTACGTTCATGATTGCGTAATAATGCTTTAACCGTTACACCTTGATGAAATCAAATCATAATGAAATATTTTTCGTACGTAATATCTCTAGGTCTTCTAAACAGCAAAATTTAATAAAGCTAAACTAAATCATCTGACCCTATATTGACATAAATAAATGGAAATATTTATTAAACTAAGGACCACATTTAATCAATTCAAAAGAACAACCGATCTATGAAACAGAATCAGAATAAAGCTAAAAGACCGTACTTTCGACGACTAACAAATACAAGTTTCCCTTTCATCGTAATAATTATTACTACCTGCTCTGTGAGGGACGTAATTTATAATACGAATAGGGAGGTATTCATCTATCACTATATATATATATATATTCAATTTTCAAGTATATGAAATTATAAAAATGATGGTATGTAATTATCTATACTTGTTGTAAGTTCATTCCAACATATATGAAATATTTAAAAAAAAAAGATTTTGAAATGAAGAAATCCCTTGATTAAACTGAGCTAAAGTACATGTTCATTGGGTTCATTCAGAATTAGCTTCTGTATTTGAACGTTATTTGGTGATAAGGTGATAAAGTAGCGGGTAAATTCGATAACTTCTTTAACATTAATCAGACATCGACAGATCGCCCTAAAGATTTTATGTGAAAATCTAAGTATTTTGATTCGGAAAGGAAATAAGTTAAAACCTAACCATCATCGACCATACTCTTTTGTTTTTACTGTACAAGGATTTTAAAAATGTTCAAGGATTAGTACCTGCTATCGTGCCTCAGGTAGCCAATCCGACCTTTTTGGGGTATAGTGATGCATTTTAATCTGATAATTATCTCGATTTCAAGTCCACAAAAAAGCTATCTTTAAGGAAGATTGAAAAAGATTATATTGAGGACGGCAAAGCATTGGAACAATTACGTTAAGAAAGGGAGAATTTTTTACCTGTTTTGAGTTTTAAGCAGGTAGAATTCCACATATTTCTAGTGATTTGGAGATCAAATTGGGCCTTTTTAAAAGAATGCAGACATAGCCTCAGGGTGTTTGTTTCCTTTTTGTCATCGAGACCCGGATACTTGAGTTCAGTTTATCGCGGTACCTTATACGCGGTACTGTATAGCTGTGTTAATAAGGAGCGGTTTTAAATTAAAAAAAATGATTAGTGTAATATTCCTTCTTGATGAGGTGCGGTGGTTAAGATGTTTTAATTTAAAGTGATATCTGGTATTACAAAGCGCAAATGGTAAGTTATTTTTCTGCATTAGAACTAGTTGTTCTCTTTTTTAATAGTTAATTCAGCCGTTGATACTAATACATATTAGTGTTAGAAACCATTCCGATCCCTGAACGTGATTCAAGAGTTTGTGTATTTATTAACGTAATTTTCTTAACATGGAGATCTGAAAGCCCTTCACGAAGGGTAGCTACTGACATAGATATATCGGTTAGTCGAGCTTGCAAAACTCGTTGATATCATTGACGATTGTTGCTTTCTTTAAATTTCATGATCTCTTTGGGTAGAAAGTTTCATTAAAATACAGCGGTCTTGATCACGTGGTTAGTCAGATGTGAAATATAAAATTCAAGGGCGGGAAATCCATTATGGTGACTTCAAGAATGACAAATTCAAAATTTTAAACGTTTTATCGAGCTGTCGTTGTCGTCGATAATACAGATTTCTTCATGACGCCCTCTATTAGCATTACCTAGGTCGTCGATAATACAGATTTCTACATGTCGAGAGAGGAGATTCTTTAATGCGACCTCTAATAGCATCAGTACATACAGGTAATACAGATCATTTTACTATAAGGTTTCAATCATGCTGTTTGTTATGATGCTTTCAGCTTCGTTAAATTTTTATTACAGTTATTAGAAAACCTCATTTCTGCCTAGGTAGGGTCACGGTAAAACTAAAAAAGTCAACTTCTTAAGGGATGGTATCTATTTGTTTTTAACAATTGAGATAAACAGATTATGATATACGGGTTAATATTTCGTAGAAATATGAAAAATGCGTTTCGTTTTAAAACTATAAAATATGTATAGTATGAATTGTCCCATTATGATTTTTCATGTTTGATGATTTCGTTGGATTATATGATATGAGGTTAATGTCTTTTTCTAGGCAAAACCGCGATAAACAGGATAGATCTTACTGGTTCTAGACGGTAATGACGTAATACATACAAGTTCAATCTTGATTATTTTTTTGTTGGCTGTGTCGGAACAGGAGGTATACTATTTATAATGATAAGCTGCTAGATACACAAATGCGTTAATGACCTACCTAATGATATCTTGTTCTGATAGGCAAATACCTACTATTAAAAGTACTTTAGTGTCTTTATTATATGTTAACATCATATATA
This sequence comes from Agrypnus murinus, assembly GCA_929113105.1. Classification (NCBI taxonomy): domain Eukaryota; kingdom Metazoa; phylum Arthropoda; class Insecta; order Coleoptera; family Elateridae; genus Agrypnus; species Agrypnus murinus. The sequence continues at coordinate 76,844,630 of OV816026.1, forward strand.
ATAATCTAATTAGTAAGCGATAAAGTATATTTTCTAATTACATTCAGCCTGATAAATTTGCAAAGGAGTCCTAATCAGTTTAGTACCTGATTAGATCAAAATTATTAAAATGTTATCTGCTTGCCTATTATTTGTTTTCAATAAGCGTAGGTATAAGGTATCCTTAAAGTAAACTCTATTACGAATTGTTTTTCATAAAAAGAATTGACTTGAAAAAAATATAATGCTTTCTATTAAATTTATAATGAAGCTGATTAATTATATCTAGTATTTATTGAAAACGTGATATTATGGAGGCTTCAACTAATATAATTCTCTAGTTTGATATTTCGGATCTATGTTTCTAATAATGTTTATAATATTTATAATAGTTATGCAACGGTATTTAAAAGAAAGTTATAAAACTAATGATAAAGGTTACCTTGATTCGTTGTTAATACTTAGAAAGAATATATACACTTTTGTTAATAATATAAACAATTTCAATACAACTTAAACACGTTTGAAGTTTAAAATAATATGTATTTATAATAGCTCTACAAGCTTGTCTTAACATGAAATCGTGTAGATATCAAGATCTTACACAGGTGTGCGCTGTCGCGCGCCGGACCGAGTCGCGGATGACCTCGAGTCGCGAGCCGACGCCATCTTGGATTTGTGATCTTTTCGTTAAATCGGACCTTGGCGATTTCCCATGTTAATTTTCATAAGGATTGTCCCAGAACGCAGGTAGCCTATCTGCTATGAGTAGTTATTTAGCAGATATGAATTTTGTGCTGTTTAGCTTGTCAGAATTCGTAGACCAAGGATTCTAAGACCCAAAGTTTTCCAGATAACATAGGCAACCTGATGCCATTACATCTCCTGATACGAATAAAAAGAAGAAGAAAAAAGAACCAATAGGTTAAGCTAATCAGCTTTACTGTACAGAAGTATATTTATGCGTTTGCTGATCCTTGGAGATCACATACTACTTTAAACCTAAACCTACTAAAACCTTTTCATTTATTAATCACTGTTATTTTCAGGATCAATTTATCCCAAAAAATGGACCTAGCAATGCGTGAAATGGAAGAAATGCAAGTGGCTCTAGAACAATTCATTAAGAAATCCCACAGAATTAAATGCAATCTGAAAGCGGAACTAGAAGAGATCGGAGTACGTGAAAGCGAAGTGACCGAAGCCAGAGAGATTTTTGAACAAAAGATTGTTTTAGAAGGTGTAGATGCTTTAACACAACGCATACCTGCTGAGAAGTTTTTAAGGTATAGCGATTCTTTTAAATAACTATTATATCTAACTGTCGTATATACATATATATGGTATACTCAAACTCAAATTTCGGTCAATGACCAAATTTATTACTCGCAACGCGATGTGGACCTATCAAAATACCCTCAACGTGACAACGCAATCTATTTGGTCATTGTCCGAAACGAAATACCCACAACGCGTTGTAACCGATTTAGTCTTACTTTGGTCTTTGTGCAAAGCGGTTTTACTCACAACGCGTTGTGGGGTATTTTTTGGTACAAGTTGTGTTACTGTGGCATTTCAGATTACATTTTAAATTGATTTTAAAACAGTTGCATGGTTTGTCCCCCCTTGTTTTGATCTAAAGGCCATCATTGCTTATTTTCTTTCAGTAATTTCGAAACCTTTCGGCCTTTGAGTAAATAGCGAATAGCAAATAGCTTGAGCGTTTGTCCACATCGCGTTGTGGGTAAAACTACTTTGCACAAAGACCGAAGTAAGACTCTAAATCGACTATATTGAGCAATTGCGTTTACCCACAACGCGTTGTGGGTATTTCTTTTTGGACAATGATCGAATAGAAATATCCACGTCGCGTTGTCGGTATTTTGATAGGTCCACATCAAGCCGTGGGTAATAAATTCGGTCATTGATCGAAATCGAAGTTTGAGTATAACATGTACATTTTTTTATAAGGTATATGGAAGAATGGTTAAGAAGTGCAGAATCGACCATAGGAAAGATGCGTTTGAGAACTAGCACACTTAAAAGTATGTTTATTAAACTATCCAGTCAACTGATTCTGAAAGAGGAGCTTGGAGAACAGATTGATGCTGTAGATTTTGATCAACTACGAATTGAAAACACGCACTTGGCGGAAAAGATTGAACAAAAGAATACACATCTTATAGAATTGAAAAGACTAAACGGTAATTTTTTATGAAAATAAGTTGCTTTAAATATTTCAGCACACCAAGTCCTGCCACAATTGAGGTTGGTTTCGATCGGATAGTGGTCCTCAATTCTACAGGAGTTGGGGGAAAGTCTGAAGCTAGACGAGGTACAATCTCCTAGGAGAAAGTGCCGACGGGTGAGCACATTTATCGCTCCGGTACTAGCCTGGAGAGCTAATAGAGGATGGATAGTAACCTCGCTTCCACCAGTGAGTTACTGGTAGCATTGTGTTACACAATACGCGTGCTAATTGAGCGTAATCAATTCATATCATTTTGACGGGAAGGAACACCTGAACGTTCAAACAATGAAGTTAATCAAACACATACAAGAATACCATGTCTAATGCCAAATTATTGTCGTAAGGCAGTTTAGCAAATACGTCCTATTATAAATTTATCAGGTAGTGGGCTGTTAAGAACGCTGTTAGGATGGTTGACCCCATTCGCCAGAACAGCTGCATTGGTATTTCAACACATTCGTTTTTTTATAAAAAAAGTGCTACATGAGGTTGTAAATAACATAGGTAAGATTATTTCTATTTTAAGACAAAACTGGGAATTTTTTTCGATTAAAATATGCACAATAGAAAAGGACAAAGACGCAAAATATGTTTTTTGTATCACATTTTTTATAAATCTATTTGACTATACAGTTTCATTTTTGTTCTAACTCTACATAAATTTCCAATTTATAAACGAAAACATATTAATTTGTAAAACCGAAGATAAATCAAGTTAACAAGAAGTGGTTGACTCAAGTTTTAGATGAGTCTTTCGACTGAGCTCACGATATCGAAACCAATCTACATCTGGTCTGTTTAGTCTTGTACGAAAATTTATTTTTTGAACAATAGTAAATAGCTAAAATACCATAACTATAAGAACCTAAAGTAGTCATTATTGTAGAAAGCGATACTGCGGGAAGGTCTCGAAGTTACACTCAATAAAATCTCCGAGATACATATACAGGATGTAACTAATATAAGTACACACCTCGTAATAGGGGGTAGTTGTAATTATTTAGAACATATTATATTATATTATTATTATTATATTTTCCTTATCAACTTGTGATCGTTTTCTGATAGTTTTTGGGAAAATCGCATTTGAAATTTTAAGTACGCTGGTTGCACTCATATTACAATAAAGATTTTAAACAGTATGTTTTAAAGATTTAAACAAAACCCTGTATATTCCCAGTCGAGGATAATGTTTACGTTATAAGACCATTCTTCGCAGTTCTCCATCTAAAATGCATTGGCGTTCTTCCATAAATAATGTCTGTAGAATATCAATAGAATACGTGCAGAGATTATCAAGATCCATTATCTATGGATCGATTATTTGTATTCAATTATTCTTTTTCAACTCGGTTCGTGACAGCAAAATCAACCGACATCGTAGCTTCAAGACGGCAGTTTGTTTAGTGTAAATTTCAATAACCAGACAGTCCAGTGGTTACAAGGTCTTAATTATGTAATTTATTTATTTTTTTGTTTAGTTTGCATTTTTAATAGTTTCCACTATATCGAAGACTAATTGAAGATTTTATTAACAAAAATCACTACAACTAAGCCAGTTGATCAGGGATCAGAAGCTACTCAATCCACCCCTAAATACCCGCATCGATAGGATGAAATGATGTTGTTTATTCGGAGTCATTTTCGAGCTCAGTTATATTTCCTCTAAAATTTCGGTGGGATTAAATTCGAGATTTCCATCTACATCATCATCTAAAATTGTCGCAGCGGCATTCAAGCACGACTGACCATGGAAATAGCTACAAGCAGTTAAACCATTTAGTCCAACTTTCCTGCACTCACATCTTTAGCCGCAATCCTTAGAACAATTACAAAAAAATGTATTTAGTATATCCAGTGCTAGTGGAAACTGCTTTGGTACTGGCTCCAAAATGTCGTTCTTCCTAATTCATCCCCCACTTCTCGAGATCAATGTCTTTTTTCAACCAAGTTTGAACTTGGTAATAAAGTCGACACAAATGCCGTTGAGCTACTACAGAAACTACGGATATTTAAGAGGCTGTCTCCGAGAAACTGCACAAATTTGGATACAAAAATAAAATTGTGTTCTACAATTTGATCCAAACCTTCAGGGGTAATTCTTTAGCCCATAAGGCCGTATTGTCCAAACAAGTCGTCACTTATATTCTTAGCTGGACATAACAGGGAGGTAAAGCTCAAAATGCTAACTTTGGTAGAAGCATCGTATACTCATGCTATAGCTCCTTTTGATGGACTCGGCGAGTAGAACACCTTTGTCATTTGGTGCATTTGAAAATTCCTACTGAGCGCAGTAGCAATTCAGAATGCTTTACATTTATGCATTGAGTCTGGGTCGCCTGGAAGATCTAGTCCAGAATCTACAGTACAAAACTACAACAAAATCTTCTTTCTTCTCTATTTCGACGAATATCGCACGTGTTAGATGTCATTCGCGCCCCTATGAGAGCTACACCATAGTATATGTGGTTTTTAGTCTTTGACATAAATGGCAGCTAGTGGTGCGAAATGCGTTTTTTGGTAAATGACCGGTAACTAGCTTAATCCTAAGGGCAAGCATAACATATTATACGTTTTCAGAATCCACTCGCCTAGAAAAATAACTTTCTCTTATGTATCACCATAATCCAAGCACTCCCTGAAAACTTAATTTAAGTAATCTTCCGTTACAGTAAGAACTTTAGATTAAAATCGGGTTTAGCTTGACACGATCAAACGAATAGCTGAACAGTTAATGCTCTTTGGAGATCAGTTTTCTCTGTGTCAAATTCAAATTCGTTCTGTTTGTTCTTGTTTTTAAATTTTATTCGAGTAAATGCCGCTTTTATATGAATCATATTTATCAGGTATTCGTCCCTAGAAAACATATTTATTCATTGTGCTTTTCTTCAATATCGTCGATTCCCTTCATTGCTTTACATTCTTTTCATGTTCCTTCGAAAAATTTTCCAACGTCATTGGTGAAGATACGAAAGAAGAGGCGGCGAAATATCATCCGTTCCTACAATGTGTTGAGTTTGGATGGATTGGATTTTTCGAACTACGAGATAGGTTGGGAAGTTTGGCAATTAGCAAACGAGATTATATCAGGTCTCTAGAGGTCAACACAAGAATCCGACTTAAGAAAAAGCGGCATAATCTGAAATGACAGTTAAAAATAAGAAAAGTCCGGACGAATTCAAATTTGACAAAGAAGATCGCGTTGATCTTGGAAATCCGAATGAAATCCTCAAAAATGTTACGAAGAAATTGGTAAAGGCAGCAAAAAATACCCTCCGAAGTGGCGCAAGAGGTTTCGGAAGAAAAGTGAGACCAACTTCAACTTCCGTTTTAACATTTTAACCTTAAGAAGGGCATGCCGCTATTTAGGGGCGTTAATTGGCGCAAAATTCAGCGCGAAATATTAATATTAGGAATAGAAGGTTACGGGTAACTTCACGGTAGTAAAATTAGGAAAAAACTTCTCTCTAAAAATCCAACATTTCTTAAAAACTTTAACGGCATTGGTGGGCGCAAATTCAGAGCAAATGATGGTGATAAAATTTAAAAAAAAATTGAAAAATAAAATTGTGCGCATTGTAATTTCTGAGTTTCAGAAAGCGGCGCAAATTCTGATTTCAACGACGCTAAATGTCGCTAATTGACAGCTAAAAATTAGTATATTATAAGCCCTAGTTTCAAAAAATGTGCGGCTTCTTCTCGCACCTGTTTTTGGGACGAATAAGAAAGTTGCCGGACGACGCGTTAGAGGAGGATCTTATTTCGTTTTGTGTTTTAGATCTTAAGAATTTAATTTAATATATTAATATTATCAAAAAACAGATAAATGATTATTATTTAATTGAAGTTTTTTTATTTATTTCGCTTTATTGGTATAAAATAAAATATTCTACATCACTGCGAAAAATATGACACGCGTAACATCAGATTACTTTTTGTCCTAGTACAAAAAAGTAATTACTTTTTGTACAGTTGCTATGGTAACGAGTAACAGTTTCTAAATGGTCTATTTTTATACAAAATAATTTGATATTATAGTGTCATATTCGCAGTGTTGTAATGTATACAGTATTTAGATACTTTTATGGTACCTGGATACATATCTAGATACTTTTAAAATTTTGTAACTGTATTTGGATCTAGGTACATTTTCTGTAGTATCTGTGTATCTTTATTGTGCAGATACTATTTTCATATTTTTATTATACAAAAACTATCATAAACGATGTGTGGAATTTTCGATTTGAAATAAACCGCCATACAGAATAAAACTAATTTTTATTATGGAATTGCTTTGAAATCTGCTAGGTGGTAGTCACCAAGGTCCGTAGATGCAAAGCAAGCTTTGAAATATAGGTCATCGCAATGCCGCCATTTTCGCGTCCAGTAAGAGTTACAATACGGCTGCTATCGAAGCCGACACGATCGTCATATGAGGCACATGACGTTCTAAAACGTTGAATTAACGCTTAGTACCCAACTGAAAACAAGTCAAGTTGTCGATTATTCCTGTTTTCATGTTAATTATCATGTTCCGCCATTATCAAGCTACTGCATAGTGGAAGTGTACGAGATGACCTATATTCCAAAGCTTGCTTTGCATCTACGGACCTTGGTAGTCACCTCAAACAATAATTATTTAGAGTTACTACATCTAGTCATCTATAGGGTATAGGGCCCAGTGTATAGGTGTCAATGTATCTGAAGCACAATTTATCGTAGATTCTGAAGATGTACAGCTTATAGTGGGAGGCATTCTGAATACATAAAAAAACGCTTAAAACCATCAAGATATTCCATTTTCTAGTAATTTTTTTGACAAAACTTTGCACACAGTAGGAGTTTTTGGATGCACTACATAACAAAGTTGTTCTACTCATCAAGCCCATCAAAATGAACTACATATAGCATGTAAGTGTACGATGCTTCTACGCAAAGTTTGCATTTTGACCTTTACCGCCCTGTTACGCCCAGCTTATCAATGTAAGTGATGCCTTCTTCGGTCAGTACGGGATTTATGGGCTAGAAACTCATCCCTGAAAGTTTGAAGGCAATTGGAAAACATATATTTTGTTTTGTTTCCATTCTAGGCAAATTTATTTCAGTTTCTCGGAGACACTCTCTTAAGCTTCGCTAAATCCACAAAACTTAAAACAGCTATAAGATTATCTCCACTTCCTCCGACATCTTCAACAGCATTTGTGTCGAGTTTATTACAAAGTTACCACGCAAGTTACCAAGCAACCATGTAAAAACGCGTTCTACCTCAAAGATAGTGCGGAAATGAATGCATTTTTATACTTCTTCAGCTTCATATATCGAAAATGATTATGTTTACGTAAAAATTGTATAGAACCTTTTTTAGAGAATTTTAAGATCTCCAGCTTCACAGAACTTTTCAGTCATAGAAAACGAATTAATCGCGAAAAACCGTTTTTCGCAAACTTTGACACAGAATATCAAGTGATGCACACAAAGTAGCGTGGCGTAACTTCTATGCGTTTTTCATAACATCCAAACAACGACTTTAAAACAAAAAATCCCACTGAGGGCGTTTTTCAGGCAAAAGTCTACTGTACTAAAAGACAAGCTTGACCTTGCTAATACATACAGGGTGATTCATAAATAACTGATATCCTTTAAATGGTAGGTAGAGGGGAGGCAGTAGAACTAATTTACCTTGACAAGCATAGGTCAAAAACGAATAGTTTTCCAGAAAATGAATTCTCAAGTTTAATGAATTTTGGATCCAAAAGGATCCAAGGTCAGAACCGGATCCAGAATTCATAAATTTGTATCTTTCAGTAGCCTTCATTAATTCTATATAGGGTGATTCAGAAATAAAGGTAATCCTTTAAATGGTAGGTAGAGGGGATGCAGTAGAGCTAATTTACCTTGATCCAAAAGGATCCAAGGTCAGAACCGGATCCAAAATTCAATAAAACCTTAAAATTAATTTTCTAGAAAACTTCGTTTTTGACCTATACTTATCAAGGTAAATTAGCTCTACTGCCTCCCCTCTACCTACCATTTAAAGAATATCAGTTATTTCTGAATCACCCTGTATAATGCACATAAAACTACAATTGATGAACCGCTCTTAGTTATTCTACACGTATAACTTCAATAAATTGTGAGCCTAACCAAGCCTAACTACACAATCGAAAATCAAATGCCTCGACCTGGTGCTAACCATCAATCTTATTAGGGACTAATTGAATTTTACTTAATAGGTACTAAACTTAAATAATGATGATTTTATTTTTTAGGTACTGCAAATTTAGTTTTGAGCACCAACAAAAAATATTTACAAAACCAAGTGCAGGAGCTTAATACTATTAAGGAGGACATAAAAAGTAAAGAACGAAGAATTATTGAGCTAGATAGAGAATGTATGGATGTTGAAAGGGAAGTAGGTCAGGTAAAGAACAAGTATGAAGAAATAATTGCTTTACGAGAAAATTACAAGGTAAGACTTAATTTATAAATTCTTAAGATATTTAAACCAACGCAAATTCTTATAAACAAGAAGTTTTTCTCACTCCTACTGATTTCGTCGTTCATTCTTTGCCGATCCATGTTTAAACTTGAAAGTCAAAGTGCTAAAAGCCATCAGTCAGGATTTGATGAAATGATCACATTGATACTTCGCGCCACTTTTTCGAGAAGTGAGGGAAACAATGATATTGCGCACGTTCACGATGATTTTCTCCGCCATGACTTTCATTGCGCTCTTTTTATTTAGAGATTCTTAATGCCCTTTATAAGCTCCCGGTCTTCCTTAGCCGAGATAGACTCCAAAATGTCAGAAAATGCATATAAAGTAAATGACGATGAAGACAAGCGTTAATTATCCCAATAAAGCGAATGTCTGCATTTACTTAGTTTTGGCAATTGTGGAAGATTACTGACTCCCTAGATTGTCAGCGAACACAGCCAGATTACATTTTCATTGTATAGGAGGCATCATCGACCACCTATTTCTGAAGATATTGATAATTCTGTACAAGTGATTTTCTGTATAGACGACAATAGTTTGTGACACAATTTTAGTATCAAAATGCTTAAGACACTCAAATCACTACAAACTAATAAGCGTTTTAAAAGGACCAATTTAACTTAAAGATTAGAAAGTCCAAGGCTATAGTATAAGTTTCTTTCAACAGAAAGTTATAACCAAAAATGAAGTCAGAAAGAAAGAGGTAATTAATTATTCATCGCAAAAGAGCATTAGTTATCGTGCCAAGTATTTGGGCGTCACAGAAGCGATTGACTCAACGATGCAATGACGTTCTGCAAGACTTGTAGCAGACGCACGATAGACTATCGATCCTTCACATAACCTCACAGGGAAAAGATCGAGTACGGTTATATAATTAAATTGATGGAACAAGATAGAGTAATAAAGATGGTATAAGAACGAATGGTCCAAATAACTACCTATTGGCTGCGAGGACCAATAGATCGACTGGCAAGGAAAAGAGCGTTTTTCAATTGTAGCTTTGCGTGGAAACGCGTAGAACGTTCTGCAAGCAATTCCAGCTGGACAGGAAAGCGATTGCCAACTGTTAGATAAGATACGGAAACGTGTATCTTTAACAAGTGCACCACGCGCAGATAATGAACCGTGTCCAAAAGAGGAAAAAAAGTCTTCAGAAATTTGACACCGATGTTGCGCTGTTGGTACGATTAGCGTATCCTACGGCACTCGATTCTTTTGTTCGCCAACTCGACAGACCTTAACCGATGGATTGAGAGATGGGAAAACACAGCAGTCATTGAGGTACGACCAAGAACAAAGGATGGTGCACGCCTTATAATTTGAAGCAGCAAAGCAAGCGCCCCGAAGGCACGAGCGCATTCAAACCGTTGCGGAAGATTCTTCTGCAGGAAGACGTTCACAAGAATAATTTTTAAGAAGTTCGAGGGCGCCGCTGCTGAAACTGTGGCAAACAAAAGTACATACAACGGCCTTGTGCCAAATCGAGAAAAGTACAGTCTTCGGAAAAATAAAAAGGGTGGAGACCAAAAGCGGTATTCCACATGTTTCGAGAATTCTATACTGTACTTATAAATGCTGCGACAGCACGAAAAGAAGGAATCAACAATTAGAAGCGGCGTAATATAAAATAAAAGTACTTCAGTGGAAACCATAAACAATTGTGCGTTTAAAATAAATAATCGCGTAGTATTAAAAAAAGTTCAAATTTTAGTTATCACCCGTTAAAAACGTGTATTACTACAGTTGAACCAATAGTTTTTATAAAATTGAGAATATTCGACCTGAGAAAAGTTAAAAAATCTTTTTTTTATTTAGGTACCAGATACCATTGAATATATTAGATTGAAAGCTAAGTTAGGAGATTTGAAAAAGAACGTTAAGATATGGGAAAGAAGAAATTCAATACAGCACGTAAGTTGTGACATATTAGTAAGAGCTGATATTTCAGTCAGAATTAGTTACAATCTTAGAGTATAAAACTTTAGGAAGGAGCATAATCATCTACCACATACTACTGGGATGGGGTTTCAATATGGCGGAGCAGGTGTTTCCGGTTTAGTAATTAGATATTTCCATTGGCGGTTCTCACTGTCTCGAAATGCGCACATAAACTACATAACCTCAATTTTAAAACATAGTATTTTGAAATTAATCTTACGAGGGTAAATCAAATATAAACGGTAATTTTTTTCATCATTTATTGAATAACGTTATACACAAATCATTGTTTTAACATTTTTTAATATAGTCTCCTGCGTCATCTACACACTTTTGCCACCGATTTGGAAGTTTCAGTATTCCCTGGTTATAGAAAGTTTGAGGGCGAGTTGTAAGCCAATTGCGCACGTGCTCTTCGACTTCTTCATTGCTTCCAAATCATTTTTCTCCCAGTGATTCTTTCATAGGCGCGAACAAAAAATAGTCATAGGGGGACAAGTCAGGGCTATAAGGAGGGTGCTCGAGGGTTTCCCAGCCCATTTCTTCCAGTGTATTCCTTGTCAAGGCCGCGGTGTGAGGCCTGGCGTTGTCATGGAGGAAAATGACATCTCTGATGGGCATGCCTCGTCTTTTGTTTCGATAGGCGGCATTTGCCGACCGTAACAACTGTCAGTAGTAAGCCGAATTCACTGTACGTTGATTGTGTAGAAAATCGATCAGTAAAATTCCCCTAGAGTAAAAAAAAACCATTGATCAGTTATAATGGATTGAACACTTCCATAGCTGATATCCACTTCTGATGAAATTTCTTCCACGGTTAACCAGCGATCACGTTCAATAAGCTCTCGAATGGTACGGGTACTGTTATCTGTAAGGCTTGTCCTTGGGCGTCGATCATGACTTTCGTTTTCAACACGTTCTCGTCCGCCCTTAAATTCTCTCGCCCACGTATACACACGATTCTGAGACAGTGTACTGTCCCCAAACTGTTCCTTCAAACGAGTTAAAATCTCTGACGGTTTAACGCTTTCATTGATTAAAAACTTTATGATAATCCGTTGCGCAACAGACGAATGTACCTCTTGCTCGGTGATGGCTGTACTGACGACAAAGCCAAGGATGTACGCAAACCCGGCCGGCTCCCCACTCTTCATAAACCAAACATCTGCTCCACACAACATCAGCTACCTCGGAACTGCATTCTAAGCGGAATAGCAACATTACCGTTTATATTTGATTTACCCTCGTAGAATATAAGTTTTATATTTAATATTTTAAACAAACGAATACTTACTTGTGAAGTGTAATTCCCTTCTTCGTATTTGTCGTTGTTTGAGAATAACCATTGAATTATTTACAACAATAGAAACCGAGCTCTTTGAAAAAGCAGATTTAGGTGGTGTCCAATGGCGGCCAGCGTGACGTCATATCCGTCGCTTTTAAAGCTTATAAGCAAGGTTGTTATTCTCTTTCCTTCAGTTTTATATTCTAAGCTTACAATTAAATAATATTCAGATTAGTAAAGTATGGGATGTTCAGGTAACATTATATTAAGTTATTAGGCATGGAATGGTGTTTTGCATGTTTGTTTCATAATCCAATGATCGTAGGTTCGATCCTCGGGCGAGCTTGTAATTTTTTTATAGTGAATTAAAATTAAAACATTCCTTCTTTTCGGATAGAAAATAAAACTGTAGGTTCCGTGTCTATGCGATATTTGACACGATAAAAATCTACTGGCCGGCGGTAGAATTCCACTAGGGTCGGTAATATAACGAATAAAACACTTTGTCTAAAACTTCGAATTAGGTTTTAAATGATGTCGTTTAAATAGTAATTTATGATATACCATACTATTTATTTACCATGCAATATATGTAAACCTTATAAAAGAGCGTGTTGTATAATTGGTTGCCTATGTGTGCATAATGCTTAGACTCGATTATCTTCAAATGCAACCTAGGGAAATTACACATATTGCAATTTAATTTAATGGCGCTGTATGTAGTGTCAAAAGTGAATGTTTATTTTGTGAGAAAAGAAGTTGGCACGCTAGTCCCTACACTATAAATGATTAAAAAATAGAAAAATTAGTGTAAAGTATTCGTTTCATAAGACGGTTTACTGCACTTATCACTTATTATAAAAACGTGTCTTATGAAACTAACACTTTAATATACTATTTAAAATCTGTTAGTGTTGCCTGCCTTGCTTCCTAAGAGATTTTTTTACTAACTTCATTCCCAATAACAAAGAAAAGTAAATTAACGTGTAACAAATACAATAGTTTTACAATGCCTAATTGTAAAAGTCTACAACTATAAAGTCTCTATTTTTTCAGTTCGCACTCAATACTTGTATCAGGAAAATGAAAGGTCTAACTGGAATTAAATGCACTCTTCCTTCTTGGTTTGAGTAAGTCGTTCTTCATTTCTTTAACTAATTTCATAATTATACATATTTTCAGATTTCCAGATGACCTGGACAAGGATAGTTCACTATCGATTATCGATGATTTAATTGAAAGTGATAAGTCAGACCTTAGTTGACATTTTCGACAAATTAATCAAGTCTGACAAAATATAAAATGCTTTTTATTATTTGTTTTATTTTTTATTTATTTTTCTATAAATTATAACAGTATTGGTAATTATAAAAACGTTATACTTTTATACTTAATTAAGTCTTAGTTAAAATTCTTCAAGTGTTACTTAAAATGTATGCACAATTATTGCTCTAAGTTCCAATCGAGGATTCTTAAGAATTCAGCTTCACTTATTTGTGTTAATTTCGCCGCTTCTAGATATGCCTGTAAAAAAAGACAATACAGTTATTTGTGTATTTAGTGTGCGAAATCCTAGTTTGGTGGTCAACAATGAAAGTCTTTTGACGAAGCGTAGCCGAGTCAAAATGTCATTCGAGATTCATTTCGAGCACTAATGACACACAACGTTTTTTCTACAGCTTTATTGAAATAACCGAAAAAGTAGAAAAAAATCATAAAAAATAACAAAAGAAAATTTTTCTTTTAGCGCAATGTGGGCAGTTTCGTTGTTGCTACGAAAACGACATTTCTCAAATATGCATAAATGGCATAAATACACGAAATATTTTCGCTCTAGAGCGAAAAGTATTTCGTGCACGTTGTCAAGTAAACAAAGCCAATGTGGCATTTTGCATACGGATATTAATGAAAAAATGTTATCATTTTTTTGACAACTGAAAAAAAAATTTTTGAACCCACCGCTTTCAAAATCAGTATTTGCGGACATAACAGTTGAACGCGAACGTAATGTTCGCGCATTCGTGCTTCAAAATTGATAATAATAAAATTTAGTTTAAAAAATGCCATTTTACTCATTTCGATATTAGAAATCACAAAAGAAAAATTAGTAATCGTTAGTAATTTGAAGTACCGCAATTGTTCGCCATTTTGGGGAAAAATAACCCGCCAAATCTTAAATGGAAACCGTGACAAAATAATGTAGGTCAGCATTTTTCCATAACAATTAGTAATTTTTTAAATATGTTCATACAAAAAAAACACATACTATGTACTATTAAGCGTTTAAGTTTATTTAATAATAATAATAATAATAATTACTACAACCCATAACCTTAACCAAGGCCCCAGAAGCTATAAGCTTGCGCGGGAGGGAGGGGGCGATTATTATTATTATGACTTATAGATGGAACAGCGCAAATCCCACATTTGTGTTACAGCTAAGGGAAACTGCAGAAAACCTTAACCAGATCTGCCAGCGCCGGGAGTCGAACCCGGGCCGCTTGGGTGAAAGTCCGGCACGCCAGGCATTACACTACCAAGGCTGTATAACTTATTTATTTAACGAAGTTAGTGGTCCTGTGTGAAAGAGTCTAACTCTAAAGGTTGGACCATCAGAACCGGCGAAAGAGTTTCTCATCGATAAAGCTTCAGTACACTTTGCCGTGCTGTCAGATGGGCACGTTAAGCAGTCGGTCTCGACAATTACATAAACATTTTATTCATTACTTTTTTAAACAGCTACCATAGAATACGTCAATTAATTCTGGCTTAAGTACAATTTGTTTGACATTTATGTTTCAAGGGTAGGTTTTAAGTACCACGTACTTTTCCATTAATTCTCCGAAATTTGAAATGTCTTTGTAAACCTACATTCAAGTGTCAAATTATCATTATTCACGTTTCTTTTCATCAAATCGGGAATTGCGTTAACGCAAAGCCTTTTTTAACATCTTTTTCGTCAACGTTTCAATTTGTTTACAGAAAAATGTATGTACCTACAAACAATTTCAATAAATATTGCTCTATATAAAACGATTGCATCAACACTTAAGTACTTCACAAACTTTTAATCAATGGGCAAATCAGGAATATTCATTAATTCCAACAACTGTTTCTTATTTACATTCCTTTCGCCAATTGATAAATTAATCGATATTTAAGTAATCTACAGCAAGCATTTTAGGAGTCACTTTTAAATTTAGAGAAGCCCAAATAGATGAAAACAACATATAACTTACAACACAAATAAGATTAAAGTGAAATGACAATAATGCCAATTTCTTAGTTGACAATGAAAACTCACTATAAATTTGGCCATGTTAGGGCAAAACTAGAGTCACTCTATATTACTTATAAGAGTTCGGCCCAAGGTCCATTAACTTTTATAGGTTACCTCAGTAGAGCAGTTAGTAGACCCCTCTTTGAGACGGAAGGGCGGAAGCAAATACGAAAGAGGTCTACCTAGGACTACCCATGGACCTATTTGTTCTCACTTGCACTCATGTTGTGTTTATGTAGCGCTAGCAGTCACTGTCAAACGTCAGGGCAAATTAATTAATTTATTTATTATTAATTTGTAGATAGTTAATTGTAGATTTGTGGCTCTACTAATGTTTATTTTTTTTGTAAATTATTGTATTGTATCATGTTAATTAATTTATTATATTAATAAACATTATTATTATTATTTGTTTGAAGTAAAAAAGTCAGTTCTTGATAGAAATTAGAAGTTTATAAATTCAATTACTAGTGTCTTATTTTCCCCCATTTAATTTCTAATAAGTATTCAGTTTGACAGTTTGTTTCTGATTGTTTTATACTTTATAGTATTATGCCGGGAGAAAGATGTACAGTTGCAGTTTGGAATAATAGTTTAATTAAAACCAGAGAAGCTATAAGGAAGCTATTATATATCATAAATTTCATTCAAAAAATTCAGTAACAGGCATTAAAAGGAAAGCAGAAGATGAGCAAAGAAAACAAACATACAAACAAGCAAATATAGAAAAATTACTCAATAAATTAGCATTATCAATATGTAGTTTCATTCTTAATTAGTATTCAACTTGCCCAAAAGGCATCAACATTAGGCGTCTTTCGGGCTAGTTATAGGCGATCACGGAGGTTTTTTGTTCCCGTACAGTTACAGATCTTTAGTAACATACAAAAGATTTCACTTGTTACTAACTATATTGCGATTGTTCTTTTGTGACAAAGCATTGTCAAATCATGCTAAGATTTTTATGATTGTTTAGATTTAATCACAATATGCAAAAGAAAACGACTAATGTTAACTTTAAAAACATAATAATTTTTTAAATGGACATTGAATGATACATACATATATATCAGCAGCGTGCAATGCATACGAAACAGTGGAATCAGTTCCGATACGACGTATGCGCTATTACGCTCGTACTCAATGTGTACGAGCGTGATAGCGCATACGTCATATCGCGGCTGCTTCCACTGTCTCGTATACACGGCACGCTGCTGACATATATAAACCAAAATAATGTACTATTGTCAATAATTAAAGATATCTTAGTTTCTTTAAGTAATGCCTCAAGTAAATTATTTAATAAATATAAAGTTAATATCATTTTGGCATACAAGGCAGTTTTCCACTTCATTGCATACTAAAATGTACTTTTTAAAGCAGTAAAATAACGTGAAAAAGCTATAAGATAGAGATGGATCCCATATATCAAATGAATATAAGTGAGATAGGATAGGTAGCCCTCTGACGTTTCGCGTGCTCATTGGCTAATACTCACTGAGGCAACCTATAAAGTTAAGGGACCTTGAGTTCGGCCAACGCGGGAATTGATGCTGATTGGTTGGATCCATTTGCACTAATGCCAATTTAAAAACACGAAGTTTGACAGAATTATGTAATTTAGGACAGGTCTTTTCACTTCCTCATAAATTTATGTGAAAGCTAATTGCTATGGTTACAATTGTATCTGTGACAATTAACTGCCAAATAAAGTTACAAGGAGGTGAAAAGATCGCCCTTAATTTGGCAAATAAACTGATGTTTAGTAAATCGAAGAATTTTTATGTATTTCTCTTTAAGCTTTTAATAAATATAAATTGTAATTGAAGGGTTGATGTCAAAAACAGCATTTGTAGGAAAAGAAAACTACAACCTTTAGGAGAACCAAAAACTAACTGTAAGGCCAACATTTGTATTATTTGTGACTGTGTGCAATTTATGAAACATTCTCATAAACATTATTCAAAAATCTGTGGTTTTTGACGAAAATTTGCAAAACGGATTTGTTATTTTTTTTAAACATAAGATACATTTTAATTAAAAAATTAGAATATATCGGTCTGCCAGATTTAAAAAATTTAAAAAAAGATTTATATCTCTAGCATGAAAGAAAAAATCTTCGTAAGCACTGCTGGTCACCTGGGTCTTCATTAGTCTCTAGAATATCATAAAAACCACGGTCTTTTCGATGGGATAATACTTCATAAAGAGCTTGAAGATCTGTTAGCTTTGCATGATTGATAAGTACATGCATAAGTACAAGTTGTAATTCACTAGTAAAATGGAGTCTTGCTTCTGATTATGCACTGCCTCCACGTTCCAGAATAGCTATCTCTTACTGCTATAAATTTATTTATTTAACACAAAAATGCTATTGCGTGAATGTATGCGATACATTCGCGAAGACTTTAGTGGAATAGGTGGTCGAGGATTCTTTACAAAAAACTTATCAGTGGACAATTTGAAGTTAAAAATATCTTTCTTAGTCGGCCCATTTGAAAAAATGTGTAAAATATGTTACTGGGTTATAACTCTGAAATAAAACGATTTAATAAAAGCAAAATATTTTCACTTTTAAAATTATTATTATGGAAATAATTAAAACGGAAATTGACTTACTAGAGCACAAGAGACATTAACAGTTTTTTGCTGTAGCTGAGAGTAGTTTCTCCTTTACTCAATTTTGCAGATAAAATATTAATATATTATTACTCTATTTAAGAATTTTATTATATTAATCAATTCAAATATGCTATGGTCAATTATAATGAAATAAATGTCAGGTTATGAAACATTTAATATTTGTCAGGTAAACATAACCAATAATTCTTGCAACGTATATTTTTGGATCCATACTAATGGCGGTTTGACATTCGCGTTGGCTCAACTCTTATAAGTAATATAGAGTGACTCTAGGCAAAACTATTGCTTTCTCTCTTCCACATTACGGTCATATGGAATGCGGTACTTGTAAAATCTGGTAACTTTACACTGACAAATGTGCGAGCGCCATCTATTAGCAACAATAGATGGCAGCTGTAGAGTACCGCAAACACGGCCTACTAGATTCATATAAGCTTCGCTTATATACGGCCGTCTCATTTCCAGTTTTTTCATTGTGAAAAATTATTACAGATTCGTACGTTAAGTTGCACCATCTAGCGGTAATTTTACAACAAAGATATTTAAAGTCAGAGCTCAGTCGTTAATTTTTAGATTATACTTTGTCAATTGCGTCAAACTGCCTCCGATTAAAGAACGTTTATTCGAATATTAACAGTAATTAATAATAAGAAATGTCTTAACAACGACCAAATATTATTAGATTATGCATTAAAAAACAGTAAGTACATTACGTATATTACATTACAAAACGTTACATTAAAATTGTATTTATTATTTTATTTTATTATTCTTTCGACGTCTTTATTTTTATAAAAAAACGCTGCCAGTCCTCAAATCAAATTGGTAAGCAATTTAAATAGTATAGTCAATTCTGTATAGCTGGAGCAGCCTAAGTTTTCTTTTACTTGGAGTATATATTGCAGTCTAGGTCTAACTAGGATGTTCTTTCCATCGATCATGCTTTCTATTATCATTTTTAGATAACACCCGAATGCCATAAAGTATGTCCTATTAATCTATTTCTGCTTCTCGTGATCTCCTTCATTAACTTTCTTCTTGTACTTTTTATAGTATTTCATTGTTCGATATTCTGTCAATCCATCTCGCCATTGACATCTTTCTATAGTATCACAACTCAAAAGCTTGTCTTTGCTATTGTTCAAGTTTCAGACCTATATAGCGCGACACTCCATACGAATGTGTGTAAAAGTTTTATAGTATTAACTTGATTCTATACCCTTTAGATCATGCATTCGGTTAGTTCAGAGAGGTTTCAGACTCCATCTTCTACCTGGAACACTTCCTCCACCTTCTTACCACAAAATCTGTTAAGGCATGATACAAAAATCATTATTTAATTATTGGTATCCTAAATTCTTAAACCGCCCTTCAAAATTTCTAAATACTTTTTCCGACATCGCTTTTAATTTATATCATATAAACCAAATCTTATATAAAGGTAATGCCTTATGAGTCAAATCTTGTCAGTTCCATATTTATTTTACTGAAACGATTGGTCTTAAAACTCAAGTAGATTTCATCAGCTCTTATATCTAGAAAATATTTTCAGTAATGACTGCCACAGTGCGATTTCATCATTCCATGAATACCTACTTCTAATCATAGCTTCAGTTCGTAGATCGTGCGTTCACATTATGTGTTTACATCATATGCTGTGGTAATTCAAGTACTACAAAACCCAAATGAGAATGTGTAATTTGCGAAATTTGAAATTGTACTTACTTATACTGTAGCTGTCATATAGTTATTAGGTGTTTCTAATTTAAGAATTGGAGCATCAGTAAACATTGCGTTAACTCAGTATAATTTTCTAAATTTTATTATACTATGTAGGATATTTTGGTTTCCTAGTTCCTACTGTAATATATTTTTGGCATATTTATGCACACTATATCAAAATATGTAGTACAAATGCCAATAAATTAATAAAGTATTTATTACACAATAGGAAATGACAATTACTGACATGACGTATAACCTAAAAATTAATGACTGCAGTCTGACACAAACCATTTTGATTTCAAAATGACCGGCAGTGGGCGCCATTTAACGTACGGATCTGTAATTTTTGGATCCTAATTTCAACAATGAAAAAACTGGAAATGAGACGGCCGTATATAAGCGAAGCTTATATGAATCTAGTAGGCCGTGACCGCAAAACGCCACCATATTGGGGCAAAAGAAGCACGAAATTGGTCATTATTTTTATCTTTTTTGTATTGAATTTAATCAGATTCACGTTTAGTTTAAAAGGTTTTTCTTATTCTGAAAGTTCAAACCTCTAATATGTCAAATACGTAAAATGTGATTTTAATTTGTCCATCATTAAAGATCACGGTCAGTAAATGTAGAGCATGCGAACGATAGGTCGTCTCATTGTACACCGTTTTTCTGTCCAGACATTTCTTGGCGAAGCGACCCTGATTGTCATTCGACGGTTAGTTTTAGGTTCTCCTAAAGGTATACGCTTTTTTGACAAATGTTGTTTTTGACATCAACCTTTCACTTGCAATTTATATTTAGTAAAAACTTAAAGAGAAATACATAGAAATTCTTCGATTTACTAAACATCAGTTTCATTAGTCAAATTAAATTGTATAATTTTGCCAAACTTCGAGTTTTTAAATTGGCATTTGTGCAAATAGTGGAGTAACGCTAAGCAAAAAAAGAGCATTATCTCGGAACCGGTCCAAATAACTACTTCGATTTCGATGGTGTGTTATCACATCTATGTATTGGTAGTTCGAAGTCACTATTAATTTATTTTTATTCCTTTTGGTTTAAATACGGCAGCCATATTTGTTTCGTGGTGCACGACGTTTCTTGCAGTTTTCTATGTAGACGAAGATCTTGATATCTCAAGAACAGTTGGTCGTAGAAAGTCGCGGTAAAAACCATTGCATTGTTCACATTTCGAACTACATTTGTTGTTCTAAACATAAATTTTGTAAGATACTTCCTTATGGACGCAAATTAAGTCCGAAGTTTCACGCTTTTTTGCAAAATTTCGGATTTTTAGAGTGTCATATTTTCAGACAATGGCGAAGTATCAGCGCTCATTCTGTTTAAAAAAAGTACACAGTTAAGGCTAGTTTATATTTAAAATATTTCAAATCTGAAACTTCATTATTTTGGTATTTATGGGCTTTTGAAATTTTCGTTTTATTCATTTTTGATCAACTTTGGACCTCAATATCTCTGATGGGCATAAATGGATTTTTTTTTAATATTATGTGGATATGAAGAAGAACATGAAACAGTATATGATGGTAAACTATGGTGAAAATGGTAACTTTGATATTAGATTGAGAACAGAGTTATGCTCATGTTAGCTGTCATTCAATTTACACGGATTGAGAGGGAAATCGGCCACGGAAGAAAATACAAAGAAAAAGCACCCTTGTTATATTAATAGCTTTAGTTATCACTGCAAGGACTTTTATCAATAGCATATAACTATACAGGGTGCCCATTATGTATGGAATATAGTATATATCTCGGTAAATATCGACTTTTAAAAAAAAATTGTTATATAAAAGTTGGTTAATATTTTATTTTTCATAATAAGATAGCATTCAATTGTTTTTATTTCAGAAAACAAATGAGTAATGAATAACACTTTAATTTTTTTAAATAGCAATGTACCCTTTCATTAGGCTCATTTGATAGAGATTCTTTTTCTTTTTTCGAAGACCTAAAATCTTAGTACCCTTATATCAGAAAATTTTTGAAACAAACGTAAAAAATGTTTATTAAGTTAATTTCACCAATAACATGAATCTGTATATCCGAGATCTCTTTCATTTGTCTTAACAATTGATTGTAGGCTTTTATTGTGACAGAAGTTTGTTTAATTAAGTTGTTGGTACATGGAAAAATAAAAATGGTTCATTTAACAGAAACTGAACGTATAGAAATTTTAATTATGGTCAGTTATGGGGATCGCAAATGAACATAATTAGAAGTATGTGAAATTTTTAATGAGCGTTATCCACATCGAGAACCAATCACCCAGTCAGTAGTTAGCAAAACCTTGAAACGGTTTAGGGAAACGGGCAATGTTAAAGATCTGGTGAAAACTGGTCCGCAGAGGTCTGCGACAAATGAAGATAAAAAGCTCGATGTTTTAATAGAAATCGAAGAAAATCCAAATATTTCAACTCGTC
Source organism: Agrypnus murinus (assembly GCA_929113105.1). Lineage (NCBI taxonomy): Eukaryota > Metazoa > Arthropoda > Insecta > Coleoptera > Elateridae > Agrypnus > Agrypnus murinus. The sequence continues at coordinate 76,866,677 of OV816026.1, forward strand.
AGTTAAGTTTAAACCATGCCGTAAGTAAAGGTTCAATACAGAAAATATTACATTCAGAAAAATTACATCCGTACAAACCGACTTTATTGCAAGAATTATCCGAAGATGACAATGATCGACGTGTTGAATTTTGTGAATTTATGATGGAGCGAATCAACAGCAATCCAAATTTTCTAAATAATATTGTTTTTCTGACGAGGCTACGTTTTGTTTAAATGGAAATGTAAATAGGCATAATTGTCGATATTGGGCAGCTGAAAATTCCCATTGGATAATCCAAAATCATACCCAAACACCACAAAAATTAAACGTATGGGTGGGAATTTCTAAGATAACAGATCACATAATTGGACCTTTCTTTATTCGTGGTACTCTAACTGGTGACCGTTATTTGCAATTATTGCAACAGCAAATTATTCCAGCTTGCCAAGCAAATCTTGATGATCTTTGGTTTCAACAAGATGGAGCACCGTCCCACTATCATTTAGATGTACGCCGATATTTAAATGTGGTATTTCCGGCCCGTTGGATAGGCAGAAGAGGGTCTGTGGAGTGGCCTCCCCGATCTCCGGATCTTACACCTTGCGATTTCTTCTTCTGGGGATATTTAAAATCAAAAGTATATACAAACCGACCCCAGAATCTGGCCTAATTAGAGCAACAAATACAAAATGAAGCTGCAGCAATTTCTCCCAGATCGCTCAGAAATTCTTTTCAAGCTTTTCGTGATAGGTTGGGCCACTGCCTTGCAGTTAATGGTGAGCATTTTGAACACTTATTGCCATGAAAACTATTTTATTGCCAATTTCGTTTTGTCTTCAAGCTTTATAAGAGACGTACATAACTTTCTGTTCATTTGTTTTTTGTTCATTTGTTTTGTTTTGTACATTATGTAGATGCACATCTGTTTATTTTAGGGTACTAATTCGAGATACTTTACGATCTCGGATATCTAGATTCATGTTATTGGTGAAATTAACTTAATAAACATTTTTTACCTTTTTTCAAAAATTTTCTGATATAAGGGTACTAAGATTTTAGGTCATGGAAAAGAGAAAAAAATCTCTAACAAATGAGCCTAATGAAAGGGTACATTGCTATTTAAAAAAAAATTAAAGTGTTATTCATTACTCATTTGTTTTCTGAAATAAAAACAATTGAATGCTATCTTATTATGGAAAATAAAATGTTAAACAACTTTTATATAACAATTTTTTTTATAAAGTCGATATTTACCGAGATTTCTTTGTATTTTCTTCCGTGGCCGATTTCTCTCTCAATCCGTGTAAATTGAATGACAGCTAACATGAGCATAACTCTATTCTCAATCTAATATCAAAGTTACCATTTTCACCATAGTTTACCATCATATACTGTTTCATGTTCTTGTTCATATCCACATAATATTAACAAAATCCATTTATGCCCATCAGAGATATTGAGGTCCAAAGTTGATCAAAAATGAATAAAACGAAAATTTCAAAAACCCATAAATACCAAAATAATGAAGTTTCAGATTTGAAATATTTTAAATATAAACTAGCCTTAACTGTGTACTTTTTTTAAAAAGAATGAGCGCTGATACTTCGCCATTGTCTGGAAATATGACACTCTAAAAATCTGAGATTTTGCAAAAAGGCGTTAAACTTCGGACTTAATTTGTGCCCATAAGGAAGCATCTTATAAAATTTACGTTTAGAACAACAAATGTAGTTCGAAATGTGAACAATGCAATGATTTTTACCGCGACTTTCTACGACCAACTGTTCTTGAGATATCAAGATTTTCGTCTACATAGAAAAGTGCAAGAAACGTCGTGCACCACGAAACAAATATGGCTGCCGTATTTAAACCAAAAGGAAGAAAAATAAATTAATAGTGGCTTCGAACTACCAATACATAGATGTGATAACACACCAAAAACACCAAAAACTATCCTCTGAGATATGATGAGTTCTGAGATGGTCGAGCAACCGGTGCGGGACCACTTGGAAAATTTTTAGGTTATTCGAGTTTCACTACATTTCCGGTTCAAAGCGTCAATTTCTAATTTGTAAAGGTTTTAGTATTTTATATTTACAAGACTTTAAAAAAAATATTCAAATCGAAGTAGTTTGGAGCGGTTCCGAGATAAAAACGTAAGGTTACTCCAGTAAAATGGATCCAACTAATCAGCGTCAGTTCCGGCGTTGGGCGAACTCTTATAAGTAATAGAGTGACTCTACAACTCTACATTGACAAATATGCGAGGACCATCCATTGGCAACAAGAGAATACTATTGCCTATTTGGTTTTATGTTTACTTTGAATCGGAAACAGTATCAAATATTTTGGTTGTGTTTTTTATTGTTAATGTCTGTTCTAAAAACATCTGTACACAACTCAATACGCGAAGTCATCTTCAACCATTCGCGCAAATGAATCACTCGCTCCTTCGTCAAAAAATGCGTCATTCGCGAATAAAGACTTCCCGTTTTCGGTTTGTAAATAACTATAGTAGTAAATAGATTAATCTCCAAGATTAAAAACTCATTATATAGTCACTTAAAATTAGTAGGAAAAAACTATATTATAAATCTTAGTAGCAAACTGTATTCGCTTGAATATGTTTCAATTGAGGAGCATAATACATTTGCCTTCAAATAGCAACAAATGAGATTAAGAGTTAAAAATTTATACTAAAAACTAAAAGGTATCTAAACTCCACACTATGATAATTGCGTGATTCATATTATTCTGTCTGGTTCAAATCGGGTTTTAGTATTAAAATTTTAATCAATTCAGATATTCATATTTATATGAGTATACACCGTGTTCGTTCTAACATTTGCTATAGGAAATTAGCATGGGAAATCTGAAATATGCCAAATAGTTCGTTCTCGAATAAAAGTCGGTGAAATTAATAGTTGCAATCGATAGATAAGATATTCTAACGTATTGTCCAAAAATATTACCCTTAATAACAATCCCAATTCTTCAGAAATTATAAATTCATGAATTATTTGCAAAACATTAATTTAAAAGCCGAAACCTGAAAAGTTGACGTGACGCCTCCGTGGTTCAATGGCAACCGTGGCTTGCTAAACCGCACGGGCTGGTGGAATGCAAGATCGAACCCCGTTACAAGCAAAACTTTTTTTTTAATTTTATTTGTCATGAATCTTTAATTTAATAACAATTTAAATAATTTGTTATTATTCTTTTATTCGAAAAATGTACAAGAAATAATAAATTAGAAATGAAAACTGACGATGCTTTTTCATACTGCATACTACAAAAACCAATTTTTACATTATTAGTTAATTAACACTCAAAATCCTGAAGATTTAAATACATTTAAAGTTTCAGTATTGAGAAGTACTTATTTTACATTTTATTTATTTTAATTTGAAATAAATACGTAATGAGAATTCTTGAATTCATGTCTTATTAATTAGGTATCATTATTTTTTATTTGTAATGTATTATTTCTTGTACGTTTTTCGAATAAAAGAATAATAACAAATTATTTAAATTGTTATTAAATTAAAGATTAATGATAAATAAAATTTATGCTTGTAACGGGGTTCGATCTTGCATTCCACCAGCCCGTGCAGTTTAGCAAGCCACGGTTGCCATTGAACCACGCAGGCGTCACGTCAACTTTTTAGGTTTCGGCTTTTAAATTAATGTTTTGCAAATAATTCATGAATTTATAATTTTTGAAGAATTGGGATTGTTATTAAGGGTAATATTTTTGGACAGTACGTTAGAATATCTTATCTATCGATTGCAACTATTAATTTCACCGACTTTTATTCGAGAACGAACTATTTGGCATATTTCAGATTTCCCATACTAATTTCCTATAGCAAATGTTAGAACGAACACGGTGTATATAGTATTTTAGATGAAGGTTAGTTTTTTATTTAGTGATAAATGTTTTACATTAAATTATAATTTGAATGCAAATTCATATAGAAAAATGTATCATCTCTACTGGGAGTCGAACCCAATTAAAATATCTAATTCATATAGAAAATCTGCCACTATGCTGAGAGCCGTCTCCTGGTAGCTTAGTTGGTAGAGATACCGCCTAGATAGGGGAAGGTCCTGGGCTCGACTCCCAGCCGGGTGATACATTTTTCTCTATGAATTTGCATTCAAATTATAATTTAATGGTATAGTACATATATTAAATTTCCTACAATATGTTTTGAATGTCGTACCTTCTGCTTCTTCAGGTTATCAATTAATTGCATTTGTTTTGAAAAACCATTTAATAAATCCATTTTCTGCTTTTCTAGTCGCTTTACAACGGTAGTAATCTCACCGACTTCTTTACGGTGCGCCTCTTTCAATTCCTTAAAAAAAGAAATGGTTAATATTGCAGCATAAAATATTTTTTTCAATGGACACAAGTTTTGACCGTATTTCTAAAACTCTCCGTATACTTATCACATCTAATTGGTTATTCTCCGGTGGTTAATGGTAAACTTGCCTTTTCTTCGTGCTTGGCCGACTTTAATGCAGATTTCATCTTTTCGTTATCTTCAAGAGCTCGGTTAAGCCTTACCTCATTAGTTGACACATGCATATTTATATTTTTCAGATCTCGCTTTAACTGTTCGACCTCTTTTTTTAAAGATGCGTTTTCATTTTCTTTGGCTTGTATCTTGGAGTTTAATGTTGATATCTGTAACATGGTTAAAATATTATTTGAAACAGTTGAAGGAATTGTTACAGACACTAATATTTAATGTACTTTTCTGTCTCTCTTCGAATAGTTTGTCTAAAAGATGTTTCTACAAAAATGAAATCAGTGAAATTTACAAAGTTCTAAATTAAAAAAGTACAAATCTATAGCACGATTATTTATGGACCCGTATAAACCCGATAGGCACTAGCCAGATAAAGCATGGCTTTTCCGTAGGCTACAGAGGGAGATTTTCCAACCAGATCTACTCTTCCCACCCAAACGGATACGGACGTTAAAGTTGCATTTGATATATTTAAAACTGTTGATAAGATAAATTCTTCTAATTAAGATCAAGGTGGCTATGTGAAGTTTCTTACATCGTTACATAAGGTTTATGTGAAAAGTATTACTATTATAAAAGCTATTACTTTCATGCAATTTTTCTAGAATGTTGTATTTACGATTCATTTATTAGAACACGATTATTAGATAAGAATTAGTAACCTATATTGTATAATCGTTCGTCACCTTTGTGCATAATCTTTTGTATATTAGTATCAATAAGATAATAGTTATGATGTAAATATTTAGTAATAAAGTCTCGATTTTTAGTTATTTATGTCACTCTTGTTAAAACCGCAGAACAGATCACTCTTAATCATGTAGTTCAAAGCACTTCCCAGCCAGCACACTGACGCCATAATGTCGCCGTTTTTCGGCAGTAACGACGTCAAATTGTCGTAAAACTGACATCATTATGTCACAGCCCAAGGACGTCGATATAAGACGTCATTAAAACATCCTATACAAGGACTAAGACAAGAATTATAAATAAATAGTTGAAAATTGGAAATAACATTTATTATATACTACAGTCAAAACATCTCTATATTGTGACCACCTGGTTAATATGACCAGTCTTCCTTGAGCCCTGTTAAAATAATATCTTTTTAATGAAACTTGTACGTATTGTATTGTACGTCCAAAAGACGTACTAAATGACGTCTTATGTACATCATTTATTAGTCATATTACGTCGTCGATCAATACTGACTTAAAAATAACGTCATTATAACCTCAGTGTGCTGACTGGGTTATTGATGACTTAATTTCAAATAGTAACAGTTATATTGTTTGTAAAGCATTAATGTGAGTTTCGTTTAAATTGTAAACGAAATTTAAATTAAAAAATGTAAAAGCTAATTATATTAAAAATGTTAAAAGTCGTTGTGAGCAATTTAGTATTAATACAATAAATGTGGGTATATCTTCTAATGGTGTTTTATTAAAAGATTTATTTGTCGAAAAAAAAGTCCGCAATAAAAGTGAATTATTAAAATAATAGTAAAAAGGTAAAGTTTAGCCGTTCATCAAATAACAAAAAGTATCCTAGGACCTAGGAGTATTCATGCATATATAAAAATTCAACCGTTATCAAAATGCTATATTAAAATTTACAAAACTGCAACATAACACAAGGTATGAAAATGGTATCACAGTACGAAATATGGCAATGGTTGTAACACAAATTGAGTTATTGGAATAGAGCATTAAACTTTGGCTTCCTATGTAAAATGGTAGGAGCTACTAGTACAAGTACAGATAAAACATAGGAGCACCTTTTCGTCGCCCTCACCACCGAAATAGTATATTATTTAACGAGCGTGTATTGATAGCTATTACTCATGAAAATGAGCAGTAGTGTTTGTCGCAAGGTTTTAACACCAACCAATTGGAAATATTGAGAATCCTCACGCATATACAAAACTCCGCAAAAAAATTTGACATCATGAAACAAAAATAGCCACCATGCTTAAACCAAAAGGAATAAAACATGGTTTTGAACTCCCAACAGATAAACCTTCACAAACAATTATCTACTTTTAAAATAGTCGAGCAACCAGAATTGCATCATTTGAAAAGCAATCGTTTGCTGATCTCCCGAAAAGCAATTTTCATTCCTTCCTGGAATTTGGCACCCTAGTGTTAGTTCGGCGAAGATCCTTTCCAATTTTGGATTTTGCACCCGTAAGTTACTTAGTGATTGAAGTTATGTATAGGGCAGTAAATGTTGTCCATAATATATAGAGAAAATGGTTTTTACCGCAAGGTTTTAGAAATTGGGTTGACGTAAGTACAAAATATTGGAAAATATTTCGCAGCCCATAAGACAAAATATGGCTAGATTTAACCCAAAATGAATTATAAACAAGTATACTATAGTGAAAATGGTTTTGAAGTGTGAACACTTATGAGAGCTAATTACGGCAACCTTTTCTGTTTTGGATATCTTATGAATTGGTCGATGAGAAAGCTATTGTGGCTCGGTCAGTTGTGCGAGGGACTACGGACCCAGGGATATATCACCGGGTTATTAAAAATTCCATCTCTTTCGGAAGGCAATGGCAAACCGCCAAAGTATACTTTGTCCAGGAAATTTTACTGAAATTAATAAAAAATCCAAGTACTATCTATGTACCTGGTGTGGTTCGGAGACCCTTGAAAGTGCAGGATTCCGTGCAGCGCACCATTTAGATCATTCTTACGTGTGTATAACTACTTTAAGTGTGCCTGCATTTTCTATGCCTCTTATGTGTCCGCTTTGTTTTAGCAAAACAAGTCCCACTTACATTGTGGAAGAAGTCCGCATGCTGGACTAGGGACCCATCTCTTTGGAGAAGCAAACCCGCCAGGTGAGCACGGTTGTAGCTCCGGTACTAGCCTGGAGAGGTAATAGAGGATGGATAGGCAACCTCACTCCCACCAGTGTGAACTGGTAGTACTTGCAATAGCGAGTGCGAGCTGATTGAGCGTATTTCAATTACTTCTCGTTTGAAGGAACGTAAAATGACTCTTTCGTACTCTAAATAAGTTGTAAAGTCAGAATTGTCGCAATGTTTCGGTTTAAGTTGACTTTTCTTACAGAAGGAATCATTCTCGCCGAAACAAAGGGACGCAGAAACTAATTGATTATCAAACAAACTTGTCTCAGGTCAAAAGATTCACTGCTAAAGGAACGTAGAGGCCTCTCGAAAAACGGGTTGGACAATTGCTATGCTGGTTCTGGTTATAAACTTTGCGAATGCCAGTGTTCTGAACAGTGGCGTAGCCAGAGCTGACCCTTGGGGAGGGATATACAATAATAAAAGAAAATCCGCGGACTTGGCCCTGAACGTCTACCTATAGTAACTGTTTATTTATGTTTTTTTATAGATTGTATGGAAAAAAGTGCGAAATATTAACAGCGTCGCCAGCAAGAGTGGTACTTTTAAATTCAAGGTTTTTTCCGGTTTTCCAGGTCGTAAAATATAATGTTTCCCGGTTTTTTCCTTCAATAATTTACGCATTGGTACCACTAGCATAGATAATAATAACGGAACATAAAACTATACATGAAGCCTTTTTTTATTGTCGGAAGAACCTAAATAACCAAATAACGTTCAGAAATTTAACTGAACTGAATAAGATACGCGTTTAGCACATGCGTTCAAGTTTAGAAAACGGCCCGAGTAGTGGCGGGGAGTTTTATAAGGACCAGTGCGCTAAAACGTCTTATGAAACGAATACTTTATACTATTTTTTCTATTTGGTCTTTAGTGTCCTTGTCCTTTGTAGGTTTGGACGCGTGCGCTAAAAACATGTCTTATGAAACTATTATTTTGCACTAGTTTTTCTAATTGCGTGTCCAAATGAAGTCATTTGGACACGCATTATGCGTGTCTATTATTTACAACTACGTTATTTTTTTAAATGATTACAAAATAACGCAAATAGAAATAATAGTATAAAGTATTCGTTTCATAAGACGTTTTATCCCACTTGTCTTTTAGAAAACTCCACGCCACTACGCGGGTCGTTTTCTAAACTTGGACGCGTGTGCTAAAAACGTGTCCTATGAAACTATTCTTTAATAAACTATTTTCTATTTGCTTTAATTTGTAATTGTTTTAAAGAAAAATAACTTAGTTTTAAACAAATTTTGTTACGAATACTTTGTTAAATAGTTGGACAGTTGGCAACTTGGAAAATTCTAATTCTGCATTTGTTTTTCAAATTTACGTAAATAAATTTGACATTTTAAAAACAGCTGTTCAACAATATCAACTTTAAAAATAAAACGTTACTGTTTCCAGTATTGAACCTCGTGTCCTGAATCTTTCTTGGACAAAGTGCGTGTCCAAATGGCTTCGTTTGAACACGGAAATAGAAGAAAATAGTATTTGTATACCAAGGTCGCAAACTCTCTTTTTAACAGAACAATTGTCGCCGAGGCAGTTTGCGGCCGAGGTGGGAGAATCTAGAGGACGTTAAAGAATTTCGCGAACAAGGTATACAGAACATTTTTTTGTACAACTGTAAAAAATATGTAATTAAATTCCGCTGCTTTTAAAAACCAACAGTTTAATTCGTTGAAAATAGCAAGGTGGCTTTCAAGTTGCAGCGTTTCTATAGAAATGACGTAAATAAAACAATTAGTTTTGTAGAAATCGTAAAAATGGGTAGATATTTATATTGGCCGTTACTCTTAGTAACGGCCGCGAAATTGCATTTGGCATCCTGTATTGCGTATGCGATGTTGCGGAAGCCATTTGGACACGCAAAATGCGTGTCCAAATGGCTTCATTTTGACGTATATAAAAAAGTTTTTTTTTCCAATATTTGCTTAGTAACTACATGATAATGCGTTATATGTTATTGTTTGTAGTCGATTCCTAGTTTTGGTTTTTTTATTGTTCCTTGAAAAAATTCCCGACTTTGATCACTAATTCAAGGTTTTTTCCTGATTTCCGATTTTTCCCGGTTTTCAAGGTTTCCAGGTTCGCTGGCCACCCTGATTAAAGAATACTGAATAAAAAACAATATTTTTAGAATACTAGTCTTTATTCAACAAAAAGTATCACAAAACAAAATCTAGGCGCCGTGGTTTTTTGGCCAGTTCGTCAAATATTACAACTATTTCTTAAGTTTTTCATCCTTGGGGGGGGATATATTACCCATATCCCCCCCCGTGGCTACGCCACTGGTTCGGAAGATACATGAAAAGATCCGGACTGTAGATCTCTTACCAAGCAAGTAGTCCCGATGTAGTTACCACAAGAGAACAATTTAGTTTTGTGTGGACTTAAATGTGTTTTTTGTACGACCATGCTATTTCGGATTGTTTATCATACTTGGTTTTAGAACAGTAGGTTATATTTACTGGTTGCTAAGCAAAAACGCGTCGGTAAGTAATTACTTACCGTTCAGTTCTGTCAAAAACAGAACGGTAAGTAAATTATATGTAATTTATAAAATAAATGCATGATCTTTAGATGACTCTTTCGCGAGAAATCATTTATTTTCTAAATAATTGGACTATTTAAAAAAATGTATGTTGTTTATTTAAATTTGCTCAGGCCTCTTCAATATCCCAATTATATTCGTTTTCAGATTCACTCATTCTCACGAGTTTGACAAATATCGTGACATTCAAAAATAATAGTAATTACAAACGTATCCATGGAATGACAAAACCTACTTAATGTTTGGTGGATATACAGGGCAAAAATAAATTATCTTAAATCTATTCTTTTCGGGGATATTTCCTTAGTTAATACTTTGTATTCATAATGGTCGTACAAAAAATAGTATAAGCATCTCAAACAGTAAGGAGTTTACCGATCTCCTCCAATATTGGCGACTTCGCTTCGCTCAGTCGCCAAACATTGTCGTCGATCGGTAAACTGACCTTACTGTTCTTGATACCTAATATACTATATCGTGCTAAAGTATAAGTTTGGCTAAGTGTTTTGCAGAGGTACTGTTTTTAGCGTATCTTGGTATGAAAGTCTTGCTGCCAACAAGATTTCTGAAAATCAGAAATTCCCCCAGAAACTAAATCTTCACCTCCTTTAAATACTTAAGATATACTTAAATTTAAAAAAATAGCAACAAGGTCGTGTTTAGCATTGTTAAAAACTTTAGAATATCGATTTGCAGCACAATTAAACTTTATTTTTTGGCCCATTGGAATAGCATGGGGCATTGCATTCCCAAAATTACGACTTTTCGCATCCATATGGTACCTCCAATCATCTAGCTCACCGCTAAACAGACAGCTCCGATATGGATTTTACATTCTTTGCATTTTACCATTAGAATTTTGTTATAATTGACCACGTAGCAATAGGTAACCAATTTTATATTAGCGTAACGAATAGGGAAATTCCCTATGCACCACGAAGAACATACTAGAACATTTGAGATATATATGACACACGGCTGGCGGCTAGACGAGCTACAATACTAGAAAATTCCCGGCCCATCTACGATGTTCGAGATATATGATTCATCAGTTGGCGGCTAGTCGCGGTAATACACGAGTATGTTTGAACGTCTTCTAGAACGTTTACATGGGGAATATAAATTGACCGTCGCGCACAGAAGGAAATCAATTAGTGTTCAACCGGTGAACTGAAATGTGCTTTGTGTAATTAGTAATCAAATATATTAGTGAATAAATAAATCTTGTTTATTGTTTCCAGCCTTACTTTGTGGTACTCCATAATCATGAAATAAATAAAGATTAGTAAAAGTTTCACAGTATTTATTAAAATATAACCTGACAATATTGTTTCGACAGCTACGCTGTCGTTATCAAAGGTAATATAAATATAAACAAACACGTCGCTAAGGTAGATACAAAAATAGGTAACTAGATAAAAAGATAAAATTAATAATAATCAGAATTAAGTATCTAACACTTCCAATAACGGAAAATTACTGAGCTCAAATTGTTCATTCATTAAAGGTACCCTGAGTTTGCGTTTGTATATCTCAAAGGCTTCTAAAATGTCTAATTTGCGTTTGTTAATACAAAAATGTAGGAATTTAATATTATTTTGAGGAGTCATTGTGTGATTTTGTTCTAAAAGGTGTTTGACATAATTAGAAATTTTGCATAAGATATAAGGAACACGTACGTCATTACAAAAATAAACATCCTGAAAAATCTATTTATGCCAAACACCTTTTAGAACAAAATCACACAATGGCTCCTCAAAATAATATTAAATTCCTACATTTTTGTAATAACAAACGCAAATTAGACATTTTAGAAGCCTTTGAGATATACAAACACAAACTCAGGGTACCTTTAATGAATGAACAACTTGAGCTCTTTAATTCTCCGTTACTGGAATATTAGATATTTAATTCTGATAATTACTAATTTTATCTTTTTATCCAGTTACCTATTTTTGTATCTACCTTAGCGACGTGTTTGTTTATATTTATATTACCTTTGACATGACAGCTTAGCTGTCGAAACAATGTTGTCAGGTTATATTTTAATAAATACTGTGAAACTTTTACTAATATTTATTTATTTCATGAATAAATAAATGTTGTAATAAATAAATAGTCCTTATATTATCTACTTTAAGTTTGTGAATATCTAGCATTTAAGTTCGTTAACAGTTTATAATTACAGTGTTAAATAATTACTTAAGATTGAATTAGTGTATGTAAATAATATTTCTCTTGTTAATAGACGATGAAACAGCATTTTTGTTATTTTTTTTAAAGAACGTTACATTAGTTTTTCAGTGTCTGCTGAAGATTACAGCCTAGCTGTTGAACTACGTGCCCAGAGTGATTAAAAGTGTGTGTGGTGTGGGTGAAGTACAATTTTTTCTAGTTTCAACAATACTTAAAGCATTTGAAAAGAACGTGATTTCTAGCTTTACCAATTGTACTGTTATAATTAAAAATACATAAATATTAAATCATTTAAATAAGTACAACCTAATTTTATAATAAGTAGAGTATACACTTATGTGATGTGATGTAGTTTCGTAGCTCAGTCGGTAAAAGCGAGGTGTCAGTAAACTGAAGCTGTTGCTGCCCGCAGCGCAGGTTCGACAACAGCTGCGCGATAACTCATTAAAAGTTGCTTCGAAGCTAGCCAAGCTGGCAACGTATGCACCCTAATTGTAGATATATTAATTACCTGGTTTTCCAATTTGCTATTATTCATTTTGTTAGACGTGTAAGCTTGAAACCACTTCTCCTTTTCTTCTGTTAATCTAATGGTTTCTTTTTGAAATTTCTTTACTTCTTCAGTCTAAAATAATATTCTATTAAAGGACTGACTATGTTTTCTATATCGTATCTAATTTAATTTTACCTTATTTTTCAATTCTTGTTGCAGACCATTCTGCTCATTCAACATAGTTTTGATTTTGGCTCTATAAAAATGCGTCATACCTTTAACACCCATTTGATCAACACTATCAGGAACGCAATCGAGACTTATTTTATCATATTCTTGTTCACTTTGAAGATTTTCTTTACTTTCTGAATCATATTGCTTACATTTTGAGGCTAAGAGTAAAGAAATACTTTTAGATTCTTTTAATTTATTGTTTATATGAGTATCGGATTTTCTCTCGACAATTTTAAGAAAATCAAATTTGTTTTCGTTTTGAATAAATTCTTTTAATAGATTATCTTGTTTTTTCTGTAATAAGTTTCATTATTGTGTAATAAAGATGTTTATCAAAGAAAATTCTTTACTTACCATAACATTATCATATTCTTCCATTAATTTTTTGTTTTGCATTTGTAATTTTTCGTTTAATTTGTGATATTCCGTCTCTTTTTCTAACAGATTTGAAGACATTATTAATAACTCTTTAAATTGCTTATTGGCTTTGAAGTAAGTAATCAAAAATTGACACAATGCACTAAAACAGTTTTGTTTGTATGTTGTTATCAAATTTCACCATAGCAACTTGTAATTTCCTTTCGCCCCCAACTTAATTTACGATGCATAGTGATAATTATTAGGTATCTAACTATAGTATAATCATTGTATAATCAATAATTTAATGTGTCGTCCATTAATAATTAGCTATTTGTGTACAGCTAACTGCAAATAAATCTGGGACAAGTATTGACAGTAATTTTTGGGTGTTTTTCTACAGCTGTCAAAAGATGATGACATTTCTTCATTAATACCCGTACGCAAAACGGCACATTAGTTTTGTTTACTTGTCAACTTGCACGAAATATTTTTCGATCTAAAGCGAAATAGTATATTACATAACGAGCATGGAAAGTGACATACTTCGCAAGAGTGTGAATTAGACGCACGAGGCGCTAGCCGCGTGTGGATAACACACGAGGGTGCGAAAGATACTTTCTAGCGAGTTATGTACACTATTTTTCCTACGATCCCCAAAAAACGATAATTTCCTTCATGATTTATCTCGATTTTTAACTTAAATTACAACAATGTGAAGTTATTATAGAGTAACAATTTTTTAAGTAGATAATTTTTAAATTTTTTCATTTATAACATTTATAGTAATGGTTTGTTAATAAATACGTGATATAGAATTTTTTTATATTGATTACTGTTTACACTTACCGAATTATGTCAACAGCAGCAGACGCATACATGACATACAAACCTTGTGTTATTTTCGTTTCTATTCATTATTTCAAGTCATTTTTAACATATTCTTATTTTAACTTATTAATATTTTACGTTACTGTTTAACTTTGGTGCTCATTTTATAGAATCCGACAGGTAGGCGAAAAATCACTGACGGAAAATCATTTCCAGTCGTTAGTTGCCTGCTGCCCTTGTTTTGCCGATTCTAATATTTTATTATTAGTTAATATTTAGTAAAAAAAGTTCATTGAAAAAGTAGATGTTTAATAAAATTTGGAATAATTTAAATTTTGCGATGTGTAGTGACATTAGTGTGCGGAAACTAATGACATTTGTGTGCAGAAACTATTCATATCGCACGCAAACGTCATTTATCAATTGTTTTTAGAGGTTGATTGATATTGCCAACTTTCAAGCCTACCTTATTGTGCGATATCGTTAGGGGTCGTAGGAAATAGTTATTTTCATAACGAGTGTCGAAAGTTGGTTATATCGTGCGAGTGAGAATGTTGATGTACGAGCGATAGCGAGTGCAGAAATCTCACGAGCAGACGATATAACACTTACGAAAGAGTTATGAACACTATTTTTTAGGCGACCACATAAAATAAATTTAATTTTTAAGAATTGTTTTTATTTATTTCATTTACAAAATTTATTGTTATATTATTATTAGTACAATTATAAAAAATGATGGGATGTTGGGAAGCTTGAAGAGTTTGTTCTATTTGCTTTTTTGTCTCTGATGGTGTGGCATCTGCATTTAATCGAAGTTCTGGTTCACGGACTGGTTCTATCGTGTTCGGTAATGACGATGATGAATAATGATCAATTTTCTATTGAGTTAACTATTGTATCAGCTATCTTTATTTTCTTTTGCACCGATTCTTCAATGTAGCCCTCTGCTACAGAAGTAGACTTCCAACCCCCATGACGTTTGAGGGTAGTGATATCACCTCCAGCGTCTACCAGAATCGTAGCAGAGGAGCGTCTATAACAATGACCAGTGTATAATTCTGGTTCTTGCAAACCGAGATAAGTAGCGATGTTTCTAGGAGTATTCCCAATTTTATTAATTCCAACGACTTGTTTGGTGCATTTTTTATTTTGATAGTTAAAAAAAACGCTTTTCAGTTAAATTTGATGGTCTCAGAGCCGCATATTTCTTGTAAAATTTGTAAAATTCTCCAGTAATAGTGAAAGATCGCTCTCTTTTCGTTTTGCTGTCAGGGATTTGAATGAGCACAGCAGAGCCTAGATCTTTTATATTATCGACCGTTAGTTGTACCAATTCATGTTTTCGACAGGCGCCACAAATTCCAACTATTAACACTATCTAGAACAAGAATAATAAAATTTAACATGAAAATTGGTAATATTAGAAACAAATCTAAACGTAAATTCGTAAATACAATGATTGGTAAATGGAAATAACTATAAACTTACCTTTTGTAAAAGATGTGTGTCATCTGGTGCTTCATGAAGGTATCTATTTATTTCTTCAGTTGTCAGAGTTTTGGATTTTTTGGGTTTGTATCCATCCGATTTGCGTTTTATAAAAGCTCTTAATTTAACGTATTGTGTTATGTCTACATCGTGATGAATGCTAACAGTGCTTTTTAACATTGAATATTGAGTCCATAACGTGTTCGGTGCAATTTTTGTCGATAGTTCACCAAAATATGCCATAAAGACATTTTCAGAAAAAGATGAATTAATTTGCTTTTGTTTGCGCCAGTTCATAAATTGATTGTACGCAAATTCATACCGCTTTTTTGATTTTGCCGGTAAAAGGTCCAAAGTATTTTCTTTTGCGGCTTCTAAAATTTCTGGCGGAGTGCAGTCCAAGTCTGAATTAACTTCATCGTAACTTTCCATCATTTACACGTATTTACACTTATTTACACGTTTTTACACTTCAATGAATTGTTTGAATTGATATATTAGCAAATAAATTAACTTTTAAAGCGATTTAAATGTTAAATAATTACAAACAATCGTTGTTTGTAAAAATGCACTTCATCGTAGTCATAGTAACAAACAAAGCAAAGCCGTTTGGATTATGTGAATAAATTCGTACCGTTACGATATGACCGTGCGATATTATATCGTGCTAGTATACGAAAACAACAACTTTCAATAGTAGGCTGATGTCTCGATATTAATTACTTTCATACGTGGTCGCCTAAAAAATCATTATGAGATTTATGCATATTTGAGCAATTTCGTTTCCGTAGCAACAACGAAACTGTTCACTTTGCACTAAAAGGTGCGTTCGGTTTTACGTTTCAAGAGCAGAGTAAGAAGAGTAGATCATGTAGTCACGTGGCCAGCGAGTATATGGAATGCAAAATATTATCTAGAACGATATAGAGCACAGAAATCGTCAAGTGTAAAAGTTATGGATAACCTTAAAGAGCGACTTACCTCATTATTTATTATTATTATCTCATCATTTGCTTGAGAAATTGTATAGGTTTTTACAGATTGAAAATCTGACCAAAAGCTATCTATAATTACATATAAATGTATTAAACTTCCATATTTATACTAACTATAAAGAATTATAATTATATTAACCTACCTTTAACGTGATGTTGCGTTTGTATATGCCTAGTAATCTCATCTTTATTAAAACTTTGTACTTTACATTCGGAACATTTAAATAATATTCCAGGAATATCCAGTACGAAGTATTACAAAAAATGATTTCCACAAAGATTGCAATCATAAATTTTAGGTTATGTTGTCATTTGCTCTCTTTACACCACCATCTCTGCTGGAGTTAAAGGAGTATACTCTTCGGTATAATAAACGAACGTATGAGTTCATGCTCTGTTTGCTCCAATTATAATAAAAGAACTGTTTGGCGTTAAAAGTGTTGCTGGAACGTAAAACTGAACGCAGCTAAAATAAACATTTTTCTTGTGTTATTTTTCATGATTCTTTTTTCTACTTTTCCGATTATTTCAATAACGCTATAGAAAAAACGTTGTGTGCAATTAGTGCTCAAAATGACTTAGGTGGTCACGAATGTAATCCCATTACTGTTTTATTTAGAAAGCTATCAAATGGTAACAAAAACTGTGTTGTTACATACAAAAAGGACTATAGCTCACATCATAAATTGGAAGATTAAACGAACTTACCTGTGTGAAGTTTAATCTTGATTATGTGAGGCCTTGTCGAAGTAAATAGGAAATACGTATAATTTAGACTAAACAAAACGGGGAATCCCCGCGTGATCCTCCGCCAGACATCTGCACTCAGTGTTCTTCAAAGTAAACTTGTTGCATCTCATATAGTTAGGGATATCAATAGAGGATGTGACCTATTTAGGTATTGCTTTATCAAGGCCTCACATAATCAAGATTAAAGTTTACACAGGTATAAGTTCGTTTAATCTTACGATTATATTTGATCTTGTCTCATAAATAGGAACAAAGTAGATATTTAGAGTAATATGCTTGGTAATTGATCAACACTTTGTTAAGAAAATGTAAATAAATTATAAAAAGAAAACAAACTAATATACATAGTTTCTGAACTTGATGTTCATAGTGAATAATATCTATTGTTTGAACATGATGTTCAGCAACCAAATAAACCATTAAGGTCGCCAGTTTGCGTGATAAAAGTTTCAATTGATCTAAGATAATCTAATACACCGTTTGGGTCCCATATTTCATCATAATTATTTAGGTTCACTGGCAAAATGGTAAACCGCAGTAATTTATTAATTACTAAATATACTGTGTGATCATTTAAATTCCAGATCTAGTAACCCATGGAAATTTTAGTCATGTCTTTTATTAATCAGATAATACCAAATTAGTTATTTAATAAATTAGTTTGTTAATGAAAGCGATTAATGATCGAAACTGTTTAAAGCACGAACGAGCGATAGGGAGTGAGTGCCTTTAATAGTTGAGATCATTAGTTGCTCATTAACAAACGAATTGATTACAACAGTTTTTCGTTGACCGTAAAATTCTTCGATTTTAAGATAGAAAATTTCAAATAATACCGAGTCCAAACTTGTGCGTATATCTGGTTGCCCAAAGTAAAACATCATCAAAACGTCAAAATCACAAACGGGTTTATTAATGAAAAAGAGTGTATTAATGAGGTCCATTAATGCATCCTTTTTTCACAAAACAGTTACTTAATAAAAAAGAGTGTATTAATGACGTCCATTAATACATCCTTTTTTAGAAAAAATCATTCATTAATATTGACATTAACAAACGGTCAACGAAAATAATTGTTTACATTACTCTAATCTGAAATTCTAAATGATCACACAGTATATAGGTCATATTTTTAAGTATCGGAAAAACTAGAGTCCCTTAGAACCACAACTTGTTTAGGTAAACTAATGAATGGTAATTTAAAACCTGTAATATAAGATAAATTATTTCTATCGGACATATAACATCACCCTTCCTTCAAGTAAAAGTGAAGTCTTCCTAGGTGGGGGAAGTTAGCCGCACATTAAACGGGGGCTCATAATATACCAGTTTTTAGCGCCCAATTACCGCCATTTAGCGCCCACACAATTTTATTTTTCAGTTTTTTTTTTAATTTTATCACCATCATCTTGCTCTGAATTTGCTCCCACCAATGCCGTTAGAGTTTTTAAGAAATGTTGCATTTTTAGAGAGAAAAGATTTTTTTTAATTTTATTACCGTGAAGTTGGCCGCACTTTTCTTCCGAAACCTTCTATTCCAGTAGGGAAGGAATGGGGTTTCTGTACCTCCCCCCACTACTTTCTGCTTTCTGCCAAGGTCAACCTTCAAGGTTCAAAATTCTCTGGCGGTTAAAGGTCAAGGCTTCTCTGACTTTAAGAACTAAGATTGAGAACTTGATTGAACTAAGGTTAGATTTTAGCGCTTCAAGGTTAAGACTTTCTGCTAAGGCTTCTCTAATTTTGAGGTTCAGGTTTTATAAAAAAATGTTGTAGATCAAAACAATGAAACAATTTATTAGTTGTTTATTAGATTGCTTAATCAATATCTCGTAAACAATTAAATATATAACAATTATTTGAATTCATTTGCTTACAACAATATATCGTAAACAATTAAATACATAACAATTATTTGAATCCATATCTCTCGTCAGGTAAGGCGTGACTCCTGAAGGAAAACGTTTTTCACGAAATCTGAGTTCTCTTTCATCGTTAAATTCTTTTTCCGTTAACCACTTTGTTGCAGTGAACGTTGCCCAATTCGGTTTATAAGGTTTATTACACCAAATGTTCCGTTCAGGTTCATCACTCAATTCATCCCAATCTGAAGTGCAGATGCCTTTGAAAAAGATGAGGTCGCATTTATCAGGCAAAATGTTAATAGCGTGGCGATGTTCCAAAGCACGTTCAATACATATGACTCCTTGAGTATTCACGACTTCACCATCTTCTTTTAAATATAGAATTTCTAAACCAGAACACGAAGAATAACCTTCATCGGCTTCACTCAATATAACTATAGTATCCGGAAGTCTTCTTCTTTCAATTAACAAACCAGTGTTGTGTGTTTTATAACGAGAAAACACGATTTCACCATCATCAACAGTTGTTTCAAGTGTTCAAGAATGCAACCAACCCATTTCGATGTGTAACTGAGTAATACAGAATCTTGACTGAGTAATACAGAATCTTGACTGAAATCAAACTCAAACACCCCACCAGAATTTGAGAAGAGTGTGGAAAGCAATTGTTCCATTAGCCACACCCTCAGCCTATACATAACCTCAAACTCTGGCTCTCGGAACTATACTCGTCTAAGAATGTTATGAGTGGCTTTTGTTATTTGAAATCAAACACCCCAACATAATTTTTTCTATTATAATATTGAAAAGATAAATTGTAAGTAATATCAAATACAATGTCAGTGTCGCGATACAGCATAGAAACTTACATAGATTGGGATATAAGTGCAATAACACAAAACTTTTCAAGCATATGTTGTTTATTTAAAGGAATATTAATAAAAAACTCTTATATTATGTAATTTTTATTATATTGTATACATAATAACAGTTTAGATAGATAATGTATAATTTACTTTATCAAAAAGCGAACGATGCAGATGTGAGAAGATTCTACGTCCAAAGAAGCTACATCTTCAAGACACTTTTCAACCTCGTGACAAGTTGGTTCTATTACATTAAGTTGAAACCAATCTTCTAACGGTTCACTCACATAATGCGGATTTGTTGTTATGGTGTGCGAAATGTCCACGAATGCTCCATTGATCAGTGTTCCACTAACTACTAAAGTGACTTCTGCAAGTAATTCAACATGTTTATTAAGAACATCTTCGTTCTCAACGGTTTTTAAAAATCGAGGAAACTGCCGTAGTAATTGTTCCCGCACCTCCTCCATACCTTGGATCACGTTGTCGTTCATACTTAACTTTCACAACAGACGAATTTGAAATTAAACCGATAAATGGTTAGGTACACAATAAGGGAAAGTAAAGTAATAACTGCGAATAGAACTGTTATTGTTGTTGCTATTATACAGGAGCACAGGGTGCAGCATATTAACAAAACAATAAAGCCCCATAAGTAACATTATCGTTAGGTTCATGTCGCGTATCAATAAAGACAACATATTAGCATCTGCAAGAAAAATGCAGAAATCAGCGGGTAGTGCAGGTGGATTTAGAATTAAAGTCCCAAATGTTAGTGATTCCTTATTTATCAACGAGCACTTAACCAGCAACAACAAGAGCTTGCTCAAAAAAACTAAAGATGCGGCTAGAAAACGGGGATACAAGTATATCTGGATTAGAAACTGCACAATTTATATCCGCAAAGATGATACCTTTCCTGTAAAAGTAATTAAACATGAAGATGATTTATCTAAAATATAACACTCCTACATTAATATACTGTCGTTTTTATTAAAATATTTATGAATTTAAGTCTATATTATCAAAATGTTCGTGGTTTACGGACCAAAACTAACGAGTTATGTCTTCATACAAGTGATTCTCACTATGAGATTATATGCTTCACAGAAACATTTTTAGGATCTGATATATCTGACTCCGAACTGGTTAATACAAGATATACAGTTTATCGTCGTGATCGTTCTACTACTGCTTCAAATGCTAATTACGGCGGGGGGGGGTGCTAATAGCAATTAGCAAAAGAATTAAATCTACACGAATGCTGGACCTACAAAGTGATTTTGAAGACGTTTGGGTTCGTATACCGTGTGGTTCGAGAAGTGTATTCATTTGTTGTGTTTATCTGCCTCCACGAGATACTATTGCAGCCGAAAGTTTTCGTGATAAATTACTGGTCAACATGGATCGTTTTCCCAATGATTTATTTTTGATTATTGGTGATTTTAATTTGCCGCAAGTTATATGGCGCGAAGATAAAGATAATTCGTTAAAAGCTTATGACTACGATACATATTCATCAGATTTTATCAACATATTTTCTTATTGCAATTTAACACAATTTAATTGTATACGTAATTCAGATAATAGGATACTAGATTTAATTCTTTCCAACGAATTTTGTATTTGTAAAGTTGAAAAATGCACTCTTCCAATTGTTAATGTTGATAAGTATCATCCTCCATTAGACATACACATTCAATTTAATTTATCAAATTTTAAACAATCGTTTAATAATAATGCAACTAGATATTGTTATAAAAAAGCTGATTACGATGTTATTAATTTATCTTTGGGTAGTGTGAATTGGGTAAACATATTTCGGGGATTGAATTGAGAAAATTCTTTGACTACTTTTTATACTATAATATCCAATATTATTGACGAACATGTTCCTTGTAAAAAAATATTTTGCATTATCCATTTTGGTATTCTTTAGGTACTATAAAAGTAATAAAGGAAAAACGAAAATATCACAAAAAGTGGAAGCGTTATCAAAACAGAATGGATTATCTCACTTTTAGTTTATTAAGGGGAAGATCCAAATATTTAATCACCCGTGATTTTCGTAATTATACTAAATCAATTGAAATTGATCTTGTTAACAACCCTAAAAGAATATGGTCTTACACAAAATCCAAAAGAAGTGATTCCAGTCTCCCCAACCAATTAAAATATCAAGATATAATTGCAGACGATGGTTTATCTATTTGTAATGCGTTTTCGCAGCATTTCAGCTCCGTTTTTATAGATGGTCAATTAACTGATGATAATACGGATCAGCGACAGAGGGATTCTACACCGATGACATTAATTATAACAGAAGATAGAGTTCTTCAGTACTTAAGTAAGTTAGATGTTAATAAAGGAGCCGGACCAGACAGCATCCCTGCGATATTCTTGAAAAACTGTGCAGTAAGTCTGGCACTACCTTTATCTATACTTTTCAATATGTCTTTGAGGGAGGGGATCGTTCCGCTAGCATGGAAAAAAAGTTATGTCATCCCGTTATATAAATCTGGGGACAAAGAAATGGTGAAAAACTACAGACCTGTCTCTATTTTGTCGGCAATACCTAAATTATTTGAAAAAATTGTATATGACTCTATTTTAAGCTTTGTTAAACATAATATCTGTACCCAACAGCACGGTTTTTTCCCTGGAAGATCTGTAGAAACAAATTTAGTTACATACGTAAATTTTTTGCAAAAAGCGGTTGACCAGCAAACCCAAGTCGACGCTATATATACTGATTTTAGTAAGGCATTCGACAAAATTGATCACAACATCCTTGCACGAAAATTAGATAATATGGGGGTGCCATCAGACTTGCTGCGCTGGGTGAAATCATATATATCCAATAGATCTCAACCGGTTAGAGTTAGTGGATTTATTAGTGATTTTCTACCTGTAACATCTGGAGTACCACAGGGTTCACATCTGGGACCTCTATTTTTTATAGTGTATATTAATGATATTGTTACATGTGTACAAAATAGTCAGGTGCTTTTGTACGCAGATGACATGAAAATTTATCGTAAGATCCATAATATGTCTGATTGTCTATTATTGCAAGAAGATCTAAATCGCTTACGTAATAAATTATTTTTAAATTTTCAAAAATGCTTTGTTATTTCATTTACTAAAAAATTTACGACATTTAATTTTCCTTACCACCTATCTAATAATAGAATAGCATCAGTTAATAATATAAAAGATTTAGGCATTATCATAGATACTAAATTGACTTTTGGTAAACATATTAACTACACTGTATGTAAAGCATTTAAAAATTTGGGATTTTTGAGAAGGGTTTCTAGATTATTCACAAATATTGCAAGTATTAAAAGTCTATATTTCGCCTATGTATATAGTGTTATTAATTACGCCAGCGTAGTGTGGAATCCCCAGTACGATACGTACATCTCCATTCTGGAATCTATTCAGAAGAAATTTGTGAAGTATGTCAACTTTAAGTTTCATATGCCCATTATTAATTATAATCAGTCGTGTCTTGAAGTAGGCCTAACTCCATTAGTTAAAATAAGAGAAGTAATCGATTGTGTTTTTTTATTTAAAATATTATCGGGTTTAATTGATTGCCCTCAGATTTTGGAAACTATTTCATTTAATGTTCCGATTCGTTCAACAAGATGTAATCAATTTTTTTCATGTAGTTTTTCCCGAACGAATTTATATCGCAATTCTCCATCGCTCAGAATTATGAATACCTATAATAAAAAATGTAGCTCAGTAGGTATTGGGACACCTGAGACCTGCCCCTCCACTTTTTTCTGGCCACTCCCCTTCCCCCTCCAGGCTCCTCCCCTCGCCTGTGATTGGTTACCCCCACTCCTGTAGCTCCTCCCCCTTCACTGTGATTGGTTACCCCCACTCCTGTAGCTCCTCCCCTTGCTTCTGATTGGCTGACAGCGGCCATTTTTGAACTCGTCGCCATTTTGACCACGCCCGCCGCCGCCATTAAGGGAATCTGTATTACCGGCAATCTGTGTGCTGCCAATAGAGGGCGTAATGCTACAATTAGTGTGTATTGTTAAGAGAGGGCGTCATGAAGGGATCTGTATGACCGGCAGACTGTGTACTACTACTAGAGGGCGTGTCATGAAGAAATCTGTATGACCGGCAATCTGTGTACTACTACTAGGGGTCGTGTCATGAAGAAGAAATCTGTATTACTACAGAGAGGCAACCATTTTATATCACAGCATCTTGCGTGCGCGCTAAATTTGAATCTGTCAATTTTAAATATTTGTCATTTTTGCATCTGTCATTTTAAATCTGTCAATTTTACTGCTGTCATTTTTACATCTGTCATTTAAATCTGTCATTTTAATTCTGTCATTCTTAAAGCAACCATCTTACCAGATTTGAATTTTAGCGCTAACTCCGGGATTGAATGCTTTCACTAAGCTGAAACTCTTTCTCTCTCTCTCTCTCTCTCTCTCTCTCTCTCTCTCTCTCTCTCTCTCTCTCTCTCTCTCTCTCTCTCATAGTATGACTACTTACCGGCTCTGTAGCTTAGGATGTTCGCCGTCGGAAATCTTCGGCTTTATTCGTGTACTCTCTCGCTGATGACAACGATCTACCTTTTTATATAGTCAGCCCCTTCACCCTGTGCTAGTAAATGAAACAACAACAATGTTTATACATATTATTTATTTTTGATATTTAATGGACAATTGTAACATATTATTTGACAAATTATTCATTACACAGTATGAGTTGAGATCATCGCGTAACACTTGCAAATTGTTCAAATATTTTTGCAGCCTATTTCTAAGATAATTTATTTCCGCCATGGTGTTCTTAATACGACGGTGCAAACGTTGTTGTCGTTGACGTCTCCGACTGCTGCTGCTGCTGCTGATATGATTGCAGTCGTGTACATACGGCATCGATAAACTTTTGCGGATAATGTTTTATTATTTCTAATAAAATGAACGAGTTCAATCCACCACCAGTTGCTGCTGTGTTGTCTATTAAACTGGTAGCTGAGTAGTAACCGCATAACAGTTCGGACGTGAATAAAATTGAATCGGATGTCGGGAGCGATTTATAGGCATCTTCATGGCGTCTCAGTTGACCTTCTGCTACGTTCTCTATGTTTGCGTGGTAGAAACGCGAAAAGTCCAGGTGGCGTAACGTTCGAGCATGATGATTGATCAACGGTGCTAAATACAGTATAGACTGAAACTCGTAATCTTTTAAGGTTATAGTCCGCTGTTTATCATGAATCGCCACCCTGTTGCCGAAAAACTCGTTGTGAATAATCTCGATGTATAAATTCTCACATAAATGGAATTTCAAATGTTTATCGCGATGTGTTTTGTTGCTGTTGTCGGGGTCGTCGTCGTTGCAGCAGCAGCAACCATGAAAGAGATTTTTAAACATTGCCTCGACTCGTATATCATACAGCTCGAACCAGTCCCGTTCCGACAACACCAATTCACCATACTCACATATGCTATTCACGCACTCGAGCTTCACTACCACGGCAAATTATCCCTGGTCGTCGTCGTCGTCGGGCGGAATAAGTCCTACTTGAATGTTGTGTATATGATCGTAGTTTTCTTTTTCCTCGGGAGGTCTCGTAACATACAACGGATACTGGACAGCCCCGAGCAGTTGAACATGTACTTCACGTTTAGCTGCTGCTGCTGCTGCTACCGGTGTATCTATGATGGTAAAGTTTGCTGATGCTGCTACAGCATCATCTGCGTAGTATAGAGACTGCTGCTGCTGCTGGGACAGGAACGCTAAAACAATAATAATACAATAATCGATTAATATAAGCATAAACACGCAAAAGTCTTAAACATCTTACCTGTTTCTTCGTCTTCATTGTTCCACGCTTGACCGTCGTTGTAGGTACTTGCTGTTGATGATGATGCATGATCTGCAACATCCGAACCTTCTTCATCTAAAGAAGTAACAAAATAGATACAAATTAGCATATAAACTTGAAGTTTTATAAACAACAACAACTTACCTATTTCCAGGGGTTCGCTCTCACAGTTATCATAACAATAATTAGGACTGCTAGCCATCATCGTAATTGCTGCTGCTGCTGCACACGTACTGTCTACTGCTACACGCTAACAACTGTCGGCTTTATATAGTCACCTATACTTACCTAGATCCAGCGCATGCTCAGTAACACGCATACGGTAAACAAGCAGTCATCGCTGGCAGACAAGTTTCATCCTGTCGTTGACACGTCATCATCATCACAGGCAGGTGTGTAGGTAATTACCTCATTCTCTCTCTCTCAGTTATAGCTATCACTTTTCATGCCGTGGTATAGATGGGTAGAATAGTAATAATACACATATATAAAACATTAATCTTTTTATTCTATGACAATCTTTCTCAAAACATTATTAAACAACAAAACAATAATACTTAAATAACTAAACAACTATCTGTTCTCGGATAACCATGATAGAACATCTTTTATTCTACGACAATGTTTCTTAAAATTATTAAACAACTAGACAATAATCAAAATAACTAAACAATTATTATTAGGTTGAAATCTGCTCGGATAACCAGAAGACATACTCATTTTTCATGAAACATCCTATTGAATGCTTTGTACGCTTTGTTATGCCAAATATTCTTTTCAGCAATGTCTTGATCTACTACTACTACTACTACTACATAATTGAAAAGAACAAAATCGCGTTTATCAGATCTATTTCATGAGTATGCTCCCCTGAGTATCCTCTTGTGATTTACATTCAATCACCCTTAAGTTTCACCATCTTTTTTTAATAATTACTGTACATAAAGTATAACTCTTGTCAGCTTCACTTATTATTATAACTACACTATACTGACAAAAGATGATTGAACAATTTACAACAACAACTAATTACCTAATTATTACATTCTTAAATAATTTCGAATATAGTATACACAAAGTATAAACCTAGACATCATCATTATCATCACTTATAATAATAATTACATCAAGCCGAAGGTCGATCTCTTGTGATTAACATAACCCCGACTACTGCCACTACGATTGAACTGTACATGTACTTATTACTATACAAATATTTTGCTACTTAAGAGTTAGATATGATACTACCTATACAAAAATTTACAAAACTTAAAAATACAACTATACTACTATACACATATCTATTACTACAACGATTGAACTGTACAATAATTATATACATTATGATAATATTTTACTACTTAAGATCTAAATATAATACTACCTATACAAAATTTTACAAAACTTAAAAATACAACTATACTACTATACACACATACATATATACAAGAGGGTTTAAATATTTATACACGTGGTCGCTTGCTATAGCCGAACGGAACGGAATCAAAATCTTCTATATCGATGTCATTATATAGACCGTACCTAGTTTTATCTACGTTTTTGTTTTCTCCGCTAGCTAATAATGCTCTATAATAGTTAGAGAATTCCTGATAAATCCTTAAGTCGGAATCGCATTCTTCTTCTTCTTCCTCAGCATCATCATCATCATCATCATCTTCAACAGATGTAACTGAAGATGCCTGTTCAAGTTTCGGTGAGAGATAAACGGTCCCCGGTCGAGGTTCAGTTTTATCACTGTGAAAGTAGGCTAATTTATTTCGTATAGCATTACGAGCGTTTATTATTTCATCATCATCATCATCGAGCCTTATTTCTTTATTTGTGTCATGGGGTTCATTGGTATGCATACGTTTCAGACAATCGTCTTTAATTATTACATCATTTCTAGGCTTTGTCTTATTATCATTATTATTATTCGCAGCTATGGTGGTACAATGGATTGTTTTCAAGTGCCTTTTATAACTACTATTACGTGAAAAAGATTTGAAACATTTAGTACATGGGACTTTGTGTCCACGGTGTATATTCATATGGCTTGCATACCCGGAGCGTCGAATGTTCAGACCGCATACATCACACAAGCGTCGTTCCATAACGTCTAATGAATGATCAGGAACAAAGTTCCTGTTTATATAGTCCAGTTACATGTACATACACGTGCAATTTCAAACAGATACACACACAGACGTACATTATAAGTATATACACGCGCAATTTGAACTATATACACGCACAGACGTACATAATAAAGCATAAACACGCGCAATTTCAATCAGATACACGCACAGACGTACATTAAAAAGTATATACACGCACAGATGTACATAATAAAGCATAAACACTAGCAATTTCAAACAGATACACGCACAGACGTACATTATAAGTATATACACGCGTAATTTGAACTATATACACGCACAGACGTACATAATAAAGCATAAACACACGCAATTTCAATTAGATACACGCACAGACGTACATTAAAAGTATATACACGCACAGATGTACATAATAAAGCATAAACACGAGCAATTTCAAACAGATACACGCACAGACGTACATTATAAGTATATACAAGCGCTATTTGAACTATATACATGCACAGACGTACATAATAAAGCATAAACACATGCAATTTCAAACAGATACACGCACAGACGTACATAATAAAGCATAAACACGCGCAATTTCAATCAGATACACGCAATGACGTACATTAAAAAGTATATACACGCACAGATGTACATAATAAAGCATAAACACTATCAATTTCAAACAGATACACGCACAGACGTACATTATAAGTATATACACGCGTAATTTGAACTATATACACGCACAGACGTACATAATAAAGCATAAACACACGCAATTTCAATTAGATACACGCACAGACGTACATTAAAAGTATATACACGCACAGATGTACATAATAAAGCATAAACACGAGCAATTTCAAACAGATACACGCACAGACGTACATTATAAGTATATACAAGCGCTATTTGAACTATATACATGCACAGACGTACATAATAAAGCATAAACACATGCAATTTCAAACAGATACACGCACAGACGTACATAATAAAGCATAAACACGCGCAATTTCAATCAGATACACGCACAGACGTACATTAAAAAGTATATACACGCACAGATGTACATAATAAAGCATAAACACGAGCAATTTCAATCAGATACACGCACAGACGTACATTATAAGTATATACACACGCAATTTGAACTATATACACGCACAGACGTACATAATAAAGCATAAACACGCGCAAATAATTATAATCTATGTAGGTATTTTAGTTTTAACTTTTCTCATAGTTTTCTCTTAATTAATTACTATCTGATATAATAAAGACAGAAAACTTCACAAGCTTGATTTGGTAGAATATGTGTAGATTGGCCCAAACTTGGTTTAAGGGTAAGAAACCAAGTCTGAAAACACTAGCATTGGTTGGGGCTTGGGCAAACAGTAAGAAACCGAGACTAGGGCGCTGAATGTTGGCTCTGACTTGGGCAGAGATTAGAGAGCCTAGCATTGGTACATAGACGTTGGTTGACCCTTGGGCCACGACAAAGCAGCCGAGGCGTGGGATGTGAAGGTTGGCCTAGGTTTCGACCAATGTTGAAATAACGACATTTGGTTATCCAATATTCAGCCAAGCTGGGGCCTATTGTCAAGACTGGCAGTTCCTACATGGGTACCTGAAGAAAATTGCCCGTTATGATCAACATATGGATGAAACTTTACTTGCGGAAGCGGAAGATTATTCCAATTATTTTAAACCACCGGGGCTAGATGATTTAACTTCATTTTTTAAATTTCATCCACGACAAAGCACCAAAGATCCTATTCTTCAACATGCATTTCTGCGGGAAGGAGTAGTGAATCGTCGATGGTTATCATACAACGAAGAAATTCTGTACCGTTTGTTTAGCATTTGCTAAATCTTCAGATTATAGTGTTTTTATCAGGGCCTGTTCTGATAGAACCTAGGTTAGATAGGTATCCTTCCCAGACCCCCCAGTGTTCCAACTTTTGTCCACTTTTAAGTCCCAATCCGACCCTGGTCCAAAGGTACGGTGCACAAGGAGTGAAGTTATGTAGAGTCACTGAAAATGAAACTCATAAATATAGAAATAAACCTGAAGAAATTTCTTTAACACTAGAATTGGTATAAAATATACAAAATATTTGAACAAACATATATTGTGGGAACGTAGGCTGTTTATTTTATTTAACGAATGATTTATGAAGTAGATGATACTCTAAAATTATTGAACAATTAGTTACAGATTAATTTAATAAGGTAAATACATATGTGGTTTTGAGCGTTTGAATGAGAAAGTTTCTTCTTGAAAATTATTGATAATTATAACATCTTAGACTAATTAGGGGTATGTAGTGTATTCTGATAGTATCTTGGTACAATATCTAGTAATAACACTATGAAATGTTTTGCCAAATACTATTTCCAATTAACCTATTATTTACTATCATATTATGGTATTTTTTGATTTCCAAAATAACTAGGCGTGTACCACTTTTGTGTCCTAAAAAGTAAATACAAAACCACCACATCTTTAAAATAAGAAAAAAAGTATTTAAAAACATTTTTGTCGTACCATGTGTGGTAGAGGAAAAAATATATCTTGCTTAATCATCCAGGCTTCATTGTTGAATTAATTTTTAAATAAAAATATGAAGGAAAGGCATGCTGAGAATAATATCTTAAAACCTCTTAAGAGCTTTTAGATTTTTTAGAAAAAAACAACTAAAAAAAGTAGAGACTTGAAATTTAAAATTCTATAAATTATGCTTAGTCAGGCACCTTACGATTAAATCTTTTACTAATTAGTAGGTAGTTTTTGACAGGGTTTTGGAGTATTTCAAATAATTGTAGGAAACGTCATGGCCTGTTTCTTTCTCTTTATCTTTTCTTATTAAAAGCATAAAAAAGAATTATTATTAAAACAAATTATTTTTTGTGATTTTTGTGGTAATCTTTTAAACGCTAAACTGACAGCTAAGGATAAAAACAACTTGTTTTAGCATAAATTTAGTGATAGAAAAAAATGACGCCCACTAGTTTTATAGAAAAAATTAATAACCAATTAAATTATAATAAGAGCTATAAAAGCACAAAAAACGCCGCAATAAAAATATTCCCACATTGGTAAAACGAAAGAAGATTTTCAGTAACGATTTCTAAGAATTCCAAAAATTCGTAAAACTGGACAAAGAAACTACTTTTAAATGCATAAAATATGTTTCAAATGGATTAAAATACTTTTTTATTCCCAATAAAGTTGTTCTTAAGGCGATAAAAATTCCACAATATTGTTGACATTGCTCTTATATTCATCTCGCTTTAACTTCCAGATACATCAATATAGAAAAACCTGCGTATAGAAAAATTGTTCAGGTATATAAACCACAGAATGGACTTATTTAAAATTCGAACCTTATCTGTTTTACTAAGTTCATTTGTCTTTTTAAGACGTGAAGAAAGATAGAAGATCTTCTTTCTCAAACTTCTTAAGATTGGATTACTTCGTTATGTTTCGGTTAATTTGAATTTTAAATTAAAATAAAACTTAAACGATTTTATTAAGTTTCCAATTTACACGTTGATTTTATTTTTAAAATAAAGCGTGGTCCTGATGCTTAAAAATCTATAAATCATTTGAATAGATTTGATAGTTTTTATATTATACAATTTAATTAATTAACGATTATTATTCAAGTTGAACTTCCTTTTTCTTCTGGTGTTATTAGAGGAAATATTGGTTGGTTTTTATAATCGATAAACAATTTTTAATTGCTATGTTTTATAAAACGAAATCTCGTCTTAACATGTGTAAAAAATCAGATCAGATATACACACAGACGTACATTAAAAAGAGTATACACGCACAGATGTACATAATAAAGCATAAACACGAGCAATTTCAAACAGATACACACACAGACGCACATTATAAGTATATACACGCTCAATCTGAACTATATACACGCACAGACGTACATAATAAAGCATAAACACAAGCAATTTCATCATATTAAAAATATATCTAAATTGTACCTATATACTCTGTAGACAGTTAAATAAACCATGGATATATATGCCAAATTATATTGTTTCATTCAAGAATGATCTCTCCTACAGTTCACTTTACAGCGAGAGTAAATCAAAAGTGAGGTTATGTCAATAATAATAATATGGTTCATGGTAGAACGTAGAAGCAGGATGAGTATTAAGAGATATTTACACCTCTATCAACTTATAAACGAATAAATTTAACAAATGTGATACAGTTCACTCCTAATCGTCTATTTATTGTTTCAACCTCCCGTAAAAGCTGATTACACACACTGATCATATGTTCTTCACTGTCACTGCTCTGTATTTGAGCCGGGGTCGATGTATAACGACGCGAATCAGACAGCAGCTCCCCGCTAGATAGCAAATGGTCATATTCATAACAAACAAGCGCTGCTACTGAAATAGGTATGCTGACTCCTGCATCTAAGATACACTGCCGAAACTGTTGTTGTAGTTGTAACTCATTTAGACTGTTAACGTCTTCGATCTCATTTAATGATAATAGCGACATGATGTTTTGTTGTTGCTTTTTTTTCCTCTCTCTTAAAACAACATCAACGCGTAAATTTAGTACAAATTGAATCATTACAAAATAAGAGAAAAATCCTACCTTATGGTTGGTTAAAGTTGATGATTTAGACAGGTACCAACACACACACACACACACACACACACAGAGTTTTTATTTTACAGCCACTAAACGTAATGAAGCTCTTGAACTGTAGTCGAACATCTATATAGCAGGTATTGCTTTGAGTTTGGGTTTTTATATCCAAACAGTGAACGAGACCCTTGGTGGACGCGTTACCAAACTACAAGATCTTGCGCAATATCCCATAGGGTTATCAAAGGTGTTGCGCAGCATACCTCTGATGGTTATCACCTGAGAGTTGGGTAAAATCAAGTTCCCACGAGAACACCTGCCTGTTAATTTATTGATGTTTAAAAATGTAGATCTCAACATAGATACGTTTTATTCCTATGCCCAGGGTCAACAGTTTATATATTTATTAAGTGTCATTCTGTTCTAGGTTTATGAGGGAAAATGGTCATGTCTATAAATTCTACTACAATAGAACACTTGATTACGTAAAATAAGCTACACGTATAACCGACCTCTTTAAATCTGATTAGCAGATCTATAACAGCTGAGAAACAAAATACCTTTCTAAAAATAATTAAACGCATCATAGTTTATGCGTTTTCGATTTTACATTTCTATAGAGAAACGAAAATATATAGCCTAGTTTACAAAAAATGCGTAATAATGTAAAAACTGACACATAAGTTCTATTTGTGGTCTTATCTGATAGTCCCATCTGACCGAAGAAAGAATTTTAACCATTATATAATATAAGCTATATAGCAAACTTAGTATATGCGGTTATTAACGAGGGGTGGATAATTTCTTCAATATTATGCAAGACTATAAAATAAAAACTCGAATCAACTTGTCCGCTTAACAAAGGAACAAAGCGAACGCCCCGATGAACACATAAACAATAACAATAACATAAACACATAAATCAATTTGAAATGTTATTTTCTGTGGTAGAGTTGACATACCTTCTAGATTTATCTATTAGAATAAAAACGGTGTACCACTCTAACCCTCTGGGGTTATAATTCATTCAACTGTCATATCGTTTTTTATTGAACGCAGGTGTGACGAATAAGTTATGACCCTGTCAATAGGACTTTATGCAATCATGATACATATACGTGACAATAATTCCATTTGTATTAAATAAAGGTTACATTCGATATCGCCTTTTGCTAACAGAACATTCAAGTATGTCTTGACGCAGTAGTGTCGTTAACATTTTTATCATGCAATTTTAAGACAGTTACTTGAATATTTATTAAACTGCCTACACTGGAATAATGATAATAATAATAAGACAAAACATATGGTTAAATTAAATTGTATTACGCTCATTGCATAACACCGTCCGTCTTTAGTTTGTATATACATTTTAAAATGACGCTCTGGTAAACCTATTTGTAAAAGGGTTAATAGCCTGCAGGCATATGTTAATTAGACGAAATGAGGATATCATGCCAAAGATTGAAATTAAAAAATAATATAATCAAAGAATTTCGGGCAGGCAACCATGCATACACGCGAGCATATACGTTAATGTATAGTTATTACCATAAATATAATATCGCAAAAGGTTTTTACACCTGTTAAATATATAAATTAATCAGATTGTTTTAATAGAAAGAGAACATATTTTGTCCGCAATATAGATTCCTTCATGGCTTCATCTATTAGACCTATTTCATTTCATCGATCGGCAGTGAAAGAGAAAAATGTAGCTAATTAATAATCTTACATGTGTTGTAAATATGAATAAAGGCCCGGGCGTTTATGTTTTAAAACTAAAGGTATTAAGCAGCCGTTAGACAATTTAATACTCTAACACTGTATCGTTTCGAATTTTTCCCACATCAATAGCTTCACGAATAAATGAGATTTATTAATTAAAGTATAGACAACCAACACTTCATCATACTGTTATTTGAAAGTAGGAATTATCTTAAGATTTTATTAAAAACTTGTGTGTGTGTGTGTGTGTGTGTGTGTGTGTGTGTGTGTGTGTGTGTGTGTGTGTGTGTGTGAAACTTTAATCTAGTGTGTAGATGATTTAAAATATAAATAAATATAAGAATTAATAAGAGCTTATATTAAGGAATTACAAAATTGGAATATAACAGTGTCGCATTAACAAATTTTTCACATATGTTTTGATTCAAGAAATATTCTTTTTTATTTTTTACAAAACTTTTGTTTTAGGTAATATTTTAAAACTATCAGGAAAGGTAGACCTATTTCATTTTATCGATCGGCTGTGAAAGAGAAAAATGTCACTAGGTCATCGGATGCAAGGTGGAATTTAAATAATACGATACATAAATCAGTTCAGTTCATATATTAAAATGCTACGTGGAAACCCTATTTTAACACCTTTTTATTAATTTAAAAGATGGGGAAAAGATAAAGATTCGTAAGGGACTACAGTCTAGCGCTACCTGAATGCAAGAGGTTTTTACACCTGTTAAATATATAAATTAATCGGCTTGTTTTAATAGAAAGAGAACATATTTTGTCCGCAATATAGATTCCTTCATGGCTTCATCTATTAGACCTATTTCATTTCATCGATCGGCTGTGAAAGAGAAAAATGTAGCTAATTAATAATCTTACATGTGTTGTAAATATGAATAAAGGCCCTGGCGTTTATGTTTTAAAACTAAAGGTATTAAGGAGCAGCAGTTAGACAATTTAATACTCTAACACTGTATCGTTTCGAATTTTTCCCTCATCAATAGCTTAACGAATAAATGAGATTTATTAATTAAAGTATAGACAACCAACACTTAATCATACTGTTATTTGAAAGTAGGAATTATCTTAATATTTTATTAAAAACGTGTGTGTGTGTGTGTGTGTGTGAAACTTTAATCTAGTGTGTAGATGATTTAAAATATAAATAAATATAAGAATTAATAACAGCTTATATTAAGGAATTAATATGACCAGTGAATAGGTATATCGAACAATAGAAGTAGCAGGTAGCCTGTTTACCTTCTCTAGGTCTTCAAAATTCTTTCTTCTTGTGGTAGATGGGTCGATCAGATAACGCTTTTCAAGAAATATATATTGACGACAGCTTTGAACAATCAATCCATAAAAAATAAGGGTGTATTATGTTCCGACCGTTAGGTAATCAATTTCTAGATTTTTAGTTTACAGTAACAAAATGTAACCCTATATTGAAATAAATAAATGTAAATTTTTGTTAAAGCGTTTCATATCACTTTCAACAATCAGCATAAATATTAGGGCTGTGAATATCATAGTAGCTATAAACTCGTTTCAAAGAAAAGGTTTTTTATGAATTTAAAAGACGGGAATAAACTTCGGTTTTAGCATTTAAATAAAGTTTTTACACAGAAAGGGCTTTTTACCTGTAAATTGTTTTAGAAAACAGACCCGTCAGCGTGCGAGATTTACCTTTGTTCTGTTAACGTTTTACAGTACTCGTTTCTGCAGTCCATTAGAAATTCTGATTTTTAAAAAACATTATTGAAGGATTAGGTTTGGCTTTAAAACAAATGTCTTTTTATTTTATGCTGTATCTAATATATATATTGTTCAGACAGACAAAAATGGTAATCTATATATATATATATATATATATATATATATATATAAATTTTAGTTGAAATTAATTTTTGTTAAGTTGAATAATGATTTTACATTAAATAATATTTAGAATGCAAATTCATATAGAAAAATTTATCATCGACTCTGCTGGGACTCGAACCCAGGACCCTCCACTGTCTAGGTGGTATCTCTACCAACTGAGCTACAGAGCACGACTACCAGCATAGCGAGAAATTTTCCATATAAATTAGATGTTTAAGCAGACATACAAAGTAACTAGATATTATTTTGAATATTATTGATGAAGATCAGCAAGTCGCATGACAACAACATCAAAAATTTTTCTATATGAATTTGCATTCTAAATATTATTTAATGTAAAATCATTATTCAACTTAACAAAAATTAATTTCAACTAAAATTTATATATAATTAATTTCCTTTCGGAATGATTAAAAATAATCTAGATACTTTGAATATTGATGTTGTTGTCATGCGACTTGCTGATCTTCATCAATAATATTCAAAATAATATCTAGTTACTTTGTATGTCTGCTTAAACATCTAATTTATATGGAAAATTTCTCGCTATGCTGGTAGTCGTGCTCTGTAGCTCAGTTGGTAGAGATACCACCTAGACAGTGGAGGGTCCTGGGTTCGAGTCCCAGCAGAGTCGATGATAAATTTTTCTATATGAATTTGCATTCTAAATATTATTTAATGTAAAATCATTATATATATATATATATATATATATATATATATATATATATATATATATATATATATATATATATATATATATATATATATATATATATATAATATTTTGAATGCAAATTCATATAGAAAAATTTATCGACTCTGCTGGGATTCGAACCCAGGACCCTCCACTGTCTAGGTGGTATCTCTACCAACTGAGCTACAGAGAACGACTACCAGCATAGCGAGAAATTTTCCATATGAATTAGATATCAAGCAAACATGCAAGTAACTAGATATTTTTTTTTTTTTTTTTGAATACTATTAATGAATCCCAGCAGAGTCGATAAATTTTTCTATATGAATTTGCATTCAAAATATTATTTAATGTAAAATCATTATCCAACTTGATAAAAATTAACTCTATCTAAAAATATATATATATATATATATATATATATATATATATATATATATATATATATATATATATATATATATATATATATATATCTGGGAAATTGTTTCAATAATTTTTTTCGTTTATATAGGCTTATTAAATAGTTTATCATTTATATTTTTTTAAAATACGAAACTGCGGTTTGCAAAACGAGGGTTAGCATTTGATTGGTGTAATGAAGATAATTTTAACGATACCCTTTTGTTCCGAGGGTAATAAATTAAGATTTTTATCTAAAAAACAGCTGCCTGATTGACAGCGCTGATGTCTACCTTTTTTTTAATGATATCCTTTTGCTCCGAGGGTAATAAATTTAGATTTTTATCTAATCGTGTTACTTGACAGTGCAGGTGTCGACCTTTTGTTCCGAGGGTAATAAATTAAGATTTTTATCTAAGAACAACTGCCTGATTGACGCGTGTAATAAATTAAATGCTTATCAATAGTTAATCTACACAAGCGTATTCATTCTTGCAGCTTTAGAAGGATATAAAAGCTAACGACACCCTTTTGTTCCGAGAGGTAATAAATTAAGATTTTATCTAAAAAAACAACTGCTTGATTGACAGCGCAGGTGTCTACCCTTTTTTTTAATGATATCCTTTTGCTCCGAGGGTAATAAATTTAGATTTTTATCTAAAACAGCTGCTTAATTGACAGCGCAGGTGTCGACCCTTTTTAACGATATCCATTGTTCTGAGGGCTATAAATTTAGATTTTTATCTGGTCTCAAGTGTTAATTGACAGCGCAGGTGTCGACTTTTTTTAACGATACCCCTTGCTCCGAGGGACGCGCAGGTTCGAAGTTTATAAAAGCTCAGTCAAACCCCTTCCGTTTTTAGTTTGTTCTCGACAACGGTTACAGTAATAGTAATATTGTTATTGTTTGCATCAACTAGGTATGTTAAAATAATCATTTATTATTCTTGTGAGTGTTAAAATTTTTACTGCTATTTAAGTTCTATCATGTGAGTGTTTTTACATAGAAAAGAAATGGAGCATTTGTTAAAACAGTTGAACGAACCTTCCATGAAGCCTATCAAGAAGTTATGTGATTACAAAATAAAAGAAATTACACAGATACTGCAATTTAAGAGGGTCGTTTGCCGTGATAAACGTCAAAGTGTGATTGTTGTTGCCGAAAACCATGTTACTTTTCTACCCAAGCGAATCAGCGATAAGTTAACAGATCAAAGGGTACCGAGATTAACCAACAGATTGAAGCTAAAACGATTTCTCTAGGCTTGATGTACTTGGGGAAAACAAACTGTTATGATGATTGCCTGTTTATGGAAATAAATAAGCTACGAGTAAACATCAAGTTTACAATAAACCCTTTTTTAATGTTCTATTGTTGTTGTTACAGCCGTTGGAACCGCAAATAGAAAACAGAGGTCAGTCCTGAAGTCCTCAAGCACCAGCATTCTATCAACATTTTTATTATAAATTAAATGTAGCCTTAACAATATATTAATAAACATAATTTTTAATTCCTATATGGTTTTATTATTTCTACTAGAAAAAGGTAGTGGAAAGAGTACAGTGTGTGCGCTGGAGAGAGGTAGCAGCAGAGCTTGTAGCGGGATGACTGATGGACAGATTAAAATTGACAGAATTAAATGACATGCAAAAATGACAAATTCAAAATGACAGATTTAAATGACAGATGCAAAAATGACAAATTTAAAATGACAGAAGCAAAATTGACAGATTTAAAATGACAGATGTAAAAATGACAGCAATAAAATTGACAGATTTAAAATGACAGATGCAAAAATGACATATGCAAAAATGATATGAAAAAATGACAAATTTTAAAATTGACAGATTCAAATTTAGCGCGCGCAAGATGCTGTGATATAAAAATGGTTGCCTCTACATACCCTCCCTGTGGTAATACAGATTTCTTCATGACACGCCCTCTAGTAGTAGTACACAGTCTGCCGGTCATACAGATCCCTTCATGACGCCCTCTATTGACTATACACACTAATTGTAGCATTACGCCCTCTATTGGCAGCACACAGATTGCCGGTAATACAGATTCCCTTAATGGCGGCGGCGGGCGTGGTCAAAATGGCGACGAGTTCCAAAATGACCGCTGTCAGCCAATCAGAACCAAGGGGAGGAGCTACAGGAGTGGGTGTAACCAATCACAGTGAAGGGGGAGGAGCTACAGGAGTGGGGGTAACCAATCACAGGCGAGGGGAGGAGCCTGGAGGGGGAAGGGGAGTGGCCAGAAGAAAAGTGGAGGGGCAGGTCTCAGGTGTCCCAATACCTACTTAGCTACATTGATATCCTTTCCAATTCTTTAATTATGTTAAAAAAACAATTAAAATTATGCCGAACTTAGTGATATATTGCGTTTTTCTTTCATTACATTACATTGTATTTTTTATTAGTATTATATCATACTCTCATTCTATTGTAATTGTTAAATATAATAAGCATGCTTTTAATTTTTTATATATATTTTTAATTTGAAAATATTGCACATAGTTATTTATGGTATGTTATACTGTTTAGTATTTAAGAAGTATTTGTATTGGGTTTGTCCTGTAAATACTTTTTCTGTTTAAATAAAAAAAACACATAATTCTTGGATTCCCAAACGTGATATTATTTAGAGCATTTTGTAACGTTATAGCATAAAACTAAATAGCAATTAGCTTCTAGGCATATTATTACTTATTACTCGAAATGTAATGCATAACCAAATAAAGATTCCTTTTTTTAACATTTTATGACTTATTATTTCA
Source organism: Agrypnus murinus (assembly GCA_929113105.1). Lineage (NCBI taxonomy): Eukaryota > Metazoa > Arthropoda > Insecta > Coleoptera > Elateridae > Agrypnus > Agrypnus murinus. Next base: position 76,906,820 of record OV816026.1, read on the forward strand.
AGTTAGTTATTCCATAAGGAAAGAACAATACAAATACCAAAAATAATACTTTTATTGTATATTATACATATAAATGTTAATTTCTCCATAAGGAAAGAACAATACACATAGCAAAAGGTTTTGCTATGTGTTGCATTTATTACACAGAAACAAACTATACATAATAAACTACACATTTATATACATTCACAAATTCAAAAACTTACATATAGAACTAAAAAGATAATTTAACGTTCTACATACATATTTATAAATTTATATACTATAATTACAAATCATCGACTATTGCTTCAATCAAATAATTAGTTTATCTAAATTTGATTTTTGAATATCATTTTCAATGATTTCCATTAATAAATCTAAATCATCATTTTTTGCTAAAATGTCGTGATGACCCCAAGCTAATGTTTTAGTTGTTCCCGGTATAAAAAACTTCTTATCCTCGTGAGCAGATAAAGCTACTTTATTTCGCATTTCTGTATACACGTTATGCATATCCGACTTAAAAACGTACATTTTGCAAAATATTGTTTTTACTTGATTAGTAGCAACCGCTTCATAGTCGCTTTCTTTCAAAACTGTTTTTATAACGTTTTTTCTTACACCTTTCGCTTCTTTATGTAACTCATCCGCGACGTTGACACAATAGGCTTTAGCACTGGCTCCGAAATAGCTTTTGATGGGGATACCTTTATATTCATCTTTCATTGCACCTAAAACGGATTCGTTGACGGGAATTCCATGTGGGTTATCATTAGCTAAATTTGATGTATCAAATAGTTCAATATGTTCTTTAATATCATTATAAAAATTATCAGTACGAATTTCAATCACTAACGAATCCGTGTCGGTATACAATAAAGAAACATTATCTCCATACTTTGGTTTCAAGAATTCATAGAAAAATTTATAAATAACCGTTTTCGACATATCCAAAATACTAAAACCAACATAGACCGGCTTATCATAACAGATCGATAATCTTTCCATATCAATCGCTACTAGATTTTCGAAAAAATGCTCACACTTTTACAATTAGGTCTAGCGATGTATGTTTCCGCACCCGGTTTTTTCCCGATTTTTTCAAAATGCGATAGAAGTTTGATATCAATCCGATTTTCAACGTTTTCCATAGTCTTTCCAAATACACTATTAACCATCAATTTAAAAAAGCCTTCTCGAATGAATTGGTTGCCTTATTACGTAAAGAGGTGTTTAAATCAATATACGGTCTTAACCAAGGTGATTGATCAAATTTTAAAACTCTGTGAATTTTTTTCAAAATCAATCCATGATCGAGACATTGTTTTAAGTTTCGATAATGAATCACATATATTTCCTTATCATACAAATTTAAAATCAAATTTTTTTGTTTTGCTATTTGAATCGGCGGAATTAATGCCTCAGGCATAAAGGGAAGATCATTATGCAACGAGTGCAAATGTTTCGGGTATTCAACATCCACTTCCAGAACGAACCCTTGAGGAGATTCGTCGGGAATGTTAAACACATCGAACTGCTCGATTTCATCATTCGATAACGAAGTAAAATTACTTCGAGGCAGATATTGATACATAGCCCAACCGTATAAATTTGTAGCATCCAAGTACATTATGAAAGATGTAGGTTTCTTCGGATCATAATTTGGAATAAATCGATTGTTTGCAAAACCTTTTCTACCACAACACATACTAACTCCTCCTCGAATTCCTTTCCTGAAGAAATGTAACATGTCAACATCTGTTAAAAGTTCTAATTCAACTTGAGTACGTCTAAGCATAGCGTCCCACGCCAAACTTGGGGAAGTATAATATTGGCATGGGTCAAGACCGTAATGGTGAAGGCAAACGGATCTAAAGTTTTCAAAAATGTCAGCTAATAGCAGTACATCCGCAGTTAAATAAACGCCCGAATAATCTCCTAAAGTTTTGCATTGAAATAAATTCCACACTTCACAAGCGCGATTGTACTCGTCTTCAGACACGGTCGTTCCTCGTAACTTATCAACGAATTCGTTGCGGGGCGGTAATCGTGGCTCATTAAATTTGGAAAAGTCATCTATATAAGAATACGGGAAAATACCTTTCCTGCGCATACATCTAAATTCTTCATTCAGACCAAACTGCTTTCTAATTTCCTTACACTGATCATCCGATAAATCTTTAGCCAATTGTTCAAGAGAGTCACCCATAAATCTAAAACTATCCAAAAATCGTAAACGTACAAATACCTTTTCCGAGGGCCCCCTATCATTAACAATATCATCAACCAATAGCAATTTTGAGAAAGACACGTATTTTTTTTATTTTGAGCAATTACTTCCAGCTTTTCTTGTTCTAAAGCTAATTGTTTAATAAATAAGTGAGCATCACAACCAAACTAATTATGAAAGAATACAGGTACAAAATTAGGTAATTGAAAATTGAGATTACAGTCATTGTGTGCAGCATTACGAAAACAACCAGTTAAATGACAATGATCTTTCACTTTAACCTTCTTCAAACCTATTATTACAAATATGACAGACGGTGGCCGCCTCAAAAGCTCTTTCTTCACTAGGTGTTAAAGCGTTCATAGGTTTAGGTATTTTTAAATAATTTTGATACAGCTCTTTCACATCAGTATCTAATTTAGTAACAAATCGTCGAGCTGCATCGGGCCCTCGGTAAATCTCCAATTTTGAAAGCGATTCATCAAATGAGCATTTAATGTAGTAAGCAAACGAATGAGGTTCATGCTCCTGCACACGAATAGTAAACGGTTTTTCGGAATCCGGTTCTACACTAGATATTGAGGTCAACACAGATTCAAAATCAGCGTAAATCACAAAAGGCACTTTTAATTGCTTCTGATAATTTTGCAATTTCAATACATTTTGAGGTACTTGTTTACCCATTCTGTCTTTAAACAATTCAGTAGTCGGTATTTTAGAAGTCACATAATTACAATCGTGCTGGGTATGACTGTTTAATTTATCAGAAGAAGAACAATACTGTAAGCAACCATCACAGAAATGTTTTGCAGCTTTATGACCAGATACTTGCTTAGATAATAATCTACTAAAGTTTTTAATGTATGTATAATGGGCTTCGCCATTATCATTAACAATTAGTAAAAGATTCACATGATTTATTTTTTTCAATTTACTGTAATAAAGAGGTCCAACAACCTCATTCTACTTACGATTATTTTTAAAAACTTCTTGCAGAGTATAAACGTTTATTGAGATATCGTTATTAATAGATAAGAAATATGGTATATCTTTTAACGTTACCGGAAATTGTACACCATCTAAATTAAGAACCGTTGCTGGATCTGGATACGATGAACATTGGTCTGCCAGTCCTTTCGGTGCAACGAGGGCAGACACGATGCTCCAAGCGAAACACCGATCATCATCATCCTGCACGTTGATCATAGCTTTTTTTCTTTGGATGTCTAGAGGTAAATGTAGAAAAGAAGAGGCTCTTAAAGGATTGTATTTAGAGATGTTAACCTCCAAGAACAAACATCTCACTAAAGTCCAACCTAAACAGAATGGAAAACGTATTAGAGCACGAATTTCTAACATTTTGATGAAATCAACCATCCTATCAATACACTCACCACTATCTTTTTCTTCAAATTCCGTCGCTTTTTGATCGATGATGGTGACAGCATTAGCATAGAACTCCTCTACATTGGACCCCTCGGTGATAACAGCATTTCAAGTTTGAAATGATTTAACATCATCCAATCCTTTACTTTCCAAAATATAGTAACCGAAATACTCCATATTTACTTTAATCGCTGTATGTTTAGCAACCTCTCTACTTATCAAAGGTAATACTTTCGGTCGCAATTCGCCTAGAAATTCTATTACATCCACCGAATGTTGTTGGGGTGAAACCCGATAACTCACGATTCGAGATTTGAAGGCTGATCTGATAATGAATACATCTTGATCATTATCGCTGACCTGACACGCTCTATCACGATGTCTGCTGCTACGTAAATGTCCAAGGTAGCACGATCGTTGGACGTGCAGATCGCATATGTCACAGAACACCATGGGATCTATAAACAAACCCAAAAATTTAAAAATTTTATTACATAAATAGAAACGAGGTATTACCATTCCTTCTCTGTCGTTTGTGCGGTGGCGAAATTTGATCATGACAAGCCTCTCTACGATGGCGGTTTAAATTATCCACCCTGCTGAAGCTTTGTGAACAACGATCACATTGAACCATTTTATCAACTAGATGTACACAGACAACTAGCAATTTGAAACTAAGACGAATGCGAAGACCATATTACATTTATAAGAGGAACTCGAGATAGGGTAAAGGAAATCAATAAAGGATCACACTAATGTTCGTGAACCAGGCTCGATGAGTCGCCTACGGATTTCTTTTTCACACAATAATTTCAAATGTTTATCCATTAACAACTCATCGAGCCTAGCTAACTCCACAACCATCCGTACTCTCGTAGCTTTTAACTCAACTATTTCTTTCATTCACACATTTGCAAGCCTGCTCAACCCGATCTGCAACCTCCATGAGGACGTTATCTAAACCATCAGCGAACTCCTCAAGAGGAGGCAGATCTGATTGATGACTCACATCACTTTCATCATTCTGCTCTGGTTCAGGAGCCTTCGTAGTGGATAGATCATTCACCCCCACACTTTCAACCTGATTTGCTACAGCTTCCACTCCACAATCATCTGAACTATTTGGAAGCTGTAGCATAATTTCATCCACTACCCGTTTCAAAAAATGCAAATGTTCCTCATTCAAATCATCATCAATTATTGGACTCAAAACATATACCTGATTCACATCATTAAGCTCTAAATCACTCCGATCGATAAGGCAATCAAGGTTAAGGGTGTCCTCATCGACCAAGGGAGAAATTGAAGCAGTCTACATATTCTCACCCCAAGCACGAGATGCGTCGAAATTATCGCATAGGGAGCTCCTAAACGAATCATTGTCGCTACCATCATTGACCACAACACCATCTCCCACAGTAGCGATTGTAGCGTTGTAGAGACCATCGTTGCCGAGGGTCTCAACATCGCTATCCACATTTAACGCACTAAGTACTTGGTCACAAACACACAAACTTTCAGAAGGTCTCGTGAGAAGATTTAAAAGAATCGGCGCGGAAGAAGGTCTGGAGAACACAAGTCCACTGTTTCAATGAAATTCTCGCGAGGTTTAATTAAGATATTTTGTAAAATATTCACACGGGACCTTTCGAAAGTATTAATTTTAGAAGGACCAGCTGTATCATCTACAGCGGAACGTTTCAACGAAATATTTGGTCTTAACGAGCACACTGTTTTAGACATTTTACTCGACATTTTAGGATGTGTAATGTAAGGATGAATAATAACGTACGTACGATTAGCAAATGATCGAATAAAGAGTTGAGGTGGTCATATAAATAACCTAAAGCAAAGCTGATATTCCCACGACAAATGCAGGAATTTACGACCGTTCAAACACCTATACAAGCAACTCCACTCAGAAGTTCAAACTCTCACGGTTTATTATATGTTCTTTCAACCCTTATATGTAAAACAGAAAAATTTACTTTACTTCCCCCTTATAGGGTTTGAAGCTAATTGCTAATTTCTTATGTTTATATCTTGGTCCCGCTTGGTTAATTGTACGGTAAGAATTTGTGTGAGCTCTCACGGTTTATTATATGTTTTTTTTCAAATGACTGGTTAAAAACCCTTATATGTAAAACGCAAAAGTTCACTTTACTTTCCCCTTATAAATGATAATTGCTAATTTCCTACAATTTTCAGTCAATTTCTTATGCCCGTTCTTTGTCCCGCATGGGTTAATTACATATAAGTTTCTTACGCACTACCCCTCGGGTTGTTTAAAGCTAATTGCCTGCGATTTGCAAGTTTAATTTCTTATGCCCGTTCTTTGTTCCGCTTGGTTAATTACATTTAACTTTCCCACGAGTATTTCTGCAATGCTTGTATTTATTCATGTTTTAAGCAAAACTAATATTGAGAATTTATAAGAGAAATTATAAGAGAATAAATTTTTATTGTTTATAATAGTTTGGCGCGCATTTAGTCATTCAAAATAAATTTACAAATATTTGAAAAAATTGTTAACTATGACCACATCGGTCAACGGCTGGTATTGTTTAGCGGTCAAGGATTATGTGAATGACACTGCTTCAACTCCCACACCACGTATATTATAAAATAGGATACATTTGATTGAGAATAAATAGTTCAACGAGTTGACGAGTTTCAAATAGTTGACGAGAAAAGTTTTAGATTTTGATTGTGGAAGAAAATGGATTGTGGATATGGTAAGATCAATTGTATTATTTTGTACATAGTGAGTAATGTATTTTTCTTCTTCTACAGAAATTGTAGAACTTCTAATGGGCGAGTTATGGATGGAACGTAGGTCCATAACACAGTTCGTGGTAGTTTGCAGAAGGGATCAAGTACCATACGCAATCGTGGTTGTGCCCCCTGTGGGACACATTAAAATATATAGGTTTGGGTTAGGACCATACATTATTGTTAGGGGTAACAAATACCCCGAAATTGATATTACAAAATGAGTATATATTAAATATATTAAATGAATATATTAATAAAATACAATGAAATTCAAAACTTGTTTTATTAATCAGTAATCTAATTTATTAATCAGTTAATGAGTAATTATAAGCTGAACAGAACTTAACTTGAACAACCTCTGGAAAAAAAATCTTTTCGCAAATGCCACCGCTGCATAGAGGGTTTTATTTGTATTTTAGTGTTCTACCATAACCAATATTGACAAAACCATAAAAATAATTTAAAAATAATTTCAATGAGCTCTTACAAAGGGGTTGTATGTTGCAGTTATTATTCATCTTCAATTCATTCAAATTGATAATAATACCTAATAAGAATACAGAAGATGATTTATAAAGAAGCAGGAATTATTGTGAAAAATTTTATACTTACATATTTCAGTAGAGATTTAAAAAATTATAAGCATGTATAAGTTTTGTTTTTAAAGGGATAATGTAACTATCAAATTATAGTTTAATATACAATCTTCCGTTTGTGGACATATCCGTGCTCTTTTAAGTAATTACTGTCTTAAATATGATATGTATATGGTTAAATTGTAATATTCATTTATTTTATAACAATAAAACACTTTTTAATACAAAAGATGTTCAAAATGTTTTCTGTTGACGTCTACGAGCGTTTTTCGTCTTTTATTTCAAATAAACGAGATGAACTGGGAGCTAACACTTAATCTTGGCTATGTATAATTCTTGTGTATAACAGATTCGCTATTTGACCCTCTGTACGCTGCTCGCATACATTAAAACGAATAAAGTGAATGCTTTAGAGATAGTTTTTAACGTGCAGTTGTACGGTGTTGATCTATCAACGAACAAATTACAATGAATAATCTACTTTTATCTCTTGATGACATTACACAATTACCTATTGATTTCCTGAAACGATATTGTGCACATGCTATAGCACGACATTTCCGTCAACTGCCGAAATATCTACAACAGGAACTGCAACAATATCAATACTGCACTGTTCACTTTCCTAAGCAGGGTGATGTTCTAGATGGACCACCACTTTTAAAAATCAATTGTGCACGTTGTAAAACATGTAACTAAATGTTTATGCAACTTTATTTCTAATAAATGTTTATGCAACTTTATTTCTAATAAATGTTTATTCTTTAATTTTTATTTAATTAATGATTGCAAAAGGCCTTGACCACAATTCCTAGTATGATGGTACCAGTAAAAAAAAGTACGTAGTAAGTATAAAAGACGTCTCAAACCTAGTGTAGTTAGTCTTTCATCGACTTAAGTAAACATACCTTCTTTTAATTAAGTACTAAAAGTTGTGATGCCAAAGGTATTATCCAAGAGTTTCTACGGCAGACTTGGGAATGGTACACATGAGAGTCGCCCATATATCGATATTGATCAAGAGGGTATTCATGGTCCACTAGCCGAATCTGCGTGTGAATGGTTAAATGACTGTCGCAAGAAAAAGAGTGTTGGTGGTGAAATACTAACTAAGGTTATTGGTAATAAAGATACACCTATTGCTGTATGTAAACCTCGACATATAATGTATAGAAAGCGTATTAAGAAAGTATTATGTCATGTGTGTAAAGTAGATTATGCCAATTATGTACGTAATGAAACGTTTGATGTTGTTCGTTATCATAATCTAATATGTAATAGCTGTGCTAAGAAGGATGATGAATCTGCTACAAGCGTGTATTCCGATTCCGGTAGTAACTATAGTGATATTGATTTGGATGATATATTAAATTAAAATACATATGCTACTTAATGTATTTATAAAAATAAATGTTTATGCACATTCTTTCATTTTTTATTTATTACCTTAACCTCAGCAGAAGTGGTGAGGCGGGAGGTCCATAAAATCTAACCTTGAAGCGCTAAAATCTAACCTTAGTTCAATCAAGTTCTCAATCTTAGTTCTTAAAGTCAGAGAAGCCTTGACCTTTAACCGCCAGAAAATTTAGCCTTGAAGGTTGACCTTGGCAGAAAGTAGTGGGGGGAGGTACAGAAACCCTATTCCTTCCCTACTTATTCCTAATATCAATATTTAGCGCTGAATTTGCGCCCACAAATAGAGAAATGCTCTTCTTAAGGTTAAAACCTTCAAAACAGTATGTAATTATGAAATTAAGGACCCGTTATCGCCGCCAGTGTTAATAATAGGAAGCTTCATTAACTATAAATACCTAAAGATGGCGCTACGGTCTCCAAAAGGGAATTAATTTCTTTAAAACTAAAATTTGACAACATAAATAGAAACATTATTTGTTTGCATTGCAGTTCTCTGCTCACAGTGTTGCCAGACATGCGCGAACTTTCAAAATATTTTAAGTTTAACTGAAATCTTTAATTTTTAAGTGCCAAGAAATAATTTAAGGCAGTTAAAATTAAAAAGGGGAATATAAAACTGCTAAATATCTTTAAAAATATCAGTTGTTCTTGTTGGTTTTAAGAAAAAAAAAGTATTACTATATTAAAATATTGAAAACATATATTCGTTTTAAGAAATTAATCAGGACTAATTAAGAGTGCAATAGTTTATTCTAAAATTAACCGTCACATGCTCTTAAGTAAAGAAAAACAACATTTACTTCGGGAATTTATTAAATAATAGTCAAAACATTAGGTGAGTTAAAATATGGGAAGGGATATAAACGATAATCTGTTAGTTTACATCGACAATCACAAAAATGTATGTAACAATAACGAAAATGCGTTAAATGTATTAACAGTCAAATCAAACTCGTTGAAACCTACCGCTTTTTTAACTCGATCCGTCTACAGCGCGTTACGTGAACAAAAGCCTGAACTAAGAATGATAGTTGCCATTTACCAAAATGTTTAAATATACGCGGGATATGAACTTTTTTAGTTCATAAAGTTCTTTTATACTGTTGTATATTCGGGAATTTTTATCTCAAATAACACTTGAACGATAATTTGGGAAGTACACCTTACCATTTTTAAAAGTTCTCTAGCTATAGCTTTGTTTTTATAAATGTACACTTTTTTATTTGTTAAGGAAATAGCTTTTGTAATTTTCGTATTTGCTATAAAGCGTAATATAAACTAGATAACACTCTTAAGAAAAGATCTCGTGCACAATAAATGTAAACTAAGTGCAATTTTTAAAAATTGTAATGAAATTATTCCGATCTGTTTAAGCGGTACTTTACCTATGCGATAACGGAGCCTTACATAAACGTGAAACCGAGCATTTTTATGGAAAGAAATGGTTTATTAGTCAAAAATGAGTGTTTTTAAGCGCTTAATTAGCCCTGCTTAATTAAGCATCCCACCAATTTTCCAAAATAACCAGTTGAGACAGATAAAAAAGATGTACATTTTAGGTCGGCGCTAATTGGAGCTATAGTAGCGTCGTCGATTGCTTTTGGATAGCCTTCATATTCTTCAAAAGTTGAGACAGGTCAAAAAGAGGTATATTTTGGAAGGCGCTAATTGGCGCTATATTAGCGCCGCCGATTTCTTATTGTTATTCTTCAAAGCAGTACTTCAGATACCTGCACGATCGTTATTGACGCTGGTTTCCTTGCCCAGTCTAGACAAAACCGCATATATACGTGAAGTATTAAGAAGAAAGTGTAGTTTATTTTGGAAAATTGGTGGGGAGCTTAATTAAGCACTTAAAACACTCATTCTTGACTAATAAATCATTTTTTTCTATAAAAATGCTCGGTTTTACGTTTATTTAATTTCATAATTACATACCGTTTTAAAGGTTTTATCCTTTTAACCTTAAGAGGAGCATTTCTCTATTTGTGGGCGCTAATTGGCGCAAATTCAGCGCTAAATATTATATTAGGAATAGAAGGTTTCGGAAGAAAAGTGCGGCCAACTTCATGTTTAATTTAATTCTTAATTACATATTCTTTTAAAGGTTTTAACATTTTAACCTTAAGAAGAGCATTTCTCTATTTGTGGGCGCTAATCGGCGCAAATTCAGCCCTAAATATTATATTAGGAATAGAAGGTTTCGCAAGAAAAGTGCAGTCAACTTCACGGTAGTAAAATTTAAAAAAGATTTCTCTCTAAAAATGCAACATTTCTTAAAAACTCTAACGGCATTGATGGACGCAAATTCAGAGCAAGATGATGGTGATGAAATTTAAAAAAAAAATTTGAAAAATAAAATTGTGTGGGCCAAGTTCACGTGAACTTGTAATTGTGTAATTTCTGAGTTCCAGAGAGCGGCGCAAATTCTAATTTCAACGGCGCTAATTGGGCGCTAAAAATTGGTATATTATGAGCCCTAGTTTCAAAAAATGTACGGCTAACTTCCCGCACCTAGTCTTCCTGCCGTTTTAGTTGAACCTTAATAGTTATTGATGATTCCACCTGTCGATGTTCTTCAAGGGTTCTCTATCTGTCTGTTCCTGACTTTTTTAAGCTTTTTGTTTCGATAACGGCCCCACTCTGTACTCGATGGTTCTGTATTGTCCAGAGTCGACTTAAGAAGCTTAAATTTCTCGATTGATTTATAGATGTTTTATTAATGAACTTCGGTACTGTCTCCCTAATCATTGGACGAAGCTCTTGACTAAACTTTTTTATTACTCTCACTCGTCAAGTATCTTGCCAAAAAGATTAGGAGAGATTGAAACTTTCTTTAGAATTTCACGAAACTCTTGGCTACACACAAAACAACAATTAGTTGATCCAAATAGAAGACGTTTAAAGCAAGCTTATAATAAGTTCATATATAACCAAGCATATCTTAACATTTCTAAATAAATCTGTAGATTAAATTTTAAGGTAATGATATAACTGAACTTAAATATTAAGAAGTACTTAAATTTACTTGTTTAAATAAATTTGATTTAAACAGTTGCGTATTGCATTTTCAGTTACCCCTTAGAACTGACAGTAAAGCATTCTATTAATTGATATAAATTTCTGATAACTTTAAATTAACCTTCATTAATGATTAAATGTATGTGTTGCATTGCTTAAATTTACCTTTTTAAAGAATTAATGTAACATTCTTATAATCTTCATGCAAGTTGAATGAATGCTTAAACTTACCTTATCAAAAAATCAAGTTTACAATTCTTATAATGTTTATTTAAGCATATTAAATATTTCATTTTCCTTTTTGGATATGCCATTTGTAGAATAGTATATTAAAATACAAGTTGCAGAAGGGATCTATTCAAGCACGAATTTGAAATTCCGAAACGAGCCGCGTAGCGGCGAGTTGAGGAACAAATGAGTGCTTGAAGGACCTTCTGCAACGAGTGTTTTATACTATTTTTTCTATTTTGCCGCTTTATACCATTTTATAAATTAAAAAATAAAAATTTTAAATCTAGGGATTTTTTGGGTGGTTGGTGACATTTATGTGACGTAAATTTAGGCGGCTGTAGAAAAAAATTAATTTGAAACGTCAGATTTTATTTTCGCAATTTCGCGTTGTTTGAAAATAAATAGTAAAGGAAATTTATCACTAACGCCGCCGAAAATTAGGCAAATTGCACAAAAAACGTTAGAAAATTGTTTTGACGTATGACGTATCAGTTGACAGTTCAACCAACTCTACCAACATCAATGCAGTAAATTTTCCTAGCCTATTCTAGCACACCAGCCGCTTAATCTAACACTCAAATTACGTCATTTGGGTGCTAGAATCGACTTATTCTAAACGCAAAATAGAAAAAATTATATAGGAAACAGGAATTTGTATGTGAAACTGTGCAATATTAAAATTTGGATTGTCAGTTAATTAATATCCAAAATGCCTTAATAAATGATTTGTAAAGAATTAAACGTTTTATCAGAAGCATATCAGTTACATGTTTAAATACAATTTTCTATTCATTGAAAAGCTTCATTAAAGAGTATTAGTATAAAATTTATTTAAAATAAACATGAGTTAAAGAGTTTATATACGAAATAGAATAATAATAACCAAATTCAAAAGTTAGAATAAACAAAGGCAATTTTGACAAATTTTGTAAAATCTTCCAATACATTCTATCCATCCGCCAATATATTCCGTCCAAAAATATAACTATTATTGCTTCTGATAAGACTTAACTGTCGGCAAATTATTCAATATTTTGATATTAAATTAATATTATTGTCAATTTTTAATATACAATTTCACATAAAAGATACTTGTTCCTAAATAATTTCTACACATGGTACATTTGTTTAGTATTCTTTATGTTAATGTAATTAAAAGAAATACATAATGTAAAGATATTTTATTGAAGCATAAACTTAACAAACAATTTAACAAAAAATATGAGGTTCTATATAAAATGCCGCATTTTCCTTTTAATACATCCTAAAGTATTATTATTATGTATCACTTTTAGGCATTTAGTAGAAGCAATTAAATTTATTTAATTCAACTAAATATTTAGTTAAATAAACTAAATTTTATTTGATTTAACTAAATATTTAGTTGAATTAAATAAATTTAATTGGACCAACTTAATGCTTTCCTCAGTGTAGCATGAAACAATAATTGTTTTATTTAAATACACAGTTTTGTTCAAAGCAAAGAAAGTAAGTTTGTCTTAACTAAACAGAACATTTATTACAGCGGTATAGTGTGTTTCATCAAAACTATTCAACCTTTCAATCAATCGTTACGTTACTAGGGGTCTATTCTGTAAGCCTTGAACGAACGGTTCACGAGCGGTTATCGTTGTTTGAAAGGTTTTTCGCTCTCAAGTTATTCTGTAAGCAAACAACCACCGTTATGCACTCGTTAGTGAACAGTACACCCTTCGAAGATGAACCTTTCACGAACGGCGGAGGATTAGTCGACGTTAGCCAACGTTCGTGTTTATTTTTATAATTATAAAAGAATTTTTATATGTGAAATTATTGTATTAATTATATCACAGTACAGGAAAATGGAAAGTAATTTATTTAATCCAATTGTAAATGAATTAGAAAGAATAAATATATGAGGCTTATTAATTTAACCTCAAAAACTTTGTAGAGAGGAATCAATAATAAATTATAGCCGCTTAGCAATAGTAGCAATTTTATACTTTGAATAATAATAATAATAATAAAGTTTATTGACGGAAAATCCATTTACAAAGAAAAAAGTAACAGTATAATATCATAGTATGTTATTTTAACACGTTATTTTTAAAATTATTAAATGATACATTAAAAATATCTATCTTACAAGCATTACCAGATCTCAGCATGCGTGGTATTGGTGAGAAATAAGTATAGTTATTAGTGAATATGCTAACATGAAACAGCTGCTGTGATCTGGTATCTCTTGGTGGTACCAAAAAGGTGATACATGATAAAAGATACTCACAATCAATGAAACCGTTGATTAATTTGAATAAAAAACATAAGTCAAAGCATACTCTGCACTGTTCTAAGGTATTTAGATGTAGTAGAAACCGCATATTTGAACTATTATCGTATGTTATATTCAGTTTGAATGCTGAATATTTCATAAATTTATTTTGGATCTTCTCCAACTTATTAATATGAATTTGACTATAAGGAGACCATACAGATGCACAGTACTCCAATGAAGATCGAACGAGTGCACAATAAAGACATTTAATGGAACTTAAAAACGAAAAATCTTTTGTATTTCTGATTATAAAACCCAACTTCTGCAGAGCTTTTGTTTTTATATTGTTAATGTGTTTGTCAAAATTTAACTTGTTATCTATTAAAACCCCTAGGTCTGATATTATATTAATTTTTAAAATCGAAGCATTAGCAAGTTTGTAATTCAAATCAATAGAATGTAGACTTCGATTAAATGAAATATGTTTACATTTGTCTATATTAAGGGTCATTGAGTTTTGCTTGCACCATTCGTCGAATCTGTCTAAATCATTTTGAATTTTGAGGCAGTCATTTAATGATCTCACTGTGTGAAATATTTTCAGATCATCTGCGTATAACAAAAAATCACTATAATGAAAACAGAGGTTAACATCATTGATAAAGCAGTTAAATAGTAAGGGAGATAGATGGCTACCCTGTGGTACTCCTGAACTTACAGATATTTCAGAAGAAAAATGTTTTTTTACGTTGACTATTTGAGTGCGATTGCAAAGAAAGCAAAATAATAATAATAATATTTGAATAGCAATTTTATTTATACTTTGAATAAATTGTTATTTCAGGTAGTACCTACCTCACTAGAGGTGGTCTTAGATCAGGTGGAATCCAGCTGTAATAATAATATAATAATAATAATTGCTACAACCCATAGCCTGGATACCAGGCCCCAGAAGCTATAAGCTTGTGCGGGAGGGAGGGGGCGATTATTATTATTACTTAGGCCCTAAGTGCGGCTGCAGCCGACTTACAGGTAGAACAGTGCAAATCCCACATTTGTGTCACAGCTAAGGAAAACTGCAGAAAACCTTAACCAGATCTGCCGGCACCGGGAATCGACCTCGGGCCGCTTGGGTGAAAGTCCAGCACTCTAGACATTACACTACCAAGGCTGTTTATAATAATTATAATAATAAAGATTACAAAAGGATTCTTATTATTAAAAATAATCTCTTAATAATAGTGATAGAATATTTCTCAAAGAAATGGGAAAAGAAAGATTTACTATTGCAGGTTGATAATTTCACTATTGTTGGGGTATTTTAAACATTTTTAGGAATTTATTTGTAAAATTTTCTTAGTGCATTTGAATAGAGTTCTATAAAAATAATTATACTCATATTTTTAAATTCTTGAAGTAATTCAGAATTAGTAAAAAGTATTTACCTATTAAACTTACCGAATATATCGTAATAAACTTATACGTTATTATTAATTTGTGTTTTTTTCACTTTTGGGTGTGCAGTTAAAGTAAGTAAGTTTAGTTAAAACCTATATTTCGATCCGTTTTGGATCTTCGTGATCCAAAAGTGAAACAACACATTAAATAAAAAATTAATTAATAAATATTAGCTGTAATTAATTTATTTCATAAAAACCAATTCAAACAAAGAACTAACTGATACTTTTACTATTATTAATAATATTCCTCCAAGAACAACGTATTGTTGTCTTGTGGTTTTTTGATTAGACTTTTTCCTATCCTCCATATAATCTCAACTCTTGAAATCAATTCAAAACTGAAACATTTTTATAAAATTGGCGTGTTCTCCAGAAATAATAAATTAATATGACATGCGCAATATATACTTAAAACAGTGAAACTGTATCTATATTAACGGCAAAGATGAATAGACCCCTTAAATAATTGTATTTACTTGATCCAAGACTTATTTTTTTAACTGTTTATGAATTGCTTGATTCAAGTAATCATACTCTTGCTATGTAAAATATTTATTTGTATTTACTACAAGAAAACATTATTCTCGTTCTAAATATACATTTATTTGCGTAAGGTGAAGTGGGGTAAAAGTAATATAGTTTTTCATTAGTTCAAATTTATAAGGATCTGTACTTCAGGTTTTTGCTCAAAAAAAAAGAATAAAAAATCGGATGTCTTCTTTGGAGACTTATCTAATGATTGCATCAATTTAAATAAATTATTTTAATTTAGAAAAAAGTTATGATTTTTTTTTAAAACATGTTACTATATTACAATAGCCCCGATATTTGGGGCTAATGTAATAATCGCTGATATATTCGTATGTGTAAACACAAGTATATGTTGGTGGGGTTATTGTAAAAATACACAAAAAAATACACATTTTGGCTTTTTTCTATCCAAAAATTTTAATTCGTAACAAAGTTATAAACTTTTATAAAAGAACATGTTGTCTTGAAATTTAGGCATATAGTATGTAATCTAAAAAAAAGAAAAAAAATCTCTAAAAAAAGAAGCAAAGGGCTGAGATATGTACGCGATTTAACATTTTAAATTGTATCCATCAAACGAAACCTTAAAACTAAAACAACCCCTTCTTGTAACTTCAGGTTCTGGTAGAACCCTCAAAATATCAGATTCTTCTATAATGTCAGAATCTTCTATAGCTGGCCATACAAAATGTTCTTTTGAATATTTTGTAAATTTGATTACCCAGCCCTCTACGTGTTTGTTAACAACTTTCCCGACAAAATGTTTTACACGTTTTTTCGTAGTGTATTGCACTAATACCCAGGAGTTTACCTGAATTACAAAGGAAACATCTTGTTCATTATCTTCATACTCTGTTAGGTCCTCTGGATCAACGTCATCATCTGTATAGATATAGGTTGGGGTAACTTCACGTTCCAAATCACCCTCACTCTCTGATAAAGATAATTCTCGTTGTCGCCTTATCACATTATTACCTTGTTTGTCCTTTGGTTTCGGTTTTTTGCTGTTTTCATTTTGTTTCAAACGTTCAACAGCTTGTTCGGATGTTAGTAATTCTGACCCGATGCATAGTCTCTTTCGCTTTTGTTTTTCAGGCATAGGTTATTGTTTAATTTTAGATAATAACAAGTCCTCGAATGTAGTTAATGAGTCAGATGATAGCGGAGTTTCTTTTGATGTACCAGGTATGACATCATCACTAAGTAGGACAATTTCTGTTGCCAAAGGAAGAGCAATGGACATATTTTCAGAAGACAGAACTTCTTTGGTTAATGACGACTGTGGCAGTTGTTCTGTATTTACACTTCTGTTTTTCCATTTTTGCAAGGTTTCCGGTGGAAACTGATCCTCGGAAATTACATTCTTGTTTAGGGGAACTATGCCTGCTTTTCTAAACCCATTCTGTATAACTTGAGAAGGAACTTCCAGCCATGTTTCACCCAAGAATTGTGAAAAATGTTTTTTTTTGTAGCTTAAGTCCTATATGTTGGCGTTGCCATTTCACAAGGTTTTCGTCCCATCTGGTCTTCAAGGACTTGAACACTGCAAGATCGAGCGGTTGAAGTAAATGGCTGGTGTGTGGAGGTAACTTGATGATCGTAATATTCTCCTGTAAGGCTTTTTCAATAATGGATAAAGTAACGTGCGTTGAGTGTCCGTCATAAATTATTACCACAGGACGTTCTTCTCCAACAGTGGTTAAAATAGTCTTGTTAAAATAATTGGCAAAAATTTCTGATTCCATCCATCCATTTTTACTAGCCGCGTACACTGTTCCTGGATATCCTTGGCCTTCAGCAGTCATCCACTGATCCCAAACGTGCAACCCCTTATAAACGATTAAAGGAGGAGCTTTGCCTCCAGCTGCATTACACATCAATAAGACTGTTACATTTTCCTTTCCCGGAGTGCTTATTGTTCGTGACGCCGCTTTCTTTACACCTCCTACTACCTTAGTTTTTCGAGGATCAATGCTTAAACTGCTTTCGTCTAGGTTCCAGATTCTTTCAGGTTGATCTTGTAAGTGAAGATTAATTATAGTTTCCTCCAAAAGATTGAAGTATTCGTAGATTACAAATGGGTCCAGTGCTTTCTTCCTTGCATATTCTACGTTCTGAGGCACTTTTAGACTTAGACGATTTCGTTTTTTGAAGCCCGAAAACCAATCTTCTCCAGGAATTCCATGTTTAAACGTCGTTTTTACATTATTGCTACGAACATAATTTCCAACTGTTTCTAAAACTTCCCGACGAGTCATCCCAAAACCCCATTTTTCCATTGTTCTCAAACACGTTGCCAGTTTGTTTTCTTCGAAAGATGATAAACACGTTGGACGACCACTTTTCTTATGAATTTTTCCTCGACTTCCTTTCACATTTGTATATAGAGTTGGATATGGAATATTATAAGCTTTACTGGCTCTATATATTGTTGTCCTACCACTCTTCACTTCGTCTATAGCATTTTGTAATATTTCCTTGCTATAAGTCGTTGAAGACTGAGATTTCTTACGAATGTAATTTCGTACCATGATGTTTCTGAAAATGGGGTAAATGTGATATACATATTACAATAACCCACTCGATATATATATATATTACATTAACCCCCAGTATTATATTTATGGGGCAATTGTAATACATCTCATCATTTTAAGAAAATGCGCAATTAAGTTAATAATAACAATTTGACCCATTATTTGAAGTTATAAAAGACATATAAATCACTTATTGAGGACTTACCTTTTTTAGTTAAACAACAGTGCACAACGAGACCACCCACGTGTCAACTCGTCTTTTGAGGTTAAGTGCAGTCAGTGGCGGATTTACCTTGTGCGGGGCCCTAGGCGCAATTAGCTAAGGGGGCCCCTATTCTTTTAGGAAATATTGGAAATAGGTGTAATTTAATAAAAACTTTTATAAAATAGATTTTATTTCCAGTCTACACATTTAAAACATTAATCATGACAACAAAAATATGTAAAATTAAAAAATAAAATTAATATCTAGCAAAATAGGAATTAAAGATTCTTTTCAAATATGAATGAGATTAAAAACTAAATAAAATAAAACTAAACTCTACCTATTGCGGTGATATACACATTTAATAAAACAAAATAATAGTATAACCGTATATCACTACAATATTTTTTAAATAACAAATTTTGCCCCGTCACTAGCTCAAACTTTAGTCTCAGTAAAGCAATCGACAAATATCTCTTTAATCTGTAATAAATCAACCTTACCTTACCAAATTTTGATATCAATGGGTCCACCTATAATGATAACACCAGGGCTGGGAAAATTGTAACAAGCTGCAAATCAAAATTATTTCCACACAAGGAAGAAACATGAACAAGAAACGAAATTCAAACATATAAATAGAAACACAATTTTTTAAGTCCGAATTTATTTCTTTTACTGGCCAGTATAATGAAAATTAAAATTCACTTACTATTTTGCCGCACAATCGATACTTCCTCTAAACCGATCCCGGGAAAAAAATACTGCTATAATATCCACAACCAACCTCTTGACTGGTGGCAAAGATATAAAATGCAAGTTTGCAGAAAGCTAATAATTTTTCTTAAATTTCTTTCCAAATAAAAAATTTTTATATGTGGCAAAGTTATCCAAATCAATTCAAAAATTTATTATCTTCTTGATATTACGACGAAAAGGTAAGTTACATGCATTTCTTTGCACGAAATTTCATTTGTTAAAATTTGTAACCTCACTTTGTTCTTTCAAATTATTAAAATGCATGTTTTTTATAGGTTAATTAATGCACAAACAACACAACCTCCTCTCAATGCGTTCTGGAGATTACTGATTGTTTTTTACAATACAAATTACATTAAAACATATAGGAACAATAACTATACAACATAATCAAGTAATCCATGGATAAAATTTGACATTTAATATTTTTTTAAATAAAATAAAAATTTCTTTAAATTTTAGATTTAATTACATAAAAAGAATCCCCAACACTTTCTTAAACTAACAATATAACATTTTTATTTCTAAAACCCAACAATAACCCACAATTTGAGTCGAACAAGCAAATTTTCACACTCGACAAAAATTGTAATAATTTCCATTTAACTCTGTCCACATACCAATTTTACCCTTTAATCTTTACACAATATGATTATATAACTTATCCCAAAAGTTTGACATCAATAATAAACACTTACGATACAAAATTAACTCTAAATAATTGTTTAATATCGGCACAGGTGTATGGACATTTTTAAATTGAATTGGCTGAGAAAACACACATAGAACTACAAAAACTTTATACAACTTACACAGCCAAGATGTTATCCAACGAAATTCCACAACATCATGAACCGCCTTCTTTTCGGATAGGAAGTAAAACTGTAGGTCCCGTGTCAATGCGATGTTTGGCACGATAAAGATCCCTACTGGGGGTGGAATTCCCCCAGACTCTGCTAACTTCTAGTAGGGTCGGCCAAATGATCATAGCAATCGGTGCCATGAGGTACGAAGGATGCTCCGCCATCCTGATTCCTCGCCCAAAAACAAACAAACAACATCATGAACCTACATTAATTAAATTAGAACGGTGGCTCGATAAGCCAATACTATGAATCGCAAAAGGAAAAATCACCCATTTGAAAATTAAGCAAGGTAAGTTACTTTTATATATGCAAATCTACTCATAATAGCCCGTTTTATTATATTCAAGGTGCAATTTACCAAATTTGAGCTATTGACGGAAGATCAAGAAAATAATTCAACGTACCAATCGATGTATTAAAAATTACAATTATTAAATTATATACACACTTAAATAGTATCCTTTTGTTGAGATATAAAACTTTTTATGCATGTCAACATAATGTGAATAAATTATTCCACTAAAGAAACCCATTTTGAAAAATTATTTTCAAAATTTGAGGTTATGTAATGAATAGATCGGATCGTTAAATAATCTTGCATGAAATATAACTTTAACAAGAAATTATCGCAAATAGGATGTATTTATCTTAATTCCTGTATATAGCTGGCCTCAACCGTACTTTTGAGACTATAAAACAAACCTTTTAACAGAGATTCGATTACGAACGCCTGAAAGATAGGCAACTCAAATTACCTATTTAACATTTCTACCTGCAAATAACACAGCACTATGTAAACGAAATAAGTAAAAATATAATAAACGAGCCAGGCCCATAATAGTTCGGACATTATATAATAGTTCGGCCAGAACATTTATTACGAATTTTTGTTGTGGTCCACGATAATGCCGTTTCTTGTTGTTAAAATACTGCCCCATGTCCAGTTTCATGAAATTCTATTAGGATGTTCCCTCGCACCACCCCTTCGAACTATTTGGGAACCCTCTGTTAATCTCCGAACGCGATAAGAAGCGGTGTGAGCTGAGGGAACCTGCTAATAAAATTTAATGAAACTTGGCAAGGAGTACGTACTTGGTTGAGAAATATTTAAACAAAAACTTTTCTCGATTTCATTTCATGTGGATTTGGTTCTGGGAATGTTTCCTTAACCAAAACAATAAAATTACATTCTCACAAGATTTCAGAAGCGTCCCTAAGGTCGGTCAGACGGGCGTATGCACGGGGCCCCGGGAGCTAGTGGGGCCCCGCAACGAGCTACCTTATTTTAATCAACACTTGTTTATTTACTGGAGGCCCCACTCGATATTTGTGCCCGGGGTCTCAAAATCTAAAAGGCGGCGCTGCAAGATTTAAAAATTAAATGAAAGAATTACTCTTTGTTAAAAAGGTATAAGTTTATTAAAAATACTTTTAAACAGCCACTTCTTGTTTAATAACTATAAATTTGTATTCGTAGCCTTCTGGAATCTATATTTTCCATGCATGCAGCTGTATTTAAATACTTTGAAGAAAAAATATTAATTTTTGTGTAACGTTTTGGGGCCCCCGCTCGATGCGGGGCCCTAGGCGCGCGCCTAGTGCGCCTATGGGTAAATCCGCCACTGAGTGCAGTGCTCACGAAAAATTTGCCGGCAAAATTTAACGTTCACGCTTTACAGGTTTCTGTAATGGTGGTGGTATTTAAGAACACTTTTGGTATTCTAATACAAGATGGCGGGGTTGTAAAACTACAGAATTTTAATTTACTAAACATTATTACACTAGCCCCATTATTACATTTACCCCACTTCACCTTATATATATATATATATATATATATATATATATATATATATATATTTTTAGATAGAGTTAATTTTTATCAAGTTGGATAATGATTTTACATTAAATAATATTTTGAATGCAAATTCATATAGAAAAACTTATCCTAGTTACTTGCATGTTTGCTTGATATCTAATTCATATGGAAAATTTCTCGCTATGCTGGTAGTCGTTCTCTGTAGCTCAGTTGGTAGAGATACCACCTAGACAGTGGAGGGTCCTGGGTTCGAATCCCAGCAGAGTCGATAAATTTTTCTATATGAATTTGCATTCAAAATATTATTTAATGTAAATTATATATATATATATATATTTTTTTTAGTTGAAATTAATTTTTGTTAAGTTGAATAATGATTTTACATTAAATAATATTTAGAATGCAAATTCATATAGAAAAATTTATCATATATATATATATATATATATATATATATATATATATATATATATATATATATATATATATATATATATATATATATATATATATATATATATATATATATATATATATAAGAATAGAAATATTAATGCGCGTAAAAATATAAGTACATAACAAAGGGATAATAATGGGCATTCGCGCAATAGAGTAACAAGAGAAAGTGAGTTGCAGCCGTATACACGTGTTTCGCACTTATTAGTGCTCATCAGTACGGCATCGGCTCGAAGACACTGAGTTTTCAGTGCAACAACAGTAGTGGCTATAGCCACCTCCGTAGTGACGTTTGTTGTTGCACTGAAAACTCAGTGTCTTCGAGCCGATACTGCAAATGTGTGGTTGGCTGCTATCCGTGAAACTTTGTATTGTACATCGTTTCTAGTTTGTTGCTTTTATTTTATTGCTTTCTATCTGCTATGCCGTACTGATGAGCACTAATAAGTGCGAAACACGTGTATACGGCTGCAACTCACTTTCTCTTGTTACTCTATTGCGCGAATGCCCATTATTATCCCTTTGTTATGTACTTATATTTTTACGCGCATTAATATTTCTATTCTTATTGATATTTCTTGGGATTAGGTTGTCTCACGGTAGTGGCTATAGCCACCTCCGTAGTGACGTTTGTTGTTGCACTGAAAACTCAGTGTCTTCGAGCCGATACTGCAAATGTGTGGTTGGCTGCTATCCGTGAAACTTTGTATTGTACATCGTTTCTAGTTTGTTGCTTTTATTTTATTGCTTTCTATCTGCTATGCCGTACTGATGAGCACTAATAAGTGCGAAACACGTGTATACGGCTGCAACTCACTTTCTCTTGTTACTCTATTGCGCGAATGCCCATTATTATCCCTTTGTTATGTATATATATATATATATATATATATATATATATATATATAAATAATATTTTGAATGCAAATTCATATAAAAAAATTTATCGACTCTGCTGGGATTCGAACCCAGGACCCTCCACTGTCTAGGTGGTATCTCTACCAACTGAGCTACAGAGAACGACTACCAGCATAGCGAGAAATTTTCCATATGAATTAGATATCAAGCAAACATGCAAGTAACTAGATATTTTTTTTGAATACTATTAATGAAGATCAGCAAGTCGCATGACAACAACATCAATATCCAAAGTATCTAGATTATAATGAATCATTCCGAAAGGAAATTAATTTTTATAAATTTTTAGATAGAGTTAATTTTTATCAAGTTGGATAATGATTTTACATTAAATAATATTTTGAATGCAAATTCATATAGAAAAATTTATCGACTCTGCTGGGATTCGAACCCAGGACCCTCCACTGTCTAGGTGGTATCTCTACCAACTGAGCTACAGAGAACGACTACCAGCATAGCGAGAAATTTTTCTATATGAATTTGCATTCAAAATATTATTTAATGTAAAATCATTATCCAACTTGATAAAAATTAACTCTATCTAAAAATTTATAAAAATTAATTTCCTTTCGGAATGATTCATTATAATCTAGATACTTTGGATATTGATGTTGTCATGCGACTTGCTGATCTTCATTAATAGTATTCAAAAAAAATATCTAGTTACTTGCATGTTTGCTTGATATCTAATTCATATGGAAAATTTCTCGCTATGCTGGTAGTCGTTCTCTGTAGCTCAGTTGGTAGAGATACCACCTAGACAGTGGAGGGTCCTGGGTTCGAATCCCAGCAGAGTCGATAAATTTTTCTATATGAATTTGCATTCAAAATATTATTTAATGTAAAATCATTATCCAACTTGATAAAAATTAACTCTATCTAAAAATTTATAAAAATTAATTTCCTTTCGGAATGATTCATTATAATCTAGATACTTTGGATATTGATGTTGTTGTCATGCGACTTGCTGATCTTCATTAATAGTATTCAAAAAAAATATCTAGTTACTTGCATGTTTGCTTGCTATCTAATTCATATGGAAAATTTCTCGCTATGCTGGTAGTCGTTCTCTGTAGCTCAGTTGGTAGAGATACCATCTAGACAGTGGAGGGTCCTGGGTTCGAATCCCAGCAGAGTCGATAAATTTTTCTATATGAATTTGCATTCAAAATATTATTTAATGTAAAATCATTATCCAACTTGATAAAAATTAACTCTATCTAAAAAAAAATATATATATATATATATATATATATATATATATATATATATATATATATATATATATATATATATATTGTAGACTTTTAATTAATGGCTTTTATAATTATATTAATCTATTAATATCAATGGAATAAGCCTATATAGTTATTTTTATATCTGGTTTATTTTATTTGCCAATATTACGAAGAATGCTATTTTTTCTTCATTTTCAAGGCGCTACGAAAAACAATACAGAAATGAGCAAATATATAAAATTAACTTATCTAGAAATACTTACAAAATTAACAAGATATTAAACTAAAACTAGTCCTAATAATTATACAAAATAAAATTTTTAATTACAATATGTCTAAAATTCAAATTTTTTTGTGGGAAAATTTTTTTGTTTTAAAATAAAAATAACAATAATTGCTACTAGATTAATTTCTTTATGAAAAATGTGTGTGTGGAAAAGTTGATGTCTTTGTGTGAATACAATAATGTGTGAGTGTGAAATTTTCATGTACATGTCAAAGGTGTTAAGTAAGTAATAGGTGAGTGTGTATATGTTTATGTGTGTGTGTGTGTGTATGCATGCGTGATTATGTGTGGTTTTATTACTAATATTATTAATAGATTTATTATTAATAGATTAATATATATATATATATATATATATATATATATATATATATATATATATATATATATATATATAAAGTGTTATAGGTTATCGGGATATCGGTCTACAATTAATTAAATCTCTTTGTTCTGTTAACCAAGCTTTCGAAATTACTTTATTTCTTCTTCAGGGTGTAGAACTATGAAAATTCTTTATGATTTCTTAAAGTTGTTAAGATAACATTTATCATTGTATAATTTATATGAACACATTCCAATCTTAGTGTAAATAGTAAATAGTAATACAAGTTTTAAGGACAGAAAAGGTGGCGTTAATGAAATTATGACAATAACGCCACCTTTTCTGTCATTAAAACTTGTATTACTATTTACTATTTACACTAAGATTGGAATGTGTTCATATAAATTATACAATGATAAATGTTATCTTAACAACTTTAAGAAATCATAAAGAATTCTCATAGTTCTACACCCTGAAGAAGAAATAAAGTAATTTCGAAAGCTTGGTTAACAGAACAAAGAGATTTAATTAATTGTAGACCGATATCCCGATAACCTATAACACTTAATATAATTACGGTCGTTACTTCCTTACAACTTTTATATATATATAAATATATATATATATATATATATATATATATATATATATATATATATATATATATATATATATATATATATAGCAAAGGGATAATAATGGGAATTCGCGCAATAGATTTATAAGAGGAAGTTAGTTGCAGCCGTATACACGTGTTTCGCACTTATTAGTGCTCATCAGTACGGCATAGCAGATAGAAGAAATAGAATTTAAGCAACAAACTAGAAACAATGTATAACACAAGGTTTCACAAATAGTAGCCAACCACACATTTGTAGTTTCGGCTCGAAGACATTGAGTTTTCAATGCAACAACAAACGTCACTACGGAGGTAGCTATAGCCACTACCGTGAGACAACCTAATCCCAAAACATATCAACATGAATAGAAAGATTAATGCGCGTATATAAACATATAGCAAAGGGATAATAATGGGAATTCGCGCAATAGATTTATAAGAGGAAGTTAGTTGCAGCCGTATACACGTGTTTCGCACTTATTAGTGCTCATCAGTACGGCATAGCAGATAGAAGAAATAGAATTTAAGCAACAAACTAGAAACAATGTATAACACAAGGTTTCACAGATAGTAGCCAACCACACATTTGTAGTTTCGGCTCGAAGACATTGAGTTTTCAATGCAACAACAAACGTCACTACGGAGGTAGCTATAGCCACTACCGTGAGACAACCTAATCCCAAAACATATCAACATGAATAGAAAGATTAATGCGCGTATATAAACATATAGCAAAGGGATAATAATGGGAATTCGCGCAATAGATTTATAAGAGGAAGTTAGTTGCAGCCGTATACACGTGTTTCGCACTTATTAGTGCTCATCAGTACGGCATAGCAGATAGAAGAAATAGAATTTAAGCAACAAACTAGAAACAATGTATAACACAAGGTTTCACAGATAGTAGCCAACCACACATTTGTAGTTTCGGCTCGAAGACATTGAGTTTTCAATGCAACAACAAACGTCACTACGGAGGTAGCTATAGCCACTACCGTGAGACAACCTAATCCCAAAACATATCAACATGAATAGAAAGATTAATGCGCGTATATAAACATATAGCAAAGGGATAATAATGGGAATTCGCGCAATAGATTTATAAGAGGAAGTTAGTTGCAGCCGTATACACGTGTTTCGCACTTATTAGTGCTCATCAGTACGGCATAGCAGATAGAAGAAATAGAATTTAAGCAACAAACTAGAAACAATGTATAACACAAGGTTTCACAGATAGTAGCCAACCACACATTTGTAGTTTCGGCTCGAAGACATTGAGTTTTCAATGCAACAACAAACGTCACTACGGAGGTAGCTATAGCCACTACCGTGAGACAACCTAATCCCAAAACATATCAACATGAATAGAAAGATTAATGCGCGTATATAAACATATAGCAAAGTGCGAAACACGTGTATACGGCTGCAACTAACTTCCTCTTATAAATCTATTGCGCGAATTCCCATTATTATCCCTTTGCTATATGTTTATATACGCGCATTAATCTTTCTATTCATGTTGATATGTTTTGGGATTAGGTTGTCTCACGGTATTGGCTATAGCTACCTCCGTAGTGACGTTTGTTGTTGCATTGAAAACTCAATGTCTTCGAGCCGAAACTACAAATGTGTGGTTGGCTACTATCTGTGAAACCTTGTGTTATACATTGTTTCTAGTTTGTTGCTTAAATTCTATTTCTTCTATCTGCTATGCCGTACTGATGAGCACTAATAAGTGCGAAACACGTGTATACGGCTGCAACTAACTTCCTCTTATAAATCTATTGCGCGAATTCCCATTATTATCCCTTTGCTATATGTTTATATACGCGCATTAATCTTTCTATTTTCATATATATATATATATACAGTGTTATGATAATGTAATGCACAAAATTCATAAAACGTACAACGATTATTATGAAACTTACGTTTATTTCGTTTTTTATTCATTTTCTCGTTTTTTTTCTTATGTGAGCCCTACTGCAACTATTGTTCCCTAGTGTAACAAAACAAGCTTTCTCCAATAATGTAATAAAAATCTTAGCTTCCCATTAAAAAAATATGTTAATGACGTCATAACTTTGACAAATTTGACGTGTTATTTTTGTAACTTATGTCAAAAGATGCGGAATAAAAAAAAACATTTGACGTGTTTTTGCATTTTGTTCCAAAGTGATCGTTGTACGTTTTATGAATTTTGTGCATTACATTATCATAACCCTGTATATATATATATATATATATATATATATATATATATATATATATATATATATATATATATATATATATATATATATATATATATATATATATATATATATATTTACATCTCACATGTTTAGGGCGTCCTTTCATAGCTGTTGTTTATGGCGTCCGCTTGCCAAATCTCAGCTATAAGTTTTTTTCACCGTGAATATTTGATCAATTCTTGGAAAGCGGTGTTAATCTTGGCTAAAGGTATAATTTCTATAAGATTTGGAAGTTTTAAGTTTTCATTGCATCGACAACGCGGCGTCCTTTCAGCCGTGTATCATTAAGGCTTCCTCGATATTCATTCTGATTTTCATTTAATCGCTTTTCAGGCGTCCCCGGCATGCATGTGTTTTTATTTTATAGATATTAGAGCGCCCTGCCATGTTGCCACGAGTTCTTGCAGTAAAAAGGTTACACATGGGAAGTTATTAGATTAGAACTAGTTAGCTGGGTTTATTTCGTTTGAGCAATTTTCGCGCGTAAATTAAACCTATACTGGAGAAAGTAAACCAATTTACATTTTATAAAGACGTAACGTACTTTTATATTTCTTATAATTGTATCTATTTATTCCTTGTTTATTGTATATCCTCTGTAATATTTTTAATGGTCTCCTTTCTCAAAAGATTATTGGGCGTTTTTTATCACTGCATCTATCCATCAATTAGAAAAATATTTGCTACCTCTTATTTTTGTAAAAAAAGTGTATAATTCAAACTGATATTGTTGGTTATATTTTTTATTTTTGATTGATTTATTTTCATTATTTCCACACCACTAGAATATTTCTATATACTACACCAATGGGATTTTTTAGAGAGCTAGAATGTAATTATACTTGTTATAATGTTCATGAGTTTACATATTTTAGGTATTCGTTTTCAGTTATGATTGTTGATAATAATTTCTTAACCTTTAAAGAATTTCCTCAGTTCCGCTAAAAAACTGGAATTAGTTTACATTTTGTTAAAAAGTCTTAAGAATAAATAAGTATAAGTAAAGGTAAATAAATATAAGTAAATAAAGATAATACG
Organism: Agrypnus murinus; assembly: GCA_929113105.1. Taxonomy (NCBI): domain Eukaryota; kingdom Metazoa; phylum Arthropoda; class Insecta; order Coleoptera; family Elateridae; genus Agrypnus; species Agrypnus murinus. The sequence goes on from OV816026.1 coordinate 76,936,020, forward strand.
TATTTATAGTATAATTTTAACCTTCTATTTATGCTTCTCTTTTAGTCACTTTTTTAATTATTCCTAAGTTCCTAAATATTTATCAATTTCGCCATGGAATTACAGTTATATTTCCGGTGTAATTCAAAATTTTCTTTTTTAGTTAATTTTTTAGCTATGTTTTTTTAATCTTTAAACACATAGCGACGTCTCTTACCTACCTCATATGATCTCAGCTGCAAGATCTATGACCAAAGGGGCAGATTACAATTTACAAAGCTAATTTATATTAGCTTAAATTTTATTTACTATTTTAATTTTAATAATTATTCTTGATAAACGTAAACAATTTCTCAAAAAGTTAAAAACTTTATTTAAAAAAAATTGGCTGCACTTACAAAATCGATGCTTTAAGACATATTGTTTGTACGTGTGATTGATAATTGCAAAAAATACTCCAACCATTCCTACTTCATAACATAACACATAACCTAACGCGTAACCTTATCTGTAACCTAACCTATACCCTAACCCAGAACCAAAACCACATTCTAATTCATAACATAACTTATAACCGAATCCAAATCTAACCTATAACCTAACCGTTAACCTAAACTTTAACCCGTAACCTAACCCATAACCAAACCAATAACCACTAAACTAGTCCACAAACAAACCCACAGTCTAGCCCGCAACCTAACCCATAACTTAACCAATAACCTAACCCATAGCCTAACGCATAACATATCCCATGACCTAACTAACCCATAATCTAAACTAGAACATGAGCCCCAACCTAAGCCGCAACCTAACCCACAAACTAACCTACAACATAACATACAACCTAACTTACAACCTAACTCACAAGCTAACCTCTAACTTAACCCATAACCTAACCCACAAGCTAACTTACAACGTAACCAACAACCTAATCCATAACCAAACCAATAACCACTAAAGTGGCCCACAAACAAACCCACAGTCTAGCCCACATCCTAACCCATATCCTAACCAATGACCTAACCCATAACCTAACGCATAACATATCCCATGACCTAACTAACCAATTCACTAACTAGAACCTAATTCACAACCTAACCCACAAGCTAACCTCTAACTTAACCCATAACCTAACCCACAAGCTAACTTACAACGTTACCAGCAACCTAACCCAAAACGAAACCCCGTTCTTTTTAAATATTAAAAATAACATCCTTTATGTTTTACATATTAACCCACAACCTAACTCCTTACCTATCCCACAACCTTAGCAACAACCTAACCCACAGCCTAACCTTTAACCCAGCCCCTAACCTAACTTGCAAGCTAAACCAGAACTTAAACTGCAACCTAATTCGCACTCTAACCCACAACCTAACGTACAAATTAACCCACAGCCGTGCCTACAACCTAACCATCAACCTAATCCACAACCTATTCCAAAACCTTACCTACAAGCTTACCGACAATCAATGCCCACAGCCTAATCTACAACCTCAGCCATAACCTATCACATAACCTACCCTTTAACTTAACCAAGAAACTAAACCTCAAAACAATCCACAACCTAACCCACAGCTTAAACAACAACATCACCAACAACCTAACCCATAACGTAATGTACAACCTAACTCACAACCTAGCCTACAACCTAACACATAACCCAATCTAAGCTATAATCTAACTCATTTCCTAAACCACAACCTAACCCACCAACTAACCTGCAACCTAATTTACAATCTAACCTACAACCTAACTTATAACTTATCCCATAACCTATTCTATAACCTAATCCATAACCGAAACCACAACCTAATCTGCAACCTAACCCACAAGCTAACTTACGACCTAATCCACAACCGAACTCCTAACCTAACTTACAACCTATCCTATAACCTAACTTACAACCTATCCTATAACCTAACCTACAGCCTAACTTACAACTTAACCTACAACCTAACATACAACCTAACCCACAACCTAACATACAACCTAACCCACAACCTAACATACAACCTATACATTAAACTTTCCAATAACCTAAATCAAAACCTAAACCACAACGTAAATTAAATCCTAGCCCCCAAAGTAATCCGCAACCTAACCCATAACCTAGGTCTTAAGCTAACCCCTAATCTAAACTACATCCTAATTCAGAACATAACCTACAACTTAACCCACAACCTAACTCACAACCTAACATAAACCTAACCCAAAACCTATCCCACAACCTATCCTATAACCTAAACCTTAATATAAATCACAATCTAACTCGCAACCTATCCCGCAACCTAACCCACGACCTAACCTACAAATTAACCCACAGCCGTGCCTACAACCTAACCATCAACCTAATCCACAACCTATTCCAAAACCTTACCTACAAGCTTACCGACAATTAATGCCCACAGCCTAATCTACAACCTCAGCCATAACCTATCACATAACCTACCCTTTAACTTAAACCGGAAACTAAACCACAAAACAATCCACAACCAAATCTGCAACCTAACCCACAACCTAACCCACAGCCCAAACAACGACATCACCTACAACCTAACCCATAACGTAATGTACACCCTAACTCACAACCTAGCCTACAACCTAACACATAACACAATCTAAGCTATAATCTAACCCATTTCCTAAACCACACCCTAACCCACCAACTAACCTGCAACCTAATTTACAATCTAATCTATAACCTAACTTATAACTTATTCCATAACCTATTCTATAACCTAATCCATAACCGAAACCACAACCTAATCTGCAACCTAACCCACAAGCTAACTCACGACCTAATCCACAACCGAACTCCTAACCTAACTTACAACCTATCCTATAACCTAACCTACAGCCTAACTTACAACTTAACCTACAACCTAACATACAACCTAACCCACAACCTAACATACAACCTATACATTAAACTTTCCAATAACCTAAATCAAAACCTAAACCACAACGTAAATTAAATCCTAGCCCACAAAGTAATACGCAACCTAACCCATAACCTAGGTTAAGACCTAAAAGCTAGGTTAAGCTAACCCCTAATCTAAACTACATCCTAATTCAGAACCTAACCTACAACTTAACCCACAACCTAACTCACAACCTAACATACAACCTAACCCAAAACCTATCCCACAACCTATCCTATAACCTAAACCTTAATATAAATCACAATCTAAATGGCAACCTATCCCGCAACCTAACCCACGACCTAATTCTTAAGCTAACTCCTAATCTAACTCATAACATATCTCACAACCTAACCTATAACCTAACCTACATTATAAACCACAACCTATTCTACTGCCTAACTTACAACTTTAGTTAGAACTTAACACCCAACCCCTAACTCACAACCTAATATAAAAGATAACCACAACCTAACCCCTAACATTACCCTTAACCAAACCACAATCTAACTTTTAACCTGACCTACAAGCTAACCGATCACCTAACCTACAACCTAATAAACAACCTAATCCACGAGCTAACCGACCAACTAACCTATAAAACCTACCCCCTAACTTAATTCACAACCTAACCTACAATCTAACCTACAAGTTAACCTACAACCTAACTTAGAATCTAACATACAACTTAACCAAAAAGCTATCCCATAATCTTACTAATAACCTAAACCACAATCTAGATCACAATCTAACACACAACCTATCCCACAACCTATCCCACAACCTAACCCACGACCTAAGAATTAAGCTTACTCCTAATCTAACCCACAACCTAACTCACAACCTAACCGACAATCTAATACACAAACTAACCCACAAGCTAACCCACAACTTAACGCACAACCTAACCCAAACGTAACCCACAACCTAACCCACAACCTAACCCACAACCGAACCCATAACCAAACCCACAACCTAACCCACAACCTAACCCACAACCTAATTCCTGACTTAACTCATAACCTGACTTACAACCCAACCTACAAGTTAACATACAACCTAATCTACAACCTATATCACAATCTAAATCACAATCTAGCCCACAACCTAATTCACGACCTAAACCTTTAGCTTACTCGTAATCTAACCCACAACCTAATCTACAACCTAACCTGCTATCTAACACTACACCGTTACTTAGAACTTAACACCCAACCTATCACCTATCACAAAACCTTACCCATAACATAAGTCTTAAGCTAACTCCTAATCTAAACTACATCCTAATTCACAACCTAATCTACAACCTAATCCACAACCTAACTCACAATTTAAACCACAACCTAACATACAACTGAAATCCAAAACCTATCCCATAACCTAAATCCCAATATAAATCACAATCTAACGTGGGTTAGAACATATCCCGAAACCTATCCCACCACCTAACTCTTAAACTAACTCCTAATCTAACTCACAACATATCTTACAACCTAACCTATAACCTAACCGACGTTATAACCTACAACCTAATCTACTACCTAACTTGCAACTTTACCTAGATCTTAACACCCAACCCTAACCCACAACCTAATCTACAAGCTAACGCAAAACCTAACCCCTAACCTAACCCTTAACCTAACCTTTAACCTAATCCACAAGCTAGCCGACCACATAACCTACAACCTAATAAACAACCTAATCCACGAGCTAACCGACCACTTAACCTATAACCTAACCCCTAACTTAATTCACAACCTAACCCACAACCCAACTTACAATCTAACTTACAGCTTAACATACAACTTAACCTAAAACATATCCCATAATCATATCCATAACCTAAACCACAATCTAGATCACAATCTAACACACAACCTATCCCGCAATCTAACCCACGACCTAAGAATTAAGATTACTCCTAATCTAACCTACAACCTAACTCACAACTTAACCCACAACCTAACTGACATCCTAACCCATAACTTGACCTACAACTTTTCTTAGAACGCAACATCCAACCTAACCCACAAGCTACCCGACCACCTAACCTACAACCTAATACACAACCTAACCCACAACCTAATTTCTAACTTAACTCACAACCTAACCTACAACCCAGCCTACAAGTTAACATAAAACCTATCATGCAACCTTACCGACAACCTAACCCACAGCTTAACCCAGAACGTCCTTTTTAAAAATTAAAATAATATCCGTAATATTTGACATATTGACAATAAAGAAAAATTGTAACAAAATGAAATTATTTTATTGTTTAGAAGTTCTTACGAATCCAATTAATAAATTTATTAATACAGAAAATTCAGAAACTTTAAAGAAAAATCCAACCACAAAATTCCAAAAAGAGATAAAACAAGTTTTAGAAAACTGCAACATCTGCTTTTCAGAATTAGAAGATGGGTATAAGTCTATTAGTCCTCTGTTAGCTAACATATTTATGGATAATTTAGAAGATCAAATATTTGAATTAAATGTCTCTAAACACATTATCTTTTGGTTTCGTTATGTTGATGACATTTTTGTTGTTTTTGACAGTTCTTTAAGGTTATCAATGAATTTTTAATTCTTATTAATAGTATCCACCAAAAGATAAATTTTACATTAGAAACAGGGCTGTTAACTTCCTAGACTTAACTATCAAGATTAACGTACACAATCTATTTGAATTTTCCATGTACAGAAAACCAACACATTCGGACATAGCAATACCAAATGAATCATGTTCCGACAAAGCACATAAACTAGCAGCCTACAGATCCTTAGTATACATCAAATATGTAAATAATTACAATCCAAACATGATTGACACTTTAGTTAAACAAAAAGATTATAGGTTAGCTATCAAAAGAATATATCACATTGGCAATCAAACAGAAGACACAAATTACATATAAACACCATATTTTTGCAAAATATCAGAAAAAGTTGCACATATACTAAGAAAAACCAACAACTAAAACATAGCCTTTAAAACCAACACTAACACTTTCCCATTTTTATTTAATGCCAAAGACTGAACACATGTTATCATGAAATCGGGTATTTACCGTTTAAATAATTATTTTTGTAGTTCGGTGTATATTGGGTAAACACTTAGAAATTTTGACATAAGATATAAAGAACACGTTCGTTCTTACAGAAATAAACATCCTAAAAAATCGAATTATGCCAAACACCTTTTAGAACAAAATCATACAATGACTCCTCAAAATAATATTAAATTCCTACTTTTTTGTAATAACAAACTCTAGTGCTAGATTTTTAATTTTTATTATTAAAGATGGAATGGTTATTTAAAAATGGAAGTTCTATGATCACTTGAATACGGGCGCTCTATTGCAGAGTACGTGAGCGCGGATGTAACAGTATTCGAATTTAAAAGACTCGTCAAGTTATTTTTTACTGTAAAATCGATACGTCTAGACACAACGTTGCCTAATTTGCAGGACGCTCTACACGCGAACGTGTATACGTAGAAAGAGTATACCTTGAATATACACAAATGCAGTCAGCGCCCCAAGCGGAGACTGCGTTGCACTAAAAATATACTCCAACTGTATAATTTTTTTTATCTGGTCACCAATAAAGCGTCTTCTGAAATTTTGCAGAGACGTTCCTCATGACGTAATAAGGTCATAGAAAAATTTTTACATGGGAGGTGCATAGAGCGTCCATATATGGACGCTTGTGAAACCTTGTGTTATACATTGTTTCTAGTTTGTTGCTTTAATTTTATTTCTTCTATCTGCTATGCCGTACTGATGAGCACTAATAAGTGCGAAACACGTGTATACGGCTGCAACTAACTTCCTCTTATAAATCTATTGCGCGAATTCCCACTATTATCCTTTTGTTATATGTTTATATACGCGCATTAAACTTTCTATTCATATTGATGTTTTGGGATTAGGTTGTCTCACGGTAGTGGCTATAGCTACCTCCGTAGTGACGTTTGTTGTTGTATTGAAAACTCAATATCTTCGAGCCGAAACTACAAATGTGTGGTTGGCTACTATCTGTGAAACCTTGTGTTATACATTGTTTCTAGTTTGTTGCTTTAATTTTATTTCTTCTATCTGCTATGCCGTACTGATGAGCACTAATAAGTGCGAAACACGTGTATACGGCTGCAACTAACTTCCTCTTATAAATCTATTGCGCGAATTCCCACTATTATCCTTTTGTTATATGTTTATATACGCGCATTAAACTTTCTATTCATATTGATGTTTTGGGATTAGGTTGTCTCACGGTAGTGGCTATAGCTACCTCCGTAGTGACGTTTGTTGTTGTATTGAAAACTCAATATCTTCGAGCCGAAACTACAAATGTGTGGTTGGCTACTATCTGTGAAACCTTGTGTTATACATTGTTTCTAGTTTGTTGATTTAATTTTATTTCTTCTATCTGCTATGCCGTACTGATGAGCACTAATAAGTGCGAAACACGTGTATACGGCTGCAACTAACTTCCTCTTATAAATCTATTGCGCGAATTCCCACTATTATCCTTTTGTTATATGTTTATATACGCGCATTAAACTTTCTATTCATATTGATGTTTTGGGATTAGGTTGTCTCACGGTAGTGGCTATAGCTACCTCCGTAGTGACGTTTGTTGTTGTATTGAAAACTCAATATCTTCGAGCCGAAACTACAAATGTGTGGTTGGCTACTATCTGTGAAACCTTGTGTTATACATTGTTTCTAGTTTGTTGCTTTAATTTTATTTCTTCTATCTGCTATGCCGTACTGATGAGCACTAATAAGTGCGAAACACGTGTATACGGCTGCAACTAACTTCCTCTTATAAATCTATTGCGCGAATTCCCACTATTATCCTTTTGTTATATGTTTATATACGCGCATTAAACTTTCTATTCATATTGATGTTTTGGGATTAGGTTGTCTCACGGTAGTGGCTATAGCTACCTCCGTAGTGACGTTTGTTGTTGTATTGAAAACTCAATATCTTCGAGCCGAAACTACAAATGTGTGGTTGGCTACTATCTGTGAAACCTTGTGTTATACATTGTTTCTAGTTTGTTGCTTTAATTTTATTTCTTCTATCTGCTATGCCGTACTGATGAGCACTAATAAGTGCGAAACACGTGTATACGGCTGCAACTAACTTCCTCTTATAAATCTATTGCGCGAATTCCCACTATTATCCTTTTGTTATATGTTTATATACGCGCATTAAACTTTCTATTTATATATATATATATATATATATATATATATAATTGTTATTGAGGTTGAAGTCAATAGTATTTCAAAGAAAACTCTTAGTTAATAAGTACTAAGCTTTCGCAATATATTTATTTGCTTCTTCAGAGTACTGTAATATAATGTAATAAAGATGATATGGTTTTTAACATAGAAAATAATTATAAATTACTTACATTAACGTGAGACTATATAATAAAGGTCGCAAAACTTATTATAGAGATCATTAGTTATATAAAATATGAATCATCAAATATGACAATTTTTGAATTTTTCAAACACGTCAAAAAAGGATAACATGGGAAGCCATGTTAATTCTTATATACTACAATAAAGGTGAAAAGATTATTATTTTTGTTACAAGTAAAATAGAAATTAAGGGAAAAGATTGTAATTAACATATGCAGATTTAAAATTATAAAAAGATTACCAATATTTTAAATGAATGCAAAAAATAGTAGTTTAAATATTCAAAGGAGATCTCAAAATAAAAACGACATCAAATAAGAGTAGAATTGTTACTAATAGTCCTAAATTTGTTAATTTCCAAATATAACAAATAATTATATATACTACTTAAGTTATGTAAGTCAGTTTTTTTATTTAGAGTATTAGCATCAACTTTTATATAAAACATTTCTAAAAATGATCTCTTTGTGAGATTGTTTTGTGTACAAAGGACTCTTGCATTGTCAAAATCCCACTTATGTCCAGTGTTAATAGTATGTTCTGTTAAAGCACAAGTATTTACCATTCTCCGACAATCACTTTTATGAGAAGTTATTCGCCCTAATAAGTTTCTAGATGTTTGACCTACATAAGTACTAGTACATCTTAAACAAGAAATACTATAAGCTATGTTAGATTTTTCAAAATTAGTCAAAGGACATTTTTTCTTAGTGTAAACTCTAGATAAGGTTTTAACATTTTTGGTAGCAATTTTAATGTTTGTGTTTTTGAAAATATTTGAAATTTTAGGAGTAAGTTGTTCAACAAAAGGTAGCGAGCTAAAAACGGGCAATGGATCCTGATCAACATTATTGGATATAAGTATGGTATTCTGAGTGACATTATTGTTATTGGAAACAGGATTTTGATTATTATTATTATGTTGCTGGACTTGAAAGATGTTAGAGTCAGTATTAAAAAGAAGTTTATTAACAAGATGAAAGGGATAAGAATTTTCAAGTAATATATTCTTCAACAAACTTAAACTTTCATTACGAAACGTAGAATGTGACAGTTTAACAGCTCTGTTTTTTAAAGCTAAAATCAAGTTAATTTTCTGTTTAGTAGAATGATAAGACCAATAATTTAAGAATCTATTACTACTAATTGGCTTACGATACCATTTAGATCGTACAATGTTATCTTCATTGCGAATTAAGCACATATCTAAGAAAGTGATGGTTTTATTTATCTCAATCTCCGATGTGAATTGGAGATGGATATTATAATTATTGAATATGGTAATAGTCTGTTCCACAAAATATCAAATTCCATGAAAATAACTTTCATGTTCAATAACTCTTATTACAAACAAATTTTTGGTACTCCAATGGGATCTTGTATTTCTCCCATTCTAGCTAATTACGTCCTTGATGACCTTGTTAGGGATTGTCTAGTTGATATCCCCTTCAACATTCCATTCATTAAAAGATATGTGGATGATCTTATCTTGACCATACCAGAAGATAAAGTGGAACAGACTATTACCATATTCAATAATTATAATATCCATCTCCAATTCACATCGGAGATTGAGATAAATAAAACCATCACTTTCTTAGATATGTGCTTAATTCGCAATGAAGATAACATTGTACGATCTAAATGGTATCGTAAGCCAATTAGTAGTAATAGATTCTTAAATTATTGGTCTTATCATTCTACTAAACAGAAAATTAACTTGATTTTAGCTTTAAAAAACAGAGCTGTTAAACTGTCACATTCTACGTTTCGTAATGAAAGTTTAAGTTTGTTGAAGAATATATTACTTGAAAATTCTTATCCCTTTCATCTTGTTAATAAACTTCTTTTTAATACTGACTCTAACATCTTTCAAGTCCAGCAACATAATAATAATAATCAAAATCCTGTTTCCAATAACAATAATGTCACTCAGAATACCATACTTATATCCAATAATGTTGATCAGGATCCATTGCCCGTTTTTAGCTCGCTACCTTTTGTTGAACAACTTACTCCTAAAATTTCAAATATTTTCAAAAACACAAACATTAAAATTGCTACCAAAAATGTTAAAACCTTATCTAGAGTTTACACTAAGAAAAAATGTCCTTTGACTAATTTTGAAAAATCTAACATAGCTTATAGTATTTCTTGTTTAAGATGTACTAGTACTTATGTAGGTCAAACATCTAGAAACTTATTAGGGCGAATAACTTCTCATAAAAGTGATTGTCGGAGAATGGTAAATACTTGTGCTTTAACAGAACATACTATTAACACTGGACATAAGTGGGATTTTGACAATGCAAGAGTCCTTTGTACACAAAACAATCTCACAAAGAGATCATTTTTAGAAATGTTTTATATAAAAGTTGATGCTAATACTCTAAATAAAAAAACTGACTTACATAACTTAAGTAGTATATATAATTATTTGTTATATTTGGAAATTAACAAATTTAGGACTATTAGTAACAATTCTACTCTTATTTGATGTCGTTTTTATTTTGAGATCTCCTTTGAATATTTAAACTACTATTTTTTGCATTCATTTAAAATATTGGTAATCTTTTTATAATTTTAAATCTGCATATGTTAATTACAATCTTTTCCCTTAATTTCTATTTTACTTGTAACAAAAATAATAATCTTTTCACCTTTATTGTAGTATATAAGAATTAACATGGCTTCCCATGTTATCCTTTTTTGACGTGTTTGAAAAATTCAAAAATTGTCATATTTGATGATTCATATTTTATATAACTAATGATCTCTATAATAAGTTTTGCGACCTTTATTATATAGTCTCAGGTTAATGTAAGTAATTTATAATTATTTTCTATGTTAAAAACCATATCATCTTTATTACATTATATTACAGTACTCTGAAGAAGCAAATAAATATATTGCGAAAGCTTAGTACTTATTAACTAAGAGTTTTCTTTGAAATACTATTGACTTCAACCTCAATAACAATTATATTAATTAATAAAGTCAAAAGATTTCCCAACTAGTAAAATTATATATATATATATATATATATATATATATATATATATATATATATATATATATATATATATATAATATATATATATATATATATATATATATATATATATATATATATATATATATATATATATATATATATATATATATATATATATATATACACATATATATGTATAAAACAGATTGTTTTGTTTGTAGTTAAATTTATTTGAACCAATGCAACTTTTTTCTGCGCATGACATCAATATTTAAATTTATGAAAATATGAAATTCTTCAACTCATGTCAAACAATATGGCTGATATATGAGACCTATTCTTTTGCTTAAATGACTATTATAATCACATATTCCACAAATAAAGCACTTTGTCTAAACACTTCACTTTCACTAAAAACTTTTACACCTTTTTGTCGAGACCTATCCAAGTCAGATCGGACGATGCAAGGTTATTAATTAATTTATGGATGCAAGAATCAAAAAGCGCTTCGTTTGCAAAAACATCCAGTGTATGCTTCGAACGATGCATGTCATAATGATCACGTGATTAGCCAATTTCAATAATAGGTATGACTGAAACGATTTGATAGTTGCTTTGGAACAACCCTTTGAAAATGATTGGCTTTTTGTAATGTTAATTTAATTATTGGTATACATTGTAGCAATGCAATAGATTAGTTAACATAATATTTCCAAAAGAATCAATTTTCCCTTTTTATAAATACTTCAGTTAACTGTATAAGCTTTAATTTAACATCTGCAATATTCAACTTAAGCCTACTTTTTAAATAAATATAAAACTTGAAATAAATAAAACAGTCTTATTAATTTACATTTACTATATTTAAAACAATCAAATATTTATTTAAAACAATAATTTGTCTTTAAACAAATACATAAGATTAAATTAACGATTCTTTTTTTGTGTCTGAAGATTCACTAACAATAATTCCCTTCTGGTTACTAATTGAGAATGATGTATATTTGCAAGAAGCTTGCAAGCATTGCTAAGAACTTCTATGTGTCTGCTATTTTCCCTCCCCCTTGTTCGTAACCAGCGGCGGCCCGTGGCCATTTTCTCTGGGTAGGCAGAATTACAAATGCACAATTTATGATATAATCATCAAAATTGCAATTCACAAAAAATTAAATACCACTATGGTGTTAAAAACTACTAACAGAAAAATAAAAACAGTATTTCCTAAAAAATAATTATGTATTGTCACGTGGGGTTTTTCGTGACTGGAGGACGTAGTCAGAGGTAGAGAGAAATTAAACACAAGTCGTAAAAAAAACTATATACTAATAACAATAAGAGAGTACAAAGGTTCACATACATACAAAGAATACATAGTGAGGATGTACATGTCCTCCTAAACTAATACAATCGAGAGGGAGGTCGGAACCAACCCTGTTCTAGCACTAGGTCTACTAACTAAGCGTAGGACATAATCTCCTAGTGATTTACAACTAAGCTGGGTAGCCTGGTCACAACTTCCCATAATTCCGCAGAGAGTGGGCGTTAGGCTCAGCCCACTCAACTAAGCAACTAAGCATTACATAATTTAAAGAGTACTCACCAGCTTGCTTGTAGATGTAGTGTTGGAGTCAACTTCACTGACTCGTTTGAATAGCTCAAGCAAGCTGGTTATATACTGCTGAACGAGGAAGTAATTAGCATCGTAGTGGGAATCAGTAGGCTGGAGTTCTTAGTATGAAATTAAGGAAGTTCATGCTTCCTGGTTTCAGGCTTGTGGGTAGTTTGCATTCGCGCTGCTGGTGCCTGGCACGAATCTGCAGCTGTGCGGAAGTGTTGTAGATTCTCTTTAACACATTCGCTGCCACCTATTTCTTTTATGAGTTTGCTCGGTGCCGAACCAACTTTCTTTTTTAAATTCATTTTTATTCAAAGTTTAAGGACTATTGGGGATGTTTAAAGAATAATATACAAAAACATATACAGGGTGGTCCAGACCACCCGTACACCCCTTTTAGAATGCGGGGGATTAAAAACTTTTAACAAGACGATGGGTGATCTTACTAACGTCGATGTGCTCTATCCAATGACGCCAAGATGGAACCCCCCTCACCACCCCTTGTAGGGGGTAAGGGGAGTAACTATGAAAATTCAAATGGGGATCCCTAAATTTTATTCCATATTTAGATTCTACTCATCAAAATATGAATAATTTATTTGAAAATTTTTTTTATTTTCGCAACAGGTGGCGCTGTAATCGCAAAAAACCGATGTTTTGCATTTTCCGCCGTCTCTGGCATATTTACAGGTGCAAATAATAGTTTTTCATATTTTTTACTAAATAGTGATGAACAAGCTTTGCTAATGTGTACTGAGAAAAAATTCTACGTTACGATGAAAAACGGAAATTCTCTCCCTAAGGTGTTTTCGACAAACAGATTTTTTTCTGAAATTTTTAGATCGTTTTTGAACCTTAGCGTCTACTTATTTAGATATTGCTTAATCTTTTTAATCTTCATCTGAATATTTATTTTAAGCATATTTATGTAATTAATGTTTAACTTTTAACTTTTTTAACTAATAAAAATGATCGATAAAACATAAAATATTCTAAATTGTAATCTGCTCTGCATATGGCAAAATAATATTTAAATCGTACTAATTAATTTTAACAGAAAATAACTTGCTACACTTCTTTACTTCGCAATATTTCTATTAAAATAGTATGTAATTGTTGAAAATCAACTGTTCAAATAAATAATTTTTATTTCACAATTTAAAATTTTATTCGTTTAAGTTATTCTTATTTTATGGCCTGAGTAGATGAGATATACATATTTCATCATTGACTGCTATAGGCTAAAAGAAAGATAACCATCGAAATTTAATAGTGAATTACAAAGTGAAATGTCAAGTGAACTTGACATGTTTTGAAGTAAAACCATCTTCCCCAGTAGAATCTTGGAAAATGTTGTTAGAATGGAACACAAATTCTAACAACATTTAAGGCAAAAAATATTGTTCACGTACAACGTACAAAATCACGTACAACGTTAGAACAAAATTCGTTTGTCGAAAACACCTTAGGTAGAGAATTTGCGTTTTTCATTGTAACATAAATTTTTTTTTCATGAAAGTACACATTAACAAAGCTTTTTCATCACTATTTAGTAAAAAATATGAAAAACTGTTATTTGCACCTGTAAATATGCCAGAGACGGCGGAAAATGCTAAATATCGTTGTTTGCGATTACAGCTCCACCTGTTGCAAAAATAAAAAAATGTTTTAAATAAATTATTCATATTTTGATGAGTAGAATCTAAATATGCAATAAAATCTAGAGGTTCCTATTTGAATTTTCAAAGTTGTCCCCCTTACCCCCTACAAGGGGGAATCAGGGGGATTCCATTTTGGCGTCATTCGAAAGAGCACATCGACATTAGTAAGATCACCCATCCTCTTGTTAGAAATTCTTAATCCCCCGCATTTTAAAAGGGGTGTACGGGTGGTCTGGACCACCCTGTATATTTTTGAAATTAAAAAAAAAGACCGCGCTAGTCGCGTTGCCGGTATATTGTAATAAATTTAATCCAATACACCGCCAACCGCCTACCGCCTTTGATTACAAAATGTATTTTTATAAAAAATATACAATAAATTAATAAAAAAATGCTAATAAAAGTGGAAATAAAACTTTGTACGCTTTGCAACTAATCTTTACTGAGCTCACTAAATTATGGAGGCCCGCTCCTTCGTCGCTCCCCCGCACACTTTCCAGCTCGCCTGTAAAAATTAATTTACAAAGCTTGTCAGTAAATAACTATTTTAATGCATATAAAATCTAATAAATTTACCATCTGACTTGCTACGTCGTTTTATAGTACACAACTAATTAAAATTTAACAGCAGTATTCAAAAACCAAGAGAAAATATAGTGAAACAATGTCTTTTTCTATGTGCCTGCCAATTTTGGTTGAAGTAACAGCAAGTCCGCTAGGGAAACTTGCCTATAAAGCTCAATACAACAGTGTCCGCGGCAGCCGCGTTGTGGGCATATGACGAAATATGGAATGAACGCGGTAAACGCGTTGCCGGAGGTGAATGTGTTAAGGCATGTGCACCTGCTTGCAAACCGTGTAGGTTGCCTCGCATATACGGAGTAAGTAGGCGGATATATTGCATGCCAACTAATGCAGTTGTGGGCGAAGCGAGCGCGCTTCTTAGAAGACCTCGCAGCTGTCCGCGCACATGGCTCCAAGTTGTCGGTGGCGAGACCGCAGCTGCTTAACTAGCGTGGGCAACTGAGTGTGGCCTTGCACGCTATATTGTACAAACGGAAGAGAGGTTAAGTTTTGTATATAATATTGAGTTATAAATATTTCCGTTCGTGACAGTATGATATGCATCAAGAAATAAAAAAATGCTGAAAGAAAACGAACGACGTATAACAATAAGCAAAATAAACAATACATCTCATAAAAAATAAATCAAAAGTGAGCAAGCTGCAATGCCAGAACCAACTTAAAAGCATGAGCGCGAGAAAATAAATTTTAAAGTTGTTAATTATTACTTTTTTGGTAAAAGAAAGGAAATTGGTGTGTGTTATAGATCTTTTTCTACATTTTGATGCTCTATTTGAATTTGAAATAAAAATTTTAAAATTCCAAAAATCGACGGACGGATTAACGGACACACAGATGGACTTATGGATTTCAGTAACAAACTTTTAAATATGCTAAAAATTAATCTTGTTTTTTAATGGAGCACTCCAGCAGACATAATAGCGGCGACAGTAGGTACCTATTAGAATTGAATCTTGGACGGAGCTTATCTTCAACCCAGGCATGCCGGGTCTGTGCAAATTGCCGCTGCAATCCAACTTCAATAGTAAAATAATTTAATAATTTTTAATAACACATGAATTTTAAAGATTATGAAAGATTTCAAACTTAGTAATTCTTACTTTATTAAAAATTATTTAACAAAAGAAATTAATAAAGGTATTTGAATAAACGTTGTGTTGAATATTGTCTTACGAGTATATTTCTTTTAATTATCGTTATTATATAGCATTAGATGTTTTCTTTTTTAAAGAATATACCTAATGAGGTCGCATTTTCTATCTGACTTTGTTTTATTAACTGTAAACTAACATTATTTTCTATCATAAAGAAAATGAATTTAATATTTTTCTCAACAGATTAAAACTGTAAAAACTGAATTATAACCAGATACTTTGAATGATTCTAATATATTTTTATTCGAAGTAATACTTAGTTTATAATAATTATGTTATAAGAATATAAGATTATAAAAGGGTAAATTTGTAAAAAAAAATAAGATGACACGAGAACGTAAATATGGGAGAAATAACATCAGTGACTAATTCCAACCCAGGCTAGCCGAGTCTGGAGCCAGGGAGAAACCGTCCACTAACATCGCCGCATCGCTAAGCCCGTGACTACCATGGGCGCTTTCATTGTCTCAAGCTCGGCTAGCCTGACCTGCGTCAGTGATACGTACGCGCACTTGCATCTATCTTGAGCAAACTCAGCGGAATGTTTAATATAGCAGGCTGAGTATAAAGAAAATAAGTAAATAAAATAAAGACAATAACTTTTCTATTTTGGTTTACTATTAAAAAAATTTACAAAACTTTTTGAAGAAATTTGAAACCATTTTTGATATATTTGCAGTTTTCCCAGGGTAGGCACTGCCTAATCTGCCTACCTGGGCGAACCGCCACTGTTTGTAACATATCCAATAACCAGACCTCAGAGCTGTAAAACTAGCATCTAGTTGAGTGGGTTGATTTAGTAATTTGTTTGGCTAAGAATATCAACACATGTTCTGCTAGTAACTTGTCTGGTGAACAATATGCAGACATGTTCCGTTACTGAATTGTCTAGTCAGATTAAATTGACATGTGACTTGTTATAGAAATTGGACAGACCGGTTACCTACGTCAGTAATTCTGAACTGCACCAGAGCCTTGTCTAATATTGAGAAACTGAACAGTTGCTTAATAGTTTTGTTTTTCAGAAAGCGTGATCAAGAACATTTTGGTTAACCCCAAAAGCGACATTGATTTTGTTTAGAGATTGAAACATCTGTAAATTTGACTGTGTTAACTGAAACATACAAGTATGTTATTGAAGTGGTCATACCAAAAAACTAAAATTATTCATTATTAATTTAGCATTTGTATGATGCACAACCATTTAATTAATATTTCATATTTGAGTAACCTGTTTCAAAGTCCGTCATTCTAAAATTAAAAAAAACAAGATTTTCGCGTCATTCCGTTCATAAACTGTTCAAATTCTGATATTATTTAGGTATGAAAAGTAAGAAGTATTAGTAAGTAGGTCAGATTAGTATCAGATTAAAACAGTATTTTGACTCTCCTGACTTAAGTGAAATGGATATGGCAGATTTTGAAACCAGGCTACTCATTTGTAGCTCAGGGTTTAAAAAATAGTTGCTAATTACTATCTCAGTTATATTTTTTCTTGGCTATGTAAAAAAAGTAATAAGCAAGGAAGTTTAAGTAGGGGGAAGTTCCACAAGAGGTGTGCACAACTTATCAAGTTTTAAAATTGGCTGTCAAACGCTGCGATTAAGGTTTTTTCTTAAAAAGTAAGTTATTAAAAACAAATACAAATGCTGGGTTTTCGATTAGGTGTGGAAGTGACACTTGATGTCACAAAAACAAGGTTCTCGGGTGATAATGCATCATTAAGTAGTTTCTTCTTTAATTTGCATAATTAATAACTTTTATCTACGACCACTATTGAAAGCTACACATTCCGCGCAATATAGTAACCGTGAAAATGAAGCATTGATCACAATCTCTAAACTGAACGGTAATGACCGAGGGAAACGATTTTCCACGATCAGTAGTTGTATTGAAACGCCATCGATGTCAGCACATGCAATATTATAATGGAGACCCTCTATAAACGAGCGCCTCGCGCCACATGCGATTCGGTGTTAATTTGACATCGCAGGATTTGACATCGTAGTTTTTGTACCTAACCTATTTAAAATAGGTTTCGCTTTCGTTTTATTTATAAGATTTGAGAAAACATATGATCACTGTACATAAAGTGGAAATTGGGTATGAGTTTCAGTTTGAATCTTCTTCAGGTAAGCTCCTGGATTTGATAATAATAATATTTTATTTAACTATGTTACGCAGTAGTGTTTATAGCAAGTCATAAAAAAGTAACAATATATAAGAACATATCAATGTATATAATAAATAATTTCAATCAATTTTCTAGCATTTCATCGACGGAAAGACCAAATCCAGGAAAGCAATTTGTCATCGTATGTTCTGCATACTTCATTTAAATTATTAGCCGATGGCAGTAAGAAAGAATTTTACAACTGTCATTGCTCCTATAATTACATAAACAAGGGGGAAGGTGCAAGACATTTTAAAAGCGAAAGAATAAATAAAATTGGAAAAACTTGTCCTTCAAGGATGGAGGTTTTGACTAAAAGCGAGGGACTTATTCTGGTGAAGTTTTGGATAACTCATTTAGGTCACTTACTTGACATTGTCTGTTTTTTTAAACAAAGAAACGAGCTAAAATTGCAAGTATGTATACATGTCCTTATTTAAAAACCATAATTTAGTAAACAATTTTTTGTGTTCTAGATAAATTAAAAGGAGGCGCAACTTTTGTACACATATTAGATGATATTCGGGATGCTGTTTTGATAAAAGAAGAATTACAACGAATCCTGCTATAAAATATTTTGGCTAGTCTTTTAAATAAAACAGATGTTACTATAAACATTCATACAAGGTTCGACCATACATACACTTCGTAATTTGATTTTTCCTATTGACAGGAATACTATAATAATATTAGTTTTAATATTTTTAATTAGATATTTAATATTTATGTAAATGTAATTATTGTTTTTGCCTGAATCGTTATTGTTGAATTCTCATTATATTTATATTTAATATTACCTATCCTGTTTTCTTAAACATATTTCTGCCTTTGATAAATCTGATTTTTTGCATATTGATAATAATGAAAGTTGACTTTTCTTAAGCATTTTTTTAAATTATGTTCGTAAAAAACAAATTTCAATCCCCTCTTGAGGTTATTGCCAAAGGATACTACTTTTTTTAATTTCTTTAACATTTTGCATAAATCCTTTTAGGACAAATTTCTCAACTTACCATATTCAGAAAAATATCGTGTGCAACACGTTAGAAAGTTTTTTCTTTACTCATTTGCTTGATAAACACGTGAAAAAGTATGACTTTCATAACTAGTTGTACAATAGTATTCTATAGGCATTTATTTATTTATATCCATAAAACAGATTTTTTTTTCAGGGAATTTAAAGTAGGTATTTTCTGGAAGCTATCGGCAAGTAAATTTTAAAATTGGCACTATTAATTTTGTGTTTGTCCTTTGGCAGAAGTATTGCTAGTGCTACAGTTAATGTGGGAGACATTGCGCTGCTTAATGAAAGCCAAATAATGAATCTACTTTTGGACATACGCAATGCTGGAAGTAGTGCCGTTCTGGAACGTGTTACGGAACCTTTTGCAAGTGAGATCGTAGAATCACTTCTAAGATATATTCCTGTAAATCCTTACAAGGAATTATACAATGATGAATATGAACATTTAAATATAATTTTAAGTTGAAGTGTAGTTTTAAACCTTATTTTTAAATAAACAAGTACAATTTCTAGTTTCATTTTTTTTATTGTAAAAGATATATTTACACAGTTTTCACTTAACATTAATATACTGGGTACCGCATGGGAGTATTTTAGGACCCCTTTTGTTTAGTCTATATATTAACGATGTTAGTAATGTCATTATAAATGTATATTTTATTTGCTGACAACATGGTTGCCTACATTAGTGGGAGGGATAATATTGGTATTCAAAGGGAAATAAATCTAAATTGTTAATTATTGGTAGAGGAAGTGGATATCTAGAGGTTTTTAATAATTTTGGAGTTAATGTTAATGGTGAGATCGTAGAAACAGTAAAGTAATAAATATTTGGGTATTATTGATAAAAAAATTAAAATTTGATGAACACATTAATTACATTTGTAAAAAGATTTTTTGAAAGAAATAGGGTTTTGGGAATATGTAGTGATTATTTGACAACTTGCTCAAAAAGATTGGTTTTTAATACTATAATACTAATACATTTTTGTTTTGCTGCTACTATTTTGTTTATGGGGAATAAAGGCGACTTGAATAAGTTAGGTACAACTTCTACAAAATAAAGCAATGAGAGTAATACTTAATTGCAATATTTGCAATAGATATACTAGAGTGGAATACATGAGTACATCAGGGTTAACATTGAAACTTTTATTAAAATTCAGGTTGTTTTTGTACATACAATGAAATTAGGGTTATTACAATATTTGACTGATAATTAAATATTAGTAAATGATATTCACAATCACAATACTAGGTTTAACAATAATTTTTATTCAAGTCAAAGAAATCCATCAAAAGCGCAAAATTCAAGTTTTTATAATGGAATTATTCTTTATAATCAATTGCCTGAACACATCAAAGGATTAATTAAAAATGTTTAAAAGAAAAGTGAAATAATTCTTTATATCTGTCATCTAGTCATATATACAACACATATGTATAACTTCCAAAAAGCAAATATCCCTCGATATCATATCTGTAAATTCGAAATATGCATTAACTTTCCGACGTTTTTTCCTTCATTCGTATCTTTCCTGTTTTGGTTGTTATTGCTGTACCTGCTGTTTTATAGCCCAAATAAATACTGGGAACCCAATCAGGATTTAAATCGTCTTCTAAATCAGCTGGTTTTCCTAGAAGAAAATTCAAATTAAAACATTTTTTAATTTTAGAAATGTTCTAAGTTTCAGAATGAAATATGTTACATGCATACCTGAAATAAAGTGCATGGAACACACTCTTGTATATTTTATATTATTTTCAGCTAAATCTGCCCGTTTAATAGCATTTAGCCATTGTCTTCTTCGATCAACAGCTAAATCGTTTAGATGTTGTTTATGTTTATATGCAGTAACAGCGGGAATTCTAGAAAATCTAACTACATCTCTGTTTGATCTATCGGTACACCCAACTACTGCACAAAAGTAAGGCATTTTAAAACTCTTGTTCTACAAATATAACTAAAATTATTTATAAGTTACTTCAATGCCATACACAACAAACCTTTGTTTGTCATCCAGCAGCCATATTGGATTTTATTTGACAGCTGGTTGGATTGCCCTATTGTCAAATCCTGCGATGACAAATAAACGTCGGATCGCATGTGGCGCGAGACGCTCGTCTCTATAATACTTTTATGCACAGATGCATCATAATTAGGCTATTATTGCTAGACTCGTCTAAACATAACCGTATCTTTATGGCCTAAGGGCCTCTTTATGATCCGACGGGCAATAAAGAAACGTCAATTAAATGTCAGAGCTGTATTTGTAGAACTTGATTGGTTCTTAATATAATTTGTAAACTTAACACCAATCAAAATAAGCTGAAATTAAGTATTTTGGAATAGTAACTATAGTAACGTACTTCGTATAAGCACATAAGTATACGCACAGCGGCTTGAGCGGCTACGTACTCATTTAAGGAGGATACAGCGAAATGTAAAAATGTAGAGAATGACGTGAAATTTAAACCTCGAGTTCTTTGACACTTATTCTATTCGGTAACTTTTTTTTATAATCTTCTTGTGTACCATTACCGAGAAAAATGGAAAATAAAATCCAGAATTTAACATGGGCTCTTATGGAGACCATCTAACCTTTAGCCGTTTTAACGAAAAATTATGATGAAGAAATGTAGGGAATCTGATAAAAAACTAAAATGACATACTCTCATATTCGAAGAACAATGCTGCCCAATATTTTTGAAATCTTGTGTCTAGTTAATACACAATAATAATTTAAAGTAAACAAAACAAGAATTTTTCACGACATATGTGGAAAGACAGCAGAGATGTGACAACACCTAATAGCGCGCGACAATTCAAATAACAGAACAGAAAGATGACATATAATGACTGTTATAATAATCTACATTTTATTGTATTAACTAATAATCATATATTTTATTAATCAAATTATGTTGAACAATTCAGTCTCTGCGTTAATAATATCAGAATACAAATGTTAATTCGACGGAAATATTGCAAAATGTAAAATTACCTTTTGCAATGTGATGATAAATACATCATAAATGCAATTTATCATCACAATCAGAATATCCACGAAATCAGTAATACAAACACACTAATTTTAAAAATATATGTATTAAACCTCAACAACTTTTTATATATTTCTTGTATCTGCTTAGCAGATTGTAATCTTTAGACTATACAAAAGTTAAAAAATAGAATATTCCCATCTGTAATTATGCATACAAAATTACAAAACATTCAACATGTTTCCACTTATATTTTGGGTTTGACATTTGGAGGTTATGATGTCAACTCAATCGAAAGCTGAAACCTAACACTGCTACCAACGAAATCGATTGATTTCTTTGAGGTGTTGCCACGATTCTTAACCTATTTACATTTATATTTACACTTTCAACAATTAAACAAATGCACTCCAATCGACTTAAATTATTTTAATATATACAAATAATTAATAAATGCATTATAGGCATTCATAATAAAATGATTTTGTTAAGTTTTAAGAATGTTAATTTATTTTTTTATCGATTGGTATTTCTTGTTAGAGCCTATGTAAAAGCATAGGAGATATCCCCTTGCCCTTCACCCCGCAAAGATCCACTGTAACCTCCTTAATTAGATTTTTTACACAATAATAGATTTGAGTTAAAAACTTAATCTGTGCATAAAATAGTATATGTATTTCGGGCATAACTTGCTTTTATGGCCCTACAGCCTTTTCCTAACCCTCGGCTAACGCCTCGGGCTAGAAATAACGCTTCTGGCCATAAAAGCTTCTTTATGACCTTAATACATAAATAACTATTATAAGAGTTGAGCCAACGCGAATGTCAAACCGCCATTATGGATCCAAAAATATACGTTGCACAATTTATTGGTTATGTTTACCTGGCAAATGTCAAATGTTTCATAACCTGACATTTATTTCATTATAATTTACCATAGCTTATTTGAATTGATTAATATAATAAATTCCTAAATAGAGTAATATATTTACATTTTAACTGTAAAATTGAGAAATTACTCTCAGCTAATGTATATAAGTCTTCGCGATTGTATCGCATACATTCACGAAATAACATTTTTATGTTAAATAAATAAATTTATAGAAGTGATAGCTATTTGTGTAGACAATGCATAATCAGAAGCTAGATTCTGTATTTTACTAGTGAATTACAACTTGTACCTATGTATTTACCAGGGTCCTATTGAGTTCAATCATGCAAAGCGAAAAGATCTTCAAACTCTTTGTGAAGTATTATCCAATCGAGAACACCCTGGTTTTTATGATACCTGCCAGACCGACATATACTAATTTTCTAATTAAAATGTATGTATCTTATGTTTAATAAAAAATAACAAATCTGTTTTGCAAATTTTCGTCAAAAACCACAAATTTTTGGATTGTGTAAGAATGTTTCATAAACTGCACATCGTTACAAATAATAAAAATTTTAGCCTTACAGTTACTTTTTATAGTTTTTTTTTGACAAATGCTGTTTTTGAATCAGCCCTTCAACTGCAATTTATATTTATTAAAAACATAAAGAGAAATACATAAAAATTCTTCGATTTACTAAACATCAGTTTATTTGTCAAATTAAGGATGATCTTTTCACTTCCTTGCAACTTTATTTGGCAGTTAATTGTCATGGATACAATTATAACCATAGCAATTAGCCTAACATAATTTAGTTATTATTATATAAAGTTATTATGCAATTGTTATTCAATTAACGTAAAATTGATTAATTTTTTACATTATTATAATATAATAGTTAATATAATATTATTCATTGTTATTGCTAAATTACGATAAAAACAATTAAAGCTTTTATAATTTGCTACATAATTACAAGTACAAGCACGATGGATACACTTAAAGCTACCTTCCTTGTTATCACAATACCGGCAATGCCAGAATATGTTTACATTTTGCAACAAAGCGGTTAATAACCTTGAAAATTGAATTGTCGGAGAAAGATCGTTCTCCAGTTGCATTACTTATCGGTAATATCATCTTTTTAAAAAATTTTTAAGCATTAGGAAATGTTGGTAATTAACAAATGACATTAAGGAATATCATCCGGATTAGAAAGCGTGGTGCAGTCCCCCTTCCCCAAATGTCAAATCGGACGACCACGCAGATTTTGCTAGAAGGCATTGAAGGCAAGCATTCAGAACGACGGAGATGATACATCCCTTGCAGGTCTGCTGCGAAACAGTATATTCGGTTACAAAATTTTACATATCGCTCTGAACACTTGCCTTTTCGCACGAAACTCTATTACGTCGACCGTGCACATTTTTTACCCGCCTGTACACGATATGAGCTGTTTCATATTTCACTCTTTTGCGACAAAGTGCGTGCCAATAATTTTTATTTCTCGCGTGTCCACTACGGTCCTGGATAGGGGTTCTCTGCGGGCCCCCTGACATGTGAGGCCTGAAGCAACCGCTTCCACCTCTTTTGCTTAAGAGGAATCCGTACGATGAAAATAGTATCGATTTTATGGCTTTCTGGATCTGCTGTACAACCGTTAATATTCAATATTTTTGAGATTTTCTTTTTTTGTTAGAACATACAACACCTCTTCTACAATTCCGTCAGACGCAATTGAGGAAAGCGATTAATTTATTGTTAAAAATAAATTATTATAAACTTATGGAAAAATGCACATTTTCATGTGCAGAATACTCGAATTTAGGTAACATATTAGAAAAAAGAGTCTGACCAAATCGCAATGTAAGTCTTCAACTATATTTCTGTCAAATTTCGTCATTGTAAGACAAAATATGTAAGAGCTACGTTAAATCCAGTAATATCCTGCAAACATATTTTCAAAACATCGTGCACCCCGCTCCGATACAAAACTTCCCCTTCGCTAACGAATCGAGAAACCTCGTGGTAATAAGGTGGCCGGACTTCTGTACTAAAAGAAAGTTCGTGGTAATTCGTTATTTCTCCACCATTCCCTTTAGTAAAAATTACAGTGGGGATAGGGTAACGAATCTGAAGACCGACTATCGTACGGATTCCTCTGAAATCTGCCGCTGCATAGAACCATCTCAAACAGTTTATGAAGTACGGTCTAGGACTTCGACTGATTCGAATCTGAAACTAGTTTTATGCAAAGAAAACTTAGTTTAGAAGGAAATATATAACACTATATATTTAACGGTGTCTCCTAACCACACATTGTATTTGACTAATGTTACCTTTTTCTCGACAAAACCGTCTGAATTCTAAAAGTTGTAATAAGCCTCTTCTGGATGCAGTTTTTAAAGGGCCAATCAAAACCATACAAAAACAATTTTAACACAATCTTTATCTAAGACCATCATAGAAAGTTACACATTCCGCACAATCTACTAGCGAGAACGTAAATATTGAGCTATGGAGACGCTTTGAAATGGTTAGGTTATTTCTCATTATATAAAGTTACAAAGATTGTTATTCAATTAAAACGTAAAATTGATTAATTTTTTACATTATTAATAATTGTTAATGTAATATTATTTATAGGCCAGTAAAATAGAATCCGTTGGTGGAAATAAATCTTGGAAAGCGGGAGATCGTTTCAATCGCTTCATTTGACGTCAAATATAAGTATCCTAGGTTTGAAAACATTTATACTTTGCTACATAATGCGAGAATATGTTGACATTCGCACAAAGGGGTTAATAACCTTGACAATTGAATTGTGATTGTTTGTATAAAATTATTTCTTGAAAACGAGTACATACGTATGATTATTTAACTATAAGTACTAAATAGTAGATTGACTGAAATTATACAGATTGTAAACGTATTATTACCATTGTCTTTACAAATTTAATGTATACTTTTGTCGCTTTCGAAATTCTAGGTGTATCATGAGTGAATCCGATGATGGGAAAATGGGTTGTACACTTGTACACCTCCAAACATTGTGGAAGCAGCTCACATTACATCTCTTAATTTATTGCCAGATATTTCACGTAAAAAATATGAATGCAAGTATAAATTCTAGGTTAAAAAATTCTCTTAGCTGTTGGTGGTTTATTACTTTTTTTGTTGTCGTAGATAAAGTACTCGTGTGATTGATTGTGACTTCGACTCCGTCTCATGCCGCTACATCTTCACACTCGTGAGAAATTGGCACTTTTCTGCACTTGTAACACAATATATTAACACATGTGCAAAACCGAGGGTAGCTTGACCCAAAGCAGTTTAAAAGTTGTTTCAAAATCCTCCGTCTTATTCGTAAAACATTTAACTTTCATTGAAAATTATGTTATTTTGGAAACAAATTGTTGAGAGTGATTCATTTTCTCATAAATAAAAATGTATCCCACTCAGCAAAATTGATCGTTTTTATGCCGTTTTTGTCAACTTTTCCGGACTTTATGTATATCAGCGTTAATATTATTGAATTGTCTATATTTCCTGGCTTTTTGTTTAATAAATTTTTGGTTTTTTTAATAAAAATACTTTCATATGCATAAAGTTTTCTGGCTGAATGAACACTTTTAAGTAGTTTTAATTTATCGACTTTAATCGCGTACGCTGCACACTGGGAACCAGCGCACCTTTTGGTGGCCAAAAGTATTTTCTTAGCTTACTTTGTTTTTTTAATATTTTTGTTATCATGTGTGGCTCGAAGCCTGTGACCCTCTTTAAAGTAATTTAATGATGATTGAGCCCGCATTAACACAATTAATATATTTTAGGCACTAAAAGTTCTAAGTTGAAAATCTAAAGAGAGGAGTCTACACATTTATTCAACTGGGATACCTTTTTTTATCATTTTGTTTATGGTTAAACAGTACTCATATTAAGTTTTTCTCTTTGGTTACAATTTAAATTAAATAAATTTAAAATATTAGCAAAAGTTTCACAAGTTTATTATTATCTAGCTGATAATTTCTTCAGCAGCTAAGCTGTCTAAAATAGAAATTTGAATCTAAAGAATTGGTCTAATTTTTCATACTGAGGTTCAAAATAGTTGCAATATGAAATAAATAAAGATTATTAAAAGTTTCACAGTTTTATTAAAATATACCTGACAATATTGTTTCGACAGCTATGCTGTCATTTAATTTAATTTAATTTAATTTAATGACAGCATAGCTGTCGGAACAATATTGTCAGGTATATTTTAATAAAACTGTGAAACTTTTAATAATCTTTATTTATTTCATGATTATGGAGTTCCACAAAATAAGGCTGGAAACAATAAACAAAAAAAAAAAAAAGTTACAATATGTATTCTCATATTAACACTTGCGTAAAAAGTCACTATAATCAAAATTTAAAAAAATAATTTTCCATCCAGAATATAGCGAGGAGATTTTACAAACCATGTTTTATAAGTACTAGTTAATCCCTATATTCAATTTATGAATGAAACAGTTAATGTATTTTTTAATAGACTTGCTTATTTGAAGAAAAAATATACTATACAACTTGAGTGGAATGCTCATACCACTCGCGAACGACTGTCCTCGTATGATATAGACATCATTTCCATTCACGTTGTACAAACTACTGTTCTGAGATTTTTCTACAAATAGTAGCCGATCACACACTAGAACTAAAATACTTCCACAAAAATTATGTCTCTGTTTTCTAAAAAAACAAGAATTTAAATTAAGAATTTCAATCAAACTTTTATCAGTCAAAAACTGTACAATACTGCCACAGAATAATAATGTTATAATTACATTTATGTTGTCTTCAACATTCCTTCAATATTCATCAAATTCAAGCAAGTTGTTGCTCAATCCATGCAACATATTCCGAAACTCTTGTAAAAACAGAAGGATAGCCCTTTTCACAACCTGCTCCACTTCCAAAGGATACAATACCAACTTGTCTCAAGGGCCTTGGGCTTCCATCGTTAAGAGATACTACAAGAGGACCACCAGAATCTCCATTGCAAGCACCTCTACCATGGCTACCATTAAGACAGATGTTATTTTTAGTAACGTAGCTACCAAAGAATCTTTCACATTCTTGGTTAGAGATAATCTTGTCTACAGTAAAAAGTAAGACTTCACTAAGAGATCCAGATTCATCTGAATATCTTCCCCAACCACTAACTAAACCTTGTTCATCTTCAAGAGCAGCAGTGTCTGTGTATAGTTCAACTGCCCAAAGAAGTTCTAAAAACGTATTGCTTAGTTATAAAACGGATTATATTTAAAACAAGTTATTACAACTTACCGTGGAATTCGATTTTCTTGGAAAGAAGAATAACGGCAATATCGTTTGAGATTTTGAACGGATCCCAATCTTCGTGAACCTTGATTTCCCTGGATTGAATGATCTGCTGATGATCTTCGTCTTCAAATATTCTATGAGCATGCGCTATTACTTCTGCTGAACTAGCACTGCAATTAACACAATGCAAAGATTATTATTTATCATTACTTCCACTTCCAATATTTCAATTACTTTAAATTTAATTCTTAAAAATGTAGTATCTTAATTCACAAAAGAATTCTTTTTAGCAGAAACTTACTCATCAACGCAATGTGCTGCTGTGAGAACTGCATCGTCACGTATAACAGAACCACCACAAAATGCACCGCGACTGCTAATTACGGCAGCCTATAAAACAAGAAGGCATCGCATGAATGCAATGAAGAATTATGTATATGTATTTATAAATGAAATACCTGATAGGGTACGCCACCTGGTCCTTCTACTTCTATACCACCTACTATCTTTGGTGCAACAGCAGGTATTCTAGGCATTACATGGAGATGCTTAGGTTTTATTTTAGACCAGTCTCTGGTAGCCTAAATTTAGAATATTTGTTATTTTAAATATTTCAGATCATTGTTTAAATATATTTAAACTATATTACCTGCGCCACAGCAACTATAGCCAAAACTGTGAGAATAAGGTACTTCATTTTAGTCAGTGTTGTGGAAGAATATGATTGATTCTCTTTCTGAGCATAGTTTTATACTTACCATCATCTTATCTTTAAATAATGGGTACTTCAAAAGATATCGGTTGATAGGTAATAATTCCGTTGAAATATACGCGTTTAGACATTAACGTTCTAATTTTCTTTAATCTTTTTTATATCTAATACTTAATCATTGGAGAAAAGTACTCATTTACAAGTACATTTTATCTATTTCGGAAGATCTAACTAATATAATGACAATGAAGCATTATTCTGATCATTATTATGAATCAGACAATTCAGGCTGTATAGGTAATATGATGATTAAAGCATACACCACTTACCAGCAAGTGGTGTTAATGAAAATGAGTAGGTAATGTAAAGGCTAGTTTCAACCTTTTTAAATTACTTTGCTAAATGCTTCGGGCGCGATGTCCACAATTATGAAACAGGTCATACCTTTTTTTCTATGAGTATATGTAGGTACCAGTTATTCTTATAGGAAATCTAATGAAATGATAGTGACCGTCTATTCCCACATTATTTGTAATAAGTTTCTCAATACGTTTTAAAATTGATTGAAAGCCCATATTTTAATTGCATCAACACATTTAGTTTTCGTTTGTGTTTGATACCTAAAGTCTCATTTTTGATACAGCTTTATAAATGAACATCACAAAACCTATGTATTAGGACATTAGGGTATGTTTCTCAAATCAATTCATTTCATTTCAGAAAAATTATATAATTCTTCATTTTTTGTTAGATATACCAATGTTTTTATTTCAAATATTCAAAATTTTTTGTTATATTTTTCATTTAGATCTTCTGGTCATCTAATTTTATCAATTGATCTATAAACTTGTTTTTAATTTAGAGATAATACGCTCAAGTACTACTTATTAAACCACTTATTATACTGTTTTGTAACTTTTTAAAAATGTATTTATATTTTAAATCTGTACCAAAAATAGATTGTCAATTGTTCAAAGGAATTTACAAACCACTGCATATTCTCTGAAACCCACTGACACTATATTAGTCATTTTTATATTTATCAAAGTATCCTGCAAAAAGAGTTTCCATATTCAAAACTAAACTTTCCGTTTGAAGGAATTTGACATAGACATAATCTCGAGCAAAAATCATTTTTCTTTTGCTACGTAGCCCATATCAGTATTGGTTTCAGTGGAAATAAGCTTATGTCCTCTGATCAAGAATACACCCTTACCTGGAGTATGTGACTCACCATTAATAACGAAATAAAAATTTAAAAGATTACAATATAAAGATTCAGGGTCATAACAACACCGGAGCCGGTCATTGCGACACGGCCATTAAGATGCGGCCGTTTTGGGCGAGAAGACAATTTGGCGCAGGGGCACTTCAGTTCGGCCAAAAAAGCGCATCCATGCAAAGAGATTCTGCCGCAAATAATAATAATAATTACTACAACCCATAGCCTGGAAACCAGGCCCCAGAAGCTATAAGCTTGTGCGGGAGGGAGGGGGCGATTATTATTATTACGTAGGCCCTAAGTGCGGCTGCAGCCGACTTACAGATGGAACAGCGCAAATCCCACATTTGTGTCACAGCTAAGGAAAACTGCAGAAACCCTTAACCAGATCTGCCGGCACCAGGAATCCATCTCGGGCCGCTTGGGTGAAAGTCCAGCACATTACACTACCAAGGCTGTTATGGCAAATATAAGTAGTACTACGCCTTCATTTCGAGAAATTGTCTAGTGTTATTGTAATGAACTAAATCTGTAAGGACTTGCAGGTAATAAATACAGTATGATCTGCCTGATGGTCCAATATATTGCGCTGTACGGCAGTACGGCTGTAAATATTTACATTGACAAGTTAAATTGTAATATTTGCAAATTTTATAGTATATATTGGAAAATCTTCTAATAGTATATTAAAGTATTAGTTTCATAAGACACGTTTTTAGCGCACGCGTCCGAATTTAGAAAATGACTCGCGTTGCGGGGAATTATGAAACGAATACTTTATACTGTAACAAGAGAGAAAAAGAAAGAACCTCTTCTTCACACAACAAATGGAATATTCTACAGCATTCGAGAGAATGACGCATCGCACCAAGCATGTAAACGAGACGCGGTTTATCTAGCACTTTCCAGAAATAATAATAATAATAATAATAATAATAATAATTACTACAACCCATAACCTTAACCAAGGCCCCAGAAGCTATAAGCTTGTGCGGGAGGGAGGGGGCGATTATTATTATTATGTAGGCCCAATGTGCGGCTGCAGCCGACTTATAGATGGAACAGCGCAAATCCCACATTTGTGTTACAGCTAAGGGAAACTGCAGAAAACCTTAACCAGATCTGCCAGCGCCGGGAGTCGAACCCGGGCCGCTTGGGTGAAAGTCCGGCACGCCAGACATTACACTACCAAGGCTGTTAGCATAGTAGGTTCTAGCGGCTTCTGGTACGATTATATGAGGGTATAAAATCGACTTCGCGGATGAAAGAGGATCAGTCAACAGCGAGTAATAGAATGTGTATCACGAAATAAATAGTAAAGATAAATGTTGTATTAGAAATTCAGTCTGTAAATAATAGTTTTAATGGTTTATAATCATAGCGTTAATTTATAGTGTATTCATTAGTGTTTGTAAATAAATATTAATTATTAATAGACGATTTAAACAGCACTTTTGTTATTATTTTAAAAAGAACGTTACAGTGTTGTCAGGTGTGGTGTTTTAAAATAAATAAAATCGCGTAATAATTAAATAAAGTGCTGTGAGAATAAATTTTTAGTGTTAAAATTAATTTCAACAAACAATTAAAATGGTGATGAAACTATTAAAATATCTCTTAGTGATAGATTTAAAACGGGAATTGGACGAGATGGACTTGGATAGTAATGGAAAGAAAGAAGTTTTAATAAATCGGCTAAGAGAATGGCTTTTGGAACAGCAAGAAGACCCTGAAAGTTTCCTCTTCGAAATACCTTGACCCGCAATTGATACTAATTTGTTATTAAGTAAAATGGAAGAGAATTCTAGAAAGTCTGAAGAGAATTCTAGAATTTTAAAAGAGGAATTATTGGAAAAGTCTGAAGAGAATTCTAGAATTTTAAAAGAGGAATTACTGGAAAAATCTGAAGAGAATACTAAAATGTTTAAAGAAGAATTACTTGAAAATACTAAAGCACTGGAAGAAAAAGTTTTTGAAAATACTAGAATGCTTAAAGAAGAACTACTTGAAAATACTAAAGCATTGGAAGAAAAAGTACTGGAAAAACACGAAGAGAATTCTAGAAGGTTTGCAGAATTATTAGAAAAGTCTGAAGAAAGTTCTAGAAGGCTTAAAGGAGAACTGTTGGAAAATGTTAAAGCGTTGGAAGATAAGATTTTCGAAGAATTGTTGGAAAACTCCAGTGCGTTAGGACTATTAGAAATAAAATTGGAAAACAGGATAGGGTAATAAAGATGGTAGAAGAGAAAATGGCCCAAATGCAATTACCACCAACAGCTGAGAAAGATAGCGTAACTAAACTGTTGGAAGAGAGAATGAGTCAACTACGGTTTTCCTCAACTTCTGAGTGGCCGTTTAATGAAGAAAAGAAACAATTTAAAGAAGAAAAGGGGCCTGCCGTAGGGATAAAAGTAAAACCACCCACGTTCGATGGAAAGATACCTTGGTCCACCTACTACAAACAATTTGAGGCGGCCGCTGGGGCCAACGGATGGACACGCAAGGAAAAGGCCGTTTCTTTAACTGTGGCTTTGCGTGGAGACGCGTTGAACGTCCTGCAAACAATCCCAGCAGGACAGGAAAATGATTACCAGTTGTTAGTTTCTAGATTGGAGATGAGATATGGAGACGCGCATCTACAACAGGTGTATCACGCGCAAGTGAAGAATCGTATCCAGAAGAATGGAGAAAGCCTGCAGGAGTTTGAAGCCGATGTTGCGCGGCTTGTCCGATTGGCGTACCCTACGGCACCCGATTCATTTCTGGTAGAACTCGCTGTGCAGACCTTCATTGATGGGTTAAGAGACGGAGAAACACAACAATCATTGAGGCTGGCACGACCAAGAACAACTGATGATGCGCTCGCTCATGCCTTAGAATTTGAAGCTTCAAAACAAGCGTCCCGAGGTCACGGGCGTGTTCGGACCGTTATGGAAGAAGATGAAGGTTCTAAAGATCGTCTAGAAGAATTATTAATGAGAGTTCTTCAGAAGGAAGAGAACCGTAAAAAGAATTCTCAAGAAGTTCGAGGACCCCGTTGCTGGAACTGCGGTGAACAAGGGCACATACGACGCCGCTGCCCTAAACCCAAAATAAGGGAAGTACAACCGTCGAAAAAGTTAAAGGGGGTTGGCAAGAGGGGGCGAACGTTGACCATGAGTGAAGACACCCCGGAGATCACCATTCATGCCGTAACATCAAAGAATAATACCAGTAGTTTGTTCGTAGATGGAAAAATTGCTAATCGAACTGTTCCACTACTTATTGATACGGGGGCGACAAAATCCATCATACGCCCTAATGTTCTACGAACAAGTATGAAGCTGTTACAGACAACTACTCAACTCCGTACAGCGACGGGAGAAGTAGTACCAACACGCGGAGTGGTGAAGATGAAGATTGGCATTGGAAATGAAGAACGTGATCATGAGGTGCTGGTAGCCGACATCATTGACGAATTCATCTTGGGAATGGACCTCCTGAGAAAATTTGGTTTTACATTGGACTTGAAGGAGGGTGTTTTGAAGGTTGGTAACGAAGAACTTCCGTTGCACCCACGAGAAGATCCTGTCGTAAGGGTGTAACGGGTACATTTTCCAACAGCATTTTGTACGCAAAATTTAGCAATTATTCTTATTAAAAATCCTAAGTTCGGCTCTGCAAATTTCCATTCTTTTTAATATATGTGTTTAACAAAAATGGGGGCCGAAGCTTATGCAGTTTTAGAGAAAAGATCGATATTAGCTTTTTTAGATGCCGTGCGATAATTGGTTAAGTAAAAACATGCGACTCGTTGTGATTGGTTACTTAAAAATCGATCGATATTTAGTTGTGAGTGAGACCTCGCGATTGGCTGATATTCCTACACGGAAATAAGAATGTATTTCTACACGGAAATAAGACCGCGGAGATCAGGGTTGTTGTAGCGTGGCTTCACTTAGCAGACTTGAAAAAGCACGCTTGCTGCGAATGGTCGATATTATGGGGTGTGCGGTTTTATCGTTCGAGTTTCGATCAATAACGATTGAGTAGTGTTTACGGATTACTGTTCATTAATCCCTTAGAATTGAAAGACATTCTAGTTAAAGTGCATTACCGTTATAGTTATTTCGTTAAGTGCTAAATCCTTTTGAAAAGGTTTTATGTTCCGTTAAATTGTGTTTGAAGGACTTGTAATTACAACTGCTTCCTTTAATCTAATCTTCAGATAAGTGCAGTTACTAGCGAAAGAAGAAACATTTAAAGCGATCCTAAATTTAGTGAACGATTCTCGTGTGTTTGTAAATTAATGTTCCGCCTAAAGAATTTAAACGCATTTAGTGCTATAAGTGATTTAAAACAATTTGAAGCTTCAGAAACATTTTCGCTATTTTTCCGAGGGAAAATAATTACGATATTACGTAATAACAAATTAAAATCTTGTTTTTTTTTCGTGCCTGACTCAATTGGTTTATGTAATCATATGGGCTGTTGATAATAATTAATTTGGATCGCGTTTTTGTATGGAGAATCCACAATTCAATACAACGCCGGGTTCAATGCCAATTTCCCCAAATGAAAGGCCGAATTTCCAATTTCTACTGGACTATATGTATGGTGTTCCATGAGTTTGATGGAAAATATTCAAGGTACTGTAGTTTTAAGGATTTGTTTGTAATTCAGTTAATTAAGAATCTCACAGTTAAGAATTTTTCTTTAGGGAGAGCTCTCTTCGTTATGTAAAAACGATCTTTAAACTTTAATTTAATTGCAATTCATTCATATTGATAACTGTCGAACTGATTTAATTTGTCTAATCTCATTTAGATATTTGTGTATAAATTTTTGTCCAGAAAAAGACCAGTCGATATAAATTTTTAATATTTGTGTTAATGCTTTGGAACAATATTTGTGGTCGATCTAATCAAATCTTTTTGAGTTATTTTCATTATTTAATGAAAAGTTTTAAATGAATTTTTATTGATTAATTTTGGTATAATTATAACCTAATAAATTTAGGTTGGACTTGTAATAAATATACGATGTGTGTTTTATTTTTATCTATGCAAAGTTGTGTTTTAATTATTTTCCTGTTAATAAATGTTATTAATTCAAAACTGAATGATCTGAAAAACGGAACCATATTAGTTGTGAATGCTTAGTTTCATTTCTTCAACAATTTTAAGTAAACAAAATTTTGTTTCAAATAAATATTCTATTCATTTTCTGGTTAATGGATTTAATAAATTTTAATGCTTATTCAAAAGAACATCTTTGATTGGTTAATTTATAATTACCTAAGCTCAGAACCAGATGGCGCCCTTTTAAGTTTTTATTTGTGTTTGAACCTTTATCTATTCCTTTTCACAATTTATACACCTGTGGAACCAATACCTACGACTTGACTAATTAATTTGTAAGAGAGAGTTTAAATCTCAAGCTGTGGCAGATATTTTTTGAGCTTTTCAAATACAGTAAGTATGATGTATTTTTATAGCTTTTCTAGTTATTTTATTGTTATTTAGACCGGCAAAATAGCTCGTTTTCACTGGCCTTCCCAACGTGTTGCCCGAATAAAATATTGTTTCCACAGTTAAGAAAAGGTTTGAGATATTGGTTGATGAATATTTCTAGGATTTTAGGTGATTTTGTACTACGTTTCCAGATAAGGATTCTTATATTGGAATCCATAATATTGTAGGATTTCTGTAAAGAAATTGGAAAACCTAATTACAGTTACCGCTTATTTGTGGCGGAAAAAGTAAGTTTTATTGTTACGGTATTTTTTTCAAAATGGAAGTTAACCATTTGAAAGGTGATGAATTGAAGTTTGAGATTCTCTGTCGAGGCCTAAAGCCTGTAAGTAATTATTTGCAACGTCGTGCACTTTTGAGAGGCAGTTTGGCTAAAGAAAAAACGTTAAAGTCGGTTTCGTTTAAACAACCATATGATTTCAAAACTAATGTAGCACAAATTAAAGAATCATTTGTTGATATCGAAAAAATATTTGGGAATTCTGATGAATTAACGGAGGATTTGGGTGATGTAGTTTATTCTAGGTTGTTGCATTTAGAGAACCGTATAAATTTATTAGAAGTAAGTGGGGATGAGCAAGTTGTTGTTAAAGATGAGTTTGAAGCACAATTGTTAGTTTTGCAGGGTTTACTGATCGAATTTCGAACAAAAAATAATGAAACTAAAGTTAGTGATGCGAATGCGTCATTTTTGGAAAATTCTTTACAAGTACAGCCAACGGTTAAGGCATTTTTAGAAAAAATTAATGATTTATGTGAGGCTCGTCGAATTTCGAAACAAGACTTATTTGTTTCAGCTATAGATTTATTTTCGGGTCCGGCTTTATTATGGTACAGAGGTATTAAGAATGAAGTGAGTAATTGGAATGAGTTAGTTAAATGTCTAAAGAGAGACTTTTTACCTATCGATTATCAGTTAGATCTGTTAGATGAAATTAAAAATCGAACGCAGGGTCTTAATGGAAATGTTTCGTTATACATAATGTCAATGGAGGCTTTGTTTAGAAGATTAGAACATCCTGAAACCGAACTTGAAAGGGTAGAACAGATAGTTAGGAACTTAAATCCTTATTTCGCAGAGTGTATAGGTTTGCAGGACATAAAGTCCTTATCGTCATTAAAGGATTTTTGCAGAAAAATCCAAGAATTAAAAATTAGATCGGAAAGGTATCATCCCCACCTTCCAAGCGTAACGGGTTGTTAGAACCGGATTTAGCGTGTCTTTCATTAAATGACTGTCAGGCAAGAAAACCTACGGAAAATAAAATTAATATTTCTGAACTATCCAGTACAGATAAATCCTGTTTCAATTGCGGTCAGACTGGACATTTACATAGGCAGTGTTCTAAAAAACGACGTACATTTTGTTATAGGTGCGGTAAGGTCGGTGTATACTCCAATTCTTGTAATGTTTGCAATCCAAAAAACGCCAAGGGAGGTATCGTTGCGGATCAAGTAGTGATGAATCGTTCAACCGGGACGGTACCGAAGACAAAAACCCCGCAACCCAATTCACGTTCGCGTGCAAATTAATTTCTCAGCCCAAACAAACAACGAAATGTAATTTCTCGCCTTCTTCAGAAGAATGGAAGTCTTGGTTAGATAAAGTAAAAACTTTTATGTCCCCCAAAATACTTGCACCTCTTTGTGTTAAAATGCCGTACGATAATCGTCGTTTTGTACTCATTAGGATTCAACGATTTCCAGTTATTTGTCTGTTAGACAGTGGTGCATCAAATACTATTATAGGTTCTTCTGGTTTACAGTTTCTGAAGGAAAACAAAATTCCTTTTCAGTAGGTATGGCGTGACTTGAGTCCACTCCCACCCTTCCTACTTTTAGCCACGCCCATTTCCCCTTCTCCCTTCTGTTAGCTCCTCCCCCTTGCTTCTGATTGGTTACCCCCACTCCTGTAGCCCCACCCCTTCGCTCTCATTGGTCGACGAAGCCCCACCCCTTCTCTCTGATTGGTCGACGCCATCTTGGATGACACGCCTACTGCTCTCTGATTGGTCAATTAAGTCACCCTTACTGCTCTCTCATTGGTCAATTAAGTCACCCTTACTGCTCTCTGATTGGTCAATTAAACCACCCTATAGCTCTCTGATTGGTCAATTAAAAAATAAAGGCGTTGTCCGGATTATTGATTGAGTTGATCGGCTTCGCCCCTATAGCTCTCTGATTGGTCAATTAAAAAATAAAGGCGTTGTCCTGATTATTGATTGAGTTGATTGTCCAATAGAAACCTCTAGAAGGTATTAATTAAACATAATAATAATTGAAGGGTTGTGCGCGCGTTACCCTGAGTATTGATTTGTAGATTAGCCCAATAGGAAGCAAAGATTCACAATATTGATTTTCCCTAACTGTTGTTACGTCCCTACGATTACGGAAATCTGTATTACCGACAACGTACTGAACTTACGACAGACGGAGCCATTTGTAAAAGGAATCGATATTACAGAGAACGTATTCATGCCAATTGTAAAAAGGATAGTTACGTACTTTATGCATGTTTTCAACTATTACAATAATAATAATAAGCGTATATGCAAAGCATGAAAAAATTCTTGTTTGAAATTACCGAAATACCAGTTGAAAGGGTTAACATATGGAAAGATCACTAGTACTAACTAACTATAAACGAGATATATTTTAAATGTAAATACAAAGTGTGCAGATATTGATTAGTTGCAAAGAATAAAGGGTGTGAAATGAACCGTAACAAGGGGTAAATGCATAGGTTATATTATGATGTATCCGTGATTGAAACGTCAATTACTTACGTAATAATACATAGCTACCATTGTTTTTATTATTATTAATAATAATTCATTTTTATTAACAATTATGTTATTGCTTTCTCTTGTCGGGTGTCACTGTACATGCTTATAGGTATACGATATTTATTTATCTTTATGTTTTGAAGGCGAATGAGCATATTTACCATAAAAACGTATGCAAAATACTTAGAAATGTATTATCCTAGATATCAAGTCTTAACGTCAAATTAAATGAAAAATAGTGTTTTATAGAGTGTTAAAGGAAGGATGTAATAGTAGTAGTAGTAATGGATATTATTGATTCGATGAAAAAGCAAGTAATTAATATTCGTAGGGGTAGTGGAATAATAATACTATGAGTGTTTTAGACGGATGAATCATTCGTTCGTTCGTTCGTTCCTTATAATTCTGACAGGTCTAAACGAATAAAGAAGTGATAACATGTCATAACCTATGGCTATCGTGTGTGTGCATTGGAGTGTGTGTAATTTATTTATACAAAGTGTGCAGATATTGATGAGTTGCAAAGAATAAAGGGTGTGAAATGAACCGTGATTGGGGTGTTGATTTAATTACTACAAGAGTACAGTTTGTCTGGATATTGATTTTTCGAATGAAAGGGGGAGTTAGGGTAGATATGTATAACGTCAAATTAAATGAAAAATAGTGTTTTAGAGAGTGTTAAAGGAAGGAAGTAATAGTAGTAGTAATGGATATTATTGATTCGATAAAAAAGCAAGCAATTAATATTCGTAGGGGTAGTGGAATAATAATACTATGAGTGTTTTAGACGGATGAATCATTCGTTCGTTCCTTATAATTCTGTCAGGTCTAAACGAATAAAAGAAGTGATAACATGTCATAACCCATGGCTATCGTGTGTGTGCATTGGAGTGTGTGTAATTTACATTAACTAAACATATGAGAGGGAGAGAGAGCGCAAGCGCCCCCGGAACCTTTTGAAATAGGGATAAATATATCAATGTATAAAGTTAAAAGTTATTATTATACACTGGGAGACGCCATCGACGTCACATCAGTAAAGCAGAAGCAGCAGTAGCACCAAAGCAGTAATCATGACGAGTGAGGACAGCTCTAGCTTTAGCTACTACGACAGCGACGATAACGATTCTGTGTTTTCCAACCTATTTCCATATCGTGAAGAAAAAATAGGTGAGCTTTAAAAGAAAAACCATTGTATACGTTTACTAATTGAATAATCTCTTATGTTTAGACTACGATGACAATGACTACGACAACGAGACGCACCTTACAGATCACACATCAAACTTATCAGCTCCAGCACCAAGTAGTTTTTATCAGGGTGGTTACACAAACAACGCTGACAGCTGCCACGACGACGACGACGACACCGTTCAATACTACAATAATATGTTTCCAATTAGTGATGGAGCAGCAGCAGCACAAGAAGAAATAGGTACGTTTTAAAAAAAAACCTCTCTATACATATACTAAGCGAATAATAATTTATTGTTTTAGCCCTCCGTAACAGTGATCCGGTGCCGTTGTTAGACTATGCAAATGACGTTGTAGCAGCAACAGCAGTAGCAGCAGACTTTTCAACACCAAGTACAGTCGTTATAACATCGTCACCGATAGTACCACCAGCAGCTAAAGAAGTATACCTAGATGACAAACCTGTTCAACTGCTCGGTTCTATCCAATACCCATTGTATGTTACGAGGTCTCGCGAAGAAGCAGACAACATTCATATACATACCATCCATGTAGGTATGCTTCCACCGGAGGAACCTAACGAATTTGACGTGGTTGTGAAACTTGAATGCGTGAATAACGTATGTGATCATTGTGAAATTATGTTATCGGAAAGTGTCTGGTACCAGCTGTATGATGTACGGGTAGAGGCGTTGTTCAAAAATTTCTTTTACGCCTGCACTGACGAGGACTACGACAAGATACAGTGCGATAAACAATCGAGATTCCATCTATGTGAAACTTTATGCGTAGAGTTTAGTCACGGAGTTTTTTACGGCAACAAAG
This sequence comes from Agrypnus murinus, assembly GCA_929113105.1. Classification (NCBI taxonomy): domain Eukaryota; kingdom Metazoa; phylum Arthropoda; class Insecta; order Coleoptera; family Elateridae; genus Agrypnus; species Agrypnus murinus. The sequence continues at coordinate 76,977,026 of OV816026.1, forward strand.
TGGCAATTCATCATGACGAAAAATTGATAACCTTAAAACAGTATGAATTTCAAACTATAATGCATCTAGCACCGCTTATTAATCAGCATGCTCGTACTTTACGTTACCTCGAGTTTCCGCGCTTTTACTACGCTAACATAGATAATGTAGTAGAGGGGCAGCAGCAGCAGCAGCAGCAGCAACAGAGACTGTGCATAGAACAGGATAAAACACCCGTTTCGTCTGATTCAATTTTATTTACGACTGAAATGCTATGTGGTTACTACTCAGCTGTGAGTTTAACAGACAGCACAATAGCAGCTGGTGGTCTGAATTCTCTCATTTTATTAGAGATAATAAAACACTATCCATCAAGGTTTACAGATGTCGTACAAAAACAATTACAAGCATATCAACAACAACAACAACAACAGACGGCAGCAACATCGACGTCGTCAACAACAACGACGTCTGCACCATAACATTAAGGACACCGTGGAGAAAATAAAACTACTTAGAAACAAGTTAGAAAACTATGTGAACGCTTTACGTGTGTTACAACATGACATAAAAACATATTGTGTATTGAATAAACTATCAAATAAATTGTTACAATTATCGATTTGCTCTCTAAATGTATCGAAAACTAATAAATAAATAATAATAATATATATTATGTAAACAATGTTTCTTTTTTTTTTTTACTAGTGTAAATACCTATAGCAATATTGGAGAGGAAATAAGTTACGAGTGTTCTACCAACATGACGTAAAAAACATATTGTGTGTGTGTGTGTGTGTGTGTATTGAATAAGCTATCAAATTTGTTACAATTGTCCATTTACTCTCTCTAGAGGTATCGAAAACTAATAAATAAATAACAATAATATTTATATTATGTAAACAATGTTTCTTTTTTACTGGTGTAAATACCCTTAGCAATATTGGTAGTAACATTAACAGTGGCAACATTTAGTGTAAGTAAAGGAAGCAAGTTAAGATTCCACGTAGATGTGTTTACATTTTGTTCCTAGCAAGAATACATTACACAAAAGGATCGTAGGAATGGTTCATTTTATGCATCAACATATTTATTATTAATTTGATTATAGTTTTGAGGGGTTGCTAATCAAATTTGCTGATGATGACTCATACAAGAGTTAACATTAATTAAACATCCACCCTCTTTTGAGTCATCACAGGGAGATGCGATTAATAAATCGTATTTCTCTTGCAGCTGTGTACTGTATGAGTCACCACCAGCAAATTTGATTAGCAACCCTTCAAAACTATAATCTGATTGGTAATAAAACATGCAGATGCGTAGAAAAGACGCTCCATGTAGAGGTCGTGGTCCTGTGTGTAACGTATAAAAGCGAAAACTGAACAATTCAGACTTCAGTTATAACAAGCATCATCACCATAATCATCATCTCATAGTCTCTTCAAGCTATTAAGCGACTGTAAAAAGCATTGTAGTAGTTGTATAATTATTTAGTGAGTTTGTTCTCGTTGGCAACAATAACATCAACAATTAGGTAAATATTAGAACTGATCTTTATATAGTTTAACCTAATATATGTGCGTGTGTGTTTGTTTTTTCGCAGAAAATGGAATTTTTACATGAACTCAACAAGGCATCTGCAGCAACAGCTAGCCAAAAACCAACCAGAAAATTAGGCGATTTTAATCTGAAGGAAGTAGTCGAGATAAGAGAGTTCAAGAGTGTCGTTTGCCGTGATAAGCGCCGAAGTGTCTTAATCGTAGCTGATAAACATGTTACGTTTCTGCCTAAGCGGATCACAGAACGTATGACCGATGAAAGAGTGCAAGTGCTCAACCAGCAGTTGGCCGATAAAACACTTTCTCTAGGATTGATTTACTTGGGAAAGATAAAGACTGGCAACTATCCGGCGTATGACGCTTGCATGTTCGTCGAGACTAATAAGGTATGAACTAAACAGCAACAACAATAATCGATAAACCCCTGTTTAATACGTGTTTTGTTTTTCTCTCTCTTTACAGCCCTTGGACCCCCAGATCGAAAATAGAGAACAGCAGTAAAAGTCCACACTACAACTACCCTGCACGTCCGTCAGCAGCTCTGATAGGCTTCATCATTATCATCATCAAGCAAACCTGGTGTGAAAATTCCTCTCATATATTAATTGTAAAACTATGTACTCTATTACCACCTAAAATGTAGTAGTAGCAGTAGTAATTATTTCTAAAAGTTGAATAAATTATCTGATGTCTTAATTATTATTATTGGTGTTTCTATTTCTTGTACACGTCTTAGTGTATAAATATAGTAGGAATAACTTCTTGTCTCAAACACTTTTATGCAAACGTCATGACAAACAAAATAATAATAATAATGTTCGAGACATTCGAAAATACAAAGCTATTACTCGTTTAAACATACTCTTCCAAAAGGAAACTTCAAAATAGAAGACTCACAATAATCATAATAATAATAATAAATGACTATTGTAAATTTAGTCTTGTTTTATTTCTTGTACACGTCTTAGTGTGTAAATATAGTAGGAATAACTTCTTGTCTCAAACACTTTTATGCAAACGTTATGACACACTCTCTTTGACAATTTACCTTAACAAAATAATAATAATAATGTTAGAGACATTCGAAAATACAAAGCTATTACTCGTTTAAACATACTCCTCAAAATGAAACTTCAAAATAGAAGACTGACAATAATCATAATAATAATAATAAATGACTTTTGTAAATTTAGTCTTATCGTCACAGAAATTAAAAAGATCCTAAGAGCTGAAGCTTTGCAACGCTTGTTTTTCGAAACCTTTAAATTTTTGATTAGTAAATCAAAGGGGTGAATATGCATACTTTCGATATGAATAATATCAATCTCGTCTAACTAATATGATTAATGTTTACACTTTAGTATTTAGGTTGAATATAGGTACTGATGTTCGATACCCAAGCTGTAGCAGCAGTAGCAGTGTTTAATTGATGAGTTAATATTGATTTCTAGGCTATAACACCATCATATCTACCCTCTTACGAGATAGGAAATGTCTCTCTCTCTCTCTCTCTCTCTCTCTCTTTCTCTCGCTCATCTATGTAATGTCGTCACTACATACAAAACTACAAAGCTTAAACACCCCAACCGAATAGTATTTAGGGTGAATCATACCTTGTCTAACTAATATAATAAATAAATGCACTATTTTGTTCGTTTTATTATATTTATTTTAGTTCAGAGAGTGAGCATTTTACAAACAATACGTAATCTATACAAAGTAGTCATTAGGCTTTGGTAAGTATACACACAGACACAGATTCAATTGGTTACAAAATCATTAGCATATCCTACAGTTTGAACTTCTTTATCTTTACATGATGACAGGTGAATCATAATTATTTAATCTTAAAAACTATAAATTTTAAAAACTTCATTTATATACAATACAAAATACGCATCAACAATGCCAACGCCATCACTACCACCACCTCAGCGATGATGACAATAAATACACACACACACACACACATAGATATGCTACTTAAAGTTAATGCTAAGAGTTAAACAAACAAATCATAAAATATAAAAACGAGAATGTAAGCACACACACACACACACACACACACGTTAGAGTTTATAATATTTACATTACCGTTCTTTGCTTTTTATAACCGTATGGAACGGAATCAAAATCGTCTATACGACGTCTCTTGGCGAACGTTATCTTATAAGATTTTGATTCCGCTCGCGTAACGAGTTGGTGTTCGACTGTTCTGCGTATGTTGCTGGACTCGACCATTATTTTATCATCCATACCGTCTAGTAAACGAAGCATTGAGTCAAAATTAATAAATTGACTGGCGTGATGATTTAGTGTAATTCCCTTTACCTTCACTACTATATGCACACGATCTGTAGACGGGGAATACACTTTGTACGCGTAATTCTTCGGTCCGCCTGACACAAACTCTATAATATACGAGCCTGGCCCGTACCCTTCGAGCTCGTCTGTGAGGTCGCCCAGGAAGTTTCCGGTTGGTAGCTCGAACTCACCCGGCTTCGTCACATATATTACAGAATCTGTAAGAATGAGAAGAAGAAGAATATTAACTTTCTAAATATAAGGATAATACGATTGATTGACAGATGTAAGGTACAACCTACCTGTGTCATAGTATAAAATCCTTTCGTCCAACTGTTCCAGGTACGAGTAGAGCTTAAGGCGAGCATGGGCGGTGACAAATGCCGCGATGACAACGTTAACTGACGACAAGCTATCCGCTGCTTCTTCTTTATGCTGCCAGTTGACTGCTATCACCTCGTCATTTATTTCCTGTACATGGTTCACCTCAACGCTGGGATTGGATAGCAACTCGAAAAACTCTCTCGGTTCACTGATAATAGCCGTTTTCGACTGGTTCTCACGCTGTCCGAATTTTCCTATAATCATAATAATAATAATAATAAGCTAGTAGTAGTAGTAGTAGTAGTAAAAGAAAACTATAAGTAAAGCTACTATACCCCAGAACGAATTCAGCATCAGCTTGGCCAGCGATCTCAACCCCGGGTTCTTTATAATTTTGACCTCGTCCAAGGACACTCCCTCGTTCAGCTGGTATTCCTCGATATACTGTTTTCGGGTTTCATCGGAATAATCAGCAGCAGCAGGCCACCCGCTAGCTTCCTGCTTCATCTTTAAAAATTTATCGATAAAACCGGAAAACAGGCCTCCCTCCTTTGACGCTTTATTGTATCGGGTTACATCATACGCCCAAATCTCCTGTACGTCTTGTACGATGTAACCCTTTCGTAAGGCAGTCGCTACTTCGTCCAAGACCCATGTTCCACTGATACAGCGATCTTTTTCGTCGTCGTGTAGACATTCTGCCTGGTTGAGGTCTTCGGTGCAAGTGCGACACAACGGGAACAGAAGTTTATTGTGCATTTTGACGGGTAAGACCGGATGGTATAGATCTTGCGGAGGTAACATGGTGCATTTTACTACACCGTTGATGTTTTCTATGCCACCTTTATCCCGGATAAGCTGTTGGCAAGCTTCGTTACCTACGTGGACTTTAGGGTGGCCCGTAGGGAATTTCGCGTACTTACACACCCAGGGATAAAGGGAGCATACATCTACATACCGGATCTTTTCCCCGTCCCTCGCGATACGTTTTAATTTAGCTGCGCCTGTACGACCGCCGTAAAATGCCTCTCTCGGATTTAGTGGTGTATTTATAAGCATCGGGTGTTTTTCTAACTGCTGCTTTAGTTCGGGTGTTAACTGTTTCCGGAATGTGCATTCCCACTGCTCTATGACCTCGTAACCTAGCGATCTAAATTTCTCTGTAGACGCTTGAGTTTTTTCATAACGCATGTCCAAGGTATCGGAAGGATCTTCGTGGAGAGGTTCGTTGCGGCGAGTGGTATAGCAGCTGGGGCACCCGTGGAAATAACACCCGTGAAATTGAAAAATCTGTTTTTCTAACAGACCGTCTACCTTTAACCCTCCTACAATAGCTTCTCTCTGTCTGCCGGCGTGTTGTATCTGTACACCTCGTTGCTGTTCTTCCCGCAACAACCATTGGAGAGCAATCTTGGAATGGGTATCGGCACGCCTGTAGCCGCCCTTTGGAATGATCCCTATGGTGTTTTCTTTAAGAAATTTTCTTCTGTACATCAGGTTGCAGGCAGAGGCGATAGTAATAGCTTCTGTAAAAGGGTCAACGTCACATTCGGCCATAAACAAATTTCTGAAGTGCAGACAGGCTCTCTTTAAAATATCGACGTCTGTTCGACAATACTCGACTAGATCACGCTGCATGTCGAATTCGCTATCTTTATTAGACGCGTACCATTGTAGGAACTCTTTACGTGCCTTCGGTTTCATGGTATGTGAGCTGTAATGTTCGATAGCCGGTAAAGAGCCTACGTAGTTGGCATTGGCTTCGGTGTTAAACAGATGTGGGAAGTAGCCTTTGGGCGCCGGTAGACCGAACGCCTTAGGGAGCTCGGCCAGAGCCATGGGGAAAAAGTTGAGGGAATCTATAAATTTAAGATTGTCCAGCTGCAGTAGCAGAATTTTAGAACCACGCAATATCAAATCGGGTTTTATGGTGCAGGCTTTTGTTATCACGTGATTTAATATAAATTGTGTGTCGAAGGCTTGACCATTATGAGCGATTGCTACGACTTTTTTAAATTTCTTACGCACCTCCAGCAAGTGTGTTAGAAACCCTTCGACGCATAATTTTCCTTTTACTATTTGTTCTCGAACGCCACATCTCGTACATATGGTCACGTTTGCTGGAGTATCGTAACATGCAGGGCATACTTGTTGGATAACACACAAATTAGCTTCGTGTAGCTTTACCCCGGGAGCAATCTCCTTTTCCTGCCGGGTCTCTAGATCGAAGAACACAAACAACACGTCTTCTTCTTCTTTTTGTTTTGTACCCATTTTCGCGGACGGTTTAATGTAGCAGAAGTGGTTCTCCGGCATGTGAGATTGACACGTTTTACAGTAGATCTCCCCGCATACGTGAGCCTTTTTTCTGGTCTTTGTGTTAACGGTCCTGAAACACCCGTCACATTTTTGCACGTCCTGACACATTTTGCCCGTATGGTTATCAAAACATTGCTGGTTTCTAAAGTCCCTTTTACAGTGCTGACATCTAATTAGTTGAGCTGTTCTTTCACACGGCGGGGAGTAACCGCAACCTGCACAGGACTTCTCGCATCTATGCTTGTTCTTATGATCGTAAGGAGTATGACAACTCTCACAAAAATATATACAACAGAAGGCGGACGTCAGGTTGGTGATAACGTTATAGTGATTGTCGTGGTATAATAAATTAATTCTCTTTTCCGCATGAGGACCTTCAAACAACTGCTCACGACCTTTGGTTCCGTAACGGTACACAGTTATCTTGAAGTTGTTCATGTGAGCCTGGAACTTCTTCAACTCGTTTATACCTGCACCCTCCGTTGGTATAACTGTAACACCTGCACTCTGCATTAGTTCCTCAGCCTTTACCTTCTGGAGCTCTTGACCCTTCCTAATCTTATTGTAGACGGGCTCTTTATTGGCATGAGCAATCGCTACAGCTAGAGCACGCGGAAGACACAGGTTATCTTTGCTGTTGCTAATGGGTACTATCCCTCTTCTTTGCCTGCATTCCTCTTCAAAACTATTGTAAATACGTTGTTTACCTCGACCTGCAGGCAGTGTTACAATTGTAGCGACGAGTTTAAAGGTGTCGGTACTGAGCGCTTCAGGATCAGATTGAAGAATGCTTTCAAGTATGCCCCATGCATCGTTAAACGTGATCTCGTCGGCTCTTTTGAGACTCATATAACCTGGTAATTTCTGTTTGAAGCTGTCGAATTCAAACGAGGCACCGATTTTGTCCGAAGCCTGAGCCTTCGAGAGCAAATGCGATATTATCTGATTAATTGCATTTTTAAAGAATACTAGATGGTCTTCGCCAGACGGTGCGTCGTTAACTTTAAACACCATTCTACGCTTTTGTGTACCAAATTTCTTGATGGTAGACACATTTTCGTCAAGAATTTCGTAGAGAGACATTTTGCACAAAGCAGCAGCAGCGGCAGCAGCAGCAGCAGTAGCGGTATGCACAATAACAATACCAATAAAGCACTTATGCACACTTGACGCGTTAAACAGACACCTAATGATAAAATCGAAAATTATTACGTTGTACTACACTACATAGCAATTTAACAGATTAAATGGATGATAGTAAATATTCGTATTCAATTCTAAACGCAAAATACACAATGACAACGACAACAATATGTAAAAGACTTATGTAAAAGAATTATGTATGCGTACATGTTACAGTATGAATCATTAACAATTTAGCAAATTAAAATGATTGATAGTAAATAGTCGTATTAAATTCTAAACGCAAACGCCAGCAATAACATAAACTGTTAATAAACAGTTTAGCAAAATGAATTATAACATATCCGATTTTATTATTATTATTAATAAACAGTCTGCTTGTGAGTTGTTAATAACAAGAACGAATATTGAACAAACATTCTTACCTTTACTGATCGACGTTGATGGAGCACAAAAGGCACTTGAAACGAACAATTAACTTACACTTACACACACACAACTAATAACAACAACAACAAACTACACCACTACCACTGTTTTTGTCACTAAAATAATAATAATTGCTGAAACTAGAATACTTGAAGCGAACAATTGAGTTGATACTAGAAGGTGTATTAGGAATAGTTGTTCGGTCGATCGTTCTCAAATAACTGAAGTCGAAACGTTTATAAATATTTGACGTTATACATATCTCCCCTCCTGATAAGTAGTCAGTCAGTCAGTCAGTTAATTTGATTAGTACCCTTATCACTCCTCGTCTATGTAGTATATGGTCATCAAACTCCCCCTTTCATTCGAAAAATCAATATCCGGACAAACTGTAGTCTAGCAAGCTATGTATTATTACGTAAGTAATTGACGTTTCAATCACGGATACATCATAATATAACCTATGCATTTACCCCTTGTTACGGTTCATTCACACCCTTTATTTATTTCTTTGCAACTAATCAATATCTTCACACTTTGTATTTACATTTAAAATATATCTCGTTTATAGTTAGTTATTACTAGCTGTCTTTCCATATGTTAACCCTTTCAACTGGTATTTCGGTAATTTCAAACAAGAATTTTTTCATGCTTTGCATATACGCTTATTATTATTATTATTATAATAGTTGAAAACATGCATAAAGTACGTAACTATCCCTTTACAATTGGCATGAATACGTTCTCTGTAATATCGATTCCTTTTACAAATGGCTCCGTCTGTCGGTAGTTCAGTACGTTGTCGGTAATACAGATTTCCGTAATCGCAGGGACGTGACAACAGTTAGGGAAAATCAATATTGTGAATCCCTGCTTCCTATTGGGCTAATCTACAAATCAATACTCAGGGTAACGCGCACCACCCTTCAATTATTATTATGTTTAATCAATACCGACTAGTAGGTTTCTATTGCACGATCAACTCAATCAATAATCAGGACAACTCCCTTATTTTTAATTGACCAATCAGAGAGCAGCAGCAGCGAATTTCAGGATCCCTATTGGCTAAACTACAAATCAATATTTGCTAGAGAGAAAGAGAATAGTACAGTACGTTGTCGGTATTACAGATCTCCGTAATAGTAGGGACGTCACAGCAGCAGCTAGGTGAAAAATGATGACCGTCCAATCATAGATCAGTAGGCGAAAATCAATATTGTGTACCCCAGCAGTGCTTCCTATAGGGCTAACCTAATCAATACTTCGGGTAACGCGCCCCACTCTTAATTATTATTATTTTTAATCAATATCTGCTAAAAGGTTTCTATTGGACGATCAACTCAATCAATAATCAGGACAACGCCCTTATTTTTAATTGACCAATCAGCGAGCTATAGGGGCGAGGCCGATCAACTCAATCAATAATCCGGACAACGCTCTTATTTTTAATTGACCAATCAGAGAGCTATAGGGGTGATTTAATTGACCAATCAGAGAGCAGTAGGGGTGACTTAATTGACCAATGAGAACGAAGGGGTGGGGCTTCGTCGACCAATGAGAGCGAAGGGGTGGGGCTACAGGAGTGGGGGTAACCAATCAGAAGCAAGGGGGAGGAGCTAACAGAAGGGAGAAGGGGAAATGGGCGTGGCTAAAAGTAGGAAGGGTGGGAGTGGACTCAAGTCACGCCATACCTACTCTTTTCAAAAGAAATTAACAGCTGGTCGTGTTACTACAGCTGATGGTGCCATCCAACCTTGTGAGGGCGAAATTAATTTACCGATTACTTTAGATAAGGTTACGAAATATATCAAATGTTTGTTAGTTCCTTCCATTACCCAAGCTTTTATTTTAGGAGTAGACTTTGGTCATCTTTTTAAAATAAATCTAAATATGTATGAAAGAGCGTATGACTTTGCAGTAGAACCCTCCGTAAATACTATTTCTTCAGTTGAGAATTCTGCAAACCATACTTCCTCCATGGAAGCTACGAAAATTATTGACCAAGCTTCTTTAAGTTTCAAACAGAATTCCGTTTTAAAGAAAACTATTTCAGCCTTTGAAGAATTAGTTTCCGATAAGTTAGGATGTACGAATGTATTGAAGCATTATATTGATACAGGGGATGTTCAGCCTATTAAGCAAAGGCAATATCTTCGGTCGCCTGCTATGCAAACCCATCTTCATAAAGAAGTTGATGATATGTTAAGACTTGGAGTGATTCGTGAGTCTAATAGTCCTTGGAGTAGTCCAGTGTTGTTAGTTAAGAAAAAAACAAATGAATTACGATTATGTTATGACGCGCGAAAATTAAATAGTGTAACAAAAAAAGATGCTTTTCCGTTACCTCGTACTGACGCTATTTTAAATAGACTTCGAAATGCTAAGTTTCTGTCCAGTATAGATTTACGTAAAGCTTTTTGGCAAATCCCTTTAGAGGAATCTTCTTGTGCAAAAACAGCTTTTTGTGTGCCTGGTAAGGGTTTATTCGAATTTACTGTAATGCCTTTTGGTTTATCGAACAGTCCGCAAACAATGCAGAAATGCATGGAAAAAGTTTTAGGTCCACTTATGTTGGATGAGAAAGTTTTTGTGTATCTTGATGATATTATTATTGCGTCTTCTACTTTTGAGGAGCATATTAAGATTTTGAATCTTCTACGATTAAGGCTGAAAGATGCTGGTTTTACGATTAATTTGGACAAATGTCAGTTTTGTCGTTCTTCTTTGAAGTTTTTAGGTTTTGTTATTGACCAAGAAGGTTTGCGAACTGATCCAGATAAGGTATCCGCTATTTTGAATTTTCCTACTCCTCGCAATACGACTGAAGTTAAACGTGTGAATGGTTTAGTTAGTTACTATCGACGTTTTATTAAAGGCTATGCTGAACTTTCCGCCCCCATTACCGCACTCATTAAAATCAAAAAGAAAGGAGATCCTATTCATTGGACTTCCGAAGCTGAGCAGTCATTTCAAAAGCTTAATCTTTTGAAATGACTGCTGAGCTTATTAGTTCCGCTCCTGTGTTAATTTCGCCAGATTTTTCGTCTCGATTTTATATACAGACTGATGCAAGTGACGTAGCCTTGGGCATTGTATTGTTTCAAATTATGGACGGTTCAGAACATCCAGTTGCATATGCAAGCCGAACTTTGACTTCTACCGAAAGAAAATATTCAGCTACTGAGCGTAAGTTATTAGGAGTTATTTTTGGTATAGAACATTTTAGAGGTTATGTTGAGGGTACCCCTTTTACAGTTATTACAGATTGTGCAGCAATTAAGTGGCTTCATAATATTCGTGAACCTACAGGTCGTTTAGCTAGATGGTGTATGCGTCTTTCCCAATTTGACTTTGATGTACAGCACCGCCCGGGAAAACTAAATATTATTCCGGATGCTTTGTCCCGATCTATTTCTGTAATGAATATCGATACTCTCGAACCTGATGATTGGTATCTTAATATGATAGGATTAGTTCAAGCTTCTCCTGAAAAATATCCGTATTTTAAAGTCGAAAATAATCGATTATATAAGTTCTTGCCTTCCTTATTACCGCTTGAATCTAATATTTCCGATTGGAAACTAGTAATTCCAACTGCTAATGGGAAGCAGATTTTGCAACAGTGTCATGATGAACCTACAGCTGCCCATTTTGGAGTTTCGAAAACTCTATCTCGCATTTCCGAATTATATTATTGGCCGAAACTCAGATATTCTGTCAGTAAGTATGTACGCAGTTGTAAGACATGTGCGAGTCAGAAAAGTGAGAATGTTGCACGTGCAGGCCTTATGGGTAAAGAAAAGAAAGTTAGCTTTCCTTTTCAGTTGATTAGTATGGATTTGTTAGGTCCGTTGCCGCGAAGTAAGTCTGGTAATCAGTACTTGTTTGTTGTGACCGATTGGTTTACTAAGTATGTCTTAATACAGCCATTACGTAAGGCCACTACTAAGCCTATGATGAAGTTCTTGAAGGAACAAGTTTTCTCAATATTTGGCGTACCCCAAACCGTTATGTTTGATAATGGGTCGCAATTTATTTCTAAAGAATTTCGAGATTTTCTGGATAGCGTTAAAATACAGAATGTTTGGCTGAATGCTCGTTATCGTCCTCAAGTTAACCCTACAGAACGAGTTAATCGAGTTCTTGTTACAGCTATTTCGTCATATATTAAAGATTCTCATCGTGAATGGGATAAACATATTTTTGATATTGCCCAGGCAATACGTCTTGCTAGTCATGATTCAACTCAAGTTTCTCCCTCTTTCATGGTCTTTGGTCGACATGTTCCAGTTAGTGGAGATTTTTATAGTCCTATCGACCCCAATAAACCTTTAGAGATTGCAAATAAACTCTTTTGGACCCGTGAGCTAACTCAGCTTCCCGAATTATATGAGGATGTTAAGTCCAGATTACATAAAGCATATGAGAAAAATTCTCGTCAGTATAATTTACGAAAACGTCCGCTCAAATTTTCTGTTGGAGATATAGTCTGGAAGCGAAATTTTACTTTGTCTGATGCTTCTAAAGATTACTCTAAGAAGTTTGCCCCTAAATATATTCCATGTAAGGTTACCAAAGTTTTGTCTCCACTTGTGTATCATTTACAAGATTTAGATGGACATCCTGTTGGCAATTTCCATGTCAAAGATTTAAAGGAAAATCATTGTGACTTTTCCAAGTAATAAAACTCTAATTCTTAAATAATAATGTAGGTCTTGTTCAACTTACGACCTTTTCTCATGTTTATTTTTGGTCATCTATGGTTTTGTGTTGGCAAGTATGCTCGTGTATGTGTTTGAAGGTACCTAAACTTGATGATTGGGAACGTTTGATGATGTAAGTTGTTGTATGTTTTGTGACTGTGGCCCTAGGCCAATGAATCCTTTTGTATGAGATGATAGGAGAGCTTACTCGCTACCAAATTAAAATTGCCTATCTATAGGTAAATTACCTTTTGGTTCATTTTCTAATTCTTGCACTTAAAATCTTTTATGCTTATTGTTAAATAAGTTTTATCTTTAAATAATGCTAATTAATCCCTTTTGTGGCGTTAATTCTTTCATGGTTCTGACAGGTACTGTTGAATTTCTTTCATTCTTTTAGTTGTGGGAGTTAGATAAAACAATGATAACGTGATTTGTTGCGTGCCCTCTTCTTTTTGAGTGATTGAATATCTTCGTGGAATTCTTGTGTGGGAGTGTGATTGAGTGAAGCGTGTACAGGGGATATTCTTTTATCCCTTGGGTGTTTCTTGCTAGGTTGGTCGGAACGCACGCAGGGTGTAAGACAATTTTCCCGATTGTGTCCAGTATATATTTACCGATTTTGACAGTTCTGTCTATTTAGAAATTCGTGTGAAGTTATTACTTTATTTTGAATATTCAGAAAACATAACAATCTGTTGGGATTTTGAGTCCTTGTGCATTTTAAGTTCGTTGAACTTCCTTGAGCTTTTTCAAAAAGCTAAATTATAAATCTGTTTGAGATCTATTAGGTCTTGTGGTATTGAACCATTTTGAAGTGAGAGTGTGTGAGGTTTTGGTGATGTCGTTCAGTTTTCATTTGTACCGTTGGCATCCACCATTTTGATTTGTGTATCGTTAGTGATACAGTTTTGCAGTACAGTTTTGAATTGTGCTTTTTTGGGCGACCTGTTTGGTCCCTTTACAGTATTGTTTTGCAGTATAGTTGTGTACCGTACCGTTGGCAAGTGCCATATACCGTTCCGTGCCGTTCAGGCAATATCGTATCGTACAGTTGGTAAGCTATATACCGTTCCGTGCCGTTCAGGCAATATCGTATCGTACCGTTTTGCAGTGCCGCTTAGTACTGCATTTTAGAGGCATTTTGGTCTCTGTTCCGTACCGTTTGGTGATTTTGATCACCACGATTATCGTTTTGCTTTTTGAAATACAGGGTGTTTCGTATGTACCGTTCAGTATCGTTACAGTTTGTTGTGACAATCCAGTATGAGTGTTCCTGTGTTGGAATTTGTTTGATATTTGAGAATTTGTGAAGGTCTTAGTGACCTTATGGTGTTCAGCTTTGTGTTATCGTATCGAGTTTTGAGGTCGTGTTCTTTTCAGAACAAGCCTTCGAGTCACTTTGTTGACTAATCAAATTTGTATGTTTCTTTTATGAAATATTTTTTCCCCCTTTGAGAAATTTATATTTCTCCAACCTTTTGTTTTAGACTTTTGTCTATTATAGCGCGGTGTGAGGCGCTTTAGAAATTCCTTCACCGATGACGGGTTCCGGTAAGAGTCCGGTAAAGCATTTGTGGTTCTTTTTACCATCCTTTAACCACTTTCTTCTCCTAAGGACTTCTGGTCCTTCGAGTCACTTTGTTGACCAATTTGAATTTGATGTTTCTTTTTGAAACTGTTTTCCCCTTATAGAAATTTATATTTCTTTAGACCTTCTGTTTTAGACTTTGTCTATTATAGCGCGGTGGGATGCGCTCTAGAAATTCCTTCACCGATGTCGGGTTCCAGTAAAAGTCTGGTAAAGCTGAGGTAGTTCTTTCCGTTACCATCCCTCGACTACCTTCTTTGAGGACTTTTTGTCCTACTGGTCTATGTTGACCATCCAATCTGTCGGTTCTTTTGGGAACCATGCTCTTTGTGAGATCTTTTGCTTTGTGCAGTTATAAGGTACTTTCGATCTATTAATTTGTATGGATCACCTTATTTTGTGTGTCCTTTTCAGGGCAATCTCACTCCTTTTTGGAGTTACCGTTCTTTTTGTGGGATATAGACCCATTACCGTACCCTTTCGTTGGGTTTTAGCTCCTTGGTCTCTGGCCGTCCTGTGTCATTCTTTGGAGTTTCTTTTTACTGGGATATTGATCCACTACCGTATCCTTTTGTGGGACTTCAGTGTTACAGCTGTTTGTAACATCTTGCGTTTTAGTGCGTGTTGCGCACTATGTTACCGTCATTTTAATGAACGAACTAGCAATGTTGGGATCTGTTCTTTTTAGAACAAAGCACTATTTTGCTTCCTTCTTTCTCCGTTTCAGTAGAGCTGTCAACAATTTGTCCAATTGGACAGCTTTCCGTTGCCTTTGGTGTAAGCTTCTTTTGTCCAGGGACATCATGTTTTGGAGAGGCTTATACAATTTTGAGCCAGATAATATGGAAAGGTTTATTAACCTTGAACCATCTATTTTATAGTTACAGTCAGTAAGCTCTTTGAAAAGGTTTTCAACCTTCAGCTATATTGTCATTCGTTGAAGTTAACGGACTTCAGTTAATATGAATAGGTTTATTAACCTTAAGTTCTAAATCCGAATAGGTTTATTAACCTTATGTCTTTCAGTTGATGGCTGCGACCCAATATATGTTGGAGACTGTTTGAAAGGGTTCTAGTAACCTTAAGTCGTCCAATCGATGCCTAGAATTTAATATATTCTATTGGTAAATACAATAAGAGTTTGTTAACCTTAATTTATCCACGTGTAAATATTTAATTCCGAGGAGGTTTATTAACCTTGATTCCTTTAGCTTGCAGTTATTGTGTTATATGAAAAGGTTTATTAACCTTAACTTCTTAGCTTATAGTTATAGGTAACCTATCTTAGGTTCGAATTTAAAAGGAGTTTTAGTAACTCCATATCGTTTGATTTTCAGTTATAGGCTTACGTTTTGGGAATTCATTTCGTTCAGGTATTGAGCTTGAATTTTATTTTTGGTATACCGTTCGGTATACACTTTATAGGTATTCTGAGTGAATGAGGTGACGAATGGGTAGTGTTGACTACTTTTTTTAGTTTAGTGACGTTCTTCTGGTGGCGGTTAGTGCTTTGTTTTGGTAGTGGTTGGGCTTGAACCTTTCCTGACGGTTGAAGGTGTGTCCTAACGCTGGACGGTGGGTGTTTTTTGGGGGATTGGTTCTTGTCCTGGCTTCTGCTGAAGTGAAGTACTATCTGTGTAGGTTTCCTTTTCTCAGCTTTGTTTACTATTATTTTATTTCTTTCTCTTCCTTCTTTCTTCTCGATATGTGAAGGCTCAGTTAGTACCATATCGGGCTGCTGTAAACCGGAGATCACGGCGTGTTGCCTTTTGGTACCCTATGCGGCACCTTGCTGTTGCACTCTCTTGTGCGAGTATTAGAATCGGTATAGGTAGCTCTTGCTACAAGTTTATGATGTTGGTGGGTGTTTTTGAGAATGAGTGACTTTCCTAGTACATGATTATTGGGGTCCCCGTTGGTGGGTCTGGCTTCTCCAACACCTTCGGTTTTGCTTGAATGTTCTGGGAGGACATTTGTTTTAGGGTGGCTCCTTTCTGCTCTATTCGGCGTTCCTTACCTTGAGTCCCTTCTATCTTCCTAGCCGGATAGTCCCTTTCCTTTCCTCTTTCCTTTTTGAATGTTTAGACACTTTTGGTCTAATAGATTTGGGCGTTAGGCACTTTTGCGTGTGTTTTGGTTTTGACACTAGTATGGTATCTTCGTATGCTTCTGGCATTTTGTTAGTTTTAAGTATAAGACAAGATGGGCTTCTTAGCTTTTCTTTTTTTATTGTTTTTTTTCTTTTTTCTTTGACGAGTAGGCGAGTGTAACGGGTACATTTTCCAACAGCATTTTGTACGCAAAATTTAGCATTTATTCTTATTAAAAATCCTAAGTTCGGCTCTGCAAATTTCCATTCTTTTTAATATATGTGTTTAACAAAAATGGGGGCCGAAGCTTATGCAGTTTTAGAGAAAAGATCGATATTAGCTTTTTTAGATGCCGTGCGATAATTGGTTAAGTAAAAACATGCGACTCGTTGTGATTGGTTACTTAAAAATCGATCGATATTTAGTTGTGAGTGAGACCTCGCGATTGGCTGATATTCCTACACGAAAATAAGAATGTATTTCTACACGGAAATAAGACCGCGGAGATCAGGGTTGTTGCAGCGTGGCTTCACTTAGCAGACGTGAAAAAACACGCTTGCTGCGAATGGTCGATATTATGGGGTGTGCGGTTTTATCGTTCGAGTTTCGATCAATAACGATTGATCGATTTTGAAGTAGTGTTTACGGATTACTGTTCATTAATCCCTTAGAATTGAAAGACATTCTAGTTAAAGTGCATTACCGTTATAGTTATTTCGTTAAGTGCTAAATCCTTTTGAAAAGGTTTTATGTTCCGTTAAATTGTGTTTGAAGGACTTGTAATTACAACTGCTTCCTTTAATCTAATCTTCAGATAAGTGCAGTTACTAGCGAAAGAAGAAACATTTAAAGCGATCCTAAATTTAGTGAACGATTCTCGTGTGTTTGTAAATTAA
Organism: Agrypnus murinus; assembly: GCA_929113105.1. Classification (NCBI taxonomy): domain Eukaryota; kingdom Metazoa; phylum Arthropoda; class Insecta; order Coleoptera; family Elateridae; genus Agrypnus; species Agrypnus murinus. The sequence continues at coordinate 76,994,366 of OV816026.1, forward strand.
TGTTCCGCCTAAAGAATTTAAACGCATTTAGTGCTATAAGTGATTTAAAACAATTTGAAGCTTCAGAAACATTTTCGCTATTTTTCCGAGGGAAAATAATTACGATATTACGTAATAACAAATTAAAATCTTGTTTTTTTTTCGTGCCTGACTCAATTGGTTTATGTAATCATATGGGCTGTTGATAATAATTAATTTGGATCGCGTTTTTGTATGGAGAATCCACAATTCAATACAACGCCGGGTTCAATGCCAATTTCCCCAAATGAAAGGCCGAATTTCCAATTTCTACTGGACTATATGTATGGTGTTCCATGAGTTTGATGGAAAATATTCAAGGTACTGTAGTTTTAAGGATTTGTTTGTAATTCAGTTAATTAAGAATCTCACAGTTAAGAATTTTTCTTTAGGGAGAGCTCTCTTCGTTATGTAAAAACGATCTTTAAACTTTAATTTAATTGCAATTCATTCATATTGATAACTGTCGAACTGATTTAATTTGTCTAATCTCATTTAGATATTTGTGTATAAATTTTGGAACAATATTTGTGGTCGATCTAATCAAATCTTTTTGAGTTATTTTCATTATTTAATGAAAAGTTTTAAATGAATTTTTATTGATTAATTTTGGTATAATTATAACCTAATAAATTTAGGTTGGACTTGTAATAAATATACGATGTGTGTTTTATTTTTATCTATGCAAAGTTGTGTTTTAATTATTTTCCTGTTAATAAATGTTATTAATTCAAAACTGAATGATCTGAAAAACGGAACCATATTAGTTGTGAATGCTTAGTTTCATTTCTTCAACAATTTTAAGTAAACAAAATTTTGTTTCAAATAAATATTCTATTCATTTTCTGGTTAATGGATTTAATAAATTTTAATGCTTATTCAAAAGAACATCTTTGATTGGTTAATTTATAATTACCTAAGCTCAGAACCAGATGGAGCCCTTTTAAGTTTTTATTTGTGTTTGAACCTTTATCTATTCCTTTTCACAATTTATACACCTGTGGAACCAATACCTACGACTTGACTAATTAATTTGTAAGAGAGAGTTTAAATCTCAAGCTGTGGCAGATATTTTTTGAGCTTTTCAAATACAGTAAGTATGATGTATTTTTATAGCTTTTCTAGTTATTTTATTGTTATTTAGACCGGCAAAATAGCTCGTGTTTCAAGGGTTTTGTTGACAGAAGATGTGATATAGCCGGGTCAAAGCGAGATGGTTGTCGAGGCAGGTTTGGATGGAGATCTTCGGGTAGGATGTGTGCGAATGATGGAGCCTGTTTGTGATAAGAAGATCCATAGTGGCATACTGGTGGGAAAAGCGCTGATCAAGGTTGGAAAGACAGTACCGGTGAGGCTTATAAACGTTAATGTGGATCCGGTGACATTGAAGAAGAGTACCCTTGTGGGACAGTGTGTGCCAGTATTCCGAGTAGCCAGGTGTATGGCTGATGTTCCAAAACCAGCGCCTAAAGACCATGGTGAAAAATTAGTGGGTATGGTTACTAGTTCGTGCGAAGACCTTAACAGAACGGAGGTGAAAGAGGTACAGGGTTTGGTTCACCGATACCAAGATATCTTCGCTCTTGACGATAGCCAGAAGGGACGAACAAATATAGTAAAACATAAAATCAATACAGGTAACTCTATGCCTGTCCGTCAGCAGCCGAGGCGTCTACCTCTAGCAAGGCGAGCAGAAGCCGAAAGATTATTACCGATATGGAAGAACAAGGGGTCATCGAGCCATCCAACAGTCCATGGGCATCATCGGTGGTCATGGTCAGTAAGAAGGACGGGTCAACGAGATTTTGTGTAGACTATCGGCAGCTCAATGACGTGACCAAGCAAGACAGCTATCCCTTACCACGCATCGACGACACGTTAGATACCCTATCTGGTTCACGAAGGTTTTCGACTTTGGACTTGAAGAGTGGTTATTGGCAAGTTGAAATGGAACCTGAAGACCGGGAGAAGACCGCGTTCACTATTGGTTCCAGACTATGGCAGTTTACATTATGCCTTTCGGTCTATGTAACGCTCCGGCCACCTTTGAGCGTCTAATGGAAACCATCCTGAGAGGGCTGTCGTGGAAGACCTGCCTGGTATACCTAGATGATGTGATTGTCGTCGGAAAATCATTCAACGAACATTTGAAAAATCTAGAGGAAGTGTGAAGGCTGAAAATCTGAGAAGGCTGATCCCGAACTAAAAATGGTACTGGAATGGAAGCGCGTGGGAGAAAGGCCTGCCTGGGAGGCCGTCAGCCCTTTCAACAGAACGCTCAAAGCATATTGGGCCCAATGGGAGTCCTTGAAGGTGGAAGACGATCTCCTGAAGCGAGTACTGGAGAGTGAAGATGGCACCACCATTAGGTCTCAGTTCGTGGTTCCAAGAAGCCGAGTGGCTACAGTGTTGCGACATCTCCATGACGGTGCCTCAGGAGGACACTTCGGTGTGAAAAAGACTTTGGAGAAAGTTAGGGGGCGTTTTTATTGGGTCAACTGTAAAGAAGACATGAAGGAGTGGTGCCGGAAATGTGAACTATGTGCCACTGGTAACGGACCCTTGGGGAAACGAAGAGCACCTATGAGGCAGTACAATGTGGGTAGTCCTCTGGAAAGAATAGCTATAGATATTGCCGGACCATTTCCCGAAACCGACGATGGGAATAAATACATATTAGTGGCAATGGACTACTTTACCAAATGGCCAGAAGCATATGCCCTACCAAACCAGGAAGCTGCGACTGTTGCTGATGTACTAGTCAAAGAGTTTTTCAGTCGTTTCGGAGTGCCCATGGAGCTGCATTCGGATCAAGGCCGCAACTTTGAGTCTGTACTATTTGGAGAAGTCTGTCGATTGTTGGGCATTCGCAAGACTCGGACCACACCGTTACATCCGCAGTCCGATGGAATGGTAGAACGCATGAATCGGACAATGGGCAAATATTTGGCCAAGGTCGTCTCCGATCATCAACGAGACTGGGGCCAATACCTGCATCTGTTCTTGATGGCTTATCGTGCATCGGTCCACGAAACAACCGGTCAGTCACCAGCGTCTGTGATGTTTGGACGCGAGTTACGGTTACCGTGTGATCTGGAATTTGGGTCTCCATCTATAGAGCAGGAGGTAGCCGGGAATAATTATGTCATCAACTTAAAGAAGAAGTTGGAGGATATTCACGACCGAACCCGAAACAATAGTCGAATCGCGAGTGACCGGATGAAGGCTACGTACGATGTGAGAGCCCAAGAAGGAGGGTTTCAACCTGGAGAGCTTGTCTGGTTATACAACCCGCAAAGACGTCGTGGCTATTCTCCAAAGTTACAGCGGAATTGGGAGGGCCCATACCAGGTGAAGAAACGAATAAATGACTTGATTTATCGCATCCAGAAATTGCCAAGAGGAAAACCAAAGGTGGTACACTCCAATCGTCTGGGGCACTATGAGGGAAATAATGACGCAGTCCCGGATCGGGAAGATGAAGCTGAGGTGGCTATCAATACCGTAAGGCCTGGAGATGATCAGCCAACCTTCAGAGAATTTATGGCTGCGTTTTCTGGAACTAGAAAAGCGCGATTCGGAGTCACGACTGAGATGCAACAAGATCTCTTCCGGGTCCCTGGTGATTATTCCATTGTCCACTGTGTCTCCGAGGATCTCCGTATGTCCAGGGGGATCGCAGTAGTGTTTAGAAATAAATTTGGACGGCTGAATAAACTTCGAGAACAAAATCCCTCTGTTGGTAAATCCTTACGCTTGCCTGATCATGACAGATCCATTTACTACTTGGTAACCAAGCAGTTTTACTACCAGAAACCGAGTTACGCCGACTTGTGGAGGGCATTATGGAATTTGAGGATCGAGTTACTTACCAGGGGAATTAACAAATTGGCAGTTCCCAAACTCGGCTGTGGGCGGGACCAGCTGGATTGGAAAATCGTTAGAAACATGCTGGAAGTTGTCTTTAGAGCTACGGACGTCAACATCTTCGTCTGCAGTTTTGACCCACAGCCCGCATTAAGGCCAACGAAGAGTGTAGACTGTTACTTCTACCGTAATGGAACGTGTAGTCGAGGTGAAGACTGTCGATATCGTCATGACCCGTTCTACAGGAACCAGAGCATAAAACCTGTTCTGGGACAGAACAGACTTGAAGAGGGGGGCAGTGTAACAAGAGAGAAAAAGAAAGAACCTCTTCTTCACACAACAAATGGAATATTCTACAGCATTCGAGAGAATGACGCATCGCACCAAGCATGTAAACCAGACGCGGTTTATCTAGCACCTTCCAGAAATACATAGTAGGTTCTAGCGGCTTCTGGTACGATTATATGAGGGTATAAAATCGACTTCGCGGATGAAAGAGGATCAGTCAACAGCGAGTAATAGAATGTGTATCACGAAATAAATAGTAAAGATAAATGTTGTATTAGAAATTCAGCCTGTAAATAATAGTTTTAATGGTTTATAATCATAGCGTTAATTTATAGTGTATTCATTAGTGTTTGTAAATAAATATTAATTATTAATAGACGATTTAAACAGCACTTTTGTTATTATTTTAAAAAGAACATTACAATACTATTTTATCTATTTGCGTTATTTTGTTATTAAAATAGTTAAAAAAATTACTTAATTTTAAATAAAATTTGTTAGGGATATTTTGGTAAGTAGCATAACAGTTGGCAGCACTAAAAATTATGCAATTATTTTTTACATAACCTCGCTTAATCCGTGCGACGTAGAAATTCTCATTGTTATCTCATATACACAAAGCCCGCTAGTAGCGGGCCGCTGCTAACCAGCAGGACCTCGTTCAAATTTGCCAGGTGTATTGTAATACGTACTGTTGAAAATTATTATAAATTCAAAGTAGAATGTATGCCAATATATTTGTGACATAAATAATTGCTACTTAATGAATTAAAAACTTGGATGAAATAAGAATAATTATATTTCATTTCATAGAATAAATACCTTATTTGTTAAAGATTAACGAGGTATAAATTGAATAGTATTTTCAAAAGAAGGATTTTTGTTAACAAAAATAATTATTCATTGGATCTTTTGGATATTATAACTTATAAGGTAAAAGTAGGGAAAAATTGAGTGTTCTGAACCCACCCCCCCACTCCTGACCTTGAACCTATCTCTCTCTAACACATGGTGACCTTGAATCTATCTCTGTCACGTAAACGTGGCAACACCGCATTCTCAAGTACAACAATATGACAACAATGTGTTGACCTTGAACTCAAGGCCACTCTTCAAGGTCATCAAAACATTGACCTTGAATCTATATCTCTCTAACACATGGTGACCTTGAACTTATCTCTCTAACCGTGGCAACACCGCATTCGCAAGGTCACCCAATGTTGGTGACCTTGAACCTATCTCTCTCTGGTGACCTTGAATCTATCTCTCTAAACGTGGCAACACCGCATTCTCAAGGTCAACAATATTATTAAAATAAAAATCAAAATGATTCATAAACGTAGAAGCAGGGTGAGTATTAAGAGATATTTGCCCCTGATTTATAGCGTTTAATTCAACCCTCTTTCATATCTTCCATGATAGCTGTGTATTAACCCATATGTATATATGTATATAATTCTTTGATTTTGTTATTTTAATTTCGATAATAACGTTAAGCGTTTTTAATTAGAACACATAATTTAATTAATTTAATTAGGGTAATTAGATTTATAATTTATTTATTATAATAATTTATTATAATAATTTATTATATTGTAAATAATCGCATTCCCTCGAAGACAGTAACTATATATTAACGCATATGTATACATAGTTGCCTACCCGATATGAGGAGTGAGGTGCTAGAACCGGCTATCTACCCCTACTACGGCAACCATGTATACATATGAACATATGGGATAATATATTATACGATTACCGTTACATGTAAAAGTGCATACAAGCTTTAATATCTATCCGCATTCCCTTTCCCTCGTCGATACGCCATAAGTTCATCGGCTTTCTACATTCGATTTGTACAGATAGGGTGAATGCACCCGTACAGTTTAGAATTATTTATGTCAATCGTTTATTAATTATTTGTTTCGAACTTATTAAATACCCGGCGGGCGACGTGTGATCAATCGTCATTCAAGCACTTAAAGGAAGGAAATATAATTTTTATATAAATTAAAATGTAATACAATTTTATATAATTATATAATTATTATAATTATTATATAATGATATATAATTTTATAAAACTGAATTTTATTACGTTAAGTTTATCGTGAGCTTTTGCACATACACAACACAATGCATTTCATATGATGACAGTATCAAAATTTACAATGTCATTAATAATGAAGTAAAAAGTGTTACGCCCTTAACAGGGCTTTTTATTATACGGTGCATTTATGTGGCCTGTAAGACTAATTTTGGAAGCGTTGCATTCCAGTTATAAGAGTTCACTGCGTAAATAAGATAAGTTTGACATTCTAAGAACAGCTGTCTAACAGTGATATCAACTTTAAAAAATAAAATGTTACTGTTTACAGTATTCTAAAAAATTTCATTAGGACACGCATTTTGCCATTAGTAGGTATTGCGCCCCTTGAGCGTGGGAAAATTTTGATGACCGTGGGAACCTAATTAGCATAATTAATTGCTCTAATTAAATTGATTGCTCTAATTAATATGCAAATGAGGCGCGAATTAAATTTATTGCTCTAATTAATATGCAAATGAGGCGCGAATTAAATTTTTGCTCTAATTAATATTCAAATGAGGCGCGAATTAAATTTATTGCTCTAATTAATATGCAAATGAGGCGTGAATTAAATTGATTGATCTAATTAATATGCAGGCGTGAATTTATTGCTCTAATTAAATGATCGAATTATTTGATCTAATTGCAGGCATTAATTTATTGCTCTAATTAATATGTAGGGACGGCCATTTTGGAACTTTATCATTCGCAGTCTCCTCTCTCTCTCTCTCTCTCCTGTTAGAGGACGCATGAAAGAGCCCTCTCTCTCGCTCCTATTAGAGGACGCATTAAAGAGCTCTCTCTCTCTCTCTCCTATCAGAGGACGCATTAAAGAGCTCTCTCTCTCTCTCCTATTAGAGGACGCATTAAAGAGCCCTCTCTCTTATTAGAGAATGCTTTCTCTCTCCAGCGCACACACACACCCTGTACTCTTTCTACTACCTTTTCTAGAAGAAATAATAATAAAGCCACATAGGAATTAAAAATTATTTTTATTAATATATACTGTTAAGGCTACATTTAATTTATAATAAAAATGTTGATAGAATGCTGGTGCTTGAGGGCTTCAGGACTGATCTCTGTTTTCTATTTGCGGTTCCAGGGGCTGTAACAACAATAACAATAGAACATTAAAAAGGGGTTTATTGTATAAACTTGATGTTTACTCGTACCTTATTTAATTCCACAAACAGGCAGTCATCATAACAGTTTGTTTTCCCCAAGTACATCAAACCTAGAGAAATCGTTTTAGCTTCAAGCTGCTGGTTAAGCTCGGTAACCCTTTGATCTGTTAACTTGTCGTTGATTCGCTTTGGTAGAAATGTAACATGCTTTTCAGCAACAATAATCACACTTTGACGCTTATCACGGCAAACGACTCTTTTGAATTGTAGTATCTCTGCAATTTCTTTTATTTTGTAATCACATAACTTCTTGATTGGCTTCTGGCTAACGGGAGATTTGTTCAATTGTTGTATTAGCAAATCCATTTTTTTCTATGTAAAAAATAGACAAAAACTTAACACTCACAAGAATAATAAATGATTATTTTAACATACCTAGTTTAAGCAAACAATAACAATATTACTATCACCGTAACCGATGTCAAGAACCAACTAAAACGGAAGGGGGTTTGACTGAGCTTTTATAAACTTCGAACCTGCGCGAATGAACATGATTTTAGATAAAATCTTAATTTATTACCATTCAGAACAAAAAGGGTATTGTTAAAAAAAAACCTGCACTGTCAATTAATTACTTGAGACCAGATAAAAATCTAAATTTATTACCCTCTGAACAATGGGCATCATTAAAAAAGGTCGACACCTGTGCTGTCAATTGAGCAGCTGTTTTAGATAAAAAAGCTAATTTATTACCCTCAGAGCAAAGGAATATCATTAAAAAGGGTAGCGCCGTCAATCAGACAGCTGTTTTTAGATAAAATCTTAATTTATTACCCCCCTCGGAAAAAAAGGGTGTCGTTAGCTTTTATATTTATTACCCTCAGAGCATCTTTATTTAAAAGGTATTTTTCACCTATTTTTCAATTATCTGTAAATTTAGACATTTTTTTTTTATTAAAATATACCTATTTAAAGAAATGGTTTTTTCGATTTATCATACTTCTAAACAAAGGGTTGACAGTGTTAGAGCATTAAAAGTACAGAATAGGAAAACTAACAAGTATTTAATAAAGAATTTAAAAGTAAGGTATTAAAATTTAAAAAACGTTATATGTACAAATTACTTATGACTAAATTACGTTTCTCTAAAAGAAATGTAAAAAAGGTTACACACTACTGCGTAATTATATATAATATTGAAATAAATAAAGATTATTAAAAGTTTCACAGTTTTATTAAAATATAACCTGACAATATTGTTTCGACAGCTATAATATATAATATTGCTTGTACGAGTTCTATCATATTTACCATTCTTGTTATTATTTAATCTACCTGAGCTCGCTTGTTTATGACATCCGACTGATTTATGACCTAGTAAAAATACTTAATTAACAAAGTCTTGAACCAGGCGCATTCTTATCTATTTCGTAATATTACGCAATATCATGCAATACGTAAACGATGTTTTAATGACAACCAGAGGACGCTACGATTGTTTTTTAGAACGTATAAAAACAAAATCCTTAAAAGCAACCTCATAATAGGGCATAAACGTTTGAAGGTTTTTATTTAATTAGAGCAAATTCCATCGTATTTTAGTTATTTGAACACGATGTCGAACTAAAGAAATATTATAGAGAATGGATTTATCTATCGATATTTGTTTTAAAGCGAAGCCTAATCCTTCAATAATGTTTTTAAAATGATAAACACACACACCTTTAAAAAAGGGGCTGTATCGAATGCTAAAAAAAAATGCAGGTAAATTCTTTTAAAATTTTAAATCATTATGACAACAGAACGAGTTATAACCCTGTTCAGAGAAAGAAAGCTTATCTTTTACTCAGATCTGAGCGTAATCATTACCGATACGACAGACGATGCTATGCTGACAAACAAGATGAAACAAGCATAAGAGGGCTCGCTTGTTTATGACATCCGACTGATTTATGACCTAGTAAAAATACTTAATTAACAAAGCCTTGAACAGTCGCATTCTTATCTATTTCGTAATATTGCGCAATATCATGCAATACGTAAACGATGTTTTAATGACAACCAGAGGGCGCTACGATTGTTTTTTAGAACGTATAAAACAAAATCCTGAACTTCCGGGCATCACTTGTCTACATCAGCTATCGTCGTTAATAACTCTTATTTACGGCTATTGTGTTTTGGTGTATGTGTGTGTATTTGTTAGTCTCGAATAAATCTATTTTTTTTTAAATAAAGCTGTGAGTGTTTGACGAACCAAGACAGCCAGCCAACAAAGGTAGGAATTTATTATTAATTGTTTTATTACGTATTACTGATTAAAGGCTTTATTAATCTGCATTGAAACTGATCTTTCTCTGACTTTGCTTTATTAATTTGCATTGAAACTGAACGTATTTGTTTATAATAATAATAATAATGTTAAATTTTGTAGTTTTGCAAGTCGGTTTCTTTAACTTTGTACAAACCAAATAATTAATTTATAATATTTAATAACCCGCATTGCGTTCGGGGGTTACGAAAATATACCTTCGTTTATTAGATTAGTTTATTCAAAATTATGTACAGAAAATTTCCAGTATCAACATACTTTGTAACGCATGTAATTTCTCAGTTTTAGCATTAGACGTAAAAGCTCAATTATATTCCCTGTACTTGTACTACTACTACCCGTAACAAAATGGCTCTTTATGAAGTTATTACTGAAAGTGTATCTACTGTTAAGAAGTTTAACACCCAAAAGCGTCGAGTTGTATTCAAAGTGAAACAGTCTTCAGATAGCCAAGACCTATTGGTCTTTTTCAAAACAGCTATCGAGCAAATAATTACACATGCCATGTCTAACGTTTCACCAACCGACCGTGTAGGAATTACTTTCGAGTTCGATAGTTTTAAAGATAAACTCCCCGGCTACATGAGTTTTAGACTGGCTAGTGAGGTTACCTACAAAGATGTTTGGGAAATTCTAGAGAGCATCCTACAGAGTGACCCTGAAGCTCTCAGTACTGATAAGTTCCGTATGATTGTTTCATCCGTGACGCCGCCTGCAGGGCAAGGGCGTAACCGAAGCGGCATTTACAGTACCTTCGCCGAAGAGTGCAGTAGGCGTAGAGGTATTGTAACGATCAAGAATACCGACAATCTATGCCTACCTAGGGCTTTGATCGTAGGGAAGGCCCATGCTGATCAAAGCCCTGATTACAAGAAGACCAGGACTAACCAGGGTGTACAAAAGATAAAGGCCGAGGAATTAATGCGAGAGGCCTGTGTACTCGTCATTCCATCAGAGGGAGCAGGTGTCAACGAATTAAGATGCTTTCAAAGACATCTTAATGAATACAAGATCACTGTGTATGGGTATGGTACAAAGGGCCGTGATGTGATCTTCGAAGGAGCTACTGATACAGAGAAGAAGATCAATCTACTGTATCACGATGGGCATTATAATTTAATCACCTCATTGACCGCTGCCTTTGTATGCAGATACTTTTGCGAAAGCTGTCACGCCCCGTATGATCATAAAAGTCACCATAGGTGTGAAAAGTCTTGCATGGGCTGTGGCAGTTCACCACCTTGTACTAGACAAGCCCTACTCATCAGATGTCAGGATTGCAGAAGAGACTTTAGAAACCAAAACTGTTATGAGAATCATCAGACTAAAATGTGTCAGATTGTTAAAAAATGTGAGGAATGCTTTAGGATCATAAATCTAAAGCTGAGAAAAGAGCCTCATATTTGTGGAGAAATTTATTGTAAAACTTGCCAGGCTCACAAACCTGAAAACCATTTTTGTTTTGTAAAACCGGTCGGGGAAATGTCTGCTGTTAAACAGAACGAGACTCTTTTTGTATTTTTTGACCTGGAAACAATGCAGGAGAAACAGATCTCTGAAGGTGTCCGTATTCATGAGCCTAATTTATGTATTTTGCACCAGGTATGCCCTAGCTGTTATAATGAACAAAAATTGTATTGCTGTCAACGTTGTGGTATCAGAGAGCGGGTCATAAAGAAGGACTGCATTGAAGCGTTCCTGACCTATTTATTAGAAATCCGCAAGAAGTTTAGAAACGTCGTAGCTATAGCTCACAACGGACAGGCCTTTGATACCCAATTCATCCTGAACCACATCATTACAAAGACCTCGCTGAGGCCTGAGCTCATAATGAGAGGCAGCAAAATCCTTTTACTTCAATTAGATAATCTAAAGTTTATCGATTCTCTGAACTACTTCCCTATGGCCCTATCTGCACTCCCTAAAGCGTTTGGGTTACCAGCACCAAAAGGATACTTCCCGTATCTCTTTAATACCGAAACAAACGCTAACTACGTCGGCCCTCTGCCAAGCATAGAATATTACAGCCCCGGTACCATGAAACCGAGGGCTCGTGAAGAATGCGACATGCAGAGAGATCTAGTGACGTACTGTAGAACCGACGTGGATATTTTGAAGCGAGCATGTCTTCACTTTAGAAACCTGTTTGTTGAAGAGTGCGGTGTCGATCCTTTTACCGAAGCAATCACTATCGCTTCGGCTTGCAATCTAATGTTCAGGCGCAAATTCCTGCAACAAAACACCATAGGGATAATACCCAAGGGCGGTTACAGGAGAATCGATAATCAGTCCAAAATAGCTCTCCAGTGGTTGATAGGTGAGGAAGAGCAGAGAGGTGTTGTGATTCAACACGCCGGAAGACAGAAGGAAGCCGTTGTAGCCGGTTTAAAAGTTGACGGCCTATACGAAAAGCAGGTGTTCCAGTTTCACGGCTGCTACTTTCACGGTTGCCCTAGCTGCTTTGTAACCAGACGTGACGAGTCGCTTCATGATGATCCCGCCGATACCATGGCCTTGCGTTACGAGAAGACTCTGGCATGCACGAATAGACTCAAAGCGCTTGGATACGAGGTTATAGAGCAGTGGGAATGCGCGTTCCGGAAGCAGTTAACACCTGAAAGGAAGCTGCAGCTAGATAATCAGCCTATGCTAGTTAATACACCTCTCAATCCTCGTGATGCTTTCTTCGGCGGTAGAACGGGCGCTACCAGGCTAAAGTACCGGGTAAAGCAGGGTGAGAAGATCCGATACGTAGATGTATGTAGTCTGTATCCATGGGTGTGTAAATATGGAAAGTTTCCCGTTGGACACCCTAAAGTTTACGTTGGAGACGAGTGCAGGCAACTCATTGAGGGTAAAGGAGGTATAGAAAACGTTGAAGGCGTCATTAAATGCACCATACTTCCACCCCAGCATCTGTACCACCCCGTTCTACCATTGAAAATACATAATAAATTACTATTTCCACTCTGTTACTCATGCGTTAAAGACTTAAATCAGGGAGAGTGTTCTCATTCGGAGACAGAAAGAACCATAAGCGGAACATGGGTTATTGATGAGGTCGTGAAGGCTGTGGAAAAGGGTTACAGGGTAGTAGAAGTACAAGAGATATGGCAGTACGTAGTCACCCGGTACCAGAAGACCTCTAAGTCGGAGGGTTTATTTGCCCGGTTCATCGACAAATTCTTGAAGATAAAACAAGAGGCTAGTGGTTGGCCTGGTTCCTGCAACACGGAGGAGGCCAAAAAGAAGTATATTGAGGAATACGCCGAAGTAGAGGGTGTTTCGATGGATGCTTCGAAGATTATCAAGAATCCGGGGCTTAGATCGCTGGCCAAGTTAATGCTAAATTCATTTTGGGGTAAGTTATACAATTACTTTGCGAATAGTCGCTTACTAACTATGTTTTTGTTACAGGAAAATTTGGTCAGCGCGAAAATCAAGCAAAGACCTCTATTATTCGGGAGCCAAAAGAATTCTTCGATCTACTTACCAACCCTAGCATCGAAGTTAACCATCTTCAGGAAATTAACCAGGAGGTGATTGCAGTCAACTGGCAACACAAGGATGAAGCGGCTGTACCCTTATCCACGGTAAATGTAGTGATTGCTGCATATGTCACTACTCAGGCAAGGCTTAAATTGTATTCTTACTTGGAGCAGCTGGGTTCGAGAGTGTTGTACTATGATACAGGTAATAATTATATGTTTCTTGTGTATTTTGATAACTACTACTTAATTTGTTTTTCCTTTTTCGCTATAGATTCTGTAATATATGTGTCGAGGCTAGGAGAAGAAGATCTACCTACAGGCAGTTTCTTGGGGGATCTCACGAACGAACTCGAGGATTACGGGCCAGGGGCATACATTATAGAATTTGTATCAGGTGGTCCTAAAAATTACGGGTACATCGTGTATGACCCTTCAACCGGGAAAGTCAGCAGGGTGGTGAAAGTTAAAGGCATTACTTTGGATCATAATGCCTCCCAGCACATTAACCTAGAGTCAATGCTCGACCTGGTAGAGGATCTGAATAAAAAGATATTAATAGAATCCAGTAACATCAGACGGGGAGAACAACAACAAGTTATAACGAGGACAGAGACGAAGACGTATCGGGCGAATTTTACAAAGAGACGTAGAGTCGACGACTTCGACTCTGTGCCTTACGGGTATAAAACACTTCGAGTCGAATGATGTTACTAGGTTCTACTAATATCGCATTTCTACATTCTCGAATGCTCTTAGTAATGTTTGTAGTGTATATATATATATATATATAAAGTTATTTGAAATTTTATTGGAATATAGAAAAATTATCGTCTCGAGCCAGGAATCGAACCTGGGCTCCCTGCTATCTAGGCAGATGCTCTACCGCTGAGCTACTCGAGGCTGATTGCTGGTGAGACGACAATTCTTCCATATAAGTTGTATAATGTGTAAACACAGAGAGAGAACTAATTATAATTTGTTGTGCTAAAGTAGGCTGACGCTGATTTGCGACTTTTTAACCAACAATCACAACGAATTAGATTTTTATTTTGAATTTTCTCCTATAAGGAGTTGAGTAATAATAGTTAAATGATTTATAATAGTGTATGTAAGCCACCAAGAGTAATATTAAGTTATTTGAAATTTTATTGGAATATAGAAAAATTATTATTATTAAAAATTAATTAACAATTAATTATTTAACGATAATTATAATTAGTTCTCTCTCTGTGTTTACACATTATACAACTTATATGGAAGAATTGTCGTCTCACCAGCAATCAGCCTCGAGTAGCTCAGCGGTAGAGCATCTGCCTAGATAGCAGGGAGCCCAGGTTCGATTCCTGGCTCGAGACGATAATTTTTCTATATTCCAATAAAATTTCAAATAACTTAATATTACTCTTGGTGGCTTACATACACTATTATAAATCATTTAACTATATATATATATATATATATATATATATATATATATATATATATATATATATATATATATATATATATATATATATATATATATATATATTTATTATCTTTTAGTGGTTGTATATGAGCATATTTTTAAGCTTTCTAGTTTTGTAGCGTGTAAATATTTTTAACAACAGTTATCCCCTTATATTGTATATAACTGTTTTTTCTCTATATTGTATTATTTCTTGTGTTTTTATTTCTGCAACGACATAAATAAAACATCGAGTATTTTATATTAGTCATGACTGCTAATTAACATGTTTGTAAATTTTTGTATATCACTTGTATAGGTAGTACCGTATCTAACTCTTAAGTAGCAAAATATTTGTATAGTAATAAGTACAACACCAGCTGAAGGTCGATGTTTTCAATGATTATCATGATGTATATAATTATTGTACAGTTCAATCATAATAGTAGTAGCCGGGTATGTTAATCGACAAAGATCGACCTTTAGCATAGTGTAGTTATAATAATAAGTGAAGCTGGCGCTGGTTATACTCTATGTACCGTAATTAATTATCAAAAGATGGTGAAACTTGGGGTGATTGAATGTAAATCACAAGAGGATACTTGGGGGAACATACTCATGAAATAGATCTGATAAACGCGATTTTGTTCTTTTCAACTATGTAGTAGTAGTAGTAGTAGATCAAGACAATATTGAAAAGAATATTTGGCATAACAAAGCATTCAATAGGACGTTTCATGAAAAATGAGTATGTCTTCATGGTTATCCGAGAGAACCGATTTCAACCTAATAATTGTTTAGTTATTTTGATTATTGTCTAGCTGTTTTTGAGAAACATTATCGTAGAATAAAAGATGTTCTATCATGATTACCCGAGAACACAGATAGTTGTATAGTTATTTAATTATTGTTGTTTTGTTGATGTTCAATAAAATTTTTGAGAAAGAATGTCATAGAATAAAAAGATTAATGTTCTATATATGTGTATTATTACTATTCTCACCCGTCTGTACCAAGGTATGAAAAAGGTGATAGCTACAACTGAGAGAGAGAGAGAATGAGGTAATTACCTACGAACACCTGCCTGTGATGATGACGTGTCAGCGACAGGATGAAACTTGTCTGCCAGCGATGACTGTTTGTTTATCGTATGCGTGTTACTGAGCATGCGTTGGATCTAGGTAAGTATAAGTGACTATATAAAGCCGTCCGTTGTTAGCGTGTAGCAGTAGACAGTACGTGTGTGGCAGCAGCAGCAGCAGCAATTACGATGATGGCTAGCAGTCCTAATTATTATTGTTATGATAACTATGAGAGCGAACCCTTGAAAATAGGTAAGTTGTTGTTTATAAAACTTCAAGTTTGTATGCTAATTTGTGTCTATTTTGTTGTTTAGATGAGGAAGGTTCGGATGTTGCAGATCATGCATCATCATCAACAGCAAGTACCTACAACGACGACGGTCAAGCGTGGAACAATGAAGAAGAAGAAACAGGTAAGATGTTTAAGACTTTTGTGTGTGTGTGTGTTTATGCTTATATTAATCGATTATTGTATTATTATTGTTTTAGCGTTCCTGTCGCAGCAGTCGCCTCTATACTACGCTGATGACGCTGTAGCAGCAGCATCAGCAAACTTTACCGTCATAGATACACCAGTAGTAGCAGCAGCTAAAGATGAAGTACGTGTTCAACTGCTCGGGGCTGTCCAGTATCCGTTGTATGTTACGAGACCTCCCGGGGAAAAAGAAAACTACGACCATATACACAACATCCAAGTAGGACTTATTCCGCCCGACGACGACGACGACCAGGGAGAATTTGACGTGGTAGTGAAGCTCGAATGCGTGAATAGTATATGTGAGTATGGTGAATTTGTGTTGTCGGAACGGGACTGGTTCGAGCTGTATGATATACGAGTCGAGGCAATGTTTAAAAATTTCTTTCATGCTTGCTGCTGCAACGACGACCCCGACAACAGCAACAAAACACATCGTGATAAACATTTGAAATTTCATCTATGTGAGAATTTATACATCGAGATTATTCACAACGAGTTTTTCGGCAACAGGGTGGCCATACATGATAAACAGCGGACTATAACCTTAAAAGATTACGAGTTTCAGTCTATACTGCATTTAGCACCGTTGATCAATCATCATGCTCGAACGTTACGTCACCTCGACTTTTCACGTTTCTACCGCTCAAACATAGAGAACGTAGCAGAAGGTCAACTGAGACGCCATGAAGATGCCTATAAATCGCTCCCGACATCCGATTCAATTTTATTCACATCCGAACTGTTATGCGGTTACTACTCAGCTACCAGTTTAATAGACAACACAGCAGCAGCAATTGGTGGTGGATTGAACTCGTTCATTTTATTAGAAATAATAAAACATTATCCGCAAAAGTTTATCGATGCCGTACGTACACGACTGCTATCATATCAGCCGGAGACAACAACGCAGACGACGTTTACACCGTCATACTAGGGACACCTTGGCGTAAATAAACTTAGAAATAGGTTACAACAAAAACAATTTGTAAGTGCTACGAACTCTCAGCTCATACTGTGTGTGTGTGTGTGTGTGTGTGTGTGTGTGTGTGTGTGTGTGTGTGTGAATAATTTGTCAAATATGGATATTGTTACTCTATGCCTATTAAATGTATAACAAAAATAAATAAATAATATGTATAAATATTGATGTTTCATTTACTAGCATGATTAGAAGAGCGTTCATACATACATCAAAGTGTTTGTTCATACCTAGTATACATGTAACGGGTATACATGTATGAGAGAGAGAGAGAACTAATATTGATACAACTACGCCTGTTGAAGATGATGATGATGACGTGTCAGCGACAGGATAAGACTTGTTTGTCAACATCGACAACTTGTTTACCGTATACGTGTTACTGAGTATGCGCGCACAAGACCTAGGTAGGTGTACGTGTCTATATAAAGTTAGCAGTTATTAGGCTGTACTAGTAGCAGCAGACATCACATGTACAGCTACCGCAGCAGCAGCAGTAATCAATATGATGATGATGACGAGCAGTTCTAATTCTTGCTACGACGACAACTCCTGTATGATCGAAACCCTGGAAATAGGTAAGCTGTTATTGTTTAGAAAAAACTTCAGAGTTTTATTACTTCAGATATATATATATATATATATATATATATATATATATATATATATATATATATATATATATATGCTAATATAATTTGTGTGTATGTTGCCGTTTAGATCAGGACCTTGCAGATCACGCGTCAAACGTATCAGCAGCAGCAAGAGCTAAGAGTAATCATATCAACACCAGCAGCAGTAGTCGGAGAGGTCAACGACGACGACTACAACGTCTGCACCGTCGTACCATGGCACAAATAAACCTCCTTAGAAATAGATTACAAAAATATTTAAAAAATTTACAAATGTTACGAGACGATCTCGACTCATACTGTGTTGTGAATAATTTAACAGATAACATGTTAAAATTGTCTATTAAATATACAGCAAAAAATAAATAATATGTATAAACATTGATGTTTCATTTACTAGTATCATCACCAGCATTCTATCATCATTTTTTTTTTATTATAAATTAAATGTAGTCATAACAATATATATATATATATTAATAAACATAATTTTTAATTCCTATATGCTTTTATTATTTCTTCTAGAAAAGGTAGTGGAAAGAGTACAGTGTGTGCGCTGTAGAGAGAAAGCGTCCTCTAATAGGAGAGAGAGAGAGAGAGAGAGAGAGAGAGAGAGAGAGAGAGAGAGAGAGAGAGAGAAAGGGGCTCTTTAATGCGTCCTCTAATAGGAGAGAGAGAGAGAGAGAGAGAGAGAGAGAGAGAGAGAGAGAGAGAGAGAGAGAGAGAGAGAGAGAGAGAGAGAGAGAGGAGACTGCGAATGATAAAGTTCCAAAATGGCCGTCCCTGCATATTAATTAGAGCAATAAATTATTGCTTGCAATTAGATCAAATAATTTAATTCGATCATTTAATTAGAGCAATAAATTCGCGTCTGCATATTAATTAGATCAATCAATTTAATTCACGTTCTTTTAGAAAAGGTAGTGGAAAGAGGTGTGTGTGTGCGCTGGAGAGAGAAAGCATTCTCTAATAGGAGAGAGGGCTCTTTAATGCGTCCTCTAATAGGAGAGCGAGAGAGTGAGAGAGAGAGAGAGAGAGAGAGAGCTCTTTAATGCGTCCTCTAATTGGAGAGAGAGAGAGAGAGAGAGAGAGAGAGAGAGCTCTTTAATGCGTCCTCTAATAGGAGCGAGAGAGAGGGCTCTTTCATGCGTCCTCTAACAGGAGAGAGAGAGAGAGGAGACTGCGAATGATAAAGTTCCAAAATGGCCGTCCCTACATATTAATTAGAGCAATAAATTAATGCCTGCAATTAGATCAAATAATTCGATCATTTAATTAGAGCAATAAATTCACGCCTGCATATTAATTAGATCAATCAATTTAATTCACGCCTCATTTGCATATTAATTAGAGCATTCGCGCCTCATTTGCATATTAATTAGAGCAATAAATTTAATTCGCGCCTCATTTGAATATTAATTAGAGCAAAAATTTAATTCGCGCCTCATTTGCATATTAATTAGAGCAATAAATTTAATTCGCGCCTCATTTGCATATTAATTAGAGCAATCAATTTAATTAGAGCAATTAATTATGCTAATTAGGTTCCCACGGTCATCAAAATTTTCCCACGCTCAAGGGGCGCAATACCTACTGCCATTAGTCCACGCAAATATAAAATAGTATATTAAAGAACGACTTTCATAAGGCAAGATTTATTGCAAGAGTCCAAATTTGCGACGAGTGCAATAATGACTTATGAAACGAGTTTTTTTTATGCTTTTTTTTCTATTTTGCGTCGTTTATTCCCTTTTTAAATAAAAAAATTGCAATTTCAAAATTTAGGAATTTTTGTGGTAGTTGACAACACTGATGTGACATTTGAAAATTCATTGTTTGACACAAAAAATTGAGTGAAGTTTTTGTCAATTTTCTGTTTTTTTCAATTATTTTTTCAATGCTACCAACTTCGAAAAAGTTGGGCTATTAACACACTGTTTTGGGTGCTTTAACAGCTTTATTATAGACGCAAAATAGAAAAAGTATTATTGTTTACTAGGATGTGATGCATTGTTTGTTAACAGATACCTACCTCATTAACCTGTGGAGATCCTAGTAAAAACGAACATTTATACTAATAGTAAGTGTATCCAAACTTTTGGCCGGCAGTGTATGTGTTTCGTGTTGCATGTTAGATGGGGGACAGATGACCTTAGCTGTTGGTTCCCCCATAGTGTAGGCGTGAAATTTAAAAAAAAACAATAATCATGTTACAGTTTCGGTTACCACTATAATCATTTTTAACCAGTTTTGGTGGACAATAGTTCGGTTACTATGAAAGAGATGGCGCTATAGCATGTTTTTACTGCAAGGTCCGTAGATGCAAAGCAAGCTTTGAAATATTGGTCATCTCATACACTTCCACTATGCAGTAGCGCGAAAATGGCAGAACGTATTAATTAACACGAAAACAGGAATAATCGACAACTCAACTTGTTTTCAGTTGGGTACTAAGCGTTAATTCAAAGTTTTAGAACGTCATGCACCTCATATGACCATCGTGTCGGCTCCAATAGCAGCCGTATTGCAACTTTTACTAAGCGCGAAAATGGCAGCGTTGCGATGACCTATATTTCAAAGCTTGCTTTGAATCTACGGAACTTGTTTTTACTGTATTTTATTATTATTTTTAAATTTAATTCACAGCAGTGGTTATTAATCTTCGAATACACATTAAAATTTTTAAATTGGTTTACATTTAAACGTATCCATTACCATAGCTAGCTTACAAAGATAACTTTAAGTATCTGTAAATCCATTATGTAATGCAAAACATAATATCCCTAGTATTTTTTTCATAAATTCTAACTAAATATGTAAAGATTATAGCCACCGGCCTTGTAATTGATTCTAAAATTGAGGCGATACCGACGTTTTAACGCTGGCGTCTGTCCCGTTAAGTTTAATTCTGTAGCTAAGGATGGCGCTGCGATAGAAATTTTTAAATTTAATCCATTCGTTCATATTCGGGTTAACATTTCGCTTAACAAGGACCTCCTACCTACCAAAGTCCTTATCAAACTTGTGTCCTTTTTTTCTGCGTGAATTCGTATTTATAGAATGCAACATAAAATGATTCAACTTTAAGTACGGGTTTGTAATGGAAAGAATTTAATGTAATTGATACCAGTACAGTCGTACATTTGAATAGTATATTTCAACTTAATGTAAACAGCAGAATTAATTAATATTATCAACTGGATTTGACGACAGCATCATCATATAAACAAACGACAGCTACCCAAATACATTCTTTCAACTGAGCGTAGATGTAGGGGTAACGGAGGGTACTCCTTAAACATAAGGAGTACCTTATAATTTCTATTTTATTTCGAATCAAATGTAATGTTATAAACATCATTCGGTGGTTTATGGTTTTCTAAGGGATTTTACTAAACGCATCTCTTGTAAATAATAACTAGTAAAACTAATACCCTCAATAAAGTTTATTCGCCCAATTCAAGAACGCATAAAAATACAACAATATTACATTTAATCAGAATTTTTTGAATTTCTCGGCGCGTTTCTATTCCGTCACGATATATGTGAATTGCAATCACGCGTATATAACGACGACTATATTAGTATATAGTCAATTTATTGAGTGTGGTCGAAATCCACCCGAATTAAAATTGTGTAATCTATACATCAGCGTTACAATGACAACAGTCACAAAGATAAAAATTGGGCAATTGTTAATAAAACAGTGAAACAACTTTGTGAAGCCAGATACGCCTTTTCTTATTATGATTATTATCATAAATTTCCCCTTCATCAAGAAGCACAACCATTGCTAATTCATCAGTATTAGTAAACAAATACCCTATTTTCACGGGAACAGTACAAATACTATCGACGTCAAACTTTATTGCCCGTAGGCCGAAGTTCGTATTGAACACGCTCCGTCAGGTATAAATTCTCATATGCTTAACTGTCAGCGCGTCCCGTGTCCATGTCTAAATAGACCTTTAATTAGGCTAAAACTGCTAAAAGGCTTCCTTGCAAACCTATAAGTGTAGTAACAACCATAGACCTAACTATCTTAAATTTACAGTCACGAAAAGTAAATGATAACGGAAGAAAATTCAAATTTTCTTTGTATTTACATACGTTAATTTGTTTAGATTTAGTTAAGTCTTCTCCACCGAGTATTTCGTTCGTTAGGTAACAGAGTCTAATACTTTCAAAATTGTCACCAAGGACCAAGGAACCTCTAATCAACTGGGACGTGCCAAAGTACAAAACCCAGAACGTCAAGACAGTACAGTAAACATTATTAAGAGGAATTTATTAATGACAATTCCATTTTACTGACATTTCAAAAATTATAAAATCTAAATATTCTATTTTAAATTATCATAAATATTAACACGATTATTAAATTTAATCTGTCAAAATTACAATCACCATTAAAATACGATACAAGAAAAACAAACCCCTAAAAACTACGTCATCAACTACCGCATATCGACGACATTTTGGTGTTGTTAACGCCATTTATATTTATTGGCGCGTCCCAATAGAAAACTGATTATTCACATTTACGAGGCCGGATGGGAAGTCTGGCAAAAATGCATCATAGGTCGTCACAATCGCAAATCCCAGATGACATTTGTCAATACCATCTGTCAGTAGGCAATATTAATATTTGCAAACAGATACCTATGCTATTTACTTCAGTTTTAACAGCCATTGAAAGCAGACAACCTCTCGTATTTTTGCAAATTTGGAAAAAAAGTTAATTTCGTGTGTTAATTAACATTATTTTTGCGTGGATAGACCATTACGCAAACCGAAAAAAAGGTTGATAAATATTATTAGGTTCTTCGCCATCGATTAAAACGATTCACAAGTGGTGACCTACTTATTATTGTTGTGGTCGTACAAACACAAACGACTTCTCTGGACGGCCAAATGAGGCCACCACACCAGAAATGATTGACAAAATTTATTATATGGTATTGCATGACCGCAGAGCAAAATTGCGCGAGATAGTTGAGATAGTACGCATGTCAGATGAACGTGTACGAAATATATTACTCAAACGGCGAATATGATTGCAAATTTATTGGATCGTTTCAGCAACGTTTTGAAAAAAACTTACTCTTCCATGAAGACAATGCACGTGCCATGCCCGAAATCCCTGAATTAGGCTTCAAATTGCTTCCACATCCAGAATATTCTCCAGACTTAGCCCCCAGCGACTATTTCTTGTTTCCGAACTTGAAAAAATAACTCGGAGGAAAGAGATTCGGCTCTAATGCGGAGATCATCTATGCAACCCTATTTTAAAGTTGAAAAAATACGTATTATTCCGAAGGAATCGAAAAATTGGAAAACTGTCTTGGTCTTGTAGGGTACGTCATCAGTCACAAACAGAAGAACGCGTTCTGTCTTTGGTTGATGGTCGAAGAAGATATTATCGAAAGCTGCTTAACTGGTTGCAGAACTATTCAAGAGTAGCAATTGAGGTGTATATTCTTTCGAAGGGACTAATCTAGTATAGCCATTTCATAAGTTTTTACACCAAACTTAGTTTATTTTAAACTTAACTATCACTATAATCAAGGTAATCACTAAAAACTAATGTGTCACAAAATTATTAATAATAATTAAAACTATCATTATACTAAAAATACGATCAATATATCGATAGAATGTACTATAATTAAACTGCAGATATAGACAGCGTTTACTACGCTGTACAACAAAATTGAACTTGAAAAGAATTTCCAGGTTCTAATACACTGCTTCTAGAGGTTTTTAAGATGCAGATTATGAATCTGCTATTGGTTTTTTCAGGTCTGGTCAAATTCTAGTTATATTCCAATTTGTTTTCAAATAAAACCCGTTCTTAAATGCACGAGAACAATAGGCAAATTTTTACGTTTACCAGGTAACAAGATTTCTTACCTGGTAGTGATTAAACACGTTTTGGTGCAATTTTTGTTCTTCGGTACAAGAACTGCCATTGCCGCAGCTTACTACCTGGTTACAGTTAACTCGTTACCGGTTGTTAAGAATCGGCGAGATTTAGCGTTTACCAAGTAACATAATTATTACCTGGTGGTTATAAAATACGTTTTGGTGCAATTTTTATTCGTCGGTAATGAGAACCGGCAACGCCGCAGCTTATTACCTGGTTACAGAGCGTTTACCAGGTAGATAGGCATGGCTAATCGCTCCGTAATGAATTCAGACTTCATCCGCAACCACCCATCACAAAGAGCTGAGGACACTAGACCAGTCCAGATGAACAAAAGTTATAGTTACCACGCCCGTCATTTCTATCGTTAGGTCGAGTCGGGGTACCCTACTTATTTTAATTACAATAGCCTAGTCAAACACTATACAAATAATAGCCAAATTTAGAGAAATATTGGAGAGGAGAGAATGAATTAATGTTTGACTGGCTTATTTATGAATTCATATCTGACTCGGTTTACATCTGTTACTTTGGATATTAAATCAAGGCATGCTAAATCACTACAGTACCAAGCACTAAAGAAAACTAACTGTAGAACCGAGAAGCATCAAAAGATCAAAACTATCAATCCTGTTCATGTGTTGTATGTATACTATTCTTCTATTGGTGTTTGCATTAGAAATCACTTCGTGAACAAACCATTTTGGGTTACGACTCATGAGGCATGTATGTGTTGGCTGCATGATATGTGAATGACATCGAAACAACAGTATTTGACCTGACCCAAAAAACCCAATAGCAGATTCGTGATTTTCATACCATAAAGGTATATGAAAACGTGGAAATTTATTTTGTGTTGACCGTTTTTGTATGAAAGTGTTTTCAGCTTGTTTTTATATTTTGAAGTTTATGCGTAAAATACATAATAATTAGACTATTATTGCTATACTCATCTAAACACAAACGACTCTTTATGGCCCACGAGTCTCTTTATGGTCCGACGGGCAATAAAAAAATGTCACTTAAATATCAGAGCTACTTCCTGTAAAACTTGATTTGTTCATAATATAATTTGTCAACTTACAAACAATGAAAATAAGCTGAAACTAATTATTTTGGAATATTTACTATAGTAACGCAACTTCGAGTAACTACGTAGTCATTTAATTATGTTTTTGCACGTCCTATATATATAAGGCTCTACTTTAGTCCCCCAAAAGAGGGAGTAAAGTAACACTTTTACTCCCTGAGTGAGTAAAGTGTTTCCATGACAACAACAAGTAAACAACAAAAAAAAGTAATCGAGGTACATGTTAGGATTTATTATCCTGAAACTATGTTATTTTGGCGTTTGCAGAGTTCAATTGTCAGAATGACATGTAACAAAATTTTCCGAAAAAATTTTCGAAATTTTGAATTTTTGAGATTAAGTCCTTTAGGACGTGCAAAAAATAGCGTATATACCACTGAACTAAAGTGCCTTTTAATCCCTCATGTGTTTATTTTCCGAGCGTTAGCGAGAAACACATTCGGTGTTAAAAGATGCACTTTAGTCCCTGGGTATATAATATATTATTTTATTATACCTGACTCATGATCTTGGTATATCGTACTCTTAAGCGTGCGAAATAAGGCCTTTAAAGCTGCCTAGGTAACAAGAAATTAACAACAATGTTAAAATAATACACTCTACAAATTTTGAACAATACAGCAAATTTATACATAGCAACCAAAGAACAATTCTTTTTAACCATTTCTATATCAACGATTAATGATGCAATTATTTAGAAAAAGTATTTCAAATTACTTTTTTTGTTACAATTTTCAGATTGTAGTGTAGGTATAATAAAAAATAGCGTATAATACACGTGTATAAGAGCCTTTAAAGCACTGCTCCGTTAAAAGGCACTCGGCTTCGCCTCGTGCTTTTAAGCCCGTCGTGCTTGCTTTAAAGGCTTGCTTATTATACACTTGTATTATATTATTTTTACACAATTTGAGATTTGAGATAAAAACTTAATCTGTGCATCAAATAGTGTACGTATAGCTGGCGTAACTTGCTTTTATGGCCCTACGCATTTTCCGCTTCCGGCCATAAAAAACTCTTTACGCCCTTAATACATAAATAACTGTTGTATCTGCAACCTAGTGTCATGGTATTATAATGGTATTATGTATTCATACATATAGTATAGACTATAGAGTAATAACTCTATAAAAAAACCTGTCATTGGAAAGTTCCCAAAGCTTTTTTCTTAGAAACCCTTAGAAGAAAAAACATTTGAACATACGCTTTTATAAACTTTCAGGTTCGTTGTGGGAATGTCTTCGTAGATCAATCAGCTTTGATCTGTATTAATAATAATCAAATAATAGTGTATAAGATTATCTGTACACAAAATAATGTATGGTTTGGAAAAAATATTTGGTTTCTGTACGGGATACCGAACCCGCAGATTGGCATACTACATTTGTACATTTGCATATTACAGAAAATTTGTTAATTTGAAGTCTGATTATCCGCCCTCTTCACAAATATTTCACTATTAAAGAATACAAATAATGTTGGAAAGTATTAAGTTATGTTCTTTAATCACGACTAAATCAACTGATAAAAAAAATAATGAATTATTATTTCAAAATTATATTTCAAATTCTGTTATTAATTTACTTAAAACATATTATACGCACGCCTATGGTTTTCACCGTTTCTTATCATTCAACCTTGCATTCAAAAAATAATAATTTTATTATCCTTACACCACCGCGGTAGGAGGTGCTAAGAAAGATGAATTATTAGATGACGTCAGGTGATTAACAGTTAATAGCTTTTTGCCGAACAAACAAACCACGCCTTTCAATTTTGGACTCTTGAAATGCGGATAAAACTAAATTTCGAAAGATATATAACTCATAAAAAAATTTTACTTGCAATTTTAGGATCACTATTGTAATAGACATCACCTGACATCTTTTCGAAAAAAATTTCTTTATTTTTTTTTCTTGAAAACTAAAGAAACTAACGGCTTGAAAATACTTCATGCCCGAGAAAATGTTGTCATATATTGCTATAAAAAAATACAGCATTCTAGGTTATACCAGTTTCTATAAATTGGATCCCAAAGTTTACATGTACTAGCATAGGCAGACGCCAGTCTTAATATGAATTCTGTAATATTTATACAAAATTATTATTATTACAAATCATTGTACTTTTCGACGCGAGGGCCACCTATGGTTTTGTAGTATAATCTTAAAGTCTGAAGTTGAACTAAATGAATTAAGGTTTTGTACCAGTAGCGATGCCAACGGCAATTTTTCTGGAGTTTCTCAATTTCCAACCTTAATAACCAATCTGATGAACAATTTTCAAACTTTCTAAGATCTAATCTTACTACATCAACGTGTGTCATGGGATAATTAAAAAGTTTGGTACCATCCGCAAAAAAGCTTTGATTGGTTTAACAAGATTTTGCAAAAGTTTGTCTGTAATTTTGTAACTTCGTCAAACAAATTTTTTTCCTGACTGCAAACGAAATTTCCTGACTTTTCCTGGTTTTCCCTGTTTTGACCACCCTGATATTATTATTATCAAAAAACAGATAAATAATTATTATTTAATTGAAAATTTCTATTTATTACGTATTATTGGTATATAATAAAATTTTAGAGCACCGCGAAAAACATGACACGCGTAACATCAGATTAATTTTTTCCTAGTAGAAAAATTGATTACCTTTTTTTACAGTTGTTATGATAAGGAGTTACAGTTCTTAAATGATCTAAAGTTTATCTCAAACACAAAAGCAGTTACATCATAAATCCAGAAGTAATCAAAGAAAATAATTTAGAAGTGTTAACCCACGTGTCAGTATGAAAGACAAAGACAGAAGTCTATAACCCGCGTATCGTCTTTAGTATACGGCGTTAGAAAGAGTAAACTATTGAAGTATTTCTCAGTTTGTGCTATAAATTTAATTCAGTGGCTCACATATTTTCGAACATTGACATTTGTTTGAAAATTGTCATTCGTTTTTGTGTGTTATATTGCGTTTGTGTGTTTTCGGCATATTTCATCGACTTTTATTTTTTATTGAGTTATTTTCTCGTTGATTTTACAACCAGCATATTTAACTTAAAATATGCCACTAGGAAATATCCTTAAATCTCAAGCAAGAGCGTTTGTGCTCCGTTTAATAGACAGACTATTTTGAACGCGAAAAGATTAACGGTAGACCTTTATTACCTTTGGATGCCATACATGAGATAAATAATCATCTTTGTTTAATATTTTGGTTAAATTCTAGTTTTTACTCTTGCTGGAAACACTATGAAACGTTAAAAATATCATTGACCTTGTGCAACAAACTTCACAGATATATGCCAATGTGAAAAAGTATTTCCCCAAGTCAAAAATTATTTATTATTTATGTGATTTTATAGTGTTTACTAGTGTTTCGAACAAGAGTAATAAACTGGAAGGTTCCATATTTTTATAAATTATCGTAAACATTTTACTGTGTTTCCAATACGTTGGACATTTTATTTTTAAATGATATTATAGAAAGATCATGGACCGTATGACCAACCTGTTTGGGACGCCATTGAGAACGTTGTTGATTAGAGAATGAAACACGTGCATATGACGTAACTGCTTTTGTGTTTGAGATAAACTACTTTTTATACAAAATAATTTGATATTATTAGTATCGTATTCATGCAGTTGGAGAAAAATATATATATATATATACTTACTAATTTGTGAGTTCCTTACATTTCACAGCACAAAAACTATATTCTGGTGCATTTTTCATTCGCTCTGTTCGTCCATTTTAAACTAACATAAGCCACTCTTATTCTCCACAAAACATAAAAACAGCTGGTTTGATAGTGCAACTTTCTTTTAAATATAAATGTTTTTGAGGCAAGTTGTTAATTTTTTCAACAGTCAGCAATTTGATTTATTAAGAGATTTATAGGGGTGGGGGAGCAAGTCCCCGACTATATCTATGTAGTCGGATTATTGAAAGTGTTTCTTTACTTTTGCATTCATTTAATAGTTGAATGATTATAAAAACAACATACTTACAAATTTATAAAAAAATATTTTATTTTTTCTATAATAGTTTTGGATTAACAAAGAAAATCTACTTCTAATTTCAATGAAAACTGAAAAAATATAAACTCTCCACAATACACTTTGTAACTGTATTTAACAGCACCAATAATTTTCATTAATCTCTTCGCACCCACACATCAAATATTAGCATTATCATTCATTACTTTTTAAATTCGTGTATTTCTACTTACAGACTTCTCTTCAAGTTTTTATCCTCATCTTGTGTAAGATGTTTTTAACAGCAGATTATTTTACAAAAAAAATAATCTCATTTATTAACAAATAACTAATAATGTCACCTAAAACTTATGTAATTAATTACTAAAAACGTAATGAGCAGTCCTTTGAAAAACAAGTTCTGGTAACTATTCTAATGAAATATAATAATGGAATGACTATATCTTATGCTAACAACAGAAGGCAAAAAGAAGGTCAACTTCTTTGAGAGAATATAAGAAATTGGTATTTAATGAAGCTTAATACTATCATAATTTTGCATATAATGCAAATTGTAACATTAATAAAAGATGACAATGTTAACTCAACTTATAAAATGAAAGCAAATACTTTTGTATATTTGTATTATTAAGTCACTAACTGTCCTTAATTATAATAACTAAATGGTTATAATGAAAACAAAAAGGAACAAAACAAAAACACTTTACTTATGGCAGTAAACATAAAGTGGGTATTCCACACGATGTTTTGCTGCGCAGTTTCCCCATTTAGGACAAAACTGCAGGGAAACTGTCATGTGGAATAGCAAAAAACTGATGGTTTTCCCCAGCATCAGGTCATGATGGGGATCCCCGTGTGAATCGGCCGTGACCGATAATACCGCGCTATTTACCGCTCAACTTCCAAAAACTTTCATGTGGAATAGCAAGGACCGTCTTCCCCGCGAGTTTTATGCTGTTGCGCATGCGCATTTGAAGCCAGAAAAGCTACCTAACGAATTGTTGGTTACATTACAGTTTATATTAGTTTAGAAAGAGGTTATTGGTTTTAAAATTCATTTACAGATCTGTTTAATCGAGTTGATAAATAACCTAATAATAATCAAGATATCTGATTCACGTTATTATTCTAAACATTTTATAACTGAAGTTATTGAAATGTATAAAGGTTTTCTGTGCTTATGGAAAGTCAAGAGTAGTAATTATAACAGAAACATTAAATGATCGTCTATGCTGTTACTACTCACTACGGCGGCTACTCCTACTAAACAAAATATGTATTATAAATATAATAATAAGAGCTGTAGGAAAACTGGGAGAGAAGATGCGGCTAAAACAATTCATGTGGAATAGCAAATTTATTAAAAATCTTCCCCGGCTGCTTCCCTGCTGGGGAAACTGAACATCTTCCCACATGGCAAAACATCGTGTGGAATACCCACTTAACACTGCAACACACATCAACATCTTATAAAAAGTATAAGAGATTCTCCAGTTCTGGATGGGGATTTCGGTGCAAACATTGTGCCACCAAAAATGCCAATTTGTGGGCATATTGGCATGGTGCAGGAACACGTACTGTCCCTGACCAGTTAAAATACATATGGGTAAGTTTGTATGTAACCCTTTGGATTTTATCGGCCGCCTGACCCATACTATCGTATAAAACATTGTAGCTGGTAGGCGAAACTGTTCCTTGTCTAACACACTGACTCACAATAAAGAAATCATACCTGTAAAAAAAGAATTTATTAGATAAAATTAAGGAGAATTTCAAAACACATCATACCGTTCGGGTAATGTAATAATATCATCAACAATAGTGCCAGGTGGGGGATTTTGTTCATTATAAAATACCCTTGTATTAATCCTTTTTGAAACAACAATGAAACACAATTTAACCTTTTCCTCAGAACCATAAAACTCAACCAAACGTGATTTTATGTGCTGCACTTCATGCTGGAATACATATGCTAATTGACCATCTCCTACACCATCACGATAAATCATAATTTTCTCAGGAAGCACACCATTTACTTCTTTGAATTTTTTACATGCTTTAATTATATTCAAAGCAAAATCATTCGATAGCTCTTCACCATTTGTATGAGCTGTTACTGTTGAGAAATAACGACCACATTCAGTATTTAAAGTAGCCACCATGGCTCCATAACTTTTGCCTTTGTGGTTGGTGTCATGACATACATCATATCCAACCACCATCATATTTTTATAAGGAAGAGGCACAGACCAGGGAGCACCTCCCAATTTACAATTCATTTGAATTGCCACTTTTGTAGCAATCGACATGACACCTTTGGATTCTAAGTTTTTCGCTAAAATTACTTGGCTAGGGACTGGCCTGTCAACGCAGCACTTTTTCTTAATAGCTGCGTACCGATCCTGCTTGTTATTCGTTGCAATACACATCACTAATTGCGGATTGTGTGTGTTTATGGCTGATTCTAAGCCCTCCAAGTAACTACCCGGCTTATCATCACGAATCTCTTGCAGTTTAGGGAAAGGTACATTCCACTGCATACCTTTACAGGCTTTTTGCAACGTTTGTACGAACGACTGCGCACTATTTCTCAACCGATTTGGGCAAACCACTACCCAATTGGCCAATGAAGCTGAATGTAACATTGGACGAGACCGTAACTCCTTCGTCCAGTCCGCGTCTTTGCCTGCTGAATAGTCGCTTTGACCACCACCAAATATTTTTTCGGGTGGAAGGAGACGACCTGAAACAAATAATAAATTATGAAAGATTTTGTGACAAATTTAAAGTTTAGGTAGTAGGTATGTTTTATATATTAATCTTATATAAAACATAAGAGTTCAGGCATGGTTTCTCAGGTAGTAGTAACAGTAAGATACAAAAATGTAGGAAAAAAAAACTCTTATTAAGTAGGTGGAAAAGATAGCTTTAAATGATCTGAAGGATGCATAAATCCATTTTGAACTAATAGAAAGTGAAATTAGTGAAGTGTAGTAACATAATAATAATAATATTATAAGAGTAGTTATTTATGGTACAATTAAGTCAAGTAAAACATTATCAACAAACGAAAACTTGGTTAATTATTCAAGTGGATAATATCCTTAGCTCACATGTGCTATACAACGTTTTATACAACACCTCTTTATATAAATTCAAATATTGAATTTGCAATGTAGTTTAGTCTGTAGTTTTTAATAAACAATGGTAAGAAATTTGATACTCTAATAATATTATGCAACATAAGCTGGTGATTGGTTGCTATTACAGAGCAGCCAATCACCATTCTACAGTGGGTAAAAAGTCTTTCTACCCACAAGTGAGTAAATGTCAACTGGCTTAATCCATTTCAATTCAGGCAGAAGTGATACAAAAATTCCTAAGCCATGTCTGAGATCTTCATGAAATTTAAATATGTTATTCTACATAAAAAATTAAGATACCCATATTTTTTCGTTTGTCCCAAAAAAATTTTAGCCAGGAGATACAGCCCTTCAAAGTTACGTTCAAGGTCGCCGTAATATTTTACTTGGCGCGACATCAATACAGTAGAAAATTCATATCTCTGGAAGTAATAGAGATATTTTAATTCTGTTTTTTGCATCTGAAAGGTTGGAAAGTTCTGCTTCATTTGAATTAAAAATCAGTGTTCTAGCATCAATGGTATGGTTGTTATGCCCACAAATCTAAAACCAAAGTGCTTTTGTATTTATTTATTTTTTCAAAAACCCCATCTTTAAAAATTCTAGTTTTTTGCTGTATGAACACTGAGGACCTGTACAACAACTTTACCAAAGGATTTGTCTGCTTTTTGCCTCCTTCAGTTTTTATGGACATTTTACTTTTATTATTAAAATATGTGTGCAGCTTGAGTCCTGACAGCAGTAAAGTTAACCAATGTCAGGTGCTAGTTGATGCTACTTAGGCCTACATGCCATTTTAGGAAAGTTTAGGACTCGATAAAATTAGCTCCATTATGCTAAATTTTTTAATTCTATATTAATGCTATATTAATATCTCATGCAAGAAATTCCCACTTCAAATAACACTTTAATATTGAAATTTTGCAATTCTATTTCCTATACGACATAATTATAATATAGTAAGTTATACAAGAAAATGGGATGAAAGATATTGGAACAATCAATAAAGTTTCATTAATCAGCGATGGTGCAGCAAGTCACTTCAAAAACCGTTTTCAGCTCCATGAATTTGCTGCTTCTCCAGTTGATAGAACATGGACTTTCAGTGCCACTGGACATGGGAAAGGCGCATGTGATGGTGTGGGGGGTGTTTTGAAGCACTTGGCTACTAAACATAACCTGTCACGTGGTAGTTTAAATGTTATCAAAAATGCTGAAGACTTTGCTACCACACTCAGAAGTTACACAACTGCTATAACTATTATTCTTGCATCTATTGAGGATATCAAGGATTTTCGTGCCAACAGGCTTAGTGAGTGGGAGAAAGTACCAGCAATTCAAGGAATTCAGAAGTGTTACATTTGGAGCTGGAAAGTTGGAGCAAAAGAATTAAGCATTGCAAGAACTTCTGCTCATCCTTCAATTTCAGTGTTTCCAGCAAAAGGAACAGGCATACCAAGTCAAGAGAAGCCTATAAATTTCAACAACATTCAAAATGGGTCATTTATTGCTTGCATTTACGATGAAAACTGGTGGGTGGCTGAAGTAACAGAAGTAACTGCTGAAATGGAAGAAGTCATGGTCAATTTCATGATTCCTCATGGACCATCTAGTGGTTATCGTTTCCCAAATAACCAGCAATATCATAGTTGTGCCATCCCAAAGAGGAATATATTGAAAATAATTGAACCTCCTGTTCCCAAAGGCTTAACCGGAAGACTGCATGAAATTTCAGCGACAGATACTGATGCTGTAAAACAACTTTTCATGAAAAAAACCTAAAATGTAAGTAGGTTGTAACCCAGTAAACCTTCTAGATTCGGAATAAATTAAATTGTTTTCCTTAAAATTAAAATGTCCATAAAAACTAAAGGAGGCAAAAAGCAGACAAATCCTTTGGTACAGTTGTTGTACAGGTCCTCAGTGTTCATACAGCAAAAAACTAGAATTTTTAAAGATGGGGTTTTTGAAAAAATAAATAAATACAAAAGCACTTTGGTTTTAGATTTGTGGGCATAACAACCATACCATTGATGCTAGAACACTGATTTTTAATTCAAATGAAGCAGAACTTTCCAACCTTTCAGATGCAAAAAACAGAATTAAAATATCTCTATTACTTCCAGAGATATGAATTTTCTACTGTATTGATGTCGCGCCAAGTAAAATATTACGGCGACCTTGAACGTAACTTTGAAGGGCTGTATCTCCTGGCTAAAATTTTTTTGGGACAAACAAAAAAATATGGGTATCTTAATTTTTTATGTAGAATAACATATTTAAATTTCATGAAGATCTCAGACATGGCTTAGGAATTTTTGTATCACTTCTGCCTGAATTGAAATGGATTAGGCCAACTATAATTGCTTAAAAACATCAAGAGAGTACGCTTTTTATTTAGAGGTGTTGGATAACAGTTATTTATGGTACAAGTGAATTAAGTAAGATATTACCAAAGGACGAAAAATTGACTCCTAAGGATCATTGACCAGAGTGGGTTAAATGTTCTTAGAGGATAATATCCGTAACTCACGTGTGCCATACAACTTTTTATCCAACATGTGGCAAAACCAATCCTACGAATGTAAATTTTTTATTTGAGTTATTGATCAACACAGGCTATGTGAGAAAAAGAAAGAAAGTTCTTAACAAGTCTAGTTGCCGTGTCATTTAAATTATGTAAAATTTGTGAACCTGAAGGGTTTTTATAATAAACTAAATTATAAATTTAACTAAAATTGTTGAATTATTTG
Source organism: Agrypnus murinus (assembly GCA_929113105.1). Classification (NCBI taxonomy): domain Eukaryota; kingdom Metazoa; phylum Arthropoda; class Insecta; order Coleoptera; family Elateridae; genus Agrypnus; species Agrypnus murinus. The sequence goes on from OV816026.1 coordinate 77,029,089, forward strand.
CATCCTGGTCCAGGGCCGTAGCCAGAAATTTATTTCCGGGGGAGTTCTGGGAGAATTTATTTTCGGGGGGAAGCAGAATAGAAAAATAATTTTTTCTACGACCCTTTATAAAAAGACATTTTTCATCACCAAATACTCCAGCGAAAATTTGATTTCCGTTACCAGTGAGAGAAAATTCCATAACGTTAACTTCCGTCACTAGAGACGAAAGTTACCTACTAATTCTAGCCTCCGTCTAGTTGCCTGCTGTCGCTGTATCGCGTCATTATTAAATCACGTCAGTTTGTGCTGTTCGTAGCGTTACCATGATTTCTGATTCAGAATGTGATTTAGATCTTCCCAATACTCCACCAGAAATAGTAAACCAAGCTGAGAAAACCTCTGCGGACTTATTGCCAGAAAAATCGAAAAAGAGGTATGAAGAAATCTATGCAAAATTCATGGAATGGAGGGCTGATAATCGCGTAAATTCATATTCGGAAACTGTGTTGCTTGCATATTTTGCAAAATTGTCGGAAAATTTGAAGCCGTCGACTTATGGTCTATATATTCTATGTTAAGGATAACATTATCAATAAAAAATGATATCGATATCAGTAGATATCCCAAGCTACGTTCTTTTCTGAAACGAAAATCCGATAGTTTTAAAAGACGTCTAAAATCTTTTCTGCCCAAGAAATAAACACGTTCTTAACGAATGCACCACAATTAAAATATTTAATGACTAAAGTAATCACATTATTGTTTTAACAAATACTTAGTGGTACAAATGTTTTTAGGTTCCCTTAATTTTTGGAATTTCTGGTGCTTGTCGCTGCCACGAATTAAAAGATTCGACTGTAAACGATGTAAAGGATTCTGGAAGTATACTTCTTGTTGAAATACCTAACACAAAGACAAAGGTATCACGTTCGTTTCATATTTCTGGAAACTTTTATGAAATTTCTAAAAAATATATGAACCTTCGGCCACTAAATATGGATCAAATTAATTCAAAATTCTTTATTAACTATCAGAATGAAAAGTGTAATAGGCAAGTTGTCGGAATTAACAAATTTAGTAAACTTCCTATAGAAATAGCTCAGTACTCAGTACTTAAATTTGCCTTTTCCTCAACAATATACCAGGCATAGCTTTCGCAGAACTTCCGCTACGCTACTAGTGGATGGAGGTAACCTGCTTCAACTAAAACGGCACAGCGGTTGGAAATCTAGTAACGTTGTTGAGGGATATATTGATGAATCAAGTACCAATAAACATCAAATACAGACCAAAATTTTACAATCTGTACATACAATACATACAAAATACAAGAACAGCTACGACGGAATCCAATTACGGCGCATCTTCATCTGGAATAACATTAGTTAATAACAGAACCGATGTGGCATCGTCTACTTCAATACATAAAAAGTTTGATTGTGAAACCCCTATAATTTTGAATAATTGTTCAAATGTAACAATTAATTAATATTTACATCATAAATAATATCTAGTTTTGTAATTCTTAATTCAAAATAAAGTATTTGTTTACTTTTTTTTTTGTTATGTCATAGGCGAGGTCGTAGAAAAAGTATAGTGTGTAACTCGTCGAAATCATTTTTTTACTTTCGTTACTTTCGTCACTCGTTACACAATATACTATTATTTTGTTGTCATTTATTAGTATTAAGTTTAGTTTCGGAGGGGGTTCAGACCCCCTAAACCCCCCCTTGAATACGGCCTTGTCCTGGTCACTCTTTTAGGTAACATTCTTTGTCATGTGAAACAAATAGTTCATAAACATTTTGAAAGATTTTGATTGTTAGGGTAGCACAGTGGCAGCTGCTGCACACGAAAACACGAGCCAGCAACACATAGGTAATGTTGTTCCAAAGTATGGGTACGGGTGAAAATCAAAAAATGTGCTTGAACTGTATCAGAGATTTTATTTTCGAAACAACTGATGTTTTTAAATTTATAATTTAAATTTTTAATTATTTAAATGTCAAAAATAGTTTTCCATTGCATTTTCTCCTGTATGAGAAAGATTTAGCACTGTAGATTCCACAAACTTCAGTTTTTGTCGTTGTTGTTTCATTGTGTTTTATCTCATTAATTCATGTTTAATACAGAATATATAATTAAAATACCGCTAGAGAGCGTATTCTCTCATATTTTTCTGACAGGTAGCTTTGTGCAGGTTTTAAGTGAAAATCAACAGGTAAGTGATTCTCATGCAGTTAATTAATTATTAATTTTTAGTAAATCTAGGAATGTGACTGCGTGTCTTTTTAAGTCGTCTTGTCGGTACAACATGTATATTATGTCAAGCAGTTTTTTTAGAGTAATTTTCAACATTAATACATAGCTTAATACTTAATTTAACGTTTCATATAACCCCACTTTTTTAAAATACTAGTTGTATGAAATAGCTTAAAACTATTTAAAACTGTCTTGTCGGTAACTGTCTCGTTTGAAAACGCAATGCTGTTTATCGAAAGCATTACATGTGCGACATACGTAAATACATATGAAACAATGCAAATAAAAGTGACAGATGAGTCTGTAAAAGTGCTACTTTACAGACTATTTTCTGAATGACTCCATACGAACACTATCTCTTATAATTTAAAATTTTTTTTTACTATTATTCTTTTTATTTTTAAATTAATCATATTATATTTATTAAATACATTTAAATTAAGTTTTGCTTTGTGAAATTTAATTTTTGTTATTTGGTTTTGTAATTTAGTTTTTTTGTAATTTGGTTCGATTCTTGAATAAATATTATTATTACTTGAGTTCAAAATTCCAAAGGCACCTTCATTCATTCATTCATTCATTCTGGGCGTGGTCTTCACTCTTCACCCACTGCACTGAAGCTCTAGGCTTATTGTGCCCCAAGAAGTGATTTACTCAATCAGACCTGTATCGCCAAAGTAGTTGAGGATACAGTTGATTGGTGCTGATGCAATTTCGCTCGGTTCAACATACTGAGCCCCGAAATGTTTAAATCTTTTAGCCCCGAGGGCTGAACATTCACATAGGACGTGTAGGGCTGTCTCTTCTTCCTCTTCACATAGCCTACAGGTTGCATCATCGACAATATTCATTATGTTGAGATGTTTATTAAGGCTACAGTGTCCTGTTAATAGTCCTGTTAAAAGCCTTAGTTGTTTCCTGCTCAGTCTCAGCAGTTCCTTTGTTCTCTTACTGGAAGGGGACATCATTAGTATCTTTGACTGCCTGTGCCCCTGTAATTTCTCCCAGTAGGTTTTATGTTTATCTTTCAATAAGTCTTTGATAATCCCTCTTGCGGTTAAATAAGGGATCCCGCATGTAGGTTCAGGACCTATTAATCTCTGTTCGGAAGCTTGTTTTGCAAGTTGATCAGCTTTTTCATTTCCTTCATAACCCTGATGTCCTGGAACCCACTCTACACAAACATTGTTGCGTGTGGCCAGTGTCACCAGTGCTTCTGTGCAATTAAGCACGACCCTTGAGTGAATTTCAGTACTTTCTAAGGCTTTTAGTGCCGCTTGGCTATCCGTTAAGATGGAGATTTGCTTATTTTCAAAGCCCCTCTCTATCATGCTTTGTGCACATAATATTATGGCTGTTAATTCAGCTTGGAACACGGAGGTGAGCTTCCCCAGGTTAACACATATTTCATTCCCTGTACTTTGCTCAAACACTCCTGCTCCAGAGCTGTTTTCTGTTTTGGAACCATCTGTATACCATACAGATCCTTGTCTTTGAATCAACTCTCGTTTTCGTTCTTCATCACCCCTCTCAGGTATTTCAACCCTAAAAGGTTTTCTGAAGTCCCAAACGGTGTTGATTTTATCAGATTGCATATTGAGGATACTGGTTTTTTCCAGTATATTAAAGATCTCAGAATTGGGTCCGAAGCTTCGTCTCCCTATCCCATGATCGCTAATTTTCAGTCTATATGCAGCTGCTAGTGCTTCTGATTCCACTACTAGGTGAAGTGGAGGTAGACTTAGCATTGTTTCCATTGAAGCCGTGGGCGTAGATGACATTGCCCCAGTAATACCTATACAGGCAAGTCTTTGTAGTTTATTTAATTTATTTATTACCACTCTGTTTCTGGTTTTGTGCCACCAGATAATAGAGGCATAAGTGATTGTTGGTACAACCACTCTTGTGTATACCCACAAGGTCATGCTTGGTTTCAAGCCCCAAGTTTTGCCTATTGTTCTCTTGCAAGCCCATAGGGCCCTTGTGGCTTTATTAAGTATCTTCTCCAGATGGGGATTATAGGTTAGTTTGGTGTCTAAAATGACGCCCAAATATTTTGCCTCTTTCCCCATAGGTAACTGTTGGTCCCCTATTCGTACCTCCTTCAAATCTTGAAGGTTTCTTTTACGTGTGAATGGTATGACCGAAGTCTTAACCGGATTAACCGAGAGTCCTTCTTTCAAACACCATCTCTCCACGGTTTTCAGGGCCTGCTGCATCAAATTTGATATTACTCCCCCGAATTTCCCGTTTATGAGTATGGTTATATCATCTGCATATCCTTGCGCATATATTCCTTTCGCATTTAGTTCAGCGAGAAGGTCATCAATTACCAGGCTCCAAAGAAGAGGAGAGAGAACTCCTCCTTGAGGACATCCTTTTGTTACGATAGCCTCCTTGGTATAATTTCCAAGGGCTACTATGATTTTCCTGTTTTTTAGTGTCGCAGTAACCCAGCCTGTTATAGATTGGTCTACGCCACGCTCAACCATTGCTCTGGCAATTGAGTCAAAGGAGGTATTATCAAAGGCACCCTCTACATCCAAGAATACTCCTAGGGCAATCTCCTGGTTTTCAATTGCCCGTTGTATTCTTGTAGTTAGTTCATGTAAAGCTAGTTCACAGGATTTACCCGATTGATAAGCAAATTGGTTTCGATGTAGAGGTGATTCCCTCAGAATTTCGTCCCTGATATGTCTATCAATCAGTTTCTCCAAGGTTTTGAGGAGAAATGACATTAGGCTGATGGGTCTGAAGGCCTTTGCCTGGGCATAAGAGTTACGCCCTGGTTTAGGTATGAAACAGACCCTAATCTGTTTCCAGCCACTTGGTATGTACCCAAGAGCCAGACTTGCCCTATATAGGGCACATAGTGGTGAAGCAAGTTCCTCCAAACCATGCTGTAGTAATGCAGGAAAGATGCCATCTATTCCTGGAGACTTAAATGGTCTAAACGTATTGATTGCCCATTTAAGTCTTGTTATGTTGATTAGCCTTTCGGCCACTCCCCAATCTTCTCTTCTTGCCCGAGTGATTGGTGGGTGAAGGCACCTTTGAAGGAGTTACTTTTTGCACATACTTGTATGTTTCTTACCTCATTAAATTGAATATATTTTAGAAAAACTAGAATTTTAAAGGTCCCATAATAATTTGTCTACTGATAGTACTTACAAGAATAACATACATACATCATATTTCAGTAATAGTACAGTAAAACTAGCTCAAAAATTAACTAAACCCAAACATCAAAAAAAAAGTTCTACCCCGCGCGAAATTGTTCTTTTTACCCTCCTCGTAGTAAGTGATAAAAAGTTGCACGAGCCAGAGCGTCGGGTTTGGGGGGCAAGGGGGTGAAAAGGGGGTAAAATAGTATATTTCAACAGTTTTTCAAAAATATCTCGAAAACTATGAGGCTTAGCGCAAACTTCACGATGTACAAAATTAATCAACATTAAATTCCGAACAAAAATGGTTCTACACATTTTTGTGCTGAGGCAATGGTTACAGAGATATGGAGGGAGTAAAAATATTATTATTTTTCAGTTTTCTTGGAATTTCAAAGCAAAGTTTCGAAATACAGTGGTACCTTGGTTTGCGAACATAAATCTTTTCGGAAATGTGTTCGTAATTCAAAGCACTCGTATATCGAAGTGAATTTCCCCATAAGAAATGATTGAAACTTAGATCAAATATTGGTGGTCATCTCTGTCCTATTACAACTACAAAGGCTGCTGCTCCTGAGAAATTACTCTCCACGGGTGCATCAACAGAGATTCACTAACTATTGACGATGATATCGATGAAGATGATCCTCAAAATGAAGAAGAGCTTGAAGATTTGTTTCTTACTACCGATTAGTGACTTTGTAGATTAATTTTGTACATAGTGAGGTTTGCGCTAGGCCTCATAGTTTTCAAGATATTTGCAAAAAACTGTTGAAACATACCATTTTACCCACTTTTCGCCCCCCTTCCACCAAACCCGACGCTCTGGGTCGTGCAACTTTTTATCACTTACTACGAGGAGGGTAAAGAACAATTTTGCGCGGGGTAGAACTTTTTTTTTGGATGTTTGGGTTTTGACCCTAGTTTTACTGTACCATAAGTTATCAACCACAGTTTGCAAGATATATGTGTCTTTGCCAAGAGACTGAGCTCAGAAATTAATGAATATTATCCTGCAATAATGTCAAGCAATAGTAAATTGTAAAAGGCGATTGAACTGCCAAATAGGTAAGAGCATATAAGTGTAATATCAAGAAGAAACGATTGTATATGGGTCATTCTTTCTGAACTCAACCACTGGCTAGAGCCAAAAATTAGCACAACTTAGAAAGGCCACCGGGGCTCATTTTGAAGCTTGAAACCTCGTACTTTCGAATGTCACATGTCTCCTATATGAAAAAATTTATGTTTGACCCCTGAAACAGGATAAACACGTATCCAGTTCCAAAAAAAGAATTTTAAAAGTTGAAAAACTTTTAAGAGAGAAATTAAGAAATAAAAAAAGAAATATTTTTAAAAACTTTTTTTAACAGCATCACATTCTTCGTCAAAAAATACATAAATTTTGTCCACTGCGTTTTTCCTAGAGTGCTTCAATTCAACCACTCTTACAAAAAATGTACATGTATTGCCGAAATCTAAGATTTCCTCGCAATCTCTATGATTTTCGAGGATTGCCTTCGCAATCTCTACGATTTCCAAGGATTGCTTTCGCAATGTCTATGATTTCCGAGGATTGCGGTATGATTTCTAGAATGCGATTGCTTCTTCATTAACGTGCTAATGTTTGAAAAGCGATTTTCAATGTAATTTCTAAAGATTAGAACAAAATCGATAATATTTGTACTCGTTGTTTTTTTACAAGAACAGTACTATTCATTAAAATGTGTTTGTTAGGTAAATTCATTTATAAAGATATTACGAAGGACATTACTTCACAAATAAAATGCTTCATATAGGAACTATATACGATTATTAATTTTAATGTTACATACGTATAAAAAGATTTTTAGAGTTTTACCTAGTTTGACTTCTTGTAAGACTTTTATACTCTTTTACAATACCCATTTTGCCACGGCTTTTTAAACAAAATGGACTATTGCCTATTATTACATACATATAATTTCTCCAAAAATAAAACAATTTGGAGGAAAAAAAACATTTTTTTCATTAAAAAATTCCCTATTGTTCTGTTAACCGTCTTTTCGATTATCCTTCAATGCTTGACAGATAATCGAGTCCTACTGTAATTCGATAGGCCCATAAAAGAAAAATATATTTTTACAATCTGCACATTCTTCAATCTGCCTCTTCTTTTGGCCAAATATTAATACTCATCTAATTTAGATTTTAAATGTTTGATCATCTAATTTGCACTATGCGCCCGATGTACCATGTGTCACATGCACTGTCTGCCATAAAGTTGAATCCATATGGGAAAGTTTTTAATATTCTGATTGGAAAAAGACATTGCGAGGCAGTCACCTCTGCTTCCAAAAATACTTGCAATAAGCCATGTCACAGTCGACAGGTGACATTTTTATATTTAATCGATTTCTAATAATCTCGAAACAGATGGCACACGTTTTAAACAATCGTTTATTTAAATATTTTAATCATGGTACAATAGTATATTATTATACGAGTTATATAAGACGGTCTCTTGTAGCACGAGTTGGGACACGACGAGAGAAGCGAGGAGTGTTCCAAAGGAACGAGTTGTACGATATGTCTATAAAACAAGTATAATATACTATTTTTTTTTACTTCGCGTCATTAGTTTGATAGAAATTGTAAATTCAAGCTATTAAAAACATTGCATTACAATCTAGTGATTTTTGCGTTTAACATGTGGTAAAGCTATAACATGACTTTTCACGTTTTGTGAGGTTAGAATGTGTCAAAATTAAATGTGTTTATATGGAATATAAAACAAATGTTACCAATCTTACAAAAAGGGTACAAATTTAGGAGAAAAATAATAACATTCCATTGGATTTCCTATACCAAAAAAACACACTGTATATTGTAAATTACTGATAAGGCAGAATCCCATCAAATAGACCCCAGAAACGATGTTATAATAGCCTCTATTATGAAATCGTTTTCGGTGTCACAATGAGTCCATTGTGAAGGCAAAGTACAAAAAATTAAAGATTTTGGGGTTACAAATTAGTTTTTAATTAGTACTAATGACAGTTTAGGAAATTTTTATTTCTATGAAAGTTGATTGCCAGTTTGCTCTGCCAGTCTTGATATGTGAATAGCGACTATAGAGTTGTAGTTGCGAAAAAAGTTTTTGTGGTACAAATTTGTCCTTAATTAGTAGTTAATTATGGCTTTATTATTTTTTTTTGGTTGAAGTGGGGGTGCTGGCTTGAGCTCAAGCTAGCACTCCCAATTTTGCAATGCAAATTGTGTCTAAATGGTTTTAGCCACAAAAAAATTTGTTGTTTTTGGTACTTTGTCTTTAATTAGCACTAAATTATAGGCAGGTTTTTCGTTTTGCTTGAAGTGGGAGTGTTAGCTTTATTGACGCATTCACTTACCGATTCTCAAAATGCCGCTTTTGGCAAAAATACTTATAATAAGCATGAATAACTATTGAATTTCCCGCAAATTAATGATGGCACCACTTCTACTATATTAGATTTCGACGACTGCGATGATGATTGCGGGATTGCAAAAGATTTCGCTGATTGCCAATAAAGACTGCGAGATTTCTGATGATTTCCTTGTGATTGCTAAGGATTGCGTGCGATTGCTGCCAAAATGTACATGTATTGCGGCGAGTGGTTGACCCCTCGGAAAAAAAAATAGAATAAAAAATGCGTATTTTTACTCAATGAAAACGAAAAAATTACATGAATGAATTACAGACCGATTTAAAGCGATTTTGAAAATTACAATTGTAGATGTTGCCTATCTATGAGCTTAAATAATATGATTAAAACCTTCTAAAATGATGAAAATTTTCAAAATCTCTTTAAATCGGTTTATTAGCATTTTTTACTCATCATTTTTTTCTATCTGACGCCATTTTCGATGAAAAAAAATGATAAACTTTCAAAAATGGCAAATTGTTGTTCTCAGTTGTGCTCGAAATTGAAGCACTCTAGGAAAAAACGCGGTGGACAAAATTTATGTGTTCTTTGAAGACAAATGCGATGCTGCTAAAAAAAGTTTTAAAAAATAATTTCTTTTTCTAAGTTTTACAACTTTTAAATTTTTTTTGGTACTGCATACGTGTTTACCCTGTTTTAGGAGTCAAATACAATTTTTTTTCATATAGGAGACATGTGACATTGGATAGCAGAGGTTTCAAGCTTTAAAATGAGCCCCTGCTGACTAAGTTGCGCCAATTTTTGGATCTAACCAGTGGTTGAGTTCAGAAAGAATGACCCATATACAAAAAAAAACACATGCTCTCTTATAACAGACTATGATTGAAAAAAGCTTAATATTCATTCAAAGAAACGCAAAATATTTTCATGATTTGTTATCCTGATATCTCTCCATTATAAAATAAAAGCAAAACCTTACCTGGTAATTCTACTATGTTTTGAGCCAATTCCAAATTCCATTCTCTAAAATCTTGCACTACGCCTGGTTCTCGTCTTAATCGCTGGCTGAACTGCAGCAACTTTTGAATTCTTGGGCCAGGACCCACCCTAGTGTGTTCTGCCAAGGCTCGCATTAATTGGAAATTAGCACGTTGCTGGTCCGTTAAACCAGTCATTCTACATAACTCGGGTACAAGGTACACAACTTCAGCCATACCAGCACGGATTTCACGTGCCTTAGCCCGAGACACTAACATAGGTTGATCATTATTGCCAATATTTAAGTTGTATTTCTGTAATCATAGAAACACATTTTAACTTCTTTATACACACAAAATGAAAAAGAAATATTTTTATTAATATTATTATACTTAAGTTTTACTAATTACCTCTTTGAAATATTGTTTGTAGCTGATTGAGCTGCCATCTTTTTTATTAAATGTTGAATTTGGATTAGTCTTAAAATCCACGTCATCTATATGATAAGTTCTATTGTTATATTCGGTTAACACAACAGATCCAATAATGCGGTCTTGGAACAGCTTTTTAAAATTTCCACGATCCTCCTGTAAGCATTCGCCCAACAGCTGAAGAACCGTATCGTGTCTCATTACCTTATGTGTTATTTCAACACACATAAGAATAGAGCCCTCATGTTGGCGGATTGATGTGATATATCCTGGCCATAATTCCATGCGGTGATCAGGAACGCTCACCTTAACAATAAGTTTATTTAGATTATTTGATTTCAGAAAAGTGAAATATATGGTTTTACCTTTGCAATAGCGTCAAAAAAGTTTCTTCCAACTAATTGTAATTTCAGATGTCCCAAGCACTTTCTCATTATGATGTTAAAGAACTGTAAATACTGGTAGTCACCAGCTGCAACATCTCCTACTAGACGTACAGTGAAACGAAATCTTGTGTTAGTACCTGAAAATTGTAATTAAAATTAAAATATATAAAAATAATTTTTTAAGAGACATACGTTCATCTTCAGCAAAAATTTCTAAAGGATCAGGATTTAAACGATTGGAAGTGTACAAAACAGTCCCATCAAAAATGTACCCTGCGATATTATTTCCGGCAGCTGCTCTACGGAACAAAGCTTTCTTAACAATAGTTCGATCTTCTTCCGGTGCTACATCAACACGATACTGATACAGACACCAATTTGTCTGTTGAAGCAACTTAAAGTAATTAGCAGACAGGCGTACAGGTGTTCCGAATGTTCCTAAACATAACATTTACTATAAAATAATGCTAGTCTTAATTATAATTTTCCGTATACCTTGCTTAGCCACCAATGTATCAGGACGAGTTCTCAGTATTGCACCTCCTTCATGTAACTGTCTACCTCCTCGCACCATTCCTCTCCTTGTACCTCCAGCTTTTCCATTGTTCCCATTACCGGTAGTAGGCTCTGATGAAGATGACGCTGGTGTACTACGCTGACCAGGGTCAGTAGCTGCACCACGCTGAGTGGCGGCTCTACCGAGAGATTGGATCTGTAACAAATAGGTTACATTGAAAGAAAAGTGAATTATGCTAAAAGAACTATTCAGTGTTTCTAACACTTAAAAAATCAAACTATTCTACAAATCATAGTTGCTATAACCATGCCTTACTTCTAAACATAAACAACACAAAGGAAATTAATGAAGTGCTTGTTTATGCAACTTCAGCATTGAATGTTGTAATTTGCACGAAACTGACAAACGTTTACCGGTTTTTCTCTTTATAGTTATGGTTACAATAAGCGGCCATATTTGTTTTTATAGAAAAAAAGATAAATAATAAAAAGTTTGATTTGTTTGAAAATTAGTTTTCATCAATATACGAGAGGTAAGCGCCATAAATTCTCGGCCCGGCAGGCTTCTACAGGCGCCAACATGTTCAAACTCGGTTGCGTCAATAGTTGGAACATGTAAGAGGCCTACACTATATATATTATGACTAGAAACGTAATAGATTTTAGTAGCCACTCAGGCATCGTGACGAGTGCATGAAAATGTCGTAGCTAACAAAAATTGAGTACCGCACGGTCATTAGATTTTTAACAAAAGAAGAGCACATGCCTAATCAAATCAAACAATGTTTTGGACGGCGTTTAAGGTGATTTATCTCCTTCATATTCTGTAAAAAAAGTAGTCAAAAGAAAAGGCGAAAGTCGTTCAATCGACAAAGAAAGTTATGGCAACAATATTCTTGGATTGTGACGGCATTTTACTGATTGATTTTAAAGAACGCAATACAACTGTCAACAGTACATATTATGCGTCTTTATTGCATAAACTGAGAAACAATATTAGTGAAAAACGCCGAGGAAAATTGACAAGACGTGTTCGATTATTACACAACATTGCACCCGTTCATACTGCCGCAATTTCATAAGCTGCCATTCGCAAATGCGGCTTTGAAGCATTGGATCATCCATCGTACAGTCCGGATATGGCTCCTAGTGACTATTATTTATTTTCCATTTTAAAGAAAGACCTTAGGGAACGTCGTTTTAAGGATGAGAACGAGTTGCAAGCAGCTGTAATTGAACATTTTGAAGAAAAAACTGCAGATTATTTTTACAAGGGCATTAAATTATTAATTCCACGTTGTAATAAGTGTATTAACATTAGGGGAGATTATATTGAAAAATAAAAATTATTATATTTTACCAAGTTTATTTTTTCTATATCAGGCTGAGAATTTATGGCGCTTGCCTCGTAGTTTTACCAGGAGGATTATTATTGAGAATTGGGAGCTGATATGCAAAATACATTGGTAAGTGATGCCATAATAAGAAGACAGATGCAAGACAAATCTCAAGTACATACATTTCATCAATATTTCAGGAATTTGTGGTATCATGACATAAACAGGAGTGGACTGAGGAGCATAAAAAGGATTTTCCTCAAAAGAAACTTATTTGTAGTTTATTTAAAGAGGGCTGGAGGCTGCAGAAATCAATGTGCAGATATAAAATAATTATATTACTGTTTGAAGAGAGCTGAAGTTTGGTGGGCATAACACTAACACTAGCAGTTATAGTAGTTTTTTAAAAGCAACTAAACATTCTTAGGAGCATATTAAGTATTAACACCAACACTGCCAACTTGTCGTCTTTAGCAGAAAATGTACGTTGGTAAAGTTTATTACCTCAGAGAAAGTAACAGGTACATTATCAATTCTGCACGAACATGATGGACAGAGTCCAGCTACTACCAGTGGCGTATCAGCCTAGAATGGAACGCAGATGCTTGTTGTTGCTAACCAACAAAAGTCAACATTCACAAATTTATTTGTGCGCATGATGACGAGATATACCATTCTCTAAGGCAGTGGTGGCGAACCTATGACCCACGAAGGTCTTTTAAATAAAAAATTTAAAAAAAACCCACGCATTGATTTTTATCAACTTATTTTTTATATAATAAAAGAGAGAACAGACAATCAAAAATATTAAAGTATAAATATCTAATGTCGAGTTTTGCTCTACACTTGCAAAAGTAAAACTTGTAAAACAAAAAAAAACGTAAACCTTTTTCGAGGATTTTACAAGTGAGAACCAAAAAAGGGTCAACTGTCAAGTTTTTCTGTTAACAAATTTTCGGTGTTTCCAAATTATTGGTACCCTTTTTACCTCCCCTCCAAGTGACACCACTGACTTAGTGACCCGCGGGCTAGTATTAAAAAAAATAATGAACAAAATTTGACCCACTTCTCAAAAAGGTTCGCCATCACTGCTCTAAGGTAATTAACTTTAAGCATGCACAAGGGCACAATAATCTACACAAGATTAAGGCAACCCCTATTTACACCATGGTTATTTGCCCTTAACATCGGAAATCCTCAGAAGTCGATAACTCTTATTGGTGCAATTTTTACATGCAAAAAGTTTAATGAGCAAGTATACATTGCGATTTATTTTAATTATTATATCATGCGTTTCTCAGAATATTAGGTTTAAATCCATCTCTAGAATGAATATGGCAGAGATGCACCGAAGCTTCAACTTTGCTGCGGTATTCAGCGAATTTTTCACAGATTTAGTGGTTAACCAAAATTCTTAAGACGCCAATGTTTTCATTTTGCTGATATAAATTTGTATTAAATAAAATTAATCAAATTAATTAAAACTCAATTTTCTGTTTTGCTTTGGCAAATATTCAGAGCTTTGGTAATGTTAATGGCAATTATTCGGAGCTTCAGTCAAAATCTGCTTCAGTACATTACTAAGTACGGCCATTCATAGACAAACTAAAAACCAGATCTACAAATAATTGGTTCTTATTGGATTTATATTTGACGAATCCCTACATGATCAAGTAAATCGCGGTTAAATCTGGAGATTTCAGTTTTTTTCATTAATAAAGTGACAGTAACCATGGTAGGTACGCATTGTTATGTGTATAAAGGAAATAATCAACTAAAAACCAATTAGATTTGGTTATATAAAAGGTCCTGGTATCTAGTCAATTTTGATTTGTACCAGGGAAGAAATCCTAGAGAAAATGACACGTTATGAAACTCATTTTGGAAAATGTCTCTCTTATTAGCATGATCGATAATAACAAAAAGGGTATCAAGGAAGAGTGTTTTTATTTTTTAAAACGGAAAAATTAGTTTAATTGAAAATGGGTCAAAATAAAGAAGTTAATAATGAAAAAACAAGTTAGTGTGTTAATACAACATGGGACTATTCTCTCAGACATATTTGTAAAGTTATGGGAGTATCTTAAACTGTTGTAATAACTGCTAAATCCATAAAAGAAAATATACGAAACGTAAAACACAAAGACAACTGTAAAACTATTAAAGATGTGACAGAGAATCATAACACATCATCACAAATTATTATACATAGTTTTCCAAGAAGGAGTCAATTCATTCTGCAATTAAGCAGACAACAGATTAGGCTGGTGACAGGCCTTATAACTGGACACTGCAACCTAAGGAAGCATATGCATAGAATGGGGATTGGTAATGAAGAACCCATCTGCAGACTCTGCAATGAAGAGGACGAAACAGTCTCACATGTTATTTTCGACTGTGAAGCCCTGTACCGATGGAGGTTTGCACTCCTCGAAGGAGCTTTCTCTCGTGAGACACTCATAAGGGAGGACCTGGTAAAGAGGTTACTAAGCCTAATCAGGATCACAAAACTCTTTACCGACTAAGTGACAAGATGAGAGTACAATAAGCCTAAGGCCGCAGTGCTGGGTTCTTACCCCCTTCATATGTCACATACAAACAAACAAACAAAGAAGGAGTCAAGATATTTGAGTAAACATTTCGAAAACGATTTGTACCTATCGGAATTAAAATGCAAACAACCTTTCAAAACTCCCAAAATTTTAAAAAGAATGAGAGCTGCCCGGCTGGAATGAGCAAGAAAACAAAAACTATACTGTAGAAGACTACAGGAAGGTAGATTTTTTATTTTTGATTATGCCATCTTGACAATTTACTAAAAGATAAGACAAAGCTTCGAATTTTTGTAGGTCACATTCAGTGATGAATCTCCCTGAGAAGTGGTAACAGAAAAGGGCCCAATTTCAAAGGAGAAAGCCTTCTGAAAAGTATAATGAAGACTGCATTGTCAGAACCATCAAACACCCCCTAGTACAATGATCTGGTCTTGTATCAATTATTCAGGTGTATTTTGTGGAAGGTACAGTTGCGATCATTCGCTAAGGAACGATTAAAAAATAGTGATAGTCGATTTTTCAGTTTTTTGTACAATGTATGCTGTAATTCGACTTGATTTATGAACTGGGCAGTTATAATATTCAAACATGAAATATTTTTGATTACCATGTAATAAACTAACATTTACATTGTACAGAAATTTAAAAAATCGGCGGTCCTGATTTTTTCGTCGTTCCTTAGCGAATGATCACAACTGTACATTGAATCAGTACCAATACCTATTTTTGCCACATTCGAATGGTTTAAGTTCGGAGAAGATCCTTATATATTTATGCAAGATGGTGTAGCTTATCATAAAGCAAAAAGTATAACAAATTACTTGAACAACATTAATTGATTTTTCCTTGGAAATGCAAGCCACCAGACTTTTGGAATATACACTAAAATTAATTGTTTCCACGAATACCTTTACAACTAAGAATATGTTAATCAAAAACATTAGAGACGTATGATACATTGATGAAAAAATTAAGAAAACAAGTAAATAGGAATGAACTAATTTTATTTTTATTAAATTTTTTTATGTAATATTCTGAAAGTAATTACAGTATAAACTCTTTAATCCGTAATTTTTTTGCTTTAAGCTTTCTTCTTTCTTCTCCATAGCGTGTGCTTGCATTTCTTGACCTTAATTTTAGTGTGTACCTATTTCCTGTACCTTTGCCAGCAGATTTTAGTTTAGTTTTTCTTTATATCGGTGACTGTCGATTTACCAACATCATATTTTAATGCAATCGTTAAAACACTAGCCCCATCATTTAATTGTTGAATAATTTCCACTTTCTCTGATAGTTTTATCTACGTGTATTTACATAGTAAACATTTCACGATACATTTCGCGAATACAAATTGTGTATAATAATAAAATTAAAAGAAAAAGGTTTAAAGGTTAATAAGAAATAACATGAAGTCAGAAGGATTCAAAACAGACATGGGGTTAAGACAAGGAGGAGGGTTAAGCCCAACTTTATTCAATGTTGGACAAAATTATCAAGGAAAGGGAACAAAAAGTAAGTAAAATGTTTGTTGGATATCTAGAAAGAGTGGAGATAGCTGATGGAGTATTTGCAGATGATGAGGTAATAACAGCGGGAAGCAAAAAGAAATTGCAAAAAAACTTAACATATGGAAAGAAATAATGGAAGAAGGCATGAAAATAAACACAAATAAAACTAAAATAATGATAATAGGAGACCAGAAACTAATATTGAAATAAATAACAATAACCAAGACAAACATGGAACCAAGTTATGGGTAACATACTCCAAGAGAGAGGCAAATCCTGGGAAGAAGCAGCAACTTTAGCAAAACATAGAAAAGCATGGAAAAAGTTTATATATGAAAAATAAAACAATAAGTAACAATATAATAATGTAAAAAAATGTAAAACGTAAACTCAACACCTTTAAGGTATAAGGGTGTATGATTATATATACACAGTTGGCTACATATGGAAAACTTTGTTATTATTGATTTTATGAAAAACAGTTATTCTTCATGAAAGGTTCTGCATGTTCTAAAACCCAAAATTCAACCATCAGATATTTAATTATATCAGTAGTATCATAATAATAATAATAATAATAATAATAATAAAATGTAAAAATAATATTTTGTAATTGTAAATAAACAATATTGAATATTTTCTTATTAAAAATTTTCGATGCGGTCAAAAATGAAGGTACTAATAAAGGTACTTTACTCTTGAACAAAAATGATATAATTATTATGATACGACTGATATAATTTAATATCTGATGGTTGAATTTTGGGTTTTAGAACATGCAGAACTTTTTATGAAGAATAACTGTTTTTCATAAAATCAATAATAACAAAGTTTTCCATATGTAGCCAACTTACACGGACACGTGGTATAATTAAAGGTAGATGCTGTTATTACATAAACAATTATGGCAAAACTGCAATGTTAAAACATTTAGGGTGCCTTTGTGATGGTATCAGTCATTATATTTATATTTTATTTTTTACATCTATAAATAGCCTTTTATTATTACTCTTTATATTAATAAATAATAAAAGTGTTGATCTTCGCAGAATTTGTCTACACCAACAGTATCAGCCAACATATTGCATCAGCAACCTTCTACAGTCTCATTTATAATATTCATCTTCCAAGAATGCTACATATTTAATTTTAGCATGCATTATTGCAAGATAAATAACTGGTACAGTTGAATTACAAAATAAGCGGTTTTTTTAAGAATTTTGGCATATTACACTGACTATGACAGTTTCAAATTTTATATTTTTATTATGAAAGAGCAAGAGAGTACTATGGAGAAAGTCCTTTTTAAACAGGAAAAATCCACCGTACCTGTTATCTAGCAAAAGTACATTTGTAGTACAAATTTCTTGTTCGGATTAAAGCGATTTGTTCAAATTAAAGAGGTTTGTTCGATTATAGCTCGTAAATGTTGTTGTTCGGATTACTGGATGTTCGAAATACACTGTGTTTGGATTATATAGTTTCTACTGCGTAAGGTACCTAATTTTTTGGCCAAAGATCATTTTTACAATAAATGATATTCATTTACGGGAAGAGTAACCGAAGCAACCATTTTTGGTGACTTTTCTGATGTAATAGTAATAATAAGAATATTTGGAACTTGCAAAATTGTTATAGTCTGAATCGCACCAACGCCTACTTTTGCAATAATCATAGGTTACCAGAAATAAATAATATCTAGGTTATGTTGGTTTTTGTCAAAATTTTGTGTGAAGTTCAAGTGCTGAAAACTTATTGAAATTTAATATCGCGTTGAATATGCTTTAATGATGACTCACTTTAAAATAAGTAATTTTGAATTATAAACATTTAGTTGCGATGGGTGGAGTAACTTGATTTAAAAAAATTATGAGTTCATTGAGGTTAGTAGTATCAGGTATAAATTTTGGTTTTATTTCTTTATAAATGGGGCACTCCAGGATCATGTGCTCAGAAGTAGTTCAGACCATGTGCAAAATACAAGGGGCAGTAACTTGATTGAATTTATGATAAACAATGCTTGTTCACTATTAAACGGTAGATCAGTTAGTGACAAGCACGGTGAGTACACACACACACATTTCTACTCTATGCAATAGTATTATTGATTTTGGCTGGTGCCAGGATACAGATTTAGATATAATTAAAAACTTCAAAGTTTGGATCTGTGTAACAAAGTCTGACCATTTTCCTATACTAGTTCAAATCTATTATCCTAATAACACATTTAATTTATTAAATCATGTTGGTAGCACAGAATTAAAACAATCCTTCCATTGGAATGATGTGCATAGACACCATTATACAGAATATATGCAGAGATCAGCACTTACTTGCTTTCCTATTAATGTAGAGATGGCTAACAATAATCTGCGTAATGCTATCTATGAAGCTGTTACCTTCACAACTCTAGTTGGGCAAGTTGCCATTAAACTCAAATCCACTGTCAATAAAAAAACTTAGTTTGATCAGGAATGCATGATAGCAAAAAAACCAAGATTAACACTTAAATGTGCTAAAGAAAACAATTTTACTCAAGAAAGCAAATCTGATTACATTAACTCCAAAAAGATATATAAAAAAACTCATCCAAAATAAAAAGAAAACATACAATCTGTCCCTAATAGCTAACCTTTCTAATTGTAGAGATCAAAAGCTTTTTTGGGGTACTATAAAACAAATTCGACATAATAATAGTAAAGTTAATCATATACCGAAACAAGTATTGGAAGAATATTACTCCTCCATATATAAACAAAGGGTCAAATTGCAACTTGCCTTAACAGATGTTGGTGACTCTTATTTAACATCAGATATAACAGTTCATGAAGTGTTATATATTATAGAACAATCCAAAAATAAAAAACCCCGGGTACTGATGGGGTGCCTTATTAGTTTTTTAAAGCACTACCACAAAACTGGATTTTATATATAACTTGCCTTTTTAATAAAATATTAGAAAAAGAGATAGGCCATATAAATGGAGCAAAATAATTCTAACTATGTTACCTAAAAAGGGGTTGTTAGATGACCCAGCAAAAATAAAAAAATCGCCGGATACTGATGGGGTATCATGAGTTTTTTAAACCTCTACCGCAAAACTGGATTTTATATATAACTTGCCTTTTTAATAAAATATTAGAAAAAGAGATAGTTCCATCTAAATGGAGCGAAATAATTCTAACTATATGTTACCTAAAGAGGGGTTGTTAGATGAACCCAACAAAGGGGTTGTTAGATGACAGAGGGATTGCTTTAATCAATTCTATTACTAAAATTTTCACAGAGATTTTAAATGAAAGTCTTATTATATGGTGCAACCAGTACCAATCACGTTTTAGAGCCAATAGAGGCTGCATGGATAACATTTTTACATTAAATGCGGTTATACAAATTGATCTTAGATTAAAAGAAAGAAAGGTATATGTAAGTCTTTATTAACTTTAAACGTGCCTTCGATTCTATTGATCACAGGCTACTGTGATTAAAGCTCTTTCATCTGGGTGTCAGTGGAAAAATAATACGCATTTTAATTAACCTTTATAATAATGCAACAGTACAAATAAAAGCGAATAACACCCTTACCAAAAAGTTCAAAGTTACTGAAGTGGTTTTACAGGGGGAAGTGTTAAGCCCCGTACTTTTCTCTCTGTTTGTCTGTGATATAGAAACCTTCTTCAGAGATAATGGTGCACAGGGCTTGAATATTGATAATAGACATGAAATACTAATGCTGCTATATGCAGACGACTTGATTATTCTCAGCAATTCACCAACAGATTTAAACAAAAAATTATAAATTTTGGGAAAATATAAAACTAATAATCTGAAGGTCAATACTTAAAAAACAAAAGTTATTTGTTTTAGCAAGGGCGTTACAAAAACAAAAGCATCTCAAAGTATGTCATTCTACTATGATAACCAAAAAATAGACACAAGTCAATAAATACACATATTTAGGAGTAGTCTCCTCTTCCTCAGGAACATTTGTACAAATGGTTAATAATGCTGTAACCAAAGCTAAATTCACAATTGGGTCTGTTATTGCACTTTTATCCCAAAAATTCAGATTCCTGGAATACACAAATTAGGTTGTATGGGTCCATTATTTTAAACACACTTTTATTTGCAGTTCCAGTTTGGGGACTTAGGCATGCAGATATTTTAGAAAGAGTACAAGTTTATTATTTTAAGAAACTAGCATTATCAAAAACTACACCTGATTTCATGATTAGTATCTATATATATAAAAGGGAAAGATTGTCTGTCTGTCTGTATATATGTATGTATGCGATTTTCTCCGCAACCACTGGACCGATTTGGATGAAATTGGTATCATTGGAAAGGTCTTGGCCCAGAATAGAAAATAAGACCAAATTGAACTCTGATCGGCCATCGTGGTCCGAAATAACAGCGAAAAACCCATATATGGAAGTTAAAAATGGGTACTGAGATTGATGTGAATAGATATGTTGTCAATTGTCAAATTTGGTAATTTGACAATTACAAAAAGTAAAAACATGTAATTTCAATAAAGCGTAGCAAAGCGCGCCGGGTATTTGCTAGTCACTTATAACTCTTAAACTCACCATTAACTGGGTAATTAAAATTTTAAATATGCCTTCATGTCGCTATCCTAAAATCTGTTTTAATCGCCTTTCAAGTTTATCCAATATTGAAAATGATACTTTTTAATATTTCAGGTACCTATTTTTAAAATTTATTTAGTTTAAAAAAATTTACATTTTCATGATATAACAACTCTGATGAAATGTAGAATTTTAAATAGCCTTTAATTATGAATATAATTTAAACTGTTTCGGCTGTAGTGCTACTGCTAGCTTTATGGATGTTGTACTTTGCTATGTGCATTCGGTTCTCTGGCGTGCTTTATATTCATGCAGCTTAAAAACTTTGTAAAAATCCTGCAGTTTCAGAAACTGTATGAGTTTTTTTTCTGTACACAGTTAAATACACTTGAGAGCAAAATTATTCGGACACCCATTACTTTTCAATTAAAAGTGATTTTTTATATTAAACTTCATCTTGTATAATACTAATTAATCACTCATATTAAAGAAAAAATACTGCTTAATTAATTTTATTAAAAAGAAATTGTCACCAACTATCAAGAGACCACCAGCTTTCTTTTATCTTTAGTAGTGCCGTATGTGGGATGGTTTGTAGCTGCAAACAATGTATTGTTTTAAGAGTGCTATGAAACAGTTGAATGCATGGCACTTGCAATTTTTTTGCATAGTATCTGTCAAGTTTACTTCCAACAGTATTAAAATTAGTGAAACTATAAAAAATTTTTCGTCTTACTTATTCTGGCTACGATAACAAAGTTTTGTTAACACGATAAACTAGAGCTAACCAGAGATTAATTTGGTATCATTTAAGAGATCAATAATCGACCTTCGAAACGATACCAATGTGCTATTTCACAAATGTAAGGAAGTATGCTATTTATTCTTTTAAAATTACGGTTAGGCTAGGTAAAATAATTTTGCTCTCAAGTGTATTTAATATTAACCTAACTTGTGTCTGCTCACATTTCTGTTACGGTTATAGATCCCCAACTTGCCCCAACACGGTTTAATTTTTGTTTATACTGTTATATTTTTTACATAAAAATGATTGTGCTACTAAAACTTGTATTTACATAAATACAATTAGAAGCACACAGATGCGCTTTCTGCATAGTAGTAACCATTTGTATTCATATTTCATTGTATTCTAATAAATATGGGGGTGACTTTAATGCAAATCTTGCAAAAAGAACATAATTCTGAAACAAGACAGTTCTAATTTAGGCCATAATAAGAAATTTCGCAACTTACAATAAAAATCACTACTTGCGCTCAGCAATAGTATAATACCTAAAAACCACAGTAAAAATGTTAAAACACGTTATCACCACTACAAGAAAACAGTTTACAAAGAGTTTGGTCGAAGAAATAATTTTTCTTTTTGCACCTTTTGTTTTATCAAAGGCATACATAGGGTTTTAAGTAAAAAAAACGCGGTTTATAATAATAATTTTTATCTACGCCTATTGGCTTATAAAGGGCGATTCAGAATGAATTTCGATTTTGTTTCTGATCTCCAGGGGAAACTGTTAATGTCAGAATATTTTTACTGTCACAGCGGTCGTAGCAGAGTTAATTGAAAAAAATATGTAAATAGTGACTAAGTTTTCTTAAAATATGTACTTTTTAGAGACTTCTTTTTTTAAATATGTACCAAATATGTATGTAGTTTATAAAAAAAAGTATATTATTCAACAAGCATATAATGATGGCTATTAATCTAGGGCGAAGTTTATGAGAAGTTTAAGTTTATTAGAATCGGCCGAGCGAATACTCGCCATTATATGCGAGTCGAATACTATAGTTTGTCCACAACTGTTCCATTCAATTTTAATTCGATTTTTTTTTCCATATATGTTTAAGAACTGTTTAAAAGCCTTTGTAGCTCAGTGGGTTAGCAATCGAGTTTGTGACGCAGAAGACTTGAGTTCAAATCCCGTGGTTACGAAGATGATGCATTTTTGTGTTCACGGTTGAAGTTTATCAGGCAATATACCCTTCTCAATAGTACATTCTAAATTGCTAATAGCGTGCTACGCTAAACAATAATGGTTCTTATTACCTGCACGACAAGGCGCAATTTGCATTTATCTTCTTACTAAGTTTCGTCCAAAATGGCTTGCGTTTTACAATCGCGGTTGTAAAATAGTGGAATTTAAGACTTGCTAACAAAATACGTACTTTTAGTGACTAAATGCTAAAAATATGTACTTTTATGCACTAGGGTAAAAAATATGTACTTTTATGTAAAATAGTGACCGAATACGACCGCTGCTGTCATCATTCGAATTATCGTCTTGTGGAATTTATTTTCCAATGGAACGGTTTAGGGCGAGCAGTGTGCTTTTTGTTTAAAAGCATTCTACGAAAATGCTCATTCTTATATACAAGTCCAGAGTGTTTCGGAATCACTATAATTTATGGTATGGTCATCAAGGTCCACCCGCCAATTTACTTAAGCACTGGATTCGCTAATTTGAAAAAAGTGGTTCGAAGCTGTAGTTGCTGCTGTATGCCAAAATCCATATTGTTCAATAAGAAAACACGCATTTGCGTTACTTTTAAACCGATTTAGTGTTGAAAGAATTTTGAAACTACCATCCTTATATCCAGTTGGTTCAAGCTTTAAAGAATGATGATCACTTAATTTTGCTACTTTGTTGCAGAAGTTCAATGATTTAGACAATATTCTTTCAGTGACGAAGCTCATTTTCATTTAGTCGGTTATGTCAAAACAGAATTGTCGGTACTGGTCTGTGGCAATCCCAAGAGAAAAGTGGCTTTGCACTCTCCAAAAGTAACTGTATGGGCGGCAATGTCTTCGAGAGGCATTATTGGTCCATGTTTTTTTGAAACTAAGCAAGGACAATCAGTGACAATAAATGCCCAACGATATTCTTTGATGATCCGCAACTCTCTAGGCTCAGCATTACAAGCATTTGAAGGGTCTGATAATTGAACAGCAGGATAGAGTCACACTGCGAATGAAACTTTAGAGGCAATAAGAATGTTCTTCCCTGAACAATTAATTTTGTGTAGAGGTGACATTAACTGACTCCGATTTGACCCCACTAGATTTCTTCTTGTGGGGGTACCTTAAAAGTAAGGTGTATGAATATCCTCCAGTGAATGTGCAAGAACTTCTGAATACGGGAACAAATTGCCATCATCCCCGAAGCACTGTGTGGATGCATTGTTCTAAATGCACGACATCGTTTAGATAGGTGCATAAAACGTCAAGGGCGACATTTAGACAATATTATTTTTAAGGTTTAATTTTCAGATGTTAGTAGTTATATTTCTAAGTTCAAATTATTAAACCGTTTAAAAACAGATGAGATCTTTTTTTAAACCCTTCATTTTTATTATTCAACTGCCTTTGGTAACTACATAGTATGAGTTATGAACCATAACTCACTGTTTAACTATTGAATTGCCATAGTAACTACCGAACCAATATTATTCAGTTAGCTGATATTCTATGACTAATGTCAAACAATAATTGAAGGGGTGAGTGGATAAAGGGGTTAAGTGACATTTTTTTTAAAATCATATTTTTAGTGAATGAAGAGTGCTAAAGCTATTTTACAACTTCTAACCTGATTTTGCTACGATTCTATATATAGTTACAGAAATATTAGACGATTTTGAAATTTTTGCCGGTCCACAGAGAAATAACAGTATTTTTCAGAATTTTACTGAAAGAATTTTTTTAATTTGTGTTATCCTGGAGCTAATACTGGAGTAGGGTCAAATGGTTTATCGGAGTTGACCAAGAGTAAAGTTGAAAAGAGTAAAAAGTTGACTATGAGTAAATTTATACGGAGCTGGCGCTATGTACAGTTGCGATTATTCGCTAAGGAACGACGAAAAAATCAAAAACTGATTTTTCAGTTTTATGTACAATGTAAATGTAAGTTTATTATATGGTATTCAGAACATTACATTTTTTAACATAATAATTGCCCGGTTCATAAATCAGGTAGAGTTACAGTGTATTTTGTACAAAAAACCGCTGATCACTATTTTTCATCGTTCCTTAGCGAATGATCGCAACTGTACATACACATACGTGATATATAACGTGTCGGCTCTGTACCTATGTGTGGTGGGGTAGTATCCAGTAATAAGGAAAATCTCCCATTTTAGAGTTTTTAAGTGGGTTTGGCGCGCACGGGTCTAGGCATTCCAGAACCAAAAGAATTTTCGTCTTGTCTCAACGATCAAAATCCGGGTTTTGCGGTTTCGGGGTGCCGCAAAACTTGCTTGGGTCTGAACCGTTTTTTGTGTGTAGAGCATTGGGTAGTTCCAGTCTAAGATTTGAAGTCTCGACCGACTCCGGTAAACCGTTGTCATCTTTAAAAATGTCATCAATTCGCTTGAGCCATGAAAATCTATAATTATTTTTTTCCAGAATGTATCTAATTTTTCTTCACACGAATAATTCTGCAAAATGTCCTTCTTGATTGGTTTTGAGCAGAAATTTCCGAACTCTCTTTCGATTTTATCACCGAATATCCCATTTATCCACCCATTGGATACCGTTTTTAATTAAAGATATGAGGCGCCTTTTCGCAACTTTTACATAATTATCTATCACGTAAGGACCAAAAAAGTGAAATTTCTTGTACACTTAAAAGCCAAAGGGGATTTCATTTTCATCTGGTACAAAATGTTTGCAAATCTGTCAAGCAGTTTTGCCTAAATTCCAAAACTTCTTTTTGTTTAATCTCTTTCAGTCTGGCAATAGCTGCTCGAGTTTAATGACCAATCTTCACATATTTAACATTAAGCAGATTCTCCTTGTTTGAAACATCTACATCTCCCACTGAAGTCGCTTTCTTCAATGTAGTAAATGTATTTACATTTGTAAAAAGATTGATAATGTGACTGTTACATAACGTTACGAAATTAGAATTTTATTACTATAAATGTCGCCAAATTTGAAATATAAAAGTAAATAAATTGCTAAAATTATGTAATTAATAATAAAACGATATTTAACATTAAAAAATATGTTTATCTATAAAAATAATAAATAAATTTTGTTAAATATAATTTTTATTATTAATTGAATAATTCTTCCAGGTTTGTGGTTAAATTCCCTGATTTTTCCCTGACTTTTACAGCGCAATTTTTTTCCCTGACTTCCAGGTTTATCAGGATTTCCAGGTGCGTAACAACCCTGGATATATCTATTTGATTAGCCTTTTCCTAGAGGTTGTTCAGATTCTACCTTAACTTATGGCTCGTCCATTAATTCTACCTATCTTCCATGATCATAAGTTGCTAACATTTTATAATTCAATTTAATGACATTTAAATACTCATCGTGAATCGCAAAATTATCATAGTCATAGATAAAGTGTAGTATTCAACTCGCAGTAAATTGCAATAACTCACTTGGATGATTACAACACTCTCATAATACTTCATCCACATGAGTAATTGGCTACCTTATCACTTGTTGAATAATGTACTATTTTGCATGATCAGGCAGTTTCACAATCATGTTTACTGATTTAACCAGAACAATAAATTGTAGGTTAAGCTTGCAAATGACTGATTGGTAGGTAATTACCAAGCCCAACCAACTGGGTGCTGAATGGGTAATTAATTGCACAATTTCGTGTAGTCGAATGTATAGGTATAAAATTACGGTAGGTTACGGTACGGTTAGGTATAAATGCGACTACACGAAATTGTGCGCTTAACTACCCATTCAGCAACCATGTGGTTGCCCTTGGTAATTACCAATCACGAAGAGGTTCAGGCTTGAACCCAAAAATTGATGGTGACAGCACTTATAAAGAAAATAACTATCTCATAAAATTAGTAACTGAATGAAATATGCCCATATTGCAATATTTTTGTTGAAATAACATGAAAGGAATTATACTCGATCCGGTCAACACAAATAATAAAAACGTCCACAAAAGGGCGGACGATTTAAAAGCTACTTTGCTATTGGGCGAATTGAAACAGCGCACGAAACTGTGGAGTCCGTTCCACATGGCAAAGTGACAGATAGCGTCGCTTTGATGCAAATCAGCATTATCAAATAATTTGTTCAGGGTGGCCTGTTAAGGAATACATCTGTTTTATGTTAAACTGGTGCATATGACAATGTGGGTGGTGTATCCCTAAGGGCCTTGAAGAATCTTAAGATGTAAAACAAGAGTCTCTTCAGATCAACGAACAGAACGGTCGAAAAGTGTCGCTTCCTCTTTAATTATAATATTTGTAGTTAAACTGTTTTTATTTGTTTATATTTTTAATATACGATTAAGGTTTTTACCGGCGTTTCAATTACATAAAAAAATACAGTCCACTAACATCGAACATTTTGGTCTTTCGAGCCGGATATTTCTTTGTAAGAAATATTTCAGTGTGAAAAATCAGTGCAAAATCGATAAAAATAGTGTATTCAAGGAAGCAGTTTAATTAAGGGAATGTTGCTATTGTAAAATATTTAAGTGAGTTGGGATTTACAGTAGCAATACACATACAATCAAGTGATAATCATTGGGTCAAGTGCAGTTTCAAAGAAATAACCGAAGGGAAGCGGCACCCAGTGAGAACCATAAAGCAGGTCAAGGGGCTCAACGGGCATTCAGCAGAGGACAATTGGGATAGTTTCAATGGTTTCTACCACACATTTTTAAGTACTGGGTATTTTAAGAAAAAATAAAAGGTTTACAAGGAGCGTGTCTAATTCACATCGGCGTAGGGTCGACAACTATTGGTGAGTACCGATTTCCGTTCACAAAATCCTTTGTTTCACATTATTATATATATTTCTTTGTATTCTGTCTGAGCAATATATATTAATTTGATTTTCAAAATGCCAAATGAAATAATTGCTAATGAATGCACACAAAATGCCGAATTAGCTGATTTAATTCATAAGCGTGGGGTGATAAAGGGTCAATTGTCAGTCAAAAGTCAGTCAATTTAGATGATATTAGTAGGGTGGAAATAAGAATTCAAAAGTGTAATGAATGGTGGGCTGGATTTCAACATATTCAATTAGAAATTGAAAAAAATGATAAAAGTGAAAAACAACAGGAGGAAAGGGTACATTTTGAGGAAACGTATTATGATACACTTACGTTAGCAAAAGGTTTAGTTGCAAAAGGAGTTCAAAATACGCAAAATGTAGAAAATCATTTACGACGAAATGTACAATTTCAAGGGGAACAGCCTAATAATGCCAGTATCCATATGCAGTTAGCGCCTATTGATGTATCTAAATTTGATGGGTGTTATAATAAATGGGTTAGTTTTTGGGATGCATTCAGTACACTTATAGACTCAAATTCAAAATTATCAAGTTATCAAAAGATTGTTTATTTAAAACGGTCATTGATAGGTTCAGCCGCAGAACTAATTGAAGACATGCAAATTACTGAGGCTAATTATAGGGATGCACTGGATTTATTAAAAATAGAGTACGAAAATAAAAAAATTATTACATATAGTCATTTAGAGGCACTGGATGAATTTCCAATGATGGGTCATAAGCAGTCGTATGAACAAATTAGTAAATTTCTGAGTGCATTAAGGAAGTTGTGGCTGTAGAGAAAAATGATGAAAATGTAAAAGAAATTAGAGCAGTTGATAGATTTGAATGCAGAAAATTATTTTCTGGAAAATCTTTAATGTTTAGGAAGTTTGTTTATGCATAAATTGCATTTAAAAATAACACGCGATCTTATGCAAAATGGTAAGTTGTTGATACATTTATTATAATAACTTCATAAAGAATGATAAAAAAAAATTGACACTAAAACATTTCACTTAAAAACGTTATAAGATTGTGCCGTTAAAGTTTCAAATTTGTTAGAAAGATATTTTTGGCCAAAAAAAATTAATACGAAGAATTTGTCGATTGAACGCTTGATATAGCTCGCAAAGTAAAAACGTCGCATTGCGACAAACGAGCGGGAAACTTAAATGCTTTATATAGCTACGTGCAGTACCACTGGTCGCTCGTAATTTACTTCTCGAAAACAAACCCAGTTGTATTAAGTAAAAAAATACATAATTCTGAAATTACTTACTACTACGTTTTAAATGAATCTGAATAAATAGTGTTTCATTCATCGTTTTATATACATATTGGCAAAGATAACCTCAAAACTTGAGTCAACGTCATTTAGTGCATTAATCTCTTTTCATCAGAACAACAAACGAAACACTGGTGCCAACTTAAGGCAACGTTGTCACTTTTTCACTACACTAGAAGCGTATAATTTATTTATATTCTAGAGAGATTTCTTTATTTTTTACTGCTTACACAGTAATATTACTTTATTTTTACTAATAAAAAAGAAAACTTGAATGAAATTTCTGGTTAGAAGAATTGTTTTTTTCGTCATTTTTTCACGTTCTTAAGTTTGGACTAGACAGTCAAAAGTTAATCGCTGACTTTAAAAAGACTAATAATTAATTAAAAACATGTATAAATAATAACTAGCTTTCACATGCATTCTAATAAAACCAGCATTGTTTGAGCCATTATTTGAAGCAAAACTATGTAATTATTTCTATTTGTCAAAATAGCAAAGCTCCATGACTTTTGGCTCAGACTATCCCACCACAACTGCCTTAAGAAAAAACATAAGGGCATTAAATAATTTGGGGCACAATGTAGAAGATTGGGAAACATATTTTATTTTTCACATGCAAAAGAAATTAAGACACAATAACAAAAAAGGAATGGAAGGCCAAAATTGGGGTAAATAATTTTCCTTCAATAGACCATTTCTTGGAATTTCTTTCTGATAAATCTAAATTATTAGAACCAGACACGCATCATAGGGTTAGTAGTAAAATCGAAACAAATAAGCCGAACTTTAACTTCGGAACAAATAGACACATTTTTAGTAAATCAGATACAAAAAAACAAACAGTGGGAACTAAGACGTTTGTAACAAATGGGTTAAAGAGCTTGGGTCAAAAATGTGTCATTTGTAAGAATGAATCCCATCCGGTGCACACATGTGAAATGTTTTTGAATTTGTCCTTAGCTGACAAAAGAAACGAAATTAATAAAGCAAATCTATGTTGGAATTGCCTTAAATATGGGCATAAGGTACAAAACTGCTTCGCAAGGGGTTGTAAATATTGTGGAAGAAAACACAACTTTGTATTGCATGAACATCAACAAACAGGGGCATCGGTACCGGCAGAGAATGCAGTTGATGAAAATTTGGTCGCGAGCAGTCAAGCATTTGTGACAGACGATAATCTTGGGGTTGCAGTGTCAGATGTACTGTTATCGACGGCCATGGTAGGAATAGAAGACGTGTAGGGAAATAAATATTTATGTAGGGCATTATTAGATTCAGGGTCGCAATCTTCATTCATGACCAAGGAACTTCGGGAAAAATTGCAGCTTCCTGCAAAGGGAATTAACATGTCGATAATGGGAATTGGGAAGGACATAATGCATATCGATAAAGTTGTAACAGGAAAGATAACGTCATTATGTGGTGATTGGATTTCAAATAATTCCTTTTTGGTTATTGATAAAATTTCAGATAGGGTACCGTCTTTTGCAGTAAATCATCAGTTATTTAAGATTCCTAGGGATATGGTATTAGCTGATGAAGGGTTTGCTACTCCGGGCAAGATAGATATTCTATTGGGTTCTTCGATTTTCTGGGATCTTGTTCTTGGGGAGCAATATAAATTGGGAATAGGGAAACCTATAATGCAAAAAACGAAATTGGGTTGGATCGTTGCAGGACCTGTCAACGGTTTAAATTATAGATTAGGTACTAGGATCCAAAGCTGTCATTTAGTATCAAATGCAGCTCTGCGTGACCAATTAGAGAGGTTTTGGGTAATTGAGGAACTTCCTCAAGAAAACAGAAGGTCTAGGGAAGAAGAGAGATGCGAAGAGATTTTTAGGGAAACTACGAAGAGAGATGAAAGGGGTAAGTTCATAGTAAATTTGCCAATAAAAGACAACAGGTTGAAGTTAGGATTTTCCTTTAAAATAGCTCTTAAACGTTTTGAGCATCTGGAGAGGAAGTTTTCAAAAAATGAAGCTTTCAAAATGGAGTATTCTGACTTTATGTCTGAATATATAGAGTTGGGTCATATGTCCAAGGTTCAGGAAATAGATAGGGTAGATTTAGATAATTATTTTGGGATTGGTACAGATGATTTGTATTTCATACCACACCATGGGGTAGTTAAGAAAACATCATTAACTACAAAATTAAGGGTAGTATTCGATGCTAGCGCACCTTCAGATAATGGGGTGTCATTAAATAATATTTTAATGGTGGGGCCGAAGCTGCAAGACGATTTGTTTGCCATCTTATTGCGATTTCGTGAACATCGGATCGTCGTTACCGCTGATGTAGCAAAGATATATGACAAATTTGGGTAAATGAAGATCAAAGGAAGCTTCAAAATATTTTGTGGCGAGATCCGACGAATGGAGCATTGAGTATTTACGTATTAAATACAGTCACATATGGGACAGGTCCAGCTTCATTCTTAGCAGTTAGGTGTTTGCAACAGATGGCACATGGAAGTATGAAAGAAATACCAGATGCATCTAAGATCATTCTTTTTTTTATATGGGATTTTTATATGGATGATCTCTTGTCAGGTTCAGATACGGTAGAAAATGCTGGAAAATTAAAGAATGAAATAACCGAAATTCTTAGTAAGGCTGGGTTTGTATTGAGAAAATGGATGTCTAACGACAAGGGAGTATTCAATACTAGATATGAAAATAATTTAGCACAAGAAATTGAGCATTATATTTCTAATGGATCTGATCATAAAACCTTGGGTTTGTATTGGGATTCAAATAGGGACGTCTTGCATTTTCAGGTTAGTCAGGTGTTGGATAGAGAAATTACTAAAAGGGGGATATTGTCTACGATAGCTCAGATTTTTGATCCATTGGGTCTGGCTGGTCCAGTCCTCACTAAGGCTAAACTAATTTTGCAAGTTTTGTGGAGAAAGAGATTATTATGGGATGAGGAAGTACCGTTAGAAATTAAAACAAAGTGGGATTATTTTAGGAACAATTTAAAAAATTGGACAATGTGTTTATTCCTAGAAGGGTATTAATCGAGAGGTTTAAAGATATACAGTTGCATTGTTTTTGTGATTCATCACAACTGGCATATGGGGCCTGCTTATATGTTCGTTCAACAGATATTCAGGGAAAACATGATGTAAAATTGCTGTGTTTGAAATCCAGGGTTGCGCCATTAAAGGTAGTGTCTTTGCCTCGTTTAGAATTATGTGGGGCTTTGCTGGGTGCAAGATTAACATCAGAGGTATTAAAGGTACTCAATTTTACACCAAGTAAAATCACCTATTGGTGCGATTCTACTATCCTGGCTTTCAACGGAGCCTGTAGAGTGGAAGGTATTCGTTGGTAATAAGACAGCTGAAATTCAACAGCTTACAGTGGGATATCAGTGGCGTCATATACAATCTAATGACAACCCAGCTGATGTCATTTCGAGGGGGTTGAATCCAGATGAATTAGGATCTTGTAAGTCATGGTGGAATGGTCCACGCTGGTTGTCATTAGATGAAGAGGTTTGGCCAGATTTTAAATATGATGTGGATATAGAGATTCCAGAAAAACGAAAACAGCAACATACATTTTTGGTTAGAAAGCATTTTTCAATTTGGGACAAGTTTTCAAATTTTTAAAAATTACAGCGGGTAATAGCATATTGTTTAAGGTTTGTACATAGTTGTAGGGATAAGATTAATAAGAGGTTAGGACGTTTGACTGTGGATGAATTAACGAGTGCGACTAGGGCTTTGGTTAAGAGCTGTCAAATGGAAGCCTTTCAAATGGAAATAATGGATCTTGGCAAGGGTAAACAAATTTCAAGGGTTAGTAAATTGGGGGTATTAAATCCATTTCTAGATTCTGAGGGTATTCTTAGAGTGGGTGGTAGGTTGGAACATGCGGATTTATCTTTCGACCAGCGCCATCCCATTATTGTGCCTAACCATCATAGGTTTACGAACATGGTCAAACAAATGTTGAGAAAATGCATAGTTTGCTTTCGAGTGAAACCTAAGGACTTTCAATATATTATGGGTAACTTGCCAAGATCTTGGGTAATGCCATTTAGACCTTTTACTAACTGTGGGATAGATTTCGGTGGACCATTTGAAATAAAGGTTAGTAAAACACGGGGACACAAAACAATAAAGGCTTATATGTGAGCATTTGTATGTTTGGCAACAAAAGCTGTTCACCTTGAGGCCGTGAGTGATTTATCGACGAAAGCTTTTTTAAATAGTTTCAAGAGATTTGTATCTCGTAGGGGGTTGACCTAAATATTTATTGTGATAATGCAACGAACTTTGTGGGCGCAAGAAACGGATTGGAAGACCTTTATAAATTATTAAAAAATTGTGAGACACAAGTAGCCTTCCATGAGCACTTTCTAAAACAAAAAATATCTTGGCATTTCATTCCACCACGATCTGCTCATTTTGGGGGTTTATGGGAGTCAGTAATTAAATCGGCTAAATATCATATTAAGCGGGTAGTGGGAGAACAACGTTTGACATTTGAAGAGTTACAAACTATATTGGCTCAGGTGGAATCATGTTTAAATTCCCATTCTTAGATCCCATTAACTGAAGATCCTAAGGACATAAATGTCCTTACACCCGGTCATTTCCTTATCGGTAGTTCACTGTCGGCCTTACCACAAGAAGACCTCCGACATGTGAAGCCAGGTCGACTCAAGAGGTACGAGTTAATGACACAGATGGTACAGTGTTTTTGGGAAAGCTGGTCTAAAGACTATCTGACACAGCTGCAGCAAAGGCGCAAGTGGCAGACAGCTAAGGACACAGTGAAGCTAGGAGACGTCGTGATAGTTAAGGACGATAATCTGCCTCCTTTAAAATGGAACTTAGAGTAGTGGAGCTCCATCCTGGAAGTGATTGGAAGTGATTGGCAGTGTCTCGTCATATCAATAAAGACATCAAGAAGTGTGTTTAAAAGGGGGTTAACGCGAGTTTGTGTGTTACCAATGAGTGAAGAGTGAGTTCGTACTTTATATTGTCGGGATGAGACCTACATGGTCCATGTATAGGTTAAGTTAGGTACCAAATAGGACTTTAAGGAAAAGAACATTGGATAGTTTTAGTTTGGATTGGTATTGTAATGGGTATTGTTATTGAAAGACGAGGTTTTCAAAGGGGGCGGCATGTTCAGGGTGGCCTGTTAAGGGATACATCTGTTTTATGTTAAACTGGTGCATATGACAATGTGGGTGGTGTATCCCTAAGGGCCTTGAAGAATCTTAAGATGTAAAACAAGAGTCTCTTCAGATCAACGAAACAGAACGGTCGAAAAGTGTCGCTTCCTCTTTAATTATAATATTTGTAGTTAAACTGTTTTTATTTGTTTATATTTTTAATATACGATTAAGGTTTTTACCAGCGTTTCAATTACATCAAAAAATACAGTCCACTAACATCGAACATAATTATTTGATTAGTTTTTGAACATTTCATGTACTATTAAATATTTTAAAATTGATAATACATAATTTAATTGAAATAATATCAAAAATGTTCATTAGAAGTAGTTTATTATTCAAATCTTATGTTTTTTGAGGTTATGTTCATGTAGAATACAAAAATGTTTGTGTCAGTTAGGTTTTTACCAGTAGCCAATCTGATGAAGTGGCTACACCTATTGCTACACTTGCTTACACTTTTATTGCTATCTCTGTTGAGCGGCCAGAGTATAGTTTTACTTTTAAGCGAGGTTAGGTTTATAGTTCCAATTAATACAAACAAAAATGTTTATAGATTTTGTTATAATTACAACTGTGCCAAAAATTCTATTTGAAAATATGAACCAAAACTAAAAATTAAAACTGAATAAAACGGAAAATCTTTTAACACTGTTTTACTCTGAACATCACTTTTGTTTGGAATACAATCTCTGACCTGCCTCAAGGATAATAACTACACCAGATCAAGCTAATGTGGTCATTATCTGTCTCTCTACTAACCATAAATAAATCATGATCTGCACGTATATCTCGTAATTATGGAAAAATTAACTTTCCAGAGCTATTAAGACTTAAAAAGACAATCTTTTCAGAAAATCGTAACAAAGCAGAAATCCTAAATCCAAAGCACACTTTTATACTATTCTTAGAACTTTTTAAATGAATACAGCTTTAGCTGTTCAAGCCCACAATTAAAAAAGAAAGCATAAAACAAGCGCCATCGTTTTGTGCTGTACAAATCATGTCCTGTAAGGAGCTTGCTTTCAAAGTATTACTACTTGCAGTAATTGCAATGGAGCTTTATACTAAAATTGTATAATAAAAGTTAAAACTTACTCCAGCAGGATCACCCGCAGGTTGTTGTTTTAATCCAGGGCCCCACGCTGGAGGTTGTGCAGGTGCACCTCCACCACTTGGAGCACCTCTATGCGGTGGGCCACCTCGCTGTTGCTGTCCTCCAGGACGCTGAGGTGGTCCCCCTTCACCACCGCCGCGAGCACGACCACGTGCCCGGCCTCGACCCCTTTGTTGATCAGCCATAATTTACCCTCAGTGCTGAAAAATTATTTCAGAACAAATTAAAAACACAATATTACAAAACTAATTCACTAATTACTTTTAAAAATCTCAAATGTCAACAAAAGTTAACTTTTTCCGGTAATAAGTAATTTTAGAACTTGAAAATAGGTTAGGCGTCACAAGTGGAAAAATGCATAAACAATAAAAACAATGGCGTCACTTGGAACTGGATAAGTACTAAAGCATCTACCAAATTCGTTTCTTGAATACGCTAAAAATTAATTTCACAGGATAGAAAGATGGGAACCTCATATTTTAAAACATATTATAATTCATTACCTAAGCAATAACCTACTCCTACACTTTAATTAAAAGGAATTTTGACCCGTTTCGCTAACGGAAACCTTCGATTCCTGCACCATTTAACAACAGAATAACAGAAACCAACCTACGCTAAAAGTCGGAAACGTCATGACAGTCAAGCAACCAATAGCATAACGAATACACCAAACCGACGGAAGTGGGATTTAAGGCGGGATCTCTCGATTTTGAAACTGATTATACCGTGTTAAATTCCATGGAATATTTGCTTATCTTTGTATTTCACCCGATATGAGGTTTTAAAGCAAAAAGCATAGTAAATAATTAAATTAGTATAATTTTTGATGAAAAAGATCAAATGAACCTATTAGAAGTAGAACCTATTTAATTTTTTCTGACAGTAAATTGCTTTGTTAATATATTTTTAATTTACTTAGGGCCGGTATTATAAAACTTTTTACTTCCTAGATAAAATTTACTTTGAGAGTAAATTCATTTGTCCTGTCAATTTCATATGCAAATTGACAGAATAAATTAATTTACTCTCAAAGTAAATTTTATCTAGGAAGTAAAAAGTTTTATAATACCGGCACTTAATTAATTAATTTACGTAATTAATTACTCAAGATTATTATTGTTACTTACTGTTAATTTTTCGTCGACCATATCCGAAAGTTGTCTATTCGGTACTAATTTAAATACCGAAAACGACGCTTTGCTGGAGCATGAACCGAAAATGACAGTTCTGTACTGAAAAAACACTTTCGGTTCATGCAGGGTGATATAGGCAACTTGATATATAGCTGTAAATTGTAAGTTGCTTGATTAATGCTGTATCATTTTAATATTAATCTGTCAAATTATGTTACATAACCTTCAAATTGTCGTTAACTTGGTCACATTGGTGCTGGTTATTGTTAATAATTTGAATACCTATTTGCGAAGTTAAATATTATGGACGAAGACAGTGACAGCAATATTTCTAATACTCCGCCAGATCTGCAGAAACAAGCAAATTATGCGTTGTTAAATTCTCTCCCCGAGAAATCAAAACAATAGTTATTGTATGCAAATTTATAATCTGTGACACAACCTCAAATTGGTCGACGAAAAAATTTTGTGTACGCCTCGGCCAAAACACAACTTTGCTGGCCTCGCCTGTTGCAAGATTCGGTCGCTGCGCTCCCTCATCCCGCAATCTTCAGACTCGTCCAGCAAAGTTGTTCTTTCGGGCCTTGACATACAAATAACTATTGTTTCAGTATTATTATTATTGTTACAGTTCTGAAATTTAATGGCAAACCCAATTTGAAAGATAAACTAACGACCCTCTAGATTTCACGAGACGGCCTGGGTACTTTTACGATTTCTCATATCAACTTTGTTTCTGAGAAAACGCAAAATTTCGCCGTTTTGGCGCTAGCTGACACGCTGATGTTTTATTTGTCGCTTGATGTATAGGTTAGATAACCCTTACAAATGTCAAGCGTTGCATGTTTACGTAAATATTTTGGGAATTAAACAAATAA
The DNA here is from genome assembly GCA_929113105.1 of Agrypnus murinus. NCBI lineage: Eukaryota > Metazoa > Arthropoda > Insecta > Coleoptera > Elateridae > Agrypnus > Agrypnus murinus. Next base: position 77,066,612 of record OV816026.1, read on the forward strand.
ATTTATATAATTAAATTAATTATGTTATTAAAATTAATTTACAAGTTTAATAACAGTATTGAATTTACAATTTTATAACTTTCCAGGAGCTGCGTTTAGGATATAGAAAAAGTGAGCAGTAAGCAGGTAGATTATCTGTTCACATTTTTGCAATGTTTCTGTTTGCCAAACAAGGTTTTAGCAATTTTTAAAGAATTATTTTACTAAGATCCTCCTTGTGGTCGTGGCAAACAAAGAACTGTGAAGAAGCAATTGGAGTTAGAAGTACCTAGTGATGTCAGAATATTAGATGGATTACATTCTCCAGGTAAATGTTCTACAATCTGTATCACAAGTTCGATTATTTGATTGATCAAAAGTGTAAATCTTCTAGTGAGTACGTTAATGCACCTGTCTTTAAGATTTACAAATCCTATCAGTGATTTTGAACACGAGGCAGCTAACAGAGAATCTAACAGGCTATTGACATTCAATCCTTTCTTCAGTTTTTTTGCAATGTATCCTGCCAGAAGGGCTACAGATGCTGAAAGAATTCCGTAATCGAGATGCATAGATAAGGTTTGAAGTTCTTTTATTAATTTTGTTATATTTTTAGGAAGTTCGATGTAGAAATTTACTCTTTCAGGTATCTGTAATTGTTGATATGTCGAAATAAAGAAGTATATATTATTTTGCTGTTGAGTGTTGGTGTCCATAACCCCAACGTAAGATTTGAAACCATTTTTCTCATAAGGTAAAATTTGAAGGAAATTCATGAAATGATATTGTAGGATCAACACTATTACACATTTCAATGCTGCATTTATAGCTTTTTCTGCTAGTGCTTGCCATTACTAAAGTGAACGAAAAAACAGCAACAAAACTTAGGAACGGAAAACGGAAATTTAAACAAATAACAAGGAAATAACATAATTATATTAAAAAATAAAAAAACTGCCTTAAAAGATTAGGAAAATATAATTTATTGACGATACGCGCAAAACCGACAAAAAGTATGAAAGTGCGCAAAGTTAGCATAGTTTGAAATTGGCGTTACGTGTTGTATATCCGTTTCCGCCTTTACGTGTTTGGTGGCGCCAGCGGAGAAACACTTGAACTAATGGAGTGTGCAGGCCGGATAACTCGTGAAATCTAGAAGGTCGTGGATAAACTTAAGTAAAAATACAGCGTTTCTATAAAAGACTGTCGTCAAAGTGTGCATTGGAAATATTCGTTTTGCCGCTCTCTACATAAAAAAATTAGTCAAATTATTTGTCTGTCAACTGTGACATTATCATTATCATTAGTTGTGTTGTGTTTAGAGAATAATGGTGAACATTTTGAACAGTTTTTGTAGTTATTGTTTCTATTTAATTTTTTTTCTCGTTACATTATCCAGTTTATGAAGTACCTTAATCTTTTATTAAAACTGTTTAATTGGTTGCATAAGCATTAATTTATTTCTATCCACTATAGAGAGCAGGAGGCACAATTCATAAACCACTAGACCGGACAATCTTTTATAGAAACCCTGTATTTAAGGGTGGAAGTGACTGTATAAAAATACGTTATGCAGAGCCTCTCAATTTACATTATTTTAAGAAAGAATATATCATAGATTGTGTATCCAACATTAGAATCTTGTAGATCAAAGTATGAACTAAATTTTATCAAAAGAATTATTAAAATTCGTTCGAAAATAACTAAATAAACATAAAAACTGTAACAATAAGTATAAATATTTTTTCTTTCTTAAAACTAAAATATCTATAATAATTTGAAAGTACTCGAGTAGTTCACAGATGAACAAATTTAATTGATAAAAGTTTATTTATAACAACAATAATCATGTTACAGTTTTGGTTACCATTATTATCATTTTAAGCAGTTTTGGTGGACAATAGGTCAGTTACTCTGAAAGGGATGGCACTGTAGCATGTTTTTACTGTATTTTAGCATTATTTTTAAATTTAATTTACAGCAGTGGTTATTAATCTTCGAATACACATTAAAATTTGTAAACTGCTTTACATGTAAACGTATGAATTACCATAACTAGCTTACAAAGATAATTTTAAGTATCTGTAAATCAATTATGTAATGCAAAACATAATAATATCTCTTGTATTTTTTTTTCATAAATTCTAACTAAATATGTAAAAATTATAGCGATCGGCCTTGTAATTTATTCTAAAATTGAGGCAATACCGACGTTTTAATATGAATTCTGTTATATTTATACAAAATTATTATTATTGTAACAAGAGAGAAAAAGAAAGAACCTCTTCTTCCCACAACAAATGAGCATTCGAGAGAATGACGCATCGCACCAAGCATGTAAACCAGACGCGGTTTATCTAGCGCCTTCCAGAAATACATAGTAGGTTCCAGCGGCTTCTGGTACGATTATATGAGGGTATAAAATCGACTTCGCGGATAAAAGAGGATCAGTCAACAGCGAGTAGTTAAATGGGTATCACGAAATAAATAGTAAATGTAAAGATAAATGTTGTATTAGAAATTCATAATAGTTTTTAGTGGTTTATAATCATAGCGTTAATTTATAGTGTATTCATTAGTGTTTGTAAATAAATATTAATTATTAATAGACGATTTAAACAGCACTTTGTTATTATTTTAAAAAGAACGTTACATTATTATTACAAATCATTGTACTTTTCGACGCGAGGGCCACCTATGGTTTTGTAGTATAATCTTAAAAATCTGAAACTGAACTAAATCAATTAATGTTTTTAAATGTTTTATACCAGTAGCGACGCCAACGGCAATTTTTCCGGAGTTTCTCAATTTCCAACCTTAACTTCTGTGATAATAAATGATTTGTTAATATTTTTATATATTTTTATGGTTCAGACGTTCACGTTACGCTTATAACAGCTGTAATGTTAATAGTGCGAAAGGTAGAAATTTTATAAAACGTATTTTCCTATCCAATGTATGGTTTTCCATCAATTTGTATACATTGTGCTTGATTTTCGTCACGACATGCTGTAGCATCTCTTATTAAAAATTCTACAAAATGTTAATAAGGAAAGTTATTGCTGGAGACTTCATGTTTTATAATAGAGAACTAACCTAAGTTATACAGGATGTTTTATAAAAAGATTAATTAATTTGAGTATATAGATGTATCAGGCGCGGATTCACGGGGGGGGGATGGGGGAAATTTCCCTCTCCAAAATGTATAAATAAGTATACATAGGATAAAAACAAATAATGTTTGGTTAATTATTATGTATTAAAACAATTATTTTTCCAAAAATTCCCCCCCCCCCAAGATAAGTCTCTGGATCCGCCCCTGGATATATGGAGTTGGAACTCGTTAATGCATTTCTATGAATTACACAGTTTTTCTTCTCTTTTCTTTCTTATAGCTTGAGATGCGCTTTTGCTCTTTGAACTACTCAACATTTTTCCTATCCTCCATCTTTTTTCTCCGTTCTTCCACTTTCTTCATTTTCTGTAGATCTTCTTTAACTTAAGCCTCTCATCTTATCTTCAATCTTTCTCTGTGTCAGCTTTCTTTTGGTTTCAATTCCTTTCCCTTCTTAAAGTTGTTTTCTTTTCTTTTCTATCAATGTCCGGTCCATCTTATTCTCTGCACTTTAATGACTCTTACTATATTTTCTCCAATATTTCATTTTTTTCTCCTTTTTTTTGTGATGTACATTATCTCTGCTGTATATGTGACAATGATGTATTGCAGTTTTATATATTTTGAGTTAGGTATTTCTGCCAAATTTTTTACATCGTAACATTCTTTTGTATTTGACATACTCTATTTCCTGCTTATATACATTGTTCAATCTCTCTGTTCCTTTTATTTATTCCTATAATTATTGTGCCCAAATATTTGTAACTTTTAACTTCCTCAAATTCATATCTTCTGTTGGTTGGTCCCACCTTAGTTTTTTTTCTATTGCAATTCATATATTTAGTTTTTTTTTGGTTTATCTCAAGTTCACTGATTAGTGCATCTTCTATCAATTTTTATACTGTTTCCTTCATGGTTCGTTTATATCTTGGTATTACTACTAAATCATCCGCATAGGTAATTATCTGTGTCGATTTCATACTATGTTAGTACCAGTACAATGTTAAACAAGTTTGTTGATAGGAAATCTCATCTTACTCCTTTATATATTGCAAAATTTTTCAGACTCCCACAAAAATAAGATTAATTCCACCCGAGACTTTGCGTAAAGTTCGTGACGAATTTCAGTACAGACTCGGGTACTGCCTTGCACAAAATGGTGATCTTTTTTTAGTACTTTTGCTCTTGAATCTTCCATGCACATTTGTATTAATTACAAAAAACTTTTCTTCCATTATTTTTTTCCTTTGTACATTATCAAATGCCTGCTTGAAGTTAACAAATAACATGTGTAGGCTAATGTCATGTTTATTAACACTTTTCTATTATTTCTTTACTAATGCAGTTGTTAAGCGTCCTTCCTCTTCTGAATACATATTGGTAGTCTTCGATTTTCTCTTCCATAGATGTTTGCAGTCGTTTTTGTATCAGTTAGGTTAGAATTTTATATGCGAAATTTAGTAACATTATTCCTCTGAATAACAAGAATAATTCACGAATCGATGAAAGTAGAATTAGAGATAAAACGAACAGAAATCATTCGCTTAGAATATGGAACGATAGAAATGAATGCAGTTGAAAAAGTAATATATACTTGGGAACGGAAATAAGTGCAGATGGGAATATGCGTGGCGAAGTGTCGCGAAGATTACTGTCGGACTCTAAGTTGGACGCATAGGTGCGTTAAAAAGACTGTTAATTTTTAAAATGCTTTCAAGGGCAGCTAAAGTGAAACTTTATAAAACAACAGTAAGACCAGTAGTTTTATATGGGAGTGAGTGCTGGACCATTACACAACAAGAAAAGAATAAAATTGCAGCATGGGAAAGAAAAGTGTTAAGATTAATATATGGAGGTATAAATTAAAATGGACTTTGGAGAAGAAGAACAAATAAGAAATTAGAAGAATTGTATAAGACACATCAATAATAAACATAATACAATAAAATAGATTAAGATCGAATGGACATTTAACCAGACTTCGCAATACGAGAATAGTGAAAGAAATGTACAAGACAGAATCAGAAGGAAGGAACAAGAGAGGCAGACACAGAAATAGCTGGAAAAATAATGTAGAAACAGATTTAAGATAGTTGAAAGTTAAAGACTGGGAAAGATTAGCTATGGAAAGGAAAAAGTTGAAGAAAATTGTAGAAAAAGCCAAGGACCATAAAGACCTGTAGCGCTGAATGTATATATTCCTCTATAGTTGCTGCATTTAGCAAGGTCTCCTTTTTTTTAATACTGGCACTATCAATCCTAGTTTCCATTCTTTGGGCATTTCCTCTTTTATCCATATAGTGTACATTTCTGTATAGTTCTTCTTTTAACAGTTCACTTCTATAATTGACTAATTCATTACAAATCTCGTCAGGCCCTGCTGCTTTATTACTTCTGTAAAAGAGGAATTCTCTTTTAGGTACATCTTGTTTTGCCCTTTGTCTTCCATTGTCTTTCTTCTCTGTCAAACAGGACATCTTTCTTTCACTGTTTGTCACTGTTTTCTAAAAGTGTTTGGAAATATTCTTCCTCAATGTATGGTTTTATTTATTTTTGTTTGTTTCTTCATAAAACGCTACAGTTTGCTTGTGGCCACTATTCTTTCCTCTTATAGCTGTTTGAAGCGATTTTGTTCTCGCTTCTTTTTTCTTTTTGTGCACTATTCATTTCTTCTTGCTCTTGTTTTTCTACCTATTAATACTTTGTTTGCTGCATTTATTATTTTTGATCTGATTCCAATCTGTTTTATATTCTTTTTTGTGTTGTTCGAGTTCCTGTTCTAGTTTCACATCTATAGTAGGGTGGAGTGAATTTTTTTTATTATTTCAAAATACTTGGGCGTGGAAAAGTTGATACAACTTATCGTTAGTAATTTCCCAAAATATTAACTAATTTCACTAATATTTTGAGGTGCCACAGCGCTTTTGAATATCTAAGAATTTAATAAAAACATGCGCTCACGGAAAAATTTGAGGAATTTCCTGATTCCTGATCCTGATCCTATTCACAACATTAAAAAAAACTCGATGCCCTGTAATAAAATCTCGATGTGCCACAAAAGCTAACAATTTTGCTATTTTACTTGATAATAACAGGTATGTAATCAATTCATTGCTTTCATTTTTTAAAAGTGTCATTGCTTTTCTAATTCGATCTTTTTCTGTTGCTTCAGTGCAGTGAACATTGAAGTTAAATATAATATTAAAGACATTTTAAATTTTATTGTTTTTCTTTAGAATGGCGGAAAAGGACCCCGAATTTCCAAGAATCACACATGCTAAACTTGATGTTTGTCGAATTTTTGGAACTGAAGCTCCCTTTAACCAAAATATTCTTCAAACATACTAAGATGTTATGAAGCAATATTTGTACACTCGGCAGGAGATTACAATAAGCGGTCAAGCTAAAGAGCCCACGTTTCCGATATTATCATGCATGCATCTCAAAGAAATTTGGAAAAGAGCCTCATTGCAAACTATTTCGAATGAAGAAATTGTCCAAAGGATTTGCGAATATCATGCCAAATACAGAAAGTTTCTTAAACCGTACACACAAAGACAAGGTGTTGCTACTTATATGAGTCAGGTGGAAGCATTTAGAAAAAGTGCGAAAAATTTATTTGATATAACGACTTGCAAATGCAGATCTTTCGACAATTGTTCTTGCGAGAAGTCTAGGAAAGTATCTCTTAAAGAGAGGGAATTTCTTACTAATCAGCCCTCAAACAGGAAAATAATGATTGGAAGAGTTGACCAAACAACTACAAACTAACTTCAACAAAGAAAAAAGCAAAAACTAAGACAAGAAGAATTACTGCAAGATTTTGTACAGCATATTGAAATAAAATAAAAATACAGTTTAGAAGTTAATTCTGGATTAATCTTAGAAGATATACCATCATCATCGTCTGTTTGCAGTACTTTAATGCGTAAGAGTCTTCCAACATTAGCGCGTGAATGTGATAGATACGGGTATTTTGAGTGAACATAATGCTTCTTCGATTATAGATCGCAGTAAGCTTGGAAGAGAGGCAGTAATTTAGAAAGCAATTTCAAGTCAATGAAAAGTCAGCTATGCTGCTACAGGCAATATATTTCAACGGAAGGAAAGACAGAACCAGCAAGACAATAACAAAAAATGCAGTACCTCATATAGTCATTGTTACCGAAGAACATGTTGTTCTGGCAAAAAACTGGACTCCGAGTACCTGAGTCACATTACACCTCCAACGGAGACCTCCCTTAGTATTACAAACACTATTATTGATTTCTTAGATTCAAACAGCTTTACAACAAACGGTTGAATGGTGTATACGATTAGTAACAGAAGCATCTCCAGCAGTTGGTGAGAATCAAAGGGATGGATACATTAGGTCAAGGCTTGAATCAAGGTCCATCGTGCATCAATTCAATTCGAAAGCAGATTATAATAGCCGTTTCTTTTTTTATTATACTTGTGTATGTGTGTAATATCTAGCATGTAAAGCATAACTAATGTTAATTCGTTGATAATAAGAATCTACTTTGATTTTTCACATAATACAAAAATGTATATTTTCTTTCTTTAAATCATCGATTGTTAGTTGCCTCGTGGCACATCTAAAGATATTAATGAAAAGTAAAAAGATTTTTTGTATGGCATAATTTACTATTATTTTAAGCCCAAGCTAAGAAAACAAAGTAATATTTCTAGAAACTGACATTTTTATTTTGCAGGTGATTTTTCTGGAATTTTTCTTATTTTCAAATGTGTCGTGGCACCTCGAAATATCAACATAATTAACTTTTTTTGCTGGAATATATTACTAATACAGAGGGTCAACTTTCTCACACCCAAGCAAATTGAAAATCAAAAATATTGAAAATCTGCTAATTTTCACTGCACCCTAATCTATAGCTTCTTAGTTGTTTTCTTATTGGTTCTATTTTTAGTTTATGTTCCATTTTCTTCTTGTTTAAGGTATATATTTTTTCATTAACTTGTTTTATATTTAGTTTTATTATCACTAGCATGTGTCGTCAGTGCCTGCATTTGTGCATCTATCATATGCAAGATATCATATGCAGTCATATTAAGTATTATAACAGATTTGCAAGTATTTAAAACTAAAATTTTAAATAACCTTTGATCATAACACATTTATATTGAACAAAAATGAATCACTTTATTTTAACATTATGTAAGAAAATAACTACAACTAATATTTCGTAAAACTGTCATTTTGTCGTATGACACTCTGTAGGCGTCATAATGTTGAATATATTCCGGTGTGATTTCTACCTTCCAACCAAAAGATTGTGATAAAAATAAGAGATTTGAACCCATATGATATATATCATTAAAAAGTGGCAAAAAGGCTCTATTTAAATAGGTCACAGCCAACTATGATTTTAACTTAAAAAAAACACATTGATATACCATAATTCCAACTTCAATAAACCTATTCAAATTCTGTTAACATTGTTGTCTTCTGCTCAAAAAGTGTGTCAAGAACATACAAGCAACTCTTCTCTAGCTTCACAAATAATCAACATATCGAAAAGTCGAAAAACACAATTATTAGTTATGACTCGAAAACAAAAGACAATAGCAAATTCTGGGTTTAAGCATCAACTTTGTCTCAAAAAAAGACATGGAGAATCCATTTTTCTCTATCTCTTATAGTAAACGAGTTCCCTTATAGTAACAAGCAAATTCGGCTAACCTTACATTGTAAAAAAAAGCCAGGAAAAAATCAAGGCCTACTCTAAATTCTATAATAAACAGACTATAATTGGTAGAAAACTTAACTGCATCCAATAAGATACAAAATAATGCAATTAAGGCTTCATTTTTTCAACTTATACTGAACGAATTATGTAACCTTTTCAATTTAATGTATATCTTTCTAACACTTAAGAAAAACAACTACTCCTTGTATTTTTTTTTTTGTTGACAATATAGATTCTTCTTAGTAACAAATTTAATCGAGTGTAACATTAGATACACAAGACTCCAAATAGACCAGTTTTCATAGACAGACATCATAGGTGTATGAAAAAAAACAAGACTCCAAAAATGATTTTAAACTAATTTTAAATTCAACCTCGGTTGTTTTCCAAATGCCATGCCTTTGGGCAAACAACACTAACAACAAAATACTTTAACAATACCATCTACGAAAATTTAGTTTTACAAAATAAACAATAATTATCGAAACTTTCAATTCCAATTCTAAGTATGTAACTATATACACATTAGATTAGATAAAAAGTTCCTATCTTGTCACTTCAATTATCATTCACTAGTGAGTAACATATACGGTAATTGTCCTGTTTTATATAAAGAAAGCTTTTATTGTGCATTTTTGTACTGTTTGAAAAAGAACACACTTTGGCAATGTAAGCAAAACTATATAATCTTAAAGATATATATGTATACACAAATATTTAAAAATCAACAATGGATAATATACAAAACCAAAGTGATAAACGTAACGAACTAAACATTGATAAGGTTTTATCAAGCCAACCTGAATTGGGACCAAATATTCCTGATGGAGGATACGGATGGATAATTTTGTTAGTGGCAGCATTTTTCCAGGTATATATATATATATATCAATGTTTATATGACTTTCCAAATTCTATTACATTCTAAACTATTACAGAGTTTAATTCCTAGTCTTTCGGTTGGTTTTGGCATCTTTGTGTTGTTTTGGAGGTTAGAGAACAATGCTCCTATGGAACCAACTTTGTGGGATAGTAAAGTTGTTTACGTATCTCTACTCTTTATTGCTGTTTCAACAGCAGCAGGTAAATAATTTTTTTAATTTCTAATTAACACAAAGATATGATTGTAAAAAAAAACATACAGGATGTTCATTCAACCACAACTATGATAAACAATAGTGCTATCAAGGGTGTTATTGTATAATATTTCTATCGTTTCATTATATTAAATGTTAGTTTGGTTTTCAAATAATGCTATTTATGGAGAAACAAAATATTCAGTCACATTTACACATCTACTCTAACCTAACCTTATATTACTAGCATAACCTACACTAAAGAACATCTCAATATTTTTTACTTATTTCCTAACTCATTACACTATGACACTTAAAACATAATCACATTTTTACTTGTAACCCGTTATTAGGGTGTATATATTCATCGATGACAAATAAAATGTTAAAATATAAAATCTGCTGACATTTTTAACAGTCGAGGTAGCATTAAATGCTGTTTACACTCTTATCTTATCGTATATGTTTACACAGATGTTGATGACGCATTGACCCAAATTCTTCAATTGTTAAGGATAATATGTAGTTGTGATAACGTGACGGTCGCCAGACAAAGCGTATATGTATTAAAAATTTTACTCGTAATGCAAGACATCGCTCGTTAATAAAGTTAAAATTCATTAAAGATTTTTGCTCGTTCTATAAAACACTCGCAAACCAAGTTACTCGTAATCCAATGTTTTACTGTATGAGGTAGCAATCAACTAAAGAACATACTTTCATACATCAATTTGCTAGATTACCCAGACCTTCAGATATATTCAAACTCAAAATGTTATCAAAACCGCTTGCGGGTTTTAAAGAAATATAGTATATACAGTATGTCCCAAAAAGTTTTATACAAATGGAGAAAAGGTTTATCTTACATTTCACAAAAAAAATATTCTTGATAAAAAGCTCTGCATGACTTGTAGATCCATAATCAAGTACAACATTTTTAAAACATTGGCTGGAATACAGGGAAAATCAAAATCATGATTTGGAGTGAGAGTAAATACGTTCAAACTGTAGTGGAGAGCAAAATGTTTATTGAAATTGTTATTGAGTAGCAAAAAGATACGCACACTTGTAGATTAAGATTAAAAGATAATTTTAATAAACACGTCAGCAATTGTTAGATTAATGCGCAGTACGAAACATCGTAAGATCTTGTTCATAATAAGCGCCTGATTTTGTGTTACTCATCCTTTTTAAACACGTTTTTGATAGCGTGCTTTGGAATAGTCAACAAATCTCAAATGTTACATCAGTGTGTGTTTGCAATAATTAGAAATGCACTAAAGTTTGAACGTATTTTACTCTCACTCCAATTCGTGATTTTGATTTTCCCTGTATTCCAGCCAATGTTTTAAAAATTTTGTACTTGATTATGGATCTACAAGTCAGGCAGAGCTTTTTATAAAGAATTTTTTTTTATAATGTAAGATAAACCTTTTCTCCATTTGTATAAACTTTCTGGGACACACTGTATGTAAATATCTCGAAAAGTATTTATCCTAGAACAAACAGTTTTTTTATATATTACTCACAAGAAAGAGGGTTTTTTGACGGCCTAATATTTTTAAACGAAATATTTTAAAAATAATCGGTGTGGTCACATTTTTAAAAATCTGAAAAAAATTGAACAGATTCTTTGAACATTTCTGTATCTAAATGCAAAATGGCAAGCGGGAAGTTCTAAAGGTGGGTACAGGGTAGCCCACGGAAGATGATCCTGTACCTTATCTTGGAAACTGTAAGAGTTACGAAAAAATTTTAAATATCAAAGTTGGTTGGTGTAAAACAAATTTTAATTTTATAATAGTTTTGTATATACAGGGCGAGTCATATTGTTGTGGCTACTATCAACTTTTTTATGTTCAATGGAACACCCTGTATATTTTTACTGTTTTCGATTCTACACTTTATTTGAAGTATGTTTTCCTAATGTATATATCGAAAGTCTGCACAGTTTCTGAGCAAATTCAGTTTTTTTGTTATTTTTTGAAAAATTCAAGTTTTAAAAAAAATAAATTTACATAGTGCAAGTTACATTTAAACGATTATGTATATCTAAATCCGCGATTCTGCATAAATTTATTACTGAATAGTATACAGGGTGTTCAATCTGGTAGACCAAAGGTATAAATCTTTGAACAGGAAAACTTCATTTTTTTTTCAAATGGGACACCCTGTATATTTAAATTTTATGTGATTTAGTTTCTGATTCCTACCAACGCATGTATATATGTTCTATCTAAAAGTGAACAGTTTCTAAGTTATCAGCGTTTTTCTAGTTCATTCGATATTGTCCCTGCTAATTTGGATGGGAAGATTTTCAGCGTTAAGCCTGATTTATAAACTTTCCGTTACCGTTCCCGCTCCCGTTGAGGTTTGCAGTTCCCTCCTGCCGTTGCCACGGGCCCATTTATAAACTTTCTTGAGCGGAACCGCGACGCACGCGCACATGTAATGGTTTACTTGACCTTGCTAATGTAAAAAACGTTATTATCATAAACATAACCTTATTGTTTGTTGGTATTTTTCAAGTTGTATTTTGTATTATTATTAGTTTGGTGATGATTAACTTGGAAAGAGACAATATGTTGTTATTAGAAGCTTTAGTTTAAATTAATGTCGATTTTGATTGACCGATGTGCGAACGGCAACGGCAAAAGTTAAAAGTTGGTGATCTCGAACGAACGGCAGCGGCAAACGGTAACGGCAGCGGTGCTTTATAAACGCACACAGGCAACTAAACCTTTTCATGTTTGAACGGGAACGGGAACGGCAACGGAAAAGTTTATAAATCAAGCTTTACAGAAGCAGCTCTATCCATTGCTAATCATTTTTTGGTTAAAAACTAGATTGACTATTATCAGTTACTTTCGATTTCAATGAGTTTCGGTATTTAACTACTGTCATTTGTCACTGTCATGGTCCTTCAATTTACATAGCAATGCAGGGAGGTTACGTCGAAGATATATTATAATCGTTCATTCATTTATGTTTTACTGTAGTAATCTATTCTTAATCAAAATACTTAGATTTTCACATAACGTAGATTTTGACATAAATGACCTGGACCATGGCAGACTTTAGTGTACCAGGCAGGAGCTGTAAAAAAGCAACGCTGCAATTTTACCCATATTCTCAAGGAGCACTAGATTGTATTTATTTCAAAAACATACAAAACAGAAGTTGACATTTCAAATCTTGGTTAGAATAATGTCAAACAACTGTCACTGTGGTATCTTCTTAAGAAGTATTAGTAGCTAATAGACCTGTGCCTGTGCAAATTAAGAATATCTCTGGATTAGTGTTTATTCCTTGTAAAATTTTAAAAATTGTATAAATAAAAATTGCAAAGGAGGATATCGGCGAGATAGGCGTTTTTGGGCCATGCATTTAGACATAGTCAACTATGAAAAAAATGACAATGTCATTATTAATCATTGTCTTGATGAAGTATAATAAGCATCGAGAATTTATTTTAATTGTCTTATTTAAATAATGGCTCCCACTAAATGCTTTGGATGCAATAGTTACATCAACAAAAAAAGCACTGCAAAAATAGCTGGTAATCGAGTTTTCAGGCAATTTTTGGAACATGTACGAGAGCAAAGGGGTGTCGGTTGGATTGAGGCCGCGCCAAATTCTAAAATGTGCATCGATTGTTATCGCACTTTTCGGCGTCAACCACTAAGTAAGATATCTTATACGATCTAAGCACATCAATATCTAGAACTGTTTAGGGATGCAACCAAACGAAAATGAAATGATCATCGAGTTAGACAATAACGAGAACAATAACGTGGACAACAATAATGATCATATGCCGTTCTTAAAATTAATAACAACTGAACGATTTTGTTGCGTGTGCGGGTTGCCAAATCGTCACCGTTTTCCAGCAAAAGCCGTTTTGGAACTGTGGATGAGACATAAAATATTCTGTCACACAAATAATAGATCATGTCCTGAACATTTACAAAACGGGCATTTTTCGCAAGAAGCTGTAGCATCTATTCAATTAAGAGCTGCTCGTAGGCCGTTCACAGCAAGGGATCATGAGATCTTAATTGATTTACTCACTAATCGCGTCATTTTGTTGGAAGAAAAATGCAAAATATTTGATTTCGACAGTGATAAATTGGATGATGATGATTGCTTAGCACTGACGGGGTTGAATAAAGCAGATTTTAATACTCTTGTTGAGTATTGTGACAACTTAACTCCAAGATATAAAGTTTCAAAAAAAAACTGCGTGGCCATTTTTCTAATAAAACTCAGAGTGGATCCGACACAGAAAATTCTAGGAATGATGTTCGGCATGAAACCAAAGCAGCAAGCACGTGTAAGCGAAATTTTTAATGATGTCCTTTCTTCGTTAATAACTAATTTTGTACCACATTATCTGGGATACAATCATTTAACACGTGAAGACTACGGACGTTTCCACAGCACAACTACTTCAAATCGTTTGTGTCGCACCAATCCCGATTCTATTGTTGTTTTAGTTGATGCTACCTATCTTTTTCACCAAAAACCGTTCGATCATTTATCACAGCGAAAAACCTATTCGGTGCCAAAACATCATAATTTGGTTAAGTTTTCTGTGACGGCAGCACCAGACGGCTATATTATGGATGTAACAGGTCCTCATCCAACAGATGGACGAAATAACGATTCCTCAATTTTTAACGCTATGGCACTTAACGACGATGGATTTTTAACATTTTTCCGTGAAGACGATAACATTATTTATGACCGCGGTTATCGGGATTCGATCCAGTTTTGTCAAAATTTTGGTTTGAATGTTCTTATACCTCATTCGGTCCTACCTGGTCAACGACAGCTAACCACACAACAAGCAAATGAATCTAGAATAGTGACCATGATGAGATGGGTTATCGAGGCGGTATTTGGTAGAGTTCAAAATAAGTTTCGATTTTTGCGGAATATAGTTCCCAATAGATATGGATGTGAAACTTTAGGAAATATTTTTAAAGTTTCTTGCGCTATATCAAATGCTTTTTTCCCACCCATAAATGAAAGTGCCCCTGATGATAATGTATTCTGCGACAGAGTTTTAGAACAACTAAATCGGCCAAATCTTTTATTAAACCGACTGAGAGAGGAAAACTTAATTCGAGCAAGAATTCATTGGCCACTTGTAGATGGATTTCTGGATCTTGAAGATTTTCCAATTTTATCGGAAAATGAAATCCAAGACTTAACTCATGGCACGTACCAAATTCGTTTGGCCTATGCGTATACGTCTTCCCATTTGAACAACGGCCAGTACTTAGTAAGACTTCATCGGCAACCCAATGTTGAAAATCATGTTCAGCTGATCAGAGCTTCGATACCTTCGAGATATCAGGCTGCACATGAACGCAAATGCTTTATCGAGTATAATACTTTGTTAAATGGAATCGAAGCAATAACAGGCTGGGCATGTTTATGTAAGTCAGGAGCACGAGTGCTGGGAATGTGTGGTCATGTTTGCTCAGTTATATGGTTTTTGTCATATGCCAGACATCATCCTGAACTACGCTATCCATCTAGGGATATGGCAGACAATCTACTAGACGTTGTAAGACTTAATTTAGAATAAAAGTGTTGATTTTTCTTGTTTTTTATTGCAAGGTTTTTTCAAGCGTTTTACTTAAATAGTTGTAATGGTGCGTAAATCTTTCGTTTTAGTTTCCTTTAAATTGCAAAGGGGCGAATACTGAATAAAGTACAATGACATTTATAAATGTCATGAATAAAAATCAAATTGACAGAAATGTCAAAAATTCCTTCAAAATTGCTTAACTAAAATAAGAAATTCAAAGGTGTTCCGGCATGTTCTTCAAGTTGAGATTTTGGCATATGAATACTTTTATAAGTATCTTTATTTGTGCAAAGTTTCATGTAAATCTGCATGTGGCCCAAAGAACGATATCCTCCTTTATATTTAATCGATTTTATTAATAAGAATGAATAACTTTATTATGAAACTAACCTATTTATATAGTAGGTATAAATCAGTGTAAGTTGAATATTTCCCAGTCCAACTAAATCGAAGAAGATTTGAGTTGTGGTCTAGAAAACAACAGGTTATTAATGGCTGATTGACATTTTTCAATTACATATTAGCTTAAACAAAAATTCACAAAATAAACATAACCTATAATAGGTATATAAATCATATTCGTAAACATTCTTACGTTATTTAAACAATATGACTAAATTGGACAGATTAGTTAACCTTCCCCTGTTAATTTGGCTAAAATAGTCATTGTCAGTGGTAACGTATATGACTCACTTCTTAAAAAACTTAAACAAGTATTGCAGTTGGTTTTACTACAAATTTTGAAAGCTGTATAATTCTCCAACAATATATATCGTCACTGAGAGATCTTTCAAAATCAGCTGCTGTTAGTTCGAAAATTAACACTGATTTATATACCTACTATGTAAACAGGGTTAGTTTCATAATAAACTTTTTCTTATCCATTCTTATTAATAAAATCTCTTAAATATAAATTAGCATTTTTATTTATACAATTTTTAAAATTTTCAAGGAAAACACTAATCCAGAGATATTCTTAATTTGCACAGGAGTCTACTAATCTATCTATCTACCTGTGACAGTTGTTTGACATTATTCTAAGCAAGATTTGAAATGTCAACTTCTGTTTTGTATGTTTTTGAAATAAATACAATCTAGTGCTCCTTGAGAATATGGGTAAAATTGCAGTGTTGCTTTTTTACAGCTCCTGCCTGGTACACTAAAGTCTGCCATGCCTGGACTATTAAAAAATCGGGGGTGACTCCATCCCGTTAACGCCTCTCCCCCCAAGAAAATATACCACTGAGTTATTCTGATGGTCTTTAATTTTCAATTAGGTAATATGTAGAACAAAACAGTACAAAAATAAATAATAAAATAAATTGAAAAACTTGAAATTTGCATCTCAGTTGCCCTGCAGACGCTCGTTTAAAGTCTTTCGGGCGGTCTGGCACCCACGCGTTTGTTTTCACCCAATTGTTTCTATATGTGATACTTAAATTAGATTATCTCAAAACAGAAAACAAACACGAAAAGACGGTCCTGAATGCAAGTCCATTTCATGAATTGCAACAGTTATTGAATGCTCTAAAGATATTTTTACAATAGGTGTTACTTTCGGTACTTGAGTTTAAGATGTTTTAACAATAGGTATGACTGCCGCTATTTGAATCTTAGAGTCATAAAAACCAATTTCTAAAAACCAAACTATACATATACAGTTAATTTTATTTTCTATTAATGATATCAATATCACCATGAGCGCGTTATAATTTTATACGTACTTTTATAAAAACGTCTGTCAAAATTATTGAAAATTTGAACTTGCTCTAATCTAAAAACTTTATTAAGATTTTTTTTGTTCCAAATGCCATCAGAAATGCGCTGGTAAAGTCTGGCGCAGGGCCTATAAGACATCCTGTATAAAGCTAATAAATTATTATTATTCAGGTTGTATGATGATTTTAAAAAATGATGCAACAGTAAACATGATTCGACAAGTGATACCGCAGCGATACTCAAGTCATAAGCGCTTTAAATGCATGCTTTGCATAATATATCCAGATAGTGCACGAACAAAAAGGTTTATTTGTAATTAAACGATTTACCATTAGTTAAATTTGAAATGCACTTTTCTTATCTATCGATTGTTAAGCTCAATATTATTCTTGTAAATACATATTAAAAAATCATTATTGTTAATTATCTTCAAGAAATAATTTTATATTAATAATAGCTACATTATTTTTTTATCGGGTGTGTTAATGTCCAGGAGCAATCCTGAACATGTTCCATCTAAATAATTTATTTTAAACCCTTAATAATGAAGGTTTGCATGTAATTTTTCAACGGTACGTTTTGAAAAGGAACATGCGGCATCTTTAAAGAAAGAGAAATCTACGGGAAAAAACACGAAAGAAATGACTCTATATGACCTCTATATTCCATAGGTAACTGTGATTCTGATTGTATTATACTCTTTTCTTGTTTACAAGAAACATTTATTTCATAATAAGAATAAAGTTATTTTGATACATATTATAATCTGATATCGTTGTTTACTAATGATAAATAAATAAATATATAATTGCAATTGCTATTATATTATTCTCTAATTATTTATTATGTATACGTTCGTTTTATAAACAATTTTAATATTAATAACAATTAACAACTACTCGTTCACAAAAATAAGTTATGAATAATAAAGGTTGGTATGTTGGAAATCACTAAGTATAATGGATATAATAAAAAAACATAAAACTAACATTGAATAATCTTATCACCCGTTTCCGTTATTGCTATCAACGAACTTTATATTATTGAAACCCTAATACCACATACCACAGTTAAAGGAAAAACCATAATGAGAATAATCAATTTATAATAAATAAAAAAGATAATATGAGGTTACAAAAGAAACTGAAACTAACAGTTGACCTTCGAAAAATATTTTCTTTTAATTATCATGTATCTCCAAAATTGTAAAAGTTTTAACATTTTCTTAACCCTGTAAATTTCCTAACCTACAAAAATAAAATATTCGTTGCCAATGTAAATGTACATATATAATTATAAATGTGAATATAAATATAACTAGATAATAAATTGCACATACCGTTAACGAAAGCTCCAAATTATTTTTTGTTAAAGAACCTTGGACTCGACTTCTTTCAACAACCAGTTCTTGGCCCAGACTTGTCACAACTGGCGGTACTTGTTTAACATGCGCAGGATTACTTATAATATGGCTTGCCATCAACAGAAGCAACAACTTGAGCTTATTCTTATTGGCTGGAGTTTTGTCAGGTGGGGAAATTTAATTTAAACTAAATATAACACTTTGATAACACTAAAACTAATTATCTCTTTTGTTAATTTATTAACGTATTAAACAATAATATTGTTTGATTTTATTCCTAATTTGATAATTCAATAATAATAATAACAATAATAATAATTCAAAAGTTGAAAAGTTTTTGAAAATTGTTTACCTTACGTCACAATTTATGTAACGTGAGTTCTTTTTGAATATATGTAACTTGATACTTTTTTCCAAGCAAAATTATTTGAGCTTATTTAGTTTTAAGATTTTGTAGTTTTTAGGTAAGTAAGGGTTAAATGATGCAATATAAATTAAGTACACACCTGAAATACCTATTTGACCTATTATTTACTGTTTAGTATTTACTATTAGTATTTAGTATTTACCTCAGTGGCGTGCGGTCCATGGAAGCAAGGGAAGCAATGATTCCCTTAAGACTTTATTAAAATTAAAAAACAATGCTAATAAAAATAGTTTTATAAAATTATGGTTATCGTTTATTTAAATTTGTAATGTTTAATCAACTTAAAGCTCAATATCAATTCCTTACAGCAAAAAGTATAATTATTTAGAGTCTATTTTAAATTAGGCTCATTAAACTTGCGCGGAAAGGTAATACCGATTCAAATGTGTTAGTTACACTGCATATAAGCACGGATTTTGTTGCTTCCTGCACTTCTTACTTTCGGTAGCGGGCGAGTCGCGGGTGCGTTGTGGGCTACAGTTAACATCGTATAAGGTCGAATTATTTTTATTAGCGTACTCCGTGATCAGATGTTTATTATAATTTCGTTATTTGTTCGATTTTTCGTGTTTGTTAAATGTTACTTAAGCAGTGTAAATCTGCGAATGAGACTGTATTTTGGAATATTTTATTATTCAATTTATATAAGTTGGAATTTTTTTAAAGACAAATAATTCTATTTAGTTTGTTCTGTATACAACATTTAAACTTGCTTTACCGTCATGACGTCATGACTGCAAATTCGAGTACGTCCGATACATCCGAATCGCAACGATTTTGTTGTTAAATTTGTAAAGTATTATTATTATTTGATAAAGATTTTCCTTCATACAGTTTCGGAGGGAATTATTGAGAAAGGCAGACCAAAACCAGAACTTTTAAATTTAATAACAAAGATTAAAACCTGCACCAGGTATTTTGCTAAAAAAAACCGGAAAATCGAGTTGCATTATAAATAAATAGTAGTACTTTTTTTTAATTAAAGAATAATAGTCAACAAATTCCATAAGTATAAAAGACGTATTCTTTTGCACATTGTGATTAAATCTAAACAATCATAAAAATTTGAAATTTTTTTTGTCACAAAAGAACGTTGGCAATAGTTACAAGCTTCGTCACAGCACTTTTTATGCTTCAATCATGTCAATCACAGAATTTCTACGATTCAAAGGGGTAAGGAGATTACTAATCATGCTAGAAATATCTTACTAGGTGGGGGTTAATCAGTATTCAAAAGAACGAAATGTGCTAAAAAATTACCAATCCGATTATTCATTATAGAGTAAAAGAATACTACTGAAGTGTAAAAGTTCTTCTTTAAAAGTTAAGCTTAATAATTTAACTGTTTTTTATTGTACCTAGGTGTATTAAAATTAAAATCGTGGTTGCTTCCCTAGCCTAAATTCTCACCGCACGCCACTGATTTACCTTCAATTTACTTTACTGACCATGAATCTGACGACAAAAATTTTCTCAGAAAATCACATTTTTAAGAAGATAATCTGGAAAATACATGCATATAAGAAAATACAAGAAAAATTTCTTGAAAATGTTTAAAAAAAGTCTTAGCTAGATTTCCTGTATAATAATAATAGGTATTATTTAATATTATTATAGAGGGACTCTAGTCTTAGCGTGCATGATGGTGAATTAATTTTTTCAATGAAACAATATAGTTTTTTGCAACAATGTGCTGCATTTATTGCAAGAGCTCCTCAATCACAACCCCAGATGAATGGAAGTCTCCATTCATTTGGGGTTGTGGATGCTGTGGAGCTCTTCCGAATGAATGAAGAGACCTTCATCGATTTTTCAAAAATTTAATCTGAGTTTTGCTGTGCAATGGTCAAGCATTCGTCTGTTCCTGTTTTCATGCTGTTCAAATGGAAGAAACTTATGACAACATACAACTTTCGTTAGATAAAATACGGTACAACGAGCATAAATAGAATGTATGTGCTGATCTCAAACTTGTTGCAATGCTATCTGGTCTTCAAGGAAGATATATCAAGTTTTGCGGCTTCTTGTGCGAATAGGACAGTTGGGCAAAGAGACTGCACTACTTGAAAACAACACTAGCCCGCTCGAGATATAAACATACTTGATAGTCGATAGAAAGGATCTTGCTTAAATCCCGCTTTGGTCGAGAAAACAAAAATCATCTTACCTCCTTTCCACATCAAACTGGAACTAATGAAAAATGTTGTTAAAGCTATGAACCAAGAAGGAAAAAGATTCACCTACTTAAAACGGAACTTCTCTCGTCTCAACGATGCCAAGGTAAAGGAGGAGGAAATTCTAATTTAAAAAACTAAATCCCACAGAAAGAACGTTCATTTGTCATAGTGTGTAATAAAATCTTGGGGAATAAACCCGACAACTACAAGGATCGTGAAAGATCTACTAACTTCATACAAAACATTAGGTTGCAATAGAGGAAAGTAGCCTATTATCGCATATGTTCCTAATATCGGACAGATGCATATCTTACATATAGCCCCTCTATTTCAAATAGTAGCGACATCGTGGAGTAAACCTGATACAAACTCTAATAAACAAGAAGTTACTACATTCATGGTGTTGCGGAAATTTAATAAAAAGTTGTTCAAAAATTATAATTACGGAGGTATATGTTATATTAATATGGCCGTTTTTACAGAGCATGAACGTCCATTATCAAATGAATGTTAAACTGTGAATATTTTTTAATCTAAGATTTATTTTAAAACGGAATCTCAAATCTAGTAATATTAAATGCTGCCAACATCTTTCTGCAGCTTTTGCTGCAGCAGCGAGTTCAATCGTTGTCGCTACTATTTGAAAATAAATGAACTATAATCTCAGAAAATAAGAATTACCGCATCTATCCGTTTGTATGGCAATCAATAGTAAGCGGCATTTGTATGTATCTGTCAAAATTACAGACCCTGGCGGCTTTATTTAGTGCATTATTCTACGGGTTCTCTTGTAACCGGAAGTTCAAATATTTAAAATTCTGTGGTTCTCGTCAGTATAGTTTTAATAGGTAAGTCTGAAGAACAACTAATTATACGCCATTAGATTAAGGTTGTTTCAGTCAATTACAATCAGATACAGATTATTTAGTGTAATTTGTATTCTCTTTATAAAAATTTGAATGAATTTAATTAGCTTATGTGTCCGAATATCGGATAGTTGTAACATCCTCATATCGCATATCCGATATTATAGTACGAGAGCTAGCACACAAGAAACTGAACGATAATGATCAAAATTTTCACTGATGGGAATTAATTTATTGGTGTTTAAAATCAATTGTCTGCCGTTTCAGAGTGGTAGCATTAACTTGAGGAGTGTATTACAAAAAGAAGAATTTTTTTTAAATCGCATTTTATCAAAAAAAATCGCACTTTTACCATCAACTCGCTCGCCGCGGCCAACTTTCGGCGGCTCGTTTTCAGCGTGGTCGCAAGATTGCGTTCCCAAAACCGATAACTTTTGTGTGGACGTGTACAAAGATCATTTTGATACCAAAAAAATAAATATCCATCAACTCTGCGAAGACTTGATGCCTTTTTAAGTTGAAAATGACCGTCTTGCGACTCTCTGCCGGCGACTTTCTGCCTGCTAAAACGTGGACAATCTACCGTAACCCAACGTTTCAAAAAGCATGAAGTAGAAAAGCCGTGCTTGTTCATTTTCTTTTGGCTGTTCTCGTTGTGTTTCTTCGTCATTTGTCTGCAAATTTTGGATTAATGCTTAAGGCAAGTTTTTTTTAATAGATTGCCTTGTTTTGACAAATCTTACCCATCACCACCACATCAAAGCAACGAAAAGAGCAAGAGGTTCCAAGCGATGACGAATCACAGGTTCAATTGAGTCTTTGAAGCGTTTCTTTCAACTTTTTCTTTGCATTTCGATACCTAAATTTATGCGAGATTAACAAATTGAATAAATATAACGGTTGAAAAAGAAACATAAAGCATGATCGTAATCTTTCGTATTAAATAAGATCCAAATCAAAGAGTAAGACATTAACAGCGTGTCGTTTAGCGGCGAATAAGGGTGTTTCGAGTTTATTTTTTAGACGTTTATTTCGACGGTATAAATTGCCAATGATTGAGTGCAATGACTCCAAACCCTCCTCACCCATGTTAGCCAGACAATTATTTTCGTTCAGAAACTCTGGAATGTGTTTCAACGCTACGTGTGACTTCACGGATCATGTTTCAATATCAAGAATTTCCATACTTGAGAGAAGTTGTCTTAACTTTTCACAAATCTCATCAATCTCTTTGACCACGTTTTAGCGGGCAGAAAGTCGCAAAACGGTCATTTTCAACTTAAAACACAAAAGTTACCGTTTTTGGGAGCGCAATCTTGCGACCACGCTGAAAAGGAGCCGCCGAAAGTTGGTCGCGGCGAGGGAGTTGATTGTAAAAGTGCGATTTTTTTGATAAAATGCGATTTTAAAAAAATGTATCAGACGTATTTTGATAATTTTCTCACCATTCAATTCAGCACATCTTTTTGCGTTGAATGGCTAGGAAAACGAATAGAAAACGATTTTTCGCCTTATTTCGCGCGGATGTGGGTCCAGTCAAACGATTTGCTGGTAGATTCCTAAGCGGCAGACTGAAATGGATGTTGTTCTTGTGTTTTTTTGTGTTTAGTGGTGTTTACTACATAAATACGTGTTTCGAAATCCCCCCTTTTTTCAACCCCCCTTGAAATTCTTTACTTCAAAAGCTTAACTAAAAGCTACCCTGAACCAGCCATTTCGACGGCGTCTGCCCCGACGTTGCTACCGATTTTTTCGTCTGCCAATCTGTTTTTAGTGGTAGCATAGGTAAACGAATGGAAAAACGCAAAAAAAATTTTTAGCTTACTAAAAGGTGGATTTTACCATTTTGACAGGCGTCTGCTATACATAAAGCAACCAAAAAGTCGTCTGCCTAGGTAGAAATTCTATCTAAACTAGTCATACTAATTATTCCCCCACATAGTTTTTTTGATAAATGTAGTTCACCAAGTCCTTAAAACCACCTCTTTAATACACTCCTCAAGTTAATGCTACCACATTGAAACGGTAGACGATTGATTTTGGCATACCCAAAGACCAAAAAAGTAATTCCCATTAGTGAAAATTTTGATCATTATCGTTCAGTTTCTTGTCTGCTAGCTCTCGTACTATTAGGTGACACCTACTTACGTAGAGCATACTTACGTGCTGCGAGTGTTGAGGTGGCAGTGAATGGGTTTAGACAATTCGGAATCTTCCCATTTAACAGATATGTGTTTAGAGATGACGATTTTGCTATTCATGCACCACCACCTCAACAACAAAGTTACGACGTAAAAACACCACCGCCTCAACAAGAAAGTGACAACAAAGTTCCTTTAGATACCCCAAGGCGGAATATTATAAGACGTTCTCCAAGTTACTCCTTCACCCCTAACACGAGCAAATTGTTCTTTCTCTCCAACCAGCAGAAAGGGCAAGCGTAGTTCCGCTGCGTTATTAGCTGGCTGACCATATAAAATGGAACGTGAACAAGCTTTGCCAAGAAAAAATTCAAAAGCTGCTTCTAAAGCTATTATGGAAGAACAGAGTAAATTGAAGAAAACTAGTGGTAAAAAACAGCCAAAGAAAAAGCTTAAAATAAAAAGAAAACAGAAAAGATAAGAAGGCTTCTAGTTCTTCAATTGAAGAAGGTGACATAGAAATAGAGTTAATGGACTCTGATGATGATATGGGTACCATTGATGAATAAGATGCAGAGCTACTGTACCAATATTTTCTCGGAAAATAGAAGAGTAGTGGCGTGGATTTGATGTAGCGTACGCTTCCGTTGGTGTCATGGAGAATGCACATGAGTTCAGAGAAACAGAAATCATTTATTTGTGGACTATTTTTACATGGTTGAATAATGAATATCCTTCATAATTATTTAGTTTGTATTATTACCATAATATTTGTTTGACTGATACTCAGAGTTTTTATTTCGTTGTATCTACTTATTTTAATTATTAATAAAGCTTTTACCTAACTTCAGTGTTTTTTTTACTATGTATTCCAATATCGGACAGTGCGATATTAGGAACACCGACTTATCCGGTATTAAGAAACCCATTTCACAACGTGTTTTGATGCACTGTTACGAATTCTTCCAGATTTTTAAAAGTTAGAGATACGCCTTTCAACAGTTGGGATATTATCTATCCCACGAGTATTCTACAGGTAATAGGTAGGAATTTAGTATTTTTATAATCCGAAACAGAAAAGTATCCGATAATAGGTTACTTTCCTCTATGTGTGCAAGAATCCGCTTCCTGCATTCTCATTTGTATTTCCGGGACTAAACCTAGGAGCTGTTTCGAATGAATATGGAGAGAGATTTCATCAGGATCAGTGGCGTAACTACCGCCCCGCAAACCTTGCGACGCGGGGGGGGGGGCGCAATCCTCCGAAGGGTGCTGCTTTCGTGAAATTTTATTTCATTGAAAACAGAAATTTTAAAATAAGCGTTGGAGGTAAAGAACATTTGATGGGCTATTCTACGGTACTGAATTATGATTAATTATTGAATATTTTAGTTTAACAAAAGGTAACAAAAGTCACCTACGTATAATATTATACAGGGTGGTTGATTTTTCATTGTCCAGGTTGTATTTATTAAAGGTAGAGGAAAAAGTTAATTGAGAGATATGTTTAGCATAACTTCATCTATAAAATAGCACAAAAACATTTTTTTCGTGTCCAACTGATTTTCCGGGAAAATATCTTTAATTTCTCTTTATAATGATATATCACAAGTGGCTTTTTGCTTTTAAATTACACCATCCACCGAAGTATTTTCAAAACGTCATACTGTCCAACATGTATAAAACATGTCAACGAATCTAGTTTTCACAGAAATGGAATTTTTAACAAGCTTAATTCGCATTATTGGGATTATGAGAACCCTTGCAAAATTGTTGAAACTTGTGTGCAAGTACGTTTTTCAATGTATCATATATGGATAGGGATATTTGACAACAAAATCTTAGGACCTCATTTTAGGACAGTATATTATTTTTGCAAATCATCAATCTTACACGACGAAACTTGTGGTTTCAACACGACGGAGGCCCACCTCATAATGGAGCTACATTAACAAATTGTTTAAAGGTGTAGATAATGCATTTGGTCAAAAATGGATCGGTAACAGAAGACCCGGTAACCGGTAACACCGGTAACCCGGTAACAGAAATATACAAGACCCGTTTTGTGACCTAAGTCACCTAACTTGTTTATTCTTGATTTATTTGTTTGGGACTTTCTGAAAAAGATCTTTAAAATAAAATCACTGCAGTTAACTTGTTAATTACACTTACAATGCTGCGAAAATCCGGAGGATACCTAATCAAATGGACCCAAACAGGTTTAGAATTTCATGGTGGACAATTTGAGCAGTCATTAATGCAGCAGTAATGGAAGAGTAAATAAAAAAATCATAGCCAATCTGATAATTCTATTTTTGACTGTAAGATGTAGTTTAAGGCATAAAGCCACTTGTAATTTATCATTGCAAGGAGAAATGTATTTAGAACTTTATTCCGTAAAAATATACAAGACGTTCCATTTAAAAAATTAAAGTTAGATACTTTTCCGGAAAATAAGTTGGCCATGAAAAAAGTTTCTTTCACTATTTTATAGATCAGATTATGCTAAACGGGTCCCTTATTTAATGTTTTCTCTATCTTTACTATTTCAGCAGATATAACCTGGACAATGAAAAATCAGCCACCCTGTATATTAGGGGCGTAGTGGCGCTCAATCTTACATTGTTACGCCACTGATAAGGATATTGCTCAAATGGAAAAACGGTATAGTGGAAAATGGAATGAAGAAATGTTAGCAGACCACTGTTAATTTTGAACTCTTCAGCGCGAGACCTCAGAAGAACACAAGCGAAGGAAGACGAGTCGCTGAATTTATTAAAACTTTGTGTTGACGAGTAATGTTTATAATAGCAACTAATAGAATATTTTTTACACATAGTCAATAATTATAATGTAGATATAATAGGTTTTTATTTGTGTTAACCTATTTTCCCTCAATATTGGTGTGTGCTACGGCAATTCTGACAACGATTCGATGCAACATACCTCAAATTAGAAAAATATGTCAAAATTTCTAGAGCGAAAATAGTCAGAAGCGTCCCTAAGACCGGTCAGTCGGGCGTGTGTCCGGGGCCCCAGATTTAGTCGGGCCCGCTCAGAGCTACCTTATTTTAATCAACAACCAAATATACATGTATACAGGGTGTCTGAGTTAGAACGCATTCATTTTAAGGGGTGATAGAAGACATCAAAAGGAACAAACAAGACTTAATAATTTTTTTTCTATGTTAATAGGCTTTCGAGTAATTTAGAAAAAACCAATGCCATATCTGGTAACCTTGCTTAAGTATAATCGCAGCTGGGTCTTGACCTTGTTTTAGAAAATCAAAAACAAACAACCTGATGATGATAGTCGTTGTTTAAAAATAATAAACATCCAAAACAGATTAGTCGGGTGACAGATTCTACGAAAATTGTAATCCGAACTGTTTTTCCGTAAACAAAATTTGTACGTTCTACGTTAAAAACACGCTGATTCATAACAAACCAACTGTAAAAATAAAACAATAATTGACCTACATTTTATGTTTATTAATTTCCGGAATATTTTCAAAATTTCTTGACATTTGTTTTTTTATTAAAAAATACTATCTTATGTAAAAAAATTGATTAAGGCACCTAATTACCATAAAATTAAAGATTTTTCAATGTAGCCAAAACAAGGTGTCTACAAAATCCCTTAACCTAATTACCTAATTTAAATTAGATAAATCTTCTCTTTAAAAAATATTCTCTTATAAAATCATTAAAAACTGTTATTAAATAAACAGCAAGTTGCAAATTGCGGTATTGACAAATTATTATTTCAAAGTTCAACGAACTACAAACTCAGTATTATCTCAAGGATATTATTTACAAAGCTGTGTTCAGGCATTGACCCAAATATTCTTAAATTGCAAGGTTGTAAGCAAAACGTGCTTTATTTCAATGTCAATAAACGTCCAGATCAGCATTTTGTGCGGATGTGGAGCAAATTTTATTACAAACTTTACAGGGTTGTCACGTTTCTTAATTGAGTAAAATGAAATTTTAATTGTAAAAAGGAATTCAATTTTACGCTGAAACGACATACGATACGATAAAATGTCATTACGGTTTGTTGTTGTGATAGTTGAGATGCATCTGCCGACAAAGCGCCATAATTAAAGTAGGTACTATTATTAACGCGGCAAAATGATGTTAAAGTTTCCAACTTTATTTTTTTTTTAAAAGTAGTACGTTCTAGAACAAAATTGTATCAGACTTTTTTGTTCTTTTTGATGTCTTCTTATCACCCCTTACCCCTTAGATCACCCCTTAAAATTAATGCGTTCTATCGCCGGACACGCTGTATATCTTACGCATTAATAAAATAGACTGAGAGACCGATATTTGATGCAACTTCTTATACATAAAGTTAAAGCTTACTTTTGAAATGAAGCGTACCAAATTTCCAAACGGCTCACCGTTTGAACGTTTTTATAAACGGGCAAACGTGAGACGTTGGTACCCGAATAGTCCCACGCCGCTGGTCAGATTAAATCCCGCTGGCCTGGCCAATGTTACCATATGCACGGTAATTGCTGTATGCACGGTATTTATCGTACATGTACGGTAATTTGACCAATTGTACGATATACGGTTCAAATCATGATACCGTATCCACAAGTACGGTAATTTGAAATATTTTTATTATAGGTACTATTTCATATCAAATAAAATACTACATTGAAATTACATGAATTTTTCAATAATAGAGTAATTTTATCATAGATACGGTAATTCCTATCAAGTCTTTACGGTATTTTGATCCTTAGCATCTGACAACACTGCACCCGGCCCATCTAGCAACACTGCTTAGATCGACACTGCGTTCAACTGCGGGGGCGCGTTGCTGCGCAAGTCATCTAAGAACATTTTGTTGTATTAAAAATTAAAGATTTTATTTATTTATTCATTTTTTTTATTTACTGGGGGCCAGAGGCGTAGCTAGGGTGCTGGGGGCCTCGTTCCAAATTGTGTCCGGTGCCTCAAAATCCAAAGGGCGGCGTTGAAAATAGTATTTGTCTAACTAGAGACAAGTTTTTAAGGAATTCTTGTTTCCGGGTAAAAAGGGCAATTTTAATATATAATATAATTAAGAAATACTCAGAAATGTGTAATCTTCACTCTCATTTTACTGAAAATTCAAAGAACTTTCGACGGGCAACGGACAGTCGAGGTTGGCATTAAATGAAAAAGAAGCTTTAGGATTGGTTTTTGTTTTTGTGACGTCGGCGTCGTTGCAAGCAGCAAATATGATTTTAATAGAAACATCGAATTTCTTTTTGTTTTTTTAGGTCTATTTAAGTGTTAGGGTAATGAGGAAATTAAGTCTTTAAATAACAGTAAGAAATAACCACCACAAACGTATGAACAACTTTATTAATTCTTCGCAGCAATATTACAACGCACTCTTCGAACACCCAAAAGCATATCCCCTTTTTCCTGGTCCTGCTTAGCGGTCTCGCATTTTGATTCCCCGTTCCTCGCCTTACGATGACGGAGCCTGATGCTGTCACGTTTTCGTCTCGCTACATTTGGTGTCCATCGAGCCCAACGCCATCGAGACG
Organism: Agrypnus murinus; assembly: GCA_929113105.1. Lineage (NCBI taxonomy): Eukaryota > Metazoa > Arthropoda > Insecta > Coleoptera > Elateridae > Agrypnus > Agrypnus murinus. The sequence continues at coordinate 77,096,337 of OV816026.1, forward strand.
CCAACATTCGGCCTTTCCTGACCGTTGCAGTGTCCCACTCAACAGTCCTTGAGATGGCATTAACTGAAACTAAATCAACGTCAAATTGGGCTTGGATTGAGTAATATGATAGATAAAAAAAAGACTACTGGGTTAACAGACAGTCTATGTGGTAAGTCTCCATCTGCCGGAGTACGGAGTTCCAGTGCGAGTCGCTGAGCCTAACCTAGGAATTAATGGATACTTGGCGCCAAGTGTCAATAAATCATATTATGAGCAAACAATAAACAATATAACTGTATTAGCATTAAACAATAAACAATGTAACTAAGAAATCTACCTATAAGGGGTTAGTAATTTGTGGTCACCCCGTGCCTGCAATGCCCCACGTACCAGTGACCCCAGGCGTACCGTTCTCAATTCCCCCGAAAGCTCTAGGGCAGCGGAAACTCTTCGCACATCCCCCCCCGCTGTTTCGATCCCGGGGAACGAGAAAGGTACCTCTGCCTAGTGGCTTGACCGCCAACCTTCTATCTGCCCAGTGGCTTGACCGCCAACCTGCTATCGGCGCAGTGGCTTGACCGCCAACCTGCCATCGGCCCAGTGACTTGACCGCCAACCTGCCATCGGCCCAGTGGCTTGTCCGCCAACCTGCCATCGGCCCAGTGGCTTGTCCGCCAACCGGCCATCGGCCCAGTGGCTTGTCCGCCAACCGGCCATACTACCCAACAGCTGGGACCTCCATCGTCTCATCCTCTCCAGCAAAGTGAATCCAGGGTCGTATGTTATCTACAGCCGCAACCCCAGTGTAACGGCAACGGGATCGAATACTACCGGGAATGCCGGCCACCTCATACCTGTCGTTACCGAGGACCTTTGTAATGCGGAAGGGACCCCGCCACTTTGGCAACAATTTTCCACTGCTACCCGTGGCTGCTGTTCAGCTTGATTCAGCTTCTGATCTGCTTGGTAACGGTCCTGGCATTGTTATATACGAGCTCGGACAGCAGTGACATCGACAGCTTCTCGCTCTAACTCCAACTGACCCTGCGAAAATACTCAGAACCCCAATAAAGCCTCACTTGGCGTTATCCCAATAGCTTTATTAAAGATGCCATTCAACCCTAATTGAATATTAGATATATTTTCGTCCCAACGGTCATCATCGCTATTCGCCCCCATAGTCGATAGTGAGTCTAAGATCGTGCGATTGTACCGCTCAACTTGACCGTTAGCGCGAGTAACAGCGACTGCATTCATGTAATGTTTCGTTCCTATACCCTTGCAAAATTCTTGGAACTTTAAGCTTGTAAAAGATGTTCCCCTATCGCTAATAATGCGTCTCGGAACCCCGAATACCTTTATCATCTCTTTCATTGCCCGTATCGTAAATTTAGTTTTTGTATTTTGAACAGGGTAAATCAATACAAATTTTGTAAAAGCTTCTACGACTACTAGTAACTGTGTATTCCCGGATTTGGTTTTTATGAACGGTCCCAGATGATCCACATGAATGGTGTGGAAAGGAACCGGAACTTTTGGTATAGGGTGCAAGTACCCCGGCAACGGACCTTGCGGGTCTTTAAAATACAAACAATTCAGACAATTTTTAACATACTTTTTGACAAACCGCCGCATGTTGTGAAACCAGTACTGGCTGGATAAGGGATTCGCAAATGTCGTAGCTAAGATATTCGATTTGTGTAGAAAGGAAACAACATTTACTTAAATTCAAAGTTAACCCGTTAATTTTTAGAATTTCCAATACTTCGTGCAAAATTTGGAGGGCCTCATTAATAGTTTTCGTGGGGATCAGTATATCATCCAGATAAACCAATACTTTAGTAAATCGCAACTGCCCCAAAGCTGCATTTAACATCCTCTGAAAGACCGCTGGGGCATTCTTGAGACCGAATGGGGTTCGCAAAAATTCATATTGCCCATCCTGGGTGATAAATGCAGTAAGCGGCACCGATTCGGGTGCAACCGGTATGTGATAATAACCAGAAAATAAATCCAGAACAATGAAATATTTACACCCTGACAACCGTCGCAACTGGTCTTCAATTCGCGGTAAAGGGTAGACCTCTGAGACCGTATTCTTATTAAGTGCCCGAAAATCCACACATAATCGCTTATTTCCGTTTTTCTTAGTTACCAGTAATACAGAAGATGCGTATGGTGATCGAGATTCGCGAATAATCCCATTTGCCAATAAGTCGTCTACAATTTCGCGAATTTCGGCACGTTCCGTATCTGAAAAACGACGCGGTCGATGTACAATTGGTGTTTTATTCGTTAGAGTTATTGTCGTTTCGGCAAGAGTCGTGACCCCCAATTCCGACAAATTCTGGGCCATGCATGCCGGATACTTATCGAGGAGTCTTAAAAGCTGTTTAATTACGTCCGGATCTTGAATTCCTATTTTTACATCTATTTTATTTATCTTATTTACTTTCCACGTTTCAAACGTTTCACTAAATGCCAATTCATTCCCGCTTTTAAAATAGAAAACATCTTCCAATTCTGTAAAATTCTGACCAATTAGTATATTTACTCCCAGAAACTCGTTATCGACTACATAAAAATCAATGTTCCGTTCTACTGTATTCACGGTTATGTGGGCGTTTGTAATAAATCGCGGAATAATGTCGCCAGTAAGTGTGGACAAAACAATCGCTGGTTTGGGCGGCGTTAAGCTTAACGAATATGTTTCAGCGACATTCTTCGTAATTAGAGAGACCTCACTACCAAGATCCAGGTAACACTTGATACAGTTACCGTTCAAATAAATGTCTTTGTAAAATTTTTCGTTTCCGGTGTGTCTAATGGTATTAAGATTGTACCTAGTACCTGTACGCTGCAACCGTGGATAGTTACGAGGACAGGAGCGTTTTAAATGACCAAATTGACCGCACGGAAACATGCTGTCTTTTCCGAGGATTCCGTACCTTCCGCAGCGGCTATTACTGATACTGCGACCGCTCCTTTACCGGAGTTTGTCCCAATCCGGGCCTGCATATTAGCATCGTACACTTTAAAATGACCGGCCAATCTACTGGGTTCGGTTATATTCGCAGTCTCTACCGAAAATTGTATTTGTGGGTCTGATATTCCACCCATAATTAAGTGAACCTTGTCTGCATCTGTCATTGGAAGTTTTAATTGATTTATTAACGCAAGTTTTTCAAACGCGTACGCGTACAGGCTCTGACGGGGCTTCGCTACGCAGGCCATCATTGTGCCCATTAGTTTGTGCAAATTCCTTGTCGGCACAAAGTTTTGCATAAGTAACCGTTTCCACTCGAGCCATGTATGAATACGAGAGGGTAAACCGCGATACCACACCTCAGCGGCACCACTTAACTTATTTAACGCTAAATGACAGGTGGTCTTGTCATTCCAATTATATATAGCAACGTATTCCTCTACGGCATCAAGCCAATCGGTAACATTCTGATTAGTCGGATCGAATTCTGCAATAGGATTATTATTAAGCGAAGTAGCACTTACCGTTTGCTGACTTTCCCTAACCGTAAGCTTATTCGCTAATTTTTCCATACCCTCAACGAGTGCTTCACTCAATAGAGAAACTGATTGGCTCACTTCCGTCCTACCAGACCTGGAGCGCTCTCGGGGACGATTCTTTTCTTTCCGGGAAGTCCTGCGCTTCGACTTATGGCCTCTGGACCGCGAACGCTCCCGGGCCCTGCCCCGAGACCTGGAGGTGCTATTAGAACGTCGCCCTTGTTCATTCCGGCTACGGTGTCTGGACGTGGACCTCGGCCGCCGGCGCCGCCCTACACCTTGTAGTCGCCCTTCACTCGCATCCTCGTCGTTTCCAACGGCACCACCCTCTCGTCGGTAAACCCCGTGGCTACGGTTCGACATGGTTTCAAAGAACTGCACACAACACAATTACAATTCGCACCAAGGACGTGGGTTTTTTATCCGACTCCTGATGTTAGGGTAATGAGGAAATTAAGTCTTTAAATAACAGTAAGAAATAACCACCACAAACGTATGAACAACTTTATTAATTCTTCGCAGCAATATTACAACGCACTCTTCGAACACCCAAAAGCATATCCCCTTTTTCCTGGTCCTGCTTAGCGGTCTCGCATTTTGATTCCCCGTTCCTCGCCTTACGATGACGGAGCCTGATGCTGTCACGTTTTCGTCTCGCTACATTTGGTGTCCATCGAGCCCAACGCCATCGAGACGCCAACATAAGGTCATTCCACATCAAATCAACAAAAAAAAAAATGTTTTGACGCCCATGGTCTCAGATGTTAATGAAACTGATACGTTTACTCCTCCTATATAGATAAGTAACCACACAAAAAACTTTTCTCTATTATCTCATTCGGTTTTCATTTTATAGCCAGAGTTTTGGGAGTTCGGCATTTTTCATATTCTGATGACTGCAAGCCACATGTTGCCATTTCATAATAATTGACTTTTATCGGGATGGCCAATAATAATCTACTAATAAAACACATCAGATCAGGATTGAGCTTATTATTTATTAAAACTAAGAATATATATGTAATTGCAAACACGAACGGTCACCCCAAACTAACTTATTGTAGAAGTGTCATCTATTAGTTTCCTTTATTTAAAACTTCCTGTCTTTAACAAAACTAATAATAGCTGACCATAACCGTTCAAACTCTGCAAAAAATCTCGTTCCCTTGGGAAAACGCCGACACTCGACCAGCAGCATAAAACAAACCAATAGTAAATAATAAATATTCTAACAATAGAAAAAAAATTATATCTTTCTTATTTTTCAGATAATTTTTGTGAAAATTTACAGTAGTGTTAATGAAAGTATCAAGTATAATTAAGTATAACTAGTATCAATGTATAAGAAATGTCCAAGAAAAGAAGTTAATAAAAAACTAACGTACAAAAAAATAAAAAAATATATACGAAACTATGTATGACAAATCATTAATTGTATTTTGTTACATGATAGAACATACTATGTTATATCTAGGATCACTAGGTAAAAAAGTTTTTTGGATTATTCCTTTACCTTTGGTTAATATTTAATTTAACGATACTACGCCAAGTTTTCTAAAACAAAAATCATTAAATTACTAAAATAATAGTATAATGTCAATTTCTCACGAGTGTGAAATTGCCGTTTCTGCATGTGTTACTACACACTACACTTTATCTACGACCACAAAAAAAGTAATAAAACATCAAAAGCCAAGAAAAAATATTTAACCTATAGGTCGTCTCACTTTGGGACTACAGTGTAGGATAGCCAATGTATTTCTTATGGGAGTTTTGCGCTTCGTTGTTCCCACCTATTTCACTGTACGAATCTATAGAAATATAGATTAAGATTCCAGAAGATCTAACAGGGACGACCCCATCTGTGTTTAATTTTGTAACCCTTAACGCAGTTTAACTGTGAAACCCTTGCAGCTATTCAGTAAAACAGGCCGTTTTAATTTATTAATCAAAATACAACCAGCATTTTGTTTACTACTTGCGTGACCCAATATACAATGTGAGAATAAAGTAAACGCCTACAATTAATATATTCTCTACGGGTAAGTATATTAAAACATCCTAAAACACGTCAATTATTATCTATATTAAAAATACACTTTCTTATGTTGAATTCATTTTCTAGGATTCATTCAATTCGAAGCTGACGTCATTGTCATCTTTTTATGGAATTTAAATGGAAACGTCCAACTTTTTTCGTGATTTTACTAATCGTGTAATTATTGTCTAAACGATGCTAACTATACAAATGCTCATGAATGTTAAGTACAGAAGGTTTTTGATGTAGTGACGGCAGGTCTATTTTTACGAAAAAAATACATAGTTTTGCGGATAAATCAGTATGTTGGCGATATCTCAAATTCAAAAATTTGATTCCAAGAAGATACATTTTGTAACTGCGGTAAAGACATTTTTAAATTAAGTGTTTAGTCTCGTATGTATATGTAGGTCGCCGAAGACACGTTCGATAGCCTGCTAGATCCCCGGATCTAACTCTACTAGATTCAAGAAGATTAGGATATAAAAGCTTCGAAACAAATGAATACGGAAAAATTAATTTGCCATAATTCAGTGTATTTTTAATACACTGAAAAGATTTTGCTTTTAAATTAAAAAAGTACAGGTAACATCAAAAATTTTTACTTTCAAAAATGCGCCAACAAAGTATTTTTTAAATTTAAAAGTAGCTCTACTTTTGAGAGGTTTCAAACCTAAAAACTTATTTCGGGAGTTGATTTAAATAGTTTTATTGTTAATTTAAAAGTAAAATAAACGTTATTCGAATGGTAGATCGTAACTAATTTAAAAAAGTGCCAAATGGTAGATCGTAATTAATTTAAAAAAGTACCAATATTTACTTTTGAATCCAGTGCTTTTTATATGACTGTCAGGTTGTTTTTAATTTAATAATATACCGTTTTCCTTTTAAATGCAACACTCTTTTAAGTTAATGGCGGTAAATGCAGAACTCTCTTGAATTGAATGCATTATACGCTTTCAGTAAAAAAACAATCTATTGTTATTAATGCTTTATTGACATCACACCACACCTAGTACAAAAATAAAAGATAAGAATCTGTTATTATTGAAATAAAACATTAACTTATAAAAAATACAGAACATAAACAGTTTGCTTGTACATAATTACTTCAGTAGTGTTCTTACTTCAGTATCTGCCTTTTTTTTATCAAAATGCACGTTTTGGCATTAAATGGCCACAAATAAAGCATACTTTAAGTTGATCAAAGGGTTTATGTTACTTTTACTTGAGTTACTTTTCAAAAATTATTTTAAAATTTTACTAACGTATGGAACAAAAGTTTTTTAGAAAAATTTCTTGTTAGTTTTACAATATCCCAGAACAATCGAATCAAATTTATATATTATTTATAATATCAAGTAGTCTTTGTTATTTCTGTTTATATGTCATTTGTGTCAAATTAAGTACAAACAATGTCGTACAAATTGGATTTGCGAAAAAGTATTTACAACTTAGTTGGCCAAATGCCAAAAAGTGACATTGTGAATATTTTTAAACATAAAAATATATCAGTAGCTTCAATTTACAAGGCAATAAAAGATTGTCAGGAAGGAGGACCGTGTGTGAATCACCCGAAAAGTGGTCGCCCAAGAGTTTCGACAAGAATTAGACAGAGAAACTCAAAAGGTATGCTAAAGACAAGTTGGGAGCTTCAATTAGAAAATTAGGCCGTAAACTTAGAGTTTCCCATATGACAATATGTCGGGAACTAAAAAGAGATAACCTAAAATTTCGAAAAAGAACTAAATGTCCTAAATATACTGCTGCACAACTCGAAAGAATTCTCCGATGTTGTCGGGCACTCAGAATTCGTCATTTCGCAAACGATCGAGTCATTGTCATAGACGATGAAAAATATTTTACTTTTTCAAACTCAGAAATGAAAGGTAATGACGGATTTTACACGGATAATATTGAAGACACTCCTAACGATGTAAAATACAAATCTAAAGCCAAGTTTGAAGATAAGATTTTGGTATGGTGTGCGACTTCCATTGCTGGTGTCTCGGTACCTTATATTGGTCGAGTAAGAGGTGAAGCTGCAGATGCTGAATTATATACACGACGATGCCTACCAACATTACTAAATTTTATCCAAGAACACCATGATAATGACAATATAATCTTTTGGCCTGATCTAGCTTCCTGCCATTATGCCAGGACAACACGGGAATGGTTAGACAACAATCATATTGTATTTGTACCAAGAGAAGACAACCCCCCCAATTTACCCATAGCCCGCCCAATTGAAGAATTTTGGTCGGTACTTAGTAGGAAAGTGTATGACGGTGGTTGGGAAGCTAGGTCAGAAGAACAAATACTTCGTAGAATACGAAACAAGATCAGAGAAATTAATGTTGGCACTTTCCAACGTCTCATGAGAAGTGTCCGTACAAAGTTACGTCAGATAGAACAACTTGGTCCCCTATCACTTGTTTAGTTATTAATTTTTAATTATTATGTGTCATTGTTATTACATAGTTAAGTATTGATAAAAATAAACATAAGTTTCAAATTTAATTTTTGCATTTTTTCTAAAAACTTTTGTTCCATACGTTATTGTATGTTTGCACTTTTTGCATTTGTGGTCACCAAATAAATGAATAACATTTATGGCAGAAATCAAATAAAAAAAAATTAGTATGTAAATCTTGGAGCATATTAAAAAAAGAATATGCCTTTTAAATAAAAATATTTTTTATTTTATTACTTATACTTATTTATTCAATTCTTTCATCTTCAAATTCTTTCAAAATAAAAATAAACTGGTTGGCTTTTCTGTATAATCTTTTTAAGCCTTTAATTCCCAGGTAACTAAAGGAAACCCAGTCTCAAACGCAATATTAACGGTAAAATGATTCATCATGATAAAATAATTTATTTGTTCAACTTGTTTAAAAAGAAACTTGCAAAATCGAAAATTTAGGATTAGCAGCAAATGTAAAGGCTTTTAGTAAACAATAAGCCCTTCTTGAGTTTTCTATTTTACTTCGTGGAACTACATAATACTGTTTGTACTTACTGAAATTATTTAATTATTATTATTACTATTAACTTTTAATTATGCTGAAAATTTACAGTGTTGTAATATGTAAAATTTTGAAACTTTGTTTTACTACCGCGGAGAGGAGTGACTACCTGCAAATATATCTTGCTCGGACAATAGGGATTATAAACGTTTATGCAGATACAACTACAATATTCACAAAGTGTTATTAAAAGTTGCCTGCAATATGTTTGGCAACCCCGTTGTCTATAGGAATACGCTGTAGTCCCAAAGTGAGACGACCTATAGAATTTATACTCGCATTCCTATTTTTTACGTGAAATAAATTTAAGAGATGCAATGTGAGCAAGCTTCCATTTTCCCATCATCGGATTCACTGATGAATCTAAAATTCATTAATGATTCAATTGATTTCTCTTTATAACTTGCAATTAAGTTTGACATTCCTCAATGGAAACTGGTTATTTGGATTCCAAAATGTAACAAAACAGTATCCAATAAAAACAATGCAACCTCTTTACAATTCGTTTAAATTTAGTACTTAATGATGCATGACTCAAGTACTGGAATTTTTCAAATTATTCATTACTTTAAATACATTGAAAACCAGAATATAAATACCTTCATTATAATCTAATTAAAAATTCAAAAAATAACTTGTGAACGATTGCGCATCATGTTTTAATTGATTATTAAATGTAAACTATGTAATAATTAATTTTTCAAATTTTGAAAATGCCCAAAGGGTGAAATAAAATCTGTTAGGTCTCACGGTTTCTGAAAATTAATATTAATATTAAATTTTAGATAGATAATTAAAAATACGATTAGATTTCAATTAGACTGATATTTACTATAATAATACTGTCTAAGAGCTGGTGAACGTTCTTTTTTCAAAGTGATTTATGACAGTTTCATTTTGAGAGAATATATTTTTTGTCCACTTAAATTAAAGAAAATAGCGGAAAGTTGAGGTAAATCCTTTCTTGCTGATTTTTGCATAGGCCTTCCTTGTGGGTTGTCAGATAACCCCCCAAAAGAGATAACCTGTAGGTGGTAGCTGGTGAGCTCGAAGATATAATAGGGGTAAACCACGCCCCTTAACAGTTTTGTGTTTTTTTTTCTTTGAAACTATCGGTTTATCGAGATGAAGGAGGTTTGGTAAATAAAGTTTATTTAATTCCCTACCAAGAATGAAGATATCGTACATAGATCAGCAATATGCACCAGTATATCTGCTCATGAAACAGCTAAGAACAATTCGTTGAGAGTTGGACGCGATCGTGGTCCAGTCATCTTTTACCTTAGCATCTCTTCCGCAAAAACCATCAGGCGATATTATCATTATTCCTGCCTTAAGAATTAATCTGTCAACACGAAATTTTTATCCGACGGGCACCAAGAATAACGATAATATCGCTTGATGGATTTTGCCGAAGAAATGCTAAGGTAAAAGATGACTGGACAAAATCGCGACCGGCACTCAACGAGTGTTTCTTAGCCACTTTATGAATATGAAACCACAAAAAGTCACGCCAGAAAGTTCCTTGAGCACATTTACTGGTGCAAATTGCTGATCCATGTATGACATATCTTCTTTCTTCGATAACACAAAAAGAAGGCGAGGTACGAAAAAATATTCTTCATTATTTTTTGGTAGGGAATTAAATAAACTTTATTTTTCCTAACTAATAGCTTCCGAGAAAAACGACAAAAAACCGTTAGGAGGCGTGGTTTAAAATCCAAGGACTTACCTCAACTTTCCTCTATTCCAGGATTTTTTTTTTTCTAAATTGACTGGACTATAAGTAATATACGAGTATATCTTTTCATCATATCATTAAGACCAAAATCTTTAAAAGGTGTCAACAAACCTGGAAGACCTTTCCTCAGCTTTGAAGAGAAAGAAACAGTTGCTAAACGAAAGTCTGTGAGCGAACTGAGCCCTGAATTGTCGGAGACGCCAAAGAATAAGGATTATGGTTCTCCAGGCAAATGCTTTTAATGCCAGAAAAGAAAGAGAAAGGAATTTCTCAAAAAGAATTAAATTTAAGACCAGAGAATATACCACGGTACCAGCTGAATTCTGACATTCAGAAATATGTAGACCTTGTTTAAACTTTTTTCAAGTTACCTGTATTTTGTATTGTTCAAAAATGACTGTAGCCGTTTTCGGTATGTATTCTTTATCAAGGGGAAGTTTGAAGTTCCTGAGAAACTGCAAATTGTACTTGCTGAAATCAAAGTACCAGGGCATGCTGTTAAAGACTACTTTCTAATAATGGTGGTGAATTCAATAATGAAAAGGTTAGACTGATTCTTCGCCAACATAGAGTAAGACAAATAATTATTATATGCCTTATACTACGCAATAGAATGGTTGTTCAGAAAGACACAATCAGACAGTCGTCGAAACAGCTAGAACCATAAAGCATGCACGATAAAGACTACCTCAAAAGCTTATGAACTGAAATGATAAATACAGCAACGTATATTCTGAAGAGATCAGGTGTATTTAGTAGAAAGAGAAAGTTACCTTGTAAAATCTGGTTGAGAAGAGATCGACTCTAAAATATATCAGAATAATAGACAGTACTTGCTAGATTCATATTCCTAAGCAATGTAGAAAGAAGATGGACAAAATGGCCGCGAAAGGAATGTTGATAGGTTACGATAATGACGATGGTTATCGTATATGGTGCAAAGAAACAAAAAGATTGATTAGATCTTGAGATGTTATCTTTGATGAAAAAACGTTCACTTCTTCTAATGAGGTTTCGAACAAGCAACCCTGTATATTTATCCGAAGAAATAAGTCACAGAAGTTCAAAACCAGTTGTTCAATAAGAAATTGTTATTAAGAATGAAGAAGAGATAAATAGGTACATCACAAAGAAAACAAGGTATAGAAGAGAAATCAACAAGAAAATGAAGAAACTTTACAGGAAGTTCCTAATGAAAGTCTAGAAGAAAGGCAACTAAGAAACAGAGAATCAATAAAGAAACCTAACCGATTTGAGGACTATGTAACGTAAGCTGTTGCAAAAGTCTTAGAATTTAGAGAAACAGAACGCATTAGAAATACCTAGTCTTCAAGAGCAATGGCTATTGACAATGGAGAACGGGATGCAATTACTTAGGGAAAATGAAACTTGGATTTTGAAAGTAAAAACCACTTCCAAGTGGTAAGAAGGCATGTAAGTCGGTGTATAAAGGTAAAGCAGATGTTGATGGTCCTATTGACAAGTTTAAGGCAAGATTGGTTATAAAATGTTATTCGTCATGGAAAGGTGAAGACTACGATCAAACAGTTAGTCGTGTTGCAAAGTTAGAGCTACAACTACAATAAAAAGAGTTTTATTGAGTGTTGCTGCTAGAGCAAAAATGATTTTAACTGAATTTGATGTTTGCACTACATCTTTGTTATATGGTAAACTAGATGAAGATATTTTTATGGAACAACTGGTCAAGGAACAACAAAGATTGGGCAAATAATACTTTTATTAGAACAAATAAACATTATAGACAAAGTGGAGAACAAATAACATTTTTTTTACTTTTTCCGGTTACAATCAAATGCAATCTGTAACAAAACGCATCATTTGATTTGTATTTTTTTTCTTTATATGATTAATTAATATCGTTATTGTTGAATAATTAGAGGAGATAATTGTATTAAGGTTGGAAGAAAAATACACGTAAAACTGTATTGTGCGTGAATCGATTCTACAATTCTACACCTTGCACTAAGTATATATAGAATACGATAGCAAGATTTGTAGTGTAGTTGTAAAAAAAAGTCCGGAAGTTTACACTTGCAAGTGGGTAATCAAAATTTGAATATTTAAACCAGGATACTATATTAGATATTCAAATCCAACAAATAAAGAATATCAAATATATCTGTTGCATGGTAAAAAGTAGCCTCAGAAAGGTTATGACAACGGTACTGACCGCGTGTATCTTCCAAGAAGATTTAACGACTCAAGCAAGTACCTAGATGCTAGATGCTACCTACAAAAGGTCTGCTACCTACATTAGCAATTTCCGATTCAAGAAAAATAATGCGAATTCTTATTTATTATTAAGAAACAAAGACATGACATTTTTAATGGTACTGTATGTAGATTATGGTCTAACTGCTTCTAATAATGAAAACATGAAAGAAAACTTTCTGAAGAACCTGCAAAATAAAAAGTCATGCCTGCATCTTATTTATTGGGTTTAAAAATAGACAGGAAAGAATATGGTTCAGTCTATGTTAGTCAGTCTGCTGATACCAAAAAGATGTTAGAATGTTTTGGAATGAGTGACTGCAGACCTGCGTCTACCTACGACCAATTATTGAGAAGAGTATTCAACAGGAAAAGTAAAAGAATGAATCAAATACCAATGATTTTCAGTACAGAGCGGCAGTAGGGTCATTAATGTATCTTATGACTGGTACTCGACCTGACATCGCTTATGCAATTGGTGTTGTGCCTAGAACCTTAAAAATCCAAATTATGGTGACTGTGTTCGTGTCAAGAGAATATTTCGTTATCTACACAGCATACTTTAAATTATAGAATTTTCTATAAATCTAACTGCAAAAAAGATATTTTTAAAACTTTTAGTGATGCGGGCCATGGTAGAGGCGAAGCTACTGGCCGTTCTATAACAGGTGTAGTTTGCACATTCGCTGGTGGTGCTGTATTATGGCTCAGTCAAACACAGTGGTCATTTCTACTACTGAAGCAAAATTGATAGCTGCTAATAAAGCTGTTACAAAGCTTAGAAATGTTGAAGCGTCTTTATAAAGTATTGATAGTCGACAATGACGGTGCTATTAGACTAGCATAAAACCCAAAATTTCACCTTCGAACAAAACATATTAAGCAAAGTGGCAGATATAATGACAAAGCCATTGTTTACACCAAGCGACTTCACTTTCTGTGTCAAGCTATCGGACTAAACAGATTATTCTATGATAGTACGAGGTCCGGCTGCAAGATAACGGCGTTCACTTGTTAGCAGAGTAAAACCTATTGGAATTGACCAGATATGTGTAAAAGCATTCCAAAACACTTTAACTGTCTATCTAGAATTGGAGGATTTTGTTATAACAAAACTTTTTTAATTGAAGATTCAACTGTCCAAACAACAAACAGTTTTAGCAGTAGATCTGCAGTACCTTAAAAAACCGGTCTGCCATGCATTTAGATTTCTACCAAGTTTTGCTCGGGCTGTCAAAACTTTTTGCTGTTTGGACAGTTTAACCTTCTATTTAAAAAAAGCAAGTTAATTTTTCATCACGGAAGAGAGACGCTGCAAAACCGCTTCTTCGGGGTGGTCAGACGGCCACTTCTGCTAGGATGGGATAAGGCTGACAAAGATATTTTTGAAGTACAGGTATAAATACTAATGAATTAGGCTTCATTACGCCATTAACTGCAGTCTTGCCAGGATTTGCTTATAGGCCTATGAGAGGCCGCTTTCGTGTTCCCTACACTGACTAGTTCCATATTTTTCATAAATTAATCGAATGTTCGATGACGGTCAAAATTTTGCGGTCGCTGCCGCTTGTACTATAAGGGAATTATATTTCACTGGAACAAAACAATTAGTTACTATTACGTGAGCGGTGAAAGTTAACAGCACGGCACCCTTAAAAGGAGGTTGGAAATGGCTCTTAAAATATTTCATGTCTGTACTATCTGGAGCATGGGAGTACTGATGGGAGCAAGTTTCAGTCTTAGTACAGTAAAACTATCTCAACAATTAAAAGTTGCACAACCCAGATCGTCGGGTTTGGGGGGGGCGGGAGGGGGGTAAAATGGTATGTTTTCACAGTTTTTCGCAAATAGCTCCAAAACTATGAGGTCTAGCGTAAACTTCACTTTGTACAAAATTAATCTACATTGAATTCCAAACAAAAATGGTTCTACGCATTTTTGTGCTGAAGGATGGTTACGGAAATATGAAGCGGGTAAATATATAATTATTCTTCAGTTTGCTTGGAATTTCTCGAAATCACTTAAAAATCAGCAAAGTTTCGATATACAGTGGTACCTTGGTTTGCGAATAATTCATTCTAGAAATGTGCTCATAATCCAAAGCACTCGTATATCAAAGCGAATTTCCCCATAAGAAATAATGGGAACTTAGATGATTCGTTCCCCAATTATTTCGTACTAATATAAAAATGAGTCACAAATTGTTGAAGCGATGGAGTCATTTTCTGGAGAGCACTTCGAGCTGCGCGAGGCAAATCAGAAGCGAAATTCCAAAGAGTTGCAAACTTTCATTTCTTGGCTTGAGGAACACAACAAGGAATATATGTCGGAAGAGAGGAGGATAAGCTGGGAGAGAGGAGTGCTAGGCTTAGTATTTTCAACTGGTTATGTTTGGTTGCGTTTATTTAAATAAGCACTCACGAAAATCCGAAGGATTGTAATCACACATCGAATGTTCTATATAGGGAAATCCTTCAATGCTTTTGACCGTAATGTCTTGACGAGGTTTACCTAGTAATATATTATTACCAGTGCTTGATAAAAAGTTAACTTTGGTTGTAGTTGTTAGTAAGTCAACATAAATTTGTCACATACTTATAGTACAAGAGCCAGCAACGGGTTTGCTTACAGTATTTTTAACAAGCGTATAACTGCTATGGAAGATTCCTTTGAATATACTGAGAAGGGAACCCGACGTCTGGCAACTTTGCGGTGGTGGTTTTAGCGTCCTCGCGCTTCTGAAGAGTGTAAAGAAGTATTTAGAAAAACAGTATAATTGTATAAAGGTAGGTACTCACAGCAGCGGATCCGCAGGCGGATGTCATACGATTGGTCGGTTTTTGAGTTGATTGACTCAAACCGACCAATCGTATGACATCCGCCTGCGGATCCGCTGCTGTGAGTACTTAGCTTAATAACAAGTCTGCCGCTTTGTTATGTTAAAGATAATCATCCGGTATATAAATAAAAACGATAAATACAGACATGTTTGCGGGTGGTAGGTTTCCGCCAGATTTGCATAATAAAAATAAACCTTTAAAGTAAAATAACAAAGCAGTGGAAACAAAGCGACAGACCATAAAACACGTTTGACATAAGTCAAATCGGAGAGATAGTCTTAAGCTAAGTACTCACAGCAGCGGATCCGCAGGCGGATGTCATACGATTGGTCGGTTTGAGTCGATTTGACTCAAACTGACCAATCGTATGACATTCGCCTGCGGATCCGCTGCTGCGAGTATTTACCTTCATGCAGACGCGTGAGTGCGAGCGAGACAGCCTTATGCGGGCACCCGGATACAAGCGCGTGTATGGGGAGTGATCGTCGATACGCATTAGTTATTTATTATTATTATTATTTTTTATGCGAATCTGCCGTAAACTTACCACTCGCAAACACGTCTGTAAATCTTTTTATTTATGTAACGGATGTTATCTTTAACATAGCAAAGCGTCAAACTTGTTATTATACTATCTTTTTAGTCCTTTTATTACACCCTTCAGAAGCGCGAGGGCGCCAAAACCACCACCGTAGAGTTGCCAGACGTCGGGTTCCCTTCTCAGTATTTTCAAAGGGACCTTCCATAGCAATTATACGCTTGTTAAAAACACTGTAAGGAATCCGTCGCTGGCTCTTGGACTATTAAAATATATTTCTATTAGTTTTTATGTTTGTTTTGGGCACTGAAAAGCATATTATGGTAAATACCTCAACAATAATAATCTTCTATTGTATAGGTGTCTATGTATAACTTTATAATAGATCGATATACCCTAAATGGGTAAACTTTAGGAGACAATAGCTGTGGTAATTTTAGGAAAAACCCTATTTGCAAAGAGGATTAAAAGTCCTGAAAAGCAGAACAAGGATTATTGGTATTTTTCTAGAGAAATTTATGGATCACTAATTTGACCTTTTACATGTCTTATCCCATTTCTGGGAATTTTAATATGTACTTTTGTGTTCTTGCATTCTTTTAAAGAGAAATTTGATTCTATTTAAAAAGCGATAAAAGGCTCAAGTATTTTTGTATAAGTAGCTGTTAATGCAAAATCTTGGAATTTTCTTTTATTAAGAAAAGTTGTGCTTGAAAATAATTTTCAGAAAGCTGTAAGGCTGTAGCAACAACTCCAGCATGAAAAACTATTTTTTTTGTAAATAAAGGTCGTGAGAACCTGACAAATTCTTTGCATACCAACATACCCTGTAACTAGAACTCGTAGACTATGTTGCATATAATATGTTTGATAGCGTTACCATATATATATTACCCACAAGAATCGCTAGATTGTAATGGAACGTTCTTAATAGCTTGAATTTACAAAGTATACAATTAATGATTCAAAGTAGAAAAAATAGTATATATATGATATTTGTACAGCGTGGAAATAAATGATTTTCATCAAGTTCCCTTTGGAATTTTTTCACATGTAGATTTTTCTGTACCTCTCTACTTTTTTTGATTTAGTACTAAATTAGTTCTGTCAATAAATGAAATCAATCTGTCAAACAATTCATAGAATTTATTGAATTTGAGGTTATGGTACTGCCTTCTCTATTTTCGTAGAGCGGCCCGTCGTGCTTTTACATGGGGAATGCAATGGTAATTTGATGAAAATCATTTATTTCCACCCAGTATTATCAAAGACGTATTGTAATACTCGTTTCTTTGAAACAGTCCTGGCATCTCTCGTCCTGTCCCAAATCCACAATGAGCTAATACCAAGAGTATTTGTGTTATATGTACTTTTATCTTTAATGTTAATTTTAATGCATGTGTTCTTGGAAAAACACCTCAGTAATATCACATTCAATAAGCTTTGTTTATAAACACGGACTTTATAACATGCGTCATACGCATCATAGGTGTATCAATAAGCTTCAATTACATAAATTACAGAATAGGCCCTTAACGAGCTTATACGAAAAGGAGTATTTAGGTTATGTTTTTATCTTTAAAATTAATTTTAATGTATGTGTTCCTGGAAAAACACCTTACTAATGTCACATTCAATAAACTTTCTTTATAAACACGAAGACTTTCTTTATATTGTAAGTTTATGTCAAGTTGGGCAAATGTATAATAAGTTTCAACGGAAGTAATTAAAAAAATAAATAAATATTGTTTAACAATAGTTACCATGTATGTAATAACCTGTTTTATCTGTTAATACTAACGTTTCGGGTTCTTTTGTGACCCTTTCAATGCACGCTGCTGTAGTGGTATGGAACTATTATCGTATTAGGAAATATCAGAAAATTAGGACATTCCCCACTGGATGCCTTATAGTCCAAGAGCTGGCGACCAAAAAGTATAAGAGTTTTGTAAAGGCTAATATTTTAATATTACCTTATATTTAGGATGTAAATAAATATCCTATACACAAAATAAACTCGGATATGGGGACACTCGGCGTCAGCGCAGTTTGAAAGTTGTAACAAGAAGTAGTGTCATCTAAGTGTTTTCTAAAAGCTGAAAATTGATCACTAAGCAGTTTATGTAATAAAAAGCTGGAAAACAGTCGTTAGACAGCGTAATGATCGAACGCGTTGCAACAGCACCAATGCGGTGGTCGCATGTCTTCTCTCAAAATGAGGTCAATGTAAAGAAGTGATTTGAAAAACCTGAAATTTGGTACAGTGTTCATTTATTGAATAGTTTCTCAAAAGAAGTCAGACTTCATTTTGATAGAACCGAGCTAGTCAGCAGTCGCAAATCAATCACTTCTTTACATTACCCTCATTTTGAAGACATGCGACCACCGAATTAGTGCTGATGCAACGCGTTCGATCATTACGCTATCTAACGACTGTTTTCCAGTTTTTTTATTACATAAACTGCTTAGTGATCAATTTTCAGCTTTTAGACAACACTTTAGATGACACTACTTCTTGTTGAAGTACAACTTTCAAACTGCGCTGACGCCGAGTGTCCCCATATCCGAGTTTCTTTTGTGTAGGATATTTATTTACACCTTAAATATAAGCTAATATTAAGATATTAGCCTTTACAAAACTCTTACACTTTTTGATCGTCAGCTCTTGGGCTATTACTATTTATGTTATTTAAACAATGCAGTGAAATTAGACGTCTGTCCTAATTATACAGCTGATTTTGACAGAAGAATTTCATTACTGCCTTTAGGCTTAGATCTGCCTGAATAGATATGGCAATGGATAGCGGCAGCTAATTTAGGGAACTACAACTAGCAAGAACCTTATCTGCATAAATAGTATATACAAAACTTACATTATTGTATATAAAGACATTATACAGTACATATGAAAATATAGTAAAGAATGACAGATAAGTTTGCGGCATTTAGCTCTTTTGTATTTTAAGTTTCTTACCTGCTATTAGAATTCTGATAACGACTTCGTAGATCTGCCACTTTACATTGGAAGGAGGTCGAGTGCATACACTTTAACACCTTAATCTGAAAGTAAATATATGGCAGTTATTCAAGTTCACTTTATTTAAGAAGGTGTTGACCAAAAGAAAACAGATACAATGGTCAGTTAAATGATTCGGGTACGATAATCGGACACAATTTTATTTCAATATTTTTAGTAGGTAAGTACCGATGTTCCATTTCTAATGCATTTCTGTAAATACAAATATGTGCAGAAGAGACATTGTTCATTAGTATCTTTCACCTTGTACGTTGAAAGTACAATATTCTGTTATTTCTTCACATACACAGACTCGGACTGACAATACCTTCCTACTTTATCATAACATAACGTTTGTAATGGATGTATCAGGAACTTACCGCCTAGTTCAAGCTATTTCTGCTACACTTGTTCAAGCTAAAATTATTAAATTAATAACTTAATTTGTTTATATCAGAAATACTCAAAATTATTTATTTGTTTAAACATAAACAAACTGAAAAGCCCACCTAGTTTTACTAATAGAAAACAAACAATCACATTCACCCCCACCTTAACATATGGTAGCATAGTCATCGAAGAATTTAGGGGAGTAAGACCGAAAACAAGACCTCTTTTTTTGCTGGATTTTTGCTCTAAAATTTGGAAGAATCTTATATTCGAGTCGTGTCTTATAATCGAGTGTAATAAGATACACTCAATAGAAAGTGAAACCAGTGTAACTGAGTAATGGTTATTAGTATTTATTAAACAAAATGTATTACAATAGAATAAAATTGGAAATACCATAGGATGCGACTAGATAGAATAGTCCAGTCAATTTAGAACAAATTTTCATGAATAGCGGAAAGTTGAGGAAAGTCCGTGGATTTTTGCATAGGCCTTTCTGTCCTAATCCTTCTCATTTCCTTTATTTCTAAGATCTTGGTATTGTCCACAATTACAATTTAATATTGATACAGTACGTTGCATGCATGCTAAATGTGGAGTAAAATCTTTATAATTATCTGTTAACAGACGTTTTAAGATACAAAACATTCTGCGTTAGTATCTTGGTTGCTAGTTTACAACAAAATTGCACCTACATAAATATTTCTAAGGATTTCTAAAAAAGCGAAACACCCTGTACGTGTTGGGTTGGATACAAAAATTAACTAGCACAGTGTACTTTCCTAAGAATTAATTTGCCAATACGAAATTTTCATCCGACTGGCACCAAGGATAACGATAATATCGTCTGATGGATTTTGCCGAAAAGATTCTAAGGTAAAATTCGACTGGACCACGATCACGTCCGGCTCTCAACGAATTTCTCTTATCTATTTCATGACGAATATGAGGCAACAAAACGTTACGTCCGAAAGTTCCTTGAGCAAATTGCTCATTTATATATGACATATATTTTTTCTTCGATAACACAAAAAGAAGGCGAGGTACGAAAAAAACATTCGGACATTTCTGGTAGGCATTTAAATGAACTTTAATTTGCCTAACCTCCTTCCTCTCGATAAACCTAATAGTTTCCGAGAAAAACGCCAAAAAACGTTAGGAGGCGTGGTTTACCCTCATTATGTCCTCGACCTCGCCACCTACAGACGGTGACTTTTAGAGGGTTATTTAACTGCTTACAATTTTGGGAGTTTTCCTGGAATTTAGGTAAATGTGCTTAAAACGTCAGTAAAAGAGCATCTACGTATTTATTGCCAATTTCTTCACATGCATTAGTCGTGGGTATAAACAACTCTTATTCAAAGCTGTAGAACACTTCCTTACTTCCATCAATATTCCTTCTAACACTACTGGTTCACGTTTAGTGCTTCGGTCAAATTGCTTCATCAACATTGAACCAGAGATGCTAACCGTGATTACAACGTTTAGCGTGTCGAAACGAGCGAACTCGCAGGTTTGTTTTCATATTTCTGTTAGACATAGCGTTTTCTCAAAAATCCTTTGCATACCGTTCCTGTTGGCCATTATCTTGCGGATTATAAGAGGAGGTGCGATTAGTTTCAATGCCATACGAATTTAAAGATTGTTTCAATGCATTTGACATGAATAATAATTGTATGTAGGACGGTATATCAAACACAGTAAATAAGGTCAACTCTGTGCAAGAGTTGTGGCTGCCATGTCATTTATGGAAAGACGTAACATAATAATATCGCGTTTGTATAATAAAATATCGTCGATAAGTAATATCGTACTTGTAGCAAGAAAACTCCAGTTGCTATATCATAATCTAAATACATATTCTTTTTTAATTTACGCCTACACTCGCCACGCTGCATGCATCTAACATGCAACGCAATCAAAATAAAACAGCCTTGGTAGTGTAATGTCTGGCGTGCCGGACTTTCACCCAAGCGGCCCGGGTTCGACTCCCGGCGCTGGCAGATCTGGTTAAGGTTTTCTGCAGTTTCCCTTAGCTGTAACACAAATGTGGGATTTGCGCTGTTCCATCTATAAGTCGGCTGCAGCCGCACATTGGGCCTACATAATAATAATAATCGCCCCCTCCCTCCCGCACAAGCATATAGCTTCTGGGGCCTTGGTTAAGGTTATGGGTTGTAGTAATTATTATTATTATTATTATTATTATTATTATAATCAGTGGAGTCGATCGAACTTCAATTTCGAAAAATCCTATCGCCCCAAGTAAGACTTGAACCCACGACACTTGGAACACAAGTAGTGCACTGACACCACTTGCCTACCGACGGCTCTCACAATCTTAATAATATTCATTTTGTTGTAAATGTTACTATTGGCCGACTTTTGGTCGGTGTACTAGCTTAAAATGTCGCCCAAGATGGCAACCCGGCCATTTTTCTCCAAAACTTCCAAATTGCGTAAACTTTATGCTCTAGTGTTGAATGTCCCAATTCGCTTTTCGACAGGGATTCAATGAAGGCAACTGGACTGCGACAACGTTGCACCAGTTGCAATGTGAAGCATCTATTTTCACCGTAAAGATTACATCGCATCATCTCTGGAGGCCATGGTAGCTTCGGCAATCTCTTTTCACACTGAATTTAAAAATCATCAGCAGATTAAACAATCATTGTGTAACATTTATTTTTCCGTATTTTGTTCTTTTACTGAAAGGGTCCTCGTATGAACTTACCTTTAGAAATATTTATTTTAAATATTTTGTGGGTTTTAAAAATTACTATTTTCTCTCTTTATAATTTTTATATTGATAGCTTTTCGTTGCATATATTTAAATGTAGACTCCCTGAGTTTATTTTTAATTATTAGTAATTTCCTTTTGAATATTATTGTTTAATGGATTTTCTTCTTCAAATTTGGATATCGTTATCAATGTTCCTTGGTGGGAATAACGGCCTTGCGCGTTTGATTTTTCGAGAGGAGGATTCGCTCTTTGTTGTGCGTGCTGGAAAGACCTCTCTTCGGAGGATTGGTTTTTGGTCACGTTTTTGACCAAGCGTCTTCATTAGAAA
The DNA here is from genome assembly GCA_929113105.1 of Agrypnus murinus. Classification (NCBI taxonomy): domain Eukaryota; kingdom Metazoa; phylum Arthropoda; class Insecta; order Coleoptera; family Elateridae; genus Agrypnus; species Agrypnus murinus. The sequence goes on from OV816026.1 coordinate 77,118,742, forward strand.
CTCTTTTAATGAGCATCTGAACGGAAATAAATTTCTCGGTGAAGAACATCCATAACTATTTTGTTTGGCCTTTGATTGTTGCCGAGGAATTTCGTTGATGAAGATTTCCCTTATAAAGGAAACCTAGGCTACCCTGTAACATTACGCCTACCCATATGCACCAATTTGTGCAGCCGTTTTGTTAAAAAAAAGGGAATCCAGTCTGAATCGAGCTGAATCATACCTTCATCTCTGAGACGTTATTGTACGTTGAATAGGTCCAGTAGCCAATTTTCGAAGCTGTACTGTATCCGCAGTCGATATTAACCATCATAGGAATTATCTCCGACCATCCATCAATAGAAGTGAACATTTTCTTTTGTTGGTATTTTTCTATGATATTTAAATTTGCCTTAATTGATTTAACTAATCAGTTATTAATTTCATAAATCTTACATTTATTTAATTTATATTTTTTAAGGTAATTTGTATAAAGATTTACATATCTGTGGAGTAATAATAATTTTATACATGAAGTTTTTCTGATATCGCTTTCTAGTGATAACTTCAATTTTTAGTGCATTTTATTTGTGTCAATTTATAAATGCTACGTTTTGATAAATCGTCGGTATCAATTTTCAAATTTTTATTAAATTTATATTGTTTGAATTAAAGAAAAGGTTTAATTAAATTTTTGCATATTTTTTAATAGATTTATTAATTCATTTTAGAAGATTACAATATGTAACAGAAATAGTACTATATCTGAGTAATTAGATTTATTTACATATCTACGTTCACATTGATCTTTTTATTTCTTTATTTTGCTCTATATCTATTTTTTTTTTATTTTGTGTATATATGTGTTACTATTAATAAATGCATTTAAAATTTGTGCTTCTTATTGTTGAGGAATAACACCAGCATACCTAAAAAAAATAAAAGATAATTTATGCTAAATTGTTTAAGTAATAGTTGTTTAAAAATAATACTTACCAAGAGAAATAGGTTTCTCCCGCTTTCCTATTTTGTTCAAGTTATCTTGTGCATTAAAAAGCTGGATGGCTCCCTTTTTTTTCTTTGCTTCATACTCAGTGGACCCACGTATCCCGCTCACAGATGAAAAGCTGCCGCACGCCAATGCGTAACCTTTTCCGCAAGTAAAAAAAGGTTACAATTGGTAGAATATATTGCATAGGGTCAATAGGCGTATTTATCAGAAAATCGGTTTATCGCCCAATAAAAATGCCACTTTACGTAAATAGCCAATACCTTGATAAAGGTAAAAGATAACGATTGAAACCGTTCTGTATCAGGTTTGATGGTTTTATAATAGTGCAGCCAAGGATGTTGATTCCTGAGCAAAAAATCTGAATTTACTTTCATTCGATGTTTGATTGTATTTTCTAACCACATTTAGAAATTCCGTAGATTTTAATCAGCCCCCCCCCCTCTTGACTTTTCCTGTCGTCCAAATATGAGTTAAAATTAATAAAGTATCTATGTATGTTTATTGTTTGGAAGCAACCACGATTTAAATTTTAATACACCACAACATACAGGTACAATAAAAAACAGTGTTATAATTATTAAGCTTAAAAGTCTTTTAAAGAAGAACTTTTACACTTCAGTAGTATTCTTTTACTCTATAATGATTAATCTGATTGGTAATTTTTTAGCACATCTCGTTCTTTTGAATACTGATTAACCCCCACCTAGTAAGATATTTTTAGCATGATTGATAATCCCCTTACACCTTTCAATCGTAGAAATTCTGTGATTGACAGATTGAAGCATAAAAAGTGCTGTGACGAAACTTGTAACTATTGCCAACGTTCTTTTGTGGCAAAGCATTTTCAAATTTTTATGATTGTTTAGATTTAATCACAATGTGCAAAAGAATATGTCTTTTATACTTATGGAATTTGTTGACTATTATTCTTTATCTAAAAAAAGTACTACTATTTATTTATAATGCAACTCGATTTTCCGGTCTTTTTTAGCAAAATACCTGGTGCAGGTTTTAATCTTTGTTGTTAAATTTAAATGTTCTGGTTTTGGTCTGCCTTTCTCAATAATTCCCTCCGAAACTGTACGAAGGAAACTTTTTATCAAATAATAATAATACTTTACAAATTGAATAACAAAATCGTTACGATTCGGATGTATTCGACGTACTCGAACCTTCCACCGAAGCAGCTAAATTTGCAGTCATGACGATAAAGCAAGTTTAAATGTTGCATACAGAACAAACTATAGTCTCGCTGGCAAATGAAGGATTTAATGAGCGCGTGCACATCAGCTGTGAGAACATTACGATAAGCTAAGAATGTAAGCACAGTATCGTGTTACTAGAGACGTTTTAAAAAGGTCAGTAGCGTACGTTCGGATAGTACTTTTTAACATTATGTAAATTTATCATCGTTGAAGTATCTATTCAACCTTAATAACGATTTATAATTAAAAATCTCATTACGTTTTAAATGGCATAGGGTAATGAATACATTTAAAGAAAAGTAATTGCAAAAATTTTAACTATAAATCGTTAAAAGTAAAAAATAGGGAATCAATCAATAATCATAACTACACAAAATCATAACTGGTGTTAATTTACATTTTTAAGTGCATAAAACTGATACTAAATGATGGCAATCCTTTTTATATATTAGGAATCGTACTGTATAATAATTTACCAATTTCAATAAAACAATTAATGTATAAACAATTTGTTACTGTTTTAAAGGAATTACTTAACTATTATAGTAGTTCTTAAGAATTTTTGTTTATAACAATATTTCTGCTTTCATATGTTTAATTTAATCTATATTTGTTGCCGTTTACTTGCATACATGTTACATGGAAAACAAAAATATGCCTAACTGTGAGTCAAATAGTATTTTATAGGTGGAATGAAATAATTAAACTTGGACGTTAATAATAATTGTTCTTCTAGTATAAATTAATTTCATTTTCCCTATTTTGTACGTGTATTTGATTATAATCGAATACAACATTAAGCATCAATGTTAGCCTTCGTAAAGGACATTTTGTGACGCTACTGAATCATTCCAGTTTATCAGTTATTTCTGTTATCAGATACATTTCTCGTGTCGACCACGCGATCATGAGGTGGACACTGCGTGATTTGAGATGCTTTTTACAATTCTGCCCTCGTGATATCGGTAATTTTAAATCCTTCATTTAAATGTTAGGGTATAAATAGAATTATTTGTCTTTAAAAAAATCCGAACTTATATAAATTGAAATAATAAAATGTTCCAAAATACAGTCTCATTCGCAGATTTACATTGCTTAAGTAACATTTAACAAACACGAAAAATCGAACAAATAACGAAATTATAATAAACATCTGATCACGGAGTACACTAATAAAAATAACTCGACCTTATACGATGTTAAGGTTTTACACTCCTTGTTAAAAATTTCAATTTGGTGACCGTAAAGTTGCCTGCTTTTCAATTGTATTTATAAAGAGAATAACTGAACTGTAGACAGAGAGGGTTAAACATTTTTCCTACGACCCCATACGAAAGTAAACAATAGCAAACGCTACCGATATTAAGAAAGTGAGTCATATAACACGCGTATGTTAGGAACATAACACACGTGTTTGTTATGAAAATACGTCACGCTAAGCAATATCTAGAAATCCATGAATTTTGTTTACATTAAAATGATGACATTAATGTTTAATCCAATTTTGAACAGCATTTTAAAACCATTATGTATCTATTCTTTCTTATAAATATAACTTTAATTAATGTTTAATTAGTTATTTTAGCTATCAAAAAGAAATATCTAATAGATTATAACTAACGTAACCTCACTATAATACATGAAAATTATTGAAGCAAGTTTGCCAAGATTAAAATCAGCGATGCCAAATGGGAGAAAATAAGAGTAATAATGTCAAATAATTTAGTTAGGCAACCTCTTTCACACCTGGCATTGTGTTATTAGTTGAAGCTATATTTGTTATTATGGAGATATTATTATTATTAAATATAAATAAAAAATAAATTATGTGCCGCTGAGATTATTATATTATAAATTGTAATAATAATTCATTTAATTAATTTTGCTGCTAAACCCAAGGTTTAATTTTATACTATGTTTAAATAAGTTATGAACATATGAGTTTTTAAAATTGAAATTTATATTTAGTAAAAGAATCTATTAAATAAGATGTTAACAAACACCCATTCACTTTAACAATTGTCATAATTCAGCTCCAGAAAAATAAAATTAAGTAGTCAAGATAACTTAATTTTATTTTTCTGGAAATGTTTTGATAGAAATTTCGTTATAATTATTCATATTGTGAAACTAAATTGTTTAAAAAATTAAACTTTATATCCTAAAAATAAATGGCTTAAAAAAATTAGCTTTAAGTGTGATTTTCTCTGTTAAACCTAACCATAAAAATTTTGCTTTAAAATCTTCAAAAATTATATTCTTGAAAATTTTAAAAAATCAAAATTTTTTAAACATTTGAAATTTGGGGGGTCGTAGGAAAAATATTGTACATTACACGTTGGAAAGTAACTTTTCTGCACTCGTGTGATTTCCGCACTCGGCTTACGCCTCGTGCGTACGAAAAGTTTCACTTTCCTCACTAGTAATGTAATATACTATGGTAAGCATTACGTTAAGTAGCCGTTTACCTCACCTAAAGGTTCCACTTTCTAAGAAATCTTATGCCAGCATAATAATGCTTAGTGATTTATAGTCGGACCATTTAATGTGCCCAGATCTTACTGCAATAGGTAATTTCAACATTTGTAAACTTGGCGGAAAGATTAAGAAGGTGCTACTCTGCTACTATTGTTAACCATGGCGTTTTACCTGATATCTAGAATTAAGCAAGAGGACTAAACAGGATTTATTTTGTAAAATCCCGATGGTCAAACAATTACTATTAAAGGTTTAAATCAATTTCTTAGAAATGTGAGAAATATAAATATGCCTACACCCAAAGTAAAGTAAAGAACCGTCCTAAATTTTTTCACTAGCTTTTAAAAATTTACGACTAGAGAAACCGAGCGATTCTGAAAGACCGTATTATATCTATATTTACTGCTTTGAACCTTTGCAAATTTGAGATACATATCATTTTTCGGTATCCCCTAATTGTTGGTTTTGTTATAAATATTTTTAAATTCCTTAAATTTCGTTATTTTTGTATTTATCAGTTTACTTTAGAATAATTTCCTGTTTATACTTTTATTACTAAATAAATAAAAATAAATAAATAATGTCGTATTTAGTAGATTAATGTAATTTAGGATACATTCCACGCCGATTCGACCAAAGTTGGAACAGTACCCTCATTAGAACTAAAGAATATTATAGAGAATGGATTTATCTATCGACATTTGTCTTAAAGCGAAGCCTAATCCTTCAATAATGTTTTTAAAAATCAGAATTTCTAATGGACTGCAGAAACGAGGACTGTAAAACCTTAAGGTCCAAGAGTACCCAAAAACGTGTGTTATTTGTTTCATAAATAATATAATAATGTGATAACTTTGGTTTTAAGTTAATAGTCTAGGAATGTTAAAAACTTGCTTACCTAACTTGTTTTGGAAAAAAAAATTTTTTATTTAAATTATTTCACATGTTATACGTGAAAAATTAATTTTAGAAAAACTGTACATTCAAAATTAACCTAAATAATACCACTTATATCTCATAGTATTTGAACTATTTTCCCAGAATTTTAAGAAAATCGTATGTCTAGCCACTAAATTATTGCCAAAAAACCTGCTTTTTGCCAAAAAAAACTGCTTTTTTGGCAAAAAGAAGGTAATAAGTTTAGTCCCTAGACATACGATTTTCTTAAAATTTTGGGAAAATAGTTCAAATACTATGAAACTTAAGTGGTATTATTTTGATTAATTTTGAATGTACAGTTTTTCCAAAATTAATTTTTCACGTATAACATGTGAAATAATTTAATTAAAAATTTTTTTTTCCAAAACAAGTTAGGTAAGTAAGTTTTTAACATTCCTCGACTATTAACTTAAAACCAAAGTTATCACATTATTATATTATTTATTAAACAAACAACACACGTTTTTTGGGTACACTTGGACCTTAACTGTAGCCCACAATGCACCCGCGACTCGCCCGTACCGAAAGTAAGAAGTGCAGGAAGCAACGAAATCCGTGCTTATATGCAGTGTAACTAACACATTTGAATCGGTATTACGTTTCCGCGCAAATTTAATGAGCATAATTTAAAATAGTACTCTAAATAATTATACTTTTTGCTGTACGGAATTGATATTGAGCTTTAAGTTGATTAAATGTTACAAATTTAAATAAACGATAACCATAATTTTATAAAAATATTTTTGTTAGCATTGTTTTTAATTTTAATAAATTCTTAAGGGAAGCATTGCTTCCCTTGCTTCCATGGACCGCACGCCACTGTTCTAGCCTTATATCGTCGTACTGGAGGTAAACTGACCTAACCCACACCTGTCAGATTTTAAGTTAGGAACATTCACCTCCAATACGACGATATGCTGAAACTCCAAAATTATGAAATAAATAAAATACTAGTAAACGTTTCACAAGTTTATTATAATCTACCAACTTACCAACAATTGTTTCAACAGCTAAGCTGTCATTATCAATTATTTATATTATATTTAATATTAAATATCCATTATATTTGTATTACCTTTGATAATGACAGCTTAGCTGTAGAAACAATTGCCAGGTAAATTATAATAAGCTGGTGGAACTTTTACTAATCTTTTATTTATTTCATATCTATGTATGCTTTATTATTATTATTACAATTTTTTTAACACAAATTACACCAAATTATGTACAGTTCCCTAGCGAAGCTACACATATCATATAGCAGTTACCGCAATGCGTTGGGGATTACATTACACATAATTTCCTTTTTTTCGTAATTCTCTCAACCATAAACCACAAAAACACGGGTGAACGAACTATACCACCGGCTAAACGGGACCAAGAATTTCTCTGTATTATATCTTTAAGGACCTTAAGAACTGCAAGGTTTTTTTTTGTCGGTGTTAATTTTTATGGAATCTAATATGGGGTTGATTGCAGATCCTTTTCAGGTTGTTGTATGCGAACAGCGTTTCAAGCGTCCGTCATAAACAATTCTCGGTCTCTGGGATGTTTAAACACCATCCCGTCGCATCTGTTGAGTATACTCTTCTTCTTCAATGGTTCAATACGTCGAAGGTATGATTTTATTGCATACCTTGTAAAATGCAAAATACTAAATAGCAAATTTTATAACAAGGGTAGTATTTATATTTTTCTTCATTTAGTTTTTAGTTGCGTACTATCCAGTCCTGTGTAAACTTCTAGGTGAAAATAAAATTGTTAATTTGTTCTGTGTGTTGTTTTCCTATAATTGGTGTATGATTTAAATAAGTTAAATAACATCCCTAATAGCACACCGACGTCCGATTGACGTTTGAGCAATGTCCTCGGCGGACTTAATGAACGTCCAACGGACGATCGGATATAGTCCGTGGGACGTTATATGAACGTCCATGGGAAGCCCAAATGTCACAAAGTTGGACATTATTAAAACGTTCCAGACGGACGTTTTGCGTACGTCTTCCAAGAACTTGACGAACGTTTTAAAAACGGCCATATTATGTCCAAGGGACGTAATAAACGTTCGATTTACACTACGTGACGTTATATGGACGTCCACGGGAAGTCCAAATGTCATGAACTTGCGACGTTCTTAAAATGTCCCGGGCGGACGTTTTGCGTGCGTCTTTGTATGTACTCGGATGACTTCATGAACGTCCAACGGACGATCGGTTATATTCCGTGCGATGTTATATGAACGTCCATGGGAAGTCCAAATGTCACAAAGTTGGACATTATTAAAACTTTCCAGACGGACGTTTTGCGTACGTCTTCCAAGAAATTGACGAACGTTTTAAAAACGTCCAAGGGTGGTAATAGACGTTCGATTTATACAACGTGGGACGTTACATGGACGTCCACTGGAAGTCCAAATGTCACGAACTTGCGGCGTTTCTAAAATGTCCCGGGCGGACGTTTTAAAAGCCTCCATTATACGTCCAACAGACGTAATAGACTTTTGATTATACTGGGTCGGACGTTCTATGGATGTCCATGGGAAGTTAAATCGTCATAAACTTGGATGTTCTTAAAACGTCTCAGATAGACGTTCTGCATACGTCAGCCGAGGATTTGCTGGATATTTTAAGAGTGTTCAGTGTTAAGTCCAAAGGGGACCTAATGCATCCTCGACTCAATGCCCTACACCACATAGATATTTGCCGCCGACTTGACGAATATCTCAAAGATGTTTTACAGTCCTCCATTGCACGGATCTAAAATAAACAAACCACACAAGAGGAAATAAAAGAAAGTTATTTTTAAACGTCATATCCTGTACACAAAAGTAATTTCGATTCCTATATAAGTTTCTCTTTCAAGAACGAACTTTTAACTTGGGACTTCAGTCCCAAGTTCTTCCAGTCCAACTATTCATAGTTATTTCACTTTATTTGATAAATAATTACGGTTGATTGGTATCAAAAATAAATTCTTTAGAAAATAAACTGGAATTAGACATTACAATTTTAATTCTAGTTTACTTACCATTCCTTCCAGACTGATCTCTTGCACCACTCTGGTTCATGCCTTGAGCCATATGTGGTTTGGGGAGTGAGACCTACATGAGGCGACTTTATGAAGGGACAAACATACTGACAAACAAATTTTGGATTTTAGTATATAGATTTTAGGTTTAGGTAATAAATATTTTAAAAATTGAATAATTTTTCGATTTATCTAACTACGTTTTTTATCAGTATACATCCTTTTTTTTAGCACAATATAAACTTATCTATGTTACAATATGTACTTGATAATAATAAAAAATTATAAAACTGTTAAAGGGATTTAAGGACGGATTTCGTTTGAAAAATCAAGTTTTGTAATTTCATTTAGAACACCAAAATCTACAAACTCTCAAAGTTGCAAAACTTTCAGGTTGTTTCGAATTATATAGGAATCTAATTAATGGCAAGCTAATTATTGGTAAAAATCAATTTTTTAACAAATATAAATCCTTTTTCTACAATAATATAATTATTACATAGATTATATGATGTAAACATACAGCATAAAAACTTAAAATAAAAAGTAAATTCAACTGTTTGGAATCATTATCAAAATTTAAAAAATCCAAGTTCTTCTATCTTCACTTTTAGCCACTTCAGAGGTTCTTTTCAAGTATCTTTTGAAAGTGTCTTCTATTTTCTTTTCGGTGCAACTTTTCAGCAACGGTTTTAAAGCAGCACCTAAAAATAAATGCAAATATAATTAATATATTGTGCACATAGCTTTTATCAATGCAATACCAGCATTCAAGATTGAAAAATGCCATATTATGCCTAAACCAGTGACGGTTTGTACACTTTTGGATGTTCTGTTAGCAGACGGCAAGTATATATTAACTGGTTGCTTAGCAGCCGATTACACGGGTTGCATCCGTGATGCTAACAGAATATCCAAAACAGTACATAGTAACCTCTGCTGGCATCGGGTCATACATGGGTTTATTTAAAATCCAAAAATACAATATAAAACTCAGACAGTTTTATTTGAAAAACATAAATCTTAAATCCGTAGCTTTTTTTGGCAAGTTTGTTATTATTAAAAATATGAAATCCATTAAATTAGCAAATACTTTTATTTTTTCATGCTAGATTACGATAATAAAAAAAGATTGAGCAGTGTGCTACTGTTATATCACAGAGACTTGCACTTTAATGTTAATAAGTTACCCTGTATATTATTTTGTTTTTGAATTCCTACTTTACGATAAAGGAGCACAAGTGAATAGAAAATTGAGATAGGGAAGTAACATTCTCTTACCTCTACCTTCGATTTCTGAGAAAACTGAAAATTTTAAAAATTTAAATCTTTTAGAAATCAATAATATGCATATTCCCTTTGTTAACAACTGCTTAGGCTCTACTCTGTACATTTATTATCATCTTTGATCATAAACAGAGCGAGGCAGACCTTGCTAAATGGCAGTTATCTACGATATCCTGTGCAGCTGTGTCTATAAGATTATGATGTGATTTTCGCTCTTCAAGATTTTATACGTGCGACTGCACAAAATTGAACATCAACTATACATTTAGCAAGGTTACGCTTCCCTCTTATCATGATACATTAAAAATGTTACTTACCCTTAATTAGCGTGGCCATAAAAAGAGCAGAAAAGTTCTTATGTTTGAAACCTATTCAGAAATATTTCATTTTTTATCATGATTTGTCAGAAATCTTTTCCAAGCACTTTTTACAAATTCGTTCACATTGTCTCGTCCAACTTTGGAAAGCAGATCAGTCTAAAAAAAATCAGACACTCAGTAGTGTTAAATAAATTTGTGCTAAAAAGTAGAAAGAATTATAGAACTAAAAGGCAGTGGCGTGCGGTCCATGGAAGCAATGGAAGCAATGCTTCCCTTAAGAATTTATTAAAAATAAAAACCAATGCTAACAAAAATATTTTTATAAAATTATGGTTATTGTAATATTTAATCAACTTAAATTCAATATCAATTCCGTAGAGCAAAAAGTACAATTAAGAGTACTATTTTAAATTAGGCTCATTAAACTGGCGCGGAAAGGTAATACCGATTCAAATATGTTACATACACTGCATATAAGCACTGATTCCGTTGCTTACTGCTCTTCTCTTCGCCGAGTCCATGCCATCGTTAGCGGGCGAGGTCATACGGTTGACATCGTATAAGATCGTTATTTTTAGTGTGCTCCGTGCCCAAATGTTTATTATTTATTATAATTTGGCTATTTGTTCGATTTTAGTGTTTGTTAAATGTCACTTAAGTAGTGTAAATCTGTGAATGAGATTGTATTTTGAAACATTTTATTATTTCAATTTATAATAACTGGAACTTTTTTAAAGACAAATAATTCTATATAGTTTGCTCTGTATGCAAATTTAAAATTGCATTATCGCCACGACTACAAATTCTGCTGCTTCGGTGGAAGGTTCGAGTACTTCCGTTACATTCGAATCGCGACGATTTTGTCGTTCAGTTTGTAATATAAAGAATTTTCTGCATACAGTTTTGAAGAGAAATTAGAAATTGTAGATAAACTTTTAGATTTTTTCTTTGATTCTTGAGTTCATAAATGAAAGGAGTAAAATTCTTATATTAAAATGACGTTTTGAGGGTGGACTTTCCTCTTTATCAAATTTATTTCAGCTAAAAACAAATTTAAAAATATATTATAAAATCTTATATGTAAATCACAAAAACAATAAACATTAAAAATTACCAAAAGTACGTACTATAGAGGCTCATTATTGTATTATATTGTAATATTATTATTTATTTTTTTCATATCTATTTTTATTGGTTGAACAATAAGATGGTTAGTTTTGTCATTTGGACGAGCAAGGAAGGAATATAGTTCAGGTTTATTTTGTGAGAATGTTATCGTTTGTAAAAATTTAAGGTAGGAGGAAATAATTATTGTTGGACTGAAGTACTGGTTATTTTATAAGTATTACAGAAATTGGCAGAGAATCAACAATTCAACAAATATAGTTCAAGAAAAAACGATCAATTATTAGCAATTGTTGAAAAATGCAGATCAAAACCAGAACTTTAAAATTTAATAACAAAGATTAAAACCTGCACCAGATATTTTGCTAAAAAATGACCGGAAAATCGAGTTGCATTCTAAATAAATAGTAGTACTTTTTTAAAATAAAGAATATTAGTCAACAAATTCCCTAAGTATAAAGTGTAAAAGTCTTTCTTTGAAAAACTTTTAAGCTTTAATGATTACAACACTGTTTTTTATATTGTACCTAGGTATATTAAAATCAAAATCGTGGTTGCTTCCCTAGCCTAAATTCTCACCGCACGCCACTGCTAAAAGGTCTGTATGTGCAGGATGTTATGACATGATATTGCGAACATAAAAAAAATATAAGACACCCTACACATCAAACTCTCACTAATAATATCATTGTGCATTGATTTTTTGAGTAAGATTTCTGCAACGTTGCAGAAAGTAAAATTTACAAAAAGAATTAATCCTCGAAGGCAAATTCAGTATCATACGACATATACGGCAAAATAAGCATAAAACACTTGTTTTTACACCAATGAACGATTTCTGAAAAGATTTCCACTTTTTAATTTATTTCAGGTAACATACATAGATTTTCAAAAAAACTGCTGGTTGCCATAAACGCTATCCAAAGAGTTTTTCTATTGACTTACTTACTTACTTACTATTGTACAGTGATATTCTAAAAAGTATTACTTACAGATTTTTGCATATTTAAGGGATCTCCCAAAAACTGTTCAACTTCCAGTAGAAGTTCATTATTTTCACATAGTAAAGGTAAATTCAAGTTTTCCCATATATTTTCTGATTTCTTCATTATGTTGTGTTTTTTATATACCTTATATTTCATTTTTCAAGTGAAGAGATTATTATTTCAGTCATGTTCAACTTTCATATAATTTGCTTTAGATATTCTGAAAATAATAATAAATCCTTATTACTTAACAATCTAAAATACTATAATACTGATGGTGTGTTACTCATTCAACTATTTATTACCGTTATTACTGCACAATAATAATAATAAACGAATGAAAGGAATGTGATAAAATATTAATAATCACCCTTGCACTTCACACTATTTACTAAAAACACATAACGTAAAAGACTGATTAAATAGATGTTAAAAAAGCATATATAAATAATTGGTTCAAACAGAAACTGCAAGAACAACGATGAGAACAAATACCGAACAACCGAAAACCAAATGGCGGCTTATAATGGCTTTACGGGGATTTACTGTTGGCACTGTGTTTGCGTAGTACGTCTTTTATGACCCGTGCATACTGAGGTTACACACATGCTGTCTCATTTTTATATTAGCGGAGAAATTTAAATAGCTGTATTAATTAAAAAGAAAATATTTTTAATGAGTTTATGATGGTATGAACGTATGAAATATATAATAATAATTGCTACAACCCATAACCAGGAAACCAGGCCCCAGAAGGTATAAGCTTGTGCGGGAGGGAGGGGGCGATTATTATTATTATATTAATATACTTTAGTATATTAAAGAGTATTCCATAAAGTACAGAAAATATAATTAATTTAAAACACGGGAGAAGCAATTTTCGGATATTCGAACTATATTAGAACTACATAATGTAGTATTTAATAACAATAAGAAAAATGTGTATTCATAGAGGTCCTTGTTAAGCTCTTAAAATTATATGTACATGTAACAGATTATTCTTAAAAAAAGATCCTTATCTGAAGTTCAGACCGGTTTTTTTATGACTTTGAAGTCACGGGCCTACCATGATCTAAACTGAACGTCCAGTGGACATCTTTTGTTAAAATAGATTTCTAGAATAATTGTTAATCTTCATCTACAAATGGTTTGTTTGTAATCATTTTGTAGTTCCTATTAGAACGATTATGGACCCAAATCGAACGTCCGCCGGACATGTTTTGTTGTGCTTCTGTAAAACGTTCCCCTATGAACGTCCTTTTATGGACCCAAACCAATCGTTCGCTGGACGTCTTATGCTGTATTTCTGAAAAACGTTCTCGTGTGCACGTCCGCCAGATGTCTGTACTATGTCCTAGGACTCAAGGGCCTGTTATGGTCCCAAAACAAACGTCCGTTGGACGTCTATTGTTGTACTTCTGAAAAACGTCTGCGTGTGAACGTCCGCCAAATGTCCGTATCTTGTCCTGGGATTAAGGGCTTAACTGTGGACCCAAAACAAACGTCCGCTGGACATCTTATGCTGTACTTCTGAAAAACGTCCTCAAGTAAACGTCCGCCAGACGTCCGTATCATGTTCTGGGATTCAAGGACCTACTATGGGCCCAAAACGAACGTCCGCTGGACGTCTGTTGTTGTACTTCTGAAAAACGTCCGCGTGTGAACGTCCGCCAGACATCCTTATTATGTCCTGGGATTTAAGGTTCTACTATGGACCCAAAACAAACCTCCGCTGGACGTCTTTTGTTGTACTTCTGAAAAACGTCCTCGTGCGAGTGTCCAGCAGACGTCCACTTTACATCCTCGGACCTACAGTACCTACAATGGACCTAAAAAGAACGACCATCGGGCAATGTGTGCTATTAGGGATTGTTATTTAAGTTAAGTTCAGTTGTGACTGTTATTCCATATAATTTATACATGTAGTTTGCCTGTCCATACCAATATACGAGTGTAAATAGGTAAACACTTGTGGGGTAAGACGCGACCGATATACCGCACGCTAAAATACCACGAGGAAAAAACACCGCGAGCTAAAATACCGCGAGTGTTTTAGACCTTGCCCTTGCGTATTATATATGTATTATATTGTGATAAATGATTTTATATTGAATATAATAGTAATTTATTGTATAAGGGTTTTAGATAGCATTTTATTCACGCAAGAATGTTTAAACGCGAGAGCTTGCTCGAGCGTTTAATTTTATTAAGTGAATAAAATGCATCTAAAACCCGTATGCAATACAATGTTTTATCCACAATCACACTCATTTAGAATCAGAATTGCCGAATTTTATCAAAAAATTATTTGACATTTTACTGCGACGGCGGATGTTACCTTGAAAATCATTATTCGTGTTCCATTTGTCGTAGTACCTTTGCTTTACTGGTTGCTAGTGTGTTCAACAATCATTATAATTCCATGTGCTTTATGTATAGAAACCCTAGAGTTTTATAAACCACATTATACGTTGGCAAGGAGTTCAATTATTACCTTATTATATAGTGATTGTGGATAATAGCTATTTATGTAACAAGTACATAATGTAGGACGTTATAGACAAGCCTAGTTTATCGCCGAGCGAGCGAAGCGAGCAAGGCGTATAAAAAGGACGAGTCTATAAGGTCCGATTATGTAAGAGTTGCATACAAAGCTTTATGTTCGATTCCTAAACTTGGCTAATTATCAAAAGAACATCAGTTTATAAATTTGACATCTATTCTTGACAGAAGAAAATTTGACATGTAATATACAGTTGTCATACTTTATTTTACTACTATATACTTTATTTTACTACTATATACTTTATTTTACTACTACCACTTTATTTTACGAGTACAATAATAAGCCAGTTCACTGCCGCAAAACAATACGATAAACAGTACTTTATAATGCAATCGGACATAAAATAATTTATTCCGACGCTTTCTGCCGTATTTGCAAATGTTTCAAGACTGGCTCAAATGCTTTTAGTGTTTTCAACAACTTGGGTGTTTTTGTTATTTATTTTTGTAATATTTGTCGTATTTAAGCACATTAATTGTAATGTGCTTAATGTATTTAGTTGAAGGGCTGCGATATTAAATGTGGTCTGTGAAATAAGCATAAAGTAACTTTTGCTAGCAAGTTGTTTTAGAAAATAATGTTGCAGAAACCTGTCACATTAACAAACACGAACCGTATTTATTACAAATGTTCGGTCCTAACACCAAGCAATAACGTAGTATTAGTTTTATGCGTAAAAAGGGTACAAGCGTCTAGCCCCCGAGTTATCACTAAACTAATCCAAACTTAACGCATGCGTTTTGTGCAGCGTCTTGACTTCAATTCGATAGGATATGTGCAAATTAATATTAAATATATTATTAATTACAGTTCTGATTAGAAGTAGATAAATACATAATTAACTTTTTTTAGTTAATGATTGCATATAGATTATATGAGTTAAAAAACACAAACTACCAAATCCAAATTAACGTTTTTTCAAAGAAAGAAAGAATTAATTATCTTTTGGTTTTAATGAAAAGCGTGTTGTGACTCTTCAATCCGATAAAACATGTGTAAATAAATATTAAATATATTAATAATTATATATTTCTGTTTAGGAGTAGGTACATACTTACCTTTTTTTAAATTAATGATTGTATATACACTGTATAAATTAAAATTAACGCGTTTTCAAAGTAAAGTTACAACTTTACCTTGAAAACCATAAAACCTTGAAAAGGTAATGACTATGGTCATTACCTTTTTGTTTCAATAAAAAAAAGCTTCAGTAAACTTTAAATATTTATTAGAATGAAATAATCAATAAAAAAGTATTTTTATCACTGCAAGTTTTTACAGTGGGAAAATCCCCTTCACTATTATTAGGCATCATTTCTATTAAGTACTAATTGCAGGGCAATGTTTCCGATATCTACACCTGTGGCTTTAGAAATTAAATTGCATCTTTTCTTCTTCTGTTTCCTACTGCAAAAACGTGCAGTGATAAAAATTATTTTTTTATTTTATCTGTACAGATTTTATTATAGGAGTTACATCGCCCTGCAATTAGCACTTAATAAAAACAATATAATTAGCGAAGGCGATTTTCCCACTGTTAAAAATATGCAATGATAAAACTTATTTTCTATTCATTATTTCATTATAATAAATAAATATTTAAAGTTTACTAAAGTTTCTTTTACTAAAACCAAAAGGTAATGACTATGACTTTCCTTGAAAAAACGTTAATTTGGATTTGGTCGTTTTTTTTAACTTATACAATCTACTATATGCAATCATTAACTGAAAAAAGTTAATTATGTATTTATCTACTTCTAATCAGAACTGCAATTAATAATATATTTAATATTAATTTGCACATATCTTATCGAATTGAAGTCAAGACGCTGCACAAAACGCATGCGTAACAGTTCAGGATTAGTTTAGTGATAACTCGGCGGCTAGACGCTTGTAGCAGTCCTTCGTCTGGTAGGGTTGCCGTCTGCTACTCCCCGTCCCGCTTCCGTCTTGGGCCGTGAAACTAGGTTCTCCACCCTCGAGATCGTTGAGGTCTTCACGGCATGGTGAAGATGGAATCGACAAGTTAACACGGCCTTTCCTGATCTGCCAGAGTGTCCTCACTCGACCGGCAATCCAACTGACTGACATGACAGAATCAATCTGCAACTTAGACACCAGACATAAGTAACTGCGGGAAAGCAAATTTTGTGATTTGATGATTATTTTTGAAGTTGCAGGATCGTACCTAAACCTGTAAGTTTTGTACTTAGCGCCAAGTCGCAAAATTAATATTAATGCATGTAAATTATGACTAAGGTAAAAAGGAACAATAAAACTCTTAAACTAACTTAACACTAATGGGTACTTAGGCTTAGACACCCGCGTATCAAGCTGGTCAACACCTCATAAAGAGGTGGAAAATGAACAACCACCTTGCCCTGTGGTCATTCCCCATGAACAACCACCCTGCTCGGTGATCATTCCCTAGCTAACTGCCCAGGGCTGAGCCTCCAGGGAAGGGACTCACCACCCTTCCCCGCCAGTACCTGGACCAGTACTGCGCTGCATAGTGGATCCACGACTTCATTTCTCGGCCGCCGTCACTCCACTATACTCCAACTGCGACTTCTCCGTCAGCTGGACCAGCACCTGGACCAGTACTGCTCCGTATAGTGGATTCACGGCTACCTTTCTCGGCCGCCTCTACTAGCAACTTCCGCAACTGGAACCGGTAGGAGGTGTACTGCCAACTCGGATCATCACCAGATCCCCAACAACATATGGCTGAGCTCGGCACCGGCGTTGATCGAAACGTTGTTTTGCTCAGCCTGATATTTGGCAGTTCCTCCCTCCATACGCTCCCCTATGGCTGTTACATCGGTAACTTCCCGATATTTTCGTTCCAGCATACCCTGTGACATAACCCGATATCTCATTAATACTAGGCTTGGTGTTAACCCGGTAGATTCATTTATTGTGCCATTCACCCCTAGTTGAATATTTATAAAGTTTGCATCCCACCGATTATTATTGATGATACCGCCCATAGTAGCAAGCGAATCGATTATGGTACGGTTGTAACGCTCTACTTCTCTTATTTCCCCGTGGAATATCCGTAGAGTTGAACTGATATCTTAAACCCTTGTCCCGGAAAAACCGAGGAAACGTCGAACTAGTAAAGGCGGTGCCCTAGTCGCTGATTAGGCATTGCGGAAACATGTGTGTTACCACTTTTAGCTTTAATAAAAGATTCCAGATGGTCGATATGAATCTTATGAAATGGTTTGGGGTTTTTGATATGGAATGTAGTTCACCCGGTGTGTTTGCTACCAGGTGATTTGAAAAATATACAATTCAAACAATTTGTGATGTATTGTCTTGTGAATCGTCTCATGCCGTTAAATCAATACTAGCTAGATATGAGTTCATACATCTTATCAAATGCAAAATGACCGGTCTCATCGTGTACCCAACGCAAATATTTAATATTTGCCCGACCTTGGCACCACGCACTGAAGACCATACGCGGTGATCTTCTAGACTTTACCACCCTTTAATACATAATTTTGGAAAATTTTTGCTGGAATTAATATGGCGTTAAGATACTTGTAAGACCTCTTTTGGGTGTGCCAAATCAATAAGTGATTACAGAAATAAATTGTCACTTAATCATTAATTAAGCATGTCAGAATTTATAAATCTCATTTGTGGGCCCCGTCAATTAACTATTAGTTACATGTGAGAGGAGATGTAGTTGCGAATTTCCCAAAAATGATAAGGCATGACTCACCTTACTCCGACTAGCAAAGTCCGACAGTCTTAAGAGTAAACCTCGCCTGGTCGTCCTTGATATTTAATTACACTGCAATTACAAAAGAAAAACATAAGGAGCACCTCTGTCATAACCACCAAATCACTGCCTCGTTTCACGTTCTCAAACACACTCAGTAAATCATCAATACTCAGGTCTACTATCAAGCAAGGTTAGTAATTAAAGGAAAAATAGTTCATAATTAAGTAATAAGGAAAGGGTTGATACATCACAAAACCGTCTTCGTGCTTCAAGACGAATTCGGACCTGAAACAAAGAAACATTAGTGTGCCTGAAACCCTCAGGACCTCGTGCCTGCTACTCCCAGGACTTATAAAGCACAAGGCTTTAGCCAGGGCACCCTCTCAGGACTTCATGAATGGAAAAAGCACACAGCTTTAGCCTGAAACCCTCAGGACTTCATAAAGCACAAAGCTTTAGCCTGCTACTCCCAGGACTTATAAAGCACAAAGCTTTAGCCAAGGCACCCTCTCAGAACTTCATGGATGGAAAAAGCACAAAGCTTTAGCCTGAATCCCCCAGGACTTCGTACTTCAGAGCCAGCTTCTTGTTATCTTGTTCTTCTTGTTATCCTTCACATCTTCACATCTTCTGACGCTTATGTATCTTCCCCAAATGGTATAGCATGCAAGTTGCCTTATTATCAATGTACTCAGTAAGTAGTAATATTCTCTATAAGGTTCAAACAACTGCATTCAGTTAAATACCATACAACAGTAAAAATAATTACAGTATATAGAAATAAGGAGAAGATAATGCGCAAGGAAGTAAATGATAGCATAATACAGTGGCGTGCGGTGAGAATTTAGGCTAGGGAAGCAACCACGATTTTAATTATAATACACCTAGGTACAGGTGCGGATTAACGGGGAGGGAATAATCCCCCCCCCCAATTTAGAAATAAGTTTACATAGAATAGAAACAAATAATGTTTGTTTAATTATTATTTATTAAAACAATTATTTTTCCAAGGATTTCCCCCTCAAAATACTTCTCTGGATCCGCTCCTGCTAGGTACAATAAAAAACAGTGTTATAATTATTAAGCTTAAAAGTTTTTCAAAGAAGCACTTTTACAACTTTATACTTATGGAATTTGTTGACTATCATTCTTTATTTAGAAAAAAAACTACTACTATGTATCAATTTTCCGGTCTTAGCAAAATACCGGTACAGGCTTTAATTTTTGTTGTTAAATTTGAAAGTTCTGGTTTTGATCTGCCTTTCTTAATAATTTGTAATTTCTCTCCAAAACTGTATGCAAAAAATTCTTTATTAATAATTTACAAACTGAACAAAAAATCGTCCCGATTCGGCTATATCGAAGGTACTCGAACCTTTCACCGAAGCAGCTGAATTTGCAGTCGTGACGATAATGCAATTTTAAATTGTCATACAGGCAAACTAAATAGAATTATTTGTCTTTAAAAAAATCCAACTTATAAATTAAAATAATAAAATGCGACAAAATACAGTCTCATTCGCAGATTTACATTACTTAAGTAACATTGAATTTAACAAACACTAAATCGAACAAATAACCAAATTATAATAAATAAACATTTGGGCATGAAGCACACTAAAAATCACGGCTAAACAATGCTCACCAGTCAAACAGCATCGTCTACTATATCACCCCACGCCCGCTGAATCACGCCAAGGCTAAGAGAAGAGCATTTATAAGCAATGCTTATAGTAAGCAGTGTATGTAACACATTTGAATCGGTATTACCTTTCCGTGCAAGTTTAATGAGCCTAATTTAAAATAGTACTCTTAATAATTATACTTTTTGCTGTACGGAATTGATGTTGAGCTTTAAGTTGATTAAATATTACAAATTTAAATAAACGATTACCATAATTTTATAAAAAAAATTTTTTGTTAGCATTGGTTTTTATTCGTAATAAATGCTCAAGGGAAGCATTGCTTCCCTTGATATATACATATATATATAGTATAATATAATACAGTAGTTGCACTCCCTGGTTTTTTTGTCACATAATTTCTACGCGCATAATCGACTCCCGGCGAGCAGCGCAGTCAATTCTAACCTCTAAATCGTACTGTTAACACCACGTGTTTTAATACGATCGGTTTCCAAAGTGTACTAGGTTTTTACCAAGATTAAAAAATAGAGAAATGCCACGATACTGTTCATTTCGTAATTGTAAAATTTTATCCTATCCATTTACACTGAAAAAATGAACAAAATAGCATCATATTAGCCTTGCTGTGATCATTATGAAATCAATAGTACATACAAACTATCCTTTTCCCAATAGTTTAAAGAAATCAAAAGAAATCCACACCCTCATTTCGAGAACGCAAAAAGGTTGTTCTTATGAACTTCGACAACGTGTACCTAAATGAAAGAATCCCACTTAGTTACTACATATAACGGGTGTCACAAATGAAATGAGAATTTAGTTAGCTATGCCTGTAGGAATTTGCATAAGTCAAACGATTGAATTTAGTTATCTAATTGCTTGTTTGATGTGTCAGTTTTACATTTAAGTTGGTAGATTTTTAGTGTTTTTTTTTTAATGGGTTATAACAAACAACTTTTTGAGAGGATAAATTGCTTTTTGGACGCAAGAGTAAAAACATACATTGTTTGTCACTTTCGCGCCAAAGAATTTGCTGTTTTTATGATATATAGACACTTTGAATGCTTGTGAAGAAAATCCGAAGGTCGTAGTTTAGCTGGCCATTCTTCTAGAAGAAATATTGATGCTGTTAATCATGACTCATGAGCAGTAGCGGTAACTTCTCAGGTGTACATACAAGAGTGTATGACTAAATTGTTAAAATCTGTAGAAGAATATCATAACAATGATGAATATGTTTTTTGATACAACATGGCTCGTTCCCATTGTGCAAAAGCAACCCTTGAATGGTTCGAAGCCAATAATGTAAGATACGTACCTGACAACTGTAACCCACCTAACGTTCTCAAAGTTCAGCCAATTGAAGGCTTTTGAGCTATATTGTCTCGGGCAGTATAGACAGTGGCTCGTAAGCTTAAAATTAAGACCAACTGAAACGCCATATTAAACAAAAATTAAGATCAGTAGATATGAATGTTGTCCGAACAATGATGGCTATGGTCTGGCCAATATTGCGAGTTATATAAGGAGGCATTTCTGACGCAGTACTTTAAATAATTAAATTAATTTACTAATTATTGTAGTTTAATATAAAGTTGTAAAATTTTAAATATATTAATGGAATAGCCCTGAAATTAAACAATTCTTATTTCTCATTTCATATGTGACACCCGTTATTTATTAGGCTTATACGCAATAAGAAATCCAATAAACAAAAGCAACAAATAAAAAAAATATATACAATTAGTTTAGACAACGTATTACATACTATTTTGCAGATTTTAAATATTTAACATCCAACAACTCGGTGAAATATTGTCCTATTAAGACATCGACACCCAAAATACAATTTTAGATAACATAAAAATGCTATTGTGCGTGACACCCCATCGGCACATGTGTAGGATTTCAAACTAGGTCCACTTATTTAAAACAACCATTCGTTCAAGGGGTCGTAAGGTTAACATTAGTTTTTCCACAGCATTAGCAGTTATAAGTGAGCATTCACTCCCAAAGTCGATAAAAGATCATATATGGTTACCATTTAACCGAATAGTTTTAAAGAATTTTACATTGATGTCACGGCCAAGGAAATTAACATTTTTGTTAATTAGGGGAAAATATAAATCTCAAAGTCGAATACCCACTAAAAGGAATAAATGTGTATGAATCATAGACTGTACTCTAATTACACCTAATTAATGTTATTTGTTCACTTATAAATTTATATTTATAATTTAACATTTACGTTTAACAAACGTTTAATTTAACATTTACGGCATGCTCGACGCATGTGTCCTATTTCATGGCATGAGAACTATGAGAAGCATCTTATTATGGTTTTGGTATGTTTTGGTTGCGATGTTGCTGTCATTGGAGAGGTACCTACTTTTATTACCGCTTCCGGCATTGATAATGAAACCGATGGTTTCAGCGTCTTTATATGACTTGCTAGCATGTCTTTAATACCTGCGGTTTCTACTGCGAATTTAATTTGTTCGTTATCGATGCCTCCCATAATTAAATTGACCTGGTCTTCCGAACTTAGAGGGTTTTTTACTTGGTGAATGAGCGCCAACTTTTCAAATGCATATTCATACAATATCTGATTTGACCTGGGTACACAAGACATCATTTTTTCTAGTGATTTATTCAAATCACGTTTCGGAATAAAATTTTGTAACAACATATCTTTCCACTCGGGCCATGTAAAAATAGGAGTTGGGAGACCGCTGTACCAAACCTCCGCTGCATTGTGTAAAAATCCAACTTGTGTAAAGAATAAAAAACATATTGGCGTTTGATTATAAAATGTTCAGGGCATCTAGAACCGGGGGCAAAATTTAAAAATCTTTGTTATTGATAAAAATTTTGATGCTTAAAGTTGTCACTACTTTGAACTAATGTAATGGATTTGTGTTAATGGCGCGATTGTTTAAAAATAAAAACGGAAATAGTTTAATACATTTATTAAAAATACTTAATACTTAATTAAAATTACAGTCGCTTTGTAATGTGGTGTGATTACCACGACAGAAAGCTATCGAGAATACATAAAAAGCAGTTGTAAAAGTAGTATACATCAAGTTTTCTTATCAGAAAGCCTATTATAATTTAGTATTTTCTTCTAAATTGGGGTGTACATAAAAAGGTTACAAGGATTAACCTTATTCTCGAAAACAGGAAAAATAAATCTTCAAGTTCACCAAAACAAACCTATAAAGTTAAGTTTTAAAAGATAAAAGAACCCTTGTGATAACGTGTTCTCTCTAAATTAGTATATTCTAAACTAAAATGATTTATATTTTAAAATAAGAAAAAGGTCAGTAGGTATGGCGTGCCTTGAGTCCAGCCCCTCCCTTTTTATGCAAATGACCCGCGATCTAATTAATATTCAAATGAGGCGTGGTCTAATTAAATGCGCGAATTAAATTAATTGATCTAATTAAATTAATTCACGGTATCATTTACATATCTCCTATCACATTTACATATATCATTTCTCATATGCATGCGCGAATTAAATTAATTCACGGTATCATTTACATATCTCCTCTCTCATTCCTCATATGCATGCGCGAATTAAATTAATTCACGGTATCATTTACATATCTCCTCTCTCATTCCTCATATGCATGCGCGATTTAAATTAATTCACAGTATCATTTACATATCTCCTCTCTCATTCCTCATATGCATGCGCGAATTAAATTAATTCACGGTATCATTTACATATCTCCTCTCTCATTCCTCATATGCATGCGCGAATTAAATTAATTCACTGCATCATTTACATATCTCCTCTCTCATTCCTCATATGCATGCGTGAATTAAATTAATTCAGTGTATCATTTACATATCTCCTCTCTCATTCCTCATATGCATGCGCGAATTAAATTAATTGTACATCTCATTTTTATATATTATTTGTCATCTCTCTTTCATAAATTTATTTTAAAATAAATCAGTCCTATTTGATATTTATCTACAGGTCATCATGTAATTCTGCGAAAATAATTTAATATGTAGAAACGTAATAATAAAAATTTATTTTCAACTATTTCAACTAAAGCTACTGTCAATCAACTGTCGGATTAGCTCTGGTGCATTAGACCTGTTTAAATATACGGTATAAACATTTAGTTTGAAAGAAAACAATTAGGGTCGTTATGATTTCATAAAATTTTATTCAAGTGAATCTTCTTAAGAATATAGAACACTGTAAAGCATTATTTTTAAAATTCAAAAAACATTATCTATAGCTAAAACTGTTTAAGAAATAACTTTCAAACTAAATGTTTTTGCATGAAAATACACACAAACTAATTAGCCATGTTGTTTTCAACATTCTTTAAAACTGCTTTCAACTATAAATAAACAAACGTTCTTACGAATGACTGAAAGGAATTTAGATTTTCTAAATAATTTGTTAAGAGATCATCATCTTAAAAGCGGCATAAATTATTGTTTTAAATGACAATTACTCACCCTTGTGTTAACCCGTATGCTAAGTATGTCCTAATGGTAAAACTGTAATCGACGAGATCTAATATCATAGTAATATTATAACAGATTAGGTGACCTAACTCTTTAAAGAAATGTTTATTTACATGTATGAGATAGTATTTAACATAATGTCCTTACATACTGGGTTACGATAGAGACGGATAATCATACGAGCTGCTGAAATGTATGATATATTATAAAATAACGTTTAAATAAGAGTTTACTTTAGATGTTATGAATATCTATATGGTGTATAAACAATAAGAACACATATATAGAAACAGTTTACAAGGTAGTAGATATAACGAAAAAGGCTAACATTTGTTCAAAATTACATTGCGTCTAGAGGGCGATATGAATATAACTTATAGGATTTAATCAAACTAGAAAAATATCGATATATATCCAGCGTTGAGAAATAATTATACTATGCGTTTAAATGTTTAAGTTCATCATAGCCTGCATCTCCTAAAATATGAGCGTTATACACATGTTTGAAATTCAATTCATCTTGCTTAAAGAGAATAAGTAAGTTAGCGTTGTCCCTAATCAGATGTTTCGATATCTTTGCATATGTTTGACCTAAATAAAATGAATCAACATCCTTTATGTCTACTCATGCTAAAATATTATCTAAGTTTTTCCTGTTTGTCACAGATAATATCATCGAAAATGAATACTGAATTAGGTTTCACATCATTAGGGGTGATTACATCATCGTTTTCGCCATATTTAGGTTGAAATAAAGACTTGGCGTATAGGTAGATATTTTCAAATTTTAATTCGTTTTCATTAGTTAGTAGACCTAACAAGACATTAGTTTTACCACAAGAAGAAGGTACACTCAAAATTGCTCTATAGGAAACAGATAAAAGCTTACATTGCTTCTTATCACCATCGGAATATTATCGAGAAACACGATCGTCTAAGTTAAAATTATTGATTTAAAAAGTAATGACCATTACTCATCCTTTGTGTTTCGCCATATTTAAACGTTATTTTACAATACATCATACATTTTCAACAGCTTCGAAATACGCAGATATGTAATAATATACTATATACTCTTGTAGGTTATTCAACGTATCTATAGTAAACTCTTATAATTAATAATAATCTGTAACCTTATTGTTTTTTATTACATCACAGGTTAGAGCATACGAATATAATTCAGGTTAGATTAGGTTAGAGCCTACGAATACATTTTTATGGCAGAACGTAGGGAGCGGAGTAAGTACAAAACAACATACTTTCATACAAGAACGTTTATTGATACGAGTAGTTTCGACGCTACTTAAAACATAATACATAACTTATATATATATAATATCTATTAAAATAGTACATTTCGTATACACTAATAATGGTACTACATACTCGACTATAAAGTAAACATGGTAGGTATAACAACAGTTTAAAAGAATAGATAGTAAATATAACTATATCTAATTATTTTATATAATACTGTGTTAACTAAGAGGTTATATACAGAATATATACGCCTGTATTCGACCTCTAGAGGGTTCATAACACTACACTAGACCAGACCAGACCAGATCAGACCAGACCAGACCAGACTAGACTAGACTATAGATGATAGACAGTAAAATCATGAACAATTATACCGCCTGTAATATAATAGAGCTTACTTGATATTTTAAAATTAGTGGTTGAATCTAATTATTACAGAAATTCAATTGTAGAAACTGAAGTAGGTAGATTTAGGTCGCGCGACCTAAATCTAACCTAAAATATATTCGTAGACTGTAACCCAACTAATATAATATGTAAGTTTTTCGAATGTTAATGACGATTTTGTAAGTAGCTACAATGGTCTAACGTAATAAATATTTTATGAACTAATCTTAATAGAGATTTTTTTTTGTAAGTAGCTACATGCTCTAACCTAATAAATGTTTTATGAACTAATCTTAATAGAGATTCTTGAATCTTTGCAACAACCGGAGTCTAAAATCTATAACCTTAATATAATTTTTGGGGGTCTAACCTAGATTGCTTCATTTAATTTAATCATTTATATTAATATTATATCGATTTATCATGCAATTTTAGGTTTTAAAGTAAAGTTTAGAAGTTTAGAATCCTTAAAACTCTCTACCTACCTTTAACAATCAATTACAAAAACTGGATGAGTTTCTGGCGTATAGGTAGATATTTTCAAATTTTAATTCGTTTTCATTAATTAGTAGACCTAACAAGGCATTAGTTTTACCACAAGAAGAAGGTACACTCAAAATTGCTCTACAGGAACCAGGTAAAAGCTTACAATGCTTCTTATCACCATCGGAATATTATCGAGAAACATGATCGTCTAAGTTAAATATATTTAGCGACTTCTTTTGCTTAATAATTTTCATTACGGTATATGTATATGTCTAGTCACAGTTTCAGCAAACGCATTGTATTCTATCAACGAATCATGTAAATATCAAAAATTCGTAACGGTTATGCTTAGGTTTAATACCATCAACAGCTCATTTAAAGGAAATGTTAGATTTTTAACAGTTTATGAGCAATAATCAAAGACTATTCTATAATGATGTATTATTTATTTATAAACGTTACATAGTATAGTAGATAAATACATGACTGACTGAAAAAGTTACTTTTATTAATGATGATTATTGAATTCGATCTGTCACTAGCTTAACCTTTTAATTTCCACTTTTGACCAAATTATAGTTGATCTGATCAAATATTGCTTACAAATCGGAGCTCTAATCTAATGTCTACAGTAGAATCCTTAAAACTCTCTATGAAGTTTTAGAATTGTCGATTACTAAGACACCCGTTTCTTCTGCCTCCTTTAGTAAATTCATATTGTTAGCTTCTACTTTGTCAACTGTTACTAGAATGCTGTTCTTTAGATCCTTTACCTCGCTCTATGTATCTGTAGTCATTACAATGAAAGTTTGTACTGTTGTGTCGAATTGACGATTTGATTTGAAAATTTAATAATGTAATTTATCGTTTAAACTAACCCTTGTTTACTTCTATATATGTTTAATTAATATGTAATTAGTACATCAAAATATGTTCTTAATATGTTTTTCAATTTCCTTATAAAATATAACTATATATCATTGAAATAAAACATTATTAAAATATTAAAAAATAATTTTATTTTATCACATCCTAAATATTTACACGACTGGTCGCGTTTCTCGTCAGCTTCTTTTCAAAGAATTGCAGTCGTTTATCATAAACCTAATGGTGAGCTTGTATTATTCGTATTACGATATGGATATATTATTCAATTTTCATGTCTTTTGCTAATCCTACATAACTTAAGCTTTACATAGATTTAGACATGTTTTATATTTCGTATTTAGACACATAGCACGACATATCTGAATGATATATCCATCTCGACTAATGAAGGAACAGGAACACTACCCGTCTATTTATACTGATCGACCAGAGCATTCGGTTGTTCTATCCTACGTTGAGAAAATAATTATACAATGTAAGCATAGATACGTTACATATGATTGCGAGCCTGAGTATAAGCATAAACCCTATACTACAGATTTTTATCCTTTTTTCATTATATCTACTACAGACGAGGTGAAGAATAGGTACATTTAACATGCGTAGCTACAATTATCTAATTTCTAGTTTTCTAGGCGTAATGTAATTTTGAACAGATTTTAACCCTTTTCGTTATATCTACTACCCTTGTAAGCGATTTCTACATATACGTTCTTGTTGTTTATACACCATATAGATATTCGTAGCATCTAAAGTAAACTCTTATTTAAACGTTATTTTACATTATATCATACATTTCAGCAGCTCGTATGATTATCCGTCTCTATCGTAACCCAGTATGTAAGGACATTATGTTAAATACTATCTCATACATGTAAATAAACATTTCTTTAAAGAGTTTGTTAGGTCACCTAATCTGTTATAATATTACTATGATATTAGATCTCGTCGATTACAGTTTTACCATTAGGACATACTTAGCATACGGGTTAACACAAGGGTGAGTAATTGTCATTTAAAACAATAATTTATGCCGCTTTTAAGATGATGATCTCTTAACAAATTATTTAGAAAATCTAAATTCCTTTCAGTCATTCGTAAGAACGTTTGTTTATTTATAGTTGAAAGCAGTTTTAAAGAATGTTGAAAACAACATGGCTAATTAGTTTGTGTGTATTTTCATGCAAAAACATTTAGTTTGAAAGTTATTTCTTAAACAGTTTTAGCTATAGATAATGTTTTTTGAATTTTAAAAATAATGCTTTACAGTGTTCTATATTCTTAAGAAGATTCACTTGAATAAAATTTTATGAAATCATAACGACCCTAATTGTTTTCTTTCAAACTAAATGTTTATGCCGTATATTTAAACAGGTCTAATGCACCAGAGCTAATCCGACAGTTGATTGACAGTAGCTTTAGAGTTACTTTTGTATAGTTGAAAATAAATTTTTATTATTACGTTTCTACATATTAAATTATTTTCTCAGAATTACATGATGACCTGTAGATAAATATCAAATAGGACTGATTTATTTTAAAATAAATTTATGAGAGAGAGATGACAAATAATATATAAAAATGAGATGTACAATTAATTTAATTCGCGCATGCATATGAGGAATGAGAGAGGAGATATGTAAATGATACACTGAATTAATTTAATTCACGCATGCATATGAGGAATGAGAGAGGAGATATGTAAATGATGCAGTGAATTAATTTAATTCGCGCATGCATATGAGGAATGAGAGAGGAGATATGTAAATGATACCGTGAATTAATTTAATTCGCGCATGCATATGAGGAATGAGAGAGGAGATATGTAAATGATACCGTGAATTAATTTAAATCGCGCATGCATATGAGGAATGAGAGAGGAGATATGTAAATGATACCGTGAATTAATTTAATTCGCGCATGCATATGAGGAATGAGAGAGGAGATATGTAAATGATACCGTGAATTAATTTAATTCGCGCATGCATATGAGAAATGAGATATGTAAATGTGATAGGAGATATGTAAATGATACCGTGAATTAATTTAATTATATCAATTAATTTAATTCGCGCATTTAATTAGACCACGCCTCATTTGAATATTAATTAGATCGCGGGTCATTTGCATAAAAAGGGAGGGGCTGGACTCAAGGGACCCAATACCTACTAAGGTCTTATAACACAGTGCGACAAATTTCAACTTTTGGTTCATGACATGGGATTTCTCTTCAGGAATGGAAAGATTAGGTGCCAAATAGCAATTCCCCAACGGCATTTTGCTAGGTTAGTTAAAATAAGAGAGCTTTTCAATTTTAAAGATTGAGAACTATCAGGGTATCGGATTGGCTTGAAAAATTCGGAAAATTACCTAAAAATATAGTTTTCGAGGTGTTTTTGGGCTTGTTTGAAAGGAAATTGAAAGTAGGTACAAAAACAAACATATGTAAAATCCTTGAAACACCAGAGGTCGTTTTAAAATGCATTTAAAGCGCTAATTTGAAAGGGGAATGGGGTAGCGAGGTGGCAGAGGGCGTTCCTTTTTCATAAAAGTTTTTCTCCAATTGTCCCCTATTATACCGCAAAATGCCAGACTGAGAGTAATGTTTCTTTGTAGAAAAATGAGTTTTTGAATTAAATTCAGAAGTATGAATCCATGTTCTTTATTTTGTTTTAATTTTGTTCAACAAATACAATGTTAACTTTACCTCTACTGATCTATTTGCTTCCTTTTGGGCGCTGGTTTCTCATTTTCGCTCTCCTCCCTGATTTGTATGTCTGAGCTGGATGCGTGGACATCATCTTCGCTGTCACTGTTTTCATTCTTGTCTTCGTTCCTTTCTTCTTCGCTATCCACGGCGTCTCTCTTTAGCCACCAACACAAATCCCCTAACATGGCATTCAATTTTTTTGCCTCTGTACCGAATTTCCATAGGCATCGCAACCTAATGGAATCGCTCTCCATGTTCATCAGACTCTGAAGCTAACTGCTTCTCAAAGTAGCCAAGGTGACTATTAAGGAAATGTATTTTGAGAGACATTGATATCTTCAATTTCTCAAATGCCTGTAACAGATCAGCTATCAAGTCACGGTAATTTTCTGCCCGATTCTTCCCCAAGAAATGAAGAATCACGGCCTTAATGGCATTCCAAACAATCGACTGGTCCTCATTCAGATATTTGTCAAAATCCGAATTTTTCATAAGCTTGCGAATATCACGAAACTTGCATCTTTATAAGTATAAATTTATGCATTTTGAAACTGTAAGGTGAGTAATATCGTTCCGTACACCACTGTAAAATGTCGAATTCAAAACAGTGAAATTGATACCTTCTTGTGACATCATCATTTCTTGCATCGTTATCAAGAAATTGGGATTGGACAGTCAGTTTTATGCACCCTTTCATTTTAGCTAATAGTAGCGTAATGATTGTGTTGGGCAACCAGACGTTTATAATGCTTCGTACTTTTATCTTGTACATTTTTCACCATTTTTGACTTTCATACTGTGTTCATCCTGCCCATTACACAGACATGTTTGAGCTTGCAGTACGACATGCAATATAAAAAATAAAAACACGTTGAAGATAAAAAATGAATGCTGAAATCTAAATAATAATTTGTTTGTTGTTAAGAGAAATTAAAACAAATGAAAAAATGAATTTATTCCCCTTCAATTCAAAAAATCATGTTGCTAAAGAAGAAATATTGCTATCAGGCTGAAATTTTGCACTATAATAGAAAACACTAAAAAAAGTTTCTGTGAACTAAAACGCCCTCTGCCCCTCTCTACCCCATCCCCTTTTCAAATTAGCGCTTTAAATGCTTTTTAAAACGACCCCTGGTGATGCAAGAATTTCACTTATGTTTGTTTTTGTCTATCTTTTTTATATATTGTAATGAGCCGGGGTCCCTACCCACTAGACGATCACGGTCCATCTTACTCTACCCGCGTAAAATTCAAATATTTAACAAACCGGAAATTGACACAGTATTACCAACCTTACAAATGACAAACTTTATAAAGATAAATATAACAAAAAGAACAAACTTGATATTTAACAAACTGGATCCTACGTTGTGATTATTTTTTATACCACGTGACCAAGGTTGATAACGATTGATCCACTTCGTACGGACGGAGAAAGAGAAATCACAAGTAAAAGAACACAAATAAAAGAACAATTAAATATGATTGTATTATTTTATTAATTTATTCTTAATCTTGAGCGAGGAGGGACGTATTTAAACTGATACAAATAAGTGGCTAGTTCTCTAAAAACCTCCTTGAAATTATATGCTAGCCCAGCTTAAATACGTACACGCTTCAAGTTTAATATGTGATCAAATGATTATTTAGTTTGGTTACATTAAACAATACAGATCAATAAATCAATTTATCAAGTTGATACAGTTGTGTGATTATACTAGGCATTTATAAATAGACAAACGCAAATCTCTCAACATAAAACATCAAAATTGAGTGAAATAGTCAATCAAAAAGATTTACAGATAAACTAGGCAAGGTAAACGTGCCAGATTAAAATGAATACGCAAGGACTGCTGAACAAAAATTATATCATATTTGACATAGCAACATATACGTTGTGACCAAACCATATATGGTTTTATATCAGAACACGTCCTTTTGCAAGACATAGTGTTACTGTCAACAACAGGGAAACCTCGTATCTAGATAAGCGAGAGTGTGTTATAAGCACTGAAAAATAATAACATAGCACATATAAATAACATAAATATGCAAAACAAAACAGTTTGACGGTTCTACGACACGGCCTATCATAGGGTCATAAGCCACCGGGGAGCCTTCGTCGCATGCAATCTTTTGACGGTTCTACGACCCGGCTGATCAATGGACTTATGCCACCGTGGAGCCTTCGTCCCCCCTTAAATACTAAATCAGATTTTCTCTTACACGGCCTATCATGGGTTTTATTACCACCGTTCAGAGTAATACACTCTTAAATAATAATAAGTCTAACCTTTTGTTCCGGACCAAAAGATTATCCCTTCATTTTTTTAGTCACAAAGTAAAATGTTTTGTTAGGTTATAAATATTAACCTAAAATTCCATAAAAACTGACAGTAAAACACATAACCGCAGCAGTCGTATTTAAACACTAATAAAATATCAAATTGGCAATAATTAGCTGTAATGCTACGACAAACGTTATAAAACATTATTTTCTAGTAATAGTTATACTTCCAACGGTCAAATTTATCAATTATTAAAAAGTATCCAAGGAATCTTAAATTTAGTTGCCATATAGATTTTGACATAGCTATAGATTCAAGCGAGAGATTTGGGTTTCAGATTAATTAAACAATACAAAAATTACATCACACAACTAGAATCAACATACATTAAATAAACAGAATAACTTACATGAATTGATATTAAGGTTTAAAAACCAAGCCAATATGGCTACTTCCTACCTCTTTACATTTTCTTTCCTCCCTGTTTCCAAAACAAAAACAAAAACGAATCGTTACCTAACTACCAAAAAAATCAAAACTACCAACATTAGAATCTGCAAGAAATATCCCTAAACATAAAATCAAAACTACCAACCCCAAAGAAACTGTAATAAACACCCCCAACATTTAATATTGAAGCAAACAGTTGTTATTTTTAAAATAAATTACATATTTTGCCTGAACTTGTACGTAATAACAGAACTAGGTAAATTGATTATTATGAAAATTGTTTTGTGTCAAAATGACTTGCTACAGCTACTTTGATAATTTTGGTTGACTGTAGGTCTGACCACTACAATATCTACTTTCAATTTCCTTTCAAACAAGCCCAAAAACACCTCGAAAACTATATTTTTAGGTAATTTTCCGAACTTTTCAAGCCAATCCGATACCCTGATAGTTCTCAATCTTTAAAATTGAAAAACTCTCTTATCCAATACTACTAAAGTTAAAGATTTGTATGTGTGTCCGAGCCCAATTCTCGCGTTCTATAAGGGCTAGAGAGATGGGCTTGGGCTCATTCGACGCGTAATTTGCCGAGGATAATGCACGAAAATTTTTTAAATTAGGTTATGTTTTAAAAAAATTTTTAAATTAGGTTATGTTTTAAAAAATCGATAAATGCTGATTCTATCGTACTATTTAGTGCTATTGAGTGCTATTTGGTACTAATATGTGCTCTATCGATATGGAATCGATTTGAGATTTATGTAGGTCATGTAAATACTGACCTACTTTAAAAAAATCGATAAATGCTATTTCTATCATACTTAAGTGCTTAGGCCCGTAGGGCACATTATCCTAGTTTTAACTAACCTAGCAAAATGCCGATGGGGAATTGCTATTTGGCACCTAATCTTGCCATTCCTGAAGAGAAATCATATGTCAAGAAAAGTGTGTCGCACAGTGTAATATATGTGAGCGACGCTACGGATCACCGACATCACGGGTCACTGCTACCCCCAAATTCTTCGAGAATTAGTTTTAGTTTTTGTGGAACATTATATTAAGATTTATGATATTAGGATTTTAGAAGACTGTAACATGTGAATAGAAAGGGGCAGACGAGGCATTCTTGTATGAGAGGTGTTAGAATAAATTTGTATTGTGCGTTGAAGCGGTTGAAGGGAATTTGTTTGTTTCAATAAACTTGTATTGTGTGTAAAAGGGAATTTGTTTTCATTTACCCCGTTCAAATCTTAAATATACGTCTTGTTTATTGTTTCCAGCTTTATTTTGTGGAACTCCATAATCATGAAATAAATAAAGATTATTAAAAGTTTCACAGTTTTATTAAAATACAACCTGACAATATTGTTTCGACAGCTATGCTGTCATTATCAAAGGTAATATAATGTAACAAGAGAGAAACAGAAAGAACCTTTTCTTCACACAACAAATGGAATATTCTACAGCATTCGAGAGAATGACGCATCGCACCAAGCATGTAAACCAGACGCGGTTTATCTAGCACCTTCTAGAAATACATAGTAGGTTCTAGCGGCTTCTGGTACGATTATATGTGGGTATAAAATCGACTTCGCGGATGAAAGAGAGTCAGTCAACAGCGAGTAATTAAACGTGTATCACGAAATAAATAGTAAATGTATAGATAAATGTTATATGGGAAAATTCATAGTCTGTAAATAGTAGTTTTAGTTTGTTAAACAGTTTGTAATCATAGTGTTAATTTATAGTGTTTGCATTAGTGCATGTAAATAAATATATCTTTGAGAATAGACGATTTAAACAGCACTTGTCTTATTATTTTAAAAAGAACGTAACAATAATTATAAACAAACACGTCGCTAAGGTAGATACAAAATAGGTAACTAGATAAAATAATAATAATAATCAGAATTAAATATCCAATACTTCCAGTAACGGAGAATTACTGAGCTCAAGTCGTTCATTCATTAAAGGTACCCTGAGTTTGTGTTTGTATATCTCAAAGGCTTCTAAAATGTCTAATTTGCGTTTGTTATTACAAAAATGTAGGAATTTAATATTATTTTGAGGAGTCATAGTGTGATTTTGTTCTAAAAGGTGTTTGGCGTAATTCGATTTTTCAGGATGTTTATTTTTAAAATTGTTAAACAAGATTATTTCGTCTTCGTTAGAAGAACAAGCCAAGTTATACAAGAAACTTATGATCAAACACGGAATCGCAAGTCAGAATGTTTGGTTTAACCAAGAATGTCTGAAACGTCAGGTTATTCCTAACTACATAAACATCACTACCAGAACCAAGAATTCGATTACTGAAAAAGTTATTAGGAATGCCAAAAGAAGATGGCTCAAAGAAGAATCGAAGAAATGGTTTAGTATAAGAGACAATATGCACGTTTATATAAAGGTACTCCATACAGAACTTACTCATAAATTACACAATATCCAATTTGACATATTAGATTTTGACATTAGAGAAACCGTCAGTCACATTAAATTCAAAAAATACACCACACAGAAAAATAAACTTCATCGACTTGTACAACAAAAACGTACACTACAAAATAACCTTAATTGTCAGAACACTACAAACTTTTATCCTCGTTTCATAAACTTGTCGAATATAACATTCAATGACAGAGAAACACAATTTCTTAACAAAGGTTTCAAATTTTGTCCTTTTCCAAAATTTACCAACAAAATTAAAGAAATTTTGGCCGTTGAATGCGAAACTATACTTAAGAAAGATCATAATAACTATGCAAAATTTCAAATTTCGAATTTGTTAAAAGAGATGTCTTTGAAACAGGACAAAATGTACAACACATCTAACATATCACTTCTTCAATCTATAAAACAGAAAATCACAGAGAACAATCTAATTTCTGTTAAAGCAGATAAGGGTAACACTTTGGTAATTTTTTCAAAAGATATTTACATACAAAAAGTTAATGAATTTATTAATAAAGAAAATTTAGAAACTTTAAACAAAAACCCAACCACAAAATTCCAAAAAGAAATAAAACAAGGTTTAGAAAACTGCAATATCTGCTTTTCAGAATTAGAAAAGCAACAAATCATTAATAAAAACCCACAAATACCTAAACTATATGGATTAGTCAAAACGCACAAACAGAATATGCCAATAAGACCAGTTGTATCATACATCAATGCACCTAATCACATTTTATCCAAAAAACTGAACCAGATTATTAACACGATAGGTTACAAATCGAAATACTCTGTTAGAAATTCATTAGAATTAGTAGATAAGCTGCAAAACATACATCTTCCACCACATTCAAAACTTGTTAGTTTTGATATTTGCAACTTGTTCTCCAGAATACCCCCACAAGAATGTATTCCTTTATTAGATAGTTTCTTGATCAATAGTAATATAGAATTAGTTAAAAGGTTAGAGTTAATTCAATTATTTGACCTTTGTATAAGTCAAAATTATTTCACTTTTAATAACATAATTTATTTACAAAAGGATGGTTTACCTATGGGTAATTCTCTATGTCCTCTATTAGCTAACATATTTATGGACAAGTTTGAAGATCGAATATTTGAATTAAACCTCTCTAAACACGTTATCTTCTGGTTTCGTTATGTTGATGACATTTTAGCTTGTTTTGACAGTTCTTTTGAGGTTATCAATGAATTTTTAATTCTTATAAACAGTATCCACCCTAATATAAAATTTACACTAGAAACAGAACAAAACAGGGCCATAAACTTTCTAGACTTAAATATCAAGATTAACGCAGACAATCTATTTGAATTTTCCATACACAGAAAACCAACACAAACAGACAACAATACCAAATGAATCTTGTCACCATAATACACATAAAATAGCAGCCTACAGATCATTAGTACACAGACCTTTAACTATTCCACTAACAAAATCAGATTTTAGCAAAGAGATATCAACCATTAAACAACTAGCACATGCAAATCATTATAATCCGAACATAATTGACACTTTAATTAAACAAAAAGATTATAGGTTAGCTATCAAAAGAATATATCCCATTGACAATCAAACAGAAGACACAAATTACATATCTATACCATATTTTGGCAAAATATCAGAAAAAATTGCACATATACTAAGAAAAACCAACAATTATAAAATAACATTTAAAACCAACACTAACACTTTTTCATTTTTATTTAATGCTAAAGACAGAACACATGATATCATGAAATCGGGCATTTACCGTTTAAATTGTTCTTTTTGTAGTTCGGTATATATTGGACAAACACTTCGAAATTTTGCCATAAGATATAAATAACACGTACGTCATTACAAAAATAAACATCCTGAAAAATCGAATTACGCCAAACACCTTTTAGAACAAAATCACACAATGACTCCTCAAAATAATATTAAATTCCTACATTTTTGTAATAATAAACGCAAATTCGACATTTTAGAAGCCTTTGAGATATACAAACACAAACTCAGGGTACTTTTAATGAATGAACAACTTGAGCTCAGTAATTCTCCGTTACTGGAAGTATTAGATATTTAATTATGATTATTATTATTATTTTATCTAGTTACCTATTTTGTATCTACCTTAGCGACGTGTTTGTTTATAATTATATTACCTTTGATAATGACAGCATAGCTGTTGAAACAATATTGTCAGGTTGTATTTTAATAAAACTGTGAAACTTTTAATAATCTTTATTTATTTCATTAAATATACGTATTCCTAAAATTAATAGCATATAACAATTATAAAATATAACATAACGGCCTAATGACTATTTTATTTGTAGGTACGTTACACAATACAAAAACGAAATATCGCAATAAACTGGACTGCACCAGATATACGAATTCGCTATAAAATATTAAACCAAGTTTTCATATACGTGCATGTTTGAATAAATCATTTAAAGGTAATTTTTATTTTTTTAATGCCCAGTTAATATTAGGATGTTTGTAGATATAGTTAGGGTTCTGCTATATGTAAAACATAGTATAAGGGTTCCGCGGAAAAATAAGTTTGGGAACCAAATATTAATTAATCAATTTATTTATTTTATTAATTTTTAATTTTAATATTTTCGGTTGAACTAAATATTAAAAATAAAACAGCGATGTACAACGTTTAAAAATGGGGTTGTAAACTTAAAAAATTGAAACGCGTTCATTAATTCAAGGTTAAAGCAGAAATTTATTGGATTGGATATTTATCAATGTTTCTTTTTTGAAATATTTCCAAAGTGAAAATATTTTCGCATGAAAATATTTGAAATATTTGCCAACACTACATAAAACGATAAAAACTTAAACTTTGGTGTCTTAATACAGAAATAACATATATTTCCTATTTTTAAATTGATTTTTGTTTACTGTTTTAAGATTTTGATATTTTTTTGAATATTATAAAATATAACCACTGAATGACTAAAATATTTAGATGTGAGATTAAGATAATGAGATAATAGCCGCAGCACATATCGAATATTAGTGATGGAAGTGGTCTGTTTATAAAAGTAGTTCCAGAAGTTGAAGCGATGGGTTTTGAAAAGTCGCCCCAAGTGGATGTCGGATTAGTTGACTTGAATTAGTCATTTTACATTTATTTAATTTAAAAATTAAAAAAATATAAAAATGAAGTAGTTTTGACTGATCTACACAGCGAAAGCTTCTATATAAAAAAAGAATGACTTAAATAGGCCCAGCGAAACTCTTAAATGAACTGGAACAAAAATAAGCCTTGTGTTTTAAATATGTTATTTATATATTTCCTGTGCTATATAACTGTGTAAAGTATACCACAGATTAGGCTCCGCGTTCTACGTCCGCGTTATAATTTTATTTTATAAACCACTTTGAAGCTCAACTTATTTATGTAATAAATTACAGCAAACTTGAACATTGAGTCATTACCCGGTTCACATCCCGGGCGAGAACCTACATTCACGTCGGGGACCAGAACGCGGAGCCTAATCTGTGGTCTACTTAAGAAAATATACACGTAGACACTAAAGTGTCGACACTAATGTCTAGACTACTCTAGATTGCGTTTACATGTTCAAAGAAATTTTTGATTTAGAGCGATGTCGAGAGCTGTCTAGAGTAGTTCTGTAGACTCAAGTTGCTAGACTTCTCTACGAACTGTTCACATCTGCGTGACTATAGTCGAGTAATATCAGATATCCGCAATTTCAGTTTTGGTGTCATGTCTACTACAAAACATCGATTAGCGGCGGCATGTTATTTTACTCGCTCCTTGTAGATTTTTTGGGTAGTATCCCACAGTTCGGGGACTGGCTTCTAACATCCCAATTAATTCGATTGTTTTTTCTCCAGTCCAACAAACAGACTGAGTCATTTTCTTGTCAAAGCGTAAAATTAGGTAGGTAATTATTATACGATACCAATAGTCTTCTTTAAAAAAAATTAAATTATTCTCTGTATTATTCAAGTATACACCGTTTAGTCAAGTTTACGTTTACGTCATAGATATAAAAGTAGTGACGTAAGAGTACAACCAACTGTGCAAATAATAACTTTCAAAATTGAATTTTATGAAGAAAGATTATTTGCTTTATCGAAAATAATAAAATTTAATTTTCACACAGAGAAAAATGTATTTAAATTTCATCAACAATTGTGTGGTATTGTAAAACAAATTGGTCTTAAAAAAGTGACAGGGACAATTTGTGTACAATTATAAAACAAGATTGTGTCATTTAGTTTGTCAAGATTTTGTGGAAGTCAATAGTAATTTTGTAGAATCAAATGAATAGTTGTCTATAAGTTTCCATAACAAATTGTGTTACTTATTAAAACAGAATGTGTAATGTTATTGCATACAATTTTATACAAAATTGTACAATTGTTGCGCTAGTGTGTGCCACAATTGCTTAATAGTATTTAACACAATTACTTGTTCACATTTATACAAATTGTGCAATACTCTGGCACAAATATTCTATACAGAAGGCTAGATATCACAAATAAAACATATATTTTTACATATATTAAAATATATGTAACTAATATGTATATAGCTATACAATGTATAGTATTTACATACTATACAACGTGTAGTATATACACGTATAACACTAAAGTTTTCTTTTGCCGTCGGCTGTTTATATATAAATCTCGAATTTACATTAATAGCGACAATTACAAGTGGTGACATCTATAGGATGTCATCCATAAACTTTGCGAAACACAATAATTAGTAGCAAGCAGTTTGAACACTGGATTATGATTTCATTCAAACAAAATATTGTATTTTTCTAAACATTTTTTACAATTATACTTCAACATAATATGCTAGCTTATCCTCTACAACATTGTTCCAAAGAATGCTGAACTAAATTTGACTGTGTTAAATAATTGTCGTAAGTTCCTGTTAGACAATTCAGTAACGAAATCCTACACAACGCTGGACAATACGATTCTACAATTATAATATAAATTTCTCCAACACCGTTTTGAACAATATTGTGCAAAGCTCTTATGAAGTATTTCTCTCTGTGCATATATTTAGTAATACATTTATTTATAGAATAAATACAAATAGGTTTTTAAACCAAAACGTAATTTGTTAATTTAATGAGAAAATACACATTTATTTCAACAGAAAAACAGGTTGGTACACCTGTGTAAGCGACACGCTGTATTGTCAAATTTATTTCTCGTGTTTTCTAAGTTCGGTTTATAATAGTTTTTTTAATAACTATAATAATAAATAATAATAAAGCACAAATAAATAACATACGAGGTGAACGCCATAAATTCTCGGCCCGGCAGGCTTCTACAGGTACCAACATGTTCAAACTCGGTTGCGTCATAGTTGAACATGTAAGAGGCCTACACTATACAGTGCTATTAAATTAAGATGCAATATGCTCCATATTGCATTTTGAAATAATCATATCAAACCATTGCATTGACTGTATGTTTATGCAACCAACAATACATAAGCGCTTATAATGTGCTAGCCGTTTGACTTTTTCCATTTGACATTCATTAAGCTAATAATTAACACCGAGTTTATCAGAAATACAAAAGTAAATTAAAATAACATTTATTGTAAAATAAAAGATACAGAGGTGTATTTTTGATAACAAACCACATCTGTTCGAGAGAAGAATGCATACTTTTAACAACCAAACAACTTAACCTAACTTTAAACAACAGGTAAATACAATTATTTATTTAAAAAAATTAATCACCACTTTATTTTAGATATTTTTCAAAATGCCCACCCTCTTGTTCCAAACAGTAACCTAGTTTATGATAAAAATCCTGAACTGTATTAGAAAGCTTGATGGAAGTCTGTTTGAGCTTATCACATTGTGCAACAACTCTTTCTTTTAATTCGTTCGTGTTTTGTATGGGTATAAACTTTTGATTTGAGGTAACCCCAAATGAAAAAATCATTTGGAGCTAATCAGGGGACCTGGCTGGCCAGACTATTGGCCTATATCTTCCAATCCACTGCTCAGGGAAATGTCCATTAAGAAAGTTTCTGACTTCCACGGTCGAGTGAGATAGAGAACCAGGTGTTGGTACCAGGAATTTTCAATGGCAAGTTGCTGGATTTGAGGAACTATTGAATTACGGAGAATATTTAAATTAGAATGGGAGTTTAAAATGCCATTAATGAAAACTGGACCAACTGGTGTATTATTGATTATACCCAAGCAGAGACTTACTTGCTCCCTATACTGTGTATGAGTCCAATTTTGTATGTGTAAATTTCTTTGTGCCCAATATCTGTAATAAGTGATAATAGGTTACGCTGAAGTTAGTTGAACTGTAGAATTATAAAGTGTACCTGTAGTTTTGTGTATTTACTTTTACATTTAGAGAAAAGGTAGCTTCATCGGTGAAACAAATCTTGTGTAATAACTGTTCATCTGTATTTAATAAATTTAACATTTTTTTGCAAAAATCTGTCCTATTAATTCTGTAAATTTTAAATAATTGCTGATGATTTTGTATTTTTAACTCTTGAGTATTTCGAGCACTGTAGGGTAAGACTTCAAAAATTGAAGCAACTTAATGAACTAAAAGGTTTCACTTCCGTGTAAACTGAAATATTCAGTTTCATCTCCTCTGTTAATACAGTTCTTGCTCGCTTACTATTTGAGTGACCAGCAACACACCCTTCATTTTTTAATTTATTAAATGTCCGCAAAATTGTAGAAGGATGTGAGATAGGGCGAGTTGGAAATTCAGCAGCAAATAAATCACAAGCTAGTTGTGAGCTATTATGGTTTTGGTACCACAGACACATTTGCACCTTTTCTTCTTTAGTGTACCTTTTAATACCTACTAAATAATTTAATACTAAATAATTGATTTAACAGTTTACTAAGTAATTCATTTGTTTGATTTTACCGGTATTTTAGATTGAATGAAATGATAAAAATACCGTGCTGTATATTTGGTTGCCTATGTGCACATAATGCTTTGACTCGATTAATCTAAAATGCAACATAGGGAAATGCAACATATACTCGTATTGCAAGTTAATTTAATAACACTGTATATTTTTACGGCTAGAAGCGTAATAGATTTTAGTAGCCACTCAAGCATTGTGACGAGTGCATGAAAATGTCGCAACTAACGAAAATTGAGTACCGCGCGGTCATTAAACTTTTAACAAAAGAAGGGCAAACGCCTAATCAAATCAAACAACTTTTAGACGGCGTTTACGGTGATTTATCTCCTTCATATTCCACTGTAAAGAAGTGGTCAAAATGTTTCCGTTTGGGGCAAGAATCTCTTGAAGATGATGAGTGCACCGGTTGTCCAATTGAAGCGGTAACACCTCAAAAAGTTGCAATCATTGAAGAAATGGTATTACAAGATCGCCGTTTGAAAGTTAAGGAGTCAGCAGTGAAGTCTGACATTTCGGAAACAAGTGTTCGCCGAATTCTTCATGACCATTTGGGTATGAATAAAATTAGTGCAAGATGGGCACCGCGTCTTCTTTCTGCTGTTCAACGTCAACGTCGCGTCGAATGTGCGCGCTCGTTTTTAAACTTGTGTGGAGACGATCCAAAGCCTAGTTTGGAGTTCATTGTCACTGAAAATGAAACAATGGTTCTGCATTATGATTCTCTATCCAAAAGGGAACTGATGGAATGGCGGCGACCCGATGAACTTCGCCCCAAAAAGGCGAAAGTCGTTCAAACGACAAAGTAAGTTATGGCGACGATATTTTGGGATTGTGACGGTCTTTTACTGATTGATTTTAAAGAACGCAATACAACTGTTAACAGTACATAATACTTACAGTACAAATA
The DNA here is from genome assembly GCA_929113105.1 of Agrypnus murinus. Taxonomy (NCBI): domain Eukaryota; kingdom Metazoa; phylum Arthropoda; class Insecta; order Coleoptera; family Elateridae; genus Agrypnus; species Agrypnus murinus. The sequence goes on from OV816026.1 coordinate 77,162,316, forward strand.
CTTAATAGTTAATTAAAATTACAGTCACTTTGTAATGTGGTGTGCTTACCACGACAGAAAGCTATCGAATCTTCTAAAATGCAGTTGTAAAAGTGGTATATATCTCAAGTTTTCTTACCAGAAAGTCTATTATAATTTAGTATTTTCTTCTAAATTGGGGTGTACATAAAAAGGTTACAAGGATTAGCCTTATTCTCGAAAACAGGAAAAATAAATCTTCAAGTTCACCAAAACAAACCTATTAAGTTGTTTTAAAAGATAAAAGAACCCTTGTGATAACGTGTTCTCTCTAAATTAGTATATTCTAAACTAAAATGATTTATATTTTAAAATAAGAAAAAGGTCTTATAATATACGTATTTCTAAAATTAATAGCATATAACAATATAAAATATAACACATGAAGTTGATGAAAATCTAACAGATACAGTTTCGCGTGACATATAAAAGGTTATGGACTGTTTCAACCGAGTGGGAAATGTAATCTAAATATACACACGATGTGTGAAATTCAAATTGATAAGGCTTTTCTCCCGAACGTAGGAACTTTGTGTAAATTTTTCTCGGCTGCTATACAACCAATTTTTTTTTAATTTTCAAATTGTGATGTTGATGATACAAACGGATTTGTCATCTCCGTTTTTGCAAAAAATAATCTGTTAAAAAGTTATATAAGATTTTATTCAAACATAATAGTATATTGTGTTACAAGTGCAGAAAAGTGCCAATTTCTCACGATTGTGAAGATTTTGCGGCATGAGACGTAGTCGAATGCCGCAATCACACGAGTGAGAAATTGGTGTTTTTGCTCGCGTTACACACTATACTTTATCTACGACAACAAAAAAAGTAATAAACCACCAACAGCTAAGAAAGTTTTTTAACCTAGAATTTATACTCGCATTCATATTTTTTACCTGAAATATTTGGCAATAAATTAAGAGATGTAATGTGAGCCGCTTCCACGATGTTTGGAGGTGTACGAGTGTACACCCCAATTTTCCTTCATCGGATTCACTCATGATACATCTAGAATTTTAAAAACGACAAAAGTAAACATTAAATTTGTAAAGACAATAGTAATAATACGTTTACAATTTGTATAATTTCAGTCAATCTACTATTTAGTACTTACAGCTAAATAATCATACGTATGTACTCGTTTTCAAAAAATAATTTATATGTACAAAAATCACAATTCAATTGTCAAGGTTATGTAGCAAATTATAAATGTTTTCAATGCTTTTATAGGCCAGTAAAATAGAATCTGTTGGTGGAAATAAATGTTGGAAAGCGGGAGATTGTTTCGATCGCTTCGTTTGAGGTCAAATATAAGTATCCTAGGTTTGCACGGTCCCTCGACTCGGGCTTAATTGAGGACATCAAAAGAACCACGAAATCTTCGGACCCTTTTTAGTTTTCCGCTTATAACTTCAAAAAGGTGCTTTCCAACGAAAACTTTACTATTACAAGAATTAAAGAGCATTAAGTTCTGCATCGGATGAGTATCCAACACTTTAAAATCGGTCCAGTGGTATGGTCGGAATCGACGGTCGAGAAACGACAATTTTACAAATTTTCGGTTTTCCGTCAGACCGGACGCCCAGAGGCTTTCCGTATAAAAAAACCCGTTGGACTCATTCTGATTGTTAATATAAGTCGAGAAATATCTAAGCTTTGATATTATAGAGGTTGCCGGATTAGATTAATGGCCATTTTTCATCATTCCCCATCCTAGCAATTAGGATCAATCCATATGAAGTAGTGCGGTACTGGTCGCTCGATCATTTCGAAAAAAGATAATTTTTTGTGTGTTATCACCCCTAAGTATTGGTAGATCAAAAACACTGTCATTTTATTTTTATTCCATTTGATTGAAATATGGCAGCCATATTTGTTTCGTGGTTGCACGACATTGCTTGCAGTTTTTTTATGTAAACGTAACTCTTGATATCTCAAGAACGGTTGATCCTAGAGACCTGCGGTAAAAATGATTGTATTGCTCACATGTCGTACTACATTTTTAAATCTAAACATAACTTTTGTAGGACGCTTACTTATGTGTGTGATTTGATCCCGATTAAGATTAAAGTTTTTACAAAAATTTCCGCTTTTATGGTGGCATATTTCATATATCCAAATAAAAATTAAGTCTTAGGGCGGATTTTCTATTTAAACGTACACGGTTAGAGGTAGTTTATGTATAAAATATTTTAAATCTGAAATTTTACTATTTTGATATTTATGGGCTTTGAAGTTCTCGTTATGATACGTCATATCAATATTATGTTTATGATTAAAAAATGTAGTCCGACGGTGGCGTTGATATTGAGCTTTAAGTTGATTAAACATTACAAATTTAAATAAACGATAACCATAATTTTATAGAACTATTTTTGTTAGCATTGTTTTTTAATTTTAATAAATTCTTAAGGGAAGCATCGCTTCCCTTGCTTCCATGGACCGCACGCCACTGCTCTTAACAGTTCTAGAGTTATCCAACTGCCGACTCAGTCATCAGATTTAAGTATAATAGAAAATATTTGGAACGATCTGGAAATAAAAATTAGGAATTGTGAAATGTCTAAACAATGAACAGCCCTTTTAAAAGAATATCCAGAACAAGATATCTCAAAAACCTAGTGAATCGATACCACGCCGATTACAAGCAGTACTGAATAAGGAAGGTTATCCAACTACACATTACCTAATTCATTTTCTTCTGATTATTAAATTTTTCAAAAAATTAATTAAATAGCCGATTTTGAGTGTGATGATAATTTTGTTAACCTTACTTAGACCTTGTTTTAATTTATAATTGGAAGGAGTCTACTTATTTTCCCAAATCATGTCTAATATTGTAGAGATTACAAGGATTGTGTCCCCATTATTATATGTCTTTGTATACATACAGGGTCTATTATCGGTTTTGTTTAGCCGAATAACATAGACGAATAGCATGTGTGATGTGTATTTTACATCTAACATCTAAATTCAACTTGGTAAATGTTATTAGCGAATTTCTTATTTACAATGTTAATTTTCTATAACAGAAAATCGCTTATATCTTGGAAACTATTTAGCACAGAATGCTACGGTTTTTAACAGCAATCAAAAAGACCGAGAACTTTGCTAAACTGATTTTTACTCTGAAATAATTAGGGGTGTCAAATATGTTTTTACATACTAGTCGCCTATATAACAAAACGGATAAAACACTCTGTATGTAGAAATTTTCTTACAATATTTACTATTGTCTATAACCATTTTGGTGTTCAAATGAAGTCTGGTAATAACATGGTGCATCTTTTTTATTTTTTTTCCCTAAAACGTATGATAATAGAGATAGAACATACGGTATACTGTGTGATAGGTATTTAAGACTCGAGAAGTGCAATCCAAATTCAAATATTAATTAAAATATAATAATCTCTCACGCTAAATAATGTATATCGATATTTATAAAAACGGTCCTCAATTGGAAAAATGAATAAGGTAAAAATATTGCTATGTTAAAAATTCGCAACATTTGGTGATTATTATCATTATCGGTTATATTTTTCTAGTCCACGTGGACTTTTAAGAGCGCGCTTGATAACGCGAAACTACAAATTCCATTGCGCCTTAAAAGAAAATTAATTAGATAACCCATCTTACACTGGAATCTTTCCTTTCAGACAGAAGATATGACTAATTCAACATTGGAATTCCCAAATATTCCGACCAGGCCGCTCGTAAATTACTCTGTTATAAACAACACTAAACATATTAGGATTCATTTTCATTTTTATAAGCGTCAGTTATAATAGGGAAGACGCATATGTCGTCAATTGAGGAGATTCTTGCATTTTCATAAACGTCATTACTAAATTAATTAGAATATCAGTTATAAATGCATTAAACAATTACCAATTTTAAGTAATTAATTTTGGAAAACCTTGAAAATTTAAATAAATTTAAACTGCAATACTGGTGTCCTCTAATGGATGAAACTTTGTTACCTCTTACAGTTCCAAAGACGACCCACTGTTGGTGCTAATGAAACAGTTAAGAGTCCTGTATTACCCGTCAGTTTGAACAATTTTTTATTTTCAAGTTTAAATATCGTCTACTTATTAACGAGTAATTAATATAATAATGTACGTTATGTTGTTGTGTAATTAACTGCCATAATTAAAGTAGTGTTAAATATTTCCGGTAATATTAATTCAAAATTCAGTTTATTGGTTTTCATCAGCGCCATCTAACGTTGAGTAGATCATCAATATTGCTTCTTCACATTCACAGCGGTACCTACTTTTTTACATCAAATAGCTTTGAGGGAAGTTGCTCAAGGCCAAATTCGGTTTTAAATGAGGAGAATTTTTAAATTTAATTTTTTCAAATAAATTGAGGGTTTTTAGAAATTCCGCTTATCTGGAAATATTTTTCTAACCAAAATTAACGAATACAAAAATTAAAAAAAATACGTGCGTCTTCCCTATTGTTCATTTTTCTGTTTATCAAAATGAAAGGCATTATTGAATGTCTACTGAAATTTCTTTCCTTAAATTAAAAGTATTTATTATTATATATTAAGAATTACGAAATAAATTAATAATATTAATTTAGTTTCATATTATTAAAGGGTTTACGTTTAATTCCACCTATGGATGTCAAGGTTATTGCTATTATGCTTATCAACAAAGTTATAATAGCGTAAGGGCCGGTATTATAAAACTTTTTACTTCCTAGATAAAATTTACTTTGAGAGTAAATTATACCGGCCCTAAGCTATTTAAAATACATACTTCTAGCTATTATTAAAATAAAAGATTTCTAGTGGAAATCAATTTTTCAGTATGTGGAAGTTTCAATTGAAAAAAGCATAGAATGCAAGAGTTACATTTTGTTAAAACACTTAGAGACTACTATACAGGGTGGCCTAGGGAATACATAGGTATTTATTTTTCTAAACAAGAAAATCAAACAATTAAGAGAAAATATTTATTAAACATATTTGTATGTCGTAGGCTTTTGGTGTAATGCGTTATTCCGCGGAAAACATGGTAATATTATCTATGTGACACCATAAGAAGACTTATTTGAAATATTGTATTCGGCACATATTTCACTGGGCCATGGTGCTAGAGATAAAATGATTTTTGCTTTAAAATCAGATCAGATTTCACGACCTGTTTTCGGATATTTCTATAATCGTGTGAAATTTGTCTTAAGAAAATAAATGGTAAAATCGAAACAAACAAATTTGGTTACTAAACCTATAGTTTTAAAAGAATTTTGTACTCGGGGCCAAGTTGATTTGATCGATTAGCAATCATGCCAAGATGAAGAATACAAATTGTTACTAAATTATTAGGACCATCCCACAGAATTTATTTGCCTACGTCCTTTGAAATCAAAGAAAGCTGTTGAAGTAGCTTAGAAGCTTTTGAAAATCTTCCTTGAATTTGGATCTCCAGCCATATTACAAAAGCGACAATGACCGCGAATTTTCAAACTATATAATTGTCGAATTAGTAAAACTATATGGCCTGAGTTGGAAATTATTCATGGCCAACTGCGACATCCTTAATCACAAGGCACCATTATAGCAAGAAGCAATCAGGATGTCAAAAATATGTTGCCAACCTGACTGCAGGACAATAATTACACAAATTGGTCAGTTGGCTGTTATTTCTAACAGTTTCAGTGAAACTGTTACTTCCATAGGATTATTACATTGGATTGGTACAAGGCAAAATTTGGTACAGACCTAAAAATTAGACTATCCTCTACAAATCATTTCAATGAAATGATTAAATCCCTAGGAACTGAAGATGATCTTGATGAGTAATTCTAAAAATTACAAAGTCATTCAGTAGACGTAAATATCAGTATTAGCCCATCATATAAATATTGTAACGGGAGAGAAAAGGAACGAACCTCTTTTCGAGCGACAGGTGGTGTGTTCTGCCGCCTTCGAGAGAATGACGCATCGCACAAGCATGTAAATCAGACGCGGTTTATTCTAGCATTTTCTAGAATACATAGAAGGTTCCAGCGATTTCTGGTGCGTTTATATGAGGATATAAAAGCGGATTGCGGATAAAAGAGAGGCAGTCAACAGCAAGTCATTAACTGTGTATTACAAAATAAATAGTGAATATAAATGTTGTATTAGAAATCCATAGTCTGTAAATAATAGTTTTTAATGGTTTATAATCATAGCGTTAATTTATAGTGTATTCATTAGTGTATAGAAATAAATATTTGTTTGTGAATAGACGATTTAAACAGCATTTGTATTATTTTTAGAAAGAACGTTACAGTGTTGTCAGGTGTGGTGTTCTAAAATAAATAAAATCGCGTAATAATTAAATAAAGTGCTGTGAGAATAAATTTTTAGCGTTAAAATTAATTTCAACAAACGATTAAAATGGTGATGAAACTATTGAAAGATCTCTTAGTAATAGATTTAAAACGGGAATTGGACGAGAGGGACTTGGATAGTAATGGAAAGAAAGAAGTTTTGATAAATCGGCTAAGAGAATGGCTTTTAGAACAGAAGGAAGATCCTGAAAATTACCGCTTCGAAATACCTGGACCCGCAATTGATACTAGTTTGTTGTTAAGTAAAATGGAAGAAAGTTCTAGAAAAGCCGAAGAAAATTCTAGAAAGTCCGAAGAGAATTCTAGAATTTTAAAAGAAGAATTACTGCAAAAGTCCGAAGAGAATTTTAGAAAGTCTGAAGAGAATTCTAGAATGTTAAAAGAAGAATTACTTGAAAATACTAAAGCACTGGAAGAAAATGTTAAAATGCTTAAAGAAGATTTACTGGAAAGTTCTAGAAGGCTTAAAGGAGAATTGTTGGGAAATGTCAAAGCGTTGGAAGATAAAGTTTTCGAAGAATTTTTGGAGAATGCCAGTGCGTTAGGACTATTGGAAGGTAGATTGGCGGAACAAGATAGGGTAATAAAGATGGTAGAAGAGAAAATAGCCCAAATGCAATTACCACCAACAACTAAGAAAGACGATATGGTCGAAGTGCTGGAAGATAGAATGAGGCAACTACGGTTTCCCTCAACTTCTGAGAGGCCGTTTAATGAAGTAAAGAAACAGTTTAAAGAAGAAAAGGTTCCTGCCGTAGGGATAAAAGTAAAACCACCCACGTTCGATGGAAAGATACCTTGGTCCACCTACTACAAACAATTTGAGGCGGCCGCTGGGGCCAACGGATGGACAGGCAAGGAAAAGGCCGTTTCTTTAACTGTGGCTTTGCGTGGAGACGCGTTGAATGTCCTGCAAACAATCCCAGCAGGACAGGAAAATGATTATCAATTGTTAGTGTCTAGATTGGAGATGAGATATGGAGACGCGCATCTTCAACAAGTGTATAACGCGCAAGTGAAGAATCGTATCCAGAAGAATGGAGAAAGCCTGCAGGAGTTTGAAGCCGATGTTGCGCGGCTTGTCCGATTGGCGTACCCTACGGCACCCGATTCATTTCTGGGACAGCTCGCTGTGCAGACCTTCATTGATGGGTTAAGAGACGGGGAAACACAACAATCATTGAGGCTAGCACGACCAAGAACAACTGATGATGCGCTTGCTCACGCCTTAGAATTTGAAGCTGCAAAACAAGCGTCCCGAGGTCACGGGCGTGTTCGGGCCGTTGTGGAGGAAGAAGAAGGTTCTAAAGATCACCTAGAGGAGTTAGTACTGAGAGTTCTTCGGAAGGAAGAGAACCGTAAGAAGAATCATCAAGAAGTTCGAGGGCCCCGTTGCTGGAACTGCGGCGAACAAGGACATGTAGAACGGCGTTGTCCCAAAATAACAAAAGTACAACCGTCGGAAAAGTTAAAAGGGGTTGGCAAGAGAGGGCGAACGTTGACTGTTAGTAAAGGTGCCCCAGAGATCATCGTCCATGCCGTAACATCAGGGAATAGTACCAGCAGTTTGTTCATAGATGGGAAAATTGCGAATCGAATTGTTCCACTGCTCATTGATACGGGGGCGACAAAATCCATCATACGCCCTAACGTTCTACGAACAAGTATTAAGTTGCTACCCACAACTACTCAACTCCGTACAGCAACGGGTGAAGTGATACCAACACGCGGAGTGGTGAAGATGAAGATTGGCATTGGAAGTGAAGAACGTGATCATGAGGTGCTGGTAGCCGATATTACTGATGACTTCATCTTGGGAATGGACCTCCTGAGAAAATTTGGTTTTACGTTGAATTTGAAAGAGGGTGTTTTGAAGGTCGGTAACGAAGAACTTCCGTTGCACCCACGAGAAGATCCGGTTGTAAGGGTTTTGCTGACTGAAGATGTGATATTGCCGGGTCAAAGCGAGATGGTTGTCGAGGCGGGTTTGGATGGAGATCTTCGGGTAGGATGTGTGCGAATGATGGAGCCTGTTTGTGATAAGAAGATCCATAGTGGCATACTGGTGGGAAAAGCGCTGATCAAGGTTGGAAAGAGAGTACCGGTGAGAATTATGAACGTTAATGTGGATCCGGTGACATTGAAGAAGAGTACCCTTGTGGGACAGTGTGTGCCAGTATTTCGAGTAGCCAGGTGTATGGCTGATGTTCCAAAACCAGTGCCCAAAGACCATGGTGGAAAATTAGTGGGTATGGTTACTAGCTCGTGCGAAGACCTTAACAGAACGGAAGTGAAAGAGGTACAGGGTTTGGTTCACCGATACCAAGATATCTTCGCTCTTGACGATAGCCAGAAGGGACGAACAAATATAGTAAAACATAAAATCAATACAGGCAACTCTATGCCTGTCCGTCAGCAGCCGAGGCGTCTACCTCTAGCAAGGCGAGCAGAAGCCGAAAAGATTATTACTGATATGGAAGAACAAGGGGTTATCGAGCCATCCAGCAGTCCATGGGCATCACCGGTGGTCCTGGTCAGTAAGAAGGACGGGTCAACGAGATTTTGTGTGGACTATCGGCAGCTTAATGACGTGACCAAGAAAGACAGCTATCCCTTACCACGCATCGACGACACGTTAGATACCCTGTCTGGTTCACGATGGTTTTCGACTTTGGACTTGAAGAGCGGTTATTGGCAAGTTGAAATGGAACCTGAAGACCGGGAGAAGACAGCGTTCACTATTGGTTCCGGACTATGGCAGTTTACAGTTATGCCTTTCGGTCTATGTAACGCTCCGGCCACTTTTGAGCGTTTAATGGAGACCATCCTGAGAGGGTTGTCGTGGAAGACCTGCCTGGTATACCTAGATGATGTGATTGTAGTCGGAAAATCATTCAACGAACATTTGAACAATCTAGAGGAAGTGTTCCGAAGACTACGTGGAGCCAATCTGAAACTGAGTCCGAAAAAGTGCCACATATTCAGAAAGGAAGTGAAATATCTCGGGCACGTCGTATCACAAAATGGAGTGGCAGCCGACCCCGATAAGATTCGTGCAGTTCAAGAGTGGCCAACACCGAAAGATAGCCAATATAGCGAAACCTCTGACAAGGTTAACTGAAGATGGGCGCGAGTATGTTTGGAGCGGAGAGTGTGAAACAGCTTTCCAACAGTTGAAGAGTGCCCTGACAACAGCACCAATATTGAGCTATCCACGGACAGAAGGGAAATTCATACTTGACACAGATGCAAGTAATCTGGCCATTGGGGGGGTACTTTCTCAGATACAGGATGGACAAGAAAAGGTCATCGGCTATTTTAGTAAGGTTTTGTCGAAAGCCGAAAGGAATTATTGTGTGACCAGAAAAGAACTATTGGCCGTCGTGAAGTCCGTTGAGCATTTCTACAAATACTTGTACGGACGGAAGTTTTTATTGAGGACGGACCATGCAGCGTTGAAATGGCTTTTACAATTCCGTAATCCTGAAGGCCAGGTCGCAAGGTGGATCGAACGATTACAAGGATACGACTTTGACACCGAACATCGAGCGGGCACTAGTCATCGAAATGCCGATGCTCTTTCAAGAAGACCCTGTCCAACGGATTGCCGTCATTGCTCTCGTTTGGAAGAGAGGGTTTGCCAAGTATTAAGGACTACCATCGTCAACGACAATTGGTTGCCGGAAGAATTGCAACGACAGCAGGAGGCTGATCCCGAACTAAAAATGGTACTGGAATGGAAGCGCGTGGGAGAAAGGCCTGCCTGGGAGGCCGTCAGCCCTTTTAACAGAGCGCTCAAGGCATATTGGGCCCAATGGGAGTCCTTGAAGGTGGAAGACGATCTCCTGAAGCGAGTACTGGAGAGTGAAGATGGCACCACCATTAGGTCTCAGTTCGTGGTTCCAAGAAGCCGAGTGGCTACAGTATTGCGACATCTCCATGACGGTGCCTCCGGAGGACACTTCGGTGTGAAAAAGACCTTGGAGAAAGTTAAGGAGCGTTTTTATTGGGTCAACTGTAAAGAAGACGTGAAGGAGTGGTGCCGGAAATGTGAACTATGTGCCACTGGCAACGGACCCTTGGGGAAACGAAGAGCACCTATGAGGCAGTACAATGTGGGTAGTCCTCTGGAGAGAATAGCTATAGACATTGCCGGACCATTTCCCGAAACTGACGATGGGAATAAATACATCTTAGTGGCAATGGACTATTTTACCAAATGGCCAGAAGCATATGCCCTACCAAACCAGGAAGCTGCGACTGTTGCTGACGTACTAGTCAAAGAGTTTTTCAGTCGCTTCGGAGTGCCCATGGAGCTGCATTCGGATCAAGGCCGCAATTTCGAGTCTGTACTCTTTGGAGAAGTCTGTCGATTGTTGGGCATTCGCAAGACTCGGACCACACCGTTACATCCGCAGTCCGATGGAATGGTAGAACGCATGAATCGGACAATGGGCAAATATTTGGCCAAGGTCGTCTCCGATCATCAACGAGACTGGGACCAATATCTGCATCTGTTCCTGATGGCTTATCGTGCATCGGTCCACGAAACAACCGGTCAGTCACCAGCGTCTGTGATGTTTGGACGCGAGTTACGGTTACCGTGTGATCTGGAATTTGGGTCTCCACCTATAGAGCAGGAGGTAGCCGGGAATGATTATGTCATCAACTTAAAGAAGAAGCTGGAGGATATTCACGACCGAACCCGAAATAATAGTCGAATCGCGAGTGACCGGATGAAGGCTACGTACGATGTGAGAGCCCAAGAAGGAGGGTTTCAACCTGGAGAGTTTGTCTGGTTATACAACCCGCAAAGGCGTCGTGGCTATTCTCCAAAGTTACAGCGAAACTGGGAGGGTCCATACCAGGTGAAGAAACGAATAAATGACTTGATTTATCGCATCCAGAAATTGCCAAGGGGGAAACCAAAAGTAGTACACTCCAATCGTCTGGCGCACTATGAGGGAAATAATGACGCAGTCCCGGATCGGAAAGATGAGGCTGAGGTGGCTATCAATACCGTAAGGCCTGAAGCTGATCAGCCAACCTTTAGAGAATTTATGGCTGCGTTCTCTGGAACTAGAAAAGCGCGATTCGGAGTCACGACTGAGATGCAACAAGATCTCTTCCGGGTCCCTGGTGATTATTCCATTGCCCACTGTGTCTCCGAGGATCTCCGTATGTCCAGGGGGATCGCAGTGGTGTTTAGAAATAAATTTGGACGGCTGAATGAACTTCGAGAACAAAATCCCTCTGTTGGTAAATCCTTACGCTTGCCTGATCATGACCGATCCATTTACTACTTGGTAACCAAGCAGTTTTACGTTATACCAGAAACCGAGTTACGCCGACTTGTGGAGGGCACTATGGAATTTGAGAATAGAGTTGCTTACCAGGGGAATTAACAAATTGGCAGTTTCCAAACTCGGCTGTGGGCGGGACCAGCTGGATTGGAGAATCGTTAGAAACATGCTGGAAGTTGTCTTTAGAGGTACGGACGTCAAGATCTTCGTCTGCAGTTTTGACCCACAGCCCGCATTAAGGCCAACGAAGAGTGTAGACTGTTATTTCTACCGTAATGGAACGTGTAGTCGAGGTGAAGACTGTCGATATCGTCATGACCCGTTCTACAGGAACCAGAGCATAAAACCTGTTCTGGGACAGAACAGACTTGAAGTGTAACTTGCAGTGTAACGGGAGAGAAAAGGAACGAACCTCTTTTCGAGCGACAGGTGGTGTGTTCTGCCGCCTTCGAGAGAATGACGCATCGCACAAGCATGTAAATCAGACGCGGTTTATTCTAGCATTTTCTAGAATACATAGAAGGTTCCAGCGATTTCTGGTGCGTTTATATGAGGATATAAGCGGATTGCGGATAAAAGAGAGGCAGTCAACAGCAAGTCATTAACTGTGTATTACAAAATAAATAGTGAATATAAATGTTGTATTAGAAATCCATAGTCTGTAAATAATAGTTTTTAATGGTTTATAATCATAGCGTTAATTTATAGTGTATTCATTAGTGTATAGAAATAAATATTTGTTTGTGAATAGACGATTTAAACAGCATTTGTATTATTTTTAGAAAGAACGTTACAATATGTACAAGAAGGTGAACAGAGGGAAATAACAAGTGGTGAAGAAGAAACAACAGAAATGTGTATAACTTGGTGGAAGAAACAAATGTAATAATATATGTAGAAAATGTAAGAACTTAGAATTGAATAACGTTGCTACGATGCCTTGTAACGAACAGGAAAATGACAAAAACCTACAAGGAACAGATCAACAAATTATTTGCCTTAATTGGGAAAATCATAATATGATATGTGTTTTCAATGGAAGAGGGGTGTCGAGATGTTTCTTACTTGCAAATCTCTCCCTCCTAATGACTAATCACTAAAACAATGGATTTGTACTTTTCATGATTTCCAAAGCATCGTTTGTAGTGTTCGATTTGCCATTTTTCGGAAAAATCCATTTGAAAAGCGGCAGCTTTGGCAAATTCGAAAATTGATACAAAGTTGATACACTTTGAAATTTTGAAAACATATTTTTGCTTGAACTTCACTCACAAACTTTAGTTAAAGTCCAGACCCTGTAAGTTCCCATGCACGTCACATCCTACGTCATAACCTCAAATGACGTCATTAAATTAGTATGTTTACATTCTTTGCATGAGTGGAATGACTATTTATGTATATGCAACCAATTTAGCACATGTATACAGGATGTTATGGCACTTGGGTCATTAATTGAAATGGCAAATAGTGCAAAGAAAAATAAGCAATTTTCATTATACAAGTAAGGGAGAAAAATGAATAATAAACGCGAAAAAGGCTTTTCGTTTAATTTACAAAAACTTATTAGGTGTCACTGGAATTAGGATAGGTTAAGATTAAATAAGCATTTCCAAGAATTACCTATTTGTCTGTTTTGCTGAAGTACGTACCTTACCATGAACTAAAAAACACCAGATGTGTTTAATTTAAACAAAATGTTTAAGTTTGTAAAACGATAAAATATAGCGATTAAAACAAAATAAAAGGATTTATGAACAGACGCCATGTTTATGCCTAAAGTAACTGAACTAAGCATATAGCATATTGTGAAAATACTTACATTCAGTAACAAGGAAAAGTTTAAATAACACAACTACATAGTTTTACTTAATTTCTAAAAAGACAAATAAATAAGATACAGTATAATAATAAACAAACAATATACAAAAATATACATTTATTCTAAAATAAATATTCAAAAATATATTTATTCTAATCGTCTTCACCATCATCGCCGTAGCAGCTGCTGTCATCGTCCGAATCGCCGACATGTATTATAAGGGGTTGAGTATCCTCAATAACAAATCGAACTTCCTTCTCTCATTGCTTGTTTATTGTTTGTTCGTCTTTGTCAATACATTTCTTCCGTATTTCTGGTGCGATTGTATTTAAAGCTTCTTTCCACATATCCAAGGCATTTTGGCCAGTGAAGGCTCTTCTAAATTCTTTAGCAGTTGGTGCTCAAACCACTTCAAGAAGTTATCTTTGTTCATTTCACCACAATAATCGACATTTGTAGTTTTTGAGGCAAATATTAGTGATGCTTCATTTATAAAAATATAGCATGTGCGGCTGCGAGTGGCGACCTTAAACTGGAGAACAGTCAAATTATTTATACGAACGTTTCTGATGCATCTCATAAACAACATACGGATAGCTACTTGGTCAAAATTGTCTCTGTTTCTAACAGGCTTCGTGCGTATTCTTTTCCGTTTAGGACTTCTCACAAGCTGATTGTTTCTTGATGCTTCAGAAATACCACTTATTGTGCAAATGTTGATGTTAAGCGCATTTGCAGCTCTCTGTAAACAACCATTTAAATTATAACTGATGCATGATACACATATCCATTGTATAACATTCTTAAACGTACCTACCTCTCTTACTGCAGTGAGTGGTAAGATTGTAGCACCATTATTACGTTTTTTCTCAAAATAATTAACTAAGGATAATATTAGCTTCTTTGACTGTCTCAAAAGCGGGGGTGTTATCCTAACCTCACTTTAATATTCCTGCAAATCGAAGAAATTACGCAAGATAATGAATTATTTAGTTTTGAAAAACTGTTTTTAATAGTTACGCAACATGTAGACACGTGTACAAAATATATCGCGAAGCACAGTCGCAAAAATATAACCATCAACCTCAACCTTATGACCACAACCAGCAAACGCCAAAACACAAATTAAAACAATGAAAATAAAAATCGATTGTAGATAGATATGTAAACGAGCAAACGAGAAACAGCAGTATTGCCAACAGTCGAAAGACAAATATTGAAATATTAAAGTTATACGCAGTTAATTCTTTTACAGTTTTTATTTCGACTATACAAATTCAAAATATAATAGATGGGAATAAATAACATGATTTTACTGGATTACAGTAAAATTTACATGTGCAAAATAATAACTCAAAAAACCTTTAAAAACAAGCACTCCTATATTTATTTATTTTTGTCAAGTTTACAACAAAAAACCGCCCTTAAAGAATTTGAAAAAATTATTGATGACGTGCATCGGAACTTACAGGGTCTGGAGTATACATAAAAGTCTTTCATTGCAAGATAAATAACTTAATAAAATAAGCAGATGATATAAAACGTATGTACAGCCTCTTCCACCTGATAAAATCAAGAAACAAATCTCAAGGAAGAAATTGTACACGGTACACCAGATTACAAAACACGGCATGATCTCACAATAGAATACACATTTTATTCAGAATTATTTATTTACCTCAGAATTTGTATATCGACTAACCAAATTTCAAAGAATCGAAATTTCATTATCTCTAAAATTCTAAAGATCAGTATTTTAGTTTCAATCATTTAAAGATTACATATCAAGAACTGAGACATTCAAAGTTTAATTCCCAAGTTTCTAATCTAAATCGATAATCTAAATTTTCAAAGTTTTAGTTTCCAAGTTTTCATTTTAAACAATAATGGAATGTTTGGATGTTTCCAATATAATGACGCCCAGAACATATCAATGTAAACTACGGATATGAGTTGAATAGTCACTGCATCTAGTTACCTAGGCCAGCTTGTCAGCCAGAGTACCGCAAACCGCCGCCATATTGGGGCAAACGAAGCACGAAATTGTTCATTATTTGTTCTATATTGAATTTAATCAAATCCACGTTTACTTTAAATGGATTTTCTTATTTGAAAGATCAAACCTCTAATATATCAAACACGTAAAACGCGGTTTTAATTTGTCCATTATTAAAAATCACCCTTCTCTGTCCCAATATGGCGGCGGTTTGCGTTACTCTGATCTAGAGTTCCTAAATGAAAACTTCAACTGTGTTATTTTAGAGTTAGGACACGGGCATGGCAGACTTTAGTCTGCCATGACACGGGTGTCAAATTCTATCTCTTTCTAGGCCAAAACTAGGCTGTCTGAAACAGATACTTTTTTTCTCTCTTTTTACTTTAGTGACAACATTCAGCAGTTGTCAGTTATAGATTTTAGGTTATGCTGTCATGTTTATTTTTATGCATGTAAAATTTTTTAATGTGCACATTATCATTTATTTATTGTTTGTAGAGGATTTTTAAAATATCAATTTTACGACAGTTTTTAATAAAGTATTAATTGTATCAAATTTCAGATTTATATAATTGTCATACTGACAGTTTAATTTATTAAACCAATTTTCATGATTACCAACCTTCTAATAAATAGTTTCAAAACATGAAATGCCACTAGGAAAATTTTACATGTGTGACTTAACTCTAAATAAGACACAGCTCAGTTCATATTTAGGAACCCTACTCTGATCGACCAGCTGGCCTAGGTGACTAGATGCAGTGACTCTAGAGTTGAATAGTCACTGCATCTAGTTACCTAGGCCAGCTGGTCGACCAGAGTACCGCAAACCGCCGCCATATTGGGGCAAACGAAGCACAACATTGTTCATTATTTGTTCTGTATTGAATTTAATCAAATCCACGTTTACTTTAAAAGGTTTTTCTTATTCTGAAATATCAAACCTCTAATATGTCAAACACGTAAAACGTGGTTTTAATTTGTCCATTATTAAAAATCACCCTTCTCTGGCCCAATATGGCGGCGGTTTGCGTTACTCTGATCGACCAGCTGGCCTAGGTGACTAGATGCAGTGACTCTATAGTTGAAAGCTAAAACGTGACATCTGTGAGTTGAAGTTTAAATTTCTGAAATTTCGAATTTTAGGACCTTAAGTTGAGACTTTACAATTTAAACTTCTTAAACTACATTTTAAAACTATGTCGGTTTTAGATTTAATCTTCATTTTTGGACTTTAAAACACCTGAATGTAGCATTCTAGGAATACCTTTCACTACTTGACAGATGACGTTTCGTTTCAAGAATCTTCAGCCAACGGAATTGGTATTTACTGTAACATTCTGCAATTTTTAAAGTTTTCGAATATTATATCTCTGAAATTTATAATTTTTGAGATTTTAAAACATAGACGAAGTTCTATAATCAATGCTTTAAAAACTGTTGTAATTCTGAACTTGTAATTGTGAATCTCTGAAAGATTTCTGTTTGAGACTTCAAAGCCGCATCTCTGGGTTGTAAAGCTCTTTATCTTTGAAACTACACAGTATTGGAATTATAAATTTCGAATTTTTGATACCTTAAAACGCTGGAAGTGGGGTTTCAAACTTCTATAACAGTACCTATGTATTTTAAATGTATACGATTACGCAGCATCCTTTGGCATATATGGATGCATAATATGTTATATAAAATATCTAATAAAAGAATGCAGGCTTCATAGTGCAAATGACCTTTGATTGTAGGGGTTTTAGGGATGAAGTTTTCTCAAAATAGGGATTATAATAGGCGTCAAGCTTTCAAACATTTTTCGTATTTTTATGGTTGTACATAAAAAATATTATTTATTATACAGTGTGTTTCACTTCACAGCTTGACACCCCTGTATTTTTGTTATTTATAATCCAATCAATTTCAAATTTTTATCAGGTATAGAATCCCTTAAAATAAATTTGTGAGTAATTAAAAACCCCATTTATTGTCAACCACCAGCCTACTACGATCGAAGATAAATGCAAAAAATCGAAAAAACATATTAGGCCTTGTTTAGTCGGAAAAGTCGTTCTGGGCCACCTGAAAACCCCAAAACCAAATTTTGGATAAAATCCCGAAAAATAAAATAATTTTAATTCAATTCTAATAATTTATTTCAAATAATTATTTTTTAACATTTTTTTAACCAAAATCTAGATTTATGATTTTCAGGTGGTCCAGAACAAATCCGTGTAACGTCTTTTACGATTAATCAAGGCCTACTATGTTTTTCAATATTTGCATTTACGTTTAATCGTAGTATGCTGGAGGTTCCTAATAAATACGATTTTTAATTAGACAAAAATCTCTTAGACGGGATTCTATACCTGATAAAAATTTTTAAATTGTTTCGATTAAAAATAACGAAGATATGTATTGATACCGGGTATCAAGCTGAAATAAAAATATTAATACAATTCTAATAATGTATTTAAAATAATTATTATTGAAGATTTTTTAATCAAAATTTGGTTTTGAGGTTTTCAATTGGTCCAGAAGAGAATTTCATAACGACTTTTACGATTAAACAAGGCCTACTATGTTTCTTCGATTATTTGTATTTATCTTCGATCGTAGTAGGCTGGGAGTTTGTAATAAATGGACTTTTTAATTACACACAAATCTCTTTTAGGAGTTTTATACGTGATATAAATTTGGAATTGCTTTGTTTATAAATAAAAAGATGCAGGGCTGTAGAGCTGAAATTTCAAATAATTATTAGTCAAAATTTTTTTTAACCAAAATCTGGTTTTGGAGTTTTTAAGTGGCCCAGAAATTTCCGAAACGAGTTTTCTGGTTAAATAAGGCCTAATATGTTTCTTCAATTTTTTGCATTTATCTTCAATCGTAGTAGGCTGGTGGTTTATAATAATTGAGTTTTTAATTGCCCATAAATTTATTTAACGAAGTTCTATACATGATAAAAATTTGAAATTGATTCGATTATAAATAACAAAAATACAGGGGTGTCAAGATGTGACGTGAAACACATTGTATGTAATATATTATAATAATAATAAATTATTGTATTATATATCATTGTGGCTCGGTGCACTCAGCATCTTGACACCAAAAGGTATAAGGGGTTAAAGAATATGTATGTATATGTAATTTTTAATGTTTTTCTTTTAGCTTGTGTCCACCTTTTTTTACAAAGAGTGCATAAACACATCGATAGTGCTTCCAAGTTAACATTTATTGGTTTCATCAGGTACAATAGATCAAGATGGGAGTAAATTTTTATATTTATTAACACTTAGTGACTGTGGAGATTTACCCTTAGGAATATTAATTACTTCAGCAGAAAAATTGGTGTTTTAAAAAATTAATTTTTACAGAAAAAAAATGTTTCTAGGAAAAATTCATATAAAACAGATAAAATTTTTAAAATAGGGATAAATAGGGGTTTCATTTTGAAAATAAGGATATATTAGGGGAGTCAAATTAAAATAGGGATATTATAGGGGTTATAGGGGTGTCACTATGAAGCCTGAGAATGGACAATGGACATGTTGATATTAACTTTACGTAAATTCTATTATGCTATAAAATTATGTTTTCCGGTACTAATAGGATAATAAAGTGAATCAAAAAACGAAAATGTTAAGAAACGATAAGGCTAGTGTACGATATGATTTCTAACTTGCTGGTGTAACTGTTAAACGTTACAGGGTGTTATAAATTTTATAAAAAAACACGTCGCAATTGGTACACACTGTATTCATAAAAAATAATTTCTTTGACAAAACAATTGTACGTTGATGTTTTTGAATAAAAAACCTATCATACAAAAAAAGAATCATTGAAATCGGACACATGGTCTAGACACAAATTAACTTCAAACTTTTGGTTATTTTTTGGTGGTGCGTTAATTTCTTGGAGAAGTGTATAACATAAAATACCTTGGTAGTTTAAATTTTTAGGTGGCGACTCATGTTCAGGAGCAAGAAAAGATTATTTTAAACCTATGCGACATGCAAAAAAAGTAACATAATATCAATTGCATTGATTCGGCCTGTACTTGATGAAGATCCATATTATTATCCATATATTTAATTATACTGTACATTTATTTTTGTTGTATTTTTTAACTATTTACTAATTTTGTTTTACTTCTTACAAAATACGTTACGTATGTGCTCATATTTATTAATTAAAATTCCCATTCTGTATTCCATAAAAATATTTTAATTCTAAATTTATTTCTAAGAAGAAAAAGAATGAACGAAATATTATACACTTACAAATAGAGTTCTAATAAAACATGTACATTTATCTCCAATATTGTTTTCTATGTCAGATTTTTTTTATATAAACATCACAACTGCTTACAATTACAAATACGAATGAAGCGCCCCTAGTGGGAAAATACCTCAACTTCTTATCGCCTCTTGGATGTTTTTTTTACAGCAATTGTCAGTTGGGTAGCCTAAAATTAGGAGTAACTGTATAAATCGCTGTCAGGAACATGGCGCACTTTGTTAGAGTTCATCACAAAATTCAAAGCTGATAGCGACATGCAGTTTTTATAAACACATTTTCCATTGAATTTCCAAGGGGATGACATATTTTTAATTTTCGAAGAACTTTTAAACTTAGAAAAAGTAGAAAATAACAACCTAAAGTTGCCGAAGTTTGAAGGGCTCTGTATCAATTATTACAAAATATCCACCCTTGAAAAATATGTCAAGCCCTAGGTTTATCCTTTATCTACAATTTAAGACCTCGAGCAAATCTTCATCTCATTCCTGAAGGTGTGTGAACTCTAACGAAAATTGGTCTGAAATGACACTTTCTGCACGTAATGAAGCGCGCTCTTAACACCTTTTATACAGTACAACAAATCAAATATTAGATTTAGGTATAAATTACTCCTTCTACTGTTAACACGTTATTGAAATGTATCTGACCTTGTTACACTTATTTGTCACTAATAGATGGAATGATTTTGACTACTAAACAGTGGTATGCCCATATCATATACGGATTCTTGCAAAGCGGTAAAACAGCCATAAAGGCGTATGTAGCAGTTGTGGCAGAACTGATGTAATCGGAGATTAACGTGGAATCGCTAAAACTGGATTAGAAAAACAAGCTCATGGCTAATTCCATGCCAAATGACCTAATAATAAAACATTGCCGTGTTTAGATATCTCAAATTTTGTTCAAATTTTTCCCTTGCATACTTACATATGAAATGACATTAAATTAATTTTTTCAGGTTTTTTTTGGATGAAGAATGGAAGAACTTCTACTTCGGTCATTTTTTTATCTAAAAAACCTGGAAAAAATAATTTAATGTCATTTCATATGTAGGTATCTACTATCTACGCAAGGAAAAGATTTGAACAAAATCTGAGACATTGAAGCACATGGTTCTAGGTGATTTGGCATTAAATTAGCATAATATTAAACAGCAACGTTAACTTAGCTAATGTTAATAAGCAAAATGCTGACTCTGTCCCTCCAAAGACTACCTCCTACTGAAGCGAATCAAAATTATATAGGATGTGGAATCTAGTGTGTATAAGCTTGTAATCAAAGGAGCGCTGGAAAGAGTTATAGTCGGAATAAATTTACCTTCGATGATTCGAATTTCATTAGCCACTTGGATGTTCCCTGCTCTTCATTAAATTTAAAAAATCAGCTCTTTCATCTAGGTCAAGTATTTGCTATGTGCCAGAGCGAGCGCTATCGTAGCACTAGAATGTGAAATTGTCGGGGGACAGAAGAACCGTGCCTAGCAAGTAGAGCCGGCAAGAACAAATAATTTCCCTTCTACTTTTTTACTTTTCTGCTTTACTATTTAGAAAAGCGGTTTACTTGATTTTTATATTTTATTTTTTTCTGACTGTTATTATTGTCATTTAGTAAATAAATATAATAAAACTACAAATACGACAAGAAAATCTTGAAATTATTCAAGAATTAATTAATAAATAACTTTTTAAAAATTATTTTGAAAATATTCACGAAATAATTACAGTAGAATATATATGATTCGAATGCTAATAATTCGAAGGTTTCATTAATTCGAAGTTTCCAGATGTTCCCGTCAAATTAGCACTGCATTACAATGTAAAATGTTCCTATAATACAAACGAAAATTTTAAAATATTTGTTTATTCGAACTTTTACTACATATCTTTTTAACTTTTGCCGGTTCTTTTTATTACACTTTACACCAAAAATGTAAATTCTTAGAAAGTTTTAGGTAGTTTTCTTATTGTGCATTTAAGGTGCCTAAATAAACAATAAATGTGTCAGTAAGTAGCCGGTGATAGTACATACACAGATTTCAAAGAAAGGATTAAGGGATTATTCATTGCGGCTCCTTTTCATTACCCATCCGGTTTAAAACCAAATGTTAAACAAATTTTTAAAAATCCCGAAATAAGTAGGTAAACCTTTTTAGATAAAGTGTTTAATTGATTTGTTGTTGAAGATTCTGGAATCCGGTTTGTTTCTTTGCTCTTTTCCGTGTACTTTTTGTCATTTTAAACCTATTTTGACATTCGATGAGAGAAGTTAAAATTGCGTCCGAAATGTCCGAAAAACGGGGTGCTTATAAAACGCTAAACCTTGAAAATAAAGTGGCATTGATTCAACGTTGTGAAAGTGGGGTGAAAATAAAACTGATCTAGCCAAAGAATTTGGAATTCAACCGAATACGCTTTCCACAATTTTAAAGAACAAAGAGAAACTCTTAAAAGATTGGAATTCTAACGCAATTTGTGTTTCCAGGAAACGTCTACGTGACCTGCGTTTTGGTGAATTAGAAGAATGTGCTTTAAGTGGTGGTTTAAACAAGTTCGCGGTAATAATATCGCGGTAAATGGACTTGTGTAAGTTAACAAGCCGGAATAATTTTCAAAAATTTTAAGATTGACAATTTTAAGTGCAGTAATGGTTGGTTAAATCGGTTTAAGGAGAAACATGATTTGTCTTTTAAAAAAAATTGCGGCGAGACCGCATCGGTTAATTTTCAAAAAATTCCTTAATTCGAATATTCATTAATTCGAAGTTTTTCTTAACTCCCTTTGACTTCGAATTAACGAGATTCTACTAATAAATAATTCTTTAAAGAATTATTTATTAATTAATTCATGAATACACCATCATGATTTTTTCTAGAATATGCTATCCCCCAAATAATCCAATCTCTGATATTTTTGGATTTGTCTCACTGATATTGATATACAAAGTGTCCAAGATTACAAAAATCGCGGTTTGCGCCGTGTTTACATGACGCTACCTTTCATTTTTTTAGAACAAGTAGGACTAACATAAAGACGTATACCTACAGTAAAAATTTGAACCTGAGTGTCTCTTCCTTCATAGTTCTTTTCAAGCTAAAGTCTGCATTTATTCAAAAATTGTAGTTCATTTTCGGTAGCGGATTTTGGAAATTTTCCTTATACGTAAATAAACATAATTACTGCCACATGTTGATGAGGAAAATATATTCTAAATCATCACAGCTACCCCCTCCCCGTACGAGGTTTTTACATATACTAGTTACACCCTGTGACACTCTATAACTTTAACAGGAAAATTAATTTAAAATTAATTTTTTTAATTTTTAAAATTAGTAATTTTGTGGAAATCTGGAAATTCTGCTGTTTCTGAATGACATTCAAATCTGACGAACTACACTGTTAATAAGTAATATTTGTATACGTGCATAAATTGAGAAAGAATTTAAAAAACTTGCCTTGTGCAAAATCATCATCATCAAAAACTTATTCGGCTATTCTACATGCATTATTGAAAGTAGTACCGAACGTTACTCACTAATACCCTCTAATAAACGGTTTTTCACGTGATAGAAATCTTTCTAAGCAAAATACTCCTTTGATACTTAAACCCTGTAGAGAAGAATTCTTCTAATAATCATGCATTATTGTTTCAGGTTTTGGTGCATCCATAGTGTTGTCTCAAATGGATATTTTAATTTCTCAATATTTCCGTTTGAAGTTGGAAGCAGTCAGAGTAATATTGGATGCAGTAAACGCATTGGGTTTCATAATTACTCCTGTAGCACTAGGACAGAACATTGTCAAATTGGGTGTTTTACAAGTTATTACATGGTATCAAGCTGCCATTTTACAAGGAATTTTAATAAGTATCGCTCTGAAGAAACCAAAATACATGAAGTTGCAAAGGAATAAATATAGACTAATACGGGTAAGAATCTTTTATTACTGTATTTAAATTTAACCCATTGGGCAACAAAAGCCCTTGCCAGTTATGAAATTAATAATTCCATGCCATAAACATTGTCAGTGCGATATTTATGTTATATTAGTGATATTTGTACTTATTGGTGAATAAATTTTGATAAAAATGCTCAGACAAGTCGGTTTTATTTTAATCTTATGCATATTCTGCAACTGTATATTATTGTAACGTTCTTTTTAAAATAATAACAAAAATGCTGTTTAAATCGTCTACTCACAAGAGAGATATTATTTACAAACACCAATAAATTAAATTCCATAATAAATTTCTAACTAACACATAGATAGTCGTTATAATATTTGCTAACATGGATGTCAAAATAGACACATCCTATGGAATACCGAATTTAATGTATTCTGTACTTGTATAGAAAACGATGGATAATTATCTTATTTGTACCTATTAGCACTAGATTAAAATGAATATATAAAGTAAATATGTTACAGATTTGATATATGACAATCTCCATCTGGGATCACTTAGGCATTTTTGTAAAAGTTAACCGAAAGTCAATTTCGTTTAACTTAATTTGTTTAAAAATTACAATCTAATTTGATGTATATCTTACAAAGTAAAGAAAATAAGAGCTCTAAGATTATTTTTAAGTTTATTACATGAGCCTAAAGTGAACACTGCATTCCTCTTACCTTAATTCTTCTCTCACAAAAAGAAACGTCCTCGTGCAGCTTGTAATTTGCACTGATTTTGTGAAAAAGCCTTACAATTAAGTATTTGGCAAAAATTGTTTAAAAAAAATAAGTGCGATTGTTCCTTTACTGGTGACTGTTCCCTTACTGGTTGCAACTAAAAAAATAAACATTTTTAGCAACATTTTTTTTTTAACGAAAAATTTTAGGACTTAAGTTTTTATGACAACTAATGTGTTACGTCAACATTAGTTTTCAAAAATAAATTAGTTTATTAAGTATACAGTTGTTTTTGTTCGTCATGGCAATGCTAGCTCTGCGCATTCTCAACTGGTTTTAAATGCTATTAAAATTATAAAAAAATTTGTAACAAATACTTAGGAAGAATTTATTTTATTTATATTCAAAAAAGTTAAGTCGGTATTAAGAATTCAAAATATACCCCACGCGTCAATATGCCGCCCGTTCGGGCGTCGAACAATTAAACAGTGTCTGGTATGTAAAATAATTATGTCCATCAAAATTAATGAATTGTGGTTATTTAGAAGGTTTACACTTTTCCGCTATATTAGGAATTTTATTCAATACTGCTACTGAGATGTATATTCGTTTGTATTAGTTAAAAAAAGTTATTTTTAGTAGCTATATTTGAAAAATTTATGAGATGTAACATTTTGGTAAATCAATTTGGATTTAGCATCAAAGAACCATTGAAATTCATGCTTAGATCAAGACAGATGTTCAGTTCGTTTGTGCTGTGCACTGCTTTTAATTCCAAACTGAAAACTCATAATGGCATCGACATGCCCGTTGTCACATGAATTTCACGTACTAAGTGGCATGTAATAAATACACCCGTTTTGATCATCTTTGTATATCACGATGGTATGTAAAATGAATTAATTTATTTTTTTATTTGAATTCCGCAAAGTCATGTATATTTCGGTAATTTACCTGTTCATTTAATCGAACATGTTATTGTTTAAATTTCTGTTGTTCATATAAATGATTTGTTCATTTAATAGAGTATTCACTGCAGCGAATGGCTACTGTATCATTTTTCATTAAAATTCTGAGCGTGTAATTTGTAGCATGAAAGTTATGTAATTTTTTTTATGTAATATCGCTACTTGGGTACTGACTAATTTCTTTTTTTATTTATACTTTAACTAATTATAATTATATGATTCCCAGTGGAATAAACGTAGATTCTTATATGATCACTTCTGCTGTGCTTTCTATAGAAAACACAATAGCCCACGAATTTGAATTCTGTTAAAGATTTGACCAGCATTTTATCAAAATTTGCCGAAAGCAATACATAACAGTAACTGTAAAAGTATATACCTTCTGAGTTTGATTTACCATCTGTTGCTTGTATTTTCTCATATTCTTCTTCAAAAAGGAAATATTTTATTTTTATTACCGCACACCCTCTCCTTGCAGTGGTTTGGAGTTTCACGTTGTACGTGTATGTACTTGGTTTTTTAGTGATAAATTAATGTAGTTTTAAAAACAGCACTTCAAAATACCAAAATTAGCATTCTTAGATATTTTGAACTGCTACAGCATATGATAAGTATTATATAGAGTAGCATGTTATTGATCGTTATTTATATTTCAGGGCTTATCTGATGATGAAGAAGACATATTTGCAAAAAATGAAACGGAATTGCAAAATCCTCGACCTATTAATAATGTAGTTGACAGTAATAAGATCAAGGTAGAAGCAGAAGTACAACCGGAAACCAGCAGTCCAAAGGAAAATATACAAACATCAAATCCCTCCTCCACAAATTGGGAAAAATTTGATGAAGAGTCAGCCGAGTCCAATACGCAAAAATCAAAAACACATATTGATTTACATAATACTTTTGACACAGATTTTAATAATGATCTAAATAGAATAGAACGATTTGAAGTGATTAATAATGAATTTCCTACACCTCTCTTTTCCGAAACCAGCATAAATAATAATACATCATATTCATATGATGCTCCAGTTGAATGTAATGAACCAGTTGTATTTATGCCTATAAGTAAGCCTGTCCAAAACAGAACATGGAGAGGAAGTATTGAGTTTGTTAAACAACCAACATTTTATAAATCACTGTTGTCAGTTGTAACAACAAAATGCTCAGTTTTCATATTTTGGACTCTATATCCAAGTTACCTCTATCTTAAAATAGATTCACTTAAAGTACATCATGCTACTGTAGTTGTTGGTTGTATTGGTATTGGAAGTTTATTATTTACAACTTTAGCTACATGGATTAAGGTAAATCCAAATTTAAAGGCATTTTTCTTATGGATATTCTGTTGGATGGGTGGTATTGGTTATACAAGTGAGTTCATTTTTGCTTATCGTTGTTGCCTTAAATTAATACTGATTTTATTTTACAGTCTTATCCAGCACTCAGAAAGAAACAGCATTGATATTTGCTGGCATTGATGTAACTTTAAGCATTAGTGCTTTACAAATTCTAGGAATGCCATTAATGAAATTAAATGCACGACATGAAACTACTCCTGATCATACAGCTCTCTCTGTGTTAACTGGCATTTTATTGTCTTTATTCTTTGTTATAAGTAAGTATTTTTAATTAATTGTGGTATCTTAGAATCTGCACGGACCAAGATTTTAAAGCCTGACCTTACAAAAATAGTATAGCCCGAAAAATGGTGTATTATTTTAACTTGATTTTGTAGAATGCTTTTGGAAATTAATTTCGCTTTATAAACAAAAATGAAGTGTGTCCTGGAATACAAAACAATGAAAAATTTTATTACCTAGTGAAATAAAACAAATATAACAAAACACAAAA
Organism: Agrypnus murinus; assembly: GCA_929113105.1. NCBI lineage: Eukaryota > Metazoa > Arthropoda > Insecta > Coleoptera > Elateridae > Agrypnus > Agrypnus murinus. The sequence continues at coordinate 77,189,549 of OV816026.1, forward strand.
GATACCTAATTATTATAAATATTGCTCAAATTGTTTTGTGCACTTTTATAGGATTCCAAGGCACACTCAAAAATTTTATAAAAAACATTTTCCGTTTTCCAAAGGTAGTGGCTAGAAATACGTTCGACGTGTATCGACATACATTCACATCCGACGGGAATCAACTTATATTTACGTCTGACGTACACCAATTTGTATCCACGTCTAATGTTCTTATTGGCCCGTCCACTCACGTAAAAATTCGAACATAAACCTATGAGCAACTAAGTATTTAACTAACCTTCAGACACATGGAAACGTGAACATTGAACATGCAATGACAAGCAAGATATTATTAACAAATTCGTTAAAAAAAAGTAAAATACTAAATGCTCGGTTCTTTCATACTAAAGCATAAAAATATACTAAAGATAGAAACCAACCTTCCACCTTCTTTTTCAAAGAAATCACCTACCTACGTCTTCATCTCGTAATCATATTGACATTTAGCATAGGTACTAAGTAGGTATAATAACGAAAGTAAATGATGATAGGATTAAAACATATCCGACATAATGTTATAGTTATCTAATTTAAAAAATACCTAATTGAGATTCTGCGCTAATTGGAATTAGAAACAGTAAAATATGCAAAACAAATTTTATTTAAACTTTGTTATTGGATAAGATAAGGAGTAAGTAGTACATATTTTCTTTTTTTTTAATTTCACGCCTACACTATGGGGGAACAACAGCTGAGGTCATATGTCCCCCATCTAGCATGCAACACAAATACACACACCCATAGTTCAGGTGGCGAAATTTTCCAATTAGAAAAATCTCGTCGCCCCAAGTGGGACTTGAACCCATGACCCTTGGAACACGAGTGATGCACTGACACCACTCGTCCACCGCCGGCCCCTAGTACATATTATTATTTATTATGTTATGAGGCTTATTAAAAAAAATTGTTTTGTTAAAAATAACAAGACTGGTGAATACCGCATTTCATTATCTCAATTAGTTCAAAAGCTATACAGGGTGTGTCACGACGTGGATGTCTTCTTCATTTCAAATGAAATACCCCAATTTTTATTATTGATATGTATTCCTGAGGAAATTCTAAAACTAATTTGTTCATAAACTATGCCTCTAAAATTAACAGATATTTTATTTTCATACATATTTTCATTTTTTTCAAAAAAATTTACAGCTGCAGGCTGTTATAAACAACTACATTTTTCTACAATCATGCAAAAATATTGACATTCACGCATCACTATCGTTACGCGAAGATGGTCATTTACGCTCTAGGGTGTGAAATTCCAGAAGTAGCTCTTTCACGTCGCGGAAGTAGCTATTTCACACATTGTTTTCAAACGTCACTTAAACCGGTGAACATTTTTATCGAAGCAAATTACGTAATACATAAAAATAAAAGGTTGGTACTTACAGAATGAACAATTATTTCAGCCATTTCTGTTGAGTTTCACGGACACTGTCACCATACACTGCTATTTGCAAACAATGATAACCCGAAAAGTGAAAAGTCACAATGACATTCGTGCAAAAATGCTTATTTCCATAGTTACGAAAAGTGGTCAGGTGTATGGTGATTTTGACGTTTTATAAACTGGCCCTAAGGTATTATAAAACAGCGCTGTAGAAATAGTTATTTATTTCTTAAAAGGTTAACATTATCAAGAATAATTAATTTTTACTATTAAAGTGCACATTCATTGTGCAATTACTGCAATTATTTCCGAAACTGATCGATCCTCCTGACTCTGACATCGCATTCGGCATGGATGTTGTGAAATTTGTTTCAGCACTGTCTGATGGAAATGATGGAATAGACGAACTGTTGGTACTTGAGTTCAAAATCTGGTTTGAAATAATAATCTTATTATTCAAGCTGTCTTCAATATATGACTCAGCAACATTAGAAGATCTCCAGCCTCCATGACGCTTAATAGTTGTAATATTGGCACCAGCGTCAGCAAGAAGAGTAGTAGAAGATCTTCTAAAGCAATGACCTGTGAAAGTGTTAACGTCTTTTTTTCCCAAAAATTTTGCAATCAGACTGGGCATCTCTCCAATTTTGTTTACGCCTACGTGTTGATTAAAGCATTTGCCATTCGTGTACTTTAGAAAAAGCCGGCCGCTAGTAGCATGTGACGGGCGTAGAGCTCTGTACTTTCTGTAAATTTTTATGTAATCTGCATTCGTTACCGTAAACGTACGGTCCGAATGAGTCTTGGTATCCAAAACTTTCACAATTAATATATGTCCAATATCTTCAACATTGTCAGTACTTAGTTTCAACAATTCTTCGCGGCGGCAAGCTCCCGCAATCCCCATTATCAAAACAGTCTATAAATAACATGAACGTAAATCACCAAAATCTGTTTTTTTTTTAATAACTTACTTTTATGAGTAGGTAAGTCCGATCATCCGCTTCATTAATAAACTTGTTGATGTCTTCTTTTGTTAGAATCGCCGATTTTTTTGGACGATGTCCTACACTTTTGCGTTTTAAATATGGAACCAGTTTTGGATACGTTCTTAAATCGATACCATCCTTGACGTTCAACATAGCTTTTAACATAGAATACGTTGACCATAGTGTTGAAGATTTAACAAACTTCGATTTCTGCTCCAAAAACGCTAACATTACGTCTTCACAAATCTTCTTTACACCATTTTTTGAGCACCAGTCCCGAAAACTGAGATACGTTTTCTCGTACATCGCTTTGGACTTTTGCGGAATTAAACTACTATTTGCAGTACTTGCATCTTTTAGTAAGGCCAGGGGAATGTTGTCATCACTGCTTGTGTCTTCACTAAACTCATTCATTTCAAAAAATCGTGCAAAGAGGACCACCAAACAATATAATGACAATGCAATGCAACGCAAATTTTCTAACCGTTTGAAAATTTTTTGTTTTTTTCTATGGAAACCGCAAAGACGATTTGACTTGCACAAAATATTTCAGTTTTTTAAATTTTGCTTTTTCTAAATGTTGTGTTTTAAATAGGCATTCGATTGTAGAAAAAACGTTGTTTATATTACGTCTGCGAAACTGTTTTTTAACGCTCAAATGCTTTTTTGTCTCGACCTACGGTCTCGCCAAAAAACCGCATTTTTGCGTTAAAAAAACAGTCGTTTCGCACACTTAATATAAAAATAACTATTTCAAAGAATGTATGCATGTACAAATTTGAAATTTTAGGTAATTATTTTTAAAAGTATGCTGCATCAAATGGATTATTAGAAACTTTATAAAATAATAAAGGGTATTCAAACAAGAACGTCAAACTCTGTATCCATAGAATACCGATATCTCGTGATTTTTAAATAGCAACCTACATTTTTTTAGTTTTATTGCATTCAACGTTCAAAATTAAGGGCAGTATGTATTTACTTCCCTATAACAATGTCGTAGTTTTAGAGTTATTTTTGAAAATGTATTAACTCCCTTAAAATTTTATTTCATAAACTCTGGTGGCTATGGAAATTGGCACAAATAAATAAAAACAAATGAAGTAACTTTGTAATCAAAGTTTAAAATGTTTGAATCAAAAACTACTCTAACACAAGAAAAAACACAGTAACAACAAAAACAGTGACAAAACACTAGAGTAAATGTTCAAACACATCACCATCTTTATTCAAGCACTTTTCTGTTCTTTTTAAAATGCTCATACATGTAGTGTGCCGAGTCATTTCACCATCTCGATTCTAGAGCATTAAAACACACTCCGAACTCTGCACATCATAGCATCTTTAGTGGTAACAAGTGTACTGTACAGTTGATCTTTAACATACCCCCAAATAAAATAATCTACGGGCGTTAAATCAGGTGACCGTGGTGGAAATCTGCAGGGTCCATTATTCACAATCCACCGATTATAAAACAATTCATTCAATACCTTTCCAACAGCTCGAGTATTATGTGCTGGTGCACCATCTATCTGAAACCATGTATTGCAAGCTTCGTGTTCCAAGATAGTATTCAAACTTAAATTTATGATGTTCCTTAAATTATAAATAATCGCTCACTATTAAGGTTTTCTTCATAAAAATACAAAGCAAATATTCTGTCATTCTTTACAGTACAAAATAGTACATTAAAACTCCAAGATTCTTGAAAACGTTGTCTAACTACTCAAGGGTTATCTTCAGACCAAAAATGATTATTGTTGATTAAACAATCCATTTTTGCAAAACTTTGCTTCGTTCATCCGTATGATGTGTTTAGTAAAGTCCATCTTCCTGTGATTTTATTAGACACCACTCACACTATTGCATTCTTTTAGCAAAGCCGGTTTCTTTTAAATGCTGAACAGGATAAAATTTGTACGGATGCCACTTGTTCTTTTGTAAAATTCGGTGTATACTCTTTTTGGATACACCTAATTCGTTTTTTAGTAAAGTACGCTAGTGTTGTTACCTGTATGTTTTCACTATCTGCAACAGGTTTTCTTTTGGGTGTTTTCGGCAAGAATGAACCAAAGAATAAACAGTTTCTTAAAAGATTGTTTAAAATACTCTTGGTGGGTCTTGATCGATTTGGATACTTGTCTGCATAAACTTGGCATGTTCTGTCAATTATCCTATTACATTCACCGTAGGTAATAATGAAGTTTAAAAGATCTTCATTATTAAAATCAGTTCGCAGCATTCTCAGGCATTCAAAGGCAATACTGAAAAAAAATACTAACAACGTACAAGTAACAATAGTAAATATTTTACTAATGACAGATAACCCAATTTTCATTTGTCTTTATTTATTTGTGCCAATTTCCAGAGCCTACCAAATTTTATGAAATAAAATTTTAAGGGGGTTAAAACATTTTACAAAATAGCTCTAAAACTACGGCATTTGGTTATAGGGAAGTTCATACATACTACTCCTAAGTTTGAATGTAAAATGCAAAAAAACTGAAAAAAATGTAGGTTGCTATTTAAAAATCACGAGATATTGATATTCTCTGGATACAAAGTTTGGCAATCTTTCTTGAACACCCTGTACTATTTTTTAAAGTTCCTGATAATCCATTTGATGCAGCATACTTTTAAAAATAATTACCTAAAATTTTAAGTTTGTACATGCTTACATCCTTTGGAAATGTAGTTGTTTGTAACAGCCTGCAGCTGTCAATTTAAAAAAAAAATGAAAATATCTCAGAATTGGTTAATTTTAGTGGCATAGTTTATTAAAAAAATTAGTTTTACACTTTCTTCAGGAACACATATCAATAATAAAAATTGGGGCGTTTTATTTAAAATAAAGAAGTAGACATCCATTTCCGGTATAACCAGAAGTAATAGAAATCTGAAATTATTTTAAAACAAAAGCACATTACCCAAAGCCATTACCTGCAAAATTTTAAATCACAACTCCTATTGGCTTCCCATATTCTATAATGAAAACTCGCCGTGACACACCCTGTATAGGTTTACAAAAAGTCTAAATATAATGGGGCGTATGGACGTACTATTGGTTTCATAATAATCTAGGACAGCAAGGCTAATACGATGCTATTTTTAATTATTTTATTCTATGCATTTACACTGAAAAAAAATAAAAAAATAGCATCATATTAACCTTGCAGTCCTAGAACATTATGAATTCAATAGTAAATACAGTAACTAAGAAAATAAAACCAATCATTGCACAAAATAAAAGCAAAACAAAACAAGAAATAATAGAACATTGCACGAATTAACATTAGTTATGTAATCTATATATATAAAATTCTCGTGTCATGGTTTTAGTTACCATACTCCTCCGATACGGCTTGACCGATTTTGATGAAATTTTATATGTATATTCAGTAGGTCTGAGAATAGGTTGTTATCTATTTTTTATACCCCTAAGTGATAAGGGTCCACCCCAAATTTTTTTTAAAATTTTTTGGACAAAATTTTTTATTTTTATTTTTTTATGATGTGGCATTAAAAAATACATACAACCCTAAATTTTCACCCTTCTACCATCAACCCCTATTTTTTAATAGCGATATTAGTAATTCAATAATTTTCAACCCCGGTCCATTCAACCCTGTAATTATTTATTCCTATATATAAAGTTATTAATTTATCATTATCATATATCATTTATCATATAGTTATCATTTTACTATTTCCATGTTATTTTCAAATAAATTTATCATTAATTTGCAGGGCTGTAATTATTTATTCCTATATATCGAGTGTTTTTTAAATTTGACGTCAACGTAGGCTGTGAATAGTCGATTGTGAATTATTTAAACACGTGAGTAATTTGAACGTTTTGACAATGACATTTATTAATACGATCAAGATCCATTCACAATCAACTACCCATAGCCGCCTTCGACGTCAAATTTAAAAAACACTCGATATAAAGTTATTAATTTTGAGTGTAGTTCTCACGTTCAGTTAATTCAGTGATTTCATATAACCTCAAAAGTACTCGACATGTATCACGAGCTCACACCAATGATTTTTATTGTGTTACACGCATCAATTATTCTAATTGTCAGTGTTTAAAATGTTTAAAAATAAATGTCCACCCGTGCGAAGCCGGGATGGGCCACTAGTAATCTATAAACAGTGGCCGGCTTTTAGGTCTGTTATTGGAGGTGCAAAGTCGTGCATTCAACATTTAAATAAAATGAGTAACTATCATAAACACAAATACCTCGATTCCGGCAGTCAGTGCAACGCGATCACGTGACAAAATGTGCCAATAAGAATAGTGGACGTGAATATACATTGGTGCATGTTGGACGTATTTCTAGCCACTTCGTTTTCCAAAAACATTCTACAAAATCAAGTTAAAATACACCATTTAATTCAGAAAAAAAACTATCAGAATGAATAAAAAAAGACAAGTATTTGCTATTTAAAAAAAAAGTCTACTGTCATTTGTCAGAAATATCATTTTGAAAAAAATATCTAGAATGGGGCTGTTTTGTAGTTTTTATAGCTCTATGTTATTTGATTTTTGAATTATTGGAATCGGATTGCTAATAACAGAGTTACAGCATCGTGGGTTTTTTATAAGACAGTCTGTATATGCTATTGACGAGATGGCAAAGGGTAGGGATAACAGTTTTGCAACCTCATTTGGGACTATTTCCTTATCATTGTGAACTTAATCCAATTGAGTTAGTATGGGCACAAATCAAACAGGAGGTTACTCAAGAAAATGTGTGTTTTAAGATGAAAAATGTAAAATTTTTATTTGAGCAGGCAGTTCAAAATGTAACAATGGAAAATTTGCAAAACTGTATTTATTAGTCATGTCGTAAAAGAAGAGGAAAGAATGTGGCAATTAGATAACATCATCTAGGCTGTTGTTGAACCATTAATTATAAATATTTCTAATGATAGTGATTTTTCAGACTCTGATTATTTCTATGAAGTTAATTCATTTTGTAGTTGTTCTGTTTTTTTTTTAGTAAATCAAGGCACAACCTGCTTAATTGGCATGAAATTAGATGTTAATAAAGCAGAAGCTGCAAAGCGAAAAAGTTATTACCTTTAGTTGATTTTTTGATTCTGCAGTTGATTAAGATTTGCAGTAGGCTGTGATTTAGTTCTTTAACAGTGTAAAGTGTCAATAACGGTCAATAAATATGTCATAAGTGTCAATACTATGTCAAGTCAATAAATATTTGAATAGTTGAGTAATTAAGGTTGTCGGATTTTAATAAAAATAAAAACTGAAATGAAGAAACTACGATAAACGTATGTATGCCAAAATAAGAAATTCATTTATGGCATAGTACTTCAAATAACTTTGTATGACTTTGATATTTTCTTTAAAAAAAATTCCAAGCTATTGTTTTTACAGTAACCTAGGACATCATGATAAACGTATCACCAAGAACAGGGCCGGCATAAGATTTTAGGCCGGGTTCAAAAATGCACTAGGCCTAAAACAACTTCTAAATAAATAATTATTACATATTATTATTACCGAACTTAACCTAACCTAACCTAACCTAACACCTAAACACATTATTACATATTACAATAGCATCACCGAGTATCATTATAGTCATGTAGTTACGAAAAAGCGAAGTCGCGCATGTTTTGAAGCACAAGCGACGAAGGAGCAGTAATTTATTTGCGCGAATGTGTTGAAAATGACTTCGCGCATCGAGTTTTGCACAAAAAGATTTGGCGAACTTTAACAATGAAAAAACATAATAAAATTAACCAAAATCTGTAATACTGTTATGAATTCAAAAAGTAAACATAAAACCAAGCAGGCAATAGCATTATCTTGTTGCAAACAGAGGGCGCTCGCACATTTGTCAGTGGAATTATTATCGATTATTACTAATATTTCTTTTGTCATTTCTAATACCCAAATGGTTTCTAAATTAAATTTCAGGTATAATTAAAAAATTTCCCCACCAAACATTTTTTGACCAAACTGGTGTCATTATAACGGAGATTTTATGCTGATTCTAAATATGTAAATAATTTTTGAAAATTGGGGATCAAAAGAAAAAAATAATTCTTCTCAAATTGTGTAATTTCCAATAACAAAATGTGTAATTTACAATTACACAAGGGCCTAGGGGCGTTTACGCCAAAAATGCTAATTCCGAATATGTAAGTCATTTTTACATGGCCCCAAAGGCCCCTAATTTTGGAATTTTGCAAAAATGCTTAATCTCCATGGAAATGAATAATAATTATATTAAGTTTCTATAATTGCCAAATTTAATTAATTTATTATTTAATTTGTGTAATTTACAATTACACAATATAATTAGGTTAGGTTCGGTTTAGGCTAGGTTAGGTTAGATTTAGGTTTAGATTAGGTTAGGTTAGGCTTAGATTAGGTTAGGTTTCAAAAATCGAATTTGCTTTTGCATAGCGATTTGGTTAGGTAGTGGCGTTTTTGTGAAGGTTAGGTTGGTAGCAACCAATTTTGGAGGCTTAGGGGCGTTTGCTCCAAAAATGATTTACATATTCGGAATCAGCATAAAATTTCCGTTAAAATCCCGCTCATTTTGTCAAAAAATGTTTGGTGGAGAAATTATTTAATTGTTCCAAATATTATTATTATTAAGTCAAATTATTTTTAAAGAGCCTAAAAGGGCCAGTGCTTGATGATGTAGATTCTCGGTTTCCATACCTTCGCTATTATTAGAATGAAACAAAGAAAACTTAAAAGTTACACCATGAATCATACACACCCGTCCACAACACATAGATTTGCTTTTATAACATATTTTGTATTATAATAACAAATACCGAGAAGAAACACCAGTTTATTAAGAAGCAAGAGATCTGCAGCACCTTAAAATGCTGTTCTGCCACGCATTTCTACCAAGTTTTGCTCAGATGGACAGATCTTTTTGTTGTTTGGACAGTTTAATCATCAATTTAAAAAAAAACAAGTGAATATTCGACGATGGAAGCGAGATGCTGCAAAAGTGCCAATTCGGGGTGGTCAGCCGGGCATTTTTGCCAGGGATAAAGCTGACAAAAATGTTTTTGAAGTACAGGTATCTCTTACAAATCCTGTAAATTTCATCTGGATGTTAACTAACACACACGAAGTATAATTAAGTAAACTAAATTACGTCATTCCTTGCAATCGTGCCAGGATTTGCTTATAAACTAATAAGAGGTTTAGTTTTTCCTACACTGTCTACTTCCACATTTTTCATAAATTAGTTGGATGTTCAGTGATGGTCAAGATTTTGCGGTCGCCGCTTGGACTAAATGTTTTGCTCACAACTGTAAGGGTTTCTTCAGAAAAAATAAAAGTAAAGAGCCTGCTAATTGAATGTGACACACATCAAAGGTCTTAAAAAAATTCATTAAACAATAACACAACAATAAAAAACAAAGTTAATTATTTACTAATTTTTATTTCAGACATGAGTTACGAAACTTGCTTCCGATTAATGGCAATGCTACAATTCCTGACAGGCTCCTTATGGTTTACAAACTTTATTTATAAAAAAATCAAGCAGAGAATGAATAGAAGTTAAATAAGTTATCGAAAACATCTTTATTAATCTGTATTAAATTATAAGTTCCAACTAAACTATTTATAATGTAATATCTTAACTTATAGCAATACTAGGTAAATCTAATTAATAAACATTATATTTATTTGTTATTAGAAAACATCTCATCTCTTCTTTAGTTCTTATCCACCCCTTCCTAATAAACCCTGACCTGCTCCTCCTAATATTCCTTGCCCTCGGTTGCTGTTTTTGTTATCATTATTATTACTACTGCCTCTACCTCCAAATAAGCCTTGACCTGGTCTTCCTAATATACCTTGCCCCCCTCCTCCTAGTAAGCCCTGCCCTGCTCCTCCTAATAAACCTTGCCCCCCTCCTCCTAGTAAGCCCTGCCCTCCTCCACCTAATAAACCTTGCGCTCCTCCTCCTCCTAATAACCCCTGTCCTGCTCCTCCTAGTATTCCTTGTCCTTGGTTATTATTATTATTATTACCGTGACCACCAATATTTAAAATACCTGTAATCTGCTGCCCAGTTTCCTGTAATGAATCAGTTAAACCTTGTACTGGTTTTCCAATTCCAATCTGTGAACCTGCTGTATTTATTGTATCAAACAATACAAATTCGACATTCTTAATTTGAGAATCTAGCACTTGTAGAACTTGACATGCTGCGCTTTGTAGTCTTTCTGTCAGCCCAGCCCACAAAGCCATTTCACAGAAACGAAAGTTGTTCACAGATTTTGGTTTAGAGTTAATTTGTACATAATTGTTAGATTTATCAGAAAAACTTGGTACTTCCCTCTTATCTATATTAATTTTTCCATGTCGAGCAAATGTTGCTATCATATCCGTGAAAATCTCTCTGACCTTGTTATCTTCTTCAGTAAAATCTTTTTCAGAGTCGGGAATAACACTACCATTTAGAGAACGTGCTTCGAAAAGATAGATTAAATCATCTCCATGACCTACAGTATTGTCATTTTTCTCATCTAAAATAAAAATAAGGTTGTGAACAGAAAATTTGAAACAATTTGAAATAAACTTACTCATTGTGTAATTACCAATAATTGGAAGACCTCTCAGAAAATGATGAGCTGTTTTTGATTTCCCACTGTGTTCGAATCTATAGAGAAACACTGGTGCTCCTGCTTTTGACCACAGATCAGCTGTTAGGAATGCTGGTAAGTTGAATAGGGCATCCGCTAACATGAAACAAATGTTATAGATGCTTAGCGTTACTGTAAGTTGATGTGCATCTTAATAATAAGAAATTTAATCTTGTGGGATCAATAGTACAAATCAATCATTATTGTTTGCTCAAAAAACAACTACTTTCCATATGTGTATATATCAATATTGACGTCCATCATCTCCTGCAATATTTTATTGTCAGTCAATTAGATGTATTCTTTTTACTATTTTTAAGTGAGATTAAGTAAGATTCTTACTTATTCTCATAATCTTAAGGTCCGTTAACCGAGACCTGTCGCAAGACGTAAATACACTTGAAGTTAGCACTAAACAAACTATAAGCGATGCTATTGGTCGTAGCGCACGTGGTCTCATTAACGCTTAAACTACTTTAAGCTAAGATCACACACGGCTACTTTTGCTGCAGTGCAGCATAAAAAACAGCGCAGCACAAGTGAAGCCTAGTGTGAACTCCCCTGCAACCTTAAAAGTAGCGCATGCAAGTCGGTTGCATGCAGTATTTGTTTGCTGCGCGCAGTCCATAAAGTAGCCGTGTGTGAATGAAGTTTTTAAGAGTTGCGATGGCTGCAAAAAATATATATTTGGTTGAAACTTTTGCAGCGGCTGCGCCTGCAGTATCAATCGACTTCTGATGTGGAGTGTGTGTTTTGTTTTTTATTAAAGGTGTCACCTTTCTCAGTCACGCAAAAATTACTTTGTTATGTGTTTTTCAGCCGCAACTCTAAAACTGCGCTGCAAAAGTAGCCGTGTGTGACCTTAGCTTTACATAAATGCGAAAACACGTATAATGCAATCACTTTCCATTCCATATTACGCTGCAACTGTAAAAGCGAGTTAAGCGCACACGGTACACAAACGCGCATCATCGTAAATGAAGCTTCAAGGGTCAGCTAACTTCTAGTGTGTTTGTGTCTTGCGACAGGTCTCGGCGAACGGACTTTAGTAAAATTGTTATGTTTTATTTACTTGTCACAAGTGAGTTGGTACTGAGATATCTTGTTTCCCCCTTGCACCAACTGAGCCTGCTTGTTATTTAGCTGACTTCAAAGTATGAAGTGAGACAGAGTTTTTTGAGGTTATTATGTCAAAAGTAAATAAATGTTTAATCATAGAAATATATGTAAATACGTAGTTTCTTGAAAATTAATACTTCTAGTAGCTGCAGCAGTTATAATGTTATACTGCAGGATAATAATGATTACATTACTATTTATTTTCCACCCACCTTGTGAAAAACAAATGATTACAAATTTGTGGTTATGAGGCGTTTCTGTTTGTTTACATAAATATGTTGAATTGTATGTTCTTTTTATTTTTCAATGATCTTAGGTAATCTCACTTTATCTTAGCTTACTACACCTTAGTACTAAGACGACATGTGATAAAAAGAATACAACTAATATTAGGTGTATTCTTTTTACCACAGGTCGTCTTAGTACTAAAATGTGCTAAGCTAAGACAAATCAAGATTAACTAAGCCCATTGACAAGTAAAAATAACATACAACTTTACATGTTTACAAGCAGAAACACAACATAACCACAAATTTGTAATTGTTTGTGTTTTTCACAAGGATGACGGAAAATAATAAAATAAATAATAATGTAATCATTATTTTCCTGCAATATACTATCATAACTGCTGTAGCTTATTTATTTTCAATAAACTATGTAGCTACATGTATTTTCTATGATCAAACATTTGTTTTTTATTTGACATAATAACCTCAAAAAACTCTGCCTCACTTCATACTTTGAAGTCAGCTAAATAACAAGCAGGCTCAGTGGGGAACAAGTTATCTCAGTACTAACTCACTTGTGACAAGTAAATAGAACACAACAATTTATTAAGATAATTACTAAACTATTAGCCCCTCCGCACACAGGTCGACTGATTTGCAAACTAGTTGAGCATGAAACTGTTTGGTAACCTTGGCTGTGTACGGGAGTGGGGGGTCCACACTAGGGATTCTGGGTCTCGACAGTTTTTCTATTCTTGGGACTCAAGCCTTTTTTGTAAAGTCCCGGGAATCCCGGATAATAATATTGCATAGGTAGGTATATTATTATATGAAATAAAAGATTATTAGACATAAGCAATATCAAATTAGCCTGTAATCAATTTCCCCTAAAAGTTCCCATTGGAAAATAACTAATAAATAACAATAATAGTATTTAATTAAAATAAATAATTAATAAAAATAAATAATATTTATGTCCGATTGCATTATAAAGTACTGTTTATTGTATTGTTTTGCGGCAGTAAAACTGGCTTATTATTATTTACGTAAAATAAAGTGGTAGTAGTAAAATAAAGTATGGCAATTGCATATGACATGTCAAATTTTCTTCTGTCAAGAATAAACGTCAAATTTATAAACTGATTTTTTTTTGATAATTAGCCAATTTTAGGAATCGAACATAAAGCTTTGTATGCAACTCTTACATAAAATCAGACTTTATAGACTCGCCCTTTTTATAGGCCTTGCTCGCTCGGCCATAAACTGGGCTTGTCTATAAAGTCCTACATTATGTACTTGTTACCAAGTGATAGAAAAATGCTACGAAGAGAGATTGAGCTACACATATTATATATAGACTATAAACAAGCATTTGACAGCCTAGAAAGGAAAGCCATAATGGAAGACATATCAACGCTAGGAATACCAACAAAAATTAAAAGACTAATTAAAATGACACTGGATAAATCGAAAGCTGCTGTGATAACAAAAGAAGGACTAACTAACCCAGTGAAGCAAACAAAAGGAGTAAGGCAGGGAGACGGCCTATCCGCAGCACTATTTAATATAACATTAGAAGGTGTAATAAGAAGTTGTAAAATAACCGGTTCCATAATACAAAAGCCAATACAAGTAATAGCGTACGCCGACGACATTGCAGTAGTAGCGAGAGACAAGAAAAGCTTGGAGAAGATAATAAAGAAAATGGATGAAGAGGCACGAAAAAGAGGACTAGAAATAAACCAGAAGAAAACCAAATACATGAAAATTAGCAAAGAACAGAAATCAGATAACAAAACAGAAATAACATTAGGAACATATAGATTCGAGCAAGTTCAAACCTTTAAATACCTTGGGACAGTGATAAGTAATAGAAACGACAGAAGCATAGAAATAGCACAAAGAATAAAAGCAGGACATGGCGCATACTACAGATTCAAGGAAATTATGAGAAGTAAACAGATAAGCAAGGAAACCAAAATGAGAGTGTACAAAGTAGCAATAAGGCCAGCGGTACTATATGCAAGCGAAACAATGTGTATTACAAATAAAGATGCAGAAAAACAAAGGTATTCGAAAGAAAGATAATTAGAAGAATATATGGATCAAAGAAGATAAATGAAGAAATATATATAAGACTAACAAACCAGGAGATAGAAGAAAGACTAAAAGGAGAAAACATAGTAAAAGAAATTAAAGCCAGAAGATTACGTTGGTACGGACATATAAACAGAAAAGATGACAACTCAATTACGAAGAAGATAATGAAATGGAAACCACAAGAAACAAAACCAAGGGGGAGACCAAAAATAAGATGGGAAGACCAAGTAATAAACGATATAAAAACCATGAAAATTGAGAAATGGAGAGAGAGAATAAAAGATGGAAAAATGGAGAAAAGTAGCAGAAGAAGCAAAGAAACACAACGACCTATAAAGAATAGTGGAGAGGAGTGACGAACCACCCCACTAATACAGTCAAAAGAGCTCTAAAGAGCGGCACCAATTCCGCATAGGAATGTATTGCCAGATATATATATGTACTTGTTACATAAATAGCTATTAATGAAAAGCACAGCAATACATAAAAAGATTCACCTGTCATAAAATTCTTTCTTTTTTCTCTTCCAAAGCAAAGCCTTTCATATTTATTAGTGTTGTATTTTTTGTCCGCAAGTTTTAAGTCATTCATAACTTTAACAAAACATTCTTCCTGAATATGAGAATAATTTAAGAAAGCCAGTATTATTTCAAATATCCATTTGAAGTTTCCAAAATAAACAGTTTTAAATACCGGGTGATTTTTTAAATTTCTGATCTAGTAAGTCGTGATTTTTACGCCGTATCGAAGGTCACCGAAACGTAGGGCGTAGCGTTGATCACACTGCTATTCCAAATGTCATTTATGTGACAAATTGACTACTTACTTTTACATTTATTAAACAAATTGATAAATATTTAAACAGTGATCATTTGCGAAACATGCTTTTACCAAAGTGTGCATTTTATTGCGAGTTTAAGTGCAATTTCGATGTGATTATTGACTTGAGAAGTTTAGGTTATGGTTACAACTCGCTTCAATTTTTATTCCTTGGATTTAAGAAATAGCAAGATTTATTCACAATTATAACAATTTACATTGTTAACACAATATTTATTCAAAATTTACAACAACTGTTGGAAATGTTGACCTTCAGCATCTATACACAAATTAACTCGGCGCTTCATATTCTCGAACACTCTAATAAGCACTTCTGGTGAAATCCTTGCACATTCTTGTCTGTCAAACTAAGCGTTCAATCACAAACGAAAGGTTAGTCTTGAAAAAGACTGATTTTTGATAATAACCGAGATAATAACTGGCGAAACGGAATTCAAAACACGAGGAAACAGTGAAGCACAAAAGACGGCAAAAGCGAGAACAACACTGGAGTAGGTTATGTTTATGTCAACATTTTTGAAATCTGACAGTTGTGACAAATCGAACGATTCAAACTACGCCCTACGTTTTCCGCATCTTTTGTTTTAAAATTATGTCATGGCTTTCTAGATCAGAAATTTAAAAAATCACCCAGTACATTCATCCTTGTAAAACCACTTTGCTCTTTCTTAGAAAGAAATATCTGTTTGCACCCTACAACTTTTTATTATTGCTGATTTTGTGTGGTTATAAATACGTCTATATGACTTTTTAAATAAAAACATTCTGTTTAGGTCTCTAGCAAGACTTCTATTTAAAAATATTAGTACCTGTTTATAAATAAGATAGGACATTCCGGATTAAAACCTTTTTGAATATACAGTGAAGCCTCTCTAATTCGGACTAATTAAAACAGGGGTAATCCGAATCATCGCGGTTTTCGGATTACCGCGTTTGTAGAGTTACAATGTTTTATTTGTAAATAAATGCATTTAAAACATTCTGCAAAACATTTATTTAAAAAGAACTACAAAAATATTTACGCAAAAACTGTTTTAAAAACACAAGAAATAATATTCTGCATTAATATATCGTTAACCAAAAAAGGCGGTGATTTTTACTTGTTTCCTGTTTTTTGAACTTAATACGTTAGATAGATTTTTCTTTTAAACCTTCCGGTATCACAGTTGTTTCAAGTTTTCTACTACCCATTGCAAAGCCACCGCTTTGCAACTATTTCTTAAAGGGCTTCACTGAGTGTGAATCATTGAACAGCTTTTCTTCCGCGATTTTTAACACACGCAAATTGTCTTTTTAAAATTAAGTATCCAATCTTTACTCGCCCTGACGTCATCGTTTTGAAACCATCTTTAAAAAAGTCACAGTAGCGTGCAGAGTATACGAATCACTGGAACCATAGCGTACGAGTGTGATAGCGCATACGTTGCATCGCGACTGCTTCCACTGTTTCATATGCACCGCACGCTGCTGGATAATGATGCTTTGCCTTTTTATCCAAAATTTCGGAGGATATAGGTGACATAATATCAAAAACCATCCAAACAACTTTTCTTCCATCTCCGGATATTCCGCAGATTTTAAAGTTTTTTTTAACTTTGTTATATGATCCTTCAGATATTGTAACAAATCTGGAAATGTTTAATATTTAAAGTTACAATGCGGTCTTTAAACATTTAACAATTTTTAAATTTACCAGAAAATCTTTTTATGTATGGCGGAGATACATAAAGTCGTAATTCGTAAAAGAAGTATCAGTTCTTTTTTAACTTATAAACCTTTGTAACTAATATGAATTGTGAAGTTGCAATGTAACCACTTCTAAAAAATACGTGACTTTTTATGATAAGAATTTGCCAGACAAATTTATATAACGTAAACATAAATAAAATAAAATCATTTATTTTATCTACAACGGTAGTTTTGTATCAAATTACACATCTGAATATCCATTGCATTCGTTACTATAAACAAAACTTGAGGACTAAAAACAATTAATTTGAAAGTTCGGATTATCAAAACCTTTAAATCTGGATTACAATAAACCCAATGTAAATAAAATGCTGGTCCGGATTATAGTGGTATTCGGATTAACGTAGATTCGGATCAACGAGACTTCACTGTAATTGAATAGGAAGTACAGTTTACTTACGGAATAGCTATCCAGGTATGGTAATACTTAACAGAAGCTTCTTACTGAAACTAATCCCTTTTTCTGTATTGATTGTTTATAGACAGTTGTGAACAATTTGTATGTCTTTGAAATGGTTGTTTACTAGTTTCTTTCAAAAAAACTGGTAAAGAAAATCAAGTGTGTAGGGCGACGCTCTTGTTCAGAACTACATTTTTTATCTAATAATTTTCTCAAGAAATTAAAATAAATAAAACCCCAATTCTAAAGTAAGAATTTTAATTGAATATCTTATACAAAAGTCCCGTGTCTCGAATGATTTTTCCTGAGACTCGAGACAACAAAAAATTGAGGAATTCCCGGGACTTCTGTCCTGGAAATTTCTCGGGTCAGACACCCTAGTCCACACATGAGTCAACTAACTAACTGAACGATTTCAAATCAGTCTGCAAATGGTTGAGTGCGATCATATTTGCTAGTCACAAAACAGTTTTAGTGCATGGTTCCACGTGCCTAACCAAAATGAGTGATCAAAAGATGAATATTATTTTGGTCGGAGAGGTAGAAAAGCATGAATCCTCAACAATTCCATATAACAATCTTTGGACATTCTATAGAATGCTATGAACTTGCTGTCTTTTGACTTAGTTGTTCTGCTGCTACAAACAACCTTGACTTAATATTTCTCTGTATATAGGGATGAACCCAATATTCCCTTATCAATGCTCTCTGTACTCTGCGGTACTGATAATAGGCAATAATGTCTTCTTCATCTGAACTACTACTTGACATTTTGTCAAAAATAGCTTTGGGACTACAAATTAAAGAAAAGAACTAAAAAGAAAAAGCTTTGCTTCGACTGATCCAGATTCAGTTGTGCTGGTAGATGGTTCCAGGGTGGCCAGCCAGAGTGCTGCTTTGAAATTCAAGGTTTTCTTTTCGGTTTTCCAGGTCATAAAATATCATTTTTCTCGGTTTTCTCCTTCAATAACTTACGCATAGATCCCATATTGATGATCAAATTATTTGTTTGGAATTAATAAGTATTATAGTTTTACAAAACACATTTTTAGCGCACGCGTCCAAGTTCAGAAAACGACCCGCTTATCGTCCAGTTTTATAAAAGACAAGTGCGCTAAAACTACTATTTTTACGATTTGTCCTTGTCCTTTAGAAAACTCCTATTTGCCACTTAATTAACTATTTTCTATTTGCGTTAATTTGTAATCGTTTTAAAAAAATTAACTTAAGTTTTAAACAAAATTTGTTCAAAAATTTTAACTTTAAAAATAAAATGTTACTGTTTCCAGTATTCAACGGAATCTCTTTTGGACTTGCAAATACATGTCTAAATGGCTTCATTTGGACAAGTAAATAGAAAAAATATTTATATACCAATGCCCCGAAATTTATATTTAACGTATTGAGAGAAAAATTGTTGCTGAGGCCGTTTGCGGTCTAGGCAGGACAATCTCGAGAACGCTAAAGAATTTCACAAACAAGGTATACACAACATGTTTTGTGCAACCGTAAAAAATATGTAATTACAAATTCCATTGCTTTTGAAAAACTGGCTGTTTAACTCATTGTGAACAGAAAGGTGGCTTTTATGTTGCAGTGTTTCTATGGAAATGACATAAATAAAGCAATTAGTTTTGTAAAAAATCGTAAAAATGTTTGGAGATACTGGCACTAAGTTAATTACTTACCCTTACTTTACTAAAGGTAAAAGCCGCAAAATTGCATTTTCTTATCCTGTCCGCATGTGTCCACTTCGTGTACAGTTGCACAAAAAGTTGTATTAATGCACTACGTGTTTTTGCTTGTAGCCTATACCTAGTTTTAGTTTTTTATTTTTTCCTGAAAAAAATTCCCGACTTTGATTACTAATTCAAGGCTTTTTCTCGAATGTGCAAATTCCCGGTTTTCAAGGTTTCCAGGTTCGCTGGCCACTCTGGGTTCCGTTTTGGTTGCAAAATGGTTGTGTGTGTGACTAGTTTGAAACCAGTTTGCAATTAGAGTTGCAAATCAGTAGACCCACGTGTGGAGGGCTTTACAGTATTGTTGATTAATGAAGTTTTTCAACTGACTTTAATAAATTGTAGATGATGATAGTTGTATTCTTTTTACAATTTTTAACGAGATTAAGTAAGATTCTTACTTATTCTCATTATCTTAGTGAAGTTGGTGTATTCTATTTACTTGTCACAAATGAGTTTGTACTGAGATAATTTGTTTCCCCGTTGCCCCAACTAAGCCAGCTTGTTATTTAGCTTACTTCAAAGTATGAAGTGAAACGGAATTTTTGAGGTTATTATGTCAAACGTAAACATATATTTAATCATAGAATAAATAATTATTAAATATGTACTTTATTGAAAATGAATACTTCTAGTAGCTGCAGCAGTTACAATATTATATTGCAGGAAAATAATGATTACATTTATATTTTATTATTTTCCGTCATCCTTGTGAAAAGCATGAACGATTACAAATTGGTGGTTATGTTGTGTGTTTCTGCGTGTTTACATAAACATGTTGAATTGTGCGTTCTTTTTCCTTTTCAATGATCTTAGTTAATCTCACTTTGTTTTAGCTTAGTACATCTTAGTATTAAGACTTAAGTGGTAAAAAGAATACAACTAAAATCTGTAATTTAAGAATAAAATAAAATTCCCGATCTTGTTTACATACACAGACTATTTCCTAATAAAACTTTGTATATCCTATGCAGTTTTGAAAATGAGTTTTATAGAGCAATAATATTGTAAGCAAAATACATATAAAATAAAAACCATGTAGTTTATATTATTTAAAAACAGATGTTTGGGAAAGGAGGTGGTCAAGTAGATTGTGGGTTCTTAGGGGGTCAGGGTGGCCTGATGTCTTGGATCAAGAGTTATCTTATTGAGCTTTATAATTTGTGAAGAACAAAAAATTTTTTTCAACTGAGATTAAGGTCACTTTCACAGGTTTCCCAGGGATCTCATTTAGACCTGGTGCTCTTCAATCTATTTGTTAATAATATTGGTGACATCATAAATAATTGTAATTTCTAATTCTATGCAGACGACTTAAATATTTACAAGTTGATTGGTAGATTGGAGGACACTCAGGCTGTGCAACGTGATTTGTATAGGTAACCGGTGTTCCATAAATGGTATGAAATTCAATATTATATGGTTATATTTTAAATTCTGTTAACAGTATTAGCGATCTAGCAAGTAATCTTTGATACCCATATTAAATACACTGTTAATAAGGCTGTGAAGACGTTTGTCCTCATAAAATGGTTATCTTGCGATTTTAAAGATGTCCCCTCTATAGAAATGCTACACTTGTAAAGCGCAATTATTTTCCGATTCATTTCCTTTTTCGGATGACATTTTGCTAAAGAACAATTGTATCGTAAAATTATCAATATTTCTGTTTTCTCACTTATTTTACCTATCTGTTCCACCTGTCAACTTACAGAAACAATCAACACCAATGGTGGTGTAATATATTTTGTCATGCAAAGTTAATCAGAGACCAGATCTTGAATTGACATTGTATCATACCTGTTATTTCTGAGATTTTATTCAATCCTTCAGCAATGTTATTCTTGGTAATTTTTATGTAATTTTGAAATTTAAGAGAATCCAATAAACTCCATAAACCATTAGCAGAATTATTTCCTCGTCTGCCTAGACCAGTAAGCGACTGCAAATTCTTTATAAGCACATCATCCAAAAAGTGTGGTATGGATTGAAGTTTTTTTATTATCTCCTTTTGATACTGACCTAAAACAAATTAAATTGTTGCATTATACGATTATCGTCGGTATTCACAATCGGTGATTAGCTTTAACTGGATGTTAAACACCATGGATGGAATTGTTTCAACAATCGTATCTATGGTAATTAACACCTAGTTAAAGTTAATCGGCGATTGTGAATACCGCCGTATAACATTTTAAAAAACCAGTGTTTACTATAGCACTCAAAACAAACGTAAAAACAGGAAAGTTCTATAGTATTTATTGTAGAAACAAGTTCTATTTTAAATACATATGGCAACATAAAGTTATCTCCATATTTGACAGTTATTGATTTACAAAATATAAAATTTAACATTTGACTTGATTAAACTTGTGTCACATCCGCAGGACACTGGATAACTTTCAGTTATGTTTGAAACTTTTAAGCTTCAAAGATTAAGCTTAACAATTAAATGAAATAATGGACAACAGTAATTTAATAAGTGATAATGCCATCTGAATGAGAAAGGGAATGAAAGACTATTGTACACTTTCATGAAAAATACAAGGAACAAGGTAAAAACTATGTTGTTGATCATTTTATGTTAGAAAGGTTGTCAAGAAGAACAATCTAAATATTATCACAAGATATAGTGTAATTAAGAAAAGTGGATGATCTGGGGGATCTTTTTTAATCATTAATCAGTTGATTGAAGGTTTAATTGTGACATTTCAATTGCAATTAAACTTAATTTCAGTTAATACGTCAATTGCAATTAAATATCACAACTAAAATTGTTAACTAAATACTATTTATGAATGTTTTAATTTAAATAAAAAAAATAACTCTGAAGGTCATTCTAGTATTTTGTAATAACAGCAAATCACATTTCATCTTGTCCCAGACTAAAAAACAAACCCCAATGAATAAAAAGAGTAATTGAAATATCTTTATGCAAGGATTGTAATATTGGGTGCACAAATAAACTTTGTAAGCTATTGCAAATGTATTATCTGCACAATCTCTATAAGAATATAAATGGTAAAATGGTTTTGATAAGAAATAGCAAAGTATATTGCTTGTTGCCTGAAAACATAATGTCCCAGCTGGAATTACAAATAAAAAACATCTGATTTCTTAAGAGATGCATTATTTATACAGCAATATCCTGTCTTTGTAATAAATATCAGGTTAATTGTGATCATAATGAAAATCTCAATTGTTAATTGTAATGGCAATCACAATTAATAATTTTAACTACCAATTAATTAATTGTGAAGTGTCGGAGCAACTAACAATTAATTAATTGTTAAATGCCAGAACAAGTAACAATTAATTAATTGTAATCATGCAAAATAAAAAATATTCACAATTAACTAATTTAATTGTTAATTGCTAGTTTAAGTTAAAGATTTAATTTTGCCCAACACTGCTTACCTATAATAAATTTGCGAGCTCACTTATTTTTGTTTTATAGTAATTAGCCACAGCACACTTTTTTAAATTTTTTAAATTATTATTTTGAAAATTGGAAACCTCGAACTGTAATTAATTACAATTTAAAAAAAGTTAGACCAAATTCTTAGTTGTAACCAGTTATAAGCGTCACAGGAACTTACATTTCAACAAATTGAAAATGTCTTAAATGAATTTTATAATAGGATACTGCTTGGCTGGTGCTGGTGCCAGGGTCAGTGAAGTAAAATTTGCTGAGGTATGGAGTAAATACATATAGAATAAATAACAGTCGATAGGGAGGAGGGGGAGAGGTAACATTAAAAAATAATTTCTAGCCTTATATGGTGAAACTCTATAATCATGAAATAAATAAAACAGATTATTTTATCTTTTTATCTAGTTATTAATTTTTTGCATTGACCTTAGCGACATGTTTGTTGATATTTATATTATCATTGATAATGACAGCTTAGCTGTCGAAACAATTGTCAGACGGTAGATTATAATAAACTTGTGAAACTTTTACTAATCTGTTTTATTTCATTTCAGGGTAAATTCATAATTCACTGTTTCATATTTGTATATAAAAATATTCAATATTTACAAATAATTACACCAATATTTTTGTAAATTAAAGATGTACATATTCAACTGCATATAATCCAACTTGCATATGCATAATATTTTGAAAACTGCTAAAATGCTGTAATAATCGAGGCCTAAAAGATGGTGATCACTAATTAAGAATCGGAAACAACTTTTAACCGCAGTTGATTCTGTCGGCTGCCAGCTACCTAGTGCGAGGTCGTGGGTCTCATAAGATGTCTTCTGCAACGGGCGCCATGAGTCGATTACAATAATATATAATCTCCTATAAAAATAGGAGATATTGATATTCCTGTAGTCGAAAGTGCCAAGAATCTGGGGTTAATTATTGACAACACATTCAGATTCAAAAAACAAATTAATAAATATATACAAAAAGCTTATTATAATCTATTATCCTCACAAACACTACTTGAATAAAAACACAAAAATCTTGCTTAGTGAAGCCCTGGTTCTTTCACAATTTGCTTATTGTACACCCGTTTATGGTTCTTGCCTTGATTTTGAGATGTCACGACGTATACAGCGTGTTCAAAATTCTTGCTTACGTTTTATTTTATGGACTACCAAAGTTTGCACATATATCTTCTAAATTAATAGAAACGGGTTGGCTTGATATGAAACAGCGGCGTCATATACAGACAACAACGTTTTCCCATAACATAATAATTAATAGGCAGCCACCCTATTTATATAATAAGATAAGGTATAGAACAGATGTACACAACATAAATTTGCGACATAGTGGTCTATTAACAATACCTAAGCACAATACTGTATTTTATGAGCGGTCATTCAGTTATAATGTCGCAAAAATATATAATGACGTACCTCCAGCATTCAAATCACTATCAGTCAAACAATTCAAAAAAGCCTTGATTAAGCAGTTGATTACAGATTCTCATTGATGGTCCAAATCGCAAACAGTCATTACTAGTTATATAAGCATTAAGACGATTATTATTTTTATTATAGTAGGCTCCGTGACGGAAAAGTAAGTTAATATTAAAGTTACATAAACTTCCTAAGAATTAGGTTAAGTGGAAGAGTAGTGATATGACATGTCATGAAGCTGAACTTCACCTATTAATATTAAAACATGTATGTACAATTGTAAAATATTTACCTATAATAAAGACACTATTATTATAAATAGCTAACATAGAGTCTACTGCCGATAAATTTCAGTAAAGACTACACATCCTCCATTGTTTCCTATCTTGTGTCAACACCTTCTAGTTTGTTATTCTTGCTTCTTGGAAAACTTCTTCGATATTTCTCCACGATGTCTTGTTCGGGCATCCTCTTCGGTTTCTTCCTCCCATATTTGTCTTGAAAACTTGTTTTGCTAAGTGTGTTTCTTTGCTTCTCATTGTATGACCTAACCATCGTAGCTGGTTTTGTTGAATGATCACGTTTATTTTTGGCTCTTTGTACAATTTGTCTAATTCTACATTGGTTCTGCGTCTCCATCCTTCTTCTTCCTGTATTCCACAGTAATTCTTCTTAAAATTTTCTTTTCTCAAATTTTTAACTTTTCATTGCTTTCTTTTGTCACCACCCACATTTCACTATCATATGTTACAATAGGTCTAATTATTGTTTTGTACACTTTTATTTTTAGTGACCGCGAGATATTTTTATTATTTAGGATATTTTTTAAGGAACCCGCACTTCTAGACCCTGACGCTATATAATATCTCTATATGTTCTTCAGTTACTACAGATTGTAGAAATCCTCTGGTTGTTGTATCAGAAGGAATGCCAATTATTCGTAACGTTACTCAAACGACAACAAGTAACCAAATCCCAGGTAATAGAAAGATTATACGTCCACTGATACAAAGAGGGAAAGAAAGATTTAAAAAAGGAGAAAGAACTTAAGTTGAAAGGCGGCCTCAAAGAATTGTCAAACCGCTTCCAGCGTTGAAAGTGCGGCGATTAGTAAATGTTTCCTTAAGAACGTGTTCATAACCTCAAAAGAAATATAGATGGCTGCCAAAAATAAATGGAAAATTCACCACCCAGGATCACATTAAATCTGCAAAATATGTTTCCAATTAATACAATGAAAGAAAAATGCATTTCACGAAGGCGATGCCACTAGAACGTTCTTTCGAAGCTAACGTATAAAGGATAAGTAGTTATCGAAACAGGAAAGACTTTCGACTAATCCAAAACGGCAACTAAAAGTAGGAAGAATGCAAAAATCCCCAACAAAACTATAAAAGATGGCACAAAAGTCATACGATACAGAGTGTCACGAAATCAACTCGTAACATAATATGTATAAATTACATATTTATGTAAATAAATATACAGATCCAACCATTAAAAGCACAAATATTTGTTTGGAAACAGAAAATATCAATTCTTTGGTACTTTTATCATTCATTGACACTTTAATTCAACAAAAAGATTATAGGTTAGCTATCAAAAAAATATTTCCAATTGACACTCAAATACAAGACACAAACTACATACCAATACCATACTTTGGCAAGATATCAGAACAAATTGCAACTATAATACGAAAAACCACCAGTTACAAAATAACCTATAAAACTAACACCAACACTTTTTCATTTTTATTCAATGCTAAAGACAAAACACAAGATATCATGAAATCCGGCATTTACTGTTTGAATTGTTCTTTTTGTAACTTGGTTTATGTTGGACAAACACTTAGAAATTTCGACATAAGATACAAAGAACACGTACGCTCTTATAGACTTAAACATCCAGAAAAATCAAATTATGCCAAACACATTTTAGAACACAACCACCCAATGACACCTCAAAACAACATTAAATTCTTACATTTTTGCAACAACAAACACAAATTAGACATTTTAGAAGCTTTTGAAATATACAAACATAAACGCACAGTACCTTTAATGAATGAACAAACTAAGCTTAGTAATTCTCCTTTATTAGAAGTGTTAGATATTTAGTTTTTGTATATATTGTATCTAGTTACCTATTTTCTGTATGTACTTAGCAACGTGTTTGTTTATTAATCTTATCTACCTTTGATAATGACATTTAATGTTGAAACAATATTGTCAGGTTAAGATACTAATAAAACTTGTGAAACTTTAAAGTAATCTTTTAATTTGATTATATGTATTTCACTTTTATCATTCGATTTTTATAAAATTATAAAATACTGGGAAGAGCACATAGGAAATCGTATTTTTCGTAACGTAACGTTTCTCAATAAAAATTCGCGTCTTTTAGGTCTTAAAA
This sequence comes from Agrypnus murinus, assembly GCA_929113105.1. NCBI lineage: Eukaryota > Metazoa > Arthropoda > Insecta > Coleoptera > Elateridae > Agrypnus > Agrypnus murinus. Next base: position 77,216,092 of record OV816026.1, read on the forward strand.
ATTTCAAATAAAATTTTTAGGCATTTAAATTTGTATACCAAGATATTCTTGGTTCGTTTTCTTCTTGGAGGAATTTCAGGTCAAAAATGAATTTACCGCAGTTGACGACTACCAGTAAAGTTGTCAATTTTTTGATAAATATACACTGGTTTTAAGTTGAATGTTTCAAATTGTCATAGCTTTGTCAATTTTCTTCTTATTGACTTTGAATGCTGACTATCTGGAAGAGGAATCTTTTCTCTTTCTGAAATGATTCCTCTTGTTGATAAAAAAAAGAAGGATTATATTGATTTATTAAAGAAAAAATATGTTTAATAATATAACAAACAAAATCATTTATTGAAATTCACCGTTGTCAATAACACTATATTTGATCTAATTTTTTTATTTCTTAGGATATAATGGTTTCATCACTGTGCTCTTATATACATCTGAATAAGTTTTTTGGTACTCCTCGTATGCATGTATGCTTTTGGTCTTCATTCCAAGATAATCTGTCTTTATACTCCGTAAGTAATTTGATGCCTCTCAATAATACATTGTTGATTACAATTGATGCATTGAAGTTTAGAACACGTGTGGCACATGTGTATAAGACTAAAGGTTAATTTTCATGAGTAGTACAATTTAACCTTTTCATGAGTAAACGTTGAGATTCGTACATAAAAAGGTCTTAAGTTTGATTATGTGCGTGGGTCCCTACTAGATAGATACCTGATTTATCGAAACAAATCACGTGATACAAATATAATGTTCTCATTGGCCCGCAATTAAAACACAGGGCTGTATTAAGCAAAATGCTTCGCTCAGCAAAAACGTTAAGAACACTAATCACTGACTAACAAAACATGCAAAGTGAAACAGCTTGTTTAAACTGACTAACTATAGTCCGGTCAAAATAGACAATTCAATTTACAATAATTCGCATAGAGTTGAAAATTGGTACAGGTTTTAGGTACAAACAAAATTTTAAAAATCCCCACAGATCCTCGGTCTGCTAAAAAATTTATTCAAGGTCAAAGGTCAAAAGTATCGGTTTTTTGCATTTTTCTCGTAAACGGCAAGTGTTATTATAAAAATAGGTCAGACCAAAGTTGTAGATCATGCAATTATCTACAAAAATTGTTCTTATACTTTTTGTCCTACGAATCACCATTCCTGAGATATTACCATTTGAAACATCGAAAATAATAATATGCACATTGCACGTCTACGCCAAGTATTTCAAGGGGGCGTGCCGCCTTGAAATACTTGTATGGCCGGTTTCACAAAGCTTGATTAAACTCTGATTAACTTAATTGTGACTAAATTTGAGATCTAAAATATAATTGGATAAGATTCAAGGTCTGTTAAAAAAAAGGGTTGGAAATTAATAGATAATGCTTTGGAGCCAATTCAAACTTTACTCCCACCTGCTCCGGAAAAACTCTTTTTCAAAAACACCATTTTTTTGCTATTGCAAAAAGGGTTGTAGTGCAAATAGTGGCTGTAAAAAAGTCGGATTATTTTGTTCACCAGTATGTACCAATTGTCAAGGCCAGTCTTGCTCCAATGTTGAATCAAATGCAACAGATGAGGATTTTTATGATATCAATGAGGAGGCAACTATCCAGTAACAAGAAGAAGAAGAAAGCGAAGAATACATTACTGTTGAAGTAGCATTCGAAGATTATCAGTCAGACTAAAATTTTCCCGAAATCAACAATAATTCGTGCCACTTTAATAATTTCCAATAGTACCATTTTTTAGTTACATAATAGAATATTTTTGAATATTATTTAATAAAACTGAATCACAATAGATCGTAGAGTATGCCTACCGGGGAAATCAGGTTAAAAAAATTTGCCAAGTACACTATCCCACAGGTGGTGCGGAAATGTGTGCATATTATGTAGAATACGACTTCTTCAACTTTTAGAATCGCGATATCTCAGGAATGGTGATTCGTAGGACAAAAAGTATAACAGCAATTTTTGTAGATAATTGCATGATCTACAACTTTTGTCTGACTAATTTTTTAATAACACTTACCGTTTACGAAAAAAATGCAAAAATGCAAAAACCGATACTTTTGACCTTTGACCTTGAATAAATTTTTTAGCAGACGTAGGATCGGTAGGGATTTTTAAAATTTTGTTTGTAATAGTGTACCTAAGACCTGTACAAATTTTCAGCTCTATGCGAATTGTTGTAAACTTACCACTATTTTTTCGTCTATTTTGACCGGACTACTAACAAACAAACTATTTCACTTGGTTTTGGTAGTTGGTAATTTTATTTGTTTTGTGAATTTGTTAATTTTATTTCTTTTGGTACATTGTTTACTTTTTGTTTGTTTTGTTTGGTCAATCAAACTAAGAAACAAATGATTTTACTTCGTTTTGTTAGACTGTAATTTTGTTTCGTTAACTTTTTCGTTTCATTTCATTTGGTACATTGTTTACTTTTTGTTTGTTTTGTTAGTTTTGTTGGATTATTTGTTTTATTTGATCAAATCAACTAACAAACAAATTATTTCAATTCCTTTTGGTAGCCTGTAATTCTTTTTTTTTTATTTGTTCGTTTCGGTAAATTTTTACTTTAGTAATAGTCGTCAACTGTGGTAAATTCATTTTTGACCTCAAATTCGTCTTATAACTCAGAATATTTCAGTACACAAATTCAAAAGCCTAAAAGTTTTATTTGAAATCTTCAAGACCTGGAAAAAAACGCAAATTTTCCTCGAGAAACGTCATTTAAAAAAAAATTGACAGTTATAATGACAGTTATCAATATTTAAAACGACTCCAAAAACTATAGGATACACACTTTCATGTCAAAACATTGTAAATAAGAATGTTACATTCAAAAGTCTCAAAAAGTAAGATTTCCTATATTAAATCCCTTTGAAATTTCAACCCCTTGGTGGCAAGGGTTTGGGTTATTATCCAAATCAGGTAAAATTTTGCACAGCTCATTTTTTTGCATTCTAGACCGATCTAAGGGGTGGGGGGGGACACAAGGATTTTAACTTTTTATTTTGAGATTTTAAAAAACGTTGATTGTAACATGCAATTTAAATACTAAATATGGTGAGGTTGTAATAGTTTGTTTGTTTGTTTTTGGGCGAGGAATCAGGATGGCGAAGCATCCTTGTCCATGAGAGGAAAGCTAGTGATGCAATGGTCTATTAAACATCCCTCCAAGCTGAATGTCTGGGGCTGCTTCAACAAAACATGATTTTGGTAATTTATATCTGTTTGCCAAATATGTACCAAAAATGTTATGTTACCATCTATAGAAACATGGTTTATCCGTCATATCCAGCCCTGGACAGTACAAGAGAATATCAACCCTAAATACTTCAGTTGTCTCTTGCAGGCACTCGTATAAGCGCTGTTGAAGCATAAGTTAAAGGAAATGCATATTTTTACTTTGAAGCAGTTGACACTACAGCTTCATAGAATATACAAAAATCTTTACTTGAATCACATGCCGTGTTTTTAAATACCAAGCACAATCGCTGCTAGGCAATAATTGCAAGCAATGGATACCAGACCCATTACTAACTAAAAGCATTTTAGAATACAATAATAACTACTTTTAACTTCTTTATTATTTTTTAAATTCTCGTATTTTCAGAGATATTTCTGTCATTTTTTTGTGTGTATAACTGCTCAATTTTCAAAAACCTGAAATAAGTATAAATGGGCCATGAATTAACCTACCATGAACAGCGTTTTTCGTTTCATCTCTTGTAATACCAGTAAGAAGTGGGATTTTCGGCATCTCTTTATGTTGCATTTTATCTATTGGCTCACCTTCTACCATAGGTGGTAAAGATCGTCCATCATACCTATATTCTATTACAGGCATTGAACCCAAACGTCCTTGTAAGCCTGATGCAAAGCCATAAGATTGTAATCTAGTTTGCTCTATGTAAGAATCCCCCTTAAAATAATTATAGCAATTACTTTATTAGTTTCCTTCATCTTTTCTTTAAATACTTGTATAATGGAATTTGCTGGAATATTCTGTAGGCATTTTATCATAGTTAATACAGATGCGGTTGGACATCCATTATAATCTGCCACTTCCTTTGCAGTGATATCTGGTTGCTTATCAACTGCCCAATGAGATACAGCAGTTCCGGATAAAGCCACAACACCTTTTGTGGATCCTGATACAAAATAAATCTACATATTTTAAACTCTATAGAAAACACCTTTTTTTGATTAACCTTTAGCTACATCATTTAAAGCTGTTAGTACTGCACTGCTAGCTCCAGTACCATGGCCCATAACAACAATTTGATAAGGATTACCTCCAAAAAACCCAATATGATTACGAACCCATTGTACAGCCATTATCATATCCCATAAACCAGAATTTCCAGGCATTTCTTGTGTACCAGTGCCCAAAAATCCTAATGAACCTAATCGATATTGAATTGTTACAATTACCAAACGTTTGCCAACAAGATGTCTAACCTGGAAGATATATATTAGTAGTCCTTATCTTCTAGCTAGTATTTACTGGTACATTTAGAATAATTTACCCCATATTGTGATGCTGAACCATATCTGTAACCACCACCGTGTATCCAAATGACAACAGGTAATCCTATATAAAAAAAAGTTTATTATATGCAATTAATTAAATTAAAGAAATATTACCTTCAAAACCGCTAGGCAATTCAGGAGTGAAAACATTCAGATATAAACAATCTTCACTGCCAACAATTCGATTTTCACCAGGAACAGGTTGCACACAAGGTGGAGGAAATGTAGTTGCATCAACTGCGCCATTCAGAAAAAATTGCCTTGGTCTCTATACATAAAATAAGCTATTATTTAATAATTCACATTAATTGTTTAAAATTACTTGAAATCTATCTCTTCCAGTAGGAGAATGGGCATACCGAATCCCCCTGAAATTAAAATGCGGGTGGTCTTGAACACCACGAATTCGAGCACTACGACCAGCAAATCTTATATAAACAATTGGATCATCATAAGCAGGTGCTACAGCTGGTAATCCTCCAACAATCCTTTTAACTCTATGTCCATCAACATTTTCCACAGTACTTAGTACAGAAACAATAAATAAAAACGTATATCTTCTCATTTTTAGTACCTATAGAAAGCAGTGTTATCATATGCTAACTGAAAAAATATATATTAACATGATATGAAAAAATCTAGCAGGAAATTGTTGCTTTTTTTATCATATCAAATGCACCCACACTATGAAAAATAAAAGTCAATTATAATTTTATAATAATTTTATATTTAAAAATAATGAAATAATTTACACTAAAAATTAGTCAAGACACTTAAATTTATAAATACAAATTGTACAACAAATAAACTTCAATATAAACAAATGGAAAAGTAACTAAATATTTACTGAATAATAGATCTTAATGTATAAAAATCAGTACAAATAGATTTTTATTCTTAATTTCTGCTTATTATTTTATGAAAATGCACTAAAATTTAAAGAGAAATTAGTTAGCTTTGGAAGAAAACTGTCCTTTCTGGGTTAACGTGGAATCTTCATAGGTTTCAAGTACATCAGCCAAATGTTCATTATCTCTTGGTTTCTTAAACTGCTTCTTACGTTGTGCTGCTTTCTTACGTTTTGGTGCCATTGGCTTCTTGGGACCATGATCTTGCATTGACCGAATTCCTTTAAACAAATCTCAGTTTTATTCTTACGTCCACTATATTTATAAATTACAACAACTTATAATAACAACATGCTAAAGAGTTGAAATAATATAACTGCATACCTTGCTTTTCTAGGTATTCTTCTATTTTAGCATCATCCATGGCATCAACAGCAACAGCTCTCCATAATTTTTGAAATTCTTCATCAACTGGTAAACTTGCTGTTCTGTCGTTATAAAACAGGATTTTCTTTTTATCTGTAGGCCTCGTCACAAAAATAATTTCATTCTGGTTTTGTAAAGTCTAAAATATAATATAAAGTATGTTATCTTATTCAATTCTTAGCTCATCAGAATCTTTTTAAATGAAAAGTGACCAACATTTGTTTTTGTGAGGTTGGGTAGGAAGTCATATACAGCCCGTACGATATTTCTTGAGCCGAAATTCCTAAAAGACCGCTACGTCACTTTCTCGGAAATAACCGCATTTGACACCCGAGTTGGAAATACATTGGGGGCGTCGCCGGCTTTCAGCCTTACGCAAATAAATTTTTCTTTGTTTATTCCTTTTTTTTGTATTCTATTATTGTATTATATAACAACATGTATCTAGATGATAGTCACAAATTATTGTAATAAAAGAAATGAAAACACATGACTTACAAGATTGCAAATATTTTTACAATCTAAGTTTCAAGCAAGAGGTAAGGAAATTCTTCTTCTATCATTTGTGAACAAATTTTATATTTAAAATTTATGATTCATTCTTTCAATAATAGGGTCGTTTCACAATTTTGAAACTTAACGTTTTTACCATCTATATAATTAGTAATAACTCTACTTATTTTTTTTCAAAATTTCTAGCGCAACCGTTAGCGAGATATTCAATTTTAATTTTTTTTGTCCTTTTCTAGTACAACAACGTCATCGTCCTCGCATGCGCTGTATTAAAACTAAATATGTAAGTTGGCAATACGAAATCCTTTGACAGCTGTGTTTTGTTTATATTTACGTGCATGTGTTGATAACTTGATAGGTTTGAATCAGCTGTTGTTTTATTATACGTGTTCAGTAAAACAAGTAATAAGACGGCCGTATTTATTAATTAGCAGAAAAGAGAATGAGAATTTTATTAATATACGTAAATGATTAGCATGTTTTATTCAAGGTTTATTAATATTTAATATGGATGTCAAGAAGGGTTCGTGCTGTCGTATAAAAACGCGTCTTTGAACAGTACTCAAGTTTTATTTTATTTTCATTCTTTTAAATTTTTTACCGGGATCGGATGTAGTGGTTGGCCATTGGCAGAACTAACATTTTATTATGCAATTCCGGTACAGTACAGTATATTATCTGAACGCTGATATAATTTATTTCGTGTATGTTTTTGCTTGTAGTTTGACTAAAGACGGCCTTCATTATCCCTTTTTCTTTTAAGACAAAACATGGAACACGTGCTCGTCGCTGCCAAAGATTTCCAGTATTGCCACTGTTACGAATGCAAATCGCGTTCCATCTTGAATAGTACGAAGACGTCAGCGGTGTAGAAAAGGACGGAAAATATTTAAACTTTAAATTCGTATTATTAAGTTATCGTAATACATTTATCGATTTTATGTGGACCTGTTCATTACATAACTGTTATACTAATAAAATATACAAGTTATGTCAAAATCTAAATTCCATCCAACGACCCTATTAAATTTTCCAAATTCCATTCGTGAATAAATACATGCGGAAATGAATCATTCGTTTTCAGTTCTTATACTACTTATAGTTCTTACTACTCTGCAGTTTTATTTATATAAAATCATTAACCAACTTCATACAATATGGGCCGACACAAACAATTTAATTTTAATTTAATTTAATTAATAACAATGATAATGAAACAAATACTACTTCCACTTGTTTAAAGTGTGAGAGGAATTTAAAAGGAAATCTATTAACTTAAAATATTAGCCGCATTATGCTAATGTACATAATCAATTAAAATTTCTAGATGAAAACAAATAAATCGAAAACAGGGTATCAATTAATGAAGAATTATCAAACAAAATTCGACAGCGTGCATCAGCATAATTCACGTATGATAAGTTTGTGAACAATAAATATTTTTTAACACTCAACAAATATGATTCGCTCAGGAACGAGAATTTATTTATACCAAACAATTAAAAAATAAAATTCGCCAACGAATTCTGGGAATTCTGGCTCAACAAATATTAAACGGGCTATATATGGATAACATAATTTATTGATGTTTGTAAACTTGATGGATTTTCTCAATTACCTTTAATATCATAAGACATGATTGATAGACTTTCTTTTAATTTCATCTAACATTATACTGTATAACCCAAAAACTATATAATCGAAAGCTGTTCTTAGCTGTAAACAGAGTTTATGTTATCTAGATTTTCTCAATAATCACCACATTCAACTGGGTACATGGCTTAGTAAGCACAGAGGATGTGAGATAAAATTTTTGCAACAGTGCTCACTTGTTCAATCAATTTAATTGAAAATACACTTGCTTGTATTGATCAGGCACAAACATTAAGTTTTAGATTGCCCTATCAAATATTACTTATTTGCAATTGTTAATTTTGATAGTTTCGTCATATCATATCAAAAATAAACAGATATACACCAAGCACCACATAACTTGGCAAGAAGTACCATTTAAGTTTTAATGTCTTGAGTGTACATATAAGTACAAATATTTTTTTTAAATTTTTAAAATCAAGTTAAAAGTGAGCTTTATGATGTAATACTATACATCAGATCACCTGGTAATGGTGGTTGTTATAAAGACTGGAATTCATGTACTGAATAATTTAAAATTTGCAAATTTAGTTAAGGTTGCTATGGTTATCTTTCTTATACGTATAATAAATTAATATAATTTATTTTGATGTTCAAAAAATTATTGTTTTTGAGTAATAAAACACATACGTTTTAAATTTCACAGCAACTGAGATGTCGAAGGTGTATAATCACCCGTTACAAAGTGAATGGATCATATGTAGTCTTGCATTTATTATTTATTACGTACAAGATAGTTCAGGGATATTATTCTAGTAACTTAGAAATATACAATTACAACCACAGAGTACAGTTAAGAGGACATTCAAAATAACTTGAAAAAGAAAAAAACTGCTAAGCTACCACGAAGAAACTTTTTAGTAAACCGTGTGGTATACCCCTGGAACTCTCTACAAGAAGACACTATATCAGCACCAAGTTTGAATTCTTTTAAAAACAAACTTGACAGAGAAAACATAATGACTCTAAACATTGACTCGATTGTGACAAATTGTGCTATTACAACTAATAAGTTGAACAATCAAGTTCTAAAAAAATCTTTCAAACAAAAATTTTTAAGATAAATGCAAACTAAACAAATAGTTTCATCGGTTTCGACCGCCTACTATATACATAATAATAATAATGATGCTCACTGCGTCTTTTATAAATGTAAAGCCTTCAAAGACATTAGTTTAAAGCCTTTATTGAAGCTTGACATACACCGCTTCTCACCAAGTTACTTGGCTCTTGCTATACATGTAGTTTATTTTATAAATTATACGATACTGGGTAGGTTATGAGTTTACATTTTATTAACAGTGTACTAAAATCCTCACTTAGTTACTAAAAGTGATATTCAAAAACGTAATTTGAGCATCACTCATTTGTATGTAACTCTTACCTAGACAACCATGAGTCTCACAACAATATCATCGTTTACCTCATGCGGTATATGAATGCAAATGAAATGTGTTTTACATGTGGTTGACAATTTCCTTGACAAGTCTTTCGGTGCGGAACCGCAATGTAGCACTAATATGGTACTACTGTAAAGCAACTGCAATACTATTGTAGCACCATTGTGATGCGATTGCAATACCACTGCAGTGCAATTGAAACACTATTGTGGTAAGATTGCGATACCATTGCTAAATCAATACGGTACCATTGTTTTCTTTTTACTGCATAGATTACATAAATCAAGAACAGAGAATTTACTTATTTAGAGCCAAATTTATTTAGTTTACGAGCATTTTTGAAGCAGAAAAATGTCGAAATCTTACCTCAATAGTGCCTCAATCACACCGCAATGGTACCGCAATTCTTACAATGGTGCTACAACAGTATCGCAGTTGCTTTACAGTGGTACCATATTAGTGCTATGTTGTGGTATCGCAACAAAATACTTATCACGGAAATTGTCAACTACATGTCATTGACGTTCATACTGCATGTGGTAGAATTGCAATAATGCTGTGAGACTCATGGTTGTCTAGGTATGCTTATTTTTCATTTTTATTCAATCTGGTATTCAAGAACACCGAGTACTCATTTTCTACTTCCAAGTGATAATTTAAAGAATATTTGAGTAAGATTGTAGTGATCTGGTATTAACCTTAAGGACTGGGTTATAAGTAGGAGTTGACAGAATACTCCGATCAGATGGCGGACCTGTAGCAAACTGAATATTACTTGTGTACATTAAACCTTCAGCATAGCAAATTGTCTGCGGCAAGGGCTACCTGGATTTTATGACTATAATCCCTCAAAGTTGTGACACGATCTTTGCATCTGGGATCCTTCTTTTATACTTAAAATAAAATTAAAAAATAGTACGTCAAGTTTGCATAAGGATTGGGATTTTGAATAGGAATAATAACTCAGTTTCACAATAAATAATTTTAGGTATAATAATTAATTAAATAGACAAACGCGTAAATGTTAGCAATGATCAGCCTTGGTAGTGTAATGTCTGGCGTGTCGGACTTTCACCCAAGCGGCCCGGGTTCGACTCCCGGCGCTGGCAGGTCTGGTTAAGGTTTTTCTGCAGTTTCCCTTAGCTGTAACACAAATGTGGGATTTGCGCTGTTCCATCTATAAGTCGGCTGCAGCCGCACATTGGGCCTACATAATAATAATAATCGCCCCCTCCCTCCCGCACAAGCTTATAGCTTCTGGGGCCTTGGTTTAGGTTATGGGTTGTAGTAATTATTATTATTATTATTATTATCAGCAATGAAAATCTGTTTGTTCTAGCATGTCACTTAATTTTTAGCAACTTTTACATTTAGTTTTAATTAAAATCACTTTGTTCCGCTACTAAATCTTTCTAGCTCATTTATTGTTTATTTTATCATTTAGATTACAGCGAGGACTTTGCATAATTCTGTTTTTGGTAGAAGGATTGCTTAGACGCGAGCATGACAAGTCGCAGCTTACTCGCAAGCCTTGCGTGATGATGAAAAAACTCAAATAACTTTTTTTTTAACTTCGGGCCATTTTTTTCTCAACGGCAGATTTTTAAGAAATGAAAGAAGTATTTGTAGTTTTTTTTCCGAGTCGAAATAAGGCGCAAAACATAGTTTTACTTGAATTTGTTATAAACAAACTTATAAATAATTGACTAAAATGCAACTTTTCAAATCAGGAAAAATCACTACAAATATGTGTTTAATGATGATTGAAATAACGATGAAATGAGAAATTTTTGTTCATTATAACGTCTGTAGCATATTTTTTTCAAAAAACTGACTATAAACTTTAATAACGAATATTATTTACAAAAAAATATTTTCGCAAAATGCATTTGGATTAATGTTGAGCATGTTGAATACTATTGAAAAAATTTATTAACTTTTATAAACATTTTTCAAACGAATTTGGGTGATCCGTTTGAGAAATTTTAACTCTATTGTATTCAAACAGTTTAAACTATTTTTACTACCTACATTTTTGGGTATTTTTATGTATGTCCAAACCTTTATTCATAATCCTCGAGTAACTTCCTGAAAATGTAAAAAGGTTGACCTAACAGGGATGTCAGGTAGTTTTGGTTTTGTTGGTGGCCTAAGCGTAAATATGTTTCGATTGTTGTGCCACCTATTAGAAAACTGGTGAACCTCCTCCTATTAAAATGATTTTGAAATGGTTAAAACCTATTGCTTTGGATTTAATTAGATTTTTCTTCGTTTTTACAAAGTTATGATTAGTTTACTGATTTTAAATGGTATGGAGCAGGAGGTAACCGAAATCTAAGCAATTTGAAACAAAACTTGCTTAGTTATATCTTTTAATTCTATCGACTTCATGTTTCTTGATGAAATCTTTATAATTAAATAGGTTAATAATGATCAAGAAACTATAAATTCTTCTCATATCTTCAGCAATGATGCAAAGAACCTACGTTCATAAGTTTATAACATAATACTTAATTTAATTTCTATAAATCACTAAAAACCTATTTTCGATATAGGCTCCCGGAATTTGTTTTTTTTTGCATCAGATATTTTATTTAGTTGTGTTTGACAAATACATCTCGTAAAACTTTCAACTCTATCTAAATAACTGACTTATACGCATTTTTATAACAGCGAATTTTTGCCTATACCCAAACCTTAAATTCTATCTACCAGCAGTAATGTCAATAATAATAATGGATACATGACTTTTTATACTTTGCGTTCACAATCGGCTCATTGTGACATCGAAAACGATTTCATAATAGAGGCTATTATAACATCATTTTTGTAGACTATTTGTTTTATATTACATATAAACACATTTAATTTTGACACATTCTAACCTCACAAAACATGAAAAGTCATTTTATTGATTGTAATGCAATGTTTTTAATAGATTGAATTTACAATTTCTATAAAATTAATGTCGCAAAGTATAAAAAATAGTACATTATACTTGTTTTATAAAACATATTGTAGCACTCCTTGCTTCTGTCGTCATGTCCCAAACAACTTGTGCTACAATAGACCGTCTTATACAACTCGTATAATAATATACTATTAATGAATTTACTGAACACATTAATATTGATTTACATATTTCATTCAGATTAAATGGCAATGAGAGTTATAAAATAAAAAATAAAATTCATTTAGTTCATTAAATCAAAAAAACAGTCATTGTTGCTATGATCCTTCCCTCAATTTACATTTCAAGTAAGAAACTCATTTCACAATGTTTATGAATATGTAAAGTGAGTATGAATTTGGGTCATTTTGAAGTGAGTAAAAAAAAATAGTAAAAATGGAGTAGTTTACTGAACGCGTGTAGCCGGGGGGGGGGGGGGGCACTGTTATAGGTGCTTAGATTCATCTCTCAAAGCTGAGCAAAAACAGTCTATAAGGTCAACACCCTCAGACTATCCATTTATGAAATATTGATTTTTCAAATTTACATGTAAGTCTATGGAGAATGATCAATTCAGATTATAATGGAACAAAATAAAATCAAATGAACCTTACTTAAACTAACCTAACCTCACCTAGCATAATCTAAAATAAACTAAACTAACCTAATCTAGGCGCACCTACATTCCATCAAATTCAACACTTTTTTCTTAAAGTTACATATTTATTTATTAGAATGGAACCAGAACAAAAGATTTAAAAGCAGAAATCACCATATTGCTATTAGATAGCGTCTAATACAGCTTCAAAAGGGTCCAAGCCTAACTTTCGACAATGCAGATGCTGCAAGTATTCTCAGGACCAATCCTCAAGTCAACTCAATCCACTGTGTATGTTCCTATCGACTGAACATGGGATATAGAAATTATATCTTTTGAACAAAGGGTCTGCTGGGGTTTCAACATCAGTTTTGAAGCCAGCATATTATCTAAATGAAGTGTTCCAAGACTCGTCTCAATTGTGTAAGCGGTTCCATAGATACTTAAGAGGTTTCCATACTTTTGTGCCACATTGTATATAAAATCCATGTCGTGTCTGTCTGCCTTTCCAGAGGTTTTTTATACTTCCCAGTGACCTAGAAAATTGTAATTTTGCATGGAATTTCCTGAAAACTTGAGAATGACGCAAAAAGTGTTAAACCTGGAAAATTAAAAAGAGCGGAACCTAAAAAGTTTGTTCAATTGCACTGAAAATCGATAGTTGTCGGTTTTTAAATTGCTAAATACAACCTTGTTGTTAGTTTATTTTTATTATTATTATTAAATTTCTATCGGGTGCCCCTAAATCAGTACTTGAATGGTATAATTACAAAAAATTAATTAACTGATGGCATCAAAAGCGTGCCCGTTTAAAGCGTATTTAATGGTTTCAAAATAATCAGTTATCGTGGTGTATCAAAAAGTGTTAAAAAACAAAATTTTTCTTATATCGGAATATCTCATTCAAACTCGGTATATGAATGTAAAATGTCATTGGAAACATTATTTCATAATAAGATTTTTCTATATTTTAACAAATAAAGTTATTTTTCGTCGATTTTAAAAAACAATGACGAATTTGACAGATACTTATGCCTAGTTTATACAGTCATTAACAACTAAGACATTATCACTGGTCATTATCATTATGTAACTAAAGAAAAGTAGACCGGTTTATACAGCAATTATAAATTAATATTAACGCGTGCACATACTGCCATGAGTTCGCAATATTTGAATTTTTCGAGGGCAACTTCATGATAATGTAGTGGTTAACCTCTTTCGTTTCCCAGCAGGCATGCACACTTGCGATTGTCATTATATCATTATCAGCAAAATTAAAATTGAACCAATTCTTAATTCGTAGTTAATGATAGTAATTTCTTAGTGAGTTGTATAAACCGATCTGAGTAAACACCATCTTTTAATTCTCAGCTGTTTAGTGACAGTGATAATTTTTTAGGTGTTAATGACTGTATAAACCAAGCATTAATGTCACCTGTCAACTTTGACATGGCGTATTTCAAGTATTTTTAGAAGCAGAAGTGATTGCCCCTCAAATTTTTTTTTCAAGCAGAACATTAAAAAGATTTCCCATATGGATCCAACTTTATGGCAGACACTGTATAATGACAGTTTTACAACAATTATTGCAGATTTTCTTTTGACAAATTATATCTAATTTTTTTATGGTAACCACGGCCAGACATACAGTTGCTGATTGTGTGGGTGAGCACCCAATTCTGTGTGGTCGAGTAAAGCTTGAGTAATTTCTAGCAAGACTATTACAGTCTTAATAAATAACTGGCGATCGAGTGCCTCGTCTTGGTTATATCATCGTTATTTAGTTTAGTAGTCATAGTATATAATTTAATAGCTCTAAGTAAATTCATTATTATTTGTATTGTTAGTTTTTATTATTAGTTATTTGTTTATTAGTTCAGTTCTTATTAGTTAAATTAAATATGTTATTAATTAATTATGTTATAATAATATGTTATTAAAGATCTGATAAAACGAATACTTTATACTATTTTTGTATTTGCGATATTTTTTAATCATTTTAAAAAATAACTTACTTTTAAGTAGGGAAGGCTTTCTTAAGTTTCTTGACAGTTGGTAACACCTAAATCCAGATTCTGCATTTGTTTTTCAGATTTACAGCGTAAATAAGTTGACATTTGAACAGCTGTTTACTAGTAATACAGTGGTACCTTGGTTTACGAGCATAATTCGTTCCGGAAATGTACTCGCAATCCAAAGCACTCATATATCAAAGCAAATTTCCCCATGAGAAATAACGGAAACTCAAACGATTCGTTCCACAACTATTTCATTTAGTATTCATATAAGAATGGTACAAAAGTACAAAATACAGTATTGCTTCAGCACATTTAGACCCCACACACATGAAGCGTTAGCTAAGCATAGCATTGCATAAGTCGCGTACACATTTCAACGGTCGATTTTCATGAAGCACGTTGCAAAGAGCGATTCAAGATTCCCCATGCTATTGACTGGTGATGCCGATGGTTAAGCGCTTGCATGCGTATGATCGAGTGTTTTTGGTAACACGCGTTCAACGCGGTGTTAATCGCCTAATTTGTACTGGGTCTTATAGTACTAAAAAGCAGTCTCAACACTTGGACACAAGCTTTGCCAGCTATAGATGTCACCATTTGTGTCTTTTGATACTAATGTTAACTCGGAGCATGTATTTAAGCTCTGGTAGATGTGTGAAATCTACGAGCGAGCTATCTACGACTGATGAGAGCTAATAAGCTAGAAACTCGAGTCTAGAAGTGTTGTTTTTGGGTTTTCCACACTTATTCTTTTAGTAGGTCTATCTTTCTTTCTGTTTTTGATTTTAACATCTTGTTATTGAATCATATTGCCCACTACTACTAAATTTTTATACTTTGTTAACTAGTTTAACAATTGGCGACACTGAAAATTCTAATTCCCCATTTGGTTTTCAAATTTGCGTAAATAAGTTTGACAATTTACGAAATGGCTGGAAAAGAAATCCTCGACTTTGATCACTAATTCAAGGTTCTTTCCCGCTTTTTTCCTGATTGTGCAAATTCCTGGTTTTCAAGGTTTTCAGGTTCGATGGCCACCCTGATAAACCATTTCTTTTTAAGCTTGGTTAACTAGTGTTAATTCCTTTTATTAAATAATTAATCGGGAACTAGTTTTGTAAAATATGTTTATTTTGTGAACATTTCGGGTTCAAAAACAATACCGTGATAGTATTACTTATATTGTTAAATTTTAGTCTAGAAAAGGAATTACTACATAAACCCGAAACGTTGACAAAATAAATATATTTTACAAAACTGGCTCCTGACTATTTATTTAATAAAAGGAATGAACTAAAACTTAAAAAGAAATGGTTTTATGTTTGTTTCTAATGTATACTTTAGTCATTTATCATTATCAAAAATTAAAAAAAATTTCAAATCACTTTTATTAAGTGCTCAATACCTGCAACTGATATGTCATTTGTAAACAAGCCTAACAGGAATTTATTGCAGTTCAACTATGATCAGGATGTTTTTCAATTATCTTAGTTTGTAAATTGAGGAGCACGATCTGGACACGTATGCATAGGCACAAAATTGCAGAGAGTGCAACTCTATCGTAGCATTGCCTCATTTAGTTATGTTGATGCGATGTATTATTCACTTCAGCAATCCATTTATAGCCAAGTCATTTGATAACCAACAAGCATAATTTTGCCCAAGTTATGCCCAGTTTTGACAAATAGTTGTTTTATTTTGCTCAACCCCCCTTAACTCGTGAGTCAAAATCCGAATTTCTATGGTGTAGCACCCCCATAAGCGATTGCAATAAAATAAAGTAGGCCATAATTTTGCCCAAGTTATACCCAATTTTGGCCAACCTTATTTTTTTACATAAACCAAACCAGATCTTCACGAATGCAGGGTCCTAAACGCATCACAGGGTATCTATAACACATTACACACGTCTTAAACAATATCTGATCTTGGAATTAACTTTTGACTCACTACCTAACGATCTCCAGGAGCGGATTTTAAACATTTCTAAAGTTTACCCAAGCTTATAGTTATTCTTGAACCTATACAACTGAACCAGATTGAGTTGAGAAATAAGGTTGGGCAAAACTTGAAAACCCTTTGAATAACCTCTATAAGGTTTAGAATTGTTAGCTAGTGTGTCTAAAGTTTTGCCCAAGAACAGAATTTGTTCTACAACTTTCAGCTAGAATCCTAGATATTGAACTTTATGAATGAGTCACTGTGTTTAAATCAAGAAATAAGGTTGGGTAAAACTGGAAAACCCTTTGAATGCCCTCTACAAGGTTTAGAATTGTTAGTTAGTGAGTCTAAAGTTTTGCCCACGATCAGAATTACTTCTACGACTTTCAAACAGAATCCGAGATATTAAACTTTACATTTATGAATGTGTCACTGGGTTTAAGTTAAAAAATAAGGTTGGGCAAAACTTGAAAACCCTTTAGATGACCTCTATGAGGTTTAGAATTGTTAGGTAGTGAGTGAAAAGTTAATCCCAAGATCAGATATTGTTTAAGACGTGTGTAATGCGTTATAGATACTCTATGATGCGTTTAGAACCCTGCATTCGTGAAGATCTGTTTGGTTTATGTAAAAAAATAAGGTTGGGCAAAACTGGGCAAAATTGTGGCCTACTTTATTTTATTGCAATCGCTTATGGGAGTGCCACACCATAGAAATTCGCTTTTGACTCACGAGTTAAGGGGGGCTGGACAAAATAAAACAATTATTGGTCAAAACTGGGCATAACTTAGGCAAAATTATGCAATAGTTTTTTTTCTCGAAATTCTTATATGGGGGTGCCAAAAACATACACCATAGAAATTCGGCTTTTGACTCACGAGTTAAGGGGGGCTGGGCAAAATAAAACAACTATTGGTCAAAACTGAGCATAACTTGGGCAAAGTTATGGCCTACTTTATTTTATTGCAATCGCTTATGGAGGTGCCACACCAATTCGGCTTTTGACTCACGAATTAAGGGGGGCTGAGCAAAATAAAACTATTAGTCAAAACTGGGCATAACTTGGGCAAAATTATGGCGTACTTTATTTTATTGCAATCGCTTATGGGGGTGCCACACCATAGAAATTCGGCTTTTGACTCACGAGTTAAGGGGGGCTGGGCAAAATAAAACAACTATTGGTCAAAACTGAGCATAACTTGGGCAAAGTTATGGCCTACTTTATTTTATTGCAATCGCTTATGGAGGTGCCACACCAATTCGGCTTTTGACTCACGAATTAAGGGGGGCTGAGCAAAATAAAACTATTAGTCAAAACTGGGCATAACTTGGGCAAAATTATGGCGTACTTTATTTTATTGCAATCGCTTATGGGGGTGCCACACCACAGAAATTCGGCTTTTGACTCACATGGGGGGGCTGGGCAAAATAAAACAACTATTGGTCAAAACTGGGCATAACTTGGGCAAAATTATGCAATAGTTTTTTTCTCGAAATTCTTATATGGGGGTGCCAACTTCACGCAGGTAGCATATTTGCATATTGTTATAGTGTTTTTCTATATGCCCATGTTTTACAGATACAGATATTTGCAATTAAAATTTGAAGGGTTTTCTTCAAAACATTTAAAACAACATAAAAAAGCTGTGAACGCTTGATAAAAGAGTAAATACAAACTTGAGAAAATATACCAACCACACAAACAACCCAAGTAACAAAATCTGTCTATACCAAATGTAGACTGCATGCACGTGCTTATATTTCATCAATAATATCACATATATTTTTATTAGCACGTGTGCGCAATCTTTTGCTGGTATAGACAGATTTTGCTACTTGGGAAGATCACTTATTTTACACAGCAAATATAACACATCACTATCATTCTGCAGCATAAAACAACGATGATCTCATCTAGTACATATTTTTTAAACTTATGTGTACCTTCAAAGCTTTCTCAGCATGTGGTAATGATTCTGTAATGTCTTCTAACAAAACACCTCCTAAACCTTTTAAATCTTGTTGTTTCAAAAGTTTTAATAAACTCTTTCGATCTTTTAATTTATACAAAGCCTTAAAGGTAAATTTGCCACCATCAGGTGTAACTTCAATCTTTGGATTATTCTGTAGTGCCTCAGATTGTAACCACTAAAAATGTAATTTAGATTGAAAAAAATGCATAAAAATATTAGAAATCTTTCAATACCATTTTAACTTTATTGCCTACATCTAGCTGATTAGTCTCGTCTAATATTTCTTCTAAAGTAAGTGGATGCATGTCTCCTTCTTGATGTCTAGTACGCATATGTTTAACGATCTTTGCTAGTACTCCAAACCGATATTGTGAACTACCTGTAGCTGTTTTATACCTTTAAAAAATCAAAATTTTATAATAGTCTAGTACATTTGATCAGTAGCTGAAAAGCAACTTACGTATTTATGTCCAATTTTGGAGCACTATTAACATACGTTTTCTGTTTCTTTTTGTCATCACGTACAGGTTCTGATTTTGGCTCAGATTTCTTTTTTTCGACACTATGAAAAATATATGATTATTACCATTAAATTATCAAATAATTTAAGTATTCTATTTTATTTACCTCGGCGTTGTTAATGCCCTCTTTTTAAATAATTCACGTTCGCGTAAAAGAGCTGGATCCATTTCTTAAAGGTTAATATAAAACTAAATATATAATGAAGAATTAAACAACTTTAATAAGTTGTATTTTCTTTTATTATTATAATTAGAGCATCTAATAAAGTATTATGAAAACAGATTTCAAGTTACAAATATAGGTTATGTGTTTATCGATTGTCAAAAAGAGTATATACCAACCTGATATATATCTCTGATACCAACTAAAACATCAAGATTCCCCAATATAAATAAAAAGATTAAGTAGGGGGAAGACAAGGTCGCTTAACTTTATAGGTTGCCTCAGTGAGTATTAGCCAATGAGCGCGCGAAACGTCAGAGGGCTACCCATTCTATCTCACTTATATTCATTTGATATATGGCATCCATCTCTATCTTATAGCTTTTTCACGTTATTTTACTGCTTTAAATAGTATATTAAGTATCAAGAACAGTAAGGACAGTTTACCGATCGACGACAATGTTTGGCGACTGAGCGAAGCGAAGTCGCCAATATTGGAGGAGATCGGTAAACTCCTTACTGTTTGAGATGCTTATACTATTTTTTGTACGACCATTATGAATACAAAGGTATTAACTAAGGAAATATCCCCGAAAAAATAGATTTAAGATAATTTATTTTTGCCCTGTATATCCACCAAACATTAAGTAGGTTTTGTCGTTACCATGGATACGTTTATAATTACTATTATTTTTTAATGTCACGATATTTGTCAAACTCGTGAGAATGAGTGAATCTGAAAACGAATATAATTGGGATATTGAAGAGGCCTGAGCAAATTTAAATAAACAACATACATTTTTTTAAATAGTCCAATTATTTAGAAAATAAATGATTTCTCGCGAAAGAGACATCTAAAGATCATGCATTTATTTTATAAATTACATATAATTTACTTACCGTTCTGCTTTTGACAGAACTGAACGGTAAGTAATTACTTACCGACGCGTTTTTGCTTAGCAACCAGTAAATATAACCTACTGTTCTAAAACCAAGTATGGTAAACAATCCGAAATAGCATGGTCGTACAAAAAAGTACATTTTTGTACGACAATGCTATTTCGGATTGTTTACCATACTTGGTTTTAGAACAGTAGGTTATATTTACTGGTTGCTAAGCAAAAACGCGTCGGTAAGTAATTACTTACCGTTCAGTTCTGTCAAAAACAGAACGGTAAGTAAATTATATGTAATTTATAAAATAAATGCATAATCTTTAGATGTCTCTTTCGCGAGAAATCATTTATTTTCTAAATAATTGGACTATTTAAAAAAATGTATGTTGTTTATTTAAATTTGCTCAGACCTCTTCAATATCCCAATTATATTCGTTTTCAGATTCACTCATTCTCACGAGTTTGACAAATATCGTGACATTCAAAAATAATAGTAATTACAAACGTATCCATGGTAACGACAAAACCTACTTAATGTTTAGTGGATATACAGGGCAAAAATAAATTATCTTAAATCTAGTTTTTTCGGGGATATTTCCTTAGTTAATACCTTTGTATTCATAATGGTCGTACAAAAAATAGTATAAGCATCTCAAACAGTAAGGAGTTTACCGATCTCCTCCAATATTGGCGACTTCGCTTCGCTCAGTCGCCAAACATTGTCGTCGATCGGTAAACTGTCCTTACTGTTCTTGATACTTAATATACTATTTAGTATGCAATGAAGTGAAAAACTGCCTTGTATGCCAAAATGATATTAACTTTATATTTATTAAATAATTTACTTGAGGCATTACTTAAAGAAACTAAGATATCTTTAATTATTGACAATAGTACATTATTTTGGTTTATATATGTCAGCAGCGTGCCGTGTATACGAGACAGTGGACGCAGCCGCGATATGACGTATGCGCTATCACGCTCGTACACATTGAGTACGAGCGGAACAAGTACTGAATTTGAAAGCATATTTTATTGAATATATAACAAAAGCATACTTGAGTAGAACTAAGATATTAAAAAACTAAAAATTCGTTTAAATAATAAGTAAATATGTGAAAAATAAAAAAGAAATATACATTTCGAGCTTAAAATTTATATTATTATATCTTCTGCTTCATCTGTTTCCGAATGTTCTTCAATAACATCGGCAATAGTATCACGCCTAAACAGTTGAATAAAATAATCCAAATGACTTTAAATTTTTTTTTCTCAAAAAAACTTGTTACTATCACCAAACTATTCACAATCTGCCATAACGTAAACAAAATCGCGTGACCTATTTTCTCTATTGTGATTGGTTGTTGATCGACATGTCGCTGTTTGCACCAGAATGATTCAGGCAAATGTCGCACTTTGAATCTTAATGTAGTCTAAAGTGACTAATTTTGTATTCATTTATTATGTTTTGCTTTTAAATGTATATTAACATGGTGGAAAAAAATTAGGCAAGTTCAATGATGTGTATAACTCAATTTTCAATTTTTTGTGACATGTCGCATTTTGCATATATACCCCTCATATGTAATAACACTCCCAATATAATAAACATATTAACATAATTATACAAATTAAGTACTACAAACCGGATGTGCAAGTAAAAGTTATTAATTAGGCAAATTAAAGAAAAAAACTACTTAATGATGCATTATTACCCCAGAAGGCCCTCCGTGGTCGAGTGGTAGAGATCCTACCTCTCGTTCAGAGGGACAGGGGTTCAAACCTCGGTGGCGACTGAATTTTAAAAATTTAGTACTATCGTGTTTGAGCTCCTTAGGTTAAGGTACACTGGTTTGCAAATAAATTGCATACACTTTAAAAATCAAATAACCGAGTTTTTATGTAGTTTTTGCTATGTAAACGTGACCTTTCTGACTTTTGACATTACATTTTTGACGGATAAATCTGTCATTAGGAAAATAAAACAAAATAATTTTAACTGATTTGACACTGACAATTTAAAAATTAAGACCGACTTAATACAATCAAAAATAGGTGTACGCGAATTTTTTGCAAGCCAGTGTATGAAAGTTGTATGAGTGATAAACTATGGGGGAGCATAATGTACTTGCTGCAATAGCTCCATTACCTCCATTGCACTCCTATAAGAGTTTAGTTTGTGTGGAACCCCGACACTGCAAAATGCGATAAAAGGGGAATGGATTATGTATGTATATATTACCCCAGAATCTTGCTTTTTTTGTGATATCTAGTCACTTCCGCACCTAATCGAACAACCCAGCATATGTATTTGTTTTTAATAACTTAATTTTTAAGAAAGAAAACCTTTATTGCAGCGTTTGACAGCCAACTTTAAAACTTGACAAGTTGTGCACGTTTGAGGCTTGTGGTACTTTCCCCTACTTAAACTTCCTTGGTTACTACATTACTGATTACTAGAGTTCCTGATTGAAAACTTTAACTGTGTTATTTTAGAGTTCAGACATGGATGTCAAAATCTATCTCTTTCTAGACCAAAACCAAACTGTTTGAAACAGTGATACTATTTTGTCTCTTTTTACATTAGTGACAAAATTCAGCAGCTGGCAGTCAGAAATTTTAGGCTATGCTTTATGTCATGTTTATTTTTATGCATGTAGGGAGATCCGGCTGTGATAGATCTCTGGTATTATTTCAGATTTCCTGAATTGGCAACACGGATATATGCATGGTAGAGTGTCGTGTAACATGGGGCCTTACAAGAAAAAATTTTGGTGCAAGTGTTAAAGTTTTCATACCAAATGACTATATAAATGACAGTGTTAAGGTTCTGGTTTTTGAAATAAACCAGAAATTAACTTGGTGCAAAAACATTGATCATGTGAGTCATAATATGTCAAAAAAACTTTTCGTAATAAGAAATTTATCTAAAATAGCACCTCAAAGGTCAGTTTGTGTTGCATATCATTCACTTATAACGTCTCATTGCTTCTATGGTTTAAAGTTATGTATTTTATAGTTTAGAGTGTATTTAGTATTCAAAGAAAAGCCTTACTAAACAGGAAAACAGATTAAAACATAGCAAGTACAGTAAAAATTACTATGCACCTCTTTTTTTTATAATAAACTTCCAAGAAATATCAAAATGATAAAAATAAAAGTTTACAAAAAGAATATACAAAATTATTTAATTAATAATGCTTTTTACAGCATTCAAGAGTTTTTAGATAACATTAACCGACTTCAAATTATTTGAGATTTTGAAAAATAAAGTTGGCCAAACTTGAATAATTGGCCATTTATAAAACATTATCGAGTATATTAATTCTATTAGATCCTGGAGTCAGTGGAGCTAATGTTAAAACTATAGAATTCTCTGGGTAGGCGGTGCAGACCACATGGCGCCTGCCCATAGAACTGGTCCAAGCTCTCCTATCCCAGGCTAGTCTGGGTAACGGTTATTTAGTAAAAGAGGCTTCTAGGTTCTCCGCCTAGGCCTCCCAGGATCAAATGTGTGGGAGAGAAACACGCAAGTGTTTTCGACGATTACTCATTAATGTTGTGGAGGGAACTCTGCTAACATGAGAACCGGTGTGGGTGGATTCGATTCTTACCTGGAACTAGGTCAACCATAGTCACTGTAAGGAACCCGCCGCTTGACTGAACTCTAAGGTGGAGAATCAAAGTGAGGTTTATCCCGGTCTCAGAGGGGAAAATCTGGACCGATGGGAAACTGCATGCCACCAGGTACTGGCTCCGGAAGCCGCTCGAATCAATACTGCGATTTGAGGCGGCTCTAGAACCTTTACACTTAAAGGGAGTGATGCGAGAAGGGTACATAGCCTCTCACTCCCAAGACTACACCTGAAAGGGTACATACCGGGAGTCTATAACGTGTAGACTTGTAGATGAAGCGCTGTCGAGGGCACAGCAAGCCTATAATTTGATAGATCGGGGTGGCAAAACCATTAAAAAATCAAGTACTGCCACAATTGAGGTTGGATTCGATCAGGCAGTGGTCCTCAATTCCACAGGAAGTGGGGGATAGTCCGAAGCTGGACGAGGTACAATCTCCTAGGACAGTGGTGGCGAACCTATGTCCCGCGGGTCAGACGCTGACCCACGAAGGCTTTTTAAATCACCCACGCGTTGATTTTTATAAACTTATTTTTTATATCATAAAAGTATAAATTATGCAAAAGTATAAGTTGTAAAACAAAAAGGAAAAATAAACCTATTTAAATGATTTAAAAGTGAGAACCAAAAAAGGGCCAACTGTCAAGTTTTTCTGTTTTCCAAATTATTGGTACTCTATTTACCCCCCTTCAAGTAACGCCACTGACTTAGTGACCCACGGGCTAGTATTAAAAAAAATAATGAACATAATTTGACCCACTTCTCAAAAAGGTTCGCCATCACTGTCCTAGGAAAAAGTGACGATGGGTGAGCACGTTTATCGCTCCGGTACTAGCCTGGAGATCTAGTAGAAGATGGATAGTAACCTCGCTCCAACCAGTAAGTTACTGGTAGCACTGTGTAAGCAGTGCGCGCTATCCAAATTAGACCGTATATTATACAGATTTGGACTTTCTGTCTGTCATTGTTGAGATGGAATGGATCAATACAACTACAACATTCTAATGAATGTACAAATACACATGTTCAACTATGGCCCTTTTTAGTTATTAACCCAGATATTGGGGTATGAAGGTAAGAATTGCATGAAGATGAGTATGAGAACTATAGAATTCTATATACTTTACACTAAAAGTTACTATACCATTTCAACTTCAAAATGAGATCAATCAACTTCAAATAGGGAGAAGAAGTGCATACGTCATACCGTGCCTGACGTCATAATTCTTTCCTCGCAACGCGCATGTTCGCATCGCTCTACTTCGCTGTAAACCGTTTGTTTGACAGTTTTGACACTGTTGACAGTTGGAAGAGAAAACGTGACGCTACTTTGTGAGGTTAAAATAATAGATAGGTACTATCACAAATAAAATATTGAAACAACAATGGGTGAAAGCCATTGGGTAAGTGTTTTTATAGCTTGTAAACATCCTTTTTAACACTATCAATAATCAGAAATGAAAATATAATGTGCCTTATTGAAGTACATGCGCGTTGCGAGGAAAGAATTATGACGTCAGGCACGGTATGACGTATGCACTTCTTCTCCCTATTGAGACCAAACAAACTCAAATTGAGACTAAACAACTTCAAATTAAGATAAACACATTCAAAATGAGAATAAACATTCAAATTGGCACCATGAAGCAATTTCACATTGGTAACAAACACATACAAATTGAGACCAACCAATTTCATATTCAGATCAGTCAAACTGAGACATAGCAACTGTAAATTAATTTCACATTGGGAATAATTAGATTTATTGGTTTAGAAACAAAATATAACACAACAAAAACATATCAAGTTATATTATTCAGACAGATCTCTTTTAACAGCAGCTTTAAAAGTAAACCAGGCAAATTCAATGGGATTGAACATTGGACTATAACGGCTCAATCTCAATATAAGCAGTGGTTAATAACTTCCTCCTCAGCGAACACTTCGAAGCCAACATGACATGGACCATTGTCTGCTACCAATACTACATGTGACTAATAAAGGTTTTGAGCAGCACGCAGGTAACCACGTACAAATTCGTTAGCTTCTTGTTTTCGGAAAGCACCTCTTCTTACTTCATGGTGAATCAATCCCATATTGCATGCCAAAATGTAACTGTACCATGTTTTTTTTTTGGGAGCGTCATTGTCATTTGTTTCAACCATATAAATAATGGGGATGTTATCTGCTTGATAATTTAGGGAGTAGTTGCACATACTCACGTCGCCTTGCTTTGTTTTCTTCAGTGTTTGTTCTCTCGAGCTCTCTACGAATATCTTTTATAGTGTACAGTAAGCCGTCCAAATGTTTTTGTAAACATTCAGTAGAGACAATAATTTGATGATTCTCTACAATTTCTTCTCTATAATTTGATTCTTATGTTTAAGTTCTTTCAATGTAAGTTTCAGGTTTTCCTTTATATACTAAAGTATAAAAACTTGATGTTCTTTGTTAATTTTCACCCTTCTCTTTCCACCACATTGTGAATTGTTTTGGAATTGTTTTTTATCATCATGGTTAGATTTGCCCCACAATATAGAAAAGTAGGTGATTGCATAACCTGCCATTTTTATGATCAACATCAGTTATTATTACTTATTTTTTTGTGGTTGGTACAAGATTATCAAAAAATATGTCAGTTTGACTGACTGTCCTGCAAAATATTTTGAGATTTTAAAATGCCCAGGAGTACATTATTAAACTGTTCTTTTCGTCTACTCCTGCAGAGCATAGAGCATCCTATTTGGTTGTTTCAAAATCTTGTAGTCAATAATAGCAGGATCGCTACTCCTGCATACAAAACTGTTTTAACCAATACAAGAATAGTATTTGGACTATCTAGATTACCGTCCAACAAAAAAAAAAACAAGAAATTTGATATAAAATTGCCAAAAACAGGCTGGCATTCCACGAGATACTTAACTGTCAGTTGTCACTTACCGCATAACAACAGATTTCCTTTCAATATGACATCAACAAAGGTCAGCATAGCATGTACACCTGTACGTTATACTTTAAACACTTGTGAGTAACAAACACCATTTTGATATCGCGTTTCATTTAACACTCAATGATTTACATGCCATGCTGACTTTTGTTGAATGTTGAGGGTTAGCTGTGGCTGCATACTAGTGTTTTAGCAGTCTATTGTGTATCTCAGAATTATAATGTTTTGAATGACACCCTACTTGCTGAGGTAATAATTGTTCAATTACAATGTGTTCATCACATTTATGACTATTTTGTTACTAGCTTACCTTAAAAGTCCTTTTCACATGATGTACTCTTACAAATATTATCACATTGCGTTAACTTTCTCTAGATATGTGCAAGAAAAATCACTTTGACATAACAAAAAAAAAAAAAAGTAAGATAAATTAAACGTTTTGTAGTTTTTGTAAGATTTATTACAATAATCAGTATTTTATAATTACACAAAGGGCAGTTAAAAGTATTAGTGGCTTTCAAATCAGCAAACATTTTTTTTAATGTAACTATAATTAATTAAATAAGCAAAAGATCTTAAAAATGTGATATACAAGCTGTTTCGTTTTAACACAGCCTTATCCTATTAAAAATAATGATAATATTAATTAATAAACTACATTATATACAAACTACAAAGTCGCTTAAAAAATGTTATATAGCACAGTTAATACAATATCATTTGGCATACAAAATTATTGTAAGCTATTATATCTCTACAATGATAAAACTATAGAAAAATTTATGCAATCTTTTTTCTTTCTTTAAATTACCAGGTAGATAAATCGGACTATTGTTTCACACTCTGTTAAAAATTAAATGCACTTTTCTTGTTTCATACAAAATAGTTACAACACAAGGCCAATTTTTATTTTAACACTCCTACTAATTTTCACATTTTATTTCAATTTTTCCTTCATAGTTCTCTGCATTGATACTATTACTTATTGTTAGTCATATAAAACTAATACACATTTTCATTGACGCATTCCAATTCAAATTTTCATTTGTGCCATTAAAATCTAGATACATAATACAAAATAGACAAATTGGTTTTCATATATGAAATTACAATAGAAATTTCATTAAATTTTTTCTTTACTTTTGCTAACTATTAAATTACAGTCAAATATAATGAAGCAAAAACACAACTTGTTAACATGAACAATAACAGCTAATAATATAAAATAAGCAAATATAATAAATACAAACAGCAACTTCAGAAAAGTTTGATTTATTATTCACTTTCACTATTAAATAATTTAATACTACATATATGTAGTTTACAAAAAACCAATCAACGAAACAAAACAGCACAAGTAAAATGAAATAAAACACAGAATTAACGACTAGTATATACAGTACCTTCCACCATAAAACTACCATAACAAAACATACAACTGGAAAATTCAAGATATCACAACATAGCTTCTCTAAGAGTATGTAGTAAAAGATGAAATGAAGCAAAAAAATAAGGTGGAAGCAAAATGATAAATACGCATAAATAAATCAAGCACAACTTTTTTTTTAAATTTAAAAGCATAGCAAGTGCAATCTTGTTTGTAAAATAGTAACTATGATCTTTTCATAAAAATTGGACAGACAATATGAAATTGCAATTCTTAATGTTCAGGAAGAAATTTTATGCATCAATGGCACTTAATATGTATATATTTTTCTAATTTTTGCGATCTAATTTTTATTTTTGTATAAGAGAAAGACATCATGATACAAAGAACAAAACTGTATATAAAAATCAAAGTCATTACAAAGTTTAAAAATGAAATGTTTTGTATTAAGAAAATAAATAAATAAATAATAAAGGGGGTTCAAACTCAAAAACAGTCAGTTTCTTAAACTAATGCTTAAGATTACTATTCTCTCTGTAACAATTTTTAAAATTTAGATTGAATTAATTATTACTTAACAAGTTACAATCATAAGTGTGTAAATGAATAACAACCTGCAGAGTGTGTTTTGTAATACACATATTCATAAACACTATTTATTTGTACTTACTTAATTGACAGGTT
This sequence comes from Agrypnus murinus, assembly GCA_929113105.1. Classification (NCBI taxonomy): domain Eukaryota; kingdom Metazoa; phylum Arthropoda; class Insecta; order Coleoptera; family Elateridae; genus Agrypnus; species Agrypnus murinus. The sequence goes on from OV816026.1 coordinate 77,245,190, forward strand.
TCATTCTTGTTAGAGTACAGCTTCTTTTCTACAGTAAGTTTTCTGATAGTTACAACTTGTAAATCATTTTCAAAATTAGAATATCATTAGTGCTAATTTTAAACAAAGACAGGATAATTTTATTGTGCATGTGACCCTTAAAAGTTGATCACAAATGGTAATCATGCTTTTGAAGAAATTGCTTACAAAATATTTTTACTGCAATTTTGTTTAAATTTTTGCAATTTTAATTAGCCACTCACCTGATGCAGGTGAGCACTAATGCAGTTTTGCTATAGCCTAAGAATAACCAGCTGATTCACTTGTTTTTCATAATTAATATTTGAAGTGTTTTGTCATAGTAATAACGAGCAGATACGTACTGCGTTTTAATCTATTATTGTGACTTGTTAAGCTGCAAAACTAAAGCGTTATTGTACAATATGTTTCCATATAATAATTTTTTTATTATTTATATATTTATGACATTTATTAAAGAATATATACGAAAAAATAACACTTAGTGGTGATTATTCAAAAGAAATCTGAAAAAAAAGGAAGTATTTCCCAAAGTGTTTACACAGCATCGCACAAAACTGATTTATTACGGGGTCACTAATGTGTTCACTGCAGAAGCTATACTGCAATTGTTACTAAATAGCCTGCTAGTAGTCTGAGAATAAATCAAGGTCACACTTGGTAGTTGAAAATATTAGCCAGACTGCATCTGCTGGCTATACTTATGCTGTGTATTGTACTTGTCTGTACCACACACAGGTAGTGATGTTAATTGTATAGTACAATTTCCCTTGTTGAGAAAAGATCTAATACTATTAATATTAATGTAGTTGGTTTAGCTATTATGTACAAAATGCCTCTAGTGGAATCCAGTGAACATTTTTATTATTTATATAGTGATGTCTCTAGTACTGAATTATATGAATCATTATAACTAACTACTAAAAGAATATTCAATTTGTATAAGTAAATTTCACTGATTTTTTATTTTATTATAAGCCCCTAAAAATATTGATATTTAGGAGTATGAATACGCAAATTTATGAAGTGGGTTCAATGAAAGTGACTGTAGCAAAGCAGAATACGAAGACATCAGTGATAGTAATTTCGTTTTAACAAGAATTTGGCGCCATATTACTTTGCACAAACCAGCTAGATCCTGCACCACCTATACTTCCATTTCTGGGTATTCTCAGTTGTACTTTACTTTAGCATATTTTCAGCTGTTATTACGATTTTTTTATAAATTCGACAGTACTAACTGAAACTAACAAATACACTCAACAACAGCTAGGAACATCAAGCTAATAGACACCTGTAACTGTCGAAGAAATCCAGAACTTTCTGTCGTTATAATGTCGTAAATTATTAAGATATAAAATTGATATATGTACTATAGTAGTTTTAAAAATTCTCTACAAACAGTAAATAAATGATAATGTGAACATTAAAAACTTTTACACTTTGTCCTAAGGGGGCGTCCATTAATCACATGACACTTTTTAGGTCACTTTTTGACCCGCCACCCCTCTGGTGATACATGGTGAGGTTTTAGGCTTACTCTCCCCCCCTCCACCCAACATCACGTGTATTTTTAACCAATCTCAAAAAAAAAGGAAAGGTAGTCAAAAAATGTTTTATTGCTTTATTAAATAAAATTAAAAGCCAGTAGTATCTTCCGACTATGGGTTTACTTGGCTGTCTTCAACAACGGTGCAGTTAGCAGTGCTCTTAACTCCTGAAGATTTACTTCGTCCTCGTCCAGCCACTCGGCGCCATCGTTGTCTCCCACCACGCAGAGAACTTCCTTAGATTTAGTGTATGAGCGCCGCATGATCATGCGTGCAGGATGGGTACTCGGCGTCAATGCACTATCATCACTCTGGGCCAACGTTTTAGTTCTAGAATGCAGAGACATACTAGGGGAATGCGCATTTTTTTGTGCAGAAATACAGTCCATACTATCATTGGCATTTATGGTGCACCCAGCATATACACTGGGAATCGATTTGTGCCTCGAAGTGATCACCTAATCATGATCAGGCAATGAAACTCAATATTCGACGTGCATCAGTAGAGGAGCTTGTGTATTTACAGCCGTCAAGCCTATGGGTACTCGGACTTTATCATCTTGCGACAGAAAGAAAACTTGGTCTGGCCCTAGAATAGATGCCACAGTTTCTAAGGATCTTATTGTGGCCACGCAAAAGTGCTGATCGGGGTGAGCTTTATAATGGTCTGCCTTAAGTCGTCTCAATTTGACAGGTGCTCGGACTACATGTCTCTTACCCTCCAAAGTGCTATAATTTCTTAGGAGCAGCCGAATATAAGTGTCACTTCTTGAAATTTGAAAGCCATGCTCAGTTAGTTTGTTATGAAGGTCTGTGAGTGTGCGGCAACTGCGCACCATCTCAGAACGTCGCCGTTCCTCTGCAGAAGCTCCAAACATTGTCAAATGAACGATAGTTTTCAGCAACTCCGGTTGTTGCTCTTCTAGGCGTGGGCGGTCTGGGGAAGAGCGCACCTAGAGAAGACTAGATACATTGGGACTGTCATGGCAAGCAAGTGCAATTTTCGATTTTATTGATTGCCTGTGTGTTTTGGAGTGAGATCTTTATACAGATCTCCTAGCTTATTGGACATTGTTACATTAACTGGAGAACAAATTATAGTAGCTAACAATATGCACGTGCAAACGTCGCCAACCTCACTCGATACTGGCGCGTCGCGTGGTCACGGTGTAAGCCGGCCGGCGGGCGCGGTTCAGGTGGCGAGGCGACAAAGTCACAAGATGGCGCGCGGTAACGGGGCCGGAATTTTTTAAACGTTATTTTGTGTTTTATCACAAAAGTTAGGCGCTTTCCAGACATTTTAAAATACGTAGTCGTATGAAAAAAATACACGTAACATGCCTCAAGACTCCCTCCCCCCCATCGTGATTAATAGTGATGTTATCCGAACCCCTTCCCACCCCTATTCGGACCTCGCGTGATTAATGGACGCCTCCTAACTCTAAAAAACTACAGTTAAAGTTTTCAATCAGGAACTCTAATTTGCACTAATGATATTACAATAAGTTCAAAAATTACCTACAAGCTATACCAAGTATGTGAAACAAATTTTTAAATACTAAATAATAACCTTAGTGGAAAATATTAATATTAGGTCTCTTCATTTACAAAGCCAAAAAACAATTTTTAAATTTATTTCTTCTATACAATGAAATTGCAAATAGAAAAATATTGTATAAACCTCACATCATTTTTTGTGCTGTGAAGTCATCAGTCATCATCAAAAATAATCAGTTGGTAAATAAATAATCTTATATTAGCAAAAATTAATTGTAGTAACTAAATGATAAATAGTTAATTCTTATTAGGTTAATTCACAAAAATTAAACCCGATCAGTCAGATCACTGCTTCTGTCATTTTCTTCTTAATATAAATAACAATGGCCGAAAAAATGCCTACTGTTATAATGAATTTTACAAATGTCAGATTTTGACACTAGATTCTAAAATTGAAGTTTGAAATATAACTTCACAATTTGCCAGTTGTCAAAAGTACAAACTTGATTTAACTTGGGTCTTTACAAGAATTGTATCTGATATATACCAAGCACCGAAAGTGTGCAAGAATTGTGTCGCTGCTGCTCTACCGGCATTCGGAGATTAGCCGGTAGATATTACAAATTCATAATTCGTAAAATGAGGTTTATGGTTGGTAAATAGAAATGTAAACTCTGTTTCTTTAGAGAATAGTACAGCTCATCATCGCATTCTCATAAGAATAACATAAGAATTGATGACGTACCTGTCACCTTCTCTAAAGTAACGGACTTTACCGATACACATAACCCAAAATTGAAATTGTTTCAAGGTATGTGCGATTTTTCTACATGTTTTCATTCCCTACAGCCAATATGAATAACGTGTCAGGGATATGTTGTCTGTGGTACACAAGGAAGCTTAAACACATTTTAAGAACACACATATGGTTTTTAGGTTATGCTGCTATTAAAAACGTTACGTAACCGTTTCAAAATGTATATCAGTTCCATCTACTCTTATGTATCAGCTGTTTACCGCTAAGAATGCGGTAGATACCATACAATTGAATTTTGTAAATGGCTTATGTGAATTAATCTAAGATGCTGATTTTGTTTTTCATAGCAGGAGTTGATAAAGAATTTAAAAAATCATCTTATATACAGACATTCTTTCTATTAACTTCTTAGTAGTATTATTGTTTTGCTTTGAACTCCACATAAAATGTTTTCTTGCACATTTAATATAAACTAAAATTGTTCGTTCGAGTTTTTCCTAATGTCTGTGTTGGCAACTCAGAAACAATTGGTCAAAATTGGTATTTAAGTTCTCCTGATTATATCCTTTAATGTTAAAATGGATAGTTGCAGAAGGATGTCCAAGGACTTGACAGAAGAAATTTGTATATTTCTTTTCTTGTATGATCAGTTGGACACTAGTTTAGTTGGAATCACTTTCTTGGCACAGTCTGGTGTAAAATTTAGAAAGATAATAACTCATATTAAGGAATGTTTTCTAAATATTACTAACTCGTCAATTTTAAAACAATATTCAACAAACAAGTTTCAAATATTATTGTGTATTGCTGGTAGCCACAAGTACTTTACATTAAAGTAACTAGAACTTTCAGATTGTTCAGTTCATGCAAGATATGTTACTTAAGAGTACCGACCGTCTGCCTATGGTAGTCAATTTATACAAACTGGTGTAACCTAGTGTACCTGTATATAATTAGCTAAGAGTGGGACATGCTTAACTGTTATATATTTTTGATCCAAGCTTTTGTCATCATTCATGGCCATCCTTTCATCAACGAAGATTATCTAATAATAAAACTATGATGTGACGTGATTGAAACTTTACACATAATTCTAAGGATGAAGATATTTTATGAAGTATTAGAACACTCAATACCAGAATATTATGTTAATTTTACGTGTAGTTACATCATCCAAGATATTTTAAAAGCATAAAGTAGATTGTTGTAAAATGGTAGGTATAGCATTTGATTAAAATTTATTCCTTTGTCATTGATCATCTGGAAAATGTATTTCATAAGACCTGTCACCATTTATATTTTAGCGATTCATATCTTCTACCCAAACTGAACATTGATAAGCATTTTTAGGAATAGATTTCAAGATATAACCATCTTCTGAGTGATTTTTACATCCCATCACATTACAATCTGTCACGTTAATTTTCGAATAATGTAGAACTGTCAAAAATTTCTGAGACTTCAGAGACTGATCCTAACTGAATAAAAATTTAAATGTCCTTTCTAAAAGTCATCCAACTAATCAGAATGGATCACGCTCTTGTATAATAATACAGTGTCTGCCATAAAGTGGAATCCATATGGGAAATTTTTTTAATATTCTGCTTGGAAAAAAACTTTGTGGGACAATCACTTCTGCTTCCAAAAATACTTGAAATATGCCATGTCAAAGTTGACAGGTATTTGTCAAATTCGCCATTGTTTTCTAAAATGGGCATAAATGACCTTATTTGTTAAAATACAAAAAAGATTTATTAAGAAAAAATGATTCTAATTACATTTTACGGTCATATACCAAGTTTGAACGAGATATTCCAAAATACGAAAAATTTCGTTTTTTAACATTTTTTGATACACCCTGGTAACTGATTATTTTGAAATGCATAATAAATGATAATCATGCATAAATGACGTTCACACAAAAAATGCGTTTTTGGGACTCATAAGGTTGCCAGACTCCAATAACACGTCCTCCCGGCAACTTTTTTTATTCTTCCCAAAAACATGGATTTTTTTGTACTAATTAAACAAATAACTATTAAAGCGTTTTTAATGATTTTCAAATAATCGTTTACTGGAGTGTATCAAAAAATGTTAAAACAAATTTTCCTTATGTCAGAATATCTCGTTCAAACTCGGTATCTGAACGTAAAATGTCATTAGAAACATTTTTTCCAAATTTTAACAAATAAAGTCATTTTTTGCCAATTTAAAAACAATGACAAATTTGACAGATACCTAACATCACCTGTCAACTTTGACATGGCGTATTTCAAGTATTTTTGGAAGCAAAAGTGATTGCGACACAAAGTTTTTTCCAAGCAGAATATTAAAAAAAATTCCCACGTGAATCCAACTTTATGGCAGACACTGTATAAAGGTACGCTGGTGTAATCTACAATACTGTATTTTTTATAGCACACATGCCAACGTTTTTCCTGACTAGAAGTATTTTCAAACTATGCCTTTAGTTTTCAGAATCACCATGTTACCAGGCAACACTCGACATCTTTTTGAACAAAATCTTTCTTAATTATTTTTTTCTTGTAAACTAAATACACTAACGGCTTGAGAATGCTTCAAATCCCAGAAAACATTGTCATGTGTTGCTATAAAAAATACAACATTGTAGGTTACACCACTTTCTATAAATTAGATTCTAAAGTTTACATTGACTAGCATAGGCAGACGGCACTCATAAAAACAATGGAAGTTGAATAGGCTGAATCCATACCAAGCAAGTTTCTTCTTTGCAGTTTTTCTTAAAAATTAAAAAGTTAGAGCTGTTAAATAGAATTATGTTAATACCTTTTTCCAAAACCAATAATGTAAATACGCTATATATATTTAGCTATAAGAGATGTAGATGGCTCATAATATTTATTTATCAGTTACTATCAACTGTGAAACATAATAAGTGTTATATTTCTAGCAAAATAATAACACATTTAGTATTTCACTTCAAACATTAAAATAGATTTATTAAATAAAAAGTATGTAGTACAAACATTTAAAAAACCAAATGCCAAAATAATTATTTTTTGATTAATTCTTTTTATCATAACCGGTCATATACTTGCCAGTAGTAGAAGAAATGTTGTTTTAAGCTCATGTTGTAAATGCCTTTTACACTCTTGGAGGACTTTTTTAGACCTTCCCTGACCGCAATGATACAGTTACAACCCTTTTTATTATTCATTCACTTTGTAAAAAATGAGGGTTGACCATAACTATATTTGACAGCTTTCGCTCTGTATAGTGTTTGACATCACAATTATAAGGTCAGGAAATTTGGCAATCATATGGCAGCAAAACAGTGTTACCATTTTGGAATGGAATTTTTATGTATGACAATGGGTGTCTTTGAAGACACATAGGATAAAGAAGTCCATATTAATAACACTGTATCACAAAAAATATGCTTTGGTTCTGACGCGTCAATTGGTAGTGCTGTCATTACTCAAATTTAACCTAACTTTTTTGCAACTTTTATTCTTTGAAAATGTTTAAAATGGACGAATTTTTGTTGCATCCAGCACAATTTTCCATGCATTCAACAAACTCATATCTGTATTTTAAGGTATACATACATACATAATCATTTCCCCTTTACCGCATTTTTTGCAGTGTCGGGGTTCCACACAAATTCTTATGGGAGTGCAACGGAGATAATGGAGCTATTGTAGCAAGTACATTACACTCCCCCATACTTTACCACTCATACAACTTTCATACTCAAATACGATTGTACTAAATTTTTTAAATTTAGTCGCAACCGAGGTTTGAAGCCCTGTCCCTCTGAACGAGAAGTAGGATCGCTAGCACTTGTGACGGGCTCTATAGTTTGTTTACAAACAAACCTCAAAACACCTATTGCTTTATGTAAGGGTTCAAATTCAGCCTAAAATAAAACTCTGAATAAAATATAAAATGCTTTTACACTGTCTGTCATCTGTCCAAAGCAGGTTGTATTTGGTTGTTTTGCCACTCAGATTCCTCACTCAAAAACTAACATACAGTTAGTTTTTACTGAATTTTACTGAATGACCAAAAGGGACTAATAGTTCTTGTAAAAAGCAATAAAATCTCGGTCCATTCTGTTGATACCCTTGGGCTTGCAACCTTTCCAGTGTGTACTTATTTAACATTACATCTTATATACAATGCAAGTAATTATAGTAAAATGAGAAAACAATAAAGAAGAGTAAGGGCTAGCGCGCACTATGAACTACACTGTTTAACGACAGTTCGGTCGGTGAATGTTCGATCTGGGCGCATTAACGAACTAAACTGTTTTTTGTCCGAGGTTTGCGCGCATATACAAACTAAATTGTCGTCGATATAGTACAGGCTCTAAATGGATTTCGCGGGTGATCTGGCAAAAGCTCGTATCTACTGTTACGCTAACTTTACGAGAAGAGGTAAAAAATGTCATATAGGAGCTTCCGTCAGATCACAGCGATTTGGTAGAAGGAGTTTTTGTTGTTAGTTTTGACCACTCGGCGTTATTCGTTACTCATTAAACACCGAGAAAAGCAAAATAGAAGATATTCGGTTCATCCTATAACTAGCCAACGCTTACTAAAGGGTCAATTTCATAACCTGTTCAAGGATTTGAGTGTGTAAAGAACACCAATGCTTGGAATGGCTGTAATACCTGGCGCTTGTTTACAAGTTGTGTTTTTGAATTATTATCCCCCCCCCATCAATAATTCAACATTACCAGATTTGTTAAATGTTAATGTTAAAACAATTACATTTTATACATTAGAAATTTAGCAACTTAAATAAATAACATTTTGATGTTTTCTGATGATAATGATAAATGAAATTATATAAGTAATTAAAACAGCATTCTTTTCATTTTTATCAACTTATTATTTTAGTACCCAACAAAATAAAGCAAGTATTCTGAAGAAAAGGATGAAGTTCTATGCCCATCTAGTCGTTTAGTGCGCGCAGATATATTGAAATCGTATGTTCCAAGTGGAACCTCACTTGGCCAACAAAAAGTTCATAGTGCGCGCTAGCTCTAAGAATAAACACAGTATAACTTTTTAAATTGTTTGGGTAGTTTCAGGTCAAAGCCCTTTGTGAAGTATGAATATTGAAGGATTTTAATAATTGAAGAGCGTAATTAAATAACGGTCTAAGTGACAAAATGTAAGAAAATTAGGTGCATCGCAAATCATTTAGAAGATATGTACAGTCAAACTTCTATATAACGAAGTCAGTAAATCCCGAAAAAAAATTCGCTATAGGGAAATTTCGCCTTTTGTAAATATTATTTTAAGGCTTTGATTTTAATTCGAGTGATTCCGCAAACTGTAACGCCTCGTGTTTAATTAATTGTCTTGATATTAGTGCATTTTTGTCGCCAATTAAATGCACCCATTTTAAAACTCTAGTCTTCATCTACGTCGTCATAAACATAAGTTCTAGCACGTTTTGCTGTAAGTTCACCAACTGATTTTAAAATTGATTCGTGATTTTTTATTATAGTCGATAAACTACTGGCAGGAATTCCAAACTTTGCCGCGATGTCTTTCTTTTTTGTATACAGTTATCAATTTCCCCCAACACGTTGATTTGCTCAGTAATGATTAAACACTTTCACTTTTTTTGAACTACAGTGTAGCGCTGTTCACTCACAAAACTAAAGTTAAAATAAAAAATTGCAATGCAAGTTTTTAATTTATCGTAAATGCTAATTGAATTTTAATCTTTCTTAGAGGGGGAGGAATATCCATTTAGACAAGTAACAATGTGTATAATGCATCGAAGTTTAATCTTTCCTAGAAGTCTCATTCAGGTAAATTTACAGAAATCCCCTGAAAAACCAGTTGTAAAAGGCCTTTTAATGACAATTTTAACCCTTCTTAGAACTTCAATTTAAACAAATTTACAAAATCCTTTTGAAAGATTTACAGGTTTTTAAAAATGTGTGCAGGCTTCTTGGAAGAAAGGTAAATTTATAATCTTTTACTGCTGTGAAGAAAGAAAGATTGATGCATAATACATACATTTACCTGGAAAAATTTATTTTAGTTTGGTGTAAAAATTTCGTTTTAAGAGACACTTTTTGATGTATTTTTTTTAAAGGGCAGTGTACAGCACAAAAATTCGTTATATAGAGAAATTCGCTATATAGAAGTTCGTAATATGGAAGTTTGACTGTATATTAAATTTAAAACTATACTATAATTAAAAATCATTATTACACGTTTTCTTTTCGTTTCCTTTTAACTTTTTCTTAAATTTATTTAAAGTATTTTACTCATTTTTTGTTTCGTTCTTTGGAGCCACAAAACCCCATTCCTTACTAAAACTATTTTTACATAATACTACGGAGAGAATATTTTAGTTACAAACTTGTATATGCAAACTGCTTAAGTATTATCTAATTCAATATCATTTTAAAAATTTGCAACATTTGTTGAATTTTCAAATGTGTGCGAAAAGGCCACAGGTTTTTGTTAGTGCAACGAAATCAAGTTTTCGTCTACAGCTGTCTCAAACTATAGTTGAAGGTATGAAACTTTGCTAAAAACTTCTAAAAGGATACCGGTGGTGTCCTCAGGTGCAACAGTCAAACCAGAAAGATTTTTCTATTACCTTAAGTTGAGCATCTCAAAAAATGCAATTCGCGAATATATACGACTGTGCCAACATTCAAATTTTTACTCCTTAAAATAACGAAACTACGAGAGTGTATTCATCTTAAATGCGACACACTGTATAAAATCAATGGGCATTAGACAATACTGCATTAAAATAAACACCTTTATAAAACTAATACATGGCCAACCCTTATTTTTTTTATACAGTGAATGGTTAATACTTAAATAACTATTAGAAAAACACAACCAAGTTATAATAATTCACTTCAACTTTGTATAGAGAAGAAGTAACCGTATCACACTTTTCCTCTAAATATTGATAGAACTCCCACTACTAGAAAATATTACGTAAAAATGTTATTATTTTCTTTTACCAGTACAATAAATCTAAGAGTTACTTATTACTATAATCTTTAATCACAGAGTTATTTATCAATTAAATTTACCTAAAAAGGGTAAATTCTAACAAAGAAATTAATTCAACAGGTCAAAATTCACTACAATATATTTATTATTAAATGATGATAGTGAAAGCCTACATCTTATGGCATGTTTGTTCTTGCATTTTATTACTTTGAGAGTCCAACTAATCTCTTTCGAAATTTTATAATAGTGAACTTTTTCTTTACACTGAATTTGAATCATTAAAACCCCCTTTTACAAAAACTACTACTAGAAAAGTTTTTTTTAGTCAAAAAAATGTAAAAGAAATATAACTTTTAATATATATGAATGTATAAATTGTTACAAAATAAAAACTAAAACAATAAGTAAAAAAAAAAAAGAGTTAAAATAATTACAATAGTTAAAACAGGGGCAGATTTAAACACATGCAGTATAAATTTTCTCTTCAACGATAATATTCTTTTAGTTAATTAATAATTATTCCATTTAAATATACAGATAACATATCTTATTAGGTTAATTCTTTTAAATTAGATAAATATTCTTTTAATGTTAATTAAATTCCTCTTCTTTGCAGTTGTGTATATTTTGCCGTAGCAATTCAATTTCCACATTTTTAAAACTTCCTCTAAAAATGTTAACCTATGTCAATGAACCATTTAACTTATACGATTATTTTATAATATGAAAATGTGTAAACAATTACATATAAAGAAAAAAATAAAATTGTGAACATAAAACAAAATGGAGATAACCAACAACTTTCAAGCATTCAATCGTATAAATCTATTTCTTTTCAAAACTGAGATTAAGCATAATATAATAATCATAACAGAAAATACTACTTAATTATGACTGGAATTATAGTATCTTACTTCCATTCATGCTGGACTAGCTCAATGAATTTGGCGGATTATTTGCTGAATTCTTTGGACTCAATTGCACTGTCGGCGATGGATGAGCCCTACTGATATACAATCTGAGTAACTTTAATTTACTTCCTACTAATGATGCAATATACGGAGCCAGTCTTTCTTCACCTACAGCCTTATGGAGAGCCACCATGCAAAATACTGCACTTTTACGTACAGCACTTTCTTCGTGATCATTTGCCTAGAAAAAAAAACTTTTGTTAAGATTTTGTTAAGATGAAGCATATTACTTCGAACCTTAATGAGTCCAGGCATGACACTGGCAAGGTGATCATCTGTAACTTCAGTCGGGTGGACTTCTATAAGTTTTGTGAGCATTTTTATTGCCCCTTGTAATGTTGGACACGTGCTAGTTTGAATAAGTGGAGCTAAAACGTTTACAACAGCATTGAAAGGGAATACACACATTGCAGCTGCTGTGCTCTCTGCCACTTTAATTACCTGCATGAGATAACTCCAATAAATGTATACAGTTTTTAATTTTTATTACTTGAACTGCTACTTACCTCGCGTTTCTCTGAACAATGAGCATTAAGAACTCGAAGTGTGAGTAATTCTACAAAACTACACCAACATTGCTTCATCTCTTCATTTTTAAAGATTTCAGTGAAAACTTGCAACACTATCACTTGCATATTCCAATCTGGTATTTCAAGATTATCGATTAATACTCGTAGTAGTTTCCTGTAAAGAAAATGTGTTTTTGAAATTATACAATCTACAACAACAGAATTATAAAGGACTAGGCACCACTTAAATGGAAATTTAAGGACCAGTCGATTTTGTTCATTTTTATACCATTGGATAGATAATGAAAAAAAGAAAAATTCATATCATTGGCCCAACACGGAGAAATTCATAGCAGAGCCGCAATTCAGGATTTTAGTGTAACATAATTCCCATTTAAAATGCATTGCTGTCAATCAATTCGTCTCAACAATAAAATCTGATACTAACCCTGTCAGTGGCTCTAAAACTTTTTAAAATTTTGAATGTAACAATATAAGGTTTTAGTAAGTTCTGTTTTCTCAAGTTGCACATACTTAAAAATTTTAAATTTTATTAACATTGGTTTTACAATTTATTCTAAAACCTTCTTGGAACAAATATTCGAACATAAATAAGGTTTCTTGAAATAAATGCACTTGAAAGATATCGAATAATAATTTTATTAGGGCAGGAACAAGAGGCAATTTTTAAATATTACATCAAAAAACAAAAAGAAACTTCTAATCTTACTAAACCTGCAAACATATTTTCAGTAAGTACCGATTTCATGTAATATAGTAGCTGTACATGCTTTATCCCATGGAATATTATCTACACTTCTTAAATAAACAGTTATCAAGGAAAAACTGAAATTTTCTTAAAAAGAAATCACACTTTACTTATTTAAATAATGTATTTGCTTATGCTAAACAAGATTTAGATTATGAAATGGGAAGAACTACGCTGTATCGTTCTATGAAATACCCAAATGTAAGCATACAGATTGTATTAACAGTTGCTGCTTTTTGAACAACCACATATTAAAACATAAAAATAAAATTTTAAAAACTATTTAGGTATTTATTAAGTAATGAAACAATAATTGTTTATACATTTAACTGAAAGTTGGATACATTAAAATGGCAGCCAACGTCGAACATGGCTACATACCACAGATTTAAAAGCAAATCCTTCTAAAATTAAAAATGAGGGTAAAAAATTTATAATTTTGCATGCTGAAGATAAGGTTTGTAGATCAATGATAGGTTTTTACTATTTACTTATACAAACATGCCGTTTTTTGTCTTGTAAAAAGTTGATTTTAAACCAAGTATTTGTGTATGTTATTTATTTCATTTTAGCTTTTGTATTAACGATTATTATATCACCATTATGTAACCAATTAGTTGCATAGCCGTTTTGTATCTTCACGTCGACTTCTGTCCTCATGTGGTGCTCTTAATAAAGCCGCATCGTTATTTTTATAATCAGAAAACTACGGCCTGTGAACGTCTAAAATATATCCATCAGGTGCGACGACTAATACAGGTTTCAGCAAATAGTAGCCCTTGTGGAAGCAATAAGATGTGCAGAATTGGCTGACGATATTTTGGGGAAACATGCCATTTTCATCAAAATCTTCTTCGCAACAGAACGCATTTCTGGGAATAAAGATCTCCTTGTAACAGTAAACTTCAAATATTACTTTAAAGAATAGTCTCAGTGTAACTGTCGCCTATTACTATCACATATAAAACATTTATTTCGTCTTTGAACTATGCAGTTGAATTTGAGACTGTCTGTGTCTTGTGTGTGGCAATTTGCATGAATAACACGTCATCATTTCTGTTCATATCTCTGGGTTGTAATCCATTGTTTAACCGATGTTTGGTTGCAAGTTGTTGATATTCTGGATAAATATCTAAATTACTGAAACGTTGAAATCCTTTTGGACGTTCTTCTCGTTCATAAACGTAACACTGCATCTTACAGCACTTGTATTAAATAAAATGAGTTAAAAATGGATATTGTCGATTTTCAACCGCACTACTAGCATAGGTATAATTCAATAATTTTGACAATAATGCCATTAGCAGAAAATACTTAAATCACTGGTTTCTAAAATAGTAGTTGTCATATTTTTTTTCGCAAATACCTTTTGTGTATGCAATATTTTTATATCCCCAATTGATTTAAATTCAGTTACATTCTGCGTAATACAAAAGCTAAAAAGAAACAGAAAATACACAAATTGTAATTTAAAATCTACTTTTTACAACAGACAATTACAAAAACTACATGTTTGTATAAGTAAATACCTACCTGATTTCTATTTAGGCTTTATTTCTTTCATGAGCATTTACTCCAAGAAAGCCTATTTATCTTTATTTATTCCAAAAAGGTTAGAATAAATTGTGAAACAAATGTCATTCAAATTCTGAAATTTTCAAGTATGTGTAACTTAAGAAAACAGAACTTACTAAAATCTTATATTGTTACGTTCAAAATTTTAAAAAGTTTTAGAGCCACTGACAGGGTTAGTATCAGATTCTATTGTTGAGACGAATTGATTGACAGCAATGCATTTTAAATGGGAATTATGTTACACTAAAATCCCAAATTGCGGCTTTGCTAGGATTTTCTCCGTGTTGGGCCAATGATATGAATTTTTCGTTTTTTCATTATCTATCCAATGGTATAAAAATGAACAAAATCGACTGGTCCTTAGATTTCCATTTAAGTGGTGCCTAGTCCTTTGTAATAAAATTAATATTAGTTACACTATGGAAAAATTACATTATATTCTTTCAAAAATGAATGATATTTCCTCCGCTTCAGAGCTTTCAAAATCGATTAACGTCCTGGAAGCTCTGTATTTCATTAAACAGGCTTGGAACAATATGACTCCACACACTATTCAAAACTGCTTTGCCAAAGCAGGTTTTAAAAAAGTTCAAAGAGCAACTGTGGAATATGATGTAAAAGATGATCTTCCCTTAGCAACCCTGGCAGAATTTTGGAGAAACCTAAGTGAAGTTAACCAATCTGAGACGCAGGATGACGACTTTATTAATTTGGATCAAGAACTGTTAACTGAAGAGCTATTTCATGAAAATAAAGAACATGAAGAAGAAGAGGAAGAGGAAGAGGGTACTAGTTTTATCAATTCTTATGCAGATGCTTTACATGTTGTTGAAAATCTGAAAAAGTTTTCAATTGGAGATTTTGTTGCCTTCGAACATCTAAAGAACATTGAATCCCATTTTCAAAACTGCTTTCTACGAGAAAAGTGTAAGAGGATGAAGCAGTCAAAAATATCCGATTTTTTTACAAAATAAAATTTTTGCGTATGTAAATACATTGTTAGATTTTTCATTTTTATGTTTCAAGTAGGACCTTATTATAGGGCATACATAATGTATTTATATACATACATGGATATAATATGTATACATACATATGTATATATAAATTTAGTTTTAGATGCATGTACAAATGTTGTAAACGTTAACCAGTTTTCAATAAAAAAAAATATTGAGCACACTTAGGAAGTATATTTATGATTTTGTATTTTTTGTTTGTCATTTCAGCTTTCTTTCTCATACGCGGACAGTCCTCATAAGCGGACAAAACAAGTGGAACCGTCGGTGTCCGCTTATAAGAGCTTTCACTGTACTCCAAATATTTTTGCATATTTAACACCTCTCTTGGCAGGTTTATTCATATCTAAAATTTTAGCGCCATCTAATGACCGGTTTAGAAGTTATAAATTGTTTTTCAAAAAAATTGAATTTTACATTATCCCACTTAACAGTTTACCGCTTTCACGGCCGCAACTGTGAAGACGAATTTAAGTAGGGATTCTGTTGCAGGGGCTTGTAGGGTGCTCTTCTTTAAAAGAAAATGGACCCACCATGTACAGGGTGTTCAAAATTAATTTTTAGATTTAGAGAACTTCAAAGCTAAAATCCACAACTTTTCCAAATGGAACACCCTGTATATTTTGTACCTTTGTGATGCAGAATTAAATAAAGAATATTTTTTGTAGGTACGTCCCTATAGCTATCTGTAACCACTTTTGATTTATTGAGAAAAAACTGCAAGTACACAATTAAAAAATTATTTATTTAAAAATCAAGGTTTTTCAAATAAAACAAAAGAAAAAAACTATAACAAATGCTCCATATGTTGCGCATTTGCATGGACACACATTTCGATGCGCCTTTGGAACGATCTTTGTACGTTTCTTAACATTGCCGGCGTGATACTTCTAAAAGCATGTATTATTCTATCCTTCATATTTTGGATTGTGGTTGGTGTTTCTGTATAAACAATTTCTTTCACATATCCCCATAAAAAGAAATCCATTTTTGTGAGATCAGGAGATCTCGCAGACCATAGTGGGTCCATTCCTTCCAATCCATTGATGTGGGTAGATACTATTTAGGTGGTCTCTTACTGCATGTAAATAATGCGGTGGAGCACCGTCTTGCTGAAGCCACATCCCATTTCGGATCTTTGAGGAAAGTTCGTCAATAATTGTGGCAGATAGTTCTCCAAAAAATGAAGATAAATATCTCCAGTTAATGTACCATCAAAAAAATGTGGCCCTATTACATGGTCTCCAATAATTACCCCCAAACGTTTATGGACCATCTGTGCTGGTTATCAAGTTGTCTGAAAAAGTGGGGATTTTCTGAAGCATAATAATGGAAATTGTGCCTGTTAACAAATCCATTTTTATGAAACGTTGCCTCATCAGTGCACAAAACATTGTTGAAGAATGTAGCATCATCGTCTTGCATTTTACCTATGGTCCAATTACAAAACTGTAAATGTTTTAGAAAATCATCATTAGTTAATTCCTGGTGCATTTGAATGTGATATGCATGAAACTTATTTTTCTTTAAGATTTGACCAAGAGAACGTCTACTTATTCCTACAGATGAACTTCTCTCTGACTAACACGGGGATTCTCAATCGTTGCCAGCACAACAGATAACTCATTTTCTTCACAACATTGTTAATTTGTTCACTTTTTTCATACTGTACTTTGCCGGTCCTCACAAATCTATCGAGCAGGTTTTGAAAGCTGTGAACTTTAGGGAGCCTCCGTTCAGGATACCGTTGGTGGTAAATTCTGCGGGCAAGCAAACAATTTCTTTCCGACTCACCCAAAACAAAAGTCATGGCTACAAGTTCTTCATTACTAAAATTCATTTTGACAAACTAAAACTAAACAATGATAGTCGATAACTGCGAGAAATGTACGTTTTGCATACGTGCACAACAATTGCTAGATGCTTTAATGTTTTGTTGAACAAAAACAACCACAACACACTTGACAACTAAATAAATAATTGTTTTTAATTGTGTACTTCTTGCAGTTTTTTCTCGATAAATCAAAAGTGGTTACAGATAGCTATAGGAACGTACCTACAAAAAATGTTCGTTATTTAATTCTGCATCACAAAGGTACAAAATATACAGGGTGTTCCATTTGAAAAAGTTGTGGATTTTAGCTTTGAAGTTCTCTAAATTTAAAAATTAATTTTGAACACCCTGTACATGGTGGGTCCATTTTCTTTTAAAGAAGAGCACCCTACAAGCCCCTGCAACAAAATCCCTACTTAAATTCGTCTTCACAATTGCGGCCGTGAAATCGGAAACTCAATTTTTGAAAAAAAATTTATATAACTTCTAAACCGGTCATTAGATGGGGCTAAAATTTTAGATATGAATAAACCTGCCAAGAGAGGTGTTAAATATGCAAAAATATTTGGAGTACAGTGAAAGCTCTTATAAGCGGACACCGACGGTTCCACTTGTTTTGTCCGCTTATGAGGACTGTCCGCGTATGAGAAAGAAAGCTGAAATGACAAACAAAAAATACAAAATCATAAATATACTTCCTAAGTGTGCTCAATATTTTTTTTTATTGAAAACTGGTTAACGTTTACAACATTTGTACATGCATCTAAAACTAAATTTATATATATATATATATATATATATATATATATATATATATATATATATATATATATATATATATATATATATATATATATATATATTGATAAAGGGTACCTTGTCACCTCCAAAGTAGATACCCAGCATACGTTGTCACCTCATATATAACGTTGTGACCTCCGTTTTCGGAGGTCACAACGTTTTGCCCTGTTTTCGACTGTATAAGCATATAGATGGTGTTAGAAGCCTAAATTCAAATTTTTGTCTGGAGGTGATAACGTCATACTTATACTCACAAAATTAATTTTTAGTTCAGCTGTAGATCGCTGGCGTTGCCGTCGCTGTTAGTTGTATAATTGCCAATACGATGTCACCTCCGCCTGTATATGTTGTTTTTTGTATCATGTACGGTACGTTGCAGGCTCCACACATTGGCAACGTTGTGTACAAGACCTAAACCACTCAGGTATATAGAATTCCATCGAAACCAGTACCCCTGGCGTAGTTTCGGCCATTTCACGCTACCTGAATTTTTGCAGACACTTTTTGGGTATAGTAGCAGCATTTAAATAAATATTTGTAAACTACTCAGAAAATTTAAGGGATCTCTTGAATTGTACGTCATTTTTAAATAGTTAATGATACTTAAGAACAATAAAATAATAATTTCTATTTTATTTAAAAAGTTTTGAATTGAAAACGACTTTCTTTGAGATATGAAAAAAATTAAATAGGAAATACGTTTTAGTCGTAATTATGTATAAATAAAAAATTCATCTTTTTACAAAATGATCATTTCGGATTTACTGGATTATTATTATTTAATTATTATTTTAGGAATTGTCATATGACATATGATATATTTATTCTCGCATCCACAAAGAAAGATTTAAAATCTTTAAAATCTTCAATATTTTTAGTATTACAATTAATATAATAATTAATATAATTTTCAAAGAAAAATAATTTTACTAAGCAAAATAATGTAACATTTGGTGTGTAGTTTGCAAATTTCACCAAATTACCCGGTTAATAAAGTTTTCATTGACATTCTAACTATGTTTACATTTGATGAAGGAAAGAATAAGTCTGAAATACTCATTTTGTAATATATATTATGTAATTAGGAGATCAAGCGATATTTTAAATCCAAGAAGATGTTTAACGCCGAGGCGCCAGCCGAGGCGTTATAACATCTTTGAGGATTTAAAGAAGCTTGATCTCCGTATTGCATAAGTTGTTTTATTTTATTTCGTATTTCAATCCTAATTTCTCCCTTTTAAAATCCATCCGAATTTATTGTATAAAGAAGCAAGTTGCCTTGTCTGTGTCATCATACGCGTAACTAAAGAGATAAAAAGCAGCATGCATGCATGCATGTGGCTATAATGCAACATCAAATTATTTACGTTGCCAACAACAACGGAGATCAAGAACGTTTTGAACTCCGGTATCATTGACAACGGAGATCAAGATATACTTTATATTACTAATTGTGGTATATAAAGAATTGTTTGAAATACGAAATGAAATAAAAAATATTAACTGTTTATATTTTTACATAATTACGACTAAAACATATTTTCTATTAAATTCCATATTGTAGCGGAAAATAAAACCTTACGTCATAATCTTGACATGAAGCTTTACGTACTGAAAGGCTTAAACAAACGTCAGTTTAACATAAAGTGTCGTATTTTTATTATTAGTATAGTCAATTTTTGCATTAAGTTCTTATTTTTTACTATCTAAAGATAGAGACTTGAGATCTTTTCTAATGCCTTTAGTACTGGACCAATATAAAATGTAATATGTTTAATATGGGGGCACGCCCCCCTGGTGGTTGAGACCCCCATTTTGTACCCCTGATTTAATAACGCAACCAAATTGGGCAAAGTTGTGTTGGGAGTGTTCTTGGGGTCGCTGATTATGAATCCAATGAGAAAATTAAAAAATTCAAATAGCAGACCCAAAATGGCGGCTCTAAAATAACGGCCTTTTATATTGAGAATGCGATTTACGCCATTTCTATTGATTCTAGAGAGAAATTCAAAGAATCAAAAAGTGTTTATAATGTGATTTTGCAAAGGACTACGCTATTTTGGTTACCTTATTATGTAACCCCTTCGCTCTGCCCTAGTAGTAGAGTCAATTTCTGCATTAAGTTCTTATTTTTTACTATTTAAAGATAGAGACTTGAAATCTTTTGTAATGCCTTCAGTACTAGACCAATATCAAATGTAATATGTTTAAGATAGGGACACGCCCCCTCGGGCGGTTGAAATCCCCATTTTAAACTCCCAATTTAACAACTCGGGAAGTTTTCAACCAACTTGAGCAAAAACTATGTTGGAGGGAGCTGTGAGGTCGTTGATTATGAATCAAATAAGAAAATCACAAAATTCAAAATGGCGGACATAAAATGGCGGTATTTTAGATTGAAAATGCGATTTACGCCGGTCCTATTGATTTTAGAGAAAAATGAGAAAAGCCAGAAAGTGTTTGGAATGTGATTCTGCATAGGAATACATAATTCCGGTTACCTTATTATGTAACCCTTTCAATCTCCCCTACTGAGAAGCCCACTAGGGTTGATTGAAGGGGGTTACATAATAAGGTAACCAAAATAGTGTATTCCTATGCAAGATTACATTCTAAACACTTTTTGACTCTTTGGATTTTTCTCTAAAATCAATAGAAACGGGCGTAAATCGCATTTTCAATCTCAAATACCGCCATTTTGAGTTCGCCATTTTGTATTTCTTAATTTTCTCATTGAACTCATAATCAGGAACACCAAAACCCCCCCAACATGAATTTCACTCAAGTTAATGGAAAACTTCCCGAGTTATTAAATTGGGAGTGTAAAATGGGGGTTTCAACCCCCCGAGGGGTAAAACCGCCATTTTAAACATATTACATTTTATATTGGTTCAGTACTGAAGGCATTAGAAAAGATCTCAAGTCTCTATCTTTAGATAGTAAAAAATAGGAACTTATGCAAAAATTGACTTTACTACTAGGGCAGAGCAAAGAGGTTACATAATAAGGTAATCGAAATAGTGTATTCCTTTGCAAAATCACATGAATTTTTCTCTAAAATCAATAGAAACGGCGTAAATCGCATTCTGAATCTCAAAGGCCGTTATTTTAGGACCGCCATTTTGAATTTTTCAATTTTCTCATTGGATTCATAATCAGTGACTCCAAGAACCCTCCCAACATAAATTTCGCTCAATTTGTTTGCGTTATTAAATTAAGGGTACAAAATGGGGGTCTCAACCACTAGGGGGTATTTTAAACATAGTACATTTTATACTGGTCCAGTACTGAAGGCATTACAGAAGATTTCAAGTCTCTATCTTTAGATAGTAAAAAATAAGAACTTAGGCATGTTTTTTGCAAAAATTTACTCTACTATATAGAATGACTAGATTATTATAAATCAGGGGGTGAATGAACTTTCGTTCAAAGAGAAAAAATTGCAACACATGAAAAAAAACGTTATAGGTCCTGTAAATGATTCTCCTTAGTTATCGTTTCAAGATTTCAGACGCGACTTCTGTCTTCCTTCAGAGATCAAACTCGTTCTGTAAAGTTTCATTGCCGGATTTATAACATAAATAACTATAAATCAAAAATGTTTCTTTTTATAACATTCTATTCGTAAAAAAAATCCTATACTAACATCCTATCCTATTCGTTTGTTGGCGAAGGAAATGGACATGAGCTCCAGATCTATGTCGCCACTGATCAAGGAAGACCTTAGTATGAGGACTGGACACTTGTTAACAGCTCGACATAATGAAATAAGAAGAGTTGGAGACCAGTCTCATTTGCAGAGATAGGTGAAAAATTTTCATCGCCCAATCTTGTTTCCCTGCATTTTATATTTGGATTTAGGATTGATGCATTATGATTACAATTAAAGTAATTGTCAAACAATCCACATAGTTGATTTGGAAAACCCGTTTGCACATCGCAGCTAGGATGCGTGAACTCTCCTAAAGTCATTCTATTTAGATTCCTTATAGGAATCGAGCCCAATTAAGTAAAATACTTGTATTTACCCTATAGCGGAGTTGTTCACATGATAAGATTATTATTTATTTATTATTTAGGCGGAGTTATTTATCGCTCGTAAATAGCAACAAAGTCACTTTAAATCCAAATAAAACATACTATTTTTTTCCACTAGGGTAAAAGTGCCTCCTCTCTATGATTAGAAGTTTAGTCTAGCAATACCAACAATTTTTTATTAGAAGAAAAAAAATTAAAACAAAGGTCTTTGAATAAACCCCAGCATGGCTGAATACTGGACAGTCAAATGTCGTTTTCTCGACATTGATCCAAGTGTAGGCGAATTTTCAGATATCGAAGCTTGGTTCTCTAACTCATGTTTAATATGTATTTATTTTTAAGCGTTTTATATGTATAAAATGATGATGTACTTCAAACAATATTATTGCTTGGGTGATTGTTAAATCTAAGACGGCTGTGAAAACTGCTGCAGCGCTATATTTCCAGCGGTGTGTTGGACGCACCGATTTTCACCCACGTTTCAAGCAATTTTCAGATTCTGAGTCTCGGTTGTTTAATTGTCACTCGAGGGTTAATCAACAACCTGATACTAATTTTCGGTTCACTAAACGTTGTACAAGTCGAAGCCAATGTTCAGAAACCGTTTCAGGGTTCCTTACAACTTGCCCAAGCTTCAGCCAATTTTCACCCGTTAGGTCAATGCCAGTTACCCATAGAATATACTTAAGTCAAATATCAGATACTATTTCGCTAATTTGCTTTAGCTAGTCTAAAGCTAAGTACTCACAGCAGCGGATTGAGTCGATTTGAATCAAACCGACCAATCGTATGACATCCGCCTGTGGATCCGCTGCTGTGAGTACTTACCTTTAGTCAATCTCTACATATCAAGTGCCGGTTACATATTTATCACCCAAAACCTTAGCCAACTTTGAATCTTAGGTTCGCTAAACTAACTCCAGTTTTAGCAATCTTCAAAATTCAAAATCTTGGTTTCTTACCCTTCGGCTAAGGTTGGGTCAATATTCATATTATATTTTGCTAAATTTCTGTAAATGTGGTTTATTGTAAAGATGGATTAGTGGTTGCTAACCTACTGAATTTTTATGAACTTAAACTTACACTGGCAAGACTAAAGTGAAAACTATATTGACTTACCGACTGTACATATGTATTTGCACAAGAAGACGTACACTATGAAAGTGTTAGGTTTGTACGGTCTCAATATGTGTTGAGAGTCTAAGACATTAATCATTTATACGAATTTTCGATTTCTTCGTATTTATTTTGTTAATGAACATTTTATATCCAACACAAAAATCGACTTTGCATTCAGTTACGGCGAAACAGTAATGGTAGACTTCGTTGCTTGTTTGCACTAGCATTCATTAAAGGAAAAGGATTGTGTAATAGTTGCTTTGTTTCTCAATTACCAGCCTTGGTACTACATTAACATTCAAGATCGGTCCAAGACTAACTTTAGTTTTATTGCGATATCGGTGTCATTTATTGTCCAAAACATTGCATAACGTATTGGTTTTAGCCAATAACAACCAATATTGGGTAACTCTGATCTTTCCATGTCTGAGACCAAGCTTGGTATCAAATTATCATCCCTACTTTAGTCTAGCAGTGGGCCTTTTCCGGATATTAAGGTTGTGCCAAGGTTGATAAACATTGTTTCAAACAAAAGCTTATAGTGGTATTTTGTTTTAAATGGAGAGCCGCGATTGCTAACATAATTAAGTGTCAAATAAACTGCCACTTTTAATTCTGATAACGCAATATACCTACTATTTATCTATGGTTTATACAATGTTATCAAAAAAGACTACATTAAGTTAAACCTGTCTTTAATGTGGACTTAAAGTACACGTTCCATAAAACGTACATGTTTTGTCGTTAGTAAGTGCTTTATTTAAAACATAAGTTAAAACATAAATTTACAAGAGGTAGGTACATGTATAACGGTGTAACATACGTATTCTGTATTTCGTTAGATCAACAAATGCTGGAAAAAAGTTGGTAACTCTTTTTGTTAATCAAATCACGGGAAATTCAATGGTCCTACATGATACGTGCGTGACTTCGGAAACAACAAGCATTTGTTGTAAAAAACACAATATTTAATTTGTTTATATTAAACTCTTATCGAGTTTAGTAAAAATTAAAAGAGTATCTGCCTTTATTTCAATCGAAATAGAATCTGGATAAAAGCATATTCAATTTAACCGTTATTCCCGAGATTAAAAGAAACTTTGTAGAATATCATATTTATACAAATACTACGTTACATAACTGATTTATGTCTAATACATATAAATTTCAAAAATGTGCTATACTAATTATACGCAATATTGGTACTGGTTGCGTTCTTATTGACTTTTATTGACAAAAACAAAAGAATTCCCTTTTTCTGGTTTTGTTATATTTTTAATTCATTATAGAAAGAAATTTCTTTCTAATATATAACCGATCTAAGTATTTCTAATCAAATTACTAAAGTTTTCATTTAAAAAATACAACTTATGAAGTAAACCAAAAATCAATGATTATAATTAGAAAAGCCTTATTCAACTAGTCAGTGCTACTCATAAAGACGCTTTAATAGTGTCGAAACGGCTTTTTAATATCTTTAATAACAATTCATAAGAAATACAAAAACGACAATTTCCTATAACTCAAAAAATAAAAAATAAGTAAATCGAGAATGCTCGCTTGTTTTCTTTTGTTATCTGGCCACTAAAATGCCCTCGGCGAGCAATTAAACCACCCGATTTCAACATCTGGAGACCCACAAGAGAACCTTTTTATGAAATGTGCATCTATGGAATGTGGAGTCAACGCTCTGTATATATAACTGCACATAACGGTGGTATCTTCTGACCTCCGAACACTTGGCAGCGCTGCTGGAGGTAGCAGCGAACTATAAGTATCTTCTTATATATAAATTTTGGAGGTCGGTTCGTATCTTCTGTATACTCTATATATGACAAAATAAAACAAGGGAAATAATTTCCCCTTTCTTGAGATTCGGATTCTAGAGGTTCCCCTCATCACAAATATAACAAATTTTTAGCAATATATCCACGGGAATACCCGGAAGTCAGGCCGTCTCCTCTGTATGACGGAGGTGACAGCTTAACAGGCATCAATATATATATATATATATATATATATATATATATATATATATATATATATATATATTTACGGCTAGTGTATAAAGTGAGGTCCGTATGAACAAAGTTCACGTTTCAAGTGAGGTCCGCAAACAAAGTGAGGACAAGTATACGGACCTCACTTTGAAATTCGATAATATTTCGTCTAGAGCTTTTCGAAGCTATAAGTTGGCGATACTGAAAAAATGGGCTGGACCTCAGATGTTGCCAAAATGGCTAGAATTATACAGATTAGTTCAAGGAGTTGACGCCTGGAGTCGCTGCGCCAGATGTATATTTTTCAGACGTATAATTTCTTGTGTGAAGCTTGTATGAATGATGCGCAAAGTGAGATCCGAACAAGTGGCAACGGTGAAAATGAAAGTTATACACTATTGATTTTAATTCTATTACAGAAGAGAACGGAAATACCCTAAATAGCCGATTTTATTTCTTACGAGCGGAAATCGGTTTAGAAAAGTTGTATTATTGTGCTGTTACAAAATTTAAAACGATAGGGAAATTTTTAGATTTAATTTCATAACGTCTGATTATTTGTAATTAGGCAATAAAACTAAAATACATTGTAAAAGAGATTAATAAATCTTCGAGGACTTGCAGCCTTTTTATTTTTTTGTATTAATTAAGAATAAAATATTGTTTTTCGAATGACATTTCGCCTAATCAAGATTAGGCTTTTTCTAGTCTTTAATAGTATATTAAGGGCTTAATTGAGTGTCTTAGAGCCCGTGCAGTCACCTGAAGCGAAAACCGAAGGCGCTAACACGATAAAGGGCTCTAAAACACTAATTAAGCCCGAAATGCGTACGTTAAATGTGCGGTCAAAGTTTAATTTAAAATAAAAATAATTTTAAAAGTCCTAAACTTCAAGTAGGTAGGTGCTATGGTCTATAAATATTCTTATTACTATGGAGACGTCGTAAACAAAAGTAGTAAAAGGGGGTGCTCCAATTTAGCGATTTACGCTCTAGAAACAGTCCGCAAAATAGGACATAATCATGTCATAATTGCCCGAGTGGACATAATGTGTATTATATATCCAGGGACTAAAATGCATTTTTTTAAATTATTAATTAACACTTAGAAAACACTTTAGTCCAGTAGTATATACGCTATTTTTTGCACGTCCTAAAGGACTTAATCGCAAAAATTCAAAATTTCGAAAATTTCATTACATGTCATTCGGACAATTGCCAAAATCACATAGTTTCCGGATAATAAATCCTACCATGTACCGCGATTACTTTTTTTTTGTTGTTTACTTGTTGTTGTTGTCAAGGAAACATTTTACTCCCTCAGGGAGTAAAAGTGCTACTTTACTCCCTCTTTTGGGAGACTAAAGTAGAGCCTTATATATCGTACGTGCAAAAAATAATAAAAGAGCATTCTTAAAACTATAATTCATCAAATAAAGACGAATAAACGCAACACAAAGATGAAAATTCAATTTAAGGAAGAAAAAAAGTTATATGAAATGACACAAATCTTTTTGACGTTTTTCGAGAAGTAAATTTTTCAATTTTGTTTTATAAAGAAGAAAACAAACATTAAAAATGTCAAAAATTTTAGATTCTATGCAAATCTTTAAATGGAAATAGCAATTGTCATGAACAAATATACAAATGAAATTTTGTTTTTGGGCGAGGAATCAGGATGGCGGAGCATCCTTCGTACCTTATGGCACCGATTGCTATGATAATTTGGCCGACCCTACTAGAATTTAGCCGAATATGGGGGAATTCCACCCCAAGTAGGGATTTTTAACGTGCCAAACATCGCATTGACACGGGACCTACAGTTTTACTTCCTATCCGAGAAGAAGGCATGTTTTTAATTTTTCTCCGCTATTAAAAATTACCAGCTCAGCCGGGGATCGAACCTGCGATCCTTGTATTACGAAGCAAACATGCAAACCACTAATCCACCGAGGCTGGCAAGTTTGTTTATATTATTGCTTTTAGAAAGAAAAGTTAGACGCAACATACTCTGCAGACTATTTTTCTGCATTTAATACACCCAATAATTAAATAAGTCATTTATTAAATTCATTGAAAAAAATTTTCATTACAGATTTAATCTTTAAATTGAAATAGTAATCATTATAATAATAATAATAATAATAATTACTACAACCCATAACCTAAATCAAGGCCCCACAAGCTATAAGCTTGTGCGGGAGGGAGGGGGCGATTATTATTATGTAGGCCCAATGTGCGGCTGCAGCCGACTTATAGATGGAACAGCGCAAATCCCACATTTGTTACAGCTAAGGAAAACTGCAGAAAACCTTAACCAGATCTGCCAGCGCCGGGAGTCGAACCCGGGCCGCTTGGGTGAAAGTCCGGCACGCCAGGCATTACACTACCAAGGCTGTATTATGAACAAATAAATAACGGTAGGTAACCCAAAATAGTATATTATGCAACAAATGAATGATGATGTTCGAGTTGCATACACTATTTTTTTCTTGGACCGTTGCTGATTTGTTACTTCCAAGTGGAATTCTGTTATAAGTTGTAACCTCAAACTGGTCACCGGGTGACGATCAGATGAGGGCTTTCCTACACAGCTACTAAATGTTCTCAACTTTCATTGTATTATAAAAGCTCGCAATGAATTTAATTCTTACTTCTCAAGGCAGGCTTATAAAAATTGATAACTATAAGTACCAAATATTACAATCAAAATGTCTCTTTGTAAATTAATATTTAATAAAACTAACAATAAGAATAATTTATTAGAACAGATTTAGAATATCAATTATATTTATTATTCACTATGTGATGATGGATGATGAGGTCGTTCCCAACTTTATAGTAGAGTCAATTTTTGCATTAAGTTCTTATTTTTTACTATCTAAAGATAGAGACTTGAAATCTTTTGTAATGCCTTCAGTACTGGACCAATATAAAATGTTATGTTTAAAATGGGGGCACGCCCCCTCGGGGGGTTGAAACCCCCATTTTGTACCCCTTATTTAATAACGCAACCAAATTGAGTGAAATTTATGTTGGGAGGGTTCTTGGAGTCGCTGATTATGAATCCAATGAGAAAATTGACAAATTCAAAGTGGCGGACACCAAAATGGCGGTCCTAAAATAACGGCATTTGAGATTAAGAATGCGATTTACGCCG